>CM058232.1:63391329-64787995 GCA_030180135.1 Orychophragmus violaceus | reverse complement strand
TAGTAGAATCCGAATAGATTTCATCATAGCCACTGGGGAATAGGTTTCATCATAATCCACACCGTGAACTTGTCTGAAACCTTTTGCCACCAACCTGGCTTTATAAATCTGGACATTTCCATCCACGTCAATCTTCTTCTTGAAGATCCATTTGCACTCGATGGCTTTTACACCAGCGGGTAAGTCAACCAACGTAAACACTTGGTTGACCGACATGGAGTCCATTTCGGAATCAGTGGCCTTACGCCACTTAGAGGAATCTGGGCCCATCATGGCTTGATTGAAGTTCGATGGTTCATCACCATCAATGATCAGAAGATCATGACAGTCAGTCACGAGAAATCCTTGATATCTCTCGGGTTCGTGACGGATCCTCCCGGATCTTCGAACTTCAGGTACCACAGGTTCAGGCTCTACAATTTCTTGTAGGTCCTCCTGCTGCTCTTCCTCATTAGGTTGAGCAGTATCCTGTTCATCTTGAATTTCTTCAAGCAGTACCTTACTCCCACTGTTTTTTCTTAGAGAGAAACTCCCTCTCAAGAAAATTACAATCCCGGGCAACAAAGATCTTGTTCTCGGATCGTAGGTAGAAGTAATAAGCCTTGGTCTCCTTCGGATAACCAATGAAGTAGCATTTATCAGACTTTGGTGTAAGCTTGTCAGAGATCAATCTCTTGACATAGGCTTCACAACCCCAAATTCTAAGATAAGACAGCACTGGAGTTTCTCCAGTCCATAATTCATATGGTGTCTTTGCTACTGCTTTTGATGGCGCTCTATTTAGAGTGAACACTGCTGTTAGCAGAGCATATCCCCAAAGGGATATTGGAAGGTCTGTGTGACTCATCATAGACCGAACCATATCCAATAAGGTCCGATTCCTCCTCTCAGACACACCATTCCATTGAGGTGTTCCAGGAGGAGTGAGTTGGGAAACTATCCCACACTCTCTTAGATGATCACTGAACTCTTGGCTCAAGTATTCTCCTCCTCGGTCGGACCGAAGAGCTTTAATGCTTTTGCCAAGTTGGTTCTGTACTTCATTTTGGAATTCTCTGAATCTCTCAAACGATTCAGACTTATGTTTCATTAAATAAACATATCCATACCTACTGAAATCATCAGTGAAGGTAATGAAGTACTGATAGTTTCCTCTTGCATTTGTGGACATTGGGCCACACACATCTGTGTGTATCAGGCCCAATAAGTCACTGGCCCTCTCGTTAGGTTTATTAAAGGGGGCCCGCGTCATTTTGCCCATCAGACAGGATTCGCATTTCTCACATGACTCAAAGTCAAATGAGCCAAGGAGTCCATTCGAATGGAGCCTCTTAATGCGTTTCTCGCTGATGTGCCCTAAACGACAATGCCATAGAAACGTTCGGTTCTCCTCATTAGGTTTGAACCGTTTGGTATTAATGTTATAAATTGGCGCGGATTGATCAAGTATGTAAAGCCCATTCGTAAGAGGGGCACAACCATAGAACAAATTGTTGCGATTGAAGGAACATAATTTATTCTTAACTGAAAAATCATAACCTTCCAAATCCAACAAAGAAATTGAAATAATATTTCTGCTTATCGCAGGTACAAAATAACAATTATTGAGTTCTAAAACCAATCCCGAAGGTAAAGACAACAAGTATGTGCCTACAGCTAGTGCAGGAACTTTCGCTCCATTCCCAACTCGTAGCTCCACTTGTCCTTGCTTCAGCCTCCTACTGTTGCTGAGTGCCTGCATATTAGTACAAATATGAGCCCCACAACCAGTATCCATAACCCATGAGGTATTATCAGAAGTAGTTGTATTAACTTCTATAACAAAAATACCTGATGAAGAAGTCTCCAGAGTCTTCTTCTTCAATTCCTTTAGACCTTCCAGGAATTTCTTACATTCTCTCCTCCAATGCCCTGGTTCTTTACAGAACCTGCAGATGTCAGTAGGCCCAGCCTTGGACTTGGGCTTGGGCTTTGGCGTGTCCTTGTCCGAGACTTGAACAGCCTTAGCCTTTCCCTTGTCCTTGGCAGAGGATTTCTTAAAGCCCTTGCCCTTTTGCACCATAAGCACATTGGGGTCCTTGGTTTTCCTCAAGTTGGGCTCTGCAGTCTTGAGCATTCCGTGAAGCTCAGGCAATGTCTTACTCAAGCCATGCATATTGAAGTTCAGGAAGAACTGATCATAGCTTGCAGGTAAAGACTGCAGAACGATGTCGCAGGCAAGTTCCTGGCTGATAGGGCAGTCGAGTTTCTGAAGATGATCGAGATAACCCATCATCTTCAAGACATGAGGACTCACTGCCGCATTTGCAGCCATCTTACAGTCCAAGAGGTTCTTAACTGTCTGGAACCTCTCAGTCCTTGCCTGCTCCTGAAAAAGCGATTTCAGGCTTGCCATTATCTCGATGGGCGACAGCACACTCTCGAACTGCATTTGCAGCTCAGGAGTCATGGTCGCCAACATCAGGCAATAGACATCATTTTCATCTGACGAATGCTTTTCCCAAGCATTATGCAGAGTCCTGGCGGCATTGTTAGGAGGCCTCTCGGGGAGGGGATCACGAAGGACATATTCCTTCTTCTCCTGCTTGAGGACCAGCCTCAAGTTCCTTGACCACGTCAGGAAGTTCGTTCCAGTCAGCTTCTCCTTGTCGAGAACAGACCGGATTGAGAATGTGTTTTGTGTGCTTGTAGTAGTCATAGCTGAAATATAAGATAAAAGGATTTTAGTTAATATGTTCAATATGATTAATCTCTCATTATATTCAATAACATCAGTTACCCTCAATAGAATATAATGATTCCAAGATCCACATATAACTAAGATCAAAGTGGGCCACTGGCCGTCACCCAACCTTAGCTTATATCGGTAAGCCCTATCTCGGCTAATTATATCCGTGATATAACTCTTGGTTGTGAATCTGGGCCCGAGGCCCAATCCACTCTGATGTCTCAAGGCCCGGGACTCCCGATGGCCTAGTCAAGAAAACCAGACTATACATTCATGTAATCACTAATGTCTGGGACTCCCAATGACATCAATGAATCACAAACTGTCTTACCCACGCAAAAGATAGACACCCTCACACTGTAAGGCCGTGTGTACGATTGAATGGGCTTCAACAGCTGACATAATCTGGACAAGACATCCAACGCTTGATATTATTTGAGGTTTGTAGGTTTTTCTTAAAATTTCATTCCCAAAATAGAAGATTACTATTTTTGGAAACTTTCCATTTTTGGAAACCTACTAATTTTGGAAACTTTCTAAAATTGGAAACTTCCTAAAATTGGAAACTTTCTAACTATAGAAATTTCCTTAATATCCAAAACATGCAAATCTAGAAACTTCTATTCTAAGAAACTTTCTAATTTCAGATTTTGGAAACTGATTAATTTAAAATTAAATTTTAATTATTAAATAAAATTTTAAATTCAATCTGAAGAAAAGACTCAAATAACTGGCCCAATTGTTTTAACTTCTTGGCTCATGGCCCAAGAATTTGTCTATGTCCAAGACATAACCCAATTGTCCAATTAAATGACATAATCGGTCTGGTTCATTAAAATTGGTCTAACCAAAATTAATTACTACGATGACCACAATTGTCAACCGGTTATTTACTAAACCGGATTTTCTCAATTTATTTGGTCCAACCAAATCAAATTAGAAAACCACTGGTTTAGGTACTAAATCCAATTTTACGACTTTGGATTTCTTATCACGGTTTAACCAGATCTTAATAAATTTTATTAAGTCTGTATTATTAAACCGTGACGATTAAGATTTTTAAACATCTTAAACCGAACCGTTAACCAAACCGAATGATTGGTTACGTGAACCGATCACGCCCATGCCCTAATCGATCGGGACAGCCGCAGCCGCAAGCATCACGCGATGCAAGCATCACGCGATCGCACGGGACGGCACGGGACGGGACGGGACGGGACGCTCGGGACGGCACGGGACGGGACGCTCGGGCCGAGAGAGGGACGCGATCGCGGCCCATCCGCTGATCACGGTCGATCTCTCGCGATCGTGCGAACGACCACGCAACACGATCCTCAAGCGATCGGTTCGTGCGTCTTCGCCGATCCGGTCCGACGCATACCAATCCGAGATCGGTTCATGTGGTTTAGTTTAGGGTTTTAGTTCATAGGTTTCTTAAGTGTTTTCTTATCAAATTCAAGCACAGATTGATTCAAACACTTCTAAACAACCTAAACATGATTCTAAACAAGAAATCCTAATAGAACCAATGGCTCTGATACCACTGAAGGATTGTTTAGTATATCCTGATTCAATTTCTCATTGATTGATCCTACTAAACATGCTTGGATCTAGGTTCTCTTGCTGAATCATAAAAGATCTCACCTAATACCTTGTTATGCAGCGGAATGGAGAGGTATGGGTCAGAGATCAGCAGAACCGCCAAGAGACAGCTCCTCCAAAGGTTCACACACGCACACTTCAGGAAATTGGCTGCTAGACCAAGGAGGTGGGAGGCGCAGAAAGAGAGAGAGAGAGGCGCAGAAGGCTTAAGGGAAAAAGGTGGCTAGGTTAAGTTTTAATCATAAAACTTATGCCTAGTTCCTTTTGGGCTTTTGGGCCCAATTCTAAGTCTGATCAAATCCCTTGGATTTAATAAGGCCCTTCTATCTCTCCAAGCACAGTAAATGCCTAGCACTTTTACCGTACATCTGCTGAACCGTTCCTTCATAGTTTCCTGTTAGCTTAGGCGTGTGACCCATATGGGATCATATAATAAAGGCAATAAGTCCAAGACTTATAGATCATGAGCGGACTCTAGCAAGCTGACTTATGTCTGATCATTGACATACTCTTACTTTCTAGAGACAGTACAGAGATTACTGGACATAATTCCAACAGTCTTGTCCATCCCGAAATTCCCCATTAAGCCACCTCCATGTGATTCGTGAATCAGTAGGTCTCGCAACGTTCCTTGCAGAATGCATAGTATTCGGTCTCGGAACAAGAAATCGTTGTGCAATAAGAATTTTCCTTTACTGCTTTTACTACATTCCTTAAAAATCGTAGCAAAATCAGGGTCAGCGTCGGCCATTATGTTCTCCTTGCCCTTCTTGTAATTTAGGATGTACAGAAATTTCTCCACGAACTCAAGCCATTTTGAGTGTCTCCTCTTAATCGTCGCTTGTCCCCGTAGATGCTTCATTGTCTCATGATCGGTGTGGACCACGAACTCCTTGGCTAAAAGATAATGTTGCCACATCTCCAACGATCTCACCAAGGATTACAACTCTATATTGTAGGTCGGACAATTGAGTGTGGCACCGTTGATTTTCTCGCTGAAGTAGGCCACAGGTGGTCCTCCCAGCGTGAGTACTGCTTTGATACCTAAACTTGAAGCATCACATTCAATCTCGAAAGTCTTTTCAAAGTTAGGCAAAACAAGAATAGGATTGTTAGTCATAAGATCCTTGAGCTTCTGGAATGCATCCTCCTGTGTGGGTCCCCTTTTGAACGGAACATCCTTCTTGATCACGGCTGTAAGCGGGGCAGCTACAGTGCTGAAATCGTTGACGAATCCGGTAGAAACTAGCCAACCTTTGGAAGCTCTGGACATGGCTAATACTGGTCAGTGTTGGCTATTCCTGGATAGCCTTAACCTTCTCTTGATCCACTTGTAATCCTTGCGAACTCACAACAAAACCTAGGAAAACAAGCTTATCAGTGCATAATGTGCACTTCTTGAGGTTCACATAACGGCCTTCTTGATGAAGATTCTATATTACTTTTTCAAGGGGAACAAGGTGGTCGGAAAAAAACATTTACTGTAAATTAGAATATCGTCAAAATCAACGACCATAAACTTACTGATGTATTCTTGTAAGACCTCGTTCATGAGCCTCATGAAAGTTCTGGGAGCATTGGTTAGATCAGACGGCATGACGATCCATTCTATAGACCCTGCTTGGTTTTAAACGCCGTCTTCCATTTGTCTTCTTATTTTATTCTCACTTGGTGGCAGCCACTCCGTAGATCAATCTTAGAGAAGACAGATGCTTCGTGCAGCTCATCCATCATGTCGTCTAGATGCGGTATCGGGTGCCGGTACATGATGGTGATGTTGTTGATTTCTCGGCAGTCGACACACATTCTCCTTTAAGTGTTTAGTATTTAGGGTTTAAGGTTTAATATTTAGGGTTTAGGGTTACTCCTTCTATTTTGGTCAATTGTACGATATGTGTTAATATAATAAGTAATACACATTTATTTTAATCTTTTTAAAAATTAAGTGTTACCTTTCGACTACAATAACGCTGAACCGTTAAACAAAATACTAGATAATTATGTTTACAGGAAAACATATACTACGAAATTGGCAAAACATACATATATACGACATCACCGATTACAACGAAATTGGTAAAAGATTATTTTCTATCATTTTGCAGAAGAAAGAGGTATGCATAATCCAGAAACATTGGTCGCAAACTTCGTTTTCCATTGGCAACCCAGAGCACCACAGGTTGTATTTAGAACATTGGCAGATGTGCACACAATCAATATCGTTTTCGTTACTTTTCATTGTGAACCAGTCAGGAATCAATCTTTCCCACGCACCATGGTCGAGACGAGGTAGTATTCTTTGCAATTGCGTTGCGTGTTCACGAGTAAATTCATATCTACCGAAGAGTTAATCATCTATGTCTTCCCTGAAGGATTTGCGTATGATACCATACATATACTTGCTTAAGATGCATCCATCTTTTGCAGCAGTCTTTATGTGTGCGAGTCCTTCATCTCTTTTGTTATCAAACAAGGAATCTGAGATTCCTTTGAGTAGAATAGCTGATGTGTTGCATGCGTTGTAGCAGCTTTCATTGAATTTTCTCAAGTCAAAAATTGGAGCTCAAACATAGTATTCCATATCTATTAACTTAACATATTTTAAGAACTCCCATGCTTCCGTCATCTTCTTTAAGGCTTTGCAATCAATCTTCGAATGACAGAGATCTTGCATGTTCCGTTTGCAAACACGGGCGAGTATCTTCATTATCACATCATCCGACAACGCTATAACGTTGAATGGGATTATTACTTTTTGTTTTCATGTTACTGAACGGGTTTCGTAGTAAGGCTGGTCGTATTGACGCCATGGCCAATACGCATAAGCCATATGCATATTGTTGTAGTTTGTGTTAACGAAGCGGCTGACTTTTATTTGTTCTGAATCGGTGACTTCAAGATCTTAAAAATAGGTTTTTACTAATCCCTAATTTGATTGAATAAGTTTCCTATTATTTATAACCTTACATAAAGAAACGACCATTCATTTTTCCAACACAAATAATTAATAAAATAATGAACCAAAAATTCTATTTAACTTAAATAACCTAGATTATCGTGTATTTGGCAGTTTCCTAGATGATCAATCGTTCACTAATGTCGGTTGAGTGTGTGCAGAAAGGTGAATGTAGACCATATATGTTAAGTAGTAATTATTAACCTACTTTATGTCAAATCTTGCCAACATTAAAATGTTTTTTTTGCAAAATGGTTAATATTCATTAAAATGAAAGTTGAAGTTATGAAAATATTTTTGTAATATTTTAGTGTATGTGTTTTCAATGTGTTTGTCATAGAACTTTTAAATAAATATAAAACATACACTAAAATATTACAAAAATATTTTCATAAATTTTTTAATAACTTCAACTTTCATTTAAATGAATATTAACAATTTTGCAAAAACAACATCTTGCACGACATAATGTTAATGTTAACAAGATTTGACATAAAGTATGTTAATAATTACTACTTAACATATATGGTCTACATTCACCTTTCTGCACACACGCAACCGACATTAGTGAACAGTTGTTCATCTAGGAAACTGCCAAATACACGATAATATAGGTTATTTAAGTTAAGTAGAATTTTTGGTTTATTATTTTATTAATTATTTGTGTGGAAAAAATGAATGGTCATGTCTTTATGTAAGGTTATAGGTTTATTAAACCTAAAAAATGAGGTCTCTTTTAGAGATGCTATTCCATGGCAAAAAGAAAGGAAAAACATGACATCAATACAAATATGAATTCAAGGAATGAGACCCCAAATCTTCAGATTAACGAAGACAAGGATCAATGATGTTGTTGGTGTCGCACGATATAATACAAGATTTATTTACATGAATTCTAAGATCTTTAAACATCTAATTCATGAGTTATAAGTGTAAGGGAAAGTGTCACACATTAGTTCTTTAATATGCCATGTGTAACACTTTAGTTCATGACTAAGCCATTAAGTGACACCACTAAACCATTATGTGTACGGGGAATCGAACATATATTTACATTAATCGATAACATTTAATAACATATGGTTAATCTTGTTAAGGCCCGCCAAACCCAAAAGAAATAACTGCCAATACCCTCACCATTATAACCTCTCTCAAACTCAGAGAGTTTCTCAAATCCTTTCGTCCTCGATTTATTTCTCTCTACATAATATTTATTTTAAGAAAACAAATGGCTAGGAGGCAATACCAATTCCTTTCGGAGATTAACAAGTCTAAGACGAAATGGAGTTTGAGATTGAAAGTCCTTTGGTCTTGGGTGTTTCAAGGGGTCTTCACCGGCAAAACTATCAAACTACTTTTGATGGATGAACATGTTATCTTTGTAGTATACCTATACTTTTGAAATTTTACCTCTTACTCTGTTCTTACGATGTATAAAGTTTTGATTTTACGTTGTATAAACTTTTGTTCTTACGTTTAAATTTTTAAGTCTTGCACTTTTTATCGATAGTGACAAATGATATAAGGTTAAATATGGGGTCATTACGTTGGAATCTTTGAGTGGCTGTTGGAATCTAAGGGCATTGGGTTCAATGGGATAATGTTCGTATCCTTGCTAGGCCAATGTTTAACCGCTTGACAGATATTTTATTCTCTATGTGTCGAACCAATTCAAGTAAATTCTGGAAAATTCCATACCCTAATTTCCAGCAGTACTTAGACTTGAAGCCTATACATGGCGTTTCAAACATCACTATAACTAGCACTTATCCAATCGGTATGGTTTTTGTTTTAATGTTACAAGTTTTATGGGACTTTATTGTTTTAATATAATTTGGTTATGGATTTGTTTGGTGAGAGATTTGGAGTAAGTAAAACTTCCATTTCTTTCATGTAGAACATTCTTAGAATGTCTGAAAGCTGATTTGTAGTAAATATTGGCAGAAACAAGTCATTGGATTGTATGGTCAATGGTGGTCTTGCTATTAGGCTAGTGAGGGCATGGGGAAAATTCCGAATGAGATATTTTCTGCTTATTTCAGTGCTTTAATATCGTCAAAACAGTGGTGGTATGATGAAATTTCAAACATTTTATAAATTTGTTCCAATTACTGTAAAATGACAAATAATTAAAATTTCTTTTTCGATTAGGGTTGGTGAGGTTGGACGCTATTCAATGAGTTTCTAAGATATGCTTTGATGCGTATGAAGTTGAAGAGTTCCGTGATTTTTTCCAGAGGTATTTATCTATTACCTCATAATCAAATAGTATAGATGTTTATGTTTTTTTTGATCTTATGTGTTATTGTATTAATATGATTTTTTCCTTCAGGTACCCTAAGCATCCTCTATGTTGAGAATGTTGGGTGTAGTTTGTTGGATATGTAAAATGAAGAACAAACTGATAGTTTATGAATTTAAATTAACTTTGTATTTATAACCCGCATTTTTTATGGTTTTCTTTAATATTTTTTTGTCAACATGGTTTTATTTAGTAATTTAGTGTTTTAATCGTATTGCATGATATCCGCAAATAAAAAAATAATGAATGGTGACCATTGTATTTAAAAACATAAATAAATTCACAAAATATAATAATGATGAGATTGGTACTAATTAATGATAAATGAAACTGCAATAATGAATTCAATTATATTTTCCTGAAAAATTAGTCAACGTTTGATGTTGTTTGTGCTCTGCTATGATACATATTTAGATGGCCAGACTGAAGTGATTCCAGGCAGGAAGTACTACTGAAGTAGAGATTTCGTGTTCTTCATGCTTAGAAGTTAGAAAAATATGCCTCTAAGCTTTTTTCTTCTGTTTTATCTTTTCTCATGAGAACATGTTCCTTTTTGAAGAACAAATCAATTTATTTCGTTAAGCAGCAGCAAGGATTATGAACTATCAGCTTCTTATAATAAATTTTACGCTTAATTAGAAATTAT
Source organism: Orychophragmus violaceus (assembly GCA_030180135.1). NCBI lineage: Eukaryota > Viridiplantae > Streptophyta > Magnoliopsida > Brassicales > Brassicaceae > Orychophragmus > Orychophragmus violaceus. Next base: position 64,777,761 of record CM058232.1, on the reverse strand, counting down.
GAAAGAAAATCAGACATAGGTCATTCTCATTTATTTATGATTAAAATATTTATATATTTTTTTTTCTTTATTGATAAACAGTTAGTTAAGATTATTAGCAAATATAAACCAAACTATCTTATATTATTATTATTAAATAAAAAAATAATATAAGATACGACAAATTGCCGACTTTGTTACTAGTATACACGGATCTCATTACTATCAAAATTGATTTATAAATGGTAGACTTGGTAAGAAAAAACTCAAAATGAGTAAGTGGATTTTAATGTAGAGTTGTAATTGGTTCGTATCGATTTAAAATAGTTACCTATTTATTTCAAAAAAACTAAAAAAACTTTCACTTTCTTCTTCTACCTCTTCGCTTTCATTCTCTGATACTGAACGGGGTATCACAAAATGAATCCGGATATAACATGCGATTCTGAAAACTCACAATTTCACAAAAATAATGATGCTCCCTTGGAATTAATTTTATTCAATGAAGATGTATCTTCTTCTACCTAATTAACAAATGTGTCTTTCTTTATACCTCTTTCATTTTTTTGTATATATAACACCAACAAATCCAAACTTTTTTTTATTTAGGTACTTCTTTTGTAACATTTTGCTATAATCAACCTTGAAGTCGGATTCAAGCCGTGGATTTTGGAAAAAACGCCCGAAAATTCCTTTTACTTTTAGAGAAAGAAGGTTTTTGGTTTAGTTATTCTCATTTTAGGGTTTCGTTAGGGCCAAAGTTTGACAGAGTGAGTCCAACTTTTAAGGATATTCATATAATTGGCGAGACAAAAATCATTGAGAACTTCGATCCTCCGACCTTGGATGACCTCTTGAGCATCAAACCAATCCAATAAATTATGGGTTGGATAGTTTCAGATAAATTTTCAATTGGTAAGTGTTGTTTACAGTTCATTATTATTAGATTAATAGGAAAAAATATCATTGGATATTGTAGTGTGGTTTTTTCTTTTAGGGGATTAACTTATATTTAAATGATTTTTTTCTATAGATGTTGTTGGTGCTATAACATGGGTTGGAGAGCTTGAATGGAAATATCACTCTTCGGAGGTCTATTCGTATTCACGTACCCGCGCTAAAGTCCAATTCACGCTAAGAGATTTCGAGTAAGTTATTCACATGGTTTAACTTTCAGATTTTTATAATCACCATATAAACCTTACTAAATAATATTGTTGGAATTGAAGGAAGAGGGCTATAGAATGCGTTGCATATGGTCCAATGGCTGAGGAGTTGTCCATGCGTTTTGAACAAGTTCCGGACAAGCACTTGTTTGTTTTGTTCTGATTTTTCTGGATCAAAATATTTTGCGGTATGTTGACATGTTTTCAATAAAATATGAGAATACATTAATATACAACAAATTTATGAGAATATATATATTTTTTGTTTAGGGATTACTTGACTTAGAGGTATTTAAGGGTCTTCTTCTATTGACTATCATCATTTAAATTTGGATGAGTTGAACAATTTGATGGATAGGTATGAATTTTTTGAAATTAACATATTGAAAATCTTATGATCATATAAATTATTAACAACATCTAACATATTTACCTGTTTGATTTTGTGTAGTTACCCTAATCCTCTTCCGACATGGTACTCAAATGAGCACCAGGCTCTTGATCGCTTCTAACTCTCCTTCGCTCTTATTCTAAAACTATTAAGAACTTATGAATTTTTAAGTTTTGATTTCTTAAAACCATTGTAATGATTGCTAACCGTTTGGTTTCTATTTAAGGGTTAATTTTTATTTAAAATTTAGTTTATATATAATATTGCAACTTTTATATGGTTATTAGAAGTTGGAAAAAGCGATTATACACTTTAAATATTGTAAGTATAGATTAGGTTTGATAATCAGTTAAGATTATTAGCAAATATAATAATCAAACTATCTTATATCGTAACAATAGCGACACGAGTAACGAGTCACATATTAGTCGTAACAATGTCGTAACAATAGCGACAAATTAACGACTTTATTACAACTATACACGGAGTAGGAAATTAGTCACCCACATAGTGACTCATTTACGACTTTTATACGACCCTTCATATCAGACGCATAATAGTCCCCAAATTATCGACTACACTGCGACCATTGTTTCCGGTCTCGACAATAGTCGTTAATCAGTCGTACTCGGCGATGAAATTGGCGACAATCATTTTTCGTCATATATTAGCGACTAATAGACGACCATATACATGTAATAGCAAAGTAGTCGCAAATATGTCTCCAAATAGTCGCAAAATGTTACGACTACAAGTAGAATCACAGGTTGTAGTCGCAAAAACGCTGTTTTATTTTAGTGAAGGGTCGCCCAAATAACGAATTGGTAAGTGGCCAAAAGATAAACCAGTTATACCTTCCAAGTGATCTCTTCATCCTGATTCATACTTGCTGTAAGAAAAACAAGTTTTTTGGATGCTAACTGCCAATCATGATCGCACTTCAAAATTCATGAGCTCCAGAACATTCATTACAGACGAGTCATCACCATCTGTGAAGATCATTAGATCATCCAAAAAAGACAAGTGCTTTAAGAAAATTGTAGTGATAGTTTAATTCACCCTCCGCCGCTGATTTATTGAGGGCAAGTTATAGACAATTTATAGTTGGACAAACAAATATGGAGAAAGAGAATCTCCCACTCGTAAGCCTCTTCTTTCTTTAAAGTATCAGTAAGTTTTGCCACTAAACCCCACTGAGAACGAAATATTGCAGAAGGAAGCCTCTAACCAATTTAATTAACTTTCTAGAATGTTTAGACTCCTTAAGCATTAGAGTAGGAATTACCATTTCACAGTATCGAAGGCTTTAACAATGTCCACCTTTATTGTAACTCCTTTTCCCCTCCCTTTCTATGATAACCCTGAACTATTTTTAAAGCAAGGATTGTGTTTTCAGTTAGAAATCTTCCTTAAACGAATGCAGTCTGATTAGGGAAAATGATCTAGGGCAGAATAGGCCAGCCACTTAACCAGCAGACGAGAGATTGTCTTGTAAACAGAGTTGCATCATGAGATATGCCAAAAATCAGAAATTGAAGTAGCTCATGGCTTCTTTGGCACTAGAAAAACGATGGTAACAATTGTAGCTCTTGGTAGGAAACCCATGATGAATATTTTATGAATGGCACATGAGACCTCCTCACCAAAAATAGTCCAAAATGGTTTAAAGAAACTTGAGACCATCTCATCCGGTCTCGGAACTTTGTCCGGATTCCAATTTCTGAGGATATTTGCAATTTCTATAGTGGTAGGGATTATTGACATCAGGTTCCTATGGTGAGTTCTGCAGACGGGGGACTGAAGTTGATGCAGCCAATCCAAGGAAAAAGTAAGTTGGACCAAGTTTTGAGGAGCCAGAATGGATTGATAGTGAGCAATGGCAATGTTGCTTATACGGTCCGGGCCGCTGGTGAATAACGGGATGTTTTGATCTTCAAGTCTTAGGTAGTTTACTCTTGATTTTTGCCCTAAGAAAACCTTTTCAATCCCATGAAGAAATAACCACTTCTCATAAACTTCTCTCTCTTCTCTGAAAGTTGTTTCTGATGGGTTAACCATAGATTTCCTCTGGAAAAATCGAAGCAAATTATTAACTTTATTCACTCTTTTTGTAAAAATATCTGGAAGATTTTATTTACTGAAAGATTCTAGTGGCACTTTCAGAGATTTTAGTTTTATTAAAGATTTTAGCGATTGCGAGTAATTGTATTATAATATTGAATTTTATTAAAAAAATTCTTCTTCGGTTGATTGTTTCCAATAATAAATCAATTCACGGAAGAGAGTCATGATCTCTTAAACATGTCTTGAAATATATTAATATTTCAATAATAAATTCCATTAATTATGAGACTTACTTTTTAAAATTGTATGAGAATCGTGCATTAGATAATGAAACATACATTCCCTCCATATTATATTAAATGATCTTTTAGGAAAATTTTGCGTATCAGTTTAGATAATGTTTTCGATTTACAATTGATACTAAGATTTTTAAGTCCTTGAGTTATGTATCAATTCCTCAAGTGTTTATAGTGTAGTATGAGGTATCAATCCAAATCAGGATGGAAGTAGCCACAAGGAATACAATAAACCAAACAAGTCAAGCAACAATGTTCAAGTTGTGATTCTAAACTCCTAAATGCAATAAAATGAAACAGACAAGTTAATTAGGAAAGCAAACAAAAGACTAAACACTCAAATTCAATGATAAAAAGCAAGGCCAATGGGTGTACGTCAATGAGTTGAGGGATCTAGAGCTATCAAAGATGCTTAAACAATCATCACATATGCTAATCCTAAGCAGAGAACACTAATCAATCAATTAATCCAATCTCTTGGTACTAATTACTTTGCCTAATCCTTAATCAAGACCAAATTCTCATTTGTGAATAAAGGCTAAGAAAGCATTAATCTCAAGTTCTATTATGCTAATAAACACTTTGGACATTCACTTTCATGAGCTAAAACACACAAATTCCCATAAAGGTCATATCTAGCATTTCAACAAACACATAGTGTGCAATAAAATCCAAATGATCTAGACTAACTTGATCAAGGTTAACCTAGCCTTAAGAACATCTAAATAGGTAGGATCAATCATAATGAATCACTATAAATCACCCTAATCTACCTAACCCATAAGCCTCAAAAGAAACTACTCACTAATCATGTTAAACCCAACAAAATCCATGAGAATCATGTTAAGTTCAATGATTAGTGAAATATTAAAAGAAATGGAAGAAGAAATCATGATAAACAACTCTTAGATTGATAAAATATTCAAATTTTCTTACTAAACATTCAAAGAGGAGTTTTTGGAAACAAAGAAAGCTTAAGAACAACATAAATCAGGTTTTTGCCTTTAAATAGTGAATAGTGACGAAACGGGTCAACCCGGGACAAAACAGATACTGACACGGTTCAATTGGATCAGAATTGGTTTGCTGGGGAAAGTATCGGACTGTTTTGCCCGATAGCACAAGCCGATGGAATGCTGTGTAAATTATCGGTTGAAAAAAGCCGATACGAACACCCGATAGATGCTCTGTAAAAATTGCACTCCTTGGATTGTGAAAAGTATCGGTTGAATCTGGCCGATGTGAGTGGCCGATAGAGTCTCTGTGAAGATTGCGGGTTTGAGCTTCGGAATCTATCGGTTGGAGTTGGCCGATAGATTCAAACCAGTGGAAATGAATGACTTTTATCGGGTGCATTTGACCGATGTGCGTGGCCGATAGAATCCCTGGAGACTTTCGTGGATTTGAGCTTCGGTTGATATCGGTTGAGTTTGACCGATGGACTTAAACGATGGATTCTCTGAAAATTTTGTGGCTCCTCTTAAACTTCCATCGGCCACGTTTGGCCGATGCTCCATGCCGATAGGTGAACATTGGCTCTTCTTCTTGACCATTCCAGCTCCTTTTTGCTCCAAAGTCTCTCCAATCCATCATGACAACTCCAAGAACCAAGAAAGACACAAGAAGCACTCCAAGAACGACCTAATATGCAAAGATCCTAAGTCTAAATGCATATGAGTTCTAAATGCAAGAAACTTCAAGAAATGAACAAGTATGAATGCAAAATGTGACTAAAATGTGATCTTAATACAAAGCTAAATGCATCAAAATGCAAGAACATCAATTCTCCCAAACTTAACATTTGCTTGTCCGGAATCAAACTCAACAACTCAAAGGTAAGCTAAGGAGAAAATTTTAAAAATGGGAACTCAAAACCACAAGGCTCACAAACAAGATTAAACTCAAAGTCTTTCAAACAAGTTGCAATTTTTCCAATCATATAATCTAATCATGTACATCCACATTACCATCTCTCCCAACCTTACTCTAACTCCTGAGATCCTATAGAATGCAAGCAATCTACATACTCAACCCCTTACATTCATTAAGAGATAAAGTGCATTCTCACAAAAGGGAAATCAATCAATCTCAATTGGCTTGGTTCAAAAATGGCTATTTGAGGTGGCTTAGTAGAGCTGTTAGGGTGGCTAACTCTCAAAATAAGGAGCATTTGACAACACACAAAATCTATCTAAGAAAGAGAACAATTGATGCATACAAAGTTTAATTCTCATTGTTCTACCCTTTCCTATGATGATTTCTTCTACCCTTTTGCATCTTGACAATCTTTCACTCACCAAACCCAACTCATGATCTTTTCTTTCCTCACTTACACTCACCCAAAAAGCTTTTGTTTCCTTTTTCTTGTTGTCAACTAGGGAACTTTTATTGGTTTTTACACTTAAGCTCATTTTGCACTTTTTAACCCCTTTCTTCCTTGACTTTTTCTTTTGACAAACACTTCTAGGAGATTCACTTATTCATTTTCATTCATTGCACATTTTGCTTCTAATTCCCTAGTGACTTTTCCTTTTGAACTCTTTTCTTTCTTTCTTTCTTTCAATGATCTTTTGGTCCCAACACTTCTTTCATCACTCCCCCAAACTTATTTCCCATCTTAAATACTAAACTCATGTGATACTAGAGCTAGCTATAATGAGAATCACCATTTGCCGTCCCTGATACTCTCAAGATTTTGCACATGTCAAAGCTATCAGGAAAAGGCCTCACTCATCAAGTCATTAAGGCTTAAAGGAATGGTTTGGGTTAATGGGTAAGAGAACCATGATCAAGAGACCAATGGCTGCTCGGGTTAACATAAGAGTGGTAAAATGGATAAGATAACTCAGGCAATGACCATGAGATTGCATTTCAGGCCCCTAATTGAGATAGTTAAGTCAATATTAAGTTCAATATCACAGGATTGAGTTAAAGATCAAGCAAGCTTCAAAAGGATAGGGAATTCCAGAATTGAAAGATCAAGCATTGGGTTTTCCTTTGTTCAAAATTAACTAAAGCAACAAGCAACTGATTCGGTAAACCTCTACAAGGCAAAGTCATCATTGTCCCCTATGCATGCAACCTATATGACAATCTAGACTCAATCTTAATATGCTATGCAGCTACATGATGTTTTTTGAAAAAAATTTGAAATATTTCGATTTTTTGGTGTTTTTGAATGCACGTAGATGAAATGCATAAGATATGAAATGCATGAGACTCAAATGATATAAATCGAAAATAAGAACAAAATAAACATGATTAGCGACTGGCCATTTCCCCAAACTTAAGTCACACGGTCCCTTGTGTGACAAAAGAGATGAAGGACCGAGAAACACACAAATGCAAGAAGAAACAAAAAAGAAAATATTTACGAAGGATTGGAGTGTTTACTTGTCTGTTGTGGGTGGAAGAGGATGATGAATCCCCTACTGAGTATGATGGGTTCGATGATGAGCAAGATGGGGTCTTCATTGCCATCCTCTTTCTTTTCTAAACCTCGTGACTGGAGTGACGCTGAGGCTCGTAGTAAGACTCATCAGGGATCAATGCCAGCTCGTGACCATCCATGGAGTAGCGCACCTCATATACCAACTCATCAGCCTCATCGATCATCTGCTCCGTTTTGGTCTGAGCCGCTTGGGTCTGAGATGAGGAGATTCCCTTTTCATTTTGACCCGTCAGGCGTTTGAGCACCTTCGTCACTTTCTTCAAACAGCTAGCCATCTTCTTAATGTTCTTCCCATGTCACTTGTTCATTTTGAGGAGTCTCTTGTTCTGCTCACGGAGAGCCCGGACAGCCTTGTTGGCAATAGGATCCGCGAATGGCTCATAGTAGTACCGGTGGAGACAATATACTTTCTCCTCAGCAGGCACTTCTTTTGTCTCATACTCCGCAGCGCCTTCCCTCCCTGCCACATTAGGGAATGCCTCACCTTTCCTCAGCTTTATTTTGGAAGGCAACGGATCAAGAGAAGGGTCAATGGTGGGGTCGTACTGATGCTCCTTCCCCGATAAGAACCGAATGTTGGTTGGGGTCTCAAAAATCGTGATAGCCACATTAGGGAGCATATACTTCTCCTCATAGTTGGTGTCTGAACAGATCCTGAAAGCAAACTATTCGTGTGTCCTACAACCCAAGAAATGACTCATGATCAGCTGAGCTAGATCCAACCAATCGATCTCTATAGCCTCTCCGAGTTATTTAGGAACAAGAGACCCTTCCAATTTGATGCCTTTAGCCATTAGGAGCGGAGTGATCAAGCCTCCCATGGGTAATCTAGGCTGAGAATCTCTGTGGTTCATTGCCATTCCATATGCACCATTAGCTCTTGCACCAATATCGCCGCCATGCTTGGTCTGTAATTAATCTGAGGCATCTCCTTACCATTAGGGAACTTTCCTAAAATAGGCTGCAGTCCAAAGTACAGCATCCTCATTTCCAACTCGGTCACATGGGATGTCTCCTTCCGCGCAAAGATGGTGGGAGCTGGTGCCTTGTGCACATAGCGGATGGCGGGATGGCGGATTTTCGCTGATTTCATCACTCCTGGTTGATAAGATCCATTGAAAATTGTGTACCACAGTCGCTCGAGGTCGTACTTGTGGATAGAGAAATAAGTGCCTCGTTGTGCACCTTCATCTTGAAAACCATAGAGATCACTAATCTCCTCAAAACTCATAGTGTAATTCTATCTCCCAAACTTGAACTCAATCTTCCCGAGGCATTTTCCTGAGCTCGATGATCTCCCCTCAAGGTAGTAGGTCGCCTTCAAGTTTGCTAGAAATTGGCAGGTCGAACTCTGATACCCAGCACTAGCCATACTGAAAAACTTATGAAGCCCCATGTTCATGATGATTGCATTGACATCTCCCAATATTCCCAAGGCTTCCAAGGATGAAAAATGTGAATACTTGGTTGCTCCAAAATGGATGTTCTTCAGCTTAGCCATGTATTCAGCAGGAGTATAAACCTTCTTCTTAGGCTTGGATGTCTTCTTCGTAGCAACCTCTGTTTCTTGTTCCACAACGGCTAAACCCTTTCCCTTTGGGTCTGCTGAACTCCCTTCTTCACCTCTTGGAGCGTTAGACTTGGCTGTTTTATTGCTCTAACCATTTTCCTACAAAGAATTAGTCAAAGAAAGAGTAAGTAGGGTGAACAATCCATCAACACAAGCACCAAGCATTTAAGCATCACACTGATATATCATGGTTTTTACTAGTTTTAGACCATGATATAAGTGTGTTTTAGTGTCTTTTTGTGTTCTTTTAGAGTCTTTTATAGGTATAATCTGGTTTGGAGCTGAATTGGAGATGTTGGAGTATTTTGGAGATTTTTGGAGTGTTTGGCCGAGAGATAGAGTTCACTGTCCGAAACAGAGTACTGCGTCGATCGTTGCACACCAGCGACGATCGTTTCACCAGTGAGATGGGCCCAAAACTCGGCGGTTTATGAAGAGTCAAGTTATTGCACTCTGATCTAGAAGTTCCTGATATTTACAAAGAAGCCCCTGGCCGATATCAGACCTATATTATTGAGTTTTTGGTGTTTTAATTAGATACGCTTTTACTTATGCTTTCATAATTAAGAGCAGAGGATTTTTAGAGCTTTTGGGGCTGATCTAAACCTTTACTTCATCTGTATTTGGAGAAGATTTCGAACCCCTTTAATTCTTTATCTTTTATGCAATTTATTCTTCATATGATCATGTTTTCATTATCTATGTCTGAGTAGATTCCTAGTTAGGTTTAGGGTTTCTCACATAGGATTTCATGACTTGCTAGACTTGTTTAATTCAGTTAAGGATTCATAACTATATATGTTCTTCAATCTAATTGTGCTTAAATCTAGTTCTAACCTGATCAATTAGAATCTAGAACTTAGGTTGCTAAATACGACACAGAAGTGTGGTTTAGGAATCTGAACTTTTTAGGTTGAGCAATTAAACTTCTCGCAAACGAAAGTTTGGTTTAGGTTAATTGTGAACATATCAAACTTGGAATTAATGCTGGTTTAATCTGTTAGTTCTCGCAAACGAAAGTTTGGTTTGCTGCACTTAGACTTAGAGAATTATCGCAAAGGAATTTGGTTAGTTCTATATCCGTGTTTTGAGTTCTAGAACTGTGCTTAATTAGATCTTTGCTGAATGAACTGTCTGCTTGTCTGATTTCCTGAGAACGCCCTAGACTTAGCGCTTTTAATAACTTGCTTTCACAACCAACAATCTCTGTTTTCTGTTTATTTTCTCGCATTGCTTTTATTTACATCACATTGCTTTCTTCCTAGTTTAATTTCCTGTTATTGAGCTATTGAATACCAGAGTCTCTGTGGATTCGATACCCTATATACTACAACCACTGAAATGTGCACTTGCAGTTAGATATAGGATTAAAACTCGACCCTATCAAGTTTTTGGCGCCGTTGCCGGGGACTCTTAGAGTCTTCGATAGCTTAGAGCCTAGGGTTTTACTAGGATTTTTCGTTTTCTTTTCGTTTTTGTTTTTTGTTTTTTTTTTAGTTACTAATATTCTCTGGTTTCTCTCTGTCGCAAGTACCGATATCGCACTGCGTCGATCGTTGCACCCTTGCATCGATCGTCACTAGGTGATTCTGTGATTGAACCGATTGTTGCACTGATAGCATCGATCGTTGCTGGACGATTACAGACAGTTTATGCAGACGCAGAAAACTAGAAGTAATCCGAACTTAGACTTAGTTAATCTCGAACTTGAAGAACTTGGACGTTTAGAGAGGACTAACAGAAGAGAAAGAAGAGAAAGGATGGTACGTGAGCGTTTGATCCTGATACCAGATGCTGATGGTACCCTGAGAGATCCACAAAACAATCCTTACAATGCTGCTGGGCAAAGGATTGATGCTGATGGACGAGTGATCCCTGATGTTGAGGAAGCTGAACCACCACCGCAGGCGCAAGGTCAAGGACAGAACCGAGCTAGACAGATGGTTGTCCATGAGAGGACTTTAGCTGACTACAACAGACCAGATGAGTTTCATGCAAACCGGTCAGCTCTAGTGCTTCCTAATTTTGAGAGAAATGATTTTGAGATCAAAACCATCTACTACTCGCTGATGAGACAGAATGCATTTCATGGTTACCCAACGGAGCAGCCTATGGATCACATTGATCAGTTTGAGGACATAATCACTGGCATGAAGTATGATGGAGTCTGCCCGGATTATCTGTTCCTTAAGCTCTTTCCGCACAGTCTTGCTGGAGACGCTAGTGCATGGCTAAAGCAGCTGGCACCTGGTCAGTATACTACTTGGGCAGCCTTGAAGAGTGAGTTCCTGCGTCATTTCTATGATGATGCGCGCTCAGATCAGTCCAGACAGGACATACTCACCTTTTCCCAAGGAGCTGTGGAGCCTTTAAAAACTGCATGGATGAGATTTAAGCAGTACCAGCGTGACTGCCCACACCATGGATTTACTGAAGTTCAATTGATTGGTATCTTCTTTAGAGGCATAGATCTTCCATATCAGTCTGCACTGGATAACTCCAGTAATGCTAACTTCAACACCAGGACTCCTGCACAAGCTAAGCAGTTGATGGAGAACCTAGTAGGCAGCAACAGTTGCAAGACTATGGATGAGAGGAGGAAGAAATCTGGTGGAAGTGTAGAGAATTCTGACATAGCTGATATTAGATCTAGGCTGGACACAGTTTGCAATCTCCTAGCAGGTAAGAAAGCTGTCCACTTTGCCCAAGATGTAGAGGTAATTCAAACTGAGGAGGACACTCAGGAGGAAGATGTGAATTACATAGGAGGATCTGGATTCCAAGGTAATAGATTTGGTAATCAACATGGAAACATATTCTTCAATGGAGGACAGAAAAGTGCTTTCAACATCAACTCATCTAATTCTGAACAGACTAGCGGTTTTCAGAAGACCTTTGGACAAGGTACTCAGAGAACCTATGGATCTTCATCCTATCAGACTCCTCCTGCACCTACAGCTCATGAGAGTAGAATGGAGGCTATGATGGAACAACTAATGGAGAGTCATACCAAGAGTAATGTGGACTGCAACAAGAAGTTGGATGCTGTCTATGAAGACCTCAATGGGAAGTTTGAGTCCCTGAACACTCACATGAAGCAGTTGGATACTCAGGTGAACCAGATTTCCAGTTCAATGAAGGGAAAAGGAGTAGCAGACACTCATATTAAGGCCTGGTCTGTGTACATTAATGATGGATCTCACCTGGGTGAAAAATTTGAGCTAAGTACAACTGAATTGGTGAAGGAAGAAGAAATCTCAGATTTTGAAAAACTCTCGGGTGAAAACTGCAGTGTTGCAACGATCGACGCACACCGAGTGTCGATCGATGCAGGTCGTGAACAGACAGACTCACCGGATGATAATGGTATTGATGCAGAGTTGGAGCTTGATGGCTTATTTTCTGGAGTCTCTGAGATTTCTCAACAAGAGATCTATGCGCAGATCATTAGACTACACTCCTCAGTGTCTGAAGTGATTAAACAGGAAATTGAAGAGCTTAAGAAGCTAGAGAAGATTGGTGAAGAATTGGAAGAAATTCCATCTTCTGATGATCCACCTTATCATCCATGTGTGCAGAGGTACTTGAATAAGATGCTGCCTTTAGATGAAGAGCTGAGAGACTGGGTGATTATAGTTCCTCGGCATATTAGTGATGTCCTGCTGACCAAGATCCCGAAGAAGCTGCCAGACCCTGGAGTCTTTGTGCTTAATTGTTCAATCTTTGAGGATAGTTTTAGGCGCTCTCTGTGTGACTTAGGAGCTGCTGGAAGTTTGATGCCATACTCTGTGGCAGAGAAGCTGGGTATGCTAGATTTTACTCCTACTAGGACTTCTCTTGTCCTAGCTGATCAGTCTATACGAGTTCCAGAAGGACTCCTTATGGAAATCCCAGTGAGAGTTGGAAACTATTTAGTTCCAATAGACTTCCTAGTGCTGAAATATGACTGTGATCCGGATGAAGCATTGCTACTTGGAAGACCATTTTTGGCTACAGCAGGAGCGGTAATCGATGTTAGAAACAGCTTTATAGACCTCCATCTGGGAGATGAGCCGCTGCGTTATGAGATGGATAAGCTGCGAAGACCACTGATAGATGGGCATACATTCACCATCATGGATGCAGATGATGAGCGGCCGGATGACACTGTGATTGTAGATCCTGGAGCACATTTTACTCCATCTTTTCTTGGACATGAGCATTCTGCAACAGCCTACTCGCCACCTTGGATGAGGAGACTTGAACAGAGATAGAAAAAGTCTCTGTCGGGATCTCCTGGTGCCTGAAAAATCTTGTTCGTCCGGTCAAGCTATTGACCTTAAACAAGCGCTGGGTGGGAGGCAACCCACCATTAGGTACTGGTGTTTTTCTACTTAATTTTTGGTGTTTTTGTTAGGATTTTACGTTTGTTTTTGTTTTTGGTGAGTTTATGATTGCAGGTATCGGACAAATTCGCAGTGCGTCGATCGACGCACTTCTGCGTCGATCATCACAACACGATCGGAATCGCATTGCAGCGATCGTTGCGGTCCTGAGCAACGATCGACTATACACGAAAATCGCCTAGCAACGGTCGATGCACTTAGTGCAACCATCGATGCCTGAGCGACAGAGGTAAACCCGACATAACTCAACAAAACTTTAACAATTTTTATTTCTTTTTACCGATCCTTCGCTTGACACTACTGGGGACAGTGTGTCTTAAGTGTGGGGGAGGTGCTACTGACGTTTATCTTTCTGTTTTCTTAAGAGTTAGTCCATTTTTCAAAATTTTTGTTTTATTGAGTCAAAATTGTTTAAGTAAGAAACTATGAATTTTTGAGAAGATTTACAAGACTTGCAGGAACTTAAGTAACCATTGGGATGAAGTTGCAGGATCTATCTCTGACTATTAGAAAACCCAGACACGGATCAACCTACTGGGAACACCCACATCACTTCAGGTATCAGAGGATCCTTTTACTGACTTCAACCTTAATATTGATTTAGATTTTCTCACCTAATGGCTTGGTATACTTTGTGTCGGATTCCCTTGTTAGTTCTGACACAGCCTGTAAACCTATCCTATTTAGTTCCCTTCTCCCCTTCCAAAAAAAAAAAAAACAGATAATAAACTGAGGATGAGTTAGTAACTCCGAAGTGGTCACAGGAGTGGTAGAGACCCCTATTATCTCCTGTGCGATCCATGGAATGTGTCCAAAGTATACCCCATAACGGGAAGAACACTGATAAAAAACATAAAATGATACCCAATGTGGGAAAAAACAGTTGTTAAGGAAGGGAAAAGAGAAGAAAGGGACTAGAGAAAGATAGTATGGTGGTCTAGAGCTGATAAGGTAAGAATCCATGTGCCCTTTGATCGATACTCCTTAGGTGAGACCGCACTTAAATACTTGCAGAAGTCAGTAGGGAGAATTTGAATGCTTGAATGTGATTGTGGAGTTTACTTAGGACAGTTGCTAAGTGTGGGGGAAGTACATGTTGGTCTTGATATCCTGTGATTGATTCTTTCAGTGGTTTACTAAGGGGAATCTGAGTGTTGTAGCTTCTAGGATGAAATGAGTTTCTGAAGAGTTTTCAAACCTCTTCACCATGCTTTAGTTCTCTGTTTTGCTTGAGGGCAAGCAAAGTCTAAGTGTGGGGGAGTTGATATATCATGGTTTTTACTAGTTTTAGACCATGATATAAGTGTGTTTTAGTGTCTTTTTGTGTTCTTTTGAAGTCTTTTACAGGTATAATCAGGTTTGGAGCTGAATTGGAGATGTTGGAGTATTTTGGAGATTTTTGGAGTGTTTGGCCGAGAGATAGAGTTCACTGTCCGAAACAGAGTACTGCGTCGATCGTTGCACACCAGCGACGATCGTTGCACCAGCGAGATGGGCCCAAAACTCGGCGGTTTATGAAGAGTCAAGTTATTGCACTCTGATCCAGAAGTTCCTGATATTTACAAAGAAGCCCCTGGCCGAGATTAGACCTATATTATTGAGTTTTTGGTGTTTTAATTAGATACGCTTTTACTTACGCTTTCATAATTAAGAGCAGAGGATTTTTAGAGCTTTTGGGGCTGATCTAAACCTTTACTTCATCTGTA
The DNA here is from genome assembly GCA_030180135.1 of Orychophragmus violaceus. Classification (NCBI taxonomy): domain Eukaryota; kingdom Viridiplantae; phylum Streptophyta; class Magnoliopsida; order Brassicales; family Brassicaceae; genus Orychophragmus; species Orychophragmus violaceus. Next base: position 64,762,753 of record CM058232.1, on the reverse strand, counting down.
TTTGGAGAAGAATTTGAACCCCTTTAATTCTTTATCTTTTATGCAATTTATTCTTCATATGATCATGTTTTCATTATCTATGTCTGAGTAGATTCCTAGTTAGGTTTATGGTTTCTCACATAGGATTTCATGACTTGTAGACTTGTTTAATTCAGTTAAGGATTCATAACTATATCTGTTCTTCAATCTAATTGTGCTTAAAGCTAGTTCTAACCTGATCAATTAGAATCTAGAACTTAGGTTGCTAAATACGACACGGAAGTGTGGTTTAGGAATCTGAACTTTTTAGGTTGAGCAATTAAACTTCTCGCAAACGAAAGTTTGGTTTAGGTTAATTGTGAACATATCAAACTTGGAATTAATGCTGGTTTAATCTGTTAGTTCTCGCAAACGAAAGTTTGGTTTGCTGCACTTAGACTTAGAGAATTATCGCAAAGGAATTTGGTTAGTTCTATATCCGTGTTTTGAGTTCTAGAACTGTGCTTAATTAGATCCTTGCTGAATGAACTGTCTGCTTGTCTGATTTCCTGAGAACGCCCTAGACTTAGCGCTTTTAATAACTTGCTTTCACAACCAACAATCTCTGTTTTCTGTTTACTTTCTCGCATTGCTTTTGATTACATCACATTGCTTTCTTCCTAGTTTAATTTCCTGTTCTTGAGCTATTGAATACCAGAGTCTCTGTGGATTCGATACCCTATATACTACAACCACTGAACTGTGCACTTGCAGTTAGATATAGGATTAAAACTCGACCCTATCACACACACAAAGCAATTTCAATGATCAAGTGATAGTAATTCATCAATTCAACTCAATGATTAACAATTTAGATATCTAGATTATGACAAAAAATTTCAAGATAGGTAATCACATAAGCTAAGACATCACAAGCGACTTCATCTCAAGCTTTCAAGTTCATAATTCATCAACAAATCAATCACATTTCAACTTCAACCTCACTATTACTCAAAATCAAGTTCCTATCATGCATTTTCAAAAAAATTGTGAAACCAAAATCCTTTAAATCAAGTAGTATCACTCATACACACTAAAGAACACACAATGCACCATTTGGAATAATCAATTCAAGCTTTCCCCAAAATTTTCGAAATCCCAATTTTCTCAAGAACCCTAATTCTCAAAAATCAAAATTAAGCAATCCTAGGATGAAATTAGCATTAGGTATTCATCTAAACACATATGGGGAATGGTTTTCAAGAAATATCATCCATAAACAAGAGAAAAACCAGAGTCAAAATTTTTGAGTTTTTGAACTCGAAAATCACTAAGAGGTTTTGAGTTTTTACCTTGTTTCTTTGATGAGAGAGTGGAGAAAATAGTGAGAGAATGTGAAAGAGCCTTTGAAATCGCGAACTTAGAACTTGAAATTGTTAAAAACACTTGATAATTGAGAGAGAAAGAGCTTGAAGATGTTTGTGTTCTTGAAAACTAGTTTGCAAATTTTGGAAAGAGAGAGGTATGGGGAGGAGAGTTTCACGCGAAAGAAGGCTGAGAAAACAATAAAATAGGTCAAACTTGGTTCATCTGGTCAAAATCCAGCTTAAAATCGGGTTGGAATTGGTTAAAAATCGGTTCGAAATCGAATTAGACCAAGGGATCAGATCGCTTACCTGGTCGTAGTGGGATCTATCAGCTGCGTTTGTCCGATACATGAAGCCGATAGAGGTTTGTAGAGAGCATCGGTTCGCTTTAACCGATAGGTCAACCCGATTGATCCTCTGGAATTTTTCGTGCTCAAACTATAAATGATCTATCGGTTGCGTTTTGCCGATACCACAACCCGATACTTTCTCCTGAAATATTTGATGTTGCTCGCGACAAATCCACCGGCTGCAACATCCCGATAAGAGTCCCCAATACTTTTTCTGGAAAGAATCTGAGCATTTCGTCGAAATTCACCACCGGGTCGATTTGCCCGATCCTTCTAATCGATTGTTCCAACTCGTTTCCATCGTTTGGTGTTTCCCGATGCATCACACCAATAGATTCTCTGGACGGTTTATGGATTTTCTTCGAGCTTTCACATCAGCCTAGTTTTTCCGATACACAAAGACCGATAATTACCCACTAGTCCCATCGGTCGAAGCTCCCCGATAGGGCATCCCGATGTTTTCTCTGGCCTAATTTTTGTTCCATTTTGGCATGGCTTAGCTCAATTCCAACAATCCCACACATTGCACCTAATAGACCAAACCTGAGAAACTTAAAGAAAAAGATCAAATATGACAAGCTAAAGATAATATGTACAAAGATAGACATGGGAATGTCTATCAAGTGCGCTTTTGTTTAAAGTCAGTAAGCTCGACTATTGCAAACCGAGTTTTTAGGCAGGAGGCGGATTAGAGAGCGGAACTGAAGTCCCTTCCTCTATAGCATCTGACGCTAAATAGTGCTTGAGCCTTTGCCCATTGACAGTGAACTCCTCATTTGAATTACCCCAAAGCATAACTGCTCCATAAGGCTTAACTTCCTTAACCCGGAATAGACCGGACCATATTGACTTAGCTTCCTGGGAAACAGCTTCAACCGAGAGTTAAAAAGAAGCACAAGGTCGCCAACTTTGAACTCTTTCTTCAAAATCAGCTTGTCATGGAAGAGTTTAGACCTTTCCTTCTATATCCTAGAGCTTTCAAAGGCTTCAAGTCTGATTTCATCTAATTCATTGAGCTGGATCAATCTCTTCTCAGTGGCTGTTTTGATGTCAAAGTTTAGAAGCTTGACAGCCCAAAGAGCTTTGTATTCAACTTCAACAGGCATGTGACAAGACTTTCCATAGAGCATTGTGAATGGTGTTGCACCTAATGGAGTTTTGAAGGCAGTCATATAAGCCCAAAGTGCATCATCTAGCTTCATAGACCAATCCTTCCTTGATGCTCCAACTGTTTTCTCAAGTATGGCTTTGATTTTCCTATTTGACACCTCCACTTGGCCACTAGTTTGAGGGTGATAGGGAGTGGCTACCTTATGCTTAACCCCATACTTTTTCAAGAGGTTTTCAAATAGCTTGTTAATAAAATGGGAACCTCCATCACTGATTACAACTCTAGGAATCCCAAACCTTGGAAATATTATGCTCTTAAACAGCTTGAGGACCACCTTGGCATCGTTTGTAGGGCACCCACTTAGATACATAATCAACAGCCACAAGGATATAGCTATTGCCATATGAAGAAGGCAAAGGTCCTATGAAGTCTATCCCCCAAACGTCAAACACTTCAACCTCTAAAATAGGATTTTGGGGCATCTCATTCCTTCTACTGATAATACCCTTCCTTTGGCATTGATCACACTTAGCAATGAACTCATGTGCATCCTTGAACATACTTGGCCACCAAAAACCAGCTTGTAAGACCTTTTGTACTGTTTTGAAGTTCGCAAAATGACCTCCATAAGCTGAACCATGATAGTGCATAAGGATCTCATTCACTTCTTCATCAGCTACACATCTCCTATAGAGCTTATCCTTACGAAGAGTATAAAGATAAGGTTCATCCCAATAATACCGGTTGACATCTCTGAGAAATTTCTTCCTTTGATAGCTGACCAAAGCTGGTGGCTCTTTCCACAAGCCAAGAAGTTCACAATGTCAGCATACCATGGCTCTTTGTCTTCAATGGATCCAACTTCCTCAAGCTTCTTGTTGGTTTTATGGGTTTCCATCACAGCTCTAACCACCATAAGTTGTTCCTCCGGTAGAGAATCATCCAAAGGAACTTTATCTTCAATTCTCAGCCTTGAGAGATGATCAGCTACACCATTCTCAATTCCTTTCTTGGTAGGAAACCCATGGTGAAGAAATTATGAATGGCACATGAGACCTCCTCACCAAAAATATTCCAAAATGGTTTAAAGAAACTTGAGACCATCTCATCCGGTCTCGGAACTTTGTTCGGATTCCACTTTCTGAAGATATTTGCAATTTCTATAGTGGTAGGGATTATTGACTTCAGGTTCTTATGGTGAGTACTGCAGACGGGGGACTGAAGTTGATGAAGCCAATCCAAGGAAAAAGTAAGTTGGACCAAGTTTTGAGGAGCCATAATGGACTGATAGTGAGCAATGGAAATGTTGCATATACGGTCTGGGCCGCTGGTGAATGTGCCATCAGCACACATAAGTGAAAGGATTGAGTTATTTGAATTTCTCCATGCCATCACTCGTTGAAAAAACGGGATGTTTTGATCGTCAAGTCTTAGGTAGTTTACTCTTGATTTTTGCCTGAAGAAAACCTTTTGAATCCTACAAAGAAATATAACCACTTCTCATGAATTCTCTCTCTTCTCTTAAAGTTGTTTCAGATGGGTTAACCATAGATTGATTCTGGAAAAATTGAAGCAAATTATTAACCTTATTCACTCTTTTTTTTTTAAATATCTGAAAGATTTTCTTTACTGAAAGATTCTAGTGGCACTTTTAGAGATTTTAGTTTTATTAAAGATTTTAGCAATTGCGAGTAATTGTATTATAACATTGAATTTTTTAAAAAAAAATCTTCTTCGGTTGATTGTTTCCAATAATAAATCAATTCACGATAGAGAGTCGTGATCTCTTAAACATGTCTTGAAATATATTAATATTTCAATAATAAATTCCTTTAATTATGAGACATTATTTTTAAAATTGTATGAGAATCGGGCATTAGATAATGAAACATACATTCCCTCCATATTATATTAAGTGATCTTTTAGGAAAATTTTGCGTATCAGTTTAGATAATGTTTTCCATTTACAATTGATACTAAGATTTTTAAGTCCTTGAGTTGTGTATCAATCCCTCAAGTGCTTATCGTGTAGTACAAGGTATCAATTCAAATCAAGATGGGAATAGCTACAAGGAATACATTAAACCAAACAAGTCAAGCAACAATGTTCAAGTTGTCATTCTAAACTCAAATGAAACAGACAAGTTAATTAAGCAAGCCAACAAAAGACTAAACACTCAAATTCAATGATAAAAATCAAGGCCAATGGGTGTACGTCAATGAGTTGAGTGATCTAGAGCTATCAAAGATGCTTAAACAATCATGTAGATGCTAATCCTAAGCAGAGAACACTAATCAATCAATTAATCCAATCTCTTGGTACTAATTACTTTGCTTACTCCTTAATCAAGACCAAAATCTCATTTGTGAATAAAGGCTAAGCAAGCATTAATCTCAAGTTCTCTTAAGCTAATAAACACTTTAGACATTCAGTTTCATGAGCTAAAACACGTAAATTCCCATAAAGATCATATCTAGCATTTCATTATACACATGTTGTGCAATAAAAGCCAAATGATCTAGACTAACTTGATCAAAGTTAACCTAGCCTTAAGCACATCTAAATAGGTAGGATAAATCATAATCTAGCCCTAAGCATCCATGAATCACTTTAAATCACCCTAATCCACCTAACCCATAAGCCTCAAAAGAAACTACTCACTAATCATGTTAAACCCAACAAAATCCATGAGAATCATGTTAAGCTCACTGATTAGTGAAAGATTAAAAGAAATGAAAGAAGAAATCAAGATAAACAACTCTTAGATTGATAAAAGATTCAAATTTTCTTACTAAACATTCAAAGATGAGTTTTTGGAAACAAAGAAAGCTTAAGAACAAAAAAAACAGATTTTTTCCTTTAAATAGTGAATAGTAACGAACCGGGTCAACCCGAGACAAACTGGGTACTGACCCGCTTCAATTGGATCAGAATTGGTTCGCTGGGGAAAGTCTCCGGCTGTTTTGCTCGAGCACAAGCCAACATAATGTTGTGTAAAGTATCAGTTTAAACAAGCCGATACGAACACCCGATAGATCCTCTGTGAAAATTGCACTCCTCGGACTGTGAAAAGTATCGGTTGAATATAGCCGATGTGAGTGGCCGATAAAATCTCTGTGAAGATTGCGGGTTTGAGCTTCAGAATCTATCAGTTGGAGTTGACCGATAGATTCAAACCGATGGAAATAAATGATTTGTATTGGGTGCATTTGACCGATGTGCATGGCCGATAGAATCCCTGGAGACTTTGTGGATTTAAGCTTCGGTTGATATCGGTTGAGTTTGACCGATGGACTTGACCGACGGATTCTCTGGAAAATTTCGTGGCTCCTCTTGAACTTCCATCGGCCACGTTTGGCCGATGCTCCATGCCGATAGGTGAACATTGGCTCTTCTTCTTGACCATTCCAGTTCTTTTTTGCTCCAAATTCTCTCGAAACCATCATGACAACTCCAAGAACCAATAAAGACACAAGAAACACTCCAAGAACAACCAAATATGCAAAGATCCTAAGTCTAAATGCATATGAGTTCTAAATACAAAAAACTTCAAGAAATTAACAAGTATGAATGCAAAATGTGACTAAAATGTGATCTAAATACAAAGCTAATTGCATCAAAATGTAAGAACATCAACAATGCAACACTAATTAGCTCTATCAATTGCTTTGGACATACTATTTTGTTATTTGTTTTAAAATTAAATGATTTTGTAGTCAATTTATAGAAACCTTAAACATCATATGTTATGATGGAGAGGGAATTGTTAGTGGCTGTTTTTGTGCTTAATACTTCCTTCATTTTTAAAGATAAACTTTTTAACTTTCATGTTTCGTTTTTTTTCTTTTAAATTGATATTTTATGTTTTCTATGCAAATTTTACTAATTAATAATAATAAACTTTAGATTCGAAAAGTATTTATTGAAAATAATGAAAATTATTGAATTATTATTGTTTTAGTCATTTGACATTGTTTTGTATCAAATATTAATGCATTTATGATTGAACATTAATTTTTCTTAAACTGTACAAAAAAAAAATTAGAAATTTATATTTTAGAAATAGAGGGAGTTTAATTATGACTAGATGACTCGCCCGCATGTGCGGCGTGAATGAGTTTGTTGAGGATAGTTTTACTTTCTTTAGAAGGAAAAACATTTATTAATATTAATATTTATAAAAATTTAATTTGATTTTGTTGAGGATTATTTCATTTTATTTAGAAGAAAACATGTATGAATTTTAGAAACCATACAAATATAAATACATCAATAATATAGTCATAGAAATTAGAAGATGTAAATTACTATAAAATCTATTATGTTAATCGGTAGAATATCTCATTAGTTTCCAGCTTAATCTCTATATGTATCATTTGATAAATATTGGTATCTACTAAATATATAAGAAGTAATTGTACGAAACATAAATTTTAACAAAGGAGTTATAGGAAATACATAAAATCCGAGACATACACTTAATGTAGACATAAACATGAGGTAAAAAAAGTACAACAATATAAACTAAAAGATCATCAAGTGCGAGTGTTGTTGTTTGAGAAAAACATAACCAAGGAGTTGTTGGGTTTTCTCAGAGTAACTCCAACACAAAAGTGTTGTTTGCCTTTAAAAAATCGCTTACGAAACATGTTAAACGCAAACGACGTCTAGTACTTCCAAACTTCATCACTAAAAATACAGGCCATCAATCACCACTCTCGTTCGCCAATATAATTCTTTTTCCTACAGCCTTTTCCAAATCATTTCTTTAAACAAACATCTAAGGAAGAAACTACATGAACATAAATTTGTTCGTTACAAATATTTCGAGTTATCACTAATGTGCAATAAGTAAAAACTTATGAGGATGATATATGATGAAAACTTACAACTCTGCTATTTCTTAATGTGTCTTTGGTGGCTTTTAGAGTAACAAGGTTGTCTTTGATTGGGATATTATGCTATAAAGTAAAAAATGTAAGATTAAGATTATCAACTAATGGCTAAAATAACCCAAAGAATAAAGATAAAGTCAGTGGAACAACTTCAGTTACATACCACACCATCAAGGGATTCTGGAAGAAGAGGCTTCACGAAATTAGGGTTCTACATTGTTGTTGTCAGGTATGGTTTGATCTTAATTTGATATAATTAATTAATTAGATATATTAAGAAATAATGTTTAAACTCACTGAACATAAGGAGACGACTGCAGAATGATTATCGTAAGTATTTACACAAGAATCTCTCAATCGTATAGTAAATCTATATTCTTGGTTGTTCATAGACCTTTAAAAAAAAACTAAAATCGAATTAAGTATAAATAAATGAAGGGTTAAGGTTAGGGTTTACATACCTTCGATTGATTCATTCTCGAAAGAGATTAAGCAGTAAGGAACGGTACGGTAAACAGATTCTGGAGATAATCTTTCCGATTTTGGTAAATATTTATTATACATTTTTTTGTTTCGATATTATCGATGATAAAGACCAAATTTGAGTTGGGCCATAAATATTTTTTTTTGTAAATAATTAAATGTAATGGGCCCTTTTAAGCGGACATAAATTTATTTGATCCATATAAAATACAAAGTATCGCTTTCAATAAAAATCAATATATAAGAATTAAGAAGTGTAAATACAATACTAATGTTAAAATCCAATCACTTAGCATTTAAATCTAAATTTTTAGCAAAAGATATAAAGTACCTAAATATACCAAAATCATATCTAATATTAATATTTTCATATATATACAAACAACTTAATAATTGATAGTATGTGCATCTTAGCAATCGTATATAAAATGTTTCGATATGTGACTTCTTTTCCTATAACTTTTAGTTAATGAATGCGTTGTTTTATCGCTATATATTATGATATGGTGTAGATTCATAACTATATTGACAAAAAAATATGAAAATATTTCTCAAAAAATGAAATTTTAGTTGGTCGTTAAGCTTTTAGCTTTCATTAATTAATCGTTTCAGGTGGAGAATATCGACTATTCGTAGACACTACTACGATTATATCACATGCTAGACGCTTATGATGGACATAAGGTGGCAAGAATTCACATGATCGTGAATTCACATGATTGTGATACCGTCCACGAATAATTGATATTGTGGACACCTAGTATAGACTGTCTACACGAAACTTCTGTATTAAATCCGTTTTTTAATTCTGGTATATCAACCAATTATATCTCTATTATGACGGTCTCTATGGCCGGAAACTTCACCTCCGCCTCCTATCCACCGTAAAAAATGAGAGGTAAAATAATAGATAAAATAAGAAAGAAAATGAGTAGAAAAGAAAAAGAAAAAAAAAGATAGGATATAGACATTTTCGTCCATACCGGGTGCGCCCCAAATTAGAGCTCTCTGACACGCGAATCGAGGTCGGCCAGATCTTGCGCTCCTTTCCTCTCCGGCGGCCGGCGAGCTGCGCCATCGCCGCCGGGAGAAGCCCCTTGTCTCTCTTTCGTCTTTTGTTTCAGTGTCGCCGGAGATCTAGTCTCGGGGTCCTAGCTCTCCTCCTGCCTTCGATCTCCGGCTGTGAAGAGGTCTCGGTCGTGGGCGTTCTGAGGTGGTGTGTGTTGGTTGCGTCGTCCTCCAGCTTCGTCCCTGTCCGTGGAAGCTTCGTCGTCAGATTCGGTGGTGAGCGAAGTTTGCTTCGCTTTCTAGATGATGGGTGGTGTTGCCGTGGTTCTACGGTGGTGTGCGCCGGTGTGGGGAGTCTCCGGTTAGCCCTACGAGTCTCGTCAAATCCGGCGTGGGTTTGTTCTTCCTGCCTCATTTGTCTGTCGAACAGGATTGGGTTGTTTATTCCTGGTTTAGATCTCCGGTTTTAGTTTGCTTAAGGTTGGTTGATTTAGCTTGTTAGACATTTATGGTTATGATCGGCTTTAAGGTTGTCGTGGTCAGATCTCTTGCTAGAGCTTCAGCTTCATGGAGAGGAGTCTTCTTGCTAGCGGTTCTGGTTAGTTGGACAGACTGGTTTTCTTCGTGTGGTTTTCCGGTCTTCGGTTTAGTTTGGTATCAGATGGTGACGTTATTGGGTATTGAGAGTGTGTTTTTCCTTCCTGTTGGTGCAACGGCATAGTTCCTGCGGTTTTTCTTCTTATTTTATGCCTTTGGTCTTCTATTTTTGGCAAGGGTTCTCCGGCCTAACTTTAAGGAATTGGAGCTTCGGCACTCTTCGCATCTTGTCGGTGGTTGGTGAATGGGAAACAGTTTGGTCCTTCACCTTCCTTGGTTTGGGTCTGCATACGACCTGCTCGTGGCTCCTAGTGGTGGAGCAGTATAATGAGTGTCGGTGGATCAGCCACAATAATTCTCGACGTCAGATGCTACGCTCCTTTTCTCTCTCGGTGTTTGGTAGTCACTATCTCTTCGATTTCATTTCTGCTTGCTCTCGATCTGACCCTTGCTGCTTATCGGTTGTTATTAGCTATGTCTGTCTAGCGGTTTATGGTTTTTAGTTGTCTGTGGTTTGATGTCTTGTGTTTATTGTGTCTCCGAGGATGTTCTTTATCCATCGGCTTTTGGCTCCGGGATCGTGTTGTGATAGCCGGCTTTAGAGTTCCAAGTTTGTATTCCAAAAATGTATTCGATATCGATAATGAAATGAAAAATTTTCTAGTGAAAAAAAGACATTTTCGTCCAAAGAGCATGGAATATGTTGTTAAAAGATACAAAACTGCTTGCAAACATTAAAATGTACATTACACAAAAAAAGATTTCATGTCAAATTTCTGCTTAATTTGTTTTCATTTCTTTTATATTAATTTATCTTAACTTTTAACTCACTCTCGGCCTTACTAGCTAGTGAGTTAAAAGATACATCCAATACAATTCACACTCATCATTTTATGATAGTAGCACATAGCTAAATTTGGGTATTGTACCAAAAAATGATAGAGTACATAACTACAAAGTTAAGTTCAAAAAAAAAAAAACATAACTACAAAGTATATACATGAAACTATAGATATCGAGACTGTAAAATATTAAAATAATTGTATTATCTACTACATGATCTAAGAAGATAACTTACATTATTTTGATATTTACAGAGATTGTTTTTTATACCTCAAACAAAAAATAAAAAAATTTAATATGATATCATATTTGAAACCAACTAAATAGATCATTATCGTCACTAATATTCGTTTCTGCACAAGGTGCAGCCGAATCAACTAATTTAGGTAATGAATGGTGAAACAATGGTTGCGGAATTTAGAGCGGTTTTGTCAAATACACTTTTAGTTCACCATTCAAAATTCTTTTCCCAAAGTTTGCGGTTTTGACAAAATAAAAATAAAACCGCTCACGTACTTCAATGCGTCTAAAATACACTAACAAATCAAATAAGGCACTTGAAATCGATAACACACTTGATAACTAGCGGTCCAATAGCGTAATGGACAATAATGTAATTAATTATAATAGATATTGCTTACATATATGTATATATCCATGTCTCTTATAAATAAAGGGTCTGAATGGTAACCGCGTTATTGTGGGACGGTTTTAAAATGTGGAGCGGTTCAACTGCGGTACATGCAGATTGCGGAACAAGTGCGGTGTGTATATAATAAACGGTGCAGAATATATATTGATTGGTAAAAAATAATTTGCGGGACAAGTGCGGTTTTTAGTAATAAATTATAAATAAAATATATGATAAATATTTTAATAATTAGTATATTTTAAATTAAATTATTATTTTTATTAATAATAATAATTTATATATTTATGAATTCTAAATATAAAATCAATTTAAAATAAAATTTTACTTTTAATATATAAATTACTAAACCAAGTTAAATGTTAAATTATAAAAATTAAAAACAATACAATAAAAATATTATCAAGAATTTTGATTTAATCATAACATATTTTATCAATAATTTGAAATTGATCAATTTTATGTCTCCAAAGAAAGTGAGTTTTTAGATTGATCTAATATCGTATCGGACGTTGCTTGACCACTTTAAATGTCGTGATTGTGCATATTTAAACTAAACTTATTTACGAGAAGATATGTATTACATAACTGTTATGAAACTAATTTACAGTGATTTTTAACTATAGTTTTAAATATTTGTGTTTAAAAACAAAAAGAAAAACTAATTTAATAATTTAAACAAGTGAATCTACAAATTCTGTATATATAACATTCTTTATAACAAATAAACAGTGTTATTGAAGTAAAAAAAACAAATATACAATGATATGTACATGTTCACTATTATATTTGTATAATACATATTTATATATGCGTAAATCTATATATATATATATATATATTTATATATTTATATCTTGTAAATGAGTTCGTGAATGTATGTGTCCGAAATTCATTATGTTAAAGTTCAAAAAAAAAAAAAATTCATTATGTTCGTTGCTTATTTGCCATATTAGATAATTGCAATTCATTTTGGACACAATCTAAATATTTTTAATAAAATATTGAGAAGAAAACGTACATAACAGTAAAACCACATTAAATATGATGCAAGCTGAGAAAGTTTGCGTTATTTATGAAACTAAGAAGAAACAAAAAAAATTTTTTTTGACAAGTGCGTTATTTATCAAAAACGCTCCGCTTCTTTATTTTCTTTGTGATTGGTGACAATTGCTAAAATCCACTATTATCAACTCAATTCCGTCCCGCTTATGTGTCCCCATTCATTACCTTATTATAAAGACGGAGTCACATTCACTATTGTTTTCTGTAATTTTTTGTTTTAAATAATAACCAAATAGTCAAATAAATAACTAAAAAATCTAAAAATCAGTGACAAATTAAATGCTCAGTGACGACAAGAAAATATACTTAAATGCTCAGTCTCGGCCTTACTAGCTAGTGAGTTAATGTTGCAATTAGTATTGGTAGCTGTAAGATGAGATAGACAGGCGCATGATCATAAATATATGAAGAAGACTAGGAGAAAGCCTAGAGAGAGCTAGTTTGTATAATTCCCTCTGGGATAAGATGTTTCATCATTGTTCATGTTGTATTCCGTTAAGCCCTTTTCATACATACATCAAATCCTTATCCTTGACGCTGACTGTGTATCGTACATTCCATATCAAATTTCTTTTCTTACAGATATTATCTTAATTATATAAAAGATTTCATGCCAAATTTCTGCTTAATTTGTTTTCATTTCTTTTATATTAATTTATCTTAAATTTTGTATACAAATATTCATTTTTTTTTTCAGAAATCACATGGTCAAATATTCCGTGACATCAAGCCGTAACTAAACAATATTTATCAGTATGAGATATTAGAATATTTTTAACGCCGGTATTTAATAGAGTTTCTAAACAAACAATGAGGAGGGTAGAGAACTATGTCACGTGTCCTCCTAATACTTTGAGATTTTTCAAATTTATTTAACTAATAACTAGGTGGGGTGCCCGCAGCCTGTGCGGACATATCGGTATTTTGTTATAGTAAACAAAATTGGAAATTATTTTTATTATGAAATCTTTTAGATTCATGAGATTTAGACCCTGATGAAATATATGGTTGATTGACTTTTAGAGCAATTTATGTTTTTTTCGTAGACCATCGTAATTCCAAGCATTATAATTAGCTATCGTCGGAGCTCGTCGGAACTCCATAACTACTTGTTGCTTGGCTTTTTTAGAACATTATTGTCACAATCACTAATCGGATCATCTTCTTCATCACCATACTCAAGTCCACCGTCGTCATCATCATCATCATCATCTTTTTTTTCTTCATCATCAGATTTTAATCGAAGTTTCATGAGACACCACTAACGAAAATCAAAAAATTCTTATTTGGTTAATTCAGAAGCGACTAGGGTTTCCTTGAAATTATATAGATCTTTAAACAAAACAATAAATTATATAAATTCGACTTTACCGACACCGTTTTTAAAATATACTGACTAGCCGATTATTCTATATAAAACTCATAGAGATAATATTGGATTAGTAAATATTACATAATCTTCAAAAATACCATTTTTGCCGATTTTTTGAAGGATAATTACCGTTAATCAGCAAAAAATTCATTAAGGGTAGGCTGGTAATTAACCTCGTGAGAATGAATCTGATGCATTCTCACTTCTCAATTATATAAATAGATCTTTCTATTCAGAGTCCATTATCAAATTTGTCTACCTAATAAATATATTTTTTCATAGCCCACAACGAGAAAGTCCAAATACTCCTCCCTTATTTTTGTCGTGACCTTCCTCCCCGTTCAACATGCAAATTTAGGGCAAATCTCATCCACCTTCTCAACAAGACACCATTATAGTCCCTCAGAGATTCGTGGAGGTTAATAAAATTCCATCAACCGCTATAAATGGGAAGTAAAGTACGACAACTACCATTCAGTCCATCTTAGACCTTCCGCCTCTAGAATGTCGTACTATAAATACTTTCTTCTTCATGGCAACCACCTCTAGGCTATCGCCCCAAACACCCACTCTCTAATAAACTGCATCTAGATCCCTTCAATCTCAATTTCTTAATGGATCAAATCGATTTGATCGCCATCCCAGACCTTGCCAATTACGTCGTTTGACGATATACATCTCGAACGTTCTTCCCAAGAGGTCGTAGTCCGCCTTATGCGCTTCTGGGATGCACATAACGTCGAGAAGTTTGGGGAATTAATGGGCATGAGACTATGATATGCAACGTGGAACTCTAGATAGTTTTTCTACTTTCTGTGGAGATTCGTGTTAGTTTTTGATTCAAATATCGAAAATTTTCTTTGTTTTCTCTAACGATTCGAGTTAGGTTTTGATTCAAGTATATGTTTTTGGGAGCATTGGCTTGGCTATTACCAGCTCAAATACTTGAAATGAAATCTCAATCTGAATACTTTTCTTCTTCTTCCTGCTCCCTTCCATTGACCCTTTTCATAATTCTCATCATCAACCAGCTTGGCGTTGTTGGGGTATGGGGACAAAGAGTCGATTCAATTGAACATTACATTGCTGAAATCGACAAAACATCAAAATAGTTTGCTAAAGAAAGAGAGGAAGTGGTGAAAGATCCTTCAAAACTTGATGGGCGGCTGATGTTTGTGCTCAAACTTAACATACTCGGAACCCGACGTAATGGTTAACCAAATGGGCTCCAGCCGAATCTTGCTATTCCATACGTTTCTATGAAAGTAAGAAGGCTGATAATGCATGTTTTATTCTTCTTCCTAACTTTCTTCTTCATCATCCCAATCGCGTTTGTTCAGTCTCTTGCTACCATCTTAGGGATTGTGAAAGCTGCAGCGTTCTTGAAGGTTATTGATGAGGAGTGAATTTCTTGCATCATATGAACTGAAAATATTACTATTCTTGGACTGACTTATTTTGATTTCAATGCAGTAAACTCATGAAGTTAGTGACACAGGGTTTTCGAAGTTGTTCCTCATCTTTATGCCTTCCATTCTGATGATCATGCCCAAATTTTAAGGCTTTACATCGATCTCATCCTTAGAGAGACGATCATCGTTTCAATTTTACATCTTCAACTTCGTGAACGTGTTTCTTTCTAGCGTAACAGCTTAGTGCTTTTCTCAATCAATCTCTAAACCAAATCCCCAAAACCAACAATGCGGCAATACCGATGAAAGCAACTTTCTTTACCACGTATAGAATGGTTGACGGCTAGGCAGGAGTAGCTTTTGAGATTCTTATACTGATTATGTTCCATCTCAAAAACACATTATTGGTCAAGACGGATAAAGATAGGGAGGAAGCATTAATTTTAACACGAGTGATCCTCAGCTTTACTTCCTTCTCGGTCTTTTCTATGGTCTCGTGACACCGATGCTTTCTTCCTCTCATTTTGGTTTTCTTTTCCCTTGCTTACATTGTGTATCATCATCAAGTAAGTTTCTTTCTTGCTACTACTTACCTTTTATTAAGGGGTATGGGCTTCCAACCTAAAACCAATTGGTGATAAGTGGAGTGGCCAATTTCCTTTATATATTGCTAATGATCCCTTCCAACTACCAATGTGGGACGTATGTCCCTAATATGCCTCCTTGAAATAATAACACTTTGAGAACTAATCTTGGAATGTCCGGGCTTGGATCGACGGCACCAATTTGGGCATGGGTTATCGATGATTGAACCAACTTTGGGTCGGATCGGGTTGGAATGTGTGGATTGGGCTCTAATATCATATTAAGGCGTATGGGCTTCCAACCTAAAACCAATTGGTGATAAGTGGAGTGGCCCATTTCCTTTATAAATTGCTAATGATCCCTTCCAACTACCAATGTGGGACGTTTGTCCCTAATACATTTTTATATCCCCAACGATATTAAATATGAACGATATTTACAGATAGCTATGATGAAATCACAATAGAGCCGAACCTAAACCTTAAATGCTACTTGCAGAGTGCTTACGTTCATACGGTTTTCAAAGGCGATAAAGACGATGATGACAAGCTTGGGAAGTTTGAGGATGAAGCCATTACCGATCCCCCAAACGTCAGTCGCTGGGGAATACTCAGGCACGTAGCAGAATCAGTGGTGAATCTTTTCGGTCTTTTCCCTTTGGTCGTAAAGAAGTCTAGAGAAACGTTTTCCAATGTTTTCCAAGTATATACATATGCTACTTCTATATGTACATAGAGAGAGAAAGAGAAAGAGATAAGAAGATATGTAGCTCAATGAGGTAGTAGAATGGGGATTGGCTAAGCTTGGTTCAAATAGAAATGTGTTTTGTAGAGTCTTGGAAGGCTTTTGGCAGTGGATTCCAAAGCTTCTGAGGTTCTTTTGTGTTATGTACCTTAAAATCTTTGTAGTCGTTAGGAAAAACCATTTAAAAAAAGAACATTCGATAGATGTCTTTGGAAATGGTTCATCATCAAGAAAATCATCACCAACGAAAGTGGTAGAGTCATTAGCTATTATCTTAACAAATCTATTTCGAAAAACAAACAATATGTACAACTGAGTGACAACAAATACAACATATAAATGTGTTCAATGCTCATCAATAACTATTATACAACATATCAATGTGATGAACTTTTAGAGCGGAAAACTATTATAGAGTTGTAATCCAAACAACCTGAAGTGGAACAATGTCAAAGAGTTGAAATCCAGAATATGATGTCTCAAGTAAACTATATGAAAACTTTGATCATACTCTTACATAAACTTCATATTCTTCACATAGTCTAGATTTTCTTAAAACAAAAAGGGGAATTTGAACGTTTTCTTGATTTGTGTTTTTTATCCTTGCTCAAAAACCATGTTAATCTTATATGTATCATTCCAATTTTATTGGATGTATCATGTACCAATACATCATAAGACATCAACTACAACAACAAAAATTATTCAAAAAGAAAAAGAACCAGAAAAAAAGATATGGTAACAATTCTAAATAAGAGAACAAGAAAATACGAAAAAATACTTGACCTCGGCGGAAGTTGTAAATCAAAGAAAAAAAGTCAGGAAAGAGAATGTTTTGGGGTTCTTTTTAGGGGCAATTGCAAAACTACCCTCGAAATTGAAGTCAACCCTGAAAGTACCCTCGGTTTTCTCCTTCCTCTCCTTTGCAAATATACCCCCCTACTAATCTGCGTATTCACGGTAATGTCATCGTCAGACTTCTTAGTTTGATACTTTTACCAAAAGACAAAACCCCCCAAAAATATTTTGGATATTCACGAAAATGACATCGCCATGAATGCTCAACAACCAAGACAACCACCATCGCCGATGAGTTAATGTGTAATCCAGCTCGTTTTTCCACCATTAAAGCTCAAGTAAAGCTCAAGAATAGAGCTCGGACGTTCTCCTCTCCGATTTCCCCCTTTTCCCCTTCAATTTTTCGTTTCAAAAGTAGCGAAGTCGTTTATTAGACTAGTAAAAATATACCGTATAGCCACGTTTTTGTCACGACCAAATCGTGGCTATTTTATAATTAGTCACGAATTAGTCAAGATTGGTCACGTGACAAACAAACGTGGCTAAATCGTATCCAAAACGTGGCAATTAATCACGTTATAGTCACGATATAAAGCGTAACTTAGTATAGCCACGTTTTGTCACGAATTAATCGTGACAAACCTATCCACGTAAAATATCGTGGCTAAATCGTGTCTAATTAGTCACGATTTAGACACGTTTATTTCGTGGCCAAAGTCTTTCCAATCAAAATTTTCCAAACCTTATCCTCTAAACCCTAAACCATAAACTCTAAAATTGTATAACATGTATATATAAAACCTAAACCCTAACCCTAAATAAACCCTTAACCCCTAAAATATAAACAAAAATATAATATTCCAATTAGTATAACATATCCAAAATTAAGATTATTAATTAATATAAACAAAACAAAACTTATATATAAACCCTTAAACCCTAAACAAACTCCAAAACTCTAAATTATAACCAAAACTCTTATTCATAACATTTTAAATATTACAACATTTTCAAAACTAATATTCAACACTTATAAACCTTCAAACCCTAAACTCTAAACTATAATCAAACTCTAAACTTTAAAATTTTAATCATAAACTATAAAATTCATCTTTTACTCTCAAACTCCAACTTATATTAAAAATAACTATTATTATAAACAAAAATCTGAATAAAACCTAAACTATAAACAAAAATTTAATTAATAAATCTCTAACTACTTTAAACTCTAAGCATAAATCACAAACCTATACCCCAAACTCGATTCTTAAATTGTAAACTTTATATTTATAAACTCAAAGCCTCTTACTTATATATTAATTAGTTTGATAATTTATTTGAAAAGTTTATACATTATAATCTCTAGTCTTAAATTTTACATTAAAACTTAAAATTAATTTCTATTAATTATAAATGATTTTGTAAAATAATTTTATAAATACCTAAATTTCTATTGGTTGTTTGCAAAAGGCAAGGATTGGGTCTCTTTTAATATCAGTCCTTAGATTAATCCTATATCTAATGGTCATAAATTAAAATATCACTCTAAACCTAATCACCTTATCCCACTTATCCCCATCCGCCGAACAACATCTTCCGCTTATCACAAATTAAAATATCACTCCAAATTAAAATATCCCATTTATCACAAACTACATCTTCCTCTTCATTTTTTTATCAGATCTTGATGATGAACTAAGCAAAGCTTCATCAGCGGAACAAGCAGACCGGCGAGAAGCAGAGCCCGACGACAGAGGAGGCGAATCTCCGAAGCTTCTCTGAGTCAGATCGACGCACCTCTGTCGACGCACCTCCGTCGCAGACGAACCAGGTCGACAGGGAAGAAGGCGAACGAGATGGATGCGGTGGTGACGAAGATCACGAAGCGACGGTGGAGGAGGCGCTGCACAACGGTTGAAGAAGCAGATCTACTCTTCTTCTCTCCTCGCGATTCGTAGATGCAGGGATTCGTCGATGCATCTCCGAAGCTTCAGATGCAGGGATTCGTTGATGAAGCTCCGCCGTAGAAGAAGATGAACCAGACGTGGTGCGTCGGCGAGTTGGCAACGGGCGATTCAGTTGTCTATGGTGCAGAGACGGTGGTGCAGAGCATGTGCCGTGGCGGTGGTGCAAAGGCGGTGCGTCGGAAGACGGCGGAGAGGTGCATCGGAAGACGGCATGGATTTCTTATATATATACACATATATATTGTATTTGTTTTGTATTTTTTGTATTTTTTTATAAATAAAAAACATTAACGATTTTTTCTGTATTTATTTATTTATTTTTTCAAAAAAAGTCACGAAATATTCGTGACAAAACGTGGCTAATTTTGTCACGAAATATTCGTGACAAAACATGACTAATTTAGTCACGAATATTTCGTGACAAAAACATGGCTTTTTGTCACGATTTGGACACGAAAAAAATTAGTTACGATCGTATAGCCACGTTTTTTTTTCGTGACTTTTCGTGGCTAAAACCGCTTATAGCCACGAAATATTAGCCATAGCCACGAAAAAAAACGTGGCTATACGATATATTTTTAGTAGTGTTATCATATAAAAACAGCAAAACACAACTCGGATTTTGGGTTTTCGGTGATATTAGACGTTACGGGCAATCGACGAGGCTAAAAACAAACTGAAAACGGATATTGGTAACAATTTTTTCATATCGTCGATTTTCAGATCTTAATTGTAATCTCAGACTTCCGTTTAAGTCTAATTTTTTTCATAAAATTCAATATGGTTAACGAGATGGTAGTTTTGCAATTGACTTTCAAATGACAGACCTCCATAGAAGTCTGAGAAATTCCTTTGAAAAAAAATATCAGACTTCACCTAGAAGTCTAAATAAGAAGAGGGTAGTTTTGCAATTTATTCAAATTTGATTTTTTTAGTCAGGCTTCTTATGTAGTTTGGCAGGAAATTTACCGATTCTTGACTTTTTGTCAGACGGAATCCGATGTCTGAAAATAAAAGGGGGTAGAAACTGCAATTAACCCAATTTTTCAGATGTTGGCCAGAACAAGTATCAGACAAAACTAGACGTCTGAAATTCAAAACTTTTGCCAGACGGCTATAGACATCTGAAAATTCGAATTTTGGTCAACGCTGGATAAACACCGAAAATGCAAAGTTTTTCATCAAACTTCCCTCGATGTCTGAACAACAATAGAAGTCTGTTACAAAAAAAGTCAATCCCAATTTTTTGTGGTCAATTGCAAAACTACCCCCTACTTTTTGTCAAACATCATAGAAGTCTGACAAAAAGTCAAATTTAAAAGTCAATTGCAAAACTACCCCTTTTTGTTCTCAGACTTCATAAGTTGTCTGACAAAAATGTCAAAAAATTTCAAAGCAGACTGCGTACGCTCTCTGATGGCTTTCAAACTGCATCCGCTGTCTGACACTTTGATTTCAATTGCAAAATACCCTCTTTTCAGACTGCCATAGAAGTCTGGTTTTACTACAATCAGATTGCTATAGATGTCCGAAATGTTAAAAACTTGAAAAATGCATTTTATTGTATATTTTTGATTAATTTCGTCGATTTTAATTTTTATAAACATGTGTTAGTTTTATATTTTCCTCCTGCGTTAGTTTTACATTCTTATGTATGTTTATTATTTTTAAATCAATTTTTGAATAATATTGGCAATGTAGCTAATAGCATCAGACTTCTCAAAGAAGTCTGGCTTTTCCCAAAAGATCTCTAATGTGGTTTATACGTGTTTGTTTATACATATAATGGTTCAGTTACCTGTTAATTTTGGTGAATGGGTTGTGAAAGACCATATTTGGCATTTTGTGTTTGATAAGCTCAAAGGAGGGCGGTTTATCACTTTGTGCGATGGTTCTACACATCAAGAACTTGTTGAGATGGTACAAGATGATTATATGCTGAACAAGAAAACCAAGCTTGTGGAGTTATCGTATCCATTGCCAGAAGCACTCTTGAAACAAATGGATCCGGATAGTCCTCCGGTTTATGTCACAAATGATAGGCAAGTAAGGAGCATGGTCCAGTTAGCTAATACGCATTTAATCCGTCTTTGTGTCTCGAGCCGATCCGGTATAGAAGATGAAGATGCGGTAAATCATGACGAAAAATATGAAGCTGAAGATGTAGACGAAGTTGACAAAGAAGAAACTGGAATGAGGAAGATGTGGACTCAGTCTCGCATGATTCTGTTTGTGGTGGTGGTGGTGATGATGGTGTTGGTAACTTGGATGTGTCTGAGAATGTTTTCAAGAAACACGTTGAGGCTTACCGTTACGATGCTGATTGTACCCTATAAGGGAAAGTGAAATATGAAGATGTAGATGTGGAGAAAATGAAGATTATAAGAAATATGAGTTGGAGGGTACGACTAATCGGTGTGTTGGAAAAAGGGACTTGTCCGAAGGCATCTTTCTCAACAAGTGTTTTGATTGCAAGAAAGACCTAATATCAGAGCCACGGTTGACGGCGATAATGAAGAAATTCGCAAACAGAATAGAGAAGTCAGACAAGACACGTTTTGTGGCTAAATGTCGTGTGGAAGGATGCAAGTGGATGCTTTGAGCGTTTGTGAAGAGCGAACCAAACAAGTATTGGGTGATGATCTATTCAAAAAAACCAAACATATTCGGTGGTGGACCGGATGTCTACGCGTAAACGTTATACTCCAGTTTATATTGGTTGGTTGTTTACTGAATGTTTGGTATAATTGAACAGATAACACCAAAGCATGTCAAAGTATCAATGAAGAAGCAGTTTTGGATTAGGATGAGCTACACAACCGCATACATAGCATTGTTACATGCTCAAAAGATTGTGATAGGAACAACGAAAGATGGGTACGAGAGACTGCCTTCTTTCTTGCATGGAATCAGGCAAACCAACCTGGGAACAGCAACTCTTGAACTAGATGGGAAGAATTGATTTAAATATCTATTTATAGCATTTGGAACTTCCATACATGGGTTTACGTTTCTTAAAAGAGTCATTGTGGTGGATGATACTCATCTTAATGGAAAGTATGGCGGTGTTATTCTAGTGGCGGCTGCACAAGATGGAATTTTTCAAATATTTATGTTGGCTTTCGCAATTGTAGACTCTGAGAATGATGACTTGTGGGAGTGGTTTTTCACCAAGCTGAAAGAATGCATTTCAGATCAATATCCTTTGGTCATAGTCTCGGATAGATGCGAGTCGATCAAGAATGCTATTACCAACTACAAAATAACATAGTTACCAAGTTCAAAGGAAAACATCTTCTGTACTTGGTGAAAAACGCGGCTTACGTATATACGATTTACGATTTTGACCGAAAAATGGCCTCCTTACGAGCAGTAAATCCTGAACTTTCTGGTTACTTGGAGGAGGCTGATGTGAGTCTACGGTAACGCGTGCATTTCGGCGGAGACAGGTACTTTGTCAGACTTAAAATTTTCTTATCAGACTTCTAATGATGATATTATTGTCAGACTTCTCCTGCTGTCTCATTATTTATCAGACTGCAGGAGAAGGCTGATAGCGTAAGTGTCAGACTTAATATTTTCTACGCAGACATCTAGTGATGTCTGGTATTATAATCAGACTTCTCTTTCTGTCTGATTATTTACAAGACTGCAGGAGAAGTTTGAAAGCGTAATATTTTTCTTAATACTTTCTAGTTCTTACTTGTGTTAACCTCTTTCAAATTGTTGGAGACATGTACAATATAAAGACGAGCAACATTGTTGAATCTATAAACTCCGCAGTTAAGAAGGCAAAAGGATATCCCATATCTTTCCTTTTGGAGTTCATACAAGAGAAACTAGGGACATGGTTTTGTAAAAGGCGGCTAGACGCAATGAGTCTCACAATAACATTTACCCGAGGAGTTGAATATTTTCTGGTTATTCATTAATATTATGCAGATATGATGACTGCAGAACGCGTAGATACGTATCGGTTCATTGTTATGGGAGGACAAAGGGATTGTGTTGTCGATTTGGAACATCACAAGGGTGAATGTGGTGTTTGGGTCTACGAAAAGATACCTTTCTCACATGCCATTTGCGCTACACCGGAACTTGAACTACACATTTCTACCCTTGTATGTCCATCTTACATACGTACTACTTGTACGCTTCATACTTGCGCAACATCCTACCAAAGAATTTTACTGGCACAGCTGATCATGACACCGTACGTGTCCTTCCACCAGAAGAGAGGCGGAAATCTGGAAGACAAAAGAAGTCGAGGTGGCAATCTATGCTAGAAATCTCCAAGAAGAAGGGCAGTAAACCGCGGAAACTACACAAGCATTATTGTTGTTCAAATTGCAGACAACCCGGCCACAAACAACCTAATTTTCCACAACCTGAGGCTGATTAGAAATGGTTGAAGTTTGATGTGATTTATGGTTTATTGAATTCTGATATGTTTTAGTGTTCAGTGAAGTATGATATGTTTTAGTGTTCAGTGAAGTCTGACAAGTTTTAGGGTTTACTGAAGTCTGATATGTTTAATGAAGAAATGGTTGAAGTCTGATATGTTTTAGGGTTTACTGAAGTCTGACGTAGTAATGGATGTATTTCAGAAGTCTGATATTGAAACTTGTCTCAATTGTTTGGGTTCAGTTTCATCAAGCGTAGTAGCACATAAACATAACTAAAAACAAGTCATGAGTTTGTTACATAACTAAGAACAAGCGCAAAAGTAGCCAAAAGATGGATGTGTTTTTCTTACACCTACAAAAGATAAATATATGCAAGAAATCCATTGTTTGGGAATCCAAAAGATATCGGGAAGTCTACTTTCCACCGTAGGTGTCTAGCAATTCATACTCGGTACATCTCTCTTCACTTGTTCGCCCGAGTTCAGTCAATATATCAAAAGCCAGCCTGTCCCTGATTTGCTTGATGTTCTTATCACAAAGATACTTTGGAAACGCCATTCCAAGTGAATGGAACTCGATGAACTTCAAGCAGAACACTCCACAGTCACCTATTTGGTTGTTTTGAGGAAGATATTTGCTCCTAAAAATCGTGTAGGTGTAACACTCCAAGGGATAAGGCCACCCATCATCAGTTGGGGCCAAGACATGCAACACATAAGGAAACATCTCACAGATTGGTGCCAGTGCCACTCCGACCAACTCATCAGTTCTCGGTCCAAGGATGTTGTCCCAACATGTTATGTGCCTATCCGGGATAGAAATCATAATTGCTACCCAATGACATCCGCCGATGTGCAGTGCAGTGTAGATATGATCAATTTCCAGCCCTCAAGGCTTTTATGATTTGCAGAACATGGGTAGATTACCAGTATAGTAATCTCAAACACCGGGATGCAACCTTCTAGTTTTGGTCGAACTATTCTCTTCCGCACCGCCCTTAATAAAATCTGGATAGTGCTGACGACACAATGCTTGAAGGAGTGTGTCAATGAAGCACATCCTCTCACTCCTGAACCATTCCGGATGGTTGTGTTGGTGAAGCCTCAACAGATCAATCCTAGCATCAATTTGCTGCATCAAGCCAAGAATGTGTTAATATAAAAAATTAAACACAACTAGACAGCCGAAGAAGTCTGAA
This sequence comes from Orychophragmus violaceus, assembly GCA_030180135.1. Classification (NCBI taxonomy): domain Eukaryota; kingdom Viridiplantae; phylum Streptophyta; class Magnoliopsida; order Brassicales; family Brassicaceae; genus Orychophragmus; species Orychophragmus violaceus. The sequence goes on along the minus strand of CM058232.1, from coordinate 64,737,944 downwards.
TATACAACCAGACTTCTTCGGAAGTCTGAATATACATCCAGACTGGAATATAAGTCTGAATTCACAACCATTGGAGTGATACTGACCGTGTCATTCAACCATTCCTTTGGAGTGCAAAGATCGTAATACCATTGGAGTGATGTGTTCGCTGTCCTAGTCGGATAACCCCTACAAAGAAAAATACGCGTGTTAGACATCGAGTTAAGATTTGGTATACAACTTACTCGTCTAGGTAGAGTGTTAAGACGTACGGCTGTTTTTTGTTGTAATCCTTAAGTGCCTTCACTTGCATCCTGGTGAGAGCAGAACAAGGGTCATATCCTGGTGTAACCTGTGTTTGGACAATATGTTTAACTTGAGTCTTCACCTTCTCCTTCTTTTAAACCTGTTTTGCCTTCGCTCGAATATATGCTTCAGATGCTGCTTGCATAGTGTCATGTTTAAACATCCTGGCACCATCAAAGTCTATGCCCGTAGCCGACTGTGCAACGATCAAGACAATCGGATCTCCGCTACCGAGTATACTCTGCATATACAATTTGACAACCCATGTTAAACCTAAAGTTCGATCTAAAATTCACACAAGAATCAGACTGCAATAGAAGTCTTATAACTAAAATAAATCACCATCAGACTTCTATGGAAGTCTCATATAAGACTTCCACAGAAGTCTGAAATCAGACATCTATAGAAGTTTGAGATGTTCTGAATTCTGATTAAAAATCAGACATCTACCTCCCCCACACTTCAAGCACATTGTCCCCAGTAGTGTCAAGCTAAGGGTTGGTAAAAGAAAAAGAAAAATGTTAATGGATGAGTTAAGTTCTGTCTGATTTTTACCTCTATCGCTCATGCATCGATAGATACATAAATGTAACGACCATTGCAAGGCGATTTGCGTGCTGTGACGATCGACACATAGTGTTGGAATTGTGTCCAGTAATCTCGGTACTGTCTCTAGAAAGTAAGAGTATGTCAATGATCAGACATAAGTCATATAATACTGGGGGTCATGATGGCTTGCTAGAGTCCGCTCATGATCTATAAGTCTTGGACTTATTGCCTTTATTATATGATCCCATATGGGTCACACGCCTAAGCTAACATGAAAATGTGTAGGAACGGTTTAGCAGAAGTACGGTAAAAGTGCTAGGCATTTACTGTACTTAGAGAGAATAAAATGGTTTAGCCACTGTGTGTCGATCGATACACAAGGTGTGTCGATCGACACAGTGCGCGAATGCCGTCGAGTAAATTGGTGTTTGGGCCAAATGGCCCAAACGGAACCGGACAAGTTTTATAAATAAAACTCGAGTTCAGAACCAAAAGCCCTAGCCGAAAACTCTCTCTCCCTCTGCGCCGAGTTCCCCTAGTGGCCTAGCAGCCTTCTTCCTGATTGGTGTGCGTGTGTGAACCTCTGGAGGAGTTATCTCTCGGTGGCTCTCTGATCTCTGACATACCATCCCTTTCCGCTGCATAAACAGGTATAAGGTGAGATCATCAATTGTTTCTATTCGAGAAGAACCTAGATCCGCATGTTTAGGATAATCTGAATCAGAGAATTGAATCAGGATTCATCTAAACATTCCTTCAGTGGTATCAGAGCTATTGGTTCTGGTTTTTCTTGTTTAGATTCAAGTTTAGGATTGTTTTTCTTGTTTAAAAGTGTTTTGAATCAACTACTGATAAGAGAAATCACTTAAGCAACAAGGAATTGAAACCTGAACACACTTAAAATCGCAGAAACCAAGCTATATTGATTTGGTGGAATGCGATTTTCAAAAGTCAGTATCGACTGCGATCGCATGGATCGATCGATACGATCGCATGGATCGGTCGATACAGTCTATCGGCTAACCCTGTTAACGCGTGAAAGCATCGATCGATGCAGGATCGATGCAGGTTCGATGTTGGTGCATCGACCGATGCGGTTGGTGCATCGATCGACACGGTTAGGTTTTTGGCTCGGTTCCGTGCATGCGTGAGAGCATCGATCGATACAGGATCGATGCATGATCGATGCAGGATCGATGCTAAGAGCATCGACCGATGCGGTTGATGGATCGATCGACACGGTTGGTTCATCGATCGACATGGTTGGTTTAAGGCTCGGTTTAATATTTTGATTAAAATTAATTCGTCCTGGTTTAATAAACAGATTTAATAATTTTATTAAGTCTGGTTAAACCGGGATAAGAAATCCAATGTCGAAAGAATTATTGGATTTAGTGCCTAAACCAGGATTTTCTAATTTGATTTGGTTGGACCAAATAAATTGAGAAAATCCGGTTTAGTAAATAACCGGTTGACAATTGTGGTCGTCGTAGTAATTAATTTTGGTTAGACCAATTTTAATGAACCAGACCGGTTATGTCATCTAATTGGACGATCGGGTTATGTCTCGGACATAGACCAATTCTTCGGCCTCGGGCCAAGAAGTTAAAACGATTGGGCCAATTATTTGAGTCTTTCTTAAGATTTAATTTAAAATTTATTTTATAAAGAATATAAATCGATTTTAAATTAAAGTTTCCGATATTTTGAAATTAGAAAGTTTCTTAATTTATAGAAGTTTCTAGATTTGCATGATTCGGATTTTAAGAAATTTCTAAAGTTAGAAAGTTTCCGGTTTTAGAAAGTTTCCAATTTTAGAAAGTTTCCAAAAAAGTAGGTTTTCTAAAATGGAAAGTTTCCCGAAATAGTAATCTTCTATTTTGGGAATGAGATTTTAAAATAAACCTACGAACCTCAAATAATATCAAGCGTTGGATGTCTTGTCCAGGCTATGTCAGCTGTTGAAGCCCATTCAATTGTATTCATGGCCTTACAGTGTGAGGGTGTCTGCTTTTGCGTGGGTAAGACGGTTTGTGATTCATAAATGTCATTGGGAGTCCCAGACATTAATGATTACATGACAGTATAGTCTGGTTTTCTTGACTAGGCCATCGGGAGTCCCGGGCCTTGAGACATCAGAGTGGATTGGGCCTCGGGCCCAGATTCACAACCAAGAGTTATATCACGGATATAATTAGCCGATATAGGGCTTACCGATATAAGCTAATATTGGGTGACGGCCAGTGGCCCACTTTAATCTTAGTTATATGTGGATCTTGGAATCATTATATTCTATTGAGGGTAACTGATGTTATTGAATATAATGCATGATTAATCATATTAAATTTAATACGAGATTAATCATATTGAACATATTAACTAAAATCCTTTTATCTTAATTTTCAGTTATGACTAGCACAAACACTTTCTCGATCCGGTCTGTCCTTAAGATGGACAAGCTGAACGGATCAAATTTCTTGACTTGGTCGCGGAACCTGAGGCTAGTTCTCAGACAGGAGAGAAAGGACTATGTCCTTGAAAGAGCTCTCCCCGTGAGGATCGGGTCCAATGCTTCTCATGCAGTATATGATGCTTGGAATAAGCATTATAATGATGCGGTAGATGTGCGTGGTCTGATATTGGCTACCATGGACTCAGACTTGCGGAAGCAATATGAGAACATGGAGTCGCCAATAGAGATGATCAGCAGCCTGAAATTGAAATTTCAGGAGCAGATAAGAGTGGAGAGATACCGGTTGGTTAAGTCTCTCACTAGCTGCAAGCTACCAAATGATAATCCAGTGAGTCCTCATGTCAGTAAAATGATGGGTTACATTGATAACCTGAGGAAACTGGATTATCCAGTTAGCCAAGAGTTGGCAACTGAAATCATTCTGCAGTCACTGCCGTCAAGCTATGATAAGTTCAAAAAGAACTATATCAAGAAAGGCTTAACGAAGACGCTGACTGAACTGCATGATATGCTCAAGACAGTTGAGCCAAACGTGAAGAGTACCCTGTACAATCTCATGAATGAGAAGGGTAGGTTTACTAAACCTAATGCTGACAAGGGTGAAGACAAAGTTGTCCAGATTTTGAATCATGGCAAGCGTGTGTCTTCTGAGCCCGAGTCAGATGCCTCTTACGTTGGTAAGTGCTGCTACTGTAAGGAGACAGGGCATTGGAAGAGAAATTGCATTAAATTCATGGAAGATGATGAGGAGTTGAAGTTGATGTTTGAGACTACTTCCTCAGGTATTCATGTTATTACTTCAAGTTCTACCTTAAAGGTATTGAATACTGGTTGTGGCACTGATATTTGTGATAATATGCAGAGCCTAAGCAACAGTAGAACGTTGAAGGAAGGGCAAGTGAAACTACATGTCTGGAAGGAGCTTGGGATGCTGCCTCAGCCGTAGGGTTTTTCACTTATAGATCCCTTTGAGGCTTGGTTTTGTATTAAGTAATTGCTACAATGTACCTGCTTTAAGCAGAGTTGTCTTTCATTTTCTTGTAAGAATTTGAATGTTTTTCATTTTGATAAAAGACAAGTTTTGTTCTTTTGATCTTAATGAAATATTAATTGTAGCACCCTATTCATGGAATGGGTTTTATATCTTAAACCAAAGAGTGCCTAAATGTAACATAAATACCGAATTGGTTTAAATCTGATGAATTAAACCTGATTTTTCTTGGCATAAAGTCTTGGTCACATAGAGTAAGTCGGATTCAGAAATCCCATAGTCATGGACTGTTGGGCTCATTTGATAAAATATCTTATGAGACTTGAATTCTGTTTACTAGACCAAAAGGTAAAGGGCCTATCTTAGCCGAGCTAGAGAAAGGCCCAAAGACTTATTGGACCTGGAACATACTCATGTATGTGGCCCAATAAGCAGTAATGCCAGAGAAAATCTCCTGTACTTCATTGTCTCTACTGATTACTTCAGTGAGTGTGACTGTGTTCATTTGATGAGACACAAGTCGGAATTCTTTGACATGGTCGAAAGAGTTCCAGAATGAAGTATAGGATCTGAATGACAAAAGTATTAAGACTCTGGATTAAATCACGAGTGAGAATACTTAAGTCATTGATTGTGTGATCATCTTAATGAGTGTGAAATCGTTTCACAGCTCATTTCTCCTAAAAACCTGAAGGTGTTTCTGTGAGAAAGAATCAGATCTTATAAGAAATGATTAAAGATGAGTCACACGAATCTTCCATGATATTATTTAAGAATAACGCTCTAAATTATCTAAGTTTACGCTGAAATAGTTCCACCAATATCAGTTGAAAGACACCACGTAAATGTGGATTGGAATCGATCCAAATTCGTCTTTACTGAGTATTTGTAGTTGTGCTACTTCGCTGGTTGTCCTAGGGAAACCAAGGCTTGTTACTTTTACGTCCATTCTGTTTTCTAAGAAGGGAAGTTAATTTCCAAGAAGAACAGTGGGAGTAAAAGTATAACTCGAAGAAATTCGAGAAATACAGGAGGCTGCTTAACCTGTTGAGGGAGAGCAGCGGAAGGATTTACAGATTTCTGTAGAATCTACACCTGTGGATTATGGAGTTCGCAGATATGAATGAATCAGTTACTAATCCGAGAGTGATTTCTCGTCATTAGTTGAACCTGATAATCATTGAAATCTGCACCTCTGGAGCCTGAAGTTCGCAGATATGAATGAATCAGTTACTAATCCGAGAGTGATTTCTCGTCATTAGTTGAACCTGATAATCATTGAAATCTGCACCTCTGGAGCCTGAAGTTCGCAGATATGAATGAATCAGTTACTAATCCGAGAGTGATTTCTCGTCATTAGTTGAACCTGATAATCATTGAAAGTTCGCATGATCTGATGATCATTGAAAGCGACGAATCTGCGAAATTCAAAGAAGCGAAAGTGAGCCCGGACTCCGAAAAATTACATTTTATGTAAGTTAACTTCATTGATCCATTCATGGATGGAAGCAAACATATCGGAGTTGGAATCTTCGTTCTGTTGAAGTAGTCAAGGTTTTGACTTGAACAGGAACGAAGCGGAACTGTGTGTTTACTAATAGATTAGTGGGAGCGATATTGCATTTCTCATATTGTATGTCGATGACATACTGATTCTCGAAAATGACGTCCCAATGCTGCAGTCAGTAAAGGACTGGCTTGGGAGTTGGTTCTAATGATTGACATGGGTAAAGCCACGTATGTTTTTGGATTTTGGGTCTAAAGATAGAGATCCGAAAGAGCTGGTAGGACAAAGTCAGGATTCTTATCCCGACAAAGTCCTACACGTTTTCAGCATTCCAAGAAGGGTTTTATGCCAATGTCACATGGCATTAACGTTAAGCAAGACACAGTGTCCTACGATAACTGCTGAGCTTAAATGCATGGATAAGATTCCATGTGCGTCGGCAATTGGATTTATCATGCATGCCATGAAACGTACTTGTTTGATGTTGCTTTAATGTTAAGCAAGACAAGTAAAGACCAGTCAAATCCAGTAAAGAATCACTGGATTGCCGTAAAGAATATCCTAAAGTATTTGAGGAATACTAAGGATAAATTCTTGAGTTACGGAGAAAGTGAGGTGCTACGAGTCGGTAGAGTCTGAAAGGCAAGTTTCCAACAGACAAAGATGATTTCCGGTCACAGTCCGGTTATATCTTGTGTTTGTCTGGCGGTGCACGGCACTGTTGCTGACTCCATGACTTAAGCTGAATCTTTCGCAGCTTGGGAAGCGGCGAAAGAGGTTGTTTGGAAAGAAGAGTTCATCACTGAACTTGATGTGATTCCCAGCATAGATGAGACTAGCTGCACATCAGAGGTCCAAACACCTTGAGATAAATGACAGAGATGTTAAGTAGATCAGCAAGTTTCAACAAATGAGAACGTTGCTAATCTATTAACGAAGCCACTCCTTAGCCCTAAGCACGAGTCACGGACTGTAGCTGTAGGATAAGTGAAGTTAAGATATAGTCTTAATTTCAGTGGGAGTTAGTAAAGGGCTTTATTTAGTTATTGATATGTTCTTGTAAAACATTTGAGATGTTTAATAATGAAATTATTATTTCAAGATTATTTTAACTGTGATGAAATAATCGTTCCAAAATGATATGAACCATTTTATAGGTCATCGAAGTAAATGACTTGATCTTGAGTCATCGAAGTCATTTAGCTTGATCATGAGACCCTATATTTGATAGATGGCTTATATCATCCTGTCCCTAGTCGAAGGTTGTTGAAATTGGAACACCAACAACCGTGTGAGACTGGATTGGTACGTGACTTATGACAAAGTCTCAGTGTGTCATAGATGTGCGGCATCAAAGTCAGTACATAGGTGTATGTTTGGGAACATACGACCGGACAAGACCCGCTTATGAGAACTCTTCAGGATATTTATATCAGTGTCATAAAAGATTCTCACTACGACTATAGAGTATAGTCCTTAGACCTGAGTTCGCATGCATGTGACTGCACATGGACTGATGCACTTTGATCATTGTCTAACGCTGTCGTTCTGCGATAGTTATAAGGACCTTGTTTGGGAACATTATGAAATGAGTAGTTTACAGTGATGGAACAAGACGGGATTTGTCCCTCCAATATAAATGGAGTGAATATCTCTAGGCCAATCGGAGATTTGAATACTGGAAAATGCATGGCCATGCTCAAACGGACTGTCCCGAGTCGTTTGGATTGTCAGTATCAAATCAGAGTCCGATGAACAAGATTAGGCTTTATAAGGATGACACCAATCTTGCCTTATGACTAATCGAGATATTGTGACAAAAGGATTATGAATACAGAGATTCCAGTACAAGTGGGAGATTGTTGGAATTGTGTCCAGTAATCTCGGTACTGTCTCTAGAAAGTAAGAGTATGTCAATGATCAGACATAAGTCATATAATACTGGGGGTCATGATGGCTTGCTAGAGTCCACTCATGATCTATAAGTCTTGGACTTATTGCCTTTATTATATGATCCCATATGGGTCACACGCCTAAGCTAACAGGAAAATGTGTAGGAACGGTTTAGCAGAAGTACGGTAAAAGTGCTAGGCATTTACTGTACTTAGAGAGAATAAAACGGTTTAGCCACTGTGTGTCGATCGATACACAAGGTGTGTCGATCGACACAGTGCGCGAATGCCGTCGAGTAAATTGGTGTTTGGGCCAAATGGCCCAAACGGAACCGGACAAGTTTTATAAATAAAACTCGAGTTCAGAACCAAAAGCCCTAGCCGAAAACTCTCTCTCCCTCTGCGCCGAGTTCCCCTAGTGGCTTAGCAGCCTTCTTCCTGATTGGTGTGCGTGTGTGAACCTCTGGAGGAGTTATCTCTCGGTGGCTCTCTGATCTCTGACATACCATCCCTTTCCGCTGCATAAACAGGTATAAGGTGAGATCATCAATTGTTTCTATTCGAGAAGAACCTAGATCCGCATGTTTAGGATAATCTGAATCAGAGAATTGAATCAGGATTCATCTAAACATTCCTTCACATAGGACCGTGTCGATCGTTGCATGGCGTGGACAGACAGATTTACATGAGTCTTATGGCATTGATGCAGAGGCGGATCAAGAGCTTAATCGTTTATTCCCTGGAGTGTCTGAGATAACTCAACAGGAGATTTATGCACAATCTAATCGATTATATCCTAAAGTGTCTGAGGTAATTCAACAAGAGATTGATGAGCTTAAACAGTTAGAAGAGATTGGTGAAGAGTTGGAAGAAATTCTACCATCTGATGATCCACCTTATCACCTTTATGTCCAAAGATACTTAGGAAAGATGCTGCCTTTGGACAAAGAGCTGAAAGATTGGGTGATAGTGGTTCCCCGACAGATCAGTGAGGTGTTACTAACCAAGATTCCTAAGAAGCTACCTGATCCTGGTGTCTTTGTGCTGAGTTGTTCTATATTCGAAGATAGCTTCAGACGTTCTCTGTGTGATTTAGGAGCTGCTGGAAGTCTCATGCCATACTCTGTGGCAGAGAAGCTGGGGATGATGGATTTTTCACCCACTAGGACCTCTCTTCTCCTAGCTGATCAGTCAATAAGGATTCTGGAAGGAGTTCTAGAGGACGTCCCGGTGAGAGTTGGAAACTACTTAGTTCCAACAGACTTCTTGGTGCTTAAGTACGACAGTGAGCCTGATGATGCCTTGATACTTGGGAGACCATTCTTAGCCACAGCTGGAGCAGTGATTGATGTGAGGAACAGTCTGATTGATCTCCATCTGGGAGATGAGTCGCTGCACTTTGAGATGGACATGCTGCGCAAGCCACAGATTGATGGTCAGACCTTCACCATTAGAGATGGAGATGGAGAGTAGACAAGTGAGATATTGGTTCCTGATCCTGGAGATCATCACATTCCTTCTTTTCTTGGAAGAACCCACAGTGATACAGCTTACTCTCCGCCTTGGATGAGGAGACTTTCTGTTGAAACCCCCCGGAGCCTGATTCTTGTTCGTCCGGTCAAGCTAATGACCTAAACAAGCGCTGAGTGGGAGACAACCCATTGTTAGGTTTTAGTGTTTTTCTTTCTTATTTTTGGTGTTTTTCTTAGGATTTCACGATTTTATTTCATTTTTGCTAAGTTTTTAATACAGAACACTGTCTGGAGATGTGTGACGATCGTTGCTATATGTGCAACGGTCGTTGCAGGGAGATATGACGAAGAGATGGGATCGCCTTGTGACGATCGTTGCGGTCCTATGCAACGGTCGTTGCAAGTGGTTCAAATTGCAAAATTAAGGTACGCGTGCTAGACCGGAATCAATTTGGTTCAGCTGTGACGATCGTTGCACACACAATCCAGGTAAGTGCCTTAACCCCTCTTCTCTTCTCTTCTTCCCCATTTCGCCGTCCGGACAACCGCGAGTGCACAACCCTAAATCTCTCATTTCTTCATCATTTTCTCAGTTTCAAAGCTTGATTCTACTTATTTTCACACCCCTTATCTATTTCTCTAACCCATTTGCAGTGATTCCAAGGTAAGAGCTCTCATTTTCATCATTTTCGGATTCGGTTCTAGGGTTTAGAAATTAGGGATCTTAGGCTTGAAATTGATGATTCCGTACTGATTAGACTTGATTAGGGATGATTGGTGATGTAATAATGTTGTATGTGAGATTTTGGAACGGATTTAGAAACGTTTTTGAGGATTAATTGTCGGCTGTGAAATCGCCCTACAACGATCGACGCACTTGTGCAACGGTCGTTGCATTGCGATTTCACAGGGAGTTTTCTACCGAGACTTATATGGTTTAATTCTTTCTTGCAGATGCCTCCTCTACCAGCTCGCAAACGTAGAGCTACCACAGCAGCTATAACTCATCATGCTCCACCAGTTGAGTGGTTCCATCAAGACTCACCATATCCTGAGCCTTATCAGAGAAATTAGGAAGCTATACAGCTGCCATGGCCTAGAGCGGATAAGGAGCTGATTCCGACAGACAAGGTCTGGGGCATGGAGATTGATCAGTTGCTCAAGACCGACACTTTTACAGAGAGACCACTACTTGACCATTGGGACGAGTTTGATACATTGCTCTACAATGGTTGGTGTGGCATGACGCTTAAGCCGACCAAGTTTGCGGACTATTCAACTTGTAGGAGTCTAGGCATCGATGAGCAGGTGCTGACATTGTGTAAGGGCATTGGTCTGGGGACAATGCCTATGCAGCATTACGAGTTGTATCCTGATCTGGTGAGACAGCTGCTGGCCACCTGCAGAGTGATTTACCCTGACCCAGAGAGCAGGAAGGCTTCAGGAGGTTTCTTTACCTTCATGTGCTTAGGAGCCATGTATCGGATTCCCCTTCTTGATATCTGTTGGATATATGGATTCAGCACTGAGCCTGCGCGCATTGGTATGTCTCTTGAGTGGGATGTGCCAGAAGCTCAGTATTTCTGGGACTGTATTGGCAACGGTCGATATTGCTCGAGGACGACGAAGCTGATACAGGTTAGGCATCCTGTTCTCAGATATGTCTTGCGCATCTTGGGATGTACTCTGTTGTGCAAAGCTGAAGCCAACAAGATGCGCAAGAATGAGCTAGAGATGTTATTCATTGGACTGAGGGAGCAGTTTTAGGAGACTGATCTGAGAGATCCCACCAGAGGACTCAACTTGGGAGCTGTCTTTGCTCATCATTTGTGCAGTCTGCAGAAGAAGCCATTCGATGGTAGGGGTACTGAGTCAGTAGGGAGTCTGCTTACTCCCATTTTTCAGGCATTGCAGGATTCCCTTAGAGGGTACGGAGTGTGACGACAGCAAGGAGCTCCTTGATTTTACCCACCTACAGAGTGCTACATGGCTGAAGGAGGGACGTATTTGGGTCTATTATGACTCCGCTACGAAGCGGGGTATAGATCTTCCTGCTGCTGGTCTGACACAGATTGATACACTGGAAGCCTTGAAATTCCAGCCTCCTACGCGAGATCAGCGCAGTGTGCCTACGATGGCTCATCCACTGGGGGATCCTTCTACACGCCCTTCTTCCTCATCTGCGCCTGCACCTGCTGCTCCTACTGATGATATTGGTCCTTATCCCGAGCCTTCAGTGCCTTTCAGTGAGATGTCTGAGACAGAGTGGGCTGAGGGAGATGTCTGATATTGGTCCTTATCCCGAGCCTTCAGTGCCTTTCAGTGAGATGTCTCCCCGGCAACGGCGCCAAAAACTTGATAGGTCGTAAAGTTTTAATCCCTATACTAACTGCAAGTGCACAACAATATCAATGTAGTACTTAGGGTATCGAATCCACAAGGACTCAGGGCAACGATAGATTTAGAACAGAAAAGATTAAACTAGGAGAAAGCAAATGTGATTAGAAACTAAAAGCAGAACAAGAAAGTAAATCAGTAGCAGGATTGGTTTGAAAGCAATTAAATAAGGGCGCTAAGTCTAGGGAGTTCTCAGGAAATCAGACAAGCAGATAAATCATTCAGTCAGGATCAAATTAGGTACAGTTCTAGAACTCAAAGCACATATATAGAATTAACCAACTTTCGTTGTGAGAATTCTCTAAGCCTAATTGCAGAAATCCAAATGTCTTTGTAATTCCTAACAGATTAAACCAGCTTTAATGATCAAGTTCGATATGTTCACAATTCAATTAAACCAAATTCCTTTGCGAGTAATTCAATTGCTCAACCTAAATAGTTCAGATTCTAAACAACACTTACGTGTCAATCTAGCAACTTAAGATCTAGATTCTAAGTGATCAAATTAGAATTAGCATTAAACACAATTTAGCTTGAAGAACATCTATTGATATGAATCCTTAACTGAATTAATTATATCTAGCAAGTCATAAAATCCTTAATGAGAATCCCTAAACCTAACTATGAATCTACTCAGACATGGAATATGTAAACATAATCAATGAATAATTATATTGCATAAAAGAGATTAAATAAGTAAAGGGGTTCGAAATCTTCTCCAAAAACAAGATGTAGTACAGGATCAGATCAGCCCCAAATAGCTCTAAAAACTCTCTGCTCTAAAGTATGATAGCGTATGTTAAAACTGATGTAAAAACCTAATTATATAAGCTAATCACGTCTTGGGGATTCTTTGTAATTCTTGGAAACTTCTGGGCAAAACTGCAATATCTTCATTCTTCATTAAACCGCCGAGTTTGGCCCATCTCGCTGGTGTGTCGATCGATGCACATAGTATGTCGATCGATGCACTACTCTGTTTCGGACAGTGAGCTCTATCTCTCGGTCAAAACTCCAAAATGCTCCAATTACTCCAAATTCACTCCAAACGTGCTAGTACCTAATAACACATGTAAAAGACTCTAAAAAGACTCTAAAGCATACTTATATCATGGTCTAAAACCAGTAAAACTATGATATATCAATATGGTCAGAATGCCGGTTTCCAGAAACCTTTTCAGCAGAACAACTCTTATCAGAGGACCTATGGATCACCTTCTTATCAGACTCATCCTGTCGCTAATGCTCATGAGAGAAAGTTGGAAGCCATGATGGACCAGATACTTGAGGGGCAGACCAAGACTACTGTGGACTTCAATAAGAAGATGGATGCCATCTACATTGATATGAATGGGAAGTTTGAGTCTTTGAGCACGCATATGAAGCAGCTGGATACACAAGTAAACCAGATTTCAAGCTCAGTCAAAGGAAAGAATGTTCAGAACACCCACATCAATGCTATCTCGTTTCAGACTGAAGATGAGCTGGATCAGGAGGAAAGTTTTAAGGTTGAGACTATGGAATTCATCGAAAACAGAGAAGAATCCGAAGCTACGGATTCAATGTCGACCGACACTGGCTTCAACGTCGGTCGACATCGCGCTTCAAGAGTGTTTTCGAGTTCTCGTGACAAAGGAAAATCGACTAAGCCCGATTTGCTGGTCGACTTGGCTGAAGAAGTGTCGAAGGATTCAGAGTGAAAACCGAGTGTCGACCGACACCCCTTCAACGTCGATCGACACTACGGTCGGTCAGACATGGGTTCAACAATGCATCATGTTGCTGCTGAAGAAAAGGTTTACAAACCTCATATACCTTTCCCTAAGGTGGCTATGAAGTCTGAGCAGGAGCTTGATGATGCCAAACGCCTGGAAGTGATGGATGAGAAGCTGAATGAGGACCCAAAGACTGATGCTTTACCAACTCACACTTGTCTAAGGAGATATGTGGAGAAGATGATTCCAATGGATGAGGATTTGAGGGATTGGGTAGTGGTGCTCCCTAAACAGATCAATGATGTGCTTCTTAATCAGATTCCGAAGAAGCTACCTGATCATGGTGTCTTTGTGCTAGATTGCTCAGTCTTCAAAGACAGCTTCAGGCACTCTTTATGTGATTTAGGAGCTGCTGGTAACCTCATGCCATACTCTGTGGCTGAGAAATTGGGGTTGATAGACTTCAAGTAGACTAGGATTTCTCTAATTCTGGATGACCAATCTAAGAGGATCCCATAAGGAGTTCTGGAGGACGTCTGTAACATCCCGGAACCGGGAGTCTGACCACACCCTAAACGGTTTGAGCTGTCCATGGAGCCAGAAGATGAAACTCACGATCCAAAGGATCTACAAGAGTGTTCCATGGGCAGAATGAAGTAAAACTCAGCTGGGCGGGAGTTTGACCTAAAGGGAAGAAGCTGAACGCAAAGGGTTTAGCTCAAATGAGCTAGACAGCTGAGCTGAACAGCTAGTGAAGTTGAAGGCCAGCTTAACTCAGCTAAGCTGGAGTGTAAGAGTGTGGAACCAGCTGATCAGCTAGTGTCACTAGTTGATCAAGATCCCCATTAGCGAATGGTCACCAATGGGCAAGGTGTCCATTCGCAAGCCAAAAGGCAACCATTCCCTTTGGGAGGTTATGGGCGACAACCAAGCCTATAAATAGGCCACTTGGGACCACTTTTGCGCACACAATCTTGAGGGGGGAAAAACCCAGAAACTCTCTAAGGCCAAAGGGCTACAACCGAGAAAAAAGAGAGAGAGAGAGAGAGTTGGTCAGAATCTTGAGGAAAGAAACTGGTGGATCAAGGGCGTTTAGTGGTTGGGCAAAAGGCGAGTTTTTGGCTTGATCATGGCTGGAGATGCGGCCATGGATCATGGCCAGTCAATCACGACACCCAAGGCAGCATCTAAGACCCTTTTCTATCACGGCCGCGGCTAAGCCACTTTGCCGTTGGACGGTTTAGAAGAAGGCCAGATGACAAATTCTCTCCTACTCGTTCTCTGAATCAGACCGCTTGACCAGAGGGAAGATTGGCGTGAGAATCGGCCTTATGTTCTGAAGAGACACGGTCGGCCAAAGGCCAAGATCGCGATAGGATGATCGCGGCAGGATGGTCGCGGCAGACTGATCGCGATCCAAGCGGATGGTCGCGACTGTTCACGGACAGTGGGGTCTTTTCGCGAAAGGTCGCGTCTCTTCGCGGACTGACGCAACGGTTCAAAGATCGCGAACGATCAGAACGTGTGGCCAGTCCGGTTGGACAATGATCGCGGCACGATCGCGGATCACACGACGGACCCAGACGTGTGCATTGATTACCGAGTACGCTTGGTGATGATGTCATGATTGCGGTACGCAGGACGTTCTAACGAATGCGGTACGACCGAGTAACGCTCGGTACGACGCCAAGCGTTCGTGAACGATAATGCAGCGCGGGAAGGCTACTTTGCATGCGATCGCGGTACATGAACCAGACAGGGACATGGCCGGTTCGTTATGCATAGCCGGTTATGGAACTTGGTCGATTAGACGGATTTATGTCCTTAAGCGGTGGGAATGATCGAATGGATCAACCTCGGACAAGTTCGGACTAGCGGGCGGCATGAGTTGGACCGTGGACAGGATCAAGAGAATCGCATGGTCGAAACGCGTACGGACCGGTCGAACAGTCAGATGAACTGGGTCGACGGTCGACGGTACGAACCATGGATCAGACCATCTACGGAAGTGAACGAGGGAGTCCTTCCAACCTTGCACCGAACGCAATGTTCAACGATACTACGGGAAATCAGTGAAGTGATCAGGACATGATTCAACCTGAGTCAATATCCGGACACGAGCTGATCTTCCTAAGGACTTGGGTCGGTCTGAAGGTCAAGATGCAGGAAGCAAAACGTGGATAAATCAAGATGGCGAATGATAATGGAAAACAAGCAAAGGAACGAGCGAAATCAAATGGTGGTCAAGGAAGGAACTAGAAAGACCTCTTTTGTACACGGTCATGTGGGGATGGTTGGTTGAATGACTAAGTATAAAGGGGGCGTGTTCTATGAGTTTGATGAACAAACGAGTCAAGCTGAACGCGGAGTTAGCTTCACACCGGATTCAACAAAGGTTAAGGTACACGTTCCGATTACTCTCCTATTGTTCTAAAGAAATGGTTAGAGCTGAATAGGAGAATGAAATGATCTAAGTTAAAGACTTAGGTTGATTGAATGGATAGTTTGAATTGGAACATCGAAAGAGTTTTGAGAAAACTAAATAAGGTTATAAGAGGTTCACGGATGGATCGTTCTTTAGAAGAACGATGTAAATGTTAAGTAAGGATTTCCGCTGCGTAATTAATAAGTATGAAGGATCTAAGACTAGAAGTCAATAGGAGGATCCGAGGAATACTTGTCCTAAAAGGAAAAATTTAAAATAGGACGAAATTTAGGGAGGTTCAGGCCAGGGTTTGGCCAGACCACTGGAACGCATTGACCGCGGCCTAGGGTGGTCGGGGTCGGGGCTTCACAACGTCCCTATCAAAGTTGGAAACTACTTGATTCCAACAGACTTCGTGGTGCTGAAATATGATATGAGATCGGAGGCGGGTGGTCGAGTGGTCGAGAAGCGACGAGCGTGACGATGGTCGAGCGCGGTACGATGGGACGAAGGAAGCTGGCCGAAGGCACTCTCTTCCTGGTCAGTGGATGATTCGATGGATAGATGATGAATGGAACACGAACTGAAGTACTTTGATTCACGCAACAAGCAAGCTTTAAGCAACAAGCGATCTTGGATCAAGAAGATCGAATAACCTCTAGGGTTCTTTTTACTTAAAACTTACTTAATTTTATTGAAAAAAGAGTGGCTTTAAATAGCCAAAGTAATAGGGTTACAAGTCTTAAGAATGGGCCATAAAGAGGCCTGGTCGAAATCATTAAAATAGACTTTCTGGGAAATATCAAGCCTGAAATGATTGGCTCGAACCAACTCTCATATGGACATCTTCCAGGACACGGTTAGGGCTCTGGGAGGTCGGTCATCGACCATCTCCAAACGGGATCGTTCCAATTGGGTTCTGGAATGATCATCACTCCTGAAAAAAGTTGTTGTCTTATGAATCCTTGATCCCAAGTCATTGGGTCTGGTAGAACATGCACTGGCCTTCTGAACCTCCTCAGGTACGTTCCGCGAGGTCGGGAACAGTTCATTTAGCCTCGTGGTTGAGGCTGGTACGTACCGCTCGTCCGGGCCGGGTCTGAAGGATCCGATTTCATCATCAAAATATGACAAAGAACCGAATGATCCTCTGATACTTGGTAGACCTTTCTTAGCCACAGCTGGAGCAATGATTGATGTGAGGCACGGTCTGATTGATCTCCACCTGGGAGATAAGCCTCTGCACTTCAAGATGGATAAGCTGCGGAAGTCCACCATTGACGGTCAAGCCTTTAGCATTGAGATAGAGCAAGAGGCTCAGACTAATGAAGCTACAGTTTCTGATATTGGAGAAAGGAAGATGGTGGTTTCTAACAAATCCACTATGATATCTTCAGAGCCTGCAACTGCTCATATGCAGAAAGCTCCAAACGTCAGGACTCCACCAAAGCAAAGGTATGCATCTTCACAACTCAGTTCTACTAACCTCATTACCGTGAATGCAGGGAAACATTCCATTCCCACATTCCTTGGACAATCTAATGCTGATACCGCTTACACACCGCCATGGATAAAGAGACTTTCGCGGAGGCACTCACATCCTCTCTCGAAACCCCCGGGAGTCTAATCTCCTACCATAGTCAAGCTAATGACTAAAAACAAGCGCTGAGTGGGAGGCAACCCACTTGTAAGTTGTATATATTAGGATTTTTGGTCTTGCACTTTGATTTCTTTTGTTTTTGGTGTTTTTGTGTCGAGTTAAGCAGAATCCGTAGCACATGAGAGTCAGTGTCGGTCGACACTGGAGTCGGGAAGTTTCGAGCACGGACGATAATCGACCTCAGTCGATTCACATGGTCGATTTAGGTTATGCATTCGAATGTCAACCGACATAACATCAGTGTCGGTCGACACTGATGAAATCGAGGTGCTACTTCTGGAGCTGCTGCTTCTGCTGCTGAGCATGAGGCAGTTCCTGATGACGATCCTGATGAGACCTATGGGTTTCCCGAGCTTTCAGTACCAGCAGAAGACATGCCACCAGCACAGTTTCAGAAGTGGGCATCAGGTGTACTTAAGGGGATCTGAAAGGCGGTTCATCGCATGTCCTGACAATACTCACATAACAGAGAGAGGCAATTACATCCCAGTTACGACATCCAAAGAATCTTCTTCTCGGATTATCGGCAGTAGTGGATGTTCGCATGACAGGGTCCAGACCGCAGAAATATTTTTTGGGGAATCCATTGCATGATCCGGATCATTGTCGAACTATGGAACTGATACTTGAGTATGAACTACTACTCGGCGTTGGAAGGTGATTGAATCGCCCCATCTTGTGTACCATAAAACAATTGTAAACAGAGTCTAATTTCAATCTTATAGTAGAGTCTAATTCAAAATAAATCCAATTTCACACTTCTAATAGAGTCTTATTCAAAACAAATCCAATTTCAGACTTCTAATAGAGTCTAATTCAAAACAACTCTAATTTCAGACTTCTGATAGAGACTACTTCAGAACAAGTAAATTTCAAACTTCTTATCGAGTGTATCGAAGACATTAGTAGCATAGAGTCTCCAACCAAGCATCAAAATCCATATTATACCTAGATCTTTTGTTTGACAAAAGATTCAGACTGAGGAATACCGTTTAGATCTAGACGGGAAAAGTATGAAATCCATCTAAAACGAGAAAAGACAAAAAAAAAAATCAATTTGTTTGCTTAGATCGGAGAAAGAACATGAGAAAAATGGATGACTCGGACTCAACAACCGTATGGATCTAAAACGAGAAAAGTCAAAAAAATCATCTGTTTGTCTAGATCTGAGAAAGGACATATGAAAAAGGGGGTGACTCGGACTCAAAACCGTATGGATCTAAAACAAGAAATATATAAAACCTATATTTTTGTTCAGATCTAGACAAAGTACATATGAAAAAGGGGATGACTCAGACTCAAAACTGTATGGATCTAAAACGAGAAATATAAAAAAACCTATATTTTTTTTTCAGATCTAGACAAAGTACATAGAAAAAACTAATTCTTTCGTATATATCTAAAAATTTGCAGAAAGAAGAGATTAGAAGATGACGACGGCGGTGTAGAGACTGGTCATGAGAGACAAAAAAAGGAGAGATAATTACAAGAATGAAGAAGATGACGACGGCGGTGGCGGTAGCGTGGAGGGTTTCAGGAGAGTTTTTAGAGAATGTTTAGAGAGAGAGTGTTTCCGTTTTAGAGAGAGAAATTTGATAACGACTTTTACAAACTAATGGTGGTAACTTTCGTTTATATATGGGGGTAAATTCCCAAGTAGGGTAACTTATTTGGTCAAGTTTAGTCAGACTTCTTCGGTATGTCTGACAAATCATGTACATGAATCAGATTAACATAGAAGTATGAAATACCTTAAATCTACTAATTACTACTTAAATACCATCATATTATATACAAAACTTATAAAAAACATCAAACTCTTTTAATATAGTCACAACCTAACCAGTATATGCAAATGTAACAATATAGATAAAAATTCAACTCTTAGTCTAACCCTATATATAAAATTATGATATCCAACTTCATATGTCAAACATAAATGAAGCTATATGGTGTTTTGAACCAAATATACCTTAAATGGTTAAACTTGACTAAATTTTATGTAATTTTAATTTACATATGTCCAAAATGCTTATTGTAGAAGTCTGAGAGATATTTAAGTTGGAAATTTAAATTTAAAAATTATAAATAAAAAAATTTGATACAAGTTTTTGATACATAAATTAACAATAAGCATTTTGGACATATGTAAATTAAAATTACATAAAATTTAGTCAAAATTAACCATTTAAGATATATTTGGTTAAAAGTATTTATTTTTTATTTAATTTCTCAAGTTAAATACTTCTCAGACTTCTCTCGAAAGTCTCCAAAACCCCAAAAATTCAGACTTTTCTAAGAAGTCTGAGAAACCATAAATCTAATATTTATCACTTAAGAGTAAAAAATATTTAAACAAAACACCTAGGAAACATCAAATTCGTTAATATATGTGCATTATAACATACATGTGCAAATATAATTTATTCAAATGTGAATTTGGTAAACCATGAATCTAACCCTAAAGTTATATGTAAGTTATATGTAAATGTTCTACCATGTTCCATTACAAAGCATGTTCTAAAGTTTAGAAACTACTCTACCACTTTATATATTTTTATTTTGATTCAAATTTACGAAATTTAATTTATATACTTCACAACCGTCTATATTTAGTTTCTGTATAGTTGTTTTTAACAAAATATTTTTTTTACTATTTTTAATTTAAATTTACTAAATTAATCTGCTTTAGACTTCTTGAATAAGTCTGAAGTCTTTTGGATGAAGACATACTTAACTAACATTGTTTAATTTGACTCAATTTTACCAAATTTTAATTTATATACTACTATATTGTATATATTTAATTTATGTATATAAAAGTTTTGACAAAATATTTTTATATAATTTTAAAATTTAAATTTACTAATTTACTAATTTATTATGTATCAGACTTTTAGGATAAAGTCATTTTGACTTCTATTAGAGTCTAACTTATCAGACCTTTATAGATGTCTGACACAGGCGAATGTTATAATGGTAATTGCGTTTTCCATTTTTTTGATTGGTCGTAAAGACTTCGCGGTAATTTCCTTAGGTTGAAGGACAATTTTGCATTTGATTCAATTTTGAGGGCATTTTTAGCAATTTCTCCTCTTTTATGAACTTGTATACTCTTTCTTAGAAACCCAAAAATGCAAATGTCATCATATAATTGATCAAACTAAATTTAAATAATATAATTAAACTATAATTAAAATAATAATATTAAAAAGTTTAAAAATTCCAATAAGGGTTCTACCGTTTAAAATGATATTAATAAGCAATTGCAGGTACTGTATAGTGTAAAAAGGTTAAGCGAGAGTAGTAAAACAAAATCAGATTGTTTTGCTCTTGTCATTTTTTGACTAACCATTTTCTAATTGGTATATACTATGTAGTAGGTTTTCCAGATTTTTTAGTCATGAAATATTAAAAATACTTAAAGGTTTGACATTTTACCATTAATCTAAAAAATCACCTTAATATTAACTGGAATTTAGTCTATATCTCTTGGAGGAGGTTTGTAGGATCCTACTAGAATCGACATATTTGGAAATACTTTAATATATGAGGTAATTTTTTAGAACAAACAAAACCGTTGTCCATGAAATTAAAAGAAATAAAAGTCATCAAGAGAGACGTACCGTAGGATTAAAAATATTTTTGGTTTTCCTTCCACATCAATATATATATTTTGATACCATAAATTCATCAGTAATCAAGCCAAGATTAACGACGATGAACCACCAAAAACCCTAAATCTCAAGACGGATCAACAGTACGACAACCATCTTCTCCAGCCGCCGCTCTCGGCTGCTGAAACTGAGTGATCTGTCCAATCGCTAGAATCCCTCCGTCGTAGTTGTTACCGGCGGGAATATCTAACCCTCCAAACATCTGTTCTCTAGGGAAAAACTGGTGGTGATGATAGTGATGATCTCTCACAGTCGTCGTTCCATCGGGGGCTGCGCCGGCGAGTAAGTTGATTCCAAGGCTCTGATGCGTTGCGGCGAGAATACCGAGGCTTTGGTACTTCCAAAGATCTGATTTTGCGCAGCTGAGATCGATCTGAAGCTGGCGAAGCAGATGTTGGAGGAGAGAGATGACTCCGACGCAACCATAGACTGGATCACGGAGACGCATGTCGGCTTCATAAGCTAAAGAGTTTACTGCGTCTTCACGTTGCGAAGGGTGAAGCTCGTTGAGTAGCTTCGTGACGTTGCTTGCTCCAAACACTTTGTGAACGTTTGCGAATTTTTGTGGCTGGTCCGGTGGGAAATATGGAGCAAATACACATTCCGGTTGGCATTTTCGACGAAGAAATTTGCAGGCTGCGCATGGTGAATTTGTTGATGAAGATGCCATTTTTTCTTAAGACTTTTATTTGTGTCTCTAGCTCTCCCTACACAAAGCAGCATTGAAAATTGAAAATTTTCAATTTAGGGTTTTTGAATTTTTGTTCTTATTGGAGGAAGAAGATATTATGAAAATCAACTGCGAAAAGATAAGATTTAAAAAATATATATATATATATTGTATTGAAAATTAATATGAAGTATAATTTAGAGATATTGAAATATCTACAATAAGAAAGCTTACCGGCCAATAAATTTGGAGATGTTGAAAAGAAGTCCTCTTGGAATATGGAGATCTTCTCTGCTTTCTCTAAGTTGCTATTTGGGGTTGACCAGAAAAAGCTGTCAAATAAGAGGAAACTTTGTAATTCGTAGCATTATATTTGGTGAACTAGCTTTATGTACACACACACATATATATATATATATATATGTAAGCAAGTATATATATAGTTTTTATACATTTTAACCTTCTTGTCCAACTGTTGAAAACAAATTGGGGAAACAAATCGCTTGTAGCTATATGATTGCTAGTCAAATTTTGCAAACTAGACCTATAAAAGTTGCAAGTCAACCTGAGAAATTTATAATTTTTTATAAAAGAAGAACAATAGAGAGAAATATATTTAATTTGTGTACCTTATAGATGATATGTTTATGGATGAGAAGAGGAAATATAATGAACAAAATAGATGAGATCAATGGTGTTCTTTGTGTTTCTTAGATAGGTACGTGTGTGAGGGAGAAGAAGAAGATAGAGAAGAGAAGAGAAGGAAGAAGATGTATAATTAATAACTATAAAGCAAAAGATTGGATCTCGTGAAGTTAGAAGAGACTTTTGGGTTTTGACGCTCTCGATGGGCAAAGCTCATCTTGTGCTTTAATTTCATATTTTTTTACTCAATTAAATCAATACTATTAAAAAATTGGAGTTTGTCCATGGTACATAAATGTTGTTCATGAAATTTGCTCTTAATATTATTAGTATTTGTAACCTTCATTAAGGGTAATTAGGGAATATAACATTATCTCTACAATCCATGTTTCCAAACAAGACAATTATTAAACATGTAACCAAACAACCAAAATCTAATAGGTCCCACTTTCCTAATTAATTAAAATCAAAACAAATTAATTGATAAATATAATGAATAATTTATACATCAACTATTATATATAAATTAAGATTCTCTAATTTATGATCTTAATTTATGATTTAATTCAAAATATATTTATAATATATTTTAATATCTTTTTTATTTATTTTGTTTCAATATATATATATATATACATATTACGATTGATGTTTTTACGATTGTACTTTTTAGCAGGTTTTTCCATCAAACTGAAAAATATTTAATTAATTAAACGGGTTGAAAAATTAATTAACCAATCTCGATTATAAATTTTCTATAAAACAATTCGCATATAGTAAATAATTTCAGCTGATATATTTTAAAATTAATAAAATATTAAAATGATTTCATACTTATATTATTCAAATATTTGAAATATATTTTAATATCTTTTTATTTTGTTTCAAATATATATATATATATATACACATATTACGATTGATGTTTTTACGATTGTACTTTTTAGCAGGTTTTTCCATCAAACTGACAAATATTTAATTAATTAAACGGGTTGAAAATTTAATTAGCCAATCTCAATTATAAATTTTCTAAAAAAAATTCGCATATAGTAAATAATTTCAGCTGATATATTTTAAAATTAATAAAATAATAAAATGATTTCATACTTATATTATTCAAATATTTGAAGCGTCAAATTATGCTTTATGTTTGAATGAAGTTTTTAACGGATAGTTCCATCAAATTTGCAAATTATATATACGACTACAACATGTATTTTATAAAATAATATTTTAGATAAATAAAATAACAATTAAACATATACCACATAACTTTTACAATAGTTGTTTTCACATATATATATTTTTCCAAACTATGATCTTACGATACAACGCAAATTAAAATATATAATGCGAAATCGTTATTTTAATCTCTTAATCCTTACGATATATCTCCTCCAAATAACACATAATTCATTTAAAAAAAAAAACTAAATTGCTAACTCACTGTTTATAATGTTGGTTAAACAATTATAATGAAAATTAGATTACATAATTAAAAATCTAAACTACTATTAACAAAATGAATAAAAAGTAAAATTTGTAAAGAAAATTAAACCCGCACTTAAGTGCGGGTCAAAATCTAGTATAATATTATTTTGTATGAAAAGAAGCTAAAAAATATGATAAAACTAGTACTAGTTAATGTTGTTTATTATTTTTAATTTATACTGATAAATAACTATAAACATACATTCAACAGTAATAGGATTTGGCCGTAGTAGAAGGAATTGACTTCCATGTGAAGAAGTTGAGAGATTCTAAGAAGAAAAGAGGAGAGAGGAAGAGGGTATCATGGGATGAACCCTTGGACCTTAGCATAGACTAACAACAGTAATAACAATGTATTATACGATTGGTATTATTAAATTTCAATGTCAAATATCATATTTGTATAAAATTAAAAGAAATAAGGAAATAAATGTGAAAAGGAGAGATGGGAATTGAGATGGGGTCTCAGTCTGACTCTCCTGATGGATCTTGGGATAAAGAATTTTGCACTTTTTATTCTTATTCTTTTTGTCTAGGGATTTACATACAGTAAAGAAGCATTTTATTATTATTATTATTATTATTATTATTATAATACGATTATCACATACAGAAAAGAGTAAAGTAGTATTAGTGTAGAAAAGTTGGTAATAAAACTTACCACCCTCAACTTAATTTCTTCGGCCAAACCCATTTTTCCATGTCTGTTTACATAAAAATCAATATCTCTCTCTCTCTCTCTCTCTCTCTCTCTCTCTCTCTCTCTCTCTCTCTCTCTCTCTCTCTCTCTCTCTCTCTCTCTCTCTCTCTCTCTCTCTCTCTCTCTCTCTCTCTCTCTCTCTCTCTCTCTCTCTCTCTCTCTCTCTCTCTCTCTCTCTCTCTCTCTCTCTCTCTCTCTCTCTATATATATATATATATATATATATATATATATATCAATTTTCTTAAATATTATATTAAGCTCATGCAACTGTGTTATTATTTGAACAGTTCCGTAACGGAAGTGAGCTCCACGCGCTCATACTCTTTCTCTCTCAAACTTTTTTATATCTTCTTTTCGCGTCGAGGTTTTTTCCGACTCTGGCAACTTCCGTCTGACGGCAAGAAGGCCTCCCCTTCTAGTTTCTTGTCTTGAGTTTGAACGGCAGGTCTGTTTCACTGTGGAAGGCTAAAACGCACCCCGTATTCTTCGAGATGCAGTGTCGTGGTTCCTGAGGAAGAGAGCGCTGTGGAAGTTCCATGGCTGCGAGGGTCTTCGGCGGGTTTCGGTTGAGAGTATCTCCGCTCGAGGACTGTGGAAATCTCTCCGAATCTTATCGAGTGATTTTTGGATTTAGAGATGCGTTTCTCTTTCCTTCGGCTTGGTGAGTTTGCGTCTTTTAGCCACATGAAACTTCGGTGACGGCGAGACACCAAATGGGATGGCGGTTCCCTTGACGGATTGTTCTATGTTGAAATCGGCAGTGGAGAGTGGCCGGATTGAATACTGGTTTGGTTGTGCATAGCGGTGGAAGAACAAGATGATGGCTAGGCTGCGGTAGAGTTGGTGGAGGAAGGTGAAGGGGTTGGTTGTTTCTCCAAGCAGTCGGCGTAAGTGGCCGTAAGACAGCTCCCTCTACCAAAGCGGCGGCGTCAGTGGCTCAAGTACCGGTTATGGAAAAACCGGAAACGACGAGTTCGTGTGGGTCATGGACGAACAGAGACTGCTCGGTGTCCAACGGAGGATGAAGCTCTTGGGCTTTGTCGGTCTTCTTCCCACCTCAGATTCTGAGTTATTTCGATCTCTGTTTGTATGTTTGTCTTTGAATTTTATCTCTGATTAACAGCCGGTGTTTTGTTATTGGACTACTGGAATTGTAACGGTCTCGCTTCCTGATGTTTCAATCGAGTTGATTATTATTATTTTTTTAATGTAATGTTAAATTAAATTCAAAAGAAAAATATTCATTTGTACACTGTGTGTAGCTTTATAGATTGAGCTAGCTTTGGCAGAATATTAGAAAGATTTTCATAGCAAAAAAACAGAAGAGGAGATCGATGGGAGTTTATCTTGTTCCAAGCCACAATTGCAGGCCTTTGTCATATTTCCTATCCCCCATGGCCTTGATGGATAGAAAACTTGCTCTGAGTTGCTGGTCGAGATGTTTGATGATAATGGCCGGTGGTTTTGGCTCTTCCCCATGACGCCGTTTGTTTCGTTCTGTCCATACTGAGTGGATAGTTGCCTGAAACACATACTTCGCAGTGAAGAGAGAAATCGTGTCAGTGATTCTAGAAGCTAGGACCCTGATGATTTCTTCCCAGGTGCAGGAGTAGCTGGACTTGAGAAGATTCCTAGACAGTGCAGCCCATATCTCTGAGGAGAAAGTACAAGTGAAGAACAAATGGTCTTTGGTCTCCAGATGTGCACCGCAGAACACACATGAGACATTTGCCCCTGTGTTCCATGTCAACATCTTGTCACCTGTGATCAGTCTATCCTTGAAGATGATCCAGGTACAAAATGCATATTTGGGAGTTGCGTGACGAAACCATACTATTTTTGACCAGGGAACTTGCTGATGGCTAGTCCGAATGTTACTCCAAGTTTCACTTGTTCTGAACATAGTCTTGTACGTGTCGTTTTTTCTTTTCCATAAACTAACGTCGTCTCCTGCAAATCTTCGATCGGAAACTGACTGTAGCTTCTGATCAATTTCCCTGAGAGTGTCAGTTATGTAACGTTGGTTCCATCGCTGATCGCAAGCTTCTGCAACGGAGGCTAGGCGATCTATTCCCATGTCGATGACACCTCGAGGCCCTGTTTTGTCGATGAGACTGCCAAGTCCAGACCAATCTTCATACCATAACGAAGTGGTTTTGCCATCCGATATATCTTTCTTAAAGAAGTGCTTTCCAAAGTCTATTGCTTTTAGAATCTTTTTCCAAATCCTGGATCCCGACTGGGAATTTTCTCGAATAGACCAGAAACTCTCCCGCTTCAGTAAGTAAGTGTATACCCATTTTACCCACATCGAGCTTTGTTTCGAAGCCACTCTCCACAATAATTTCAGACAGCTCACATCGTTTGATTCTCGGAGAGATCTAAGCCCCAACCCTCCCTCAACTTTGGGTTTGCATATCTCTGTCCATGAAACATTTGATTTTCTTCCATTCATTTCTACTCCAGACCATAGGAATGCAGAACACATAGCTTCTATCTCATCCAGACAGGAACGAGGGAGTCGGAAAGCTCCCATCTAGAAATTGGTGATGCTGCTAATGACTGAAGTAATTAGCTCCAACCTCCCTGCATAAGAGAGAGCTCGGATAAACCAAGAGCTTATCTTCTTTTTTATATGTTCTAGCAATGGCTTATAGTCGCTCCTTGTCATTGATTTCGTGAGTAGGGGGAGTCCAAGATATTTAACCGGTAGAAGGTCCGAGGAAAACTTAAACCTGTTTTCAATCTCAAGCTTTACATTCTCTGTAATCCCTGCGTAGTAGACTGATGTCTTTTCCATACTAATACGAAGACCAGAGGCCCTTGCGAAATCATCAAAGACCTGCACAATGCCTTCAACTGATCTCACTTTACCATCGCACAAGACCATAATATCATCTGCGAAACTCAGATGTGTTAGGCCAACTGATTTGCACCTTGGGTGATAACCAAATGCGTTTTGGGTTGCAGCCTTATCCAGTTTCTTAGAGAGCACATCCATAGCTATGACAAATAGGTACGGAGATAAGGAGCATCCCTGCCTCAAACCCTTACGACTCTGAAAATAGCCAGCTAGTTCCCTGTTAACTTGGACAGAAAAAAAAGGCGGTTTCAATACACAAAGAGATCCATTTGATGAACATCGGAGGGAAGTTCATTGCCTTGAGGACATGCATGATGAAGGACCATTGGACAGAATCGAAAGCTTTGGATATATCTATTTTTATTTCACATCTCGAGGATACAGATTCCTTGTGATAGTCCTTGACTACTTCAGTCGCTAGCAACAAGTTTTCTATAAAGAGACGGTCTTGCACAAAAGCTGATTGATTGGCTGCGATGAATTTTGGGAGGACTTTCTTGACACAGTTGGCTATGATTTTCGAAATCACTTTGTACATAACATTGCAGCAGGATATCGGCTTGTAATCTTTCATCTCCCTCGCTTCTGTTTTTTCCGGAATGAGAGCCAAAATAGTAGTGTTCATGCCTTTAGGTAGGAATCCTTTGAAAAAGAAAGCCTGAATTGAAGTAATGAACTCTGTACCGACAATGTCCCACATAGATTTATAGAACTCCGATGTATAACCGTCCGGACCAGGGGACTTATCATTCCGCATTGCAAACAACACTTTCTTAATCTCAGTTTCAGTGATGGGCTGGATCAGCATCCTCGAATCATCCTCGGAACAACGGAATGCTAACAGATCTTGGCTTTCTTCCACTGTCATTCCTTCATAGTCATCTGGTATATGTTGCAGGAAGTCTCTAAAGAAACCTTCCGCTTCTGTTCTTATATCCTACTCCTTCGAAGCAATAGTCTCGTCCCGACACAATACTTCTCTGATGGAATTGATTTCTTGTCTAGCAGTGACTGCCCGATGATAGGTTTTAGTATTCTTATCACTCACCTTTAACCAATGTAATTTGGACCTCTGTTTCAGAAACTTTTCCTCTAACCCGGCTAAGAGCTCCTATCTTTCGACTGCAATTTTCTCCTCTGCCATGTTTTCTTGGTTCGGGTTTTTTAAGTTTTCCTCTTGCTTGCGACAAAGATCGTCATACGCCTCCTTTGTCTTTTTGACTAGGTTCCCCATTTTCTCCTTAGCCAAATTCCGTAGGATAGGTTTCAATGCCTTTAGCTTTTTTGAAAACCGAAACAACGATGAGGTAGAGAGGTAGATGGGTTCTGTTTTTTCCAAAAATTGTTGCACCAATGGTCAAAATTCTTCCAGTTCTGTGACAACATTGACAAATTTGAATGGTCTTCTATTCACCTTTGTTTCTGAAACGTTCAAAGTCAGTCTTCCTCGCAAATCATCGCTGCATCCTCCAGCTTCAAAAACAGTGTAAGCTTTCGGGTAAACATTTCTCCAGACCTCATTCATTAGCACACGGTCCAGCTTTTTCGATATAACCCATTCTCCCTCTTGTTGCACCAAGTAAACAAAGGACCATGGTAAGACATGTCTTGCAGAAGACAAGTATTAACCGTATTTTGAAAATCAGTCATTCCAGCAGTGATCATCGGAGAGTCCTCGTAACTGGAGTGTTCCTCCATTTCAAGAGTTTCATTGAAATCTCCACAGCAGATCCAAGGCTTATTCCCAATGATTGGGGACTGATGATGATCGCAGAGGTCTCTCCAAAGTTCAAACCTCTCCTCCCTGATATTGTGAGCATAGACAAAAGAACAGAAGAATTCCTCATCAAGCTCTTCTAGTTTTACTGAAACCGTAATTAACTGGCTACTCTTAAAAAACGGAGTGAGCCTAACATTATTCTTCCAAACCACCCAAATATGACCAAGATGATTGTATTCATAGTTTGACATCATATTCCAGTCACCGAAAATTCCATTCGCAATTCTTTGCACCTTCCTTTCCTTCACTCTTGTCTCGATCAGACAACCAAAACCAAATTGACCTTCTCGAACCCATTTCTTCACGACGGAATGTTTAACAGATTTGTTTATGCCTCGGACATTCCAGAAGAAACCCGACATGGATTAATGTTTTTTGGAGTTTCTTATCCTGCCCGCCACACTAGGATTATGGTCCTTGGCGTATTGAGCAGTCGAAGTTGATCCGACCTTCCAACCTCTTGTCTGTCTGTTCTTTACTGTGTCAGCAACTTTTTTTTATCAGGAGAGAGGGGTATTTCACCATCTTTTGTGTCCTCTTCTGCCCCTGAAGTATCTTCCAATTGTTCCTCAGCTTATGTTCTGTCATCTTCCTCAACATTTTCATCTAATAAATTCAGAATTGCAAACCTTGATGGCGAGTTCAGGTTCTGGTTCTCATTCTTATTTCCACTCGAACGACATGTTTTCCCAGGTGAAGCCCAATCCTCCTTCACTTCACTGACTGAAACATCCTTTTTCCTTCACTGGCTGCAGCATCCTTTGTCTCTTCACTAACTGAAACATTCTTATTCTCTTCAGGTAGAACATCAGTGTTCTCCTTTTGATTTCCTTCATTCTGACCCGCATTGGATTCGACCTCTGGATTCTGCATCCCTCGCTTTAGTATTTCGACTCTATTTTCTGTGATTTTTCCTCCGATAGCCTAGTCATTGTTCACCATAGAAGCTGTAATTTGCTTGTCCTTCCTTGGGCAGACTTCTCATGATGTCCCCACCTTAGGCAATGATTGCATTTTTCCGGAAGCCATGGATAATAGAACTCAACTAATGAGTCTATTCCCTCCTTTGATTTGAAACGATAAGCTCTTGGTAGAGCTTTTGTCATATCCGCGTTCATGAAAACTTTTGCCTCCCCAAAATTTGAGCATAACATTGTTTATGGGTGTAGATGAACTGGCTTGCCCACTGAGCTTGCAATGAAACTTATTCTTGCCTCTGAGTACATCCTATGCGGAACTTTTTTCAGAGTGACCCACATTGGCAGAGTTTTTATCTCTGCTTCGTCCTCTTCTTCTACAGGAGACCACTTGGAGACCATCATAGGAATATCTGCGATGTTCCACATGCCTCTCCTTAAGACTCTGATCCTAGTTTGCTTGTCACGTATTCTGAATTTGATGGTTTTATCATTCACCTTGTATACATCAATACGAATGTCCTTGTTTCCAAGTGACCATATTCTATTCACGATCATGTGAATCTTACCAATATGTGGCGCTGGAGCTAGGAACTTTCCTTCGATAAAATCCTCCCAAGGAGGGACTGAGTTGAGTAGAAGATCATCCGGAATCTCGACCATGGAGGTACCGTCGACGACTTCTACATTTACAACATGACTTGATAGCGTAGATTTTGGTTTGACGATGTTTGCATAGGACCTTTTGGGTTCATTGTTGATTGAGTGTTGTTCTTCAGTCACCGGAGGTGAAGAAGCCGTGTCCGGCTCCGTCATATCAGCCGGAAAATTGGTGCCTTGCGGCCGTCGTCAGAGGAGAAAGGTATTCGCACTTGAGGTCGCCCTAGAGAGAAACCTTAGGCTGACGTGGCAGAGTGTTTTTTTTTTAAATCGGGTTGATTATTATATTAATATATTATATTAAAAAGTGTGTTATTATTGGACTCGCTAGTTTTGCGCAAAGTTAAAAGAAAAGTAAGTGAAAGAAAAGAGGAAGGCATAGAAAGATGATGAGTTTTTAGTATCAGTACTACTCTTCCTAATGTGTAGGGAGATAGAGAGAGAGACAGAGAGAAATTCGCCCATATGCAGAGGCTAACGGAGAGAAAGAACAACTTTTATGGTGAGAGAGAGACCAAGAAGTAACCACGGACTCTTTCTTTCTTCCATATACTTCTCTATATATACATTTTCCTCTAAAATAAAATTAGGACACAGACCAATAACAATGTAACTATATATATTTTGGTAATGATATCGATTTTGTAACAATGAATTTTGAAGATAATTAACCATTAGAGAGGTTTTGACATGTACTATAGAAGCCATTTCTGTTGTTAATATATTTTGATATTAGAACACCTTCTTTGTTATGAAGTTTAAAAGATTTAATCCAACATTATCAAACTCTACAATTCTTATTAATAATTCTCTTAATCTTATTAAAAAAGTTCGAGTGATCAAGGTCTAAAGCGTCATCAAATTTTATATATATATATATATATATATATATAATTTTTTTTTTTATATTTATCACACCATTAAGATTAGGTTATATTTTTATGCATGCGTTTTAGTTTGTATTCCAAAACCTATATAAAAACAAACCTGAAACAATATCAGTTTTGGATGGGGACAGAGAATCCGTTTTTAGATGCTTTATTTTTTATTTAGTCATTTCGATGTTAACAATTGATGACACATTCAAGAAAATCTCAAGACACACGAACCAATTTACACAATAAAGTTGTCGTATAGTCTAGTAGGTGCTCTTTTTTTCTCCTTTTGTTATTCTTCCTGTTAATCGAGATAGACTATGTATGGTCCATGGACTATGGATACTGATTTACGGATTGTTGCATATCTTACAATTGATCATAGTATATTTTTATATATATAAGAAACCTTACATGTCCACTTTCTAATAACAACATTACAAATTCCTAGTATTTTGCAAACTCATTTTACATTTTACATATTCCATATATATATATATATATATATATATATATATATATGTGTGGTTTTAGTTCGTAATAACCTTTTGTTATATGAATCCTCAACCAATAGAACCAAATTAAACACACTACAACCATTTTCATTAAATTTGTAGTTGTACCTTATGTACTACAAAATTTGTGTAACAAAGTGTCAAGATTTCAAACTTTCTTTTAACACTACTTCTCTTAAAAATATTGGTTCAAAGTTAGACTACGTAAAAGTTATACACTCAATTAGCCATCCGTAGCAAAGCGGTTTAGGTGGTCGTTTAAAACTAATCTTAACTGAAATCCAGTTGGTATTATAAAATTTGGAGAGAGATCAAGAATGGGAAATGAATAGAAGCATGTGGGTCGTGGTTGTATATTGCATTGTTGTAATTACTGTTAAGTTCTGCACCACTGTTTATTCGTACCCATTTTCGAACGACAACTATTCCTTTTTATTAAATTTTTATTTACTAACTTTTAATGAAACAGTTCCATGTCTTCATGTTCTTTGTCTTCTTCCCTCGTATATGATAATGGGTCCAAAAATCATAGAATTCACACCATATGGATGGTAACACCCCTAGCTCGTCTCCAATTTGATGTTGATAATAAGAACGTCTGGCTTATATAATTTTCATATTACTATTATATATATTGTCTATACATTGCGTATCATTATAAAACTAGCTTGGATTTTAAGTACAATTCAATGTTTTCAACACTTCGGAGGTATTGAGAAAGATATTGAGGAAAAATCAAAAGTGTTAAATCTGTGAAAAATTGTATGGGATTTGGGAAAGATGGACATCTATTTATAAGTACAGAGGTTAAGGATAAATAACCATTTTACATACAACCACCATATGTTTCTACGGTTTCATATCCAGTTTCACCCAACCCCTAAGAAAGCCTATATATTAGTGCAGAGAAATTGGCTGAATGTAATAATTTGGTGAGAGAGATTTTCCATAAAATCTCATTTGAAAAAGCCTTAGAGAATGATTTATTTGGAAACTTCCGAGAGACTCAAAAATAGATTATAACATTCCTTACTGAATTAAGGACTACAATACTACCATTAAAGCTAGGCATTGATATTCGGTTATTCATTCGGTTCTGATTCGGTTAATTTGGATTTCGGTTTTTCAGTTATTGCTGTCTAGTAACCAAATAGAAACATGGAAAAATTGGGTTGGGTCGGTTCGGTATGGATATTTGTGTTAGGAATTGAAAAATATCCGAAATTTATCGGGTCCAGTTCGGTTTTGGGTAATTTTGTACTCAGACTACCCAAAATAACCAAATTACTCAAAAAACAAACCGAATTACCCAAAAATATCTGAATTATACAAAAAATAAAAAATACCCAAGAAAATAAAAATTGGTTACATTTTACAAAAAAAAACTGATTAATTTTTAAAAATATAACTATAAAATTTAAATATTTTGATTATTTTGGATATTTGGTTTAAACATAACAAAAAGATTTTCGTATTTGTAAATAAATTTTAAGTATTTTGGTAATTTTAAATCTAAATATAACTAATATTTTTTTATATATTTTATATTTTAGGTATTAAAAATAACCATCGGTTCTCGGTTCGGTCCTGGTTCGGTTTCGATAATCACGGGTAATGAAAATAGGAACCATTCAATTTATGCTAACAAACCGAATCCCAATTTTCACGGTTATTTCGGATTGGATTCAGTTAGTTTTTCTGGTTCCAGTGAAAATGCCCAGACCTAATTAAAGTTGTTGCATAAGGTTGAAGATTTTGGAAAGCTTGTTTTTCCATGCTCCATTGCATGAGTTGAATTTGAAGAGTTTTTAGGGCTTATTGCTCTTTATGTCCCTAAATTGATTTTAAATAAAAGTGCTTCTGAAATTGAAAAAATGCAAAACTGGCCCATCGTCCTAAGAAAATTACCGCGAAGCCCTTATGACCAAATAAATAATAGCAACAACAATTGCTATTATAATATTCGCATGTGTCAGACTTCTAGGAGAAGTCTGATATAGAATAAATTAATAAATTTAAATTTAAAATTATAAAAATATTTTGTCGAAAATTTATATATATAAATTAAATATAGACAATTTCGTAGTATATAAATTTAAAATGGTCAAATTGAGGCAAATTAAAAAATATTAGTTAAGTATGTCTTTATCTAAAAGACTTCGGACTTCTTGAAGAAGCCTGAAGCAGGTTAATTTAGTAAATTTAAATTTAAAAAATAGTAAAAACATATTTTGTTAAAAACAACTAAACAAAAATTAAATATAGACGGTTGTAAAGTATATAAATTAAATTTCATAAATTTGAATCAGATTGAAAATATATAAGGTGGTAGAGTAGATTCTAAACCTTAGAACATGTTTTATAATGGAACATTTTATACATATAATAACTTTAGGGTTAAGTTCATGGTTTACCAAATTCACATTTGAAAATATTATTTTTGCACAGGTGTGTTATAATGTGCATATATTAACAAATTTGATGTTTTCTGAGTGTTTTGTTTAAATATTTTGACTTTTAAGTGATAAATATGAAGGAACGTTAAGTTGATCCTGATTCAATTCTTAGATTCATATCAACCTAAACATGCGATCTAGGTTCTTCTCAGAATAGAAACAAACGATGATCTCACCTTATACCTGTTTGCAGCGGAAATAGATGGTATGTCTGAGATCAGAGAAACACCGAGGGATGAATCCTCCAAAGGTTCACACACGCGATCACAGGAAACGACTGCTAGATCACTAGAGGATTTCGGCGCAGAGAGAGAGAGTTTACGGCTGGGTGATTAGGGTTTATTGATCAGAAACTCGAGTTTTAGCTTATAAAACTTGTCTGATTTCGTTTGGGCCATTTGGCCCAAACACCAATTAACTAGTCGGCATTCGCACACTGTGTCGACCGACACACCTTGTGTATCGATCGACACAGAGTAGCTAAACCGTTTTATTTTCTCTAAGTACAGTAAATGCCTAGCACTTTTACCGTACTTCTGCTAAACCGTTCCTACACATTTTCCTGTTAGCTTAGGCGTGTGACCCATATGGGATCATATAATAAAGGCAATAAGTCCAAGACTTATAGATCATGAGCGGACTCTAGCAAGCCATCATGACCCCCAGTATTATATGACTTATGTCTGATCATTGACATACTCTTACTTTCTAGAGACAGTACCGAGATTACTGGACACAATTCCAACAATCTCCCACTTGTACTGGAATCTCTGTATTCATAATCCTTTTGTCACAATATCTCGATTAGTCATAAGGCAAGATTGGTGTCATCCTTATAAAGCCTAATCTTGTTCATCGGACTCTGATTTGATACTGACAATCCAAACGACTCGCGAAAGTCCGTTTGAGCATGGCCATGCATTTTCCAGTATTCAAATCTCCGATTGGCCTAGAGATATTCACTCCATTTATATTGGAGGGACAAATTCCGTCTTGTTCCATCACTGTAAACTACTCATTTCATAATGTACCCAAACAAGGTCCTTATAACTATCGCAGAACGATAGCGTTAGACAATGATCAAAGTGCATCAGTCCATGTGCAGTCACATGCATGCGAACTCAGGTCTAAGGACTATACTCTATAGTCGTAGTAAGAATCTCTTATGACACAGATATAAATATCCTGAAGAGTTCTTATAAGCGGGTCTTGTCCGGTCGTATGTTCCCAAACATACACCTATGTACTGACTTTGATGCCGCGCATCTATGACACACTGAGACTTTGTCATAAGTCACGTACCAATCCAGTCTCACACGGTTGTTGGTGTTCCAATTTCAACAACCTTCGACTAGGGACAGGATGATATAATCCATCTATCAAATATAGGGTCTCATGATCAAGCTAAATGACTTTGATGACTCAAGATCAAGTCATTTACTTCGATGACCTATAAAATGGTTTATATCACTTTGGAACGATTATTTCATCACAGTTAAAATAATCTTGAAATAATAATTTCATTAAACATAAGAATGTTTTACAAGAACATATCAAATAACTAAATAAAAGCCCTCAAACTCCCACTCAAATTTAGATTACATTTCAATGTCTCTAATGCCTACAGCTTCAGTCAGAAACTCGAGCTTAGGCCTTGGGAGTGGCTTCGTCAACGGATCAGCGACGTTATCATCTGTCTGAACTCGGCTGATCTTGACTTCCTTTCTATTAATGATGTCACGTATCAAGTGAAATCTTCTTAGAACATGCTTGGATTTCTGGTGTGATCTTGGTTCCTTTGCCTGAGCTATAGCACCATTGTTGTCACAAAACAGTGCCAGAGGCTCAGCCGCATCTGGTATCACACCTAGTTCAATAATGAACTTCCGTATCCAAACAGCTTCCTTCGCAGCTTCTGAGGCGGCGATATATTCAGCTTCTGTGGTGGAATCTGCAACGGTGTCTTGCTTGGAGCTTCTCCAACTGATTGCACCGCCATTCAGACAAAAGATATAACCGGACTGTGACCGGAAATCATCTTGGTCTGTCTGGAAACTTGCGTCCGTGAATCCACTGACTTTAAGCACATCACTTCCACCGTACACTAAGAACTTATCCTTAGTATGTCTTAGATACTTCAAGATATTCTTTACGGCAATCCAATGGTTTTCACCTGGATTTGACTGGTATCTACTCGTCATGCTCAATGCGTAAGCAACATCAGGACGAGTACAGATCATGGCATACATGACAGATCCTATTGCAGATGCATAAGGAATATTCTTCATTCGCTCAAGCTCAGCAGCCGACGTAGGGCTCTGCTTCTTGCTTAGCGTTGTGCCATGTACCATTGGCGTGAAGCCCTTCTTGGAATCTTTCATGCTGAATCTTTGTAGGACTTTGTCAATGTATGAGTCTTGACACAAGCCTATCAGCCTCTTAGGTCTATCCCGATAGATCCTAATTCCAAGAACGTATGCGGCTTCACCCATGTCTTTCATGGAAAAACAACTTCCAAGCCAGTATTTTACAGACTTCAGCATTGGAATGTCGTTTCCGAGAAGCAGTATGTCATCAACATACAGAATAAGAAAAACGATTTTGCTCCCACTAGTTTTCTTATATACGCATTGTTCTTCTTCGTTTCTGATAAAGTCAAATTGCTTGATCGCTTCATCAAAACGAAGATTCCAGCTCCTCGATGCTTGCTTCAATCCATAAATGGATTTATGAAGTTTGCATACTTTCCCAGCATTCTTTGGATCTATGTAACCGTCAGGTTGCGTCATATACACATCCTCTTCCAGAATACCATTCAGGAAGGCGGTTTTCACGTCCATCTGCCAAATTTCATAATCATGAAAAGCTGCAGTTGCTAGTAGAATCCGAATAGATTTCATCATAGCCACCGGTGAATAGGTTTCATCGTAGTCCACACCGTGAACTTGTCTGAAACCTTTTGCCACCAACCTGGCTTTATAAATCTGGACATTTCCATCCACGTCAATCTTCTTCTTGAAGATCCATTTGCACTCGATGGCTTTTACACCAGCGGGTAAGTCAACCAACGAAAATACTTGGTTGACCGACATGGAGTCCATTTCGGAATCAGTGGCCTTGCGCCACTTAGAGGAATCTGGGCCCATCATGGCTTGATTGAAGTTCGATGGTTCATCACCATCAATGATCAAAAGATCATGACAGTCAGTCACGAGGAATCCCTGATATCTCTCGGGTTCGTGACGGATCCTCCCGGATCTTCGAACTTCAGGTACTACAGGTTCAGGTTCTACAATTTCTTGTAGATCCTCCTGCTGCTCTTCCTCATTAGGTTGAGCAGTATCCTGTTCATCTTGAATTTCTTCAAGCAGTACCTTACTCCCACTGTCTTTCTTAGAGAGAAACTCTCTCTCAAGAAAGTTACAATCCCGGGCAACAAAGATCTTGTTCTCGGAACGTAGATAGAAGTAATAAGCCTTGGTTTCCCGTGGATAACCAATGAAGTAGCATTTGTCAGATTTTGGTGTAAGCTTGTCTGAGATCAATCTCTTGACATAGGCTTCACAACCCCAAATTCTGAGATAAGACAGCACTGGAGTTTCTCCAGTCCATAATTCATATGGTGTCTTTGCTACTGCTTTCGATGGCGCTCTATTTAGAGTGAACACTGCTGTTAGCAGAGCATATCCCCAAAGGGATATTGGAAGGTCTGTGTGACTCATCATAGATCGAACCATATCCAATAAGGTCCGATTTCTCCTTTCAGACACACCATTCCATTGAGGTGTTCCAGGAGGAGTGAGTTGGGATACGATCCCACACTCTCTCAGATGATCACTGAATTCTTGGCTTAAGTATTCTCCTCCTCGGTCGGACCGAAGAGCCTTAATGCTTTTGCCAAGTTGGTTCTGTACTTCATTTTGGAATTCTCTGAACTTCTCAAAAGATTCAGACTTATGTTTCATTAAATAAACATATCCATACCTACTGAAATCATCAGTAAAGGTAATGAAGTACTGATAGTTTCCTCTTGCATTTGTGGACATTGGGCCACACACATCAGTGTGTATCAGGCCCAATAAGTCACTGGCCCTCTCGTTAGGTTTATTAAAGGGGGCCCGTGTCATTTTGCCCATCATGCAGGATTCGCATTTCTCACATGACTCAAAGTCAAATGAGCCAAGAAGTCCATTCGAATGGAGCCTCTTGATGCGTTTCTCGCTGATGTGCCCTAAACGACAATGCCATAGAAACGTTCGGTTCTCCTCATTAGGTTTGAACCGTTTGGTATTAATGTTATAAATTGGCGCGGATTGATCGAGTATGTAAAGCCCATTCATAAGAGGGGCAGAACCATAGAACAAATTGTTGCGATTGAAGGAACATAATTTATTCTTAACTGAAAAATCATAACCTTCCAAATCCAACAAAGAAATTGAAATAATATTTCTGCTTATAGCAGGTACAAAATAACAATTATTGAGTTCTAAAATCAATCCCGAAGGTAAAGACAACAAGTAAGTGCCTACAGCTAGCGCTGGAACTTTCGCTCCATTCCCAACTCGTAGCTCCACTTGTCCTTGCTTCAGCCTTCTACTGTTGCTGAGTGCCTGCATATTAGTACAAATATGAGCCCCACAACCAGTATCCATAACCCATGAGGTATTATCAGAAGTAGTTGTATTAACTTCTATAACAAAAATACCTGTTGAAGAAGTCTCGTAAGTCTTCTTCTTCAATTCCTTTAGACCTTCCTGGAATTTCTTACATTCTCTCCTCCAATGCCCTGGTTCTTTACAGAACCTGCATATGTCAGTTGGCCCAGCCTTGGACTTGGGCTTGGGCTTTGGCGTGTCCTTGTCCGCGACTTGGACAGCCTTGGCCTTTCCCTTATCCTTAGCAGAGGATTTCTTAAACCCCTTGCCCTTCTGCACCATAAGCACATTGGGGTCCTTGGCGGTTTTCCTCAAATTGGGCTCCGCAGTCTTGAGCATTCCGTGAAGCTCAGGCAATGTCTTACTCAAGCCATGCATGTTAAAGTTCAGAATGAACTGATCATAGCTTGCAGGTAATGACTGCAGAATGATGTCGCAGGCAAGTTCCTGGCTGATTGGGCAGTCGAGTTTCTGAAGATGATCGAGATAACCCATCATCTTCAAGACATGAGGACTCACTGCCGCATTCGCAGCCAACTTGCAGTCCAAGAGGTTCTTAACTGTTTGAAACCTCTCAGTCCTAGCCTGCTCCTGAAAAAGTGATTTCAGGCTTGCCATTATCTCGATGGGTGACAATACACTCTCGAACTGTTTTTGCAGCTCCGGAGTCATTGTCACCAACATCAGGCAATAGGCATCATTTTCATCTGACGAATGCTTTTCCCAAGCATTATGCAGAGTCCTGGCGGCATTGGCAGGAGGCCTCTCGGGGAGAGGATCACGAAGGACATAATCCTTCTTCTCCTGCTTGAGGACTAGCCTCAAGTTCCTTGACCACGTCAGGAAGTTCGTTCCAGTCAGCTTCTCCTTTTCGAGAACAGACCGGATCGAGAATGAGTTTTGTGTGCTTGTAGTAGTCATAGCTGAAATATATAGATAAAAAGGTTATTAGTTAAAATGTTCAATATGATTAATCTCGTATTAAATTTAATATGATTAATCACGCATTATATTCAATAACATAAGTTACCCTCAATAGAATATAATGATTCCAAGATCCACATATAACTAAGATTAAAGTGGGCCACTGGCCGTCACCAAACCTTAGCTTATATCGGTAAGCCCTATATCGGCTAATTATATCCGTGATATAACTCTTGGTTGTGAATCTGGGCCCGAGGCCCAATTCACTCTGATGTCTCAAGGCCCGGGACTCCCGATGGCCCAGTCAAGAAAACCAGACTATACAGTCATGTAATCATTAATGTCTGGGACTCCCAATGACATTTATGAATCACAAACCGTCTTATCCACGCAAAAGCAGACACCCTCACACTGTAAGGCCATGAATACAATTGAATGGGCTTCGACAGCTGACATAGAATGGACAAGACATCCAACGCTTGATATTATTTGAGGTTCGTAGGTTTATTTAAGAAATCATTCCCAAAATAGAAGATTACTATTTCGGGAAACTTTCATTTTTGGAAACCTACTATTTTTGGAAACTTTCTAAAATTGGAAACTTTCTAAAAACGGAAACTTTCTAACTTTAGAAATTTCTTTAAAATCCAGAATCCGCAAATCCAGAAACTTCTAATTTAAGAAACTTTCTAATTTCAAAATTTCGGAAACTTTAATTTAAAATCGACTTTATAATTTTATAAAATAAATTTTAAATTAATCTGAAGAAAGACTCAAATAACTGGCCCAATTGTTTTAACTTCTTGGCCCGAGGCCCAAGAACTGGTCCATGTCCAAGACATGACCCAATTGTCCAATTAAATGACATAACCGGTCTGGTTCATTAAAATTGGTCTAACCAAATTTTAATTACTACGATGACCACAATTGTCAACCGGTTATTTACTAAACCGGATTTTCTCAATTTATTTGGTCCAACCAAATCAAATTAGAAAATCCTGGTTTAGGCACTAAATCCAATAATTCTTTCGACATTGGATTTCTTGTCCCGGTTTAACCAGACTTAATAAAATTATTAAATCTGTTTATTAAACCAGGACGAATTAATTTTAATCAAAATTAAACCGAGCCTTAAACCAACCATGTCGATCGATGGACCAACCGTGTCGATCGATCCATCAACCACATCGGTCGATGCTCTCAGCATCGATCCTGCATCGATCGTGCATCGATCCTGTATCGATCGATGCTCTTACGCATGCACGGATCCGAGCCAAAACCCTAACCGTGTCGATCGATGTGCACCAACCGCATCGGTCGATGCACCAATATCGAACCTGCATCGATCCTGTATCGATCGATGCTTTCACGCGTTTAACTGGTTTTGCCGATAGACTGTATCGACCGATCCATGCGATCGTATCGATCGATCCATGCGATTCTGGTCGATACTGACTTTTGAAAATCGCATTCTACCAAGTCAATATAGCTTGGTTTCTGCGATTTTAGGTGTGTTTAGATTTCAATTCTTGTTGCTTAAATGGTTTCTCTTATCAGTAGTTGATTCAAAACACTTTTAAACAAGAAAACAATCCTAAACATTGAATCTAAACAAGAAAAACCATAACCATGGCTCTGATACCACTGAAGGAACGTTAAGTTGATCCTGATTCAATTCTTAGATTCATATCAACCTAAACATGCGATCTAGGTTCTTCTCAGAATAGAAACAAACGATGATCTCACCTTATACCTGTTTGCAGCGGAAATAGATGGTATGTCTGAGATCAGAGAAACACCGAGGGATGAATCCTCCAAAGGTTCACACACGCGATCACAGGAAACGACTGCTAGATCACTAGAGGATTTCGGCGCAGAGAGAGAGAGTTTACGGCTGGGTGATTAGGGTTTATTGATCAGAAACTCGAGTTTTAGCTTATAAAACTTGTCTGATTTCGTTTGGGCCATTTGGCCCAAACACCAATTAACTAGTCGGCATTCGCACACTGTGTCGACCGACACACCTTGTGTATCGATCGACACAGAGTAGCTAAACCGTTTTATTTTCTCTAAGTACAGTAAATGCCTAGCACTTTTACCGTACTTCTGCTAAACCGTTCCTACACATTTTCCTGTTAGCTTAGGCGTGTGACCCATATGGGATCATATAATAAAGGCAATAAGTCCAAGACTTATAGATCATGAGCGGACTCTAGCAAGCCATCATGACCCCCAGTATTATATGACTTATGTCTGATCATTGACATACTCTTACTTTCTAGAGACAGTACCGAGATTACTGGACACAATTCCAACAAAATATTAGATTTAGGGTTTCTCAGACTTCTCTGAGAAGTCTGAATTTTGGGGTTTCTCAGACTTCCAAGAGAAGTTTGAGAAGTAACTCTCTTAGTATGAGAGTTATTACTTTGGAAATTTAAATTAAAAAATATAAAAAATAATTTGATACAAATTTTTGATACAAAAATTAAATATAAACATTTTTGACATATATAAATTAAAATGACATAAACAATAGTCAAATTTAACCATTTAAGGCATATTTGGTTAAAACACCATGTAGCTTGATCTATGTTTGACATATGAATTTGAATATCATGTTTTTATTTGTAAGGTTAGATTGAGAGTTTGTGAATTTTCATTCATATTGTTACATTTGCATATACTGGTTATTTTGTGACTATATTAAACGAGTTTGATGTTTTTTTTATAAGTTTTATATATAATATGATGGTATTTAAGTAGTAATTATTATATTTAGGGTATCTAAGACTTCAATGTTAATCTGATTCAAGTACATGATTTGTCATACTTACCTTGTCAGACTTACCTAAGAAGTCTGACTAAACTTGAAATAAGTTACCATACTTGAAAATTTACCCCCATATATAAACGAAAGTTACGAACACTAATTTGTAAAAGACATCATCAAATTTCTCTCTCTAAAATGGAAAGACTCTTTCTCTCTAAACACTCTCCAAACTCTCTCAAAACTCTCCAGAACCCTCGTCGCGCCACCGCCATCATCATCTTCTTCATTCTTGTGATTACTTTTTTTTTTTCCGTATCTCCTGACTAGTCCCTACACCGACGTCGTCATCTTCTAATCTCTTTTTTTGTACAGTTTTTTTTTGATCTATACGAAAGAAGTCATAATGTTCTATGTACTTTGTCTAGATCTAAACAAAATATGGGTTTTTATATATTTCTCGTTTCAGATCTATACGGTTTTGAGTCTGAGTCACCCCCTTTTTCATATGTTCTTTTCTTACAACTATACAAAAAGACGGATTTTTAAAGATGGATTTTATACTTTTTCCGTCTAGATCTAAACGGTATTCTTCAGTCTGAATCTTTTGTCAAACAAAAGAGCTATGTATAATATGGATTTTGATGCTTGGTTGGAGACTTCTGTGTTACTAATGTCTTCGATACACTCATTAAGAAGTTTGAAATTTACTTGTTCTGAATTAGACTCTATTAGAAGTCTGAAATTGGATTTGTTTTTGAATTAGACTATATTAAAAGTCTGAAATTAGACTTATTTCGCAGTTGTTTTATGGTACACATGATGGGGAGATTCAGCCAGCTTCCAACGTCGAGTAGTAGTTCATACTCAAGTATCAGTTCCACAGTTCGACAACGATCCGAATCATGCATTGGATTTCCCAAGAAATGTTTCTGCGGTTTGGACCCTGTCATGCGAACATCCACTATTGCCGATATCCGGGAAAAAGATTCTTTGGATGTCATAGCTGGGATGTAATGGCCTTTCTCTGTTATGTAGCCAGTTTTTTTGTTTTTTTTTTTA
Organism: Orychophragmus violaceus; assembly: GCA_030180135.1. Classification (NCBI taxonomy): domain Eukaryota; kingdom Viridiplantae; phylum Streptophyta; class Magnoliopsida; order Brassicales; family Brassicaceae; genus Orychophragmus; species Orychophragmus violaceus. The sequence goes on along the minus strand of CM058232.1, from coordinate 64,693,915 downwards.
CTTATTTGAGCTAATATTTGGAATTCGAATATGATTGTATATTTGAAATGTGGCTGTATAGGATGGTGACTACCATATAATGAAGTGGTGGGATGAGGCTATGATAGAGGAGTTTCACGAGTTAAAGCTGTATGTGGACCAACATGGTGAACAAAATCATCATATCTTCCTTTCTTACGCTGACAACGAGTATGTTACCACCTTGCACAATGACCACAAGATAGCGCATACAGAGATAGCGCAATTAAAGAGTTGTTGACTGAGAAGCAATCTAACCAGACTAAGTGTGGCGTCAAGTTGGAGTATCTGATGTTTGCTGGTGCTATTAGTATCGTCCCGATCATCTACAATTGTGTTGGTTTCTTGTAATATGTTAGCCCATGTATCAAACTACAATTCTATGTATTGTAAGGCAAAATTTTCATTATACGAATTGTCCTCTTTTTAAGCTACTAAAATACTCGGTCGCCAGACTTCATATGACGTCTGAATAATAAATAATATGTTGTCAGACTCCATATGATGTCTGAAATTACACAATTCTAGTACTTTCACAAGTAGCAATTAAAACTGTCAAATTGCATATGATTTCTGACTTAAAACTATGTTGTCAGACTACATATAATGTCTGACTATGTTAAAATGCGCGGCAATTAATTTTTTTTTTGTAAACTACGCAAAAAATGCGCGGCAGTTCCGTCTATGGTAAAATCGTCAGATGTGGTAAAACCGTCATTTTAACTGCCCCTTATGACCCATATATAAAAAGGACTTTTATCCTTTTTTATAGTTACCAAGGAAAGAAGAAATAAAAACAGATTCTCTCTCAAAACCACTGAACCGACATCTTTAACTTGTTCGTCGTCTCGTTTCCAAATCTGGTTTCTCTCTGATCCACTGATGTCCTTCGATGGTAAGATTCATCGAATCCTCTTTTCATCAGTATACTTAGCATAACTATTAGTAGTCAGATGGCTTATGGTATCTGACTATAGTAATCAGAATGCAAATGGAGTCTGGCTGTTAGTACTCAGACTGTAAATGGAGTCTTACTTTTTTTTCCGTACTTGCACTGAGCTTTTGTTTTTCTAAATCCTGCTATGGTTTCTCTCTTCTTCGTCGCTTTCCATTGACGGAAATATTTATCGACTCCTCTTTTCGTCTATATACTTAATATACCTCTTAGTAGCCAGACGGTATAAGGTGTCTGCCTGTAGTACTCAGACTGCAAATGGAGTCTGGATATTCGTTATGGAGTCTTACTTTTTTCTCGTACTTGCGCTGAGTTTTTGTTTTGTTTTTTAATTCCAGATCTAGTTTATCTCTCCTATCTCGTTGTCTTTTGACGGTAAGATTCATCGACTCTTCTTTTTGTCTATATACTTAACATAACTATTAGTAGCCAGACGACATATGGTGTCTGACTGTTGTTGATACCGAACTTGGAACGGCATGGAAAGGGAAGGCAAAGAAAGCGGTGGTTGCAAACAAACCTGCCGTGCCAGATGAGGCCAAGAAACAAAATGCGGCTGATGATGGTGTTAGTCTCCAAAACCCTCAAACTATGAATGCAAAAAATAAAATAAAGATGAGCCTAAGAGAAGTAGCAAATTTATGAAGAAAGCCCTTAAGGGGAAGTAGACATGTTAGAAGTATGAATATTGTTGTTTGTAAAAACATGAACATAACCGTATTTCTTTTTTCCCCCTTGTTCTTGTGTTTGCTCTGAACATGGATTCCTATTATTATTCATATATTGCACTGGTGTGATTTTTAATCAGCACTCAAAACATTTGAGACTTTTATTGAAGTCTGAATCTAATGTGAATTTTAAATCGAACTTTATGTTTAACACGGGTTGTCAAATTGTATATGCAGAATAGTATCGGGGGCAGATATACAAGTGTTTTAATCGTTGCACAGTCGGCTACAGGCATATACCTCGATGCTGACATGAGGTTTAAACAAGACACTAAGTAGGCATCAGCTGAAGCGTATATTCATGCGAAGACAAAACATTTTAAACAGAAGGAGAAGGTGAAGACTCCAGTTAAACCTGTTGTACAAGCCCATATTACACCGGGATATGACCCTTACAAGATGCAAGTGAAGGCACTTAATGATTATAACAAAAGACAGCCGTATGTCTTAACACTTTGTCTAGACGAGTAAGTTGTATACTTAATATCTTAACTCGATGTCTAACAAGTGTAATGTTCTTTGTAGGGGTAATCCGTCTTGGACAATGAACACATCACTCCAATGGTATTATGATCTGCACACTCCAAAGGAATGGCTGCATGACACAACCAATATCACTCAAATGGTTGTGTATATATAGACTTCCACTGCAGTCTGATGTATATTCGGACTTCCATAGCAGTCTGATTGTATATTTAGACTTCCGTAGCTATCTGATTGTGATTTTTTTTTTATAAATACATTAACACAATCTTGGCTGAATGCATCAATTTGATATCGAAATTGATCTGCGGAGGCTTTGCCAACTCAACCATCCAAAATGATTCAGGAGCGAGAGGTTGTGCTTCACTGACACACTTCTTCAAGCATTGTGGCGTCAACACTGTCCATATTTTGTGAAGAGCGGTGCAGAGGAGAATACCTCAGCCACGACTAGAAGGCTGTCTCTTGTTGTTTGGGATTACCATAGTGGTCATCTACCCTTATTTTCCAAATCAGTGAAGCCTTGGGGCTGGAAATTGATCATATCTACACTGCATTGCACATTGGCGGATGTCATTGGGTAGCAATTATGAATTATATTCAAGATAGGCACGTAACATGCTGGGATAGCATCCTTGGACCGAGAACAGAGCGGCATTGGCACCAATCTGTGAAATGTTTCCTTATGTGATGCACGTATTGGCCCCAACTGATGATAGGTGGCATTATCCCTTAGATCGATACACCTACACGATTGTTAGGAGCGAAGATCTTCCTCAAAACAAGAAAACAGGTGACTGTGGAGTGTTCTGCTTGAACTTCATGGAGTTCCATTGACTTGGAATGGCGTTTCCAAAGTATCTTTGTGATAAGAACATCAAGCAAATCAGTGACAGACTGGCTTATGACATAATGACTGAATGTGAAGAGAGACGTACCTTGTATAACTTTATAGACACCTACGATGGGAAATAGAGTTCCCATGTATCTTTTGGATTCCTGAAATAATGGATTTCTTGCATATATTTATCATTTGTAGGTTTAAGAAAAACTTATCCATCCTTTGGCTTACTTTTGCGGGATTGTTGTCGTGGAGGTTCAAGGGTGTTAGGCACATATATAGGGTATTTGGGTATATGTCGGGTACTTGAGTGTTATGTAACAAACTCATGACTTGTTCTTAATTATGTTTATGTGCTACTACGGTTGATAAAACAGAACCCAAACAATTGAGACAACAATTTTCAATATCACTTCTCAAATACATCCATTACTACATCAGACTTCACTAAACCCTAAAAACATATCAGACTTCACTAAACCCTAAAACATATCAGAATTCACTAAAACCTAAAACATATCAGACTTCAACCATTTCTAATCAGCCGCAGGTTCTAGACAATTAGGTTGTTTGTGGCCTGGTTGTCTGCAATTCGAACAACAATATTGCTTGTGTAGTTTCCCCAGTTTACTGCCCTTCCTCTTGGCAATTTCTAGCATAGATTTACACATTGACTTCTTCTGTCTTCCATGCTTCCGTCTCTCCTCCGGCGAAAGGACACGTACGATGTCATGATCAGCTGTGACTGTAGAATTCTTTGGTAGGATGTTGTGCGAGTATGCAGCGTACAAATAGTCCATTCTGTAAGATGGACATAAAAGCATATAAATGTGTAGCTCAAGTTCTGGTGCAGCGCAAATGGCATGTGAGCAAGGTATCTTTTCATAATCCCAAACACCACATTCACACTTTTGATGTTCCAAATCGACAACATAATCCATATGTCCTCCTAAACAACGAACCGATACGTATCTACGTGTTCTACCGTCATCATATCCGCATAATATTCACAAATAGCCAGCAAATATGCAACTCCTCGGGTAAATGTTATTGTGAGACTCATTGCATCTAGCCGCCTTTTACAAAACCACGTCCCTAGCTTCTCTTGTATGGACTCCAAAAGGAAAGATATGGGATATCCTATTGACTTCTTAACTGTGGAGTTTATAGTTTCGGCAATGTTGCTCGTCTTTATGTTGTACCTTTCTCCAACAATTTGAAAGATGTTAACACTGTTGGGATGGTGTCCTGAAATCACACTTGTACTCACTCCTGTGATAGTTGTGTGTCGAGATTAGACATTCGTAAAATACTGGGCGGTTGCAATGTTTTGCTAGAAGCCTCTTGCAATCTGTAAGTTGTATACTTACTGCCAGTATTATATGATCCTATAGGGTCATACACCTAAGCAAACTGGAAGCTACGACATGGGAATGATCATTATGGTAATGATCATATTAATGTGCATTGGATGCGCATTATAATCGATATAATGGTTTTGTGTCGATCGACACAGCTTGTGTGTCGGTCGACACAGTTTGAAATTTTCAAAAGAACTTTTCGGGTTGGGACTTAATTAAGTCTGGCCCGTTAAGCATGTTTAGGTCAAATAAAACTCGTGAGTTTCGACCTAAACAGCAGGCAGTCGACTTTTCTTGATAGAAATAGTAGACACACCAGAAAGATTCGAATCCCGTTGATCCGGCACTAGCATCCCGTTTCCAGCGTGCGTGCGTGTGTATCTGGTAGAGGCAAGGCATCTGCATTGCTCCACTGATCTCGTTCACCATTCTCATTCCGCTGCCAGTTCAAAGGTAAGAACGAGGTTGGTTTTCATTCAATATATCAAACCCTAGATCCTAGGGGATCCAACAGTGGTATCAGAGCGTTGTTAGGGTTTAGCTATTGAATCTGGTGCAATTAATTCGAAACTTGTGGTTGTTGAATTGTTAAAATTGCCTGCTAAATCGTTTTTCTTGTGTAAATCTCGGATTGTAGTATGCATGTTGAAAAATCGATGAACTGTTGAAATCGCACTGTGTCGATCGACACAAAGCGTGTGTCGGTCGACACGCCGCGAAATAACACGTAAAATTTTGAGGGTTTGTCGCAGGGTGTCGATCGACACAAAGCGTGTGTCGGTCGACACAGAGCGAAAACTCGCAATAAATTTTAGGGTTTGTCGCAAAGTATTGATCGACACAAAGCGTGTGTCGGTCGACACAAAGCGAAAATCCGTAAATAATTTTAGGGTTTCGATCTGAGATCGAGTACCCGTATTCCTGCTGTGTCGATCGATGCACTGGGTGTGTCGGTCGACACAGGCAGTGCGATTAGATAGATCGGTTCAATTGGATTGAACCGGTTATCTCGCTCGGTTAATTTCAATTAACCAATTGGTTCTGGTTTGGTAATGTCGATCGACACACAGTGTGTGACGATCGATATGGACCATTAAACCGAACCGGTTCAATTGGATTGAATCGGTTAAGTAAATTCGATCCGGTTTGACCGGTTATCGAAGACCGGTTTAAGTATGGTTGCGTCGACCAATGCCAATGGTTGGCGTCGATCGACACGACATTCGCAGATATACTGGTTGGACCACAAATTTGCATATACCAGAACAGTTTAATCCTAAAAGTTCTAGATGAACCTAAAACTAATAAAACTGAATGTTTTAAATAAATTAATAAATTCTTGGATGTGTATTGGATATGCATCAAGATAAAACGGTTCTTTTCCTCAACTAAATATCAAGTGATCTTGATGTCTTGCCCGATCTTGTCTACTGTCAAGACTCGTGTCGTTTGTTGGATATTCTTGGAGTCCTTGATATCCACTGCAACATGAGTAAGGCAGGTGGTCATTGACAGACTTGCAGTGCAACTGTCAGTGATCGCTAGACAGAAAAAGATTGGTTTTACTTGACTGGGCTAACGGAAGTTCTGGGCCCAGATACATCAGAGTGGATTGGACATTGTTTGTCTTATCCACGACCAAGAGTTGTACTGAGTACAATTAGCAATGATTTGCTTACCTAGATAACTAAAGTTTGAGTAACGGCGAGTCGCCCACTCGAATTTTAGTAATCTGAGGATCTTGGCTCATTGTATTCATCTGAGGAAACATAGTTCTGAATACAATGCGAGTTTTCTTATTAGATAAGAATTCTAATTTCTTGAGCATTATAACTAAAATCTACCTCTTTTAAATTACAGCTATGTCTGTCTCAAATCACATCAACACTTTCTCACTAAGATTCGTCCTTGAGAAGGACAAGTTGAATGGATCTAATTTCTTGGAATGGTATCGGAACCTGAGAATAGTTCTCAGGCAGGAGAACAAGGAATATGTCCTTGAAAGAGTTCTCACCGAGAGGCCACGTTCCAATGCCCCACAGACAGAAAAGAATGCTTGGGATAAGCATTCAGCTGATGTCAAAGATGTTAATTGTCTAATGCTGGTGACTATGAACTCTGAGCTGCAGAAGCAATATGAGAACGTGATGTCACCCATTGAGATGATTAACAGCCTGAAAGCTTTGTTTCAGGAGCAAGCTCGCACAGAGAGATACCAGACGGTTAAATCTCTCATGGATTGCAAGCTGGCTAAGGACAGTCCAGTAAGTCCTCATGTCCTTAAAATGATGGGTTACATTGATAACCTGGGGAAACTGGACTGTGCCATTAGCCAGGAGCTGGCCACTGACATGATTCTGCAGTCTTTGCCATCGTGTTTTGATCAGTTCATCATGAACTACAACATGCAAAACATGACTAAGACATTGACTGAGTTGCACGGTATGCTGAAGACAGCAGAACCGAATCTCAAGAAGGCTACTCCCAGTGTCCTGATGGTACAAGGGGGTAAAAGGTTTAAGAAACCGAAGAAGGGTAAGGGTAAGGCCCAGGTTGTCCAGGCTGAAAGTCAGGACAAGCCCAAGCCGATGCCCAAATCCGGGCCTTCTCCTGAGGATAAGTGCAACTACTGCAAGCAGTTGGGGCATTGGAAGAAAGACTGCAAGAAGTTCATGGAAGATTACAAGAAGCTGAAGAAGACGTATGATGCGTCTGACTCAAGTATTTATGTTATCGAACTTAATGTTATGTCTTCTAGTCCTACTTCGTGGGTATTGGATACCTGCTGCGGTGCTCATATTTGTACAAATGTGCATGCACTAAGAAACAGTAGGACGCTGAAGAAAGGACAAGTGGAGCTACGGGTCGGGAATGGAGCTAAGGTTGCTGCACTGGCCGTAGGCACCTACGAGTTTTCCTTACCGTCGGGCATGGTTTTAATTTTAAATAATTGCTACTTTGTACCTGCGATAAGCAGAAACATAATTTCAGTTTCCGTTTTGGATTTGGAAGGTTTTGATTTTGCTGTTAAGAATAAAGTTTGTTCTTTTAATCGTGATGGTACGTTTTATGGTAGCGCTCCATTAGATAATGGGTTATATGTTTTAAACCAAGAAATGCATGTCTTTAACATAAATACAAAGCGGTTTAAGTCCAATGACGAAAACCCAACTTTCTTATGGCATTGTCGTTTGGGCCACATAAATGAGAAACGCATCCAAAGGCTCCATCGAAATGGGCTTTTGGGCTCATTTGATTTTGAATCATGTGAGAAATGCGAATCTTTTTTGATAGGCAAGATGGCTAGAGCCCCTTTCAACAAACCAAATGAAAGGGCCAGTGATTTATTGGGCCTTGTTCATACTGATGTATGTGGGCCAATGAGTACTGTTGCCAGAGGAAATTACAAGTACTTCATTACCTTCACTGATGATTTCAGTAGGTATGGCTATGTCTATTTGATGAGACACAAGTCAGAATCCTTTGATAGATTCAAGGAATTCAAGAATGAAGTACAAAACCAACTTGGCAAAAGTATCAAAGTTCTGCGATCGGATCGCGGAGGAGAATACTTGAGTCAAGAGTTCAGCGACTATCTGAGCGAGTGTGGAATTATTTCACAACTTACTCCTCCTGGAACACCCCAATGGAATGGAGTGTCAGAGAGGAGGAATCGAACCTTATTGGATATGGTTCGGTCTATGATGAGTCATTCAAATCTTCCATTATCCTTTTGGGGATACGCTCTAGAAACGTCTGCGTTTACACTAAATAGGGTACCATCTAAATCAGTGGAAAAGACACCACATGAACTGTGGACTGGGAATGTTCTTAGTCTGTCTTTCCTGAGAATTTGGGGTTGTGAGGCTTATGTCAAACGTTTAATCTCAGACAAGCTCGCACCCAAATCAGATAAATGCTACTTCGTTGGTTATCCTAGGGAAACCAAGGCATACTACTTTTACAACCAATCTGAGAACAAAGTATTTGTTGCTCGGGACTGTTCCTTTCTTGAGAGGGAGTTTCTCTCTAAGAAAAACAGTGGGAGTAAAGTACATCTTGAAGAAATTCAAGATGCATAGGAGACTGCTCAACCAGCTGAGGAAGAGCAGCAGTTGGATCCCCAGAGTTTTGTGGAACCGGCGCCTGTGGAGCTTGAAGTTCGCAGATCCGGAAGGATCCGTCACGAACCCGAGAGATACTATGGATTTCTCGTGACCAATTCAAATGATCTGATGATCATTGATAGTGACGAACCAGCGACCTTCGCGGAAGCAATGATGGACCCGGACTCCGAAAAGTGGCTTGGAGCCTCTAAATCCGAAATGGGATCCATGTCAGAAAACCAAGTTTGGACCTTGGTCGATTTACCTAATGGTGCAAAAGCCATTGAGTGTAAATGGATCTTCAAGAGGAAGATTGACGTGGATGGCAATGTACAAATTTACAAAGCGAGGTTGGTGGCTAAAGGTTTCAAGCAAATTCATGGTATTGACTATGATGAAACCTACTCCCCAGTCGCTATGCTTAAATCCATTCGGATACTTCTAGCAATTGCCGCTCATTATGACTATGAGATTTGGCAAATGGATGTCAAAACCGCATTCCTGAATGGTATTCTGGAAGAGGATGTGTATATGACACAGCCTGAAGGTTTTGTCGATCCTAAGAACGCTGGGAAGGTATGCAAGCTTCATAAATCCATTTATGGATTGAAGCAAGCATCACGGAGTTGGAATCTTTGTCCAGATGTAGCTTACGCGTTAAGCATGACGAGTAGATACCAATCTGATCCAGGTGAAGTTCACTGGACAGCTGTCAAGAATATTCTCAAGTATTTGAGACATACTAAGGATAAATTCCTGGTGTATGGAGGAAGTGAAGAACTTGTGGTGAATGGATTCACCGATGCGAGTTTTCAGACGGACAGAGACGATTTCCGATCACAATCTGGATATGTCTTCTGTCTAAATGGCGGTGCGGTGAGCTGGAAGAGCTCTAAGCAGAATACCGTAGCTGATTCCACAACGGAAGCTGAATATGTTGCTGCTTCAGAAGCGGCAAAGGAGGCTGTTTGGATCAAGAAGTTCATGACTGAACTTGGTGTGGTTACTAGTATCTTGGAGCCAGTGGCTTTGTTTTGTGACAACAATGGAGCCATTGCTCAGGCGAAAGAACCCATGTCACACCAGAAGTCCAAACACGTTGAGAGGAGATATCACCTGATTCGTGATATCGTCAATAGAGGTGATGTGAAGATCAGCCGAGTTCCGACAGACGAGAATGTCGCTGATCCTCTGACCAAGTCACTCCCAAGGCCTAAGCATGAGAGTCATACGACTGCTGTAGGCATTAGAGATCTTAAGATGTAATATTGATTCTAGTGGGAGTTTTAGTTTTGTTTTAGTTATAATAAGACGCTCTTGTAATCATTCTTTTGGAAATGTTTAATGAAATTTGATTTCAGCATTATTTAATGTGATCTAAATAATGGTCCCAAAACAAGTTTATGACATATTATAGGTCATCAAGTTGAGGACTTGATCATGAAACCCTATAAGTTAATAAATTATGTTTTGTCCCTGGTCGAGGCTGTCAAAGTGGGACACTGACAACCGCGAGAGACTAGATTGTGAGGTGACTGTTGGCTAAGTTTCATGGAGCCAATGATATGATTATCGCAGTCAGTCACATAGATATATGTTAGTGAACATATGATCGGACATGACCCGCTAATGAGAAATCTACAAGATAGTTATATATGTGTCATAAGAGGTTCTCATTACGACTATAGAGTATAGTCCTTAGACCTGAGTTCATCATGCTTTCTTGCATATGAATTGGTATACTTTGAATTTGTCAAACGTCGACCCGTAACTGGCGACTATAACGGCACTGTTCAAGTTTATCATGAAGTGTGCATTGAAACAGGGATGGAACAAGATGGGATTTGTCCCTCCTGTATAACGGGAGATAAATATCTCAGGGCCTATCGAAGATTGAATACTAAGAGAATGTGTGGCCGCACTCAAACGAACTATAGTTCAGTTGTTTGTAATGTTTCAGTATGAGATCAGAAGTTCGATAAACACGATGTTGGCTAAATAAGGATGACACCAATCTTGCCTTATGCAAAATCGAGATATAGAGACAAAAGGATTATAGGAATTGATGATTCCAGTACAAGTGGGAGATTGTTGGGATGGTGTCCTGAAATCACACTTGTACTCACTCCAGTGATAGTTGTGTGTCGAGATCAGACATTCGTAAAATACTGGGCGGTTGCAATGTTTTGCTAGAAGCCTCTTGCAATCTGTAAGTTGTATACTTACTGCCAGTATTATATGATCCTATAGGGTCACACACCTAAGCAAACTGGAAGCTACGACATGGGAATGATCATTATGGTAATGATCATATTAATGTGCATTGGATGCGCATTATAATCGATATAATGGTGTTGTGTCGATCGACACAGCTTGTGTGTCGGTTGACACAGTTCGGAATTTCCGAAAGAACTTTTCGGGTTGGGACTTAATTAAGCCTGGCCCGTTAAGCATGTTTAGGTCAAATAAAACTCGTGAGTTTCGACCTAAACAGCAGGCAGTCGACTTTTCTTGATAGAAACAATAGACACACCAGAGAGATTCGAATCCCGTTGATCCGGCACTAGCATCCCGTTTCCAGCGAGCGTGCGTGTGTATCTGGTAGAGGCAAGGCATCTGCGTTGCTCTACTGATCTCGTTCACCGTTCTCATTCCGCTGCCAGTTCAAAGGTAAGAACGAGGTTGGTTTTCATTCAATATATCAAACCCTAGATCCTAGGGGATCCAACAAACACAAGTGAGAACTCGAAAATATTAAGAAAAAACACCATATTGTCAAACTTCTCCTGCTGTCTGATAAATATTCAGACTATAGGAGAAGTCTCTGACTATAAAATCGGACATCATGAGAATAGAAAATATTAAGTTTGACACTATATTGTCAGACCGCACACGTATCTATCTCCGCTGAAATGCACGTGTGACCATAGACTCACATCCGCCTCCTCCAAGTAATCAGCAAGTTCAGGATTTACCGCTTGTAAAAGGGCCATGTTTCGGTCAAAATTGTAAATCGTATATGTGTAAGCCGCATTTTCACCATGTACAAGCGGTAAATCCTAAACTTGCTGATTACTTGCTGAAAGATGTTTTCCCCTGAACTTGCTAACTATGTTATTTTGTAGATGGTAATAACATATCCCTTGTTGTGCCCAAGGGAAAACCGCTTCACACGCAGTTTAGATTGTTTCACATCTATCCGAGACTATGACCAAAGGATACTGGTCTGAAATGCATTCTCCAGCTTGGTGAAAAACCACTCCCACGAGTTATCATTCTCAGAGTACAATTCCGAAAGCCAACAGAAATATTTGAAAATTTACGTCTTGTGCGGCCGCCACTAGCATAACACCGCCATACTTTCCATTAAGATGAGTACCATCCACAACAATGACTCTTCTAAGAAACGTAAACCCATGTATGGAAGCTCCAAATGCTATAAATAGATATTTAAATATATTCTTCTCATATAGTTCAAAAGCAGTTATTGTTCCTAGGTTGGGTTGCTTGTTTTGATGCAAAAAAGAAGGTAGTCTCTCGTACCCATCTTCCGCTGTTCCTCTCACAATCTTTTGATCATGTAACAATGCTTTGTATACGATTGTGTAGCTCATCTTAATCCCAAACTGCTTCTTCATTGATACTTTGACATGCTTTGGTGTTATTTGTTAAATTATACCAAAACAGTCAATAAACAATCAACCAATATAATGTGGAGTATAACGTTTACGCGTAAACATCCGGTCCACAACAAAACATGTATGGGTTTTTGAATAGATCATCACCCAATACTTGTTTCTTTCGCTCTTCACAGCTGCTCGAAGCATCCACTTGCATCCTTCCACACGACATTTAGCAACACAACATTTTTGTCAGACTTCTCTATCCTAAATGCAAATTTCTTCATTATCGCCCTCAAACGCAGCTATGATATTAGGTCTGTCTTGCTATCAAAAACCTTGTTGAGAAACATACCCTTGGACGAGTCCCTTTTTCTACCAAGCCGATTAGTCGTACCCTACAACTCATATTTCTTATAATCTTCATCTTCTTCCACATCCACTTCTTCATGTTTCACTTTGCCATACAGGGTATACAATCAGCATCGTCACAGTAAGCCTCAACGTGTTTCTTGAAAACATTCTCATGCACATCCAATTTTTCTTTCTACCCCTTTTCCAAGTCAAACCATTATCTGTATAAAACAAATACATATACACCACATTAGAGATCTTATGGGAAAAATCGGACTTCATAACTTCTTTGCGAAGTTTGATTCTATTAACTACATTGCCAATATTATTCAAGAATTGATTAAAAAATAATTACCAAACATAAGAATGTAAAACTCACACAAGAGGAAAAATATACAACTAACACACATTTATAAAAAATTAAAATCAACGAAATTATTCACAAATATACAAAATGCGTTTTAATTTTTTTTTAAAATCCAGACTTCTATAGCTGTCTGACAGTAGATATACCACCCCTCTATGAAAGTCTGAAATAGAGGGTATTTTTGCATTTTAAATCAAATTGGCAGACAGCGGATACAATTTGAAAGCCATCTGACAGCGTATGCAGTCTGCTTTGAAATTTTTTGACATTTTTGTCAGACAGCTTATGAAGTTTGAGAACAAAAATGGTAGTTTTTCAATTGACTTTAAAATTTGACTTTTTTTCTCAGACTTCTCCACGAATTCTGATAGTTTTCAGACTTCTATTGTTGTCTGACAAAAAGTAGGAGGCATTTTTGGGGTTCACCGAAAAAAAGTTGGGGTTGAATTTTTTGTAACAGACTTCTATTGCCGTGTGAAAGGATATTCAGACAGCGAGGGATGTCTGATAAAAATCGTCGCATTTTTGGGGTGTTCCAACGTTGACCAAATTCGATTTTTCAGATTTCTATAGCCGGTTGACAAAAGTTTTTCATTTCAGACATCTAGTGCTGTCTGATATTTTTTTCCCTTGTTTTCAGATAGCTTTAGAAGTCTGACGTTTTTCCCTTATTCTGGTCAACATCTGAAAATTTCGGTCAATTTCTCTTTCTACCCCTTTTTCTTTTCAGACATCGGTTTCCGTCTGACAAAAAGTCAATATTCGGTCAAATTCACCCAATTCTTTTGCCAGAATACATAAGAAGTCTGAATAAAAATCAAGTTTCATTCAATTACAAAACTACACTCTTCTTATTTAGGCTTCTTGGTGAAGTCTGATAATTTTCTTTTGTTTTCAAAGGAATATTCCAGACTTCAATGGAGGTCTGTCAATTTAAAGTCAATTGCAAAACTACCCTCTCGTTGACCATATTGAAGTTTACGAAAAAATTTAGACTTAAACGAAAGTCTGAATTTACAATTCAGATCTGAAAATCGACGATATGCAAAAATTCTTACCAATGTCCATTTTCAGTTTGTTTTTAGCCTCGTGTATTGCCCATAATGTCTAATATCATCGAAAACCCGAAATCACAGTCGTATTTTGTCGTTTTTAGAAGATAATAAACGATTTCACTACATTTGAAGACAAAAATTAGGAGGGGAAAAAGAAGAAATCGGAGAGGAGAACGTCTGAGCTTTATTCTTGAGCTTTAATGGTAGAAAAGGGTTGGATTACACATTAAATCGTCGGTGATGGTGGTTGTCACGGTTGTTGAGCATTCATGGCGATGATATTTTCATGAATATCCAAAATATTTTCGGCTGTTTTTTTTTGTGGTAAAAATATCAGACTTCATATGAAGTCTGACGATGACATTACTGTGAATATCTAGATTATTAAGGGGTATATAAGGAGAAGGAAAATGGTAGTTTTAGGGTTGACTTCAATTTAAGAGGTTGTTTTGCAATCACACCGAGTTTTTATGTGATTTTTGGGTATAATGTAAATTTCAAATCAATGGCTACTGTAGAGCAATTGGGAATTACTAATATGAAACATCTTGAGATGACTCTTGCGTTCACACTCTCTTCCACTATAATTCCATATGGCACCTTTCCAGAACATGTTAAAAGTGGGGAACTGTATAGTTCGTACTGATTTTCAGATTTTGGAGACGAGAAATGAATTTGATATGCCTTCGACTTTAGAAAACCATTCATAGAACAGTGAGTGCAATTATCAATCTTCCTATTAATAGAGTATTATTTTCTATCATCGACGTAAAGGTCTTCGTCAAAACCATCCCCAGAAGAGGAGCCATCAAACATGCTTTTTGAATCTCAGTAGTTAATTGAGAGAGGCTGGTACATGATTCTAAGGGCTTGAGGAAGTTCTTGATGGAGACACTCAAATATTACCGAGGAAGTCAATGAGCAAGCTAAAGAGAAGGGAAAACCGAAAAGTAAAAGGATCAGGGGAAGTTCTAAGATAACTGTTGTCCCTCAAGGATGTACTGGAGACTTAATTGAGTATAAAGTGAGGTGCAAAGAAACCTCAAAACTTTTTTCTAAGAAGGAAGGGCAAAATGCTGTGAAAGGGTTTGTTGTTTCGGAATTTTGATCTAGTCTGAATAACTCGGGTTACGATTAAAGGGGTCCAAAGTAACGAGGTGAGAATAAACTTTAAGTGAGGTCGGAAACTGTTTTACTAATAATATGGCCGAAGACGAACAATGAACAAGATGGACGAGGTGGGAGTCCGTCGATTGACGTACTCCCTAAATGTTGCTCGGACTCGTAGCTTTATAAATATAGCTCGGAGCCTTCACAAGTTACAAGATGATGAAAAATGAAGAGTGAAGGGTCTATTTATAGTGTAAAAGGTATGACTTTCTGTTGGGCCGTTTGAATCCTTAGCGGGCTCGTTTGTTGGGCCGAATATTTTTGATGAGGTGACAAAATTTCCAATGGGCTTATGGATGGGTGCTAAACCCATATCCAATAATTAGTCCCCCCTCCAGTTCGGCGATCTTTGGCTTGGGTTGGAGTCGGCGAATTTCTTTGAGCATTTGAGTCAGGCGGAAATCTGGTCGGCTTATCTGACTCGTTTGGCGGATCGGCGCCATTCCGTCCGTTGATTTCTTTCATGACTTTAGGGGAATGAAAGCACGCGAGCCGCGGATGGAGCTATTTTTCGTGTTTCTATAAAAACCCTTTTTCCGAGCCTTCGTCTCTCCAGTTCCCGTCGTCTTTCTCAGGTGATTATTTTCTTCTGTAGACTTTGCCTTTTATATTTTTGTTGCTAGCCATAGTTTCTTGCTGCTTGCTTTAAATTTGTTAGTATGCGACTAGATTCTATTTATCATTCCTCTACCAGTAGTGGCAACCTTGATTGCTCTGAGTTATCATGCGAGAGTCCTGTTGAATCTAGGCCGATTGAGGAAGGCGACAAATTTTTCAAATAGCGTGCTGGATGGAAACCTCGTCGGTTTCGTGGTGATTCGACTGTGATGAAACCTATAGATTGCCGACTATTCACTGATGCTTCTCCTCCCACACCTTCTGAGAGGGGGAATTTTAATTTGCCTAGTGGCGAGAGTTGGAGAAGTTAGGGGCAGCAAAATCCGGGCGGTGGCGACGCATTAGGTCGTCGAAGTGAGGCTGTTAAGTTTGCTGATTCGGGAGACTGCTCGAGGCATAATGCAGCCGCTTTTGGTAATCGTTCTCGAATGAATGCTTCGAGGGGACGGAAGAAGAGATCAAAGGATGTGGCAGAGGAAGATGGCGTGGCAGAAGAAGGGATGACATCGGAAGATAAGGTTGTTGTTCCCCGAGTGATTCGCTCGTATGTTTACGAATAACTTTCTCTGGATAATATCCGGCATAATTGTTCCCTGTGTCTCAGGCCTTGAGCATCGCCTGCAAAACTTGTGTGGGTTTGCCTTGGGATGCTCCCCCTGTGTGGGTTTGCCTGTACGAGTGTTGGTTCACCGAGTGTCATCTGCTCTTCCCTCTTCCCAGAATCCTGGTTGCTTATTGCGAGGCAAGGAAGGTCGCCATTTCTCAGCTTTGCGCCGCTGCCATTCATAACATGCTGGGTGTTTGGTCATGGCGGTTGATAGTGGTATTGATGTATTCACTTTCTTTTTCGAGGAGCAGACGCCGATCTCGACCAATCAGGGGACGTTCATGACTTTTTACGTGCGGTTTAGGTCCGGTCGTTGTTTGAAGGTCGTGTCTTCTCCTCCAGACAAGACTTCTGATTGGCAGGATAATTACTTCTTTGTGCGGGTTAATAGCATGCTGTCATTTGATACGAGCAGGGTTTTCAGATCAGCCTGGAATTGTGATCATGGTAGTTTCCTTTTCTTCTGTGCTTGTTTATCGATATTGACTGTTTCATACTCTCCTTTTTTAAGTTCGCTCTTCTTCAAGCTTTTAGACCGCAGATTTTTCCAGAGAATTGGAAAAATTGAGGGTTCATGGTGCGATAGATTGGCCTCCGTCAAAGAATAAAGAGGCTAAGGCTCTGTTTGATTAGAAGGTCCGAGATTGCTTTGAAGAGATTGATTCGGGTATTCAAACTCCTTCTCCCCCCCCCTTTTTTAAGCATGGGAAAGGTGTTTTGTCTGATATGTTGCTTGTCTTTCAGCGTTTTTGGTGTCGGCTTCTTCCTTGGATCCTACGAGTGAGTCTGCGTTGGTTGTTTAAAAAGAGGCGCAGAGCTTCCGGTGGTGGGATTGGTCGTGCGGACGTGTATTTTCGTGAGCATGCTGTTAAGAGACCTTCTCCGGTTACAGGAGACCCTCCAGTGATTGATCATATGACGAATCCGGCTGCTGCTGAGAGGAATGAGCATCCTGTATCTCCTGAAAGTTGATGGTTGTGACTAAGTTGATGGAGGTCAACCGTGATCAGGAGGTCGGGCAAGGTCAGCATATGATTGATGAGCAGGAGGTCGTAGATCAGGATATTGTACATCCTGAGACTCGAAATGCCGATTTTGGGGCTTCTGGTAGTTTGTACTACCGGGTGGGCGGCAAAAGGCGTAGGTTGGAGTGTAGCGATGAGGCCGTAGGTTGTACTCCTATCCATGTTCACGTTGAAGATCCGGTGGTCGGTCCGGATCGTGTTGATCTTGTAGTGGTATTCCTCTTCGGCTGGTGATCGTGTCCTTGAAGGGGACGACATCGGGCTGGGAGTGGACCGCGGGCCCGATTCGTTGGATTTTTATTGGTCGTTTCCCACAAGGGAAAGGATCCATTGGTAAGCGACAAGTTATCGTGTGCCAACCTTATTCAGAAGATTGCGGTGGGAGCGCCTTGGAAGCTGGTTTCGGTTGCCGAGATGCACAAGCCCCACCTTCAGGAGGATCTGAGCCATCACCTCGTCATGGTATATGCTTTGATTTGACGTATTTGTCGTTTATTATTATACATATATTTTTGGGGCATGGACTGGTGCTCGGGCTGATTGTTTTTTATTTCTCCGCAGTTCATTGCTATCCTAAACCCGCTCAGGGACTCGTATGAATCCGAGAAGAACCAAGCTAAGTCAATAGAGGGCGTTCTCAGAGAGCAGGTTGACGCACTGCGACGTTCTGCTCGCGAGCTAAAACTGGTTCATAAGAAACTTGGCGAGGTGGAGGGAGTCGCTGCTGCTCTGTCTTTGGAGAAGCAAAAGGTTACAGACCTTGAGAATAAGTTGGTCGAGTTTGAGGGTGAGAATTGAGATCTTCAGCGCAAGGCTGAGTGCGAGGCCAATTCCTTTAGGTTGGAGATCGACCGTCTGGCTTCTCAATGCAGCGAACTCCAAGCTTCCATTGATGAGAGTCATCGTATTGAGCGAGAGGCACATCATAAGAAGGCTTCTGATCGTTTATAAAAGCTTAGGTGGGAGAGGGAGCTAGGGGAGCGTTATTCTTTTAAGCTTTTGGAGCTGAACATGGTGGTCGGCATCCTTGGAGCTTATCAACTGCTTGCGCAGAGTGGTGTGTCGGTTCCTCCTCCACTGATTGCTCAGCTCAAAAAGGACAAACCCTTTTGGAGCAAGAGGTTGACGCGTTGATGCCCAATGTCTTGAATCCTAACGACCTGCGTATGTCGCCGCTTCGTGATTCGTCAAGTGGTACTGCTTCTCTCGAAGGAGAAATGGAGGGCGGAAGAGGGACGAACGTGGCGTCTACGATCGTTGATCATGTTCGGCGATCTTTGGCTTGGGTTGGAGTCGGCGAATTTCTTTGAGCATTTGAATCAGGCGGAAATATGGTCGACTTATCTGACTCGTTTGGCGGATCGGCACCATTCGTTCCGTTGATTTCTTTCATGACTTTAGGGGAATGAAAGGACGCGAACCGTGGACGAAGCTATTTTCGTGTTTTAATAAAAACCCTTTTTCCGAGTCTTCGTCTCTCCAGTTCCCGTCGTCTTTCTCAGTGATTATTTTCTTCTGTAGACTTTGTCTTTTATATTTGTGTTGCTAGCCGTAGTTTCTTGCTGCTTGCTTTGAATTTGTTAGTATGCGAGTAGATTCTATTTATCATTCCTCTACAAGTAGTGGCGACCTTGATTGCTCCGAGTTATCATGCGAGAGTCCTATCGAATCTAGGCCGATTGAGGGAGACGACGAATTTTTCAAATTGCGTGCTGGATGGAAACCTCGTCGGTTTCGTGGTGATTCGACTGTGATGAAACCTATAGATTTCCGACTATTCACTGAGGCTTCTCCTCCCACGCCTTCTGAGAGGGGGAAATTAAATTTGCCTGGTGGCGAGAGTTGGAGAAGTTAGGGGGAGCAAAATCCGGGCGGTGGCGACGCGTTAGGTCGTCGAAGTGAGGGTGCTAATTTGCTGATTCGAGAGACTGCTCGAGGCATAGTGCGGCCGCTTTTGGTAATTGATCTCGAACAAATGCTTCGAGGGGAGGGAAGAAAAGATCAAAGGATGCGGCAGAGGAAGAAGGCGTGGCGGAAGAAGGTAAGACCATGGAAGAGAAGGTTGTTGTTCCCCGAGTGATTCGCTCGTCTGTTTGCGAATAACTTTCTCTGGATAATATCCGGCATAATTGTTCTCGTGTCTCAAGCCTTGAGCATCGCCTGAAAAACTTGTGCGAGCGACCTTGGGATGCTCCCCCTAGGTGTGTTTGCCTGTATGAGTGTTAGTTCACCGAGTGACATATGCTCTTCCCTCTTCCAAGAATCCTGGTTGATTATTGCGAGGCAAGGAAGATGGCCATTTCTCAACTTTGCGCTGCTGCCATTCATAACATGCTGGGTGTTTGGTCATGGCGGTTGATATTGGTGTTGATGTATTCACTTGCTTTTTCGAGGAGCTGACGTCGATCTCGACCAATCAGGGGGCGTTTATGACTTTTTACGTGCAGTTTAGGTCCGGTCATTGTTTGAAGGTCGTGTCTGTTGGGAATCCAAGCCAATTCTACAGATTCAGAATTCTCGCGAGTTCCCGATAGCCTAGGATCTAGGGTCTAGTTAATTGAATCTGGATCTCACCTCGTGATTACCTGGAGTTTTAGGCAGCGGAAGTTTGTGGTAACACGAGATCTGCAGCGCCCCAATCGTTGCGCCTCTACTGTTCAGTCCACACGCACACAAGCTGGAATCCGCCGGGATGCTAGTACCGGTGCTCGGATCTCCCTGGGAACTTTTGTTTCTAGAGGTTCACTATTTTCTCTCTGAGAAAACACTGTGGGCGGCGCACCAAATCTATTAGGTCGAATGTACAAAACGCGTTTATATATCGACCTAAAGTGAACCGAAACATCAGTCTCGGTTTCGCCTTTGTGTCGACCGACACACTTAGTGGTGTCGATCGACACACCTCCTGTATCGACCGACCCACCTAATGGTGTCGATCGATACATCTCATAGAAACTTATATTCGATGTGCATCCAATACACATCGATCAGATCATACGCCAATGATCAATCCCATATGGACTATGTCCAACTTGCTTAGGTGTGTGACCCTGTAGGTTCACACGATACTGGAAATGAGTTACAACTCATTTGTCATAAGTGGTTTCTAGCAAAACATTATGACTACCCAGTATCACATGAATTGTCCGATCTCGACAATACAACTATCTTTAGAGTGAGTACCATGTGATTTCAGGACATAATCCCAACAATCTCCCACTTGTACTGGAATCATATATTCCTATAATCCCTTCGTCTCTATATATCGATATGGCATAAGGCAAGAGACTGTGTCATCCTTATTATAGCCAACATCATGTTCATTGAACTTCCGATCTATACTGATAAACAAACGACTGACAATCACCTCGTTTGAGCACGTCCTTGCATTTTCTCAGTATCAAATCTTCGATGGGCCCTGAGATATTTATCTCCCGTTTTCCAGGAGGGACAAATCCCATCTTGTTCCATCCCTGTTTCTACACATACTTCATGATACGCACAAGCAATGCCGTTATAGCCGCCAGTTACGGAACGACGTTTGACAAGGTCAACACGCACCAATTCATATGCTAGAAAGCATGATGAACTCAGGTCTAAGGACTATACTCTATAGTCGTAATGAGAACCTCCCATGACACTGATGTAACTATCCTGTGGAGTTCTCATTAAGCGGGTCATGTCCAATCATATGTTCACTAACATACATCTATGTGACTGACTGTGATAATCATATCATTGACTCCATGAAACTTAGTCCAACAGCCACCTCACATACTAGTCTCGCACGGTTATTGGTGCCCCACTTCAACAACCTCGACTAGGGACCATCATAATTTATGTCATCTCTTACTTATAGGGTTTCATGATCAAGTCCTCAACTTGATGGCCTATACGATGATCATAAAATACTTTGGGACTATTATTTAATTATCCAATAATCAAATAATACCGATGTCAGTTTAACTTACAGAAACACTACCAAAGCATGTCTATGTAAAGTTTACAACATAACTAAAATAACTCCCACTAGAATCAAGATCATCTCTTTAGATATCTTAAACCTATAGCAACAGAATAAATTATGTGCTTAGGTTGTGGGAGAGTTTGCGGTGTTCTGTTTGAAATAATTTCAATAGAGAACACCACCATTCAGATAAAAGCACTATTCTACGGTCCACTGCTTGGAGCCTTTCCAACAGTTAGCACCGCTATTCAGACAAAGAGACATAACCAGTTGGGAACCGGGATTCGTCTTTGTCCGTCTAACTACTTTCAACTGGTTCGTCACTTCCTCAGTTCACCACGAAACTATCCTTAGAGTTCTTTAAACGCTTGGGATATTTCTGGCAACTGATCAGTGACTCTTACCGGAATATTTTGGTATTTTCTCGTCATGTTTTATGCGAAAGATGCATCTAGACGAGCGCAAAATATGGCATTCATGACGGATTCTATTGCAGAAGCATTCGAACTCACACTCATTAATATTAGCTCAGACAGTGTTCAGAAACACTTCTTTTACTAATATTGTTGCCATAAGACCTTTGGTATGAAGCCATTCTTGGAATCAAGCGTATTAGATCTGTCCAATACCTTATCAATATAAGGATTTTGACACGATCCAATTAGCTACTCTGATCCATTCCAATGGATCCTTATTCCAAGAATTCACGCGGCTTCTCCAATGTCTTTCATTAAACTTGACTTCCGACCCAAATCTTAACAAGACTTTAGCGTCGGGACGTCATTTATGAGATTCAAGTATGTCAACTACATACTGTGTGAGAATTGCCATTACGCTCCCACTAGTCTTTTGTAAACGCTTGGTTTCCTTTTTCATTCTGATCAAGTCAAACCTTTGACCAATTTATCAGAATGTCGATTCCAACTCCAAGATGTTTGCTTCAATCCAGAAATGGATCGGTGAAGCTAACATGCAAACCCATCCAATTATTCGGAGTTGGGGCTCACCATCGCTTCTTTGAATTTCGCATGTTCGTCACTTTTCAATGATCAACAGATCACGACAATTGGTTACGAGAAATCACTCTCGAGTTAGTGACGGATCCTTTCGGATCTGCGAATTTCAGGCTTCACAGGTGTAGATCCTACAATACTTTGCAGATCTCACCGCTGCTTTTCCTCAACAGGTTGAGCAGCCTCCTGTGTTTATCGAATTTCTTCGATGTGTGCTTTTACTCCCACTGTTCCTTTTGAAAGTATGATCTTTCTTAAAAGACACAGTTCTGGGCAATAAAAGTACTAAGCCTTGGTTTCCTCAGGACAACCAGCGATGTGGAACTCATCATATGTGGGTTCAAGTTTGTTTGTTGACTACTGTCTTACACAAACCTTGCAATCCCAATTAATAAGAAAAACAAATTTGGAAATCACCCAGTCCACATCCAATGTGGTGTTTTTCACTGATTCTGATAGAAACACTTTTCTGCGCAAAGACAGACATTTTGGAACGTATTCTTAAATCGTTCATGGAAGATTCTTGTGACTCATCATTAATCGGAGCATATCCAATAAGATCCGATTCATTCTGTTAGATGATCACCCAATTGTTGACTCTAAGTATTTTCCTCCACGATCCAATCGAGGATCTCAATACTTCTGTCAAATCGGTTCTACACTTCATCTTGGAACTCCTCAAGGGATTCCTGCTCGTGTCTCATCAAATGAACACAGCAATACTTATTGATGCCATCAATAAGGTAATGAAGTACAGAAGATTTCGTCTGGCACTAATGCTCGTTTGGGCCGCATACATCAGTATGTGTAAGGCCCAATAAGCTTCTGGCCCATTTTCTTTAGCTCTGCTAAAAGGGCCTTAGTCATTTTGGTCTAGTGAACAGAATTCATATCTCAAATGATTAACAATCGAATGAGTCCAAAACTATGGAATTTTTTTGAATTCGCTTCACTCTATGTGGTTAAACGACTATGCCAAGGAAAAGTCGAGTTCAAGTCATTAGACTTAAACCGTTTGGTATTTGTGTTATATTCTAACTCTTGTTGGTTTGAGATATAAAACCCATTCCAAATGGGGTGCTACCATTAAATATTTCATTAAGATCAAAACGACAAAACTTGTCTTTTATCAAAATGAAAAACATCCAAATTCTCAAAAGAAAATGAAAGACATTTTGCGTACAGCAAGTACATGGTGGCAATTACTTAATTTCAAAAACCAAGTAGGAAAGGCTCCTACAAGTGGAGAATCTCTACGGCTCATGCAGCAACCATTGCTTCATACCAGACACGCAGTTCCACTTGTCCTTTCTTCAACGTTCTACTATCGCTTAGGTCCTGCATATTTCAAAAATATCAGTACCATAACAAGTATCCAATACTTATGTAGAACTTGAATTAATAACACAATACCTGAAGAAGAAGTACCATACATCTTCTCCATCTCTTGTGAATCTTCCAAGAATTTAATGCAATCTCTCTTCCAATGCCCTGACTCGTTACAGTAGAAGCACTTACTAACACCAGATGGGCTTGACTTGGGCTTATAAGATGACACAGGCTTATCCTGATTCCAAATCTGGATGGCCTTGCCTTCACCCTTGTCTATACAAGATTTCTCAAATCTTTTACCCCTTTTGATGTTTTGCTCTGCTGTCTTGAGCATGCCATGCAGCTCAGTCAACGTCTTCGTCAAGCCTTTCTTGATATAGTTCTTAACGAACTTGTCATAGCTAGACGGCAGTGACTGCAGAATGATGTCAGTAGCCAACTCTAAGCTGACAGGACATTCCAGTTTCCCCAGGTTATCAACGTAACCCATCAGTTTAATGACATGAGGACTTACTGGAGTATCCTCTGGTAGTTTGCACTCAGTGAGAGACTTCACCATCTGGAATCTCTCCACTCGTGCCAGATCCTGAAACTTCAGTTTCAGGCTGGTGATCATCTCTATTGGCGACTCCATGTTCTCATACTGACTCTTCAAGTCTGAGTTCATGGTAGCCAACATCAGACCACGCACATCTACCACATCAGTATAATGCTTATCCCAAGCATTATACACTGCATGCGAGCGATTGGTCCCAAGCCTTTCTCGAATAGCCTTTTCAAGGACATAGTCCTTGCTCTCCTGCTTGAGAATGAATCTCAGATTCCGATACCAATCCAGGAGGTTGGATCCATTTAACTTGTCCTTCTCAAGGACGGATCGCAACGAGAAAGTAGTCATAGACATAAGCTGAAATCCAAGAAAAACAAAGATTTAGTTATGCATATGATGAGAAATCTTATCAAATAAGAAAACTCGCATTATATTCAAACAATGTTTCCTCTATGAATATAATAATCCAAGATCCATACATCATTAAAATCTGAGTGAACGACTCGCCATCACCCAGAGTTTAGCAATCTAGGTAAGCAAACCATTGCTAATTGTACTCAGTACAACTCTTGGTCGTAGATAAGACAATCCATGTCTCATCTACTCTGATGTCTCTGAGCCCAGAACTTCTGATAGCCCAGTCAAGTAAACCAATCTTTTATGCCTTGTGATCATTGACAGTCGCACTGCAAGTCTATCAATGATCACCTGCCTTACTCATGTAGCAGTGGATACCAAGGACTCCAAGATTATCCAACATACGAAACAAGTCTTGACAGTGACAAGATTGGGCAAGACATCAAGGTCACTTGATATTTAGTTGAGGAAACTAAACCCAAAAGTTTAGCAAATCAATCTCTTAGGTCACGTAATTGTTGATGTTTAGCACTGCAAGTCCATCAACATTACTACCTGCCTTACTCACGTAATTGGGGACACCAAGCTCTTGGCTAGACCATCACACAACGAAACGAGTCTTGACAGCTGACCACATTGAAGCTAATCTTTGATCAATGTCTAAGTCTAGATTGGTTTCTGCAAATTCAAGGTTCAATAACCAGAATTTTGAATACTGTGTCGATCGACGCAGACTCTGTCTGTCGATCGACACCACCAAACAAAACCGGACTTCAATAACCAGTTAATACAATTAATCCGGTTCATTGAACCGGTCATGTCTATCGACACAACCCATGTGTGACGGTCGACATAGACCTAAACCGAAGATAGTTTTGATAACCGGTCCAATCCAATTGAACCGACTTATTTGATCAAACTGATCTTAACCAATCGGTTTATACTAATTGGGATGATCAGTTCAATCCAATTGAACCAATTCATCCAATTTAAACCGTTTAAACCGGTTTCAACTAATTGTGATAACCAGTCCAATTCCATTGAACCGAATTATCCAATCAAACTGATTTTAACCCATCGGTTCATGCTAATTGAGATAATCAGTTCAATCCAATTGAACTAATTCATCCAATTTAAACCGATCTATTCGGACTTAACCAAGCATGATAACCGGTCCAATCCAATTGAACCGATTAACCATTCGCTCGGCCTGTGTCGACCGACACTCAACCTGTGTCGATCGACGCAGTAGGCTTTTAGGTTTTCTACGAGAAAAACCCTAGCCGCCGAATTTTGGTCTGTGTCGACCGACACTTAAACTGTGTCGATCGACACTCGACCGAGTCTGCATTGTGTCGACCGACACACCCAGTGTGTCGATCGACACAGAAGGCTTTCGGTTTTTCTTCGCGAAAAACCCTAGCCGCCGACTCTGTCGAATTCGCAATTCTGTGTCGACCGACACACCCAGTGTGTCGATCGACACCATGCGAAAACAGCAGTTCATCGTTTTTCAGTAGAGAAATAATCCGAGATTCAATTCTCCAAAACACGATTTTAAAGCATTAAACTAATCAAATTCATCAGTATTCGATTTAAATGCCACAGATTCAATGGTTAAACCCTAAGGCTCTGATACCACTGTTGGGAATTCGAGCCAATTCTACAGATTCAGAATTCTCGCGAGTTCCCGATAGCCTAGGATCTAGGGTCTAGTTAATTGAATCTGGATCTCACCTCGTGATTACCTGGAGTTTTAGGCAGCGGAAGTTTGTGGTAACACGAGATCTGCAGCGCCCCAATCGTTGCGCCTCTACTGTTCAGTCCACACGCACACAAGCTGGAATCCGCCGGGATGCTAGTACCGGTGCTCGGATCTCCCTGGGAACTTTTGTTTCTAGAGGTTCACTGTTTTCTCTCTGAGAAAACACTGTGGGCGACGCACCAAATCTATTAGGTCGAATGTACAAAACGCGTTTATATATCGACCTAAAGTGAACCGAAACATCAGTCTCGGTTTCGCCTTTGTGTCGACCGACACACTTAGTGGTGTCGATCGACACACCTCCTGTATCGACCGACCAACCTAATGGTGTCGATCGATACATCTCATAGAAACTTATATTCGATGTGCATCCAATACACATCGATCAGATCATACGCCAATGATCAATCCCATATGGACTATGTCCAACTTGCTTAGGTGTGTGACCCTGTAGGTTCACACGATACTGGAAATGAGTTACAACTCATTTGTCATAAGTGGTTTCTAGCAAAACATTATGACTACCCAGTATCACATGAATTGTCCGATCTCGACAATACAACTATCTTTAGAGTGAGTACCATGTGATTTCAGGACATAATCCCAACAGTGTCTTCTCCTCCAGACAAGACTTCTGATTGGCATGATAGTTACTTCTTTGTGCGGGTTAATAGCACGCTGTCATTTGATACGAGCAGGGTTTTCAGGTCAGCCTGGAATTATGATCATGGTAGTTTCCTTTTCTTCTGTGCTTGTTTATCGATATTGACTGTTTCATACTCTCCTTTTTTCAGTTCGCTTTTCTTCAGGCTGTTAGACCGCAGATTTTTCCAGAGAATTGGAAAAGTTGAGGGTTCATGGTGCGATAGATTGGCCTCCGTCAAAGAATAAAGAGGCTAAGGCTCTGTTTGATCAGAAGGTCCGAGATTGCATTGAACAGATTGATTCGGGTACGCATACTCCTTCTCCCCCCTTTTTTTAAGAATGGGAAAAGTGTTTTTGCTGATATGCTGCTTGTCTTTCAGCGTTTCTAGTGTCGGCTTCTTCCTTGGATCCTGCGAGTGAGTCTGCGTCTCCTTGGTTGTTTAAAAAGAGGCGTAGAGCTTCCGGTGGTGGGATTGGTGGTGCGGACATGCCTGAGCATGCTGTTAAGAGACCTTCTCCGGTTACGGGAAACCCTAGCAGTGATTGATCATGAGACGAGTCCGGCTGCTGCTGAGAGGAACGAGCATCCTGTATCTCCTGAAAGTAGATGGTTGTGACTAATTTGATGGAGGTCAACCGTGATCAGGAGGTCGGGCAAGGTCAGCATATGGTTGATGAGTAGGAGGTCGTAGATCAGGATATTGTACATCCTGAGGCTCGAAATGCCGATTTTGGGGCTTCTGGTAGTTTTTACTACCGGGTGGGCGGCGAAAGGCGTAGGTTGGAGTGTAGCGATGAGGCCGTAGCTTGTACTCCTATCCCTGTTCACGTTGAAGATCCGGTGGTCGGTCCGGATTGTGTGTTGATCTTGTAGTGGTATTCCTCTTCGGCTGGTGATCGTGTCCTTAATGGGGACGGCATCGGGCTAGGAGTGGACCGCGGGCCCGATTCGTTGGATTTTTATTGGTCGTTTCCCACAAGTAAAAGGATCCATTGGTAAGCGACAAGTTATCGTGTGCCAACCTTATTCAGAAGATTGCGGTGAGAGCGCCTTGGAAGCTGGTTTCGGTTGCCGAGATGCACAAGCCCCACCTTCAGGAGGATCTGAGCCATCACCTCGTTATGGTATATGCTTTGATTTGACGTATTTGTCGTTTATTATTATACAAATATTTTTGGGGCATGGACTGGTGCTCGGGCTGATTGTTTTTTATTTCTCCGCAGTTCATTGCTATCCTAAACCCGCTCAGGGGCTCGTATGAATCCGAGAAGAAGCAAGCTAAGTCAACAGAGGGCGTTCTCAGAGAGCAGGTTGATGTTGGGAATGTCCTGAAATCTACTGTACTATCTCTAGAAAGTATGATAAATGTCGAGATCAGACATAAGTCATAAATACTGGGTGATCATGATGACTTGCTAGAGCCCGCTCATGATCTATAAGTTTAGGACTTGTTACCAGTATTGTATGATCCCAAAGGGTCACACACCATAGCTAACGGGAAAGTTAAATGGAATTAATACGGTAAGATGCAATGGCATTTACTGTATTGGATCAGAGAATTGGGCCAGACAAAATGCAGGTTTTTGCCTGATTTGTGTCTTGGGCCCAAATGATTAATGAGCCATTAGTCAAATGACTTGGGCCCATTAATGAGAGATTAAGAAATCGATTAGCCCTAGCTAATGATCCCATGCGATTTCTCTAAGTGGCCGCTAAGCCTCTCTCTCTCTCTAATCTCTCTTTCTGATCTGATCCATCTCTTTGGTCTAGCAGCCATCCCGGCTTGTAAGAGTGTGGATACCAAAGGAGGAGCAGGTTGTTCATCTGTTCTAACTGATCTCATCATTACCATCAATTATCCGCTGCAATCTGAAAGTTAATGATCCAGGTTTGGTTGGTTTTATGATTCGTTTTGCAAGAACCTAGATCTGTTAAGATTATGTGTTAGGTTGAAATATGGGAATTAAACCTTGAACAATCACTATAATCCTTCAGTGGTATCAGAGCCTAGGTTTTAGGTTTCTTGTGAAATTGGATCATATGTTTTTAATGGTTTTTGAATCAATTAAGGAATAAAAATTGATTAAAATCGTTTAAACCCTAATCGCATAATGATCTTGTTATGATCATGTGTATTGGCCGATATTAACGTATGATGCGATCGCTTTAATTAAGTGTATCGATCATGTTGTTTGATCGAGCCGGCGTGAACGATCATGCAAAGCATGGGCCGCGTGATCAGTTGGCCGAGATCGATCATTCGATCGTGAGGCTAGCTTGGATCGGGTGTGCGTGTGCCGTGTGATGCCGAGAGCCATAGACGATCATCCTCACGATCATGAGATCATGGATTGATCGATGATCGATCGTGATGGCAGGATGGATCGGCCGAGAGCCGCATGATCGTGAGTGGCCGAGATCGATCAATCGATCGTGAGGCCGTGGACGGATCATGCGTGTTGGGCCGAGTTGGATCTTGGATCCGATCGTTTGGCCCGTTAAATTTTACGTCCCGCGAATAGTCAATCGGTTAAACCGAGCTTCGCGGTTCGTTGCCCAAAACCACACCGATTTAACCGGTCCATTTAATTGGCGGTTAATCGTGTGTTTAAAGCCTTAAACCGCAAGTTAAATCAAATTGGCTAAAACACTAGGTGTTTCTTCCCGGTTTTGGATTTAACTGAACCGATCCAATTTAATTGGTGGGTCAAGCGGTTAACCCGAATCGCGGTTTGCTGGAAATTATTTAATACTTGGTATTATTTATTTTCTGGTTAAACCGGATTGAAATTCAAAAATTGAATTTTAACCTAAACCGAAGGCTGGTCTAAGTTTGATTTGGTTGGACCAAATAATTTAGAGCTGGTCTGGTTTAGTAAATAACCGATGGTTTTGATAGTTAATTTGGTCTTGGACCAGAATTAATAAACCGAATCGGTTATGTCAAATTATTGGGCCAACTGGAATTCTATGGTCTTGGGCCAAGAATTGGGCCTATAATTTGTGACCCTTCCCAAAATATTTATAAAATATTAAATTAGAAATTTCTATTTTTAGTATGTTACTAATTTTAGAAAGTTTCTAAAATAAGAAAGTTTCCCAAAATAGTAATCTTCTATTTTTGGAAATAAAACTTAAAATCCTCAAAAACAATATCAAGCTTGGATGTCTTTCCAATCTTGTCAGCTACTTAACGCTTATTCGATTACAGATATGGCTTACAGTGTGAGGTATCTGTTTTCGCGTAAGTAAAGTAGTATATAGTCACTAATTTCATTGGGAGTCCCAGACTTTAGTGATTATTTGGCTGTAAGATATTGGTTTCCTTGACTGGGCCATCGGGAGTCCCGGGCCTTGAGACATCTGGTGAATTTGGGCCTCGGGTCCAATTCACAACCGAGAGTTATATGAGTTATAACTAGCTGTGTGTATGCTTACCAAGTAAAGCTAATTCCGGGTGACGGCCAGTGGCCCACTTTGGATTTAGCTGAACATGGACCTCAGAATCATTGCATTCTTATGAGGTTAAACAAAGAAATTATGAATGCAATGCGAGTTTTCTTATAAGTTGTTAAGATTGCTCTTTTATGAACTTAATAACTAAATCTCTATTGTCTCATATTTTCAGCTATGTCAAGCATAACAACACAAAACACTTTCTCGATCCGGTCTGCCCTTGAGAAGGACAAACTGAACGGATCAAACTTCCTGAACTGGTCCAGGAACCTGAGACTTGTGCTCAGGCAGGAGAAGAAGGCTTATGTCCTTGAAAGAGTTCTCCAACCTAGACCTGCGAATAATGCCGCACAAGCTGTGAAGAATGCTTGGGATACGCATTCTTCAGATGCTAATGACGTGATTTGCCTGATGTTGGCGACAATGGCTCCCGAACTGCAGATGCAGTGGGAAGGCCTGACTTGTCCCATGGAGCTGATGGCAAATCTGAAAGCGTTGTTTCAGGAGCAGGCTCGTACAGAGAGATTCCAAACTGTTAAGAATCTCTTGGACTGTAAAATGGCTAAGGATGCAGCAGTGAGTCCACATGTTCTGAAAATGATGGGTTATCTCGATCATTTGACTAGGCTCGACTGTCCTATAAGCCAAGAGCTTGCTTGTGATATCGTTCTGCAGTCTCTTACTCCTGCATATGACCAGTTCATTTTGAACTATAATATGCATGGGTTGATAAAGACGTTGCCTGAGCTACATGGTATGCTCAAGACTGCAGAACCGAATCTGAAGAAGACCAAGGAGTCGTCTGTACTCATGGTGCAGAAGGGCAAGGGTTTCAAGAAATCCGCTGCAGACAAGGGAAAGGGCAAGGTAGTCAGCAATGAAAACAAGCCCAAGCCCGTGTCTAAAGCTGGGCCTTCTGACATCTGTCACTTTTGTAAAGAGGCAGGGCATTACCACAGGGACTGTAAGAAATACCAGGAAAGTCTGAAGAAGAAGAAGTCCTTGGAGACTAAATCTTCAGGTATTTTTGTTATTGAAGTAAATACTACTACTTCTGATAATACCACTTGGGTATTAGATACTGGATGTGGGGCTCATATTTATACTAATATGCAGGCGCTCAGCAACAGTAGAAGGTTGAAGCAAGGGCAAGTAGAGTTGCGGGTTGGCAATGGAGCGAAGGTTCCAGCACTGGCCGTTGGCACTTACTTGTTGTCTTTACCTTCTGGATTGATTTTAGAACTTGAGAATTGTTATTTTGTACCTGCTATAAGCAGAAATATCATTTCAGTTTCATTGTTGGATTTGCAAGGATTTGATTTTTCTATTAAGAATAAATTGTGTTCCTTTAATCTCAATGATATGTTCTATGGCTGTGCCCCTCTTATAAATGGGCTGTACATGCTGGATCAATCTGCTCCAGTATATAACATAAATACAAAACGGTTCAAATCTAACGAATAAAATGAAACGTTTCTCTGGCATTGTCGTTTGGGGCACATTAGTGAGAAACGCGTCAAGAGGCTCCATTCAAATGGACTCTTGGGCTCATTTGACTTTGAGTCTTGTGAGCAATGCGAATCTTGCCTAATGGCAAAATGACACGGGCCCCTTTCAATAAACCCACAGAAAGGGCCAGTGAACTATTGGGCCTGATACATACTGACGTGTGTGGCCCAATGTCCACAAGTGCTAGAGGAAACTTTCAGTACTTCATTACATTCACTGATGATTTCAGTAGATATGGATATGTCTACTTGATGAAACATAAGTCGGAAACCTTTGAAAAGTTCAAAGAATTCCAGAATGAAGTACAGAACCAGCTTGGTAAAAGTATTAAGGCTCTTCGGTCGGACCGAGGAGGAGAATACTTGAGCCAGGAATTTCGTGATCATCTGAGTGAGTGTGGGATTATCTCCCAACTCACACCTCCTGGAACACCTCAATGGAATGGTGTGTCTGAGAGAAGGAATCGGACATTGTTAGATATGGTCCGATCCATGATGAGTCACACAGACCTTCCTATATCCCTTTGGGGATATGCTTTGCTCACCGCAACGTTCACACTGAACAGAGTGCCATCAAAGGCAGTAGCAAAGACACCATATGAGATATGGACTGGAAAAGCTCCAGCAATGTCTTTTCTCAGAATTTGGGGTTGTGAAGCCTATGTCAAAAGATTAATCTCAGACAAGCTTACACCAAAATCTGACAAATGCTACTTCATTGGTTATCCTAGGGATACCAAGGCTTATTACTTCTATCTGCGATCCGAGAACAAAATCTTTGTTGCTCGGGATTGTACTTTTCTTGAAAGGGAGTTTCTCTCTAGAAAAGATAGTGGGAGTAAGATACAACTTGATGAAATTCAAGAAGGACAGGAACCTGTTCAACCTAATGAGGAAGAACAGCTGGATGAATTACATGAAGTTGTAATAGAACCTGAACATGCAGTACCTGAAGTTCGAAGATCCGGAAGGATCCGTCACGAACCTGATAGATATCAGGGATTCCTCGTGACTAATTGCCATGATCTTTTGATCATTGACGGTGATGAACCCTCGAACTTTGCAGAAGCCATGATGGGCCCTGACTCCTTAAAGTGGCGTGAAGCCACAGAATCCGAGATGGACTCCATGTCTGCTAACCGAGTGTTTTCACTGGTTGATTTACCTGCTGGTGCAAAAGCCATCGAGTGTAAATGGATCTTCAAGAAGAAGATTGACATGGATGGAAATGTCCAGATTTACAAGGCCAGGTTGGTGGCAAAAGGTTTCAAGCAAATTCATGGTATAGACTATGATGAAACCTATTCACCAGTGGCAATGATGAAATCAATTCGGATTCTCCTAGCGACTGCCGCTTATTATGACTATGAGATTTGGCAGATGGATGTGAAAACCGCCTTCCTGAATGGAATCTTGGAGGAGGATGTGTATATGACACAACCTGACGGTTACATTAATCCTAAGAATGCTGGGAAAGTATGCAAGCTTCACAAATCCATTTATGGATTGAAGCAAGCATCGAGGAGTTGGAATCTTCGTTTTGATGAAGCAATAAAGAACTTTGACTTCATCAGAAACCAAGAGGAACAATGTGTGTATAAGAAAACTAGTGGGAGCAAAGTGGCGTTTCTTATCCTATATGTCGATGACATATTGCTTCTTGGAAATGATATTCCAATGCTGAAGTCTGTTAAAGACTGGCTGGGAAGTTGTTTTTCCATGAAGGACATGGGTGAAGCCGCGTATGTTCTTGGAATCCGAATCTTTAGAGACAGATCTAAAAAGCTGATTGGACTTTGTCAAGATGCTTATATAGATAAAGTCCTGCATCGATTCGGAATGGATAAATCCAAGAAGGGGTTCACGCCAATGATACATGGTGCTACACTAAGCAAGGATCAGTGTCCTAAAACACCTGATGAGCTTAAGCGCATGAGTAGGATTCCTTATGCTTCGGCTATAGGATCTATCATGTATGCCATGATCTGTACTCGTCCTGATGTTGCTTATGCACTAAGCATGACGAGTAGGTACCAGTCTAATCCAGGTGAGAGTCACTGGATTGCCGTAAAGAATATCCTGAAGTATTTGAGGAATACTAAGGATAAGTTCTTGGTTTACGGAGGAAGTGAAGTGCTTGAAATCAGTGGATTCACGGATGCAAGTTTTCAGACAGATAAGGATGATTTCTGGTCACAGTCTGGCTACATCTTCTGTCTGAATGGCGGTGCAGTAAGTTGGAAGAGTTCCAAGCAGAGCACCGTGGCAGATTCCACAACTGAAGCTGAATACATCGCTGCTTCAGAAGCTGCGAAGGAAGGAGTTTGGATAAGGAACTTCTTGATTGAACTCGGTGTATTCCCAAATGCCACTGAGCCTCTAGCACTGTATTGTGACAACAATGGTGCAATTGCTCAAGCCAAGGAACCGAGACATCATCAGAAATCCAAACATATTATGAGAAGGTATCACCTGATTCGTGATATAGTGAGTAGAGGTGAAGTGATGGTCAGCAGAGTTCCCACTGATGAGAACGTGGCTGACCCGTTGACAAAGCCACTCCCGAGACCTAAGCACGAGTTGCATACTGCTGCTGTAGGAATTAAAGATATTCATATGTAATCTCTTTTTGAGTGGGAGTTGTGAGGGCTTTATTTTAGTTATTTTGATTGGTTCATGTAAACATTTTAAATGTTAATGAAATTTTTATTTCTGGATTATTTTTAACTGTGATATAAAATAATCGTTCCAAAATGATTCATGTCATTATATATGGGCCATCGAAGTACATGAGTAGACTTGATCCTGAAACCCCATATTTAACGAAATGACATAAATCATAGTGTCCATAGTCGAAGGTTGTTGAAATTGGAACACCAACAACCTGTTGAGACTAGATTGTGTTGAGACTTATGACCAAGTTTCGAGGGGTCATAGATGCGCGGCATCAAAGTCGACACATAGGTATATGTAGGGGAGCATATGACCGGACATGGCCCGCTGATGAGAACTCTACAAGATATTAATATATGTGTCATAAGAGGTTCTCATATACGACTATAGAGTATAGTCCTTAGACCTGAGTTCGCATGCATGTGGCTGCACATGGAGTAATACGCTTTGATCATTGTCTAACGCTGTTTCGTAACTGGGAGCTATACGGACCTTGGTTGGGTGTATTATGAATTGTGTAGTTCATAGTGATGGAACAAGATGGGATTTGTCCCTGCCGTTTAACGGAGGTAATATCTCTAGGCCAATCGGAGA
Source organism: Orychophragmus violaceus (assembly GCA_030180135.1). Taxonomy (NCBI): domain Eukaryota; kingdom Viridiplantae; phylum Streptophyta; class Magnoliopsida; order Brassicales; family Brassicaceae; genus Orychophragmus; species Orychophragmus violaceus. The sequence continues at coordinate 64,658,746 of CM058232.1, read as the reverse complement.
CTTGATAGCTGGTAAGAGAATGGCCATTCCCAAACGGACTTGCCCAAGTCGTTTGCATTGTCAGTATCAAATCTGGTCCGATGAACATGGTCTGGCTATATAAGGATGACACGCATCTTGCCTTATGCCAGATCGAGATATTGAGACAAAAGGACTAGGGAATGTAGGATTCCAGTACAAGTGGGAGATTGTTGGGAATGTCCTGAAATCTACTGTACTATCTCTAGAAAGTATGATAAATGTCGAGATCAGACATAAGTCATAAATACTGGGTGATCATGATGACATGCTAGAGCCCGCTCATGATCTATAAGTTTAGGACTTATTACCAGTATTGTATGATCCCAAAGGGTCACACACCATAGCTAACGGGAAAGTTAAATGGAATTAATACGGTAAGATGCAATGGCATTTACTGTATTGGATCAGAGAATTGGGCCAGACAAAATGCAGGTTTTTGCCTGATTTGTGTCTTGGGCCCAAATGATTAATGAGCCATTAGTCAAATGACTTGGGCCCATTAATGAGAGATTAAGAAATCGATTAGCCCTAGCTAATGATCCCACGCGATTTCTCTAAGTGGCCGCTAAGCCTCTCTCTCTCTAATCTCTCTTTCTGATCTGATCCATCTCTTTGGTCTAGCAGCCATCCCGGCTTGTAAGAGTGTGGATACCAAAGGAGGAGCAGGTTGTTCATCTGTTCTAACTGATCTCATCATTACCATCAATTATCCGCTGCAATCTGAAAGGTAATGATCCAGGTTTGGTTGGTTTTATGATTCGTTTTGCAAGAACCTAGATCTGTTAAGATTATGTGTTAGGTTGAAATATGGGAATTAAACCTTGAACAAACACTATAATCCTTCAGTTGACGCACTGCGACGTTCTGCTCGCGAGCAAAAACTGGTTCATAAGAAACTTGGCGAGGTGGAGGGAGTCGCTGCTGCTCTGTCTTTGGAGAAGCAAAAGGTCACAGACCTTGAGAATAAGTTGGTCGAGCTTGAGGGTGAGAATTGAGATCTTCAGCGCAAGGCTGAGTGCGAGGCCAATTCCTTTAGGTTGGAGATCGACCGTCTGGATTCTCAATGCAGTGAACTCCAAGCTTCCATTGACGATAGTCTTCGTATTGAGCGAGAGGCACAGCATAAGAAGGCTTCTGATCGTTTAGAAAAGCTTAGGTCGGAGAGGGAGCAAGGGGAGCGTTATTCTTTTATGCTTTTAGAGCTGAACATGGTGGTCGTCATCCTTGGAGCTTATCAGCTGCTTGCACAGAGTGGTGTGTCGGTTCCTGCTCCACTGATTGCTCAGCTCAAAAATGACAAACCCTTTTGGAGCAAGCGGTTGACGCGTTGATGCCCGATGTCTTGAATCCTAACGACATGCGTATGTCGCCGCTTCGTGATTCGTCAAGTGGTACTGCTTCTCTCAAAGGAGCAATGGAGGGCGGAAGAGGGACTAACGTGGCGTCTACGATCGTTGAACATGTGATTGTTCCTTGTATGGCCGATCTCCTAGAACAATATTTTTGTTGTAGTAGTTTTTTTTTTTTTGTATTATTGACAGTTGTATGAACAATGTTCTGTTCTCGGGCTCTTTTATCTTTATTGGTCCGACCTTTCGTAGTTTTCGAATCTTGCGTTGTCAAGCGTTGTTTTTTTGTGTGTGGTCGTTCTGTTGGTTGGTGCTGGGAGCTTGGCTTCTGCTCGTATATGCGACCATGCTGCTGACTTGGAAATAGTTTGCATGGTTGAAGTATTTCGACGGACGTGTCTTTCGATTTTCGAGACTTGGTTCACGGGTCATTATTATTTCTTAATGACTGCTTTGCGTGTTTTGGGGAAGTGGACCGCCATTTTTTTCATTAAAGGTTGCGTTGGTAACCGTCACATTGCTTTGAATGCGGTCTCGGTAACCGTTGCTTTCTTTACATATAGATATTCCCCTTTCTCCTCTGATTTTTCATAACTCATCTTTCTTCGGTTTCTTAATTTTTTTTATAGAGTTCAACTAATAATAAGGCCGAAGACGAACAATGAACAAGATGGACAAGGTGGGATTCCGTCGTTTGACGTACTCCCTAAATGTTGCTCGGGCTCGTAGCTTTATAAATATAGCTCAGAGCCATCACAAGTTACAAGATGATGAAAAATGAACAGTGAATGGTCTATTTATAGTGTAAAAGGTCTGACTTTCTGTTGGGCCGTTTGAATCCTTAGCGGGCTCGTTTGTTAGGCCGATTATTTTTGATGAGGTGGCAAAATTTCCAATGGGCTTATGGATGGGTGCAAAACCCATATCCAACAATTAGCCCCCCCCCCCCGTTTGGCGATCTTTGGCTTGGGTTGGACTCGGCGAATTTCTTTGAGCATTTCAGTCAAGCGGAAGTCTGGTCAGCTTATCTGACTCGTTTGGCGGATCGGCGCCATTCGATCTGTTGATTTCTTTCATGACTTTAGGGGAATGAAAGGACGCGAAACGCGGACTGATATATCATGGTTTTTACTAGTTTTAGACCATGATATAAGTGTGTTTTTAGTGTCTTTTGTGTTCTTTTAGAGTCCTTTACAGGTATAATCAGGTTTGGAGCTGAATTGGAGATAATGGAGCATTTTGGAGATTTTTGGAGTGTTTGGCCGAGAGATAGAGTTCACTGTCCGAAACAGAGAAGGGTGTCGATCGTTGCACTCTAGCATCGATCGATGCACCAGCGAGATGGGCCGAAACTCGGCGGTTTAGAAGAGTGAAGAATTTGCACTTTGATCCAGAAGTTCCTGATATTTACAAAGAAGCCCCTGGCCGAGATTATGCCTATATAATAGAGTTTTTAGAGTTTTTATTGGGGACGCTTTATACTTTTTACATTACGCAATTCATAATTAAGAGCAGAGGATTTTAGAGCTTTTTGGGGCTGATCTAAACCTGTTACATCATCTGTATTTGGAGAAGATTTCGAACCCCTTTTACTCTTATTCTTTTATGCAATTTATTCATTCTATGATTATGATTTCATTATCTATGTCTGAGTAGATTCCTAGTTAGGTTTAGGGTTTCTCACATAGGATTTCATGACTTGCTAGACTTGTTCAAATTCAAGTAAGGATTCATAACTATATCTGTTCTTCAATTTAATTGTGCTTAAAGCTAGTTCTAACCTGATCAATTAGAATCTAGATATTAGGTTGCTAAATACGTCACGGAAGTGGGGTTTAGGAATCTGAACTAATTAAATTGGGCAATTAAACTATTCGCAAACGGAAGTTTGGTTTAGGATAATTGTGAACATATCAAACTTGGACTTATTGCTAGTTTAATCTGTTAGTTCTCGCAAACGAAAGTTTGGTTTGCTGCACTTAGGCTTAGAGAATTATCGCAAAGGAATTTGGTTAATTCTATATCTGTGTTTTGAGTTCTAGAACCGTGCTTAATTAGATCCTTGCTGAATGAAATGTCTGCTTGTCTGATTTCCTGAGAATACCCTAGGCTTGACGCTTTTAATTACTTGCTTCACAACCGTTAATCTCTGCTACTGATTTACTTTCTCGCACCGCTTTCAATTCAATCACATTGCTTCTTTCTAGTATTTATTCCTATAGTTTGATTCTCTTGAGACCGAGTGTCCCTGTGGATTCGATAACCCTATATACTACTTTGACATTGCTGTTCACTTGCAGTTTAGTATAGGGAAAACTTACAACCTATCAAGTTTTTGGCGCCGTTGCCGGGGACTCTTTGAGTCTTCGATAGGACCGAACTTAGGGTACGAATTTCGCCTTGCGTCGATCGTTGCATACCTTGCGTCGATCGTCACTAGGCGATTCTGAGAATTGAATCGATCGCTGCACTGATAGCATCGATCGTTGCTGGACGATTACAGACAGTTTATGCCAACGCAGAAAACTCGAAGTAATCCGAACTCGAGCTTGGTTAATCTCGATCTAGAGGAACTTGGACGTCTAGAAAGGACTAACAGAAGAGAAAATAGAGAGAGATGTTGGAAGTTTTGGTTGATCCTGATTCAATTCTCATATTGATATCAACCTAAACATGCATCAGATCTAGGTGTTCTTATTTAGAAACATTAGATCTCACCTTTTACCTGTTTGTTTGCAGCGGAATTGAGAACAGGTCAATGATCAGGGAGATACACCGAGAGATGGATCCTCCAAAGGCTCACACACGCAATCACATGAAAACGGCTGCTAGACCAAGCTGAGGGAGGCGCCAGAAAGAGAGAGAGATCGCGGCTAGGTTAGGGTTAAGGGAGAAAAGACTTGGCTTTTAGTCATTAAAAGCCTTCTCTTTTCCCTAATGGGCTTTTGGGCCCAATCTGATTAAATCCCATTTAATCAGACCCATTATTCATTCTCTCTTAGTACGACAAATGCCTAGCACTTTTGTCGTACTTCTGCTATGCCGTTCCAACATTATTTCCTGCTAGCTTAAGCGTGTGACCCATATGGGATCATACAATAAAGGCAATAAGTCCAAGACTTATAGATCATGAGCGGACTCTAGCAAGCCATCATGACCCCCAGTATTGTATGACTTATGTCTGATCACTGACATACTCTTACGTTATAGAGACAGTACAGAGATTGCTGGACACAATTCCAACAATCTCCCACTTGAACTGGAATCTCTGTATTCATAATCCCTTTCGTCTCAATATCTCGATTAGTCATAAGGCAAGATTAGTGTCATCCTTATAAAGCCTAATCTTGTTCATCGGACTCTGATTTGATACTGACAATCCAAACGACTCGGGAAAGTCCGTTTGAGCATGGCCATGCGTTTTCCAGTATTCAAATCTCCGATTGGCCTAGAGATATTCACTCCATTTATATTGGAGGGACAAATCCCATCTTGTTCCATCACTGTAAACTACTCACTTCATGATGTACCCAAACAAGGTCCTTATAGCTATCACAGAACGATAGCGTTAGACAATGATCAAAGTGCATCAGTCCATATGCAGTCACATGCATGCGAACTCAGGTCTAAGGACTATACTCTATAGTCGTAGTAAGAATCTCTTATGACACAGATATAAATATCCTGAAGAGTTCTTATTAGCGGGTCTTGTCCGGTCGTATGTTCCCAACATACACCTATGTACTGACTTTGATGCCGAGCATCTATGACACACTGAGACTTTGTCATAAGTCACGTATCAATCCAGTCTTACACGGTTGTTGGTGTTCCAATTTCAACAACCTTCGACTAGGGACATGATGATATAAAACATTTATCAAATATAGGATCTCATGATCAAGCTAAATGACTTCGATGACTCAAGATCAAATCATTTACTTCGATGACCTATAAAATGGTTCATATCATTTTGGAACGATTATTTCATCACAGTTAAAATAATCTTGAAATAATAATTTCATTAAAACATAAATAATGTTTTACAAGAACATATCAAATAACTAAAATAAAGCTCACAAAACTCCCACTCAATTTTAGATTACATTTCAATGTTTCTAATGCCTACAGCTTCAGTCAGGAACTCGAGCTTAGGCCTTGGGAGTGGCTTTGTCAACGGATCAGCGACATTATCATCTGTCGGAACTCGGCTGATCTTGACTTCCTTTCTATTAATGATGTCACGTATCAAGTGATATCTTCTTTGAACATGCTTGGATTTCTGGTGTGATCTTGGTTCCTTTGCCTGAGCTATAGCACCATTGTTGTCACAAAACAGTGCCAGAGGCTCAGCCGCATCTGGTATCACACCTAGTTCCATAATGAACTTTCGTATCCAAACAGCTTCCTTCGCTGCTTCTGAGGCGGCGATATATTCAGCTTCCGTAGTGGAATCAGCAACGGTGTCCTGCTTGGAGCTTCTCCAACTTACTGCACCGCCATTCAGACAAAAGACATAACCGGACTGTGACCGGAAATCATCTGTGTCTGTCTGGAAACTTGCGTCCGTGAATCCACTGACTTTAAGCACATCACTTCCACCGTACACTAAGAACTTATCCTTAGTATGTCTTAGATACTTCAAGATGTTCTTTACGGCAATCCAATGGTTTTCACCTGGATTTGACTGGTATCTACTCGTCATGCTCAATGCGTAAGCAACATCAGGACGAGTACAGATCATGGCATACATGACAGATCCTATTGCAGATGCATAAGGAATATTCTTCATGCGCTCAAGCTCAGCAGCCGACGTAGGGCTCTGCTTCTTGCTTAGCGTTGTGCCATGTACCATTGGCGTGAAGCCCTTCTTGGAATCTTTCATGCTGAATCTTTGTAGGACTTTGTCAATGTATGAGTCTTGACACAAGCCTATCAGCCTCTTAGGTCTATCCCGATAGATCCTAATTCCAAGAACGTATGCGGCTTCACCCATGTCTTTCATGGAAAAACAACTTCCAAGCCAGTCTTTTACAGACTTCAACATTGGAACGTCGTTTCCGAGAAGCAGTATGTCATCAACATACAGAATAAGAAAAACGATTTTGCTCCCACTAGTTTTCTTATACACGCATTGTTCTTCTTCGTTTCTGATAAAGTCAAATTGCTTGATCGCTTCATCAAAACGAAGATTCCAGCTCCTCGATGCTTGCTTCAATCCATAAATGGATTTATGAAGCTTGCATACTTTCCCAGCATTCTTTGGATCTATGTAACCGTCAGGTTGCGTCATATACACATCCTCTTCCAGAATGCCATTCAGGAAGGCGGTTTTCACGTCCATCTGCCAAATTTCATAATCATGAAAAGCTGCAGTTGCTAGTAGAATCCGAATCGATTTCATCATAGCCACCGGTGAATAGGTTTCATCGTAGTCCACACCGTGAACTTGTCTGAAACCTTTTGCCACCAACCTGGCTTTATAAATCTGGACATTTCCATCCACGTCAATCTTCTTTTTGAAGATCCATTTGCACTCGATGGCTTTTACACCAACGGGTAAGTCAACCAACGAAAATACTTGGTTGACTGACATGGAGTCCATTTCGGAATCAGTGGCCTTGCGCCACTTAGAGGAATCTGGGCCCATCATGGCTTGATTGAAGTTCGATGGTTCATCACCATCAATGATCAAAAGATCATGACAGTCAGTCACGAGGAATCCCTGATATCTCTCGGGTTCGTGACGGATCCTCCCGGATCTTCGAACTTCAGGTACTACAGGTTCGGGCTCTACAATTTCTTGTAGATCCTCCTGCTGCTCTTCCTCATTAGGTTGAGCAGTATCCTGTTCATCTTGAATTTCTTCAAGCAGTACCTTACTCCCACTGTCTTTCTTAGAGAGAAACTCTCTCTCAAGAAAGTTACAATCCCGGGCAACAAAGATCTTGTTCTCGGAACGTAGATAGAAGTAATAAGCCTTGGTTTCCCGTGGATAACCAATGAAGTAGCATTTATCAGATTTTGGTGTAAGCTTATCTGAGATCAATCTCTTAACATAGGCTTCACAACCCCAAATTCTTAGATAAGACAGCACTGGAGCTTCTCCAGTCCATAATTCATATGGTGTCTTTGCTACTGCTTTTGATGGCGCTCTATTTAGAGTGAACACTGCTGTTAGCAGAGCATATCCCCAAAGGGATATTGGAAGGTCTGTGTGACTCATCATAGATCGAACCATATCCAATAAGGTCCGATTTCTCCTCTCAGACACACCATTCCATTGAGGTGTTCCAGGAGGAGTGAGTTGGGATACGATCCCACACTCTCTCAGATGATCACTGAATTCTTGGCTTAAGTATTCTCCTCCTCGGTCGGACCGAAGAGCCTTAATACTTCTGCCAAGTTGGTTCTGTACTTCATTTTGGAATTCTCTGAACTTCTCAAAAGATTCAGACTTATGTTTCATTAAATAAACATATCCATACCTACTGAAATCATCAGTAAAGGTAATGAAGTACTGATAGTTTCCTCTTGCATTAGTGGACATTGGGCCACACACATCAGTGTGTATCAGGCCCAATAAGTCACTGGCCCTCTCGTTAGGTTTATTAAAGGGGGCCCGTGTCATTTTGCCCATCATGCATGATTCGCATTTCTCACATGACTCAAAGTCAAATGAGCCAAGAAGTCCATTCGAATGGAGCCTCTTGATGCGTTTCTCGCTGATGTGCCCTAAACGACAATGCCATAGAAACGTTCGGTTTTCCTCATTAGGTTTAAACCGTTTTGTATTAATGTTATAAATTGGCGCGGATTGATCGAGTATGTAAAGCCCATTCGTAAGAGGGGCAGAACCATAGAACAAATTGTTGCGATTGAAGGAACATAATTTATTCTTAACTGAAAAATCATAACCTTCCAAATCCAACAAAGAAATTGAAATAATATTTCTGCTTATAGCAGGTACAAAATAACAATTATTAAGTTCTAAAATCAATCCCGAAGGTAAAGACAACAAGTAAGTTCCTACAGCTAGTGCTGAAACTTTCGCTCCATTCCCAACTCGTAGTTCCACTTGTCCTTGCTTCAGCCTTCTACTGTTGCTGAGTGCCTGCATATTAGTACAAATATGAGCCCCACAACCAGTATCCATGACCCATGAGGTATTATCAGAAGTAGTTGTATTAACTTCTATAACAAAAATACCTGATGAAGAAGTCTCGAAAGTCTTCTTCTTTAATTCCTTTAGACCTTCCTGGAATTTCTTACAATCTCTTCTCCAATGCCCCAGTTCTTTGCAGAACCTGCACATGTCAGTAGGCCCAGCCTTGGACTTGGGCTTGGGCTTTGGCGTGTCCTTGTCCTCGACTTGGACACCCTTGGCCTTTCCCTTATCCTTAGCAGAAGACTTCTTAAACCCCTTGCCCTTTTGTACCATAAGTACATTGGGGTCCTTGGCGGGTTTCTTCAAGTTGGGCTCTGCAGTCTTGAGCATTCCGTGAAGCTCAGGCAGTGTCTTACTCAAGCCATGCATGTTAAAGTTCAAAATGAACTGATCATAGCTTGCAGGTAAAGACTGCAGAATGATGTCGCAGGCAAGTTCCTGGCTGATTGGGCAGTCGAGTTTGTGAAGATGATCGAGATAACCCATCATCTTCAACACATGAGGACTCACTGCCGCATTCGCAGCCAACTTACAGTCCAAGAGGTTCTTAACTGTCTGGAACCTCTCGGTCCTAGCCTGCTCCTGAAAAAGCGATTTCAGGCTTGCCATGATCTCGATTGGAGACAATACACTTTCGAACTGCTTTTGCAGCTCTGGAGTCATTGTCACCAACATCAGGCAATAAACATCATTTTCATCTGACGAATGCTTTTCCCAAGCATTGTGCAGAGTCCTGGCAGCATTGGCAAGAGGCCTCTCGGGGAGGGGATCTCGAAGGACATAATCCTTCTTCTCCTGCTTGAGGACCAGCCTCAAGTTCCTTGACCATGTCAGGAAGTTCGTTCTAGTCAGCTTCTCCTTCTCGAGAACAGACCGGATCGAGAATGTGTTTTGAGTGCTTGTAGTAGTCATATCTGAAATATATAAATAAAAAGGTTATTAGTTATATGTTCAAAATGATCAATCTCGTATTAAAGTATAATATGATTAATCATGCATTATATTCAATAACATAAGTTACCCTCAATAGAATATAATGATTCCAAGATCCACATATAACTAAGATCAAAGTGGGCCACTGGCCGTCACCCAACCTTAGCTTATATCGGTAAGCCCTATATCGGCTAATTATATCCGTGATATAACTCTTGGTTGTGAATCTGGGCCCGAGGCCCAATCCACTCTGATGTCTCAAGGCCCGGGACTCCCGATGGCCTAGTCAAGAAAACCGGACTATACAGTCATGTAATCATTAATGTCTGGGACTCCCAATGACATTTATGAATCACAAACCGTCTTACCCACGCAAAAGCAGACATCCTCACACTGTAAGGCCATGAATGCAATTGAATGGGCTTTGACAGCTGACATAGCCTGGACAAGACATCCAACGCTTGATATTACTTGAGGTTCGTAGGTTTATTAAAATCATTCCCAAAATAGAAGATTACTATTTCGGGAAACTTTCTATTTATGGAAACCTACTATTTTTAGAAACTTTCTAAAATTGGAAACTTTCTAAAACCGGAAACTTTCTAACTTTAGAAACTTCTTTAAAATCCAAAACCCGCAAATTCAGAAAATTCTATTTTAAGAAACTTTCTAATTATAAAATTTTGGAAACTTTAATTTAAAAACGACTTTATAATTTTATAAAATAGATTTTAAATTAATCTGAAGAAAGACTCAATTAACTGGCCCAATTGTTTTAACTTCTTGGCCCGAGGCCCAAGAATTGGTCCATGTCCAAGACATGACCCAATTGTCCAATTAATTGACATAACCGGTCTGGTTCATTAAAACTGGTCTAACCAAGTTTCAATTACTACGATGACCACAATTGTCAACCGGTTATTTACTAAACCGGAATTTCTCAATTTATTTGGTCCAACCAAATCAAATTAGAAATTCCTGGTTTAGGCACTAAATCCAATATTTCTTTCGACATTGGATTTCTTATCCCGGTTTAACCAGATTTAATAAAATTATTAAAATCTGTTTATTAAACCAGAACGTTGATTTTTTAATCAAATTTTAAACCGAGCCTTGAACCGAACCGAACTAGTCACGAACCAAACCGAGTTGGTCGTGACCTAGTTTCCAGTCAAGACACTCTCGTCCAGCCGTTCAGCCGCGAGCCGATCGATCCGAGATCGAGGACGGTCGGGACGAACCAACCGGACGTTCGAGACGGGCGGGACGGACGGGACAGACGCACGCTCCACGATCGCCGAGCGATCGGGACGCGAAGCTCGCGGCAGCCGGAACGCGACGCAACGATCGACTGCGATCGATCGTCCGATCGTCTGACCGGTCGATCCCGACCGTCCGATCCAACCGCGTCCGACCGTCCGTTCCCGAGGCCAATCACCATTAACACGAGTCATATAGCTCATGTTTTTGCGATCTTTCTTGTGTGTTTAGAGTTCAATTCTGATTCTTAATCGTTTTATCTTATCAGTAATTGATTCAAAAACAATTCTAAGCAGATTAAACAACCTAAACTTGAATCTAAAACAAGAAACCTAAGAACCAATGGCTCTGATACCACTGTTGGAAGTTTTGGTTGATCCTGATTCAATTCTCATATTGATATCAACCTAAACATGCATCAGATCTAGGTGTTCTTATTTAGAAACATTAGATCTCACCTTTTACCTGTTTGTTTGCAGCGGAATTGAGAACAGGTCAATGATCAGGGAGATACACCGAGAGATGGATCCTCCAAAGGCTCACACACGCAATCACAGGAAAACGGCTGCTAGACCAAGCTGAGGGAGGCGCCAGAAAGAGAGAGAGATCGCGGCTAGGTTAGGGTTAAGGGAGAAAAGACTTGGCTTTTAGTCATTAAAAGCCTTCTCTTTTCCCTAATGGGCTTTTGGGCCCAATCTGATTAAATCCCATTTAATCAGACCCATTATTCATTCTCTCTTAGTACGACAAATGCCTAGCACTTTTGTCGTACTTCTGCTATGCCGTTCCAACATTATTTCCTGCTAGCTTAAGCGTGTGACCCATATGGGATCATACAATAAAGGCAATAAGTCCAAGACTTATAGATCATGAGCGGACTCTAGCAAGCCATCATGACCCCCAGTATTGTATGACTTATGTCTGATCACTGACATACTCTTACGTTATAGAGACAGTACAGAGATTGCTGGACACAATTCCAACAAGAGAATGGTACAAGAACGTTTGATCTTGATACCAGATGCTGAAGGTACCCTAAGGGACCAAGATGACAACCCGTACAATGCTGCTGGGCATCGGGTTGATGCTGAAGGGAATGTTATCCCTGATCCTCCTGAGCAACAGGAGCTGAACCGAAACCAGGGTCAAGGACAGGCCCAAGGTAGAGAGATGGTGGTTCATGAGAGGACACTAGCTGATTACAACAGACCTGATGAGTTTCATGCAAACCGAGCAGCTCTAGTGCTTCCTGCTTTTGAGAGGAACGATTTTGAGGTAAAAACCATCTACTACCAGCTGATGAGACAGATTGCTTTTCATGGTCTTCAAGCAGAGCAGCCTATGGATCACATTGACAAGTTTGAGGACATAGTCACTGGCATGAAGTATGAAGGAGTATGCCCGGACTATCTGTTCCTTAAGCTATTTCCGCACAGTCTTGCTGGAGACGCTAGTGCATGGCTGAGACAACTGGCACCTGGTCAGTATACTACTTGGACAGCCTTAAAGAGTGAGTTCCTGCGTCACTTTTATGATGATGCACGCTCGGATCAGTCCAGACAGGACATACTCACCTTTTCCCAAGGAGCTGTGGAGCCCTTGAAGACTGCCTAGATGAGATTTAAGCAGTATCAGCGTGACTGTCCACACCATGGATTCACGGAAGTACAGCTGATTGGTATCTTCTTCAGAGGCATAGATCTTCCTTATCAGACTGCGCTGGATAATTCCAGTAATGCTAATTTCAACACCAGGACTCCTACGCAAGCTAAGCAGTTGATAGAGAACCTGATTGGCAGCAACAGTTGCAAAACAATGGATGAAAGGAGAAAGAGATCTGGTGGAACTGTAGAGAATTCTGATATAGCTAATATAAGATCCAGATTGGACACAGTCTACAATCTCCTAACAAGTAAGAAATCTGTCCACTTTGCACAAGATGTAGAGGTGATTCAGGCTGAGGAGGAAACTCAGGAAGAAGATGTGAATTTCATAGGAGGTTCTGGTTTCCAAGGTAATAGATTTGGTAATCAACAGGGGAACAGATTCTCCAATGGTGGACAGACTGGTGGTTTTCAGAAGACCTATGGACAAGGTAATCAGAGGACCTATGGGTCTACATCCTATCAGACTCCTCCTGCACCTACAGCCCATGAGAGCAAAATGGAGGCTATGATGGAACAACTGATGGAGAGTCAAACCAAGCTTTCTGTGGACAACAATAAGAAGCTGGACGCTGTCTATCAAGACCTCAATGGGAAGTTTGAGTCACTGAGCACTCACATGAAGCAGTTGGACACTCAGGTCAACCAGAAGTCCAGCTCACTGAAGGGAAAAGGAGTTGCAGAGACTCATATTAAGGCCTGGTCTGTACTCATTAATGATGGATCTTATCTAGGGGAGAAATTTGAGCTAAGTACAGCTGAGTTGGTGACTGAGGCAGAATTTTCGGATTTCTGTGAAAAACTCTCGGGTAGAAACTGCAGTGATGCAACGATCGACACACAGCTGGCATCGATCGATGCAGGTCGTGAACGAGCAGAAGATCCGTGGGATGAAAGTGAGATTGATGCAGAACTAGCCCGCCTATTCCCTGATGTATTTGAGATCACTCAAGAGGATGTTTATGCACAAGCCATTAGGCAATGTCCCAAGGTGTCTGAAGTGATTAAACAAGAGATTGAAGAGCTGAAAAGGCTAGAAGAGAGTGGTGAAGACTTGGAAGAAATTCCACCTTCTGATGATCCACCTTATCATCCATGTGTTCAGAGATATTTGAACAAGATGTTGCCTTTAGATGAGGAGCTGAGAGAATGGGTGATAATAGTTCCTCAGCATATCAGTGATGTTCTGCTAACTAAGGTCCCGAAGAAGCTACCTGATCCTGGAGTCTTTGTGCTAGATTGTTCTATCTTTGAGGATAGTTTTAGGCGTTCTCTATGTGATTTAGGAGCTGCTGGAAGCGTAATGCCTTACTCTGTGGCAGAGAAGCTGGGAATGTTGGATTTTACTCCTACTAGGACTTCTCTAATCCTAGCTGATCAGTCCATACGAGTTCCTGAAGGACTTCTTATGGACATTCCGGTGAGAGTTGGGAACTACTTAGTTCCAACGGATTTCCTTGTGCTGAAATATGACTGTAACCCGGATGAAGCTTTATTGCTGGGGAGACCATTCTTGGCTACAGCAGGAGCTGTGATTGATGTTAGACAGAGTCTAATAGACCTCCACCTGGGAGATGAACCGCTGCGGTATGAGATGGAGAAGCTGCGAAAGCCACTAATAGATGGACAGACTTTCATAATCATGGAAGCAGATGATGAGCAGCCAGATGAGACTGCAATACTAGATCCTGGAGCACATTTCACTCCATCTTTTCTTGGCCATGAGCATTCCGCAACAGCCTACTCACCACCCTGGATGAGGAGACTTGAACAGAGACAGAAAAAGTCTCTGTCAGGACCTCCTGGCACTTGAAAGATCTCATCCGTCCGGTCAAGCTATTGACCTTAAACAAGCGCTGGGTGGGAGGCAACCCACCATTAGGTACTAGTGTTTTTCTTTTTCATTTTTGGTGTTTTTGTTAGGATTTTACGTTTGTTTTTGTTTCTGGTGAGTTTATGTTTGCAGGTCTCGGTTAATTCGCAGTGCAGCGATCGATGCATTTTTGCATCGATCGTCCCAACACGAAAGGAATCGCATTGCAGCGATCGTTGCGGTCCTGAGCAACGATCGACCATACACGAAAATCGCCAAGTAACGGTCGATGCACTCAGTGCAACGGTCGATGCTTAACGACAGAGGTAACCCGACAGACATAACTCCACCTTTTCAATTTTTATTTTTCTTTCTACCGATCCTTCGCTGGACACTACTAGGGACAATGTGTCTTAAGTGTGGGGGAGGTGCTACTGACTTTTGTTTTCTGTTTTCTTAAGAGTCAGTCCGTTTTTCAAAAAAAAATTGTTTTATTGAGTCAAAATTGTTTAAGTAAGAAACTATGATTTTCTGAGAAGATTTACAAGACTTGCAGGAACTTAAGTAACCATTGGGATGAAGTTGCAGGATCTATCTATGACTATTAGAAAACCCCATCACAGATCAACCTACTGGGAACACCCACATCACTTCAGGTATCAGAGGATCCTTTACTGACTTCAACCTTAATACTGACTTAGAATTTCTCACCTAAGGGCTTGGTATGCTTTATGTCGGATTCCCTGTTAGTTCTGACACAGCCTGTAAACCTGTCCTATTTAGTCCCCTTCTCCCCTTCTATAAAGTAAAAAAAAATAATAATAATAAACTGAGGATGAGTTAGTAACTCCGAAGTGGTCATGGGAATAGTAGCAAACACTATTATCTCTCATGTGATCCATGGAATGTGTCCAAAGTACACCCCATAACGGGAAGAACACTGATAAAAAAAATAAAATGATACCCAGTGGGGAAAAATCAGTTGTTAAAGAAGGGAAAGAGAAAAAAGGGACTAGAGAAAGATAGTATGGTGGTCTAGAGCTGATAAGGTAAGAATCCATGTGCCTTTAGATCGATACTCCTTAGGTGAAACCGCACTTAAATACTTGCAGAAGTCAGTAGGGAGAATTTGAATGCTTGAATGTGATTGTGGAGTTTACCTAGGACAGTTGCTAAGTGTGGGGGAAGTACATGTTGGTCTTGATATCCTGTGATTGATTCTTGCAGTGGTTTACTAAGGGGAATCTGAGTATTGTAGCTTCTAAGATGAAATGAGTTTCTGAAGAGTTTTCAAACCTCTTCACCATGTTTTAGTTCTCTGTTTTGCTTGAGGGCAAGCAAAGGCTAAGTGTGGGGGAGTTGATATATCATGGTTTTTACTAGTTTTAGACCATGATATAAGTGTGTTTTTAGTGTCTTTTGTGTTCTTCTAGAGTCCTTTACAGGTATAATCAGGTTTGGAGCTGAATTGGAGATAATGGAGCATTTTGGAGATTTTTGGAGTGTTTGGCCGAGAGATAGAGTTCACTGTCCGAAACAGAGAAGGGTGTCGATCGTTGCACTCTAGCATCGATCGATGCACCAGCGAGATGGGCCGAAACTCGGCGGTTTAGAAGAGTGAAGAATTTGCACTTTGATCCAGAAGTTCCTGATATTTACAAAGAAGCCCCTGGCCGAGATTATGCCTATATAATAGAGTTTTTAGAGTTTTTATTGGGGACGCTTTATACTTTTTACATTACGCAATTCATAATTAAGAGCAGAGGATTTTAGAGCTTTTTGGGGCTGATCTGAACCTGTTACATCATCTGTATTTGGAGAAGATTTCGAACCCCTTTTACTCTTATTCTTTTATGCAATTTATTCATTCTATGATTATGATTTCATTATCTATGTCTGAGTAGATTCCTAGTTAGGTTTAGGGTTTCTCACATAGGATTTCATGACTTGCTAGACTTGTTCAAATTCAGTTAAGGATTCATAACTATATCTGTTCTTCAATTTAATTGTGCTTAAAGCTAGTTCTAACCTGATCAATTAGAATCTAGATATTAGGTTGCTAAATACGTCACGGAAGTGGGGTTTAGGAATCTGAACTAATTAAATTGGGCAATTAAACTATTCGCAAACGGAAGTTTGGTTTAGGATAATTGTGAACATATCAAACTTGGACTTATTGCTAGTTTAATCTGTTAGTTCTCGCAAACGAAAGTTTGGTTTGCTGCACTTAGGCTTAGAGAATTATCGCAAAGGAATTTGGTTAATTCTATATCTGTGTTTTGAGTTCTAGAATTGTGCTTAATTAGATCCTTGCTGAATGAAATGTCTGCTTGTCTGATTTCCTGAGAATACCCTAGGCTTGACGCTTTTAATTACTTGCTTCACAACCGTTAATCTCTGCTACTGATTAACTTTCTCGCACCGCTTTCAATTCAATCACATTGCTTCTTTCTAGTATTTATTCCTATAGTTTGATTCTCTTGAGACCGAGTGTCCCTGTGGATTCGATAACCCTATATACTACTTTGACATTGCTGTTCACTTGCAGTTTAGTATAGGGAAAACTTACAACCTATCACGGACAGATCTATTTTTCGTGTTTTAATAAAAACCCTTTTTCCGAGCCTTCGTCTCTCCAGTTCTCGTCGTCTTTCTCAGTGATTATTTTCTTCTGTAGACTTTGCCTTTTATATTTGTGTTGCTAGCCATTGTTTCTTGCTGCTTGCTTTGACTTTGTTAGTATGCAAGTAGATTCTATTTATCATTCCTCTACCAGTAGTGGCGACCTTGATTGCTCCGAGTTATCATGCGAGAGTCCTGTCGAATCTAGGCCGATTGAGGGATACGGCGAATTTTTCAAATCGCGTGCTGGATGGAAACCTTTTCGGTTTCGTGGTGATTCGACTGTGATGAAACCTATAGATTGCCGAATATTCACTGATGCTTCTCCTCCCACGACTTCTGAGAGGGGGAATTTAAATTTGCCTGGTGGAGAGAGTTGGAGAAGTTAGGGGGAGAAAAATCTGGGCGGTGGCGACGCGTTAGGTCGTCGAAGTGAGGGTGCTAAGTTTGCTGATTCAAAAGACTGCTCGAGGCATAGTGCGGCCGCTTTTGGTAATCGATATCGAACAAATGCTTCGAGGGGAGGGAAGAAGATATCAAAGGATGCGGCAGAGGAAGAAGGCGTGGCGAAAGAAGGGAAGATAGCGGAAGAGAAGGTTGTTCTTCCCTGAGTGATTCGCTCGTCTTTTTGCGAATAACTTTCTCTGGATAATATCCGGCATAATTGTTTCCGTGTCTCAGGCCTTGAGCATCGCCTGCAATACTTGTGCGAGCGACCTTGGGATGCTCCCCCTAGGTGGGTTTGCCTATACGAGTGTTGGTTCACCGAGTGTGTTACTGCCATTCATAACATGCTGGGTGTTTGGTCATGGCGGTTGATAGTGGTGTTGATGTATTCACTTGCTTTTTCGAGGAGCTGACGTCGATCTCGACCAATCGGGGGACGATCATGACTTTTTACGTGCGGTTTAGGTCCTGTTGTTGTTTGAAGGTCGTGTCTTCTCCTCCAGACAAGACTTCTGATTGGCAGGATAATTACTTCTTTTTGCGGGTTAATAGCACGCTGTCATTTGATACGAGCAGGGTTTTCAGATCAGCCTGGAATTATGATCATGGTAGTTTCCTTTTCTTCTGTGCTTGTTTATCGATATTGACTGTTTCATACGCTCTTCTTCACGCTGTTAGACCGCAGATTTTTCCAGAGAATTGGAAAAGTTGAGGTTTCATGGTGCGATAGATTGGCCTCCGTCAAAGAATAAAGAGGCTAAGGCTCTGATTAGAAGGTCTGAGATTGCTTTGAACAGATTGATTCGGGTATGCATACTCCTTTCCCCCCCCCCCCTTTTTAAAGAATGGGAAAGGTGTTTTTGCTGATATGCTTCTTGTCTTTCAGCGTTTCTGGTGTCGGCTTCTTCCTCGGATCCTGCGAGTGAGTCTGCGTCTCCTCGGTTGTTTAAAAAGAGGCGCAGAGCTTCCAGTGGGGGGATTGGTCGTGCGGACGTGTATTTGCCTGAGCATGCTGTTAAGAGACCTTCTCCGGTTAGGGGAGACCCTCCAGTGATTGATCATGAGACGAATCCGGCTGCTGCTGAGAGGAACGAGCATCCTGTATCTCTTGAAAGTAGATGAGTTGTGACTAAGTTGATGGAGGTCAACCGTGATCAGGAGGTCGGGCAAGGTCAGCATATGGTTGATGAGCAGGTGGTCGTAGATCAGGATATTGTACATCCTGAGGCTCGAAATGCCGATTCTGGGGCTTTTGGTAGTTTGTACTACCGGGTGGGCAGCAAAAGGCGTAGGTTGGAGTGAAGCGATGAGGCCGTAGGTTGTACTCCTATCCCTGTTCACGTTGAAGGTCTGGTGGTCGGTCCGGATCGTGTGATGTTGTAATGGTATTCCTCTTCGGCTGGTGATCGTGTCCTTGAAGGGGACGACATCAGGCTGGGAGTTGACCATGGGCCCGATTCGTTGGATTTTTATTGGTTGTTTCCCACAAGGGAAAGGATCAATTGGTAAGCGACAAGTTATCGTGTGCCAACCTTATTCAGAAGATTGCGGAGGGAGCGCCTTGGAAGCTGGTTTTGGTTGCCGAGATGCACAAGCCCCACCTTCAGGAGGATCTGAGCCATCACCTCGTTATGGTATATGCTTTGATTTGACGTATTTGTCGTTTATTATTATACATATATTTTTGGGGCATGGACTGGTGTCCGGGCTGATTGTTTTTTATTTCTCCGCAGTTCATTATTATCCTAAACCCGCTCAGGGACTCGTATGAATCCGAGAAGAAGCAATCTAAGTCAACGGAGGGCGTTCTCAGAGAGCAGGTTGACGCACTGCGACGTTCTGCTCGCGAGCTAAAACTGGTTCGTAAGAAACTTGGCGAGGTGGAGGGAGTCGCTGCTGCTCTGTCTTTGGAGAAGCAAAAGGTCACATACCTGTATTATAAGTTGGTCGAGCTTAAGGGTGAGAAACGTGATCTTCAGCGTATGGCCGAGTGCGAGGCCAATTCCTTTAGGTTGGAGATCGACCGTCTGGCTTCTCAATGCAGCGAACTCCAAGCTTCCATTGATGAGAGTCTTCGTATTGAGCGAGAGGCACATCATAAGAAGGCTTCTGATCGTTTAGAAAAGCT
The DNA here is from genome assembly GCA_030180135.1 of Orychophragmus violaceus. Taxonomy (NCBI): domain Eukaryota; kingdom Viridiplantae; phylum Streptophyta; class Magnoliopsida; order Brassicales; family Brassicaceae; genus Orychophragmus; species Orychophragmus violaceus. The sequence continues at coordinate 64,639,344 of CM058232.1, read as the reverse complement.
TAGGTCAGAGAGGGAGCTAGGGGAGCGTTATTCTTTTAAGCTTTTGGAGCTGAACATGGTGGTCGGCATCCTTGGAGCTTATCAGCTGCTTGCGCAGAGTGGTGTGTCGGTTCCTCCTCCACTGATTGCTCAGCTCAAAAAGGACAAACCCTTCTTGGAGCAAGAGGTTGACGCGTTGATGCCCGATGTCTTGAATCCTAACGACCTGCGTATGTCGCCGCTTCGTGATTCGTCAAGTGGTATTGCTTCTCTCGAAGGAGCAATGGAGGGCGGAAGAGGGACGAACGTGGCGTCTACGATCGTTGAAGATGTGATTGTTCCTTGTATGTCCGATCTCCTAGAATAAACTTTTTGTTGTATTAGTTTTTTTGTATTTTTGACTGTTGTATGAACAATGTTCTGTTCTCGGGCTCTTTTATCTTTATTGGCCCGACCTTTCGTAGTTTTCGAATCTTTCGTTGTCAAGTGTTGTTTTCTTTTTTTGTGTGGTCGTTCTGTTGGTTGGTGCTGGGAACTTGGCTTCTGCTCGTAAATGCGACCATGCTGCTGACTTGGAAATAGTTTGCATGGTTGAAGTATTTCGACGGACGTGTCTTTCGATTTTCGAGACTTCGTTCACGCGTCATTATTGTTTCTTAATAACTGTTTTGCGTGTTTTGGGGAAGTGGACCGCCGTTTTTTCATTAAAGGTTGCGTTGGTAACCGTCATATTGCTTTGAATGTGGTCTCGGTAACCGTTGCTTTCTTTGGATATAGATATTCCCCTTTATCCTCTGATTTTTTCATAACTAATCTTTCTTCGCTTTCTTACTTTTTTTTAGAGTTCTCTTCCTCTTTTTTTCTCCTTGCCTCGGGTTTTGGGCAGCGGAGGGTCGAGTCTCAGTTGATCATGGCATCAAGGCTGCTCTGCCGATGAACTTCCTGTTCTTCTTTTGTTTTGGTCTCTGCCAACCTCTGGGATTTCAGAGTTTGTCGTGCTCGAGCGAGCTCGTATTTTTCATGCGAAATGGGAGCTTGTCGATACGTGAAAATATACAAATGCCTGCCCCTGTTTGTCGCCTTTCCGAACTTAAGGGTGACACAAAAATCCTTTGTTTGGATGGGTCTGATACGTCATTGGCTTCAGTAATGTGCCAGGGGTTGTCCCATCTTGGACTTGTCGATCTCCGTGTAAGTGTTGGTTTTTGCTTTTTCTACTTTGATGTTAGTAGTTTGTTCTGATGATGTCCCCCCCCCCCCACCCTTTTTTGTATTCGCAGGGCAACAGATGGTACTCCAGACTGGCTATTCCACTTCTGTGTAGGGGAAGTTATCCCTTTGGAGGGGGCGTAGACGTCAGATTGTCTAGGGGAACCATGGGATTCAGCTCTATAGGCCGGCTGTCCTTTTAGGTGTGGTGAGGTTGGAATTTCCGGGTTCTTTTACCCCATGACGATCCTCCTGGCTTTTTTGTTGTTGCTGTTCCCAACTGGGCCTCTGCCTTTCGATGATAGCCATGCCGGGAACATACGTCGAAATTGTCTTTCAAGAAAGGAGCTCAGCTCCTTGCTAGATGAAATCGGGCTCATTAAGAATGAAATTAAAGAAGGGAAAGGTTTTGTTTATATTCGACTTGTGTTGTGTTCGTCTCTCTTTCCCCTTTTTTCTTTGTGCGAATGTGTAAAGGTGTTTTTTATTCCTTTCTTTGAATAAATTTTTTTTTGGTGCGAGGCGTTTCTCGATTTTGGGCAAGATCAAATTTTAGGCGCGAGTACGTGCTCGACTTATCATGTTTTTGATTTTCACTAACAGAAACTATGCTCGCTCAGTTTTTTTTTTTTTTACAAATGTTTGTAAGTGCAAGCTTGGACTCGGCTAATCTTGTTATTTCTTAATTTTTCTAAGTGCGAGTACGTGCTCGGTTTATCCTGTGAAGTCCTTGAATATAGTTGTGCGAAAGAGGTTCGGCTTATAAAACTTTTTCTAAGGACTATGCTGGTCTGGCCACGGCTTGAGTTCGCTGAAATCGACGATGTGACGTAACGTCACTGTGCATGGGACACGTGTTTGTTTGATCGATCATTTGGCTAGAATGTCGATTGTTAAGTGCTGGAGAGCATAATTATATTTATAAAGAAGAAATTTTTAGATTTAAATATAGAGGTGGCTGCACCTTGCTAGGATGAATTTTTAGATTTAAATATAGAGCTCCGACTCCTACTTGAAGCAAACTCCTACCTCGCAGTCGCCAATCTGGATTTCGACGACGAACGGGTCGTTATGTGGTTTATCAAGGCCTTCTTCATCTTCCGTTGTGAAGGTGATCTCAGTGCTGTTTTTAGCTCTTCGGTGATTTTGTTTCCACTACTGTCGTATGTCGTCTCTCTGACCGTAAGCTATTATCGATCGTATTGAGTCGTTGCAGGTTGGGAGTCCTCCCATGATCATGTTGATATGTTTCATGGACATGGGCGTATCGTCTTCCTCGTCGTCGCGAATTCGCTTTGGTGGTCCCGTGTCGATATCCCCTTGCTCTGCTCGTTCCTGACTGGCTTGCCTTGTTTTTTCCTCCTGGACGGGCTTGAACTGCTCCCTGCGCTTTTGGGTTGCCGCACTGTTTCTCGATTACCCGGAGGGGTTGCTCGCGCATTCCGATTTTTATGTTCTTTACTCCTTTTTGATATTCGCCGAGCAAAAGAATTTGGAGGTGTCGTCACTCGGCGGTGTCATGCCCAGAGCACTGTGGAAGGTGCAGAGAGACTTGTCTTGTCTTCGGTCTGCACATATTTGTTCCATGCTCGATTTTGTTGGTTGTTTGGCTGGCTGTGACCCTGCTGATGGGTTTTCTATCGATTCGTTTCTTACTTGCTGATGTAGCATGTTGTTGCCTTTTTTCTTTGTCGTCGAGGCACTCGGGTGCTGATTCCTTCCCCTTTTTAGATGAGGTGAACTTCTTGGCGAGCATCTTTAAAAGTTTGCAGTTTTTATGGCCAGCTCATCGCGGAATGGTGACTCGTACCAAAGTGACTCGTACCAAAGTCCATTTCGTAGCGCCGGAAGCCCCTCGTTATCGGTCACCGTGATCTTTGAGACGATAACGTTGACCCTGTCAATGTACGATATGAGAGGTTATTTTGGTCCTTTGCTCACAGCCCAGAGGTCGACGCTTGAGGCTCCCTTCTGTATGAACATGGAGTAGTGCTTGAGAAAAGTAGTCGTCAACTGGTGATAGTTTTCGATAGAGTGCGCCTCCAAGTGCGAGAACCAATTGAGGGCGACGCCGCTTAGGTTTTCGACGAAGAGTTGGCATAAGCCGGCGTCATGTTCTTTGGGCGAGACCTGGGCTTGTCCCATTGCAATACTAAAAGCCGTTAGGTACTGTCGAGGATATGAGTTCCCTTCGAGGTTGGCAACTTAATTTTTCCAGGGTGCCTGATCAGTGTGCCTGTTATCTTGTTCGTGAATAGTGTGTTTTGTGTCTATTTGAGAACTCAGTCTATTTCGGGGGCCGAGCTGGTAGCCTTGTGAACTTTCGATGTCATGTAGTCCAGCTGCATCTTGAGTAACCCAAGATCGCTATTCCTTCTGGCTTCCGCTTCGCTTCGAGCAAGTCCGATTGTCAACGGTGCCCAATCTGCGAGTGGTCACCTGCTTGATTCGGTGTTTAGAGCTGGTGATTCCTCGAACAGAACCCTTTGGAGCCGCGGGGCATGGTCTCATGTTGCCTGGGATGTTCGATGCCTGGGGTGCTTTGAGGTCGTTGATCCGTTCCCTGCACGTGTTCTGATTGTTCGTGAGTAGGTTGAAGCGGGTGTTATTGTCTCGAGCCAGCTCATTTATTTGTGTCATCAGGGTCTTTATGAGGGAGGATACGTCCTGGTTTTTAGTGTCTGAATTCCGGTTTGTCAGTCCGGCGTCTTGGTGGGTGCCGGTTACCCTAGCTTGGTTAACTGGAGTGTCGATTGGTAAGATTGGCGAGCGTGCTCCGTCCATCAGGATCGGGGAGGTCGAGCTCGGAGGGAGTGGGCTCGGAGTCTGCTCGGGTGACTTGGAGTTGTTACTGGCTGAGAGCTGTCCTGTCATTTCGGCTGCGTTCTTAAAGTGTAGAAAAGTTTCTCAGTCTTCACAGACGGCGCCAATTGTTGTTACCGAATTTTGATCTAGTCCAAATAACTCGGGTTACAATCAAAGAGGTCCGAAGTAACGAGGTGAGAATCAACTTTAAGTGAGGTCGGAAACTGTTCTATTAATAATAAGGCTAAAGTTAACCAATGAACATGACAGACGAGGTGGGATTCCATCGATTGACGTGCTCCCTAAATACTTTTAGGGCTCGTAGCTTTATAAATGTAGCTCGGAGGCTTCACAAGTTACAAGATGATGAAAAATGAAGAGTGAAGGGTCTATTTATAGTGTAAAAGGTCTGACTTTTTGCTGGGTCATTTGACTCTTTAGTGGACTTGATGAAGTGGCATGATTTTCAATGGTCTTATGAATGGGTGCTAAACCTATATCCAACAGAGTTGTTAAGCAAAGTTCTAAATATGAATATGTTTGATTGTGGAGTTTGTTTTGTAAGGAGTTCTCTTGATCAACTTAACTAATACATGTAACGAAGTCAAGCTAATAATCTTAAAACAAATGTTTGGTGGGAGACAACCAACTAGTAAGTGTACATACTCCTATTTATTTTTCCCATTTGAATTTGATCTTTAGTTTAGGATTTCAATGTTTCGGTTTTTTTTTAAAGATTGTACACATGGATCAGTCGATCTAGTGGCCTACAAGATTTCTTGAGAGAAAAAGATCGGTCGATTAAATGGCTTGCACGATTTCTTGAGAAAAAAGGATCGGTCGATTAAATGGCTTGCACAATTTCCTGAGCGAAAAAGATCGGTCGATCAATTTTTGGATCCTCCGATCAGGTATGTTTCATTTTCCAAAAATCAATTCTGGTCTGTTTTGCCTTAATCTTGGTTTATTTTCATACCAAGACAGTGTAAAGTAAATCCAGGGGAGGGTATATATCGTCTACTAATACTGTTTTGTTTCTTTTTCTTTTCAATCTTTGAGTAATTTTTAGGTCTGGATAAAATATCTGGATCCGAATTATCGAATCGAACCCGAACAAAAAAATAGGAATTCTAATCCAAACCGACAAAATATTCGAACGGGTCTTAAACTCCTATATCCGAAAACCAGAACAAAACGCAAACCGAACCGAAAACAGAATGGGTATCCAGAATATCTGAATTACAATTATATACCCAAAATATAATAATTATATTTAGACTTAATATAAACAAATAATCCAAAATTACAATTTTAAACTCATATATATTAGTTATTTTTAAACTAAAATAACTAAATTATTAAAAATAAACAAAATATATAAAGATTTTATTATATTTGTCAAAATTTGACAAATTTTTATTTAGATATAACTAATTTTTGTTTTTGTTTTAAATTTTTTTCAGGTACCCGAATCCGAACCGAACCCAAATGGAAACTAACCGAACCGAATCCGAACCGAATCCGAACCGAGAAATTCTAAAATACCCGAATGGATCTTATATGCCTAGACCCAAAAACCCGAATCACGAAAGACCCGAGCCGAATCCGAACGGGTACCCGAACGCCCATGCCTAGTAATTTGATGTTTTCTGGGTTTATTTTTTTATTGAGAACACTTTGTTGGGAAGGCACCTTATCTTACGAAGATTATTCCAACCAATTGTGTGCATTATGACTATCCTCTGGGTAATCATTTTTTCACAACTTTGAGGACACATATAAGCTAGAACACCTCATATTTGGATCTTCCCCTTTCAGAAAAATTCAGTCGATCAAAGTTTTGTTGGAGCGACAATTGACTTGATCTTATTTAGACTTAATTTGACATTAATATTTCTCGTTATAAGTGTTAGTTTGGAAAACGAACCAACATTCATGATATCTTATCTATTACCACTATTTATTGTTCTTGAATGACTAACTTATATTTAGATTGTAAACACACCTCATGTAATGTGAAATCAACCCAAAGGAATCTCTAAGATGGTGAAAGGGATAATCCTTGACTACAGAGGACTCACGAAGCACAAACTTAACGTATATTAAACTTTAGGCCCAATACTAAACTTAAAACGCTCCAAAGAAACAAGGAGGTGGAAACTTTAGTGGGTAGAAAATGCGTGGAAGCAACCCTGGGTATATGAAACCCAACACCTCAAACCAAGCTATTTTGATGATTTTAAGAACCTTGGTCGGTAGAATGGCCACACAAGTATGATGGAGAACACTTAATAAATTTGTTGATCACTTGGATATTACACACAAGGATAGAAGAGTTCACAATGAACAAAATGAGAATCACTCTCAAAAGAAAAAAAAATATTTGACTAAAAACTGAAATGAAATCACATAGAGCATTTATAGAAAATACTTCTAGTAAAAACTAGACAATAGTTTATCTTCAAAATAAATTTAGACTGAAACTTAATGAAATTAATAAAATATGATTTGAATAACTTTTTAACTTCATTTTCATCACTTCTTTTGGCTAGAAAATAAAGTGATTATTTTGGACTCTTGTTGGACTTGTATTAGGCTCAAAACAGGATGAACTTGATAGCTATATTCAGCAATGAATTTCTGAATGCTCTCATTGTCCAAAACTTCATCAATCAGTCCACTGATCGGGTCTTAAAACTGTTTAGAACACGCCCTTGTCAATGATCCCGTTGGTACTTGCAATGCCTCCTCTTGATCATCTTTTCTACTTTCCATGATCTCATCAGCCCCCTTTACTTGAATTGATTAATCTTCAAATTATCTTAATGAGATATATAATCAAAATGAAAATTATAGATGAAAAAACAACCCAAAATTTTCTTTTATCATTTCTCTCTTTTTTATTGTTTTCGAAATCTTTTTGTTTACATTTTTGCTACGAAAATAGGAACAAAAGTGAAAATAAAAATAATTTGAAAGATATAATAAAAGTTAAAATAAAAGAAAAAATGAGAAGATGATATAATGATAGAATACAAAACTTAAAGATTTGCTCTGGTATTAGATGATGTGAAATATGCCCCAAGGAATTCTCTCTAAGATGGTGAAAGGGATAATATTTAACTTGAGTGGACTCGCCAAATACAAACGTAAGGTATTTAAACCTTAGATCTAGTATTCAACTTTAAAACACTCCAAAGAAACAAGGTGGTGGAAACCTAAGTGGTTAGAAAACGCGTTGCAACATTGAACTACAAAAAAACATCGTTTTTGCAACTGCATTCTTAGTCGCATAATAGTCGCTAAACGCGGTTTTACGACTAAATAGCGAATAAAGCTAGTAGTTGTAGATCCTTAGTCAGAAAATGCATAGTCGTAAAAATAGTCGGTGGTATACGACTATATTTACAATTAACATAGGTAGTCGTAACATATATGTAGCGTTATCTCAATATATAGGGACTAATTTGCGACTATTTCGAGACAATTGTGCGACTAAAGACGTAGTCCAGATGCAGTCGGAGAAATGTAGTCACCAAATAGTCGTTAACCTAGGTGACCAATGGCCGACTATTTTGTGACTGTTCAGTATAGTTACAATGTAGTAGTAAATATTGGCGACTTAGCAAAGACTAGGCCAACGACTATTCATCGACTAATTGGAACATCCATATACGATTATGGTACTGATTTGATCACTACTTTTCGACTATTACGTGACTGTTTAATATAGTTACAACGTAGTCGTAATATATGGTAACTATTTGACGACTGTTTATTTTTTATTTTACCGATGATATAACGACTAACAAGAACATCCAAAAATGATTATGGTAAACATTTTGTTATTAATTAATGACTGTTTAATGAATAATTTAACGACTATGCAACGTATAATCGAAACATCCAGATTCGTTTATGGTAATGATTGTGTCACTACTTGCCGACTACTGTATGACTGTCTAATATAGTCACAACTTAGTCGTTATAAATGATTGGCTACTTGGTGACGGTTTAATGACTAATTAACGATTATTCAGCGACTATTCAAAAAATCCAGATACATTGATGGTAAATATTTTGCGAATACTTTGTGTATGTAGTGCGAATAATTGAAGACTTTTTAGTTACTTCTATTCGTAAATAAGAATTTGGATTATTTCAGTTTACGATTTGGTAATTGATGATACTATAATTTGAATGGTACAAGAATAAAAGACATTTGCTTCAAAATAACATTGGTAACTTATATACTTATGTGTAGCATGTAGACACAAACAATCTACATACGCAAACTCCAGCATTAAGCAGTTGCCAAATCATACCCCAAAAAATAACAAGTGCAAGAGACATCGATAAGTAACTTACGAAGCATATGGTGTTGTAGTTTTACGTTGAGCTTCCTTCAGTTGCTCTTGGTGGGCCACAAACACTGAAATTTTTCTCGGCTGCTTGCGCTTGCCCGTTAAAAGATTTTCTGTCAGACTTTCGAATGCATAAATATTTTCTCGTCCATCCTTATCAGTGGCATGTGATAATTAAACACATTAAAAGAAAAACTATTAGATAATGAACATGAGATGACTTTATAAACGTGGATTGTGAAAATGTTACTTTACCTGAGGAAATATGTAGTTATATTCATCCGATGAGATCTCTTTAAGTCGCAGTCCTTTGCAGTGCTTTTGCAGTCCTTTGCAGTGCTAACCATGTCTTTCATCCATCGTTTACAGATCTCATCGAAAAAATGTTTTAGAAGAAGGTTATGGATGGTTTGGCAATGTCTCAAATGATACAAACACTATCTTGTAAACACTAAAACACTCGAACTTAACAAAACACAGAGAGTAGTTAAACTGAGACATCAAACTGAATTGCTTTCTAAGTATAGATTAACATCCTAATCATCAGACTCCAACTCATCAAACACTCATACAAAACAACCAACTTATCCCGGATGTGGTGATCATACTGAAGCTAGTAGAAAAATATAGGAGTCGTTTACAGCATGTAGAACCAAAATTAATCGTTCCAACACAAGCCAACCACAAGAAAATCATAAGAAAACCAACAATAAAATTTAGAAGCAATCCTGTTTTAAAAGCAAAGCAAAGCATAAGAATACTAGATGGTTAACACAACCCTTACGCCAAATCTTACATGTAGCTGTAGGCATCGTATCACGCATTGTTTCATGATTGAGAGATTTAAAGAAGAGTTTGATAGGATCGATAGGGTTTCTCCTAAAGTTAGCGATGAAATCGATAGCCTCGAATAAGAGATTCAAATAAGAGATATTAGTTTGAGATGGGTGGACGTAGAAGATAATTTGGAGAGAGATTAGTGAGATGATTTGAAGGAGATTTTGGAAAAGGGGAAGAACATAATAAAACTAGGGTTTGTCGTATTTTAGGATTTCTCGACACTTTGTTGAAAATTCTTGGGTTTAGGCGGGTAATTGAAATGTTTTTGGCTATAAAATTGGTTTTAGTTTCCCGGATTAATTTGACAGTTGTGTTTGAATTTTTACCCACTTGTAGGCGTAACTTACTCATATATATTCCTTTTTTACTGTCTTAAGTTTTTAGATTAATACTTATATATTATACTATAGTAAAATCAGGAAAATGTTTACTCACAATATAAAGTACGGTTGAAGAAAAATTTTATGAAAGCAATTTTTGGTTTTAAATTTTGTGAAAATTTTGGATATACTTCCCAGATTATAAAATTATAAATCACAAAATTTTAAGAAATAGTTTTGAAAGTTTTGAAACCTTAAAATTAAAAAATAGTACAATGAATATTTTAAGAAATAGTTTTGAGACTAAAATGTAAAAGCAAACATGAAACTTTAGATTATGAGATTTTAAGGGTTTTTTTTGGAGTGAGCAAAACCACAAAACCACAAGACCTCATTTTGAGGTTTTTTCACTCCAAAAGAAACCGCAAAATACAATTTTTGAGGTTTCACTGTACAAAACCCCAGATCATCGAAATATTGTTGATAAATATTCAGAAAACATACATAAAACATGGCATTTTGGATAATGTTCCATATATGTTTCATACTGAAAAGCAATTTCATGGTGCTATGGAAGAGAAATATGTGTGTTGTTTTTGATGTTTAACATTACATGAGATATATATACAACAAGTAGAATCCGTAGGATGTACCTCATAAAAGATTATCTTAGGACATTCTCTAACTATCGTAACAGGAGAATATACATAATCCTACACAATCTATTAAACATAGAATTTCCGAATGATCTTAATCAAACATATATATCGAGATGAAGTGGTTGGTATAAAATATTATTACTAGTTTTACGATGTATTAAAAATTAAATTATGATTTTGTAAATTTTTATGCATACCTAATTTATTATTTGCGTATATATGTACTTATCATGCTAAGGAAATTTAATAATATCTGTTGAGAGGAACATTTAATATTCTTCTTTTCTCTGATTTAATGTGTAAACAATAAGCACAAACCTACCAAATGAAACGCAAAACAAGATTTGAGGGTGGCTGCAGCATAATGTCCCGCCGAAACAGAGAAACTCTACTAAACTGCAACGGAACATAAGACAAAATCAGTATATGGTTCAAGGGCTCAGAGGCTACACAACAACAAAAGACAAAACCAATATACGGTTAAAGTGCTCATAGGCTACAACAAAACAAAAGAGAAAACCAGTGTACGGTTTGCATGATATTTAACCATGGTTAATTTATTTGATTGGGATCTCAAAGAGTTTTGAAAGTTTTAAAACCCTAAAATTAAAAATAGTAAACTGAAAAATTTAAGAAATAGTTTTAGGACTAGAATGTAAAAACAAAGATAAAATTTTAGATTTTGAGGTTTTAAGGTTTCTTTTAGAGTGAGCAAAACCTCATTTTTGAGGTTTGAGGGTTTTTTTCTCCAAGAGTGAACCTCAAATTTTTCTTTATAAAAGTATATAATTTTATTATGATCCCTACAATTAATATTAATTAGTAAATATCACAATTCTTTCATAATTAGATATAAACACACATTTTAAAAATATTATATGCAAAATTAATAAATAAGAGTTACATGATAATTTATCGTTATTAATATTTTATTTAAATTTTAATGTTTATGTATAATTATATGTGTGGTGATTAGCTTAATAATCTTATATCTAAGAAATTTATGAGATATATAATTTTCGTGACAAAAAAAAAATTATTTTGTGGACTCTAATGTTATGGATTAGGGTTTAGGGTAAATGATTTAGGATTTTGGGTTTAGGATTTAGAGTTTAGGGTTTAGAGTTTACGGCTTTAGTATTTAGGTTGTAGGGTTTAATGTTTATGTTTAGGGTTCAGTATTTAGGGTTTAGTATTTAGGGTTTAGAGTTTGGGTTAAGTTGACTCCTTGTACCTGATCATGTTGGTCATATTGTTTGATATATGTTAAATAGTATGATTAATAACCAAATTGACGTTAATCTTGTTAATAATTAAGTGTTATGAATGTTTTTATTTGAGTATTTTACTATTTTATGTGTTAGCTTTTGGATGCTATAACGCTGAACCATTAAACAAAAGAGTAGATAATTATGTTTTCAAGAAAACATCCAATGTGAAATTGACAAAACATATATACGACATCAACGATTAGAGTCAAATAGGCAGAAGTTGTCTGCTATCATTTTGCAGAAGAAAGCGGTCTGCATAACACATAAACATTGGTCACACATGTTGTTTCCCTTTGGCCCCCGAATCCACCACCAAGAACACCACAAGTCTTATTTAGAACATGGGCAGTTTCGAACACGATCATGATCATGTTTGTCACGTTTCGCTGTGAACAAATCAGGAAGTGCCCTTCCCCACACACCCTTTCTAGACGAGGTAGTATTCTTCGCAGTTGCGTTGCATGTTCTCTAGTAAATTCATATCTACCGCAGATTCCTTGTCGCAGTGGATGAATAATACGGCGGCGGAACGGAGGAGACTGTCTGAATTTGAGGTTATAATGACGATGGTTAGGGTATTTCGATCGGGTTATGATAATTCACCAAAATATTTGGTTTAGGCGCGATAATATTTTTTGGTATGGTGGCCCTATAAGATTAATATTTTATTTCCATATAAAATGATGAATTGTGTTTTATTCTCATGGTTGTGCTGGATCAATTTTATGGCTTTGCTGCAAGGCATGTAATTTATAAGGGTTAATATTTCACAAAACTTTGTTTTGGAAGCTTCAAAGATAGGAGGACTCTTTCAATAATGTATTGTTTCCCTGTTAACTTTGTTAACAATCAATTAATGTAAATATCAAATACTAATTGTAATATGTCTGTTTTTAAAAGTATTGTACCGTTGAGTTTATGGGCTTCAAAAGGAAACCCTGTAAGAACTAGTTCAGGAGCTGTTCTGAGTGATTCAGTTGGAATTTTCATTTCCTCCTATCGTGAAGGATTATGCAATACAACAAAATATGTTGCAGAATATCGAAGTTTGAATTGTGGTTTGGAGTATGCTTTAGAAAAAAGGTTACACAAACGTGAAGGTCTATGGAGACTCTCAGCTTGTCGTTAATCATGTCAGTTTATTTACATCTACTGTCTGTTTTCTCTCTTGAATCTTTATCTCTAGACTTTCTGATAGTTATCATTACACAAATGCGGGGTGAATGGCAAGTCCAAAACCCGAAAATGGCTGAGTAGTATAATCAGGCAAAACAGTTTACCAGTCAATTCAAGTCATTTAATAGCATGCATATTCCTAGGGTATTGCACATATCCTTTGTGTTTTGAACATTCGATTTGTAGATGGCTAAGATTTTTGTGTTTGTCTAATTTCCAATTGCAGGAATACAACTTTGAACCTTATGGCCATGCAAACTACAAGACCTATCTCCAAGGTGAGAAATGAATCTGCAAATCTGAATTCAATTATATTCTCGAGGAATATTAGTTAAAGTTTGATTTGGTTTTTGCTCTTTTATAGTGCTGGATGGAAAATGAATCGGTAAGAAAATTTGCAAAAAAAAAAATTGGGGGGGGGGGGGGGGAGGATTAAAAGTTAAAACACCGTAAAAGATCTAAATACAGTTTCGATAAGTTAGATCTGACCTCATGTCATCTCTTTTTCTAACTAAAAAATATTGTCATCTTTTCTTTTTTTTGAAAAAAATATTGTCATCTTTTTTGAACTTTAATTCTTGTTATTTTGTTGTGTTCGTAGTAAAATAAGAGCTGTTTGCAAAAATGTCCTCGAAATTGAAGTCAACCCTGATTATACCCTCGGTCTTCTCCTTCCTCTCCATCGCTAATATATCCCCTTATTAATCTGGGTATTCACAAGAATGCCATCGTCAGACTTCATATTTTAATCAAAAGACAAAAGGACCGAAATTTTTTCCGGATATTCACGAAAATGCCATCGCCATGAATGCTCAACAACCACAACACCCACCATCGCCGACGAGTTACTGTGTAATCCAGCTCGTTTTTTCACCATTAAAGCTCAATTAAAGCTCAAGAATCGGAGTTCAGACGTTCTCCTCACCGATTTCTCCTTTCCCCTTTGATTTTCGGGGATTTTTCAATATTTTCGATTCAAAAGTAGCGAAATCGTTTATCACCTTATAAAAACAGCAAAACACGTCTCGGATTTGGGGTTTTCGGTGATATTAGACGTTCTGGGAAATCGATGCGGCTAAAAACAAACAAAAATCGGTTATTGGTAAGAACATTTTCATATCGTCGATTTTCAGATCCAAATTGTAGTCTGCATTTTTTCGTAAGCTTCAATATGGTCAACGAGAGGGTAGTTTTGCAATTGACTTTCAATTGCCAAACCTCCATAGAACTCTGTTAAATTCCTTTGGAAAAAAGACATCGTTAAGAAGTCCAAATGAGAAGAGGGTAGTTTTGCAATTGATTCAAATTTGTTTTTTTGTCCGACTTCTGATGTAGTCTGGCAAGAAATTGACCGATTCTTGACTTTTTGTCAGACGGAATCCGTTGTCTGAAAATTATGGGGGGTAGAAACTGCAATTGACCCAAATTTTCAGATGTTGACCAGAATAAGCGAAAAAATTGTCAGACATGTAAATCTGTCTGAAAATAAAAAAAATAATTTCAGACGGCTATAGACATCTGAAATCCCAAAATTTTGCCAGACGGCTATAGAGATCTGAACAATTGAATTTTGGTCAACCCTCGAAAATGCGATGTTTTTAATCAGACTTCACTAGCTGTCTGAAAATCTTGTCAGACATCAATAGAAGTTTGATAGATTAACAGACTTCTGAAGAAGTCTGACATTTCAAAATCAATTGCAAAACTACCCTCTACTTTTTCTTCAGACTTCGGAAGAAGTCTGATAACTATCAGACTTCTGTGAGAAGTCTGACATTTGAAAATCAATTGCAAAACTACCCCTTTTTCAGACTTCTTGAGCTGTCTGACAAAAAATTTGAAAAATTCCAAAGCAGACTGCCTTCGCTGTCTGATTGGTTTCAGACGGAATCCGCTGTTTGGCATTTCAAAATCAATTGCAAAAATACCCTCTTTTTCAGACTACCATAGACGTCTGGTTGCATTAATATCAGACTTCTATAGACGTCTGAAATATTTCAAACTTTTTAAATACATTTTTATTGTATATTTGTGATTAATTTCATTGACTTTAATTTTTATAAATGTGTGTTAGTGTTCTATGTTCCTTCTGGGTGAGTTTTACATTCTTATATATGGTAATTATTTTTAACTAAATTTTTGAATAATATTGCCAATGTAGCTAATAGCATTAGACTTCACAGAGAAGTTTGGCTTTTCCCAAGAGATCTCTAATGTTGTTTATACGTGTTTGTTTATACATATAATGGTTCAGTTACCTGTTAATTTTGGTGAATGTGTTATGAGAGACCAGATTTGGCATTTTGTGGTTGATAAGCTCAAAGGAGGGCGATTTATTACTCTGCGTGATGGTTCTACACATCAATAACTTGTTGAGATGGTACAAGATGATTATATGTTGGACAAGAAAGCCGAGCTGGTGGAGTTATCATATCCATTGCCGGAAGCACTCTTGAAACAAATGGATCCGGATAGCCCTCCGGTTTATGTCACAAATGATAGGCAAGTAAGGAGCATGGTTGAGTTAGCTAATACACATTTAATCCGTCTATGTGTCTCAAGCCGATCCGGTATTGATGATGAAGATGCTGTGAATCATGATGAAAAATATGAAGCTGAAGATGTAGACGAAGATGACAAAGAAGAAGAATGGAATGAGGAAGATGTGGACTCAGTCTCGCAGGATTCTGTTTGTGGTGGTGTTGGTAATGATGATGTTGGTAACTTGGATGTGCCTGAGAATGTTTTCATGAAACACGCTGAGGCTTACCATGACGATGCTGATTATACCCTATATGGGAAAGTGAAACATGAAGATGTATATGTGGAAGAAGATGAAGATTATAAGAAATATGAGTTGGATGGTATGAGTAATCAGAGTGTTCGCAGAAGGGACTTATCTGAGGGTATCATTCTCAATAAGTGTTTTGATAGCAAGAAAGACCTAATATCAGAACTACGTTTGACGGCGATAATGAAGAAATTCACATTTAGGACAGAGAAGTCTGACAAGACACGTTTTGTGGCTAAATGTCGTGTGGAAGGATGCAAGTGGATGCTTCGAGCGTGTGTGAAGAGAACTAAACAAGTATTGGGTGATGATCTATTCAAAAACACATTCATGTTCGATGGCGGACCGGATGTCTACGCGCAAACGTTATACTCCAGTTTATATTGGTTGGTTATTTACTGAATGTTTTGGTATGATTGAGGGGATAACACCAAAGCATATCAAAGTGTCAATGAAGAAGCAGTTTGGGATTAGGATGAGCTACACAACCGCATACAGAGCATTGTTAGATGCTCAAAGGATTGTGAGAGGAACAGCGGAAGATGGGTACGAGAGACTGCCTTCTTTTTTGCATGGAATCAGGCAAACCAACCCGGGAACAGTAACTGCTCTTGAGCTAGATATGAAGAATAGATTTAAGTATCTATTTATAGCATTTGGAGCTTCCATACATGGGTTTACGTTTCTTAGAAGAGTCATTGTGGTGGATGGTACTCATCTTAATGGAAAGTATGGCGGTGTTATGCTAGTGGCGGCCGCACAAGACGGAAATTTTCAAATATTTTCATTGGCTTTCGGAATTGTAGACTCTGAGAATGATGACTCGTGGGAATGGTTTTTTACCAAACTGAAAGAATGCATTTCAGACCAATATCCTTTGGTCATAGTCTCAGATAGATGCGAGTCGATCAAGAATGTGTGTGAAGCAGTTTTCCCTTGGGCACAGCGAGGGATATGCTGTTACCATCTACAAAATAACATAGTTACCAAGTTCAGGGGAAAACATCTTCTGTACTTGGTGAAAAATGCGGCTTACGCTTATACGATTTACGATTTTGACCGAAACATGGCTTCCTTACGAGTGGTAAATCCTAAACTTGCTGATTACTTGGAGGAGGCGGATGTGAGTCTATGGTCACGCGTGCATTTCAACAGAGACAGGTACTTGTCGGTCTAACAATAGTTATCAGACTTCTAGTGATGTCTTATACAATTCTCAGACCTCACTTGCTGTCTGATTATTTTTCCAGACGACTGGAGAAGTCTGAAAGCATTATGTTTTTATGATACTTTCTAATTCTTACTTGGGTTAACCTCTTTCAAATTGGTGGATACAGGTACAACATAAAGACGAGAAACATTGTTGAGTCTATAAACTCCGCAGTTAAGAAGGCAAAAGGATATCCCATATCTTTCCTTTTAGAGTTTATACAAGAGAAACTAGGGACATGGTTTTGTAAAAGGCGGCTAGATGCAATGAGTCTATCAACAACATTTAGCCTAGGAGTTGGATATTTGCTGGCTATTCGTGAATATTATGCAGATATGATGACGGCAGAACCCGTGGATACGTATAAGTTCATTGTTAAGGGAGGACATAGGGATTGTGTTGTCGATTTGGAACATCAGAAGTGTGAATGTGGTGTTTGGGATTACGAAAAGATACCTTGCTCACATGCCATATGCGCCGCACCGGAACTTGAGCTACACATTTCTACCCTTGTATGTCCATCTTACAGAACGGACTACTTGTACACTGCATACTAGCGCAACATCTTACCAAAGAATGTTACTGGCAAAGCTAATCATGACACCGTGCGTGTCTTTCCGCCGGAAGAGAGGCGGAAGCCTGGAAGACAAAAGAAGTCGAGGTGGAAATCTATGATAGAAATCGCCAAGAAGAAGAACAGTAAACTGCGGAAACTACACAAGGAATATTGTTGTTCGAATTGCAAACAACTAGGCCACAAACAACCTAATTGTCCACAACCTAAGGCTGACTAGAAATGGTCAAAATCTGATATGAATTAGGGTTTTCTGAAGTGTGATATTATGTTTGTGTTCAGTGAAGTCTGATAAGTTTTAGGGTTTACAGAAGTCTGATATTTTTTAGGGTTCACTGAAGTCTGACGTTGTAATGTATTCCAGAAGTCTGATATTTAAACTTGTCTCAATTGTTTGGGTTCTGTTTCAACAAGCGTAGTAATAAACATAACTAGGATTAGTGCTTAAGTTTGTTACATAACTAAAAACAAGCATAAAAGTAAGCCAAAAGATGCATGTGTTTTTTTACAACCACAATAGATAGATATTTCATATGCAAGAAATCCATAGTTTAGGAATCCAAAAGATAGAGGCGGTCTATTTATCAGCATAGGTGTCTAGCAAAGCATACTCGGTACGTTGCTCTTCACCTGTTCGCCTGAGTTCAGTCATTATGTCGAAAGCTAGCTTGTCCCTGATTGACTTGATGTTCTTATCACAAAGATACTTTGGAAACTCCATTCCAAGTGAATGGAACTTGATGAACTTCAAGCAGAACACTCCACAGTCACCTGTTTGGTAGTTTTGAGGAAGATCGTCGCTCCTAACAATCGTGTGGGTGTAACGTTCGATTGGGTATGGCCACCCATCAGCATCAGCTATTTTCAAGACGTGCATCACATAAGGAAACATCTCACAGATTGGTGCCACTGCCGCTCCGACCAACTCATCAGTCCTATCATTAATGATGTTGTCCCATACTGTTACGTGCCTATCCGGGATAGAAATCATAATTGCTACCCAATTATTTCCGCCAATGTGCAGTGCGGTGTAAATATAATCAATATCCACCGCCCAAGCCTTCGGTGATTTGCAGAATAGTGGTAGGTCACCAGTGAAGTAATCAAAACAATCAGCAGGAAGCATTCTAGTTGCGGCTGATACATTCTCTCCTGCACCACCCTTGATAAAATCTGGATAGTGTTGACGCCACAAGGCTTGAAGGAGTGTGTCAATGAAACACAGCCTCTCGCTCCTGAACCATTCTGGATGGTTGTGTTGGCGTAGCCTCAACAGATCAATCCCCGCATCAATTTGATGCATCAAGCCAAGTATGTGTTAATTTAAAAATATATAACACAACCAGACAGCTATAGAAGTCTGGATATACAACCAGACTTCTTTGGAAGTCTGGATATACAACCAGACTTCTTTGGAAGTCTGGATATACAACCAGACTTCTTTGGAAGTCAGAATATACATCCAGATTGGAATGGAGTTCTTAATTCATAACCATTGGAGTGATATTGACCGTGTCATGCAGCCATTCCTTTGGAGTGCGAAGATCGTAATACCATTGTAGTGATGTGTTCACTATCCTATTCGGATAACCCCTATCAAGAAAAATACGCTTGTTAGACATCGAGTTAAGAGATTGGGTGTGCATACTTACAATCTAAGTAGAGTATCAACACATACGGCTGTCTTTTGTTGTAATCATTAAGCGCCTTCACTTGCATCCTAGTGATAGCAGCACAAGGGTCATATCTCGGTGTAACCTGTGCTTGGACAACAAGTTTAACTGGAGTCTTCACATTCTCCTTCTGTTTAACCTGGGTCGCCTTCGCTTGCATGTAAACTTCAGCTGCTGCCTGCTTAGTGTCCTGTTTAAATTTCCGCGTAGAATCGAAGTCTATTCCCGTAGCCGACTGTGCAACGATCAGGACACTCGGATCTGCGCTCTTGATAGGTTCTAAGTTTTACCCTATTCTAAAACTGCAAGTGCACAGTATAGTCAATGTAGTATATAGGGTTATCGAATCCACAGGGACACTTGGTCTCAAGAGGATCAAACCGTAGGGAATGAATACTAGAAATAAACAGAGAAAGATTGAAATAAATTGCGAAGCAAGAAAGTAAACAGTAGCAGGAATCGGTTTGTAAGCAATAAACTAAAAGCGTCAAGCCTAGGGTATTCTCAGGAAATCAGACAAGCAGACAAGTTAATCAGTCAGGATCAAATTAAACTCAGTTCTAGAACTCGAATCACGGAAATAGAATTAACCAAATCTCTTTGCGAAAACTCTCTAAGTCTAAGTGCAGTAATCCAAATCTCTTTGCAACTACTAACAGATTAAACAAGCATTAAGTTCAAGTTCGATATGTTCACAATTAAACTAAACCAAATCTCTTTGCGAATAATTCAATTGCTCAACCTAAATAGTTCAGATTTCTAAATCCCACTCTCGTGACGTATTTAGTAACCTAGGATCTAGATTCTAATTGATCAGGTTAGAACTAGCTTTAAGCACAATTTAGTTTGAAGAACATTCTAATCATATGAATCCTAACTGAATTCAACAAGTCTAGCAAGTCATCAAACCCTAACGAGAAACCCTAAACTCAACTATGGATCTACTCAGACATGATTGATGAAAACATAATCATAGAATAAATAGATTGCATATAAGAAATTAAATAAGTAAAGGGGTTCGAAATCTTTTCCAAAATAAATGAATACAAGGAAATAGATCAGCCCCGAAAACTCTATAAATCTCTTAACTCTAAGTATGAAAGCGTATCTAAATTAAACACCAAAAACTAGTATATATAGGCAAAATCTCGGCTGGGGCTTCTGTGTAAATACTGAAAGTATCTTGGGCTTCTTTGCAAATCTTCAATACTGGTTACGCCGACGCGTACGGCCCATCTCGCGACTGCATCGACCGATGCACAATGCGTGTCGATCGATGCAACATCAAATAATCGAACAGTGAATAAAGCTCTCGGCCAAAACGTCCCAAAATGCCCAAAATGCTCCATATATCTCCAATTAGCTCCAAACCTGATTTAACCTGTAAAAGACTCTAAACTAATACAAAAGACTCTAAAAACACAACTATATCATGGTATAAAGTGGGTAAAAACCATGATATATCAACTCCCCCACACTTAGCCTTTGCTTGCCCTCAAGCAAAACAGAGAACTAAAATGCAGTGAAGAAGTTTGAAAACTCTTCAGAAACTCATTTTGTCATAGAAGCAGCAGCATTCAGATTCCCCTTAGTAATCCACATGAAAGAATCAATCTACAGACATCAAGACCAACATGTACTTCCCCCACACTTAGCAGCTGTCCTAAGTAAACGCCACAATCACATTCAAGCATTCAAATTCACCCTACTGACTTCTGCAAATATTTAAGTGCGGTCTCACCTAAGGAGTATCGATCTAAAGGCACATGGATTCTTACCTAATCAGCTCTAGACCACCATACTATCTTTCTCTAGTTCCTTTCTTCTCTTTCCCTTCTTTAACAACTGATTTTTCCCCACTGGGTATCATTTTATTTTTTTTATCAGTGTTCTTCCCGTTATGGGGTGTACTTTGGACACATTCCATGGATCACATGAGAGAAAATAGTGTTTGCTACCATTCCCATGACCACTTCGGAGTTACTAACTCATCCTCAGTTTATTATCCTTTTTTTTTTTTTTACTTTATAGAAGGGGAGAAGGGGACTAAATAGGACAGGTTTACAGGCTGTGTCAGAACTAACAGGGAATCCGACATAAAGTATACCAAGCCCTTAGGTGAGAAAAATTAAAGTCAGTATTAAGGTGAAGTCAGTAAAGGATCCTCTGATACCTGAAGTGATATGGGTGTCCTCAGTAGGCTGATCTGTGATGGGGTTTTCTAATAGTCATAGATAGATCTGCAGCTTCATCCCAATGGTCACTTAAGTTCCTGCAAATGCTGCTAATCTCCTCCAAAAATCATTGTTTCCTACTTAAACCAATTTTGACTCGAAAAACAAATTTTGAAAATTTTTAACTGACTCTAAGAAAACAAAAGAAACTAATTAGTAGAACCTCCCCCACACTTAAAACACACTGTCCCCAGTAGTGTCAAGCAAGGGATTGGTTAAAGAAAAGAAAAATTAAAATAGTTGAATGGTTAGTTCTCTCGGGTTTTACCTCTGTCGCAGTCAGGCATCGATCGTTGCACTAGGTGCATCGACCGTTGCTATGCGATTTCTGTTGTAACGATCGACACAAACGTGTGTCGATCGACGCAATACGATTTTCACGAACAGTCAGCAGGTTAGCAGGTTAATCCGTCGGTTTATGTCAATTTCGAACCCTGCAAACTGAAAACACTAGAAACAAAGTAAAACTGAAACAACAAATGTATCAAATCACGCCAAACCATCCAAACATAGTAAATCCTAAAAGAAAAAGAAAGACAAAGTGCAAGAAAAGATAAAAAGTCAGAAATACAGAACCGATAAACTGATAATGGAGACTACGCTCACTCGCTCTCATCATCTATACCGGCATAAGGATCAGCACCGGTGTCCTCTGGAGATCGCTGTCGACGACGTGTATCAGGTACAGGCTGATGGATCTGTGGTGGCCTCCTGCAGCTGCAAGTACGCATGAAGTTCCAGAAAACTCGGAACATACCATCTGATCTCTCTCTCCACTCTGCATCAGAATAGTCACCGTAGGCCATCGCAGGTTCGGGAAATGGACCCACATCGTCGATCGGGGCAGGGGCAGGCGCAGGGGTAGTGGAAGTCGAAGCTCGAGAGGAAGGCTCTCCCAGCGGATGAGCCATAGAAGGAATCCTACGCTGCGCAGACTCAGGAGGCTGAAATCTCAGAGCCTCTAATGTGTCAATCTGTGTCCATCCGGCAGCAGGAAGCTCTATACCGGTCCTCCCCGTAGTCGGGTCAGTGTAAATCCAAATCTTCCCCTCCTTGAGCCAAGTGGCGCTCTGCAAATGGCTGAGATCTAGGAGCTCCCGGGCTGTAACACACTCCGTGCCATGAAGAGGAATCCCGCAATACTCAAAAATGGGAGTAAGCAAACTCCCAACCGTCTCAGTACCAGCTCCATCGAAAGGCTTCGTCTGTAGATCAACCAAATGCTGAGCAAAAATAGCTCCCAAGTTGAGACCCGAAGTAGGATCTCTCACTCCAGAACTCCTGAACTGATCTCTCAGGCCCATAAACAACAACTCCATCTCATATTTGCGCATCTTGTTTGCCTCAAACTTGCAAAGCAAGCTCCAGCATAAGATACGCGAGACATATCGCAGCACCGGATGTCTCATCTGCACAACTGGTGTGGTCCTAGAGTTGTACTGACCACTACCAATAATCTTCCAGAACCGTATGGCCTCATCACGGTCCCACTCAAGTGGCATGGCTATGCGCCTCGGCTCAGTTCTGAACCCGTAGATCCTGCAAAGATCAAGAAGAGGGATCCGATACCTGACTCCCCAGCTCATGAATGTAAATGATCCCACTGTAGCACTCCGGTTGTCAGGATCAGAGTAAACCACTCTGCAAGTGGCCAATAACTGTCTGGCCAGCTCCGGGTAGAGATCATAAGGTCGCATCGGCATTGTCCCTAGACCAATGCCTCTGCATACAGCTAGTACCTGCTCATCAATCCCAAGAGTCTTGCAGGTGGAGTAGTCGGCGAACTTGGTTGGCTTGAAGATCATCCCACACCAACCATTATAGAGAAGCGAGTCATATTCGTCCCAACTGCTGAGCAATGGGCGCTCTGTGAACTCATCAGACTTGAAGAACTTCTGAGGTTCCTCTGGCCATGCTATTGTTGTCGGCATTGGTGTCTTGTCTGCTCGGGGCCAGGGTAAAGTAACTGGTGGTCCATATCTCTGATATGGTGCGGGTGGCTCAGACTCTCTGCTAAACCAGGCAGGTGGTGGGATGTATTGCCTTGAAGCTGTAGAAGCTGTGGCTCGTTTCTTGCGGGGTTGTCGATTAGTTGCCATCTGCAAAACAAACAAAATTGAAACACAAATAAGCCTCGGCAATTCTCTGTGAAATCGCGAAGCATCGACCGTTGCATCTAAGGCATCGATCGTTGCAAGGCGATTTCACTTCGTCGAACATTTCCCAAAATCGCAAAGCAACGACCGTTGCTCAAAAGCATCGACCGTTGCAAGGCGATTTTGCCGCAAACAAATCATCAAATTCAGTTCAAATCTAACCACATTGCATCAAATCAACAAGATCCTACTGTTAAACAACCTAAATCATGTCCATTTAAGCATATCATTGTCGATTTCAAGCCAAAAATCCCTAAATTCCATAAACCCTAAAATCCATTCTAAAAATGGCGAAAATGAGAAGTCATACCTTTGATTCGTTGTAAATGGGTAATGGAATCAGCAAAAGGGAGTTAAAACAACAAGATTCAAGCTTTGAAACGTAAAAATTGAAGAAGAATTAGAGATTCAGGTGAAATAGCTCTCGGTTGTACGGACGGCGAGCAAATGAGAAGGAGAAGAGAAGAGAAAAGGGTTTAAGGCACTTACCTCGATCGTGGGTTGCAACGATCGTTGCTTTAGGGGCAACGATCGATGCTTGGTAAATCGAAATTCGATTTCCGGTTTAAACACATACCTTAATTTTGCAATGGAACCAACTGCAACGACCGTTGCTTAGGAGCAACGATCGTCACAATGCGACATCCCCTCTTCGTCAAATCTCCTTGCAACGACCGGTGCAGATATGCATCGATCGTCACACATCTCCAGGTTCGAATTCTGCATCCTGTAACTTAGCAAAACAAAAACAAAAACGTGAAAGCCTAAGAAAAACACCAAAAATAAGAAAGAAAACAACTAAACCTATCAGTGGGTTGCCTCCCACTCAGCGCTTGTTTAAGGTCATTAGCTTGACCGGACGCACAGGATCTTTCAGGCACTTAGAGATCCTGACAGAGACTTTTTCTGTCTCTGTTCAAGTCTCCTCATCCATGGTGGAGTGTAGGCTGTTGCTGAATGCTTCAGTCCAAGAAAAGCAGGTGTAGATTGTGCTCCAGGATCTAGTATTACAGGCCCATCTGGCTGCTCATCTTCTGCTTCCAGGATCGCGAAGGTCTGCCCATCTATCATTGGTTTCCGCAGCTTCTCCATGTCATATCGCAGCGTCTCATCTCCCAGGTGGAGGTCTATTAGACTTTGTCTGACATCAATCACAGCTCCTGCTGTAGCCAAGAATGGTCTTCCAAGTAACAGTGCTTCATCCGGATCGCAATCATATTTCAGCACAAGGAAATCTGTTGGAACCAAGTAGTTTCCAACTCTCACTGGTATGTCTTCTAAAACTCCTTCTGGTACTCGTATAGACTGATCAGCTAGGATAAGACGGGTTCTAGTAGGAGAAAAATTCAGCACCCCCAGCTTCTCTGCCACAGAATAAGGCATCATACTTCCAGCAGCTCCTAAATCACAAAGAGAGCGTCTAAAGCTATTCTCGAAGATGGAGCAATCAAGTATAAAGACTCCAGGGTCAGGTAACTTCTTTGGAATCTTGTTCAGTAGCACTTCACTAATGTGTTGGGGAACTACAATCACCCATTCTTTCAGGTCATCATCCAATGGTAGCATCTTGTTCAAATACCTCTGCACACAGGGATGATAAGGTGGATCATCAGGCGGTGGAATTTCTTCCAAGTCTTCACCACTCTTCTCCAACTTCTTCAGCTCCTCTATCTCCTGTTTAATCACCTCAGATACCTTGGGATATTGCCTAATGGCTTGTGCATAAATCTCCTCCTGAGTGATTTCAGATACATCAGGGAATAGGCGGGCCAGTTCTGCATCAGTCTCATAATCATCCGGCAACACTGTCTGTTTACGTCCTGCATCGACCGACACAAGGTGTGTGTCGATCGTTGCAATGCGATTTTCGCCGATTCCACCCGTGAGTTTTCCACTAAATTCCGAAAATTCTTCTTCAACAACCAACTCAGCTGTGCTTAGCTCAAACTTCTCACCCAGATGAGATCCATCATTAACGAGTACAGACCAGGCTTTAATATGAGTATCTGCAGGTCCTTTTCCTTTCATAGTACCTGAAATCTGATTAACCTGAGTGTCCAGTTGCTTCATGTGAGTGTTCATAGACTCAATCTTCCCATTGAGATCTCCATACATAGCATCAATCTTCTTGTTGCAGTCCACAGAAGTCTTGATTTGGCTCTCCAGCAACTGTTCCATCATTGTCTCCATCTTGGTCTCGAAAGCAGTAGGTGTAGGAGGTGTTTGATAAGATGAAGATCCGTAGGTCCTTTGAGCATTCTGTCCATAAGGCTTCTGAAAGTTGCCGTTCTGTCCATAGCCTGAAGAGTTCTGATTGCCCGTGTAGGCGGTTTTCTGTCCTCCACCGGAAAATCTGTTCCCAGATTGATATCCAAATCTGTTTCCTTGGAAACCAGATCCTCCGATGTAATTCACATCCTCTTCCTGAGTGTCCTCCTCAGTCTGAATTACTTCTACTTCTTGAGCAAAGTGGACAGCTTTCTTCTCTCCTAGAAGAGTGCAGATTTTATCCATTCTGGACCTCAATTCAGCCATCTCTGAGTTATCAATACTTCCACCAGATTTCTTCCTCCTATCATCCATAGTCTTGCAGCTGTTGCTGCTAATCAAGTTCTCGATCAACTGCTTAGCTTGTGTAGGAGTCCTGGTGTTGAAGTTGGCATCACTAGAATTATCCAGCGCCTGCTGATACGGAAGATCTATTCCTCTGAAGAAGATACCAATCAGCTGAACTTCAGTGAATCCATGGTGCGGACAGTCACGCTGATACTGCTTAAATCTCATCCAGGCAGTCTTTAAAGGCTCCACAACTCCTTGGGAGAAAGTAAGTATGTCCTGTCTAGATTGGTCTGAACGCGCATCGTCATAGAAATGACGCAGGAACTCACTTTTTAAGGCTGCCCAAGTAGTATACTGACCAGGTGCCAGTTGTCTCAGCCATGCACTAGCGTCTCCAGCAAGACTGTGCGGAAATAGCTTAAGGAACAGATAGTCTTGGCAAACTCCATTGTATTTCATACCAGTAACTATGTCCTCAAACTTATCTATGTGATCCATAGGCTGCTCTGATTGAAGACCATGAAAAGCAATCTGCCTCATCAGTTGGTAGTAGATAGTCTTTACCTCAAAGTCGTTCCTCTCAAAGGCAGGAAGCACTAAAGCTGCTCGGTTCGCATGAAACTCATCAGGTCTGTTGTAATCAGCTAGCGTTCTCTCATGAACCACCATCTCTCTATCTTGAGCTCGTCTTTGACCTTGGTTTGGTTCCAAAATCGGTTGTTCAGGAGGGTCAGGGATTACATTCCCTGCAGCATCAATCCTTTGCCCAGCAGCATTGTAAGGATTGTTCTCTGGATCCCTCAGGATTCCATCAGCATCTGGTATCAAGATCAAGCGTTCTCGTACCATTCTCTCTCTCTTTTCTCTTCTGATTGTCCTTTCTAAACGTCCAAGTTCCTCTAGATTGAGATTAACTAAGCTCGAGTTCGGATTACTTCTAGTGTTCTGCGTTGGCATAAACTGTCTGTAATCGTCCAGCAACGATCGATGCTATCAGTGCAACGATCGATTCAATCTCAGAATCGTCTAGTGTCGATCGACGCAAGGTATGCAACGGTCGACGCAAGGCGATTTCGGTACCTGCGACAGAAAGAATCAGACAAAAGAATCAGTAAAATCAAAAAAAAAACGAAAAACAAAAAGCAAAAACGAAAAATTTCTAGTAAAACCCTAAGTTCGGTCCTATCGAAGACTCAAAGAGTCCCCGGCAACGGCGCCAAAAACTTGATAGGTTCTAAGTTTTACCCTATTCTAAAACTGCAAGTGCACAGTATAGTCAATGTAGTATATAGGGTTATCGAATCCACAGGGACACTTGGTCTCAAGAGGATCAAACCGTAGGGAATGAATACTAGAAATAAACAGAGAAAGATTGAAATAAATTGCGAAGCAAGAAAGTAAACAGTAGCAGGAATCGGTTTGTAAGCAATAAACTAAAAGCGTCAAGCCTAGGGTATTCTCAGGAAATCAGACAAGCAGACAAGTTAATCAGTCAGGATCAAATTAAACTCAGTTCTAGAACTCGAATCACGGAAATAGAATTAACCAAATCTCTTTGCGAAAACTCTCTAAGTCTAAGTGCAGTAATCCAAATCTCTTTGCAACTACTAACAGATTAAACAAGCATTAAGTTCAAGTTCGATATGTTCACAATTAAACTAAACCAAATCTCTTTGCGAATAATTCAATTGCTCAACCTAAATAGTTCAGATTTCTAAATCCCACTCTCGTGACGTATTTAGTAACCTAGGATCTAGATTCTAATTGATCAGGTTAGAACTAGCTTTAAGCACAATTTAGTTTGAAGAACATTCTAATCATATGAATCCTAACTGAATTCAACAAGTCTAGCAAGTCATCAAACCCTAACGAGAAACCCTAAACTCAACTATGGATCTACTCAGACATGATTGATGAAAACATAATCATAGAATAAATAGATTGCATATAAGAAATTAAATAAGTAAAGGGGTTCGAAATCTTTTCCAAAATAAATGAATACAAGGAAATAGATCAGCCCCGAAAACTCTATAAATCTCTTAACTCTAAGTATGAAAGCGTATCTAAATTAAACACCAAAAACTAGTATATATAGGCAAAATCTCGGCTGGGGCTTCTGTGTAAATACTGAAAGTATCTTGGGCTTCTTTGCAAATCTTCAATACTGGTTACGCCGACGCGTACGGCCCATCTCGCGACTGCATCGACCGATGCACAATGCGTGTCGATCGATGCAACATCAAATAATCGAACAGTGAATAAAGCTCTCGGCCAAAACGTCCCAAAATGCCCAAAATGCTCCATATATCTCCAATTAGCTCCAAACCTGATTTAACCTGTAAAAGACTCTAAACTAATACAAAAGACTCTAAAAACACAACTATATCATGGTATAAAGTGGGTAAAAACCATGATATATCAGCTCTCGGGTATACTCTGCATAGACAATTTGACAACCAATGTTAAACATAATGTTCGATCTAAAATTCACACAAGAACCAGACTTCTCTAGACGTCTGGTAGCTAGAATACTAACATGTCAGACCTCCATAGACGTCTGACATGTGCTGAATGCCAACTAAAAATCATAGCAAACCAATGCAATATAAGTCTAATGCCAGGAATCCATGTTCAAAGCAAATACAAGAACCAAGGGGGGAAAAAACAAATACGATTATGCTTATGTGTTTACAATCAAGGATGTTCATAAAGCAAGAGAAGGCTACTTCTACTTCCCCTCAAGTGATTTCTTCATAAGTCTGCTACTTCTCTTAGGCCCATCGTTCTTTTCCTTATTTGTATCCAGAGATTGAGGGTTTTGGAGACTAACCCCATCATCAATCGCAGTCGGTTTGGTGGCCTTAGAAAGATTGGCGGATTTGTCTGCTGCTTTCTTAGGCTTCGCTTTCCCTGCATGTTCAGGTCCGGATACCTTCAGTACAACTTTCTTCAGGTTCCTCTGAGGCCTTTCCTTCTTCTTTCTTCCTCCCTCTTCATCAACCGCAGCAGCTTTTACTTTATCTTGATCCCGAAGATTTTCAGCTGGATCTTCTTCATCCTCACCAACTCCAGCCATCTTCATCTCATCAGCAGCAGCAGCAGCGGCATTTACACTTGCATCTTTCTTCTTCTCTCTTCCTATCCCTCCAGTAGCAGCTTTCTTCTTCTCATTTTCCTTCTGTTCAGAAGAATCTTTCTTCTTTTCTTTCTCCTTCTGTTCAACTCCAACACTTTCTTTCTTCAAACTCTGGACATTCTTGGCAATATCATCAAGTCTGATACCCATCAGACAAAAACCCTCGTTGAAAACATCTACCAATACACCAATCCGAGTTTCAAATGATTTTTGCAAACCCTCAATCATTTGAACAACATCCCCATTCGTAGGACCAGCCTTCCCTACTCTAGGTTTCTTACTAACTACCTCAACCTCTTCTTCCTCATCTTCATCATCAGAAACAGCATGTACCAACTTCCTCTTGACTCCCACAACCTTACGCTTTTTATCACCAGTCTCATCAGCAACTTTCTCAGACTTAATCTCAAGCTTAACAAGACCTCCAGCTTTGGTCTTGAACACACCTTCACTCTTCCAGTGTTTAGAACCCCACCTCCATTGCACAGTCCCTAGCTGTCCGAATATTGCTTTCACAATGTTCTCAACTTTGTCGTCCTCCTCATCAGGGTTGTCCCACTCGGGAAACATATCATCGTATTCCTTGATAACAAAGCCGTTGACGCGGGTCTGCAAATTACAAGTCACATAGCAAAAAAAATATAAGCATTTGTAATATCAAAATGTCAGACATCATACGAGACTGGGAAAAATGTATCTAAAACATAATGTCAGACTTCTTATGATGTCTGACTTTTATATCACACTTCAATAGAAGTCTGACATTATGTGTCAGACTTCTTATGAAGTCTGAAACATAATGTCAGACTTCTATTGAAGTCTGAAACATAATGTCAGACTTCTATTGAAGTCTGATGTAAAAGTCAGAGTTCATAAGTATAAGAAATACATGTATGCGTAAGGTTTCGTCGACTTTCTTTCGACTCCGTGATCCCTGGTACACCAGCAATGGTAGGTCTGGGGCATCCGGAAAGGGATCTCCATAAGTTGTCGCCATAGCGGGATATGCCCAGTATATCCAGATGTTCAGGACCTCAGCAAAACCTCCGATCTGATAATTTTTTCCTTCCACGAGTTTTATGTTTGCCTCTTTAACAGAATCTATCAGAACCTTGAAGGCGAATTGTCCCCATGGATAGGATTGTATCGATCTTGGAACCAGCAGAAGCTTGGCCATGTCACCCCTTGTGGAGGTTGTCCAGTGTTGAGCCTCAATGAAGGTTGCATAGATGGCTAGATAGCCCAGCCATATCCTTTGTTGCCGGTCCCAATCAGAACATCTTGTACAAGCATCCATTAGTTGCGTAAAACTTGGGCCTAAATCGAAATCCACCCTAAGAAGCTTCCACATTGCTCTCATCTCATCGGTATAATGAATTCCAGGGTACTCGAGGTTCTCAATATAGTCGCAGTTGAGTCCGGTTATGGCATCAAACTCATTCAAGGAAAACCTAACTGGATAAACGCCGAGAAAAGACCATAACTCATACTTCTTCTTCTTCATATGAAGTCTGAGGAAAATCATCATTTAAGTCTTAAAACTAATTATTGTATATTCGGACTCCATACGAAGTCTGAGGAAAATTATTTATTACTCAGACTTCCTATGAAGTCTCAGAATATAGTATTTATTAGCTTCAAAAGAGGACAATTCGCATATTTGAAATTGGATGATGAATGAAACTGGATGATGGATGAAATTCGTCTTATAATACATAAAATTGTACTTGGATACATAAGACTTATATTACAAGAAACCAAATGCCCTCAAGATAATCAGGATGATAATAACAGCACCAGCAACCAACAGATACTCATACTTGGCGCCAGGCACTGTCTGGCTAGATGGTTTCTCAGTCAAGAGCTCCTTTAGTTGAGCTATCTCTGCCTGCGCTTTCTTGATCTCATCGTGCAAGTTGGTAACACAGTCAATTTCAGCATAACAAAGGAAGATGTAATCAACTTGTTCGCCATTTTGGTCCACACGCAGCTTTAACTCGTGAAACTCCTCCATCATAGCCTCATCCCACCACTTCATTATATGGTAGCCACCATCCTATACAACCACATTTTAAATATGCAATCATCTTCTAATTCCGAATATAAGCTCGAATAAGTCAAAACAAAATAAAATAGGCTATAAAACAGAAGAGAAAGGCATACAAAACAGAAGAGAAAGGCAATTACATCCTAGTTACGACATCCAAAGAATTCTCTTTATTAGGCTCCGAGGGCTTATTCTTCTTCTTATTAGACTCCCAGGGCTTCTTCGACTTAGGCATTCTGTAAACCTTCACCAAAAAACATTTAAGTCTTTGAGAGCACACTCCAAAAAAACATGCTACGAGAAGTCTAAGTAACATAGAGAAGTCTCCGAGAGAAGTCTCTGAGAGAAGTCTCCGAGATAAGCTTCCTTAAGAAGTATCCGAGAGAATCTTCCTTAAGAAGTCTCCAAGAGAAGTCTCCGAGAGAACAAAAATCAAAGTCGATAGCAATGTTAAAGGTGACTAAACCAGTTGAAATCAACACGGTTACCAGATTTGCGAAACAAACCTTGATAAATCCAAAGAGAATGTTAAGAGATTTACGTCAAGGAGGATAACACTTGAAAACCAAAATATTTGCGGCAAAGAGGAGAACACTTAAAAATCAACATGGTCACGAGATTTGCATAACATTGATCAAATAATCAAGGGAAAAAGAAAAAGTTTCTAGATTTGACAATAAATATGGGAAAACTGAAAATAAAAAACATTGCGATTAAGAGGAGAAGATTGAGGTGTATATTAGCAAAAGAATTACAAAGAGACGAAGGAAGACTAAATCGGTTCGAGATGATATCGGAAACAAGTCAGGTGGCGGAGCACGGTGGCTGCAAAACCAGATCTGGAAAGTTAGAGAGAAACCGCCGCGTAGGGTCTCTTTAGATCCGGTAATAAAATTATAACCCAGCCCCCCGATAAAAAAGTACAGAGCAATAACAAAAATCCATCTCGCTTAAAGACTTGGAAAGAAGTTTTACTGTAAACGTCAGGAAAAGTCTTCTAAAGAAT
Organism: Orychophragmus violaceus; assembly: GCA_030180135.1. Lineage (NCBI taxonomy): Eukaryota > Viridiplantae > Streptophyta > Magnoliopsida > Brassicales > Brassicaceae > Orychophragmus > Orychophragmus violaceus. Next base: position 64,607,335 of record CM058232.1, on the reverse strand, counting down.
CCGCTTTCAAAATACTTCATACTAAATTAGTAAAAAGTTCTTCTCGAGAATTCTCTAAAACATAAATGAGACCCTAAATGGACTAATTACCACTTAAACGACAAAAGTATGAAGCAAAACTGATAAAATACATCAAAATCTTTTAATATAGTCAAAATACAACAAGTATATGCAAGTTTAACATTTCAAGAAAAATACTTCAAACCAAAATCTAACCTAATTATCTATGTCAATGTTTCCTAGAAACCTCCTATTTGTGGTTTACACCCCATCTTGACTCATATGGTTTAATTTTTTTCAATTTTATGAAATTTAGTTTTCTAATTTTCACAGGTTTCTGTATTTAATTTCTGTTTTAAAAATATTTAAGAACATTTTCTTCTCTAAATTTCTAATTTAAATTTAAGATTTTAGTTTGTAGAAACTTCCTCTAAATCTAAATAGACTAATTAGCACTTAAACTACAAACTATGAAGTGAAACTGATAGAATGCATCAAAACCTTTTAATATAGTCAAAATATAACATGTATATGCAAGTCTAACATTTCAACTGAAAAAATTAAAACTTCAAATCTAACCCTAATTATATATGTAAATGTTTCATAAAAACCTTATCTTTGTGGTTTACACACCATTTTCACTCATATAGTTTAATTTGTTTCAATTTTATAAAATTTAATTTTATCAACTTCACAATTGTCTCTATTTAATTTATGTATTAAAATATTTTTTTTCTAATTGTCTAATTTAAGTTTAAGATTTTATTCTATCGAAGATAAAATAGCTAAACTAAATAGACTAATTACCACTTAAACTTCAAATTATGAAGTAAAGCTGATAAAATACATCAAAACCTTTTAATATAGTCAAAATTATATAACAATTATATGCAAGTTTAACATTAACTGAAAAACATTAAAAACTTATATCTAACCCTAATGACATATGTAAATATTTCATAGAAACCTTATCTTTGTGGTTTACCCTCGATCTTGACTCATATGGTTTAATTTATTTCAATTTTATGAAATTTAATATTATAAACTTCACCGTTGTCTATATTTAATTTATGTATTGAAAATATTTAAGAAAACATTTTTCTATTTTTCTAATCTAAATTTAAAATTTTATTCTGCATAAGACTTTCAAAGAAGTTTGAGGCAGCGCATGTTATTCAAAAATGCGTTCTCCAAATTTTAAAAACCCTCACTCATTTACCAGATAAGTTTTTCAAAATTCCACTCATTTTTCAAAATATTAAAAAAATCGAAATTTCTCTCTCAATATTTCATAAATATTTGGAAAAATTCAAACTAAAAGTAGACTTCATTTGCAGTCTGAAAGTAGACTTCATTTGCAGTCTACTCGTTTCCAGGAGACTTTGTTTGCATTATGAATTCAAAATTTTCTTGTGTACCCAAATTCAAGTATTTTCAAGTTCAACTCAAAAGATAGATATATAGGTTGTCGATTACAAAGATACATCAAAAAAGTAGACCCTCTAAACAAATTACAAAATACAATGGCCACCAATTATGTCTTTACATTTGGAGACATTAGGATAGTTTTGCAAAACCTAAACTAATATCCCATGAACCAAAGCGAAATAGAAAAGATCGCAACGATAAGACTACCACCAGCCACCATCAGTTTATTGAACTGGACGCCACCAACACGCTTCAACTCGATGTATACGGAACGCTTCTCAATCTCAATCATTAGCTCCTTTAGTTGAGCTATCTCTTTCTGCATTTTCTCGACTTCATCGTGCAACATGTACCTAACTCCTTTTCAGCGTAGATAAAAAAGATGAGATCATTTTTTTCACTATGTTGATCCACAACCAACTTTAACTCCTGAAACTTCTCCATCATTGCATCATTCCACCACTCCATTAGATGGTCGCACTAAAAGAATAATAGCTATTCTTGACCCACGATAAATGCTATTATATGTCATAGATAGCGTTTTTAAAATGGCTATGTCTGCCCCAACTATATGTGTTAGCATTTTCGTCCTTGCTATAATATCATTCATCTATGATATCAATATTTTATTCTTGCTAATACTTGGTGTACTTTATGATAGTTTTTGTTTGGAACGTTATTCCTACATTATTTTATAGCATTATTTGTTAAATTGTCTTAATTTATTTTATAGAATTTTTTTCGATGTATTTAATTTATATAAAATGAAATAGATTTAAAATTTTAAAATTTTCACTAATAACTATAAACATATCACTACAAGAAAAATCAACATTCATAGCACACGATACAAGCTATCGTACCTTATAGATAGCGTTTCCACAAACGCTCTGACAGCGGCAGCTATAATAGACCCCCCTCCTACCATAGCGTTGTTTTTGTGCTATGTTATTATTGCAATATAATAGCGTTAATTTTTGTCTGCTATGTTTGATGCATTCTATTATAGCGTTACAAGTACGTGGTATACCTGTTATATAATAGCGTCGAAAAAATGCTATAATATGTATTGATAGCACACCCTAATATGCAATAGTTCTATCTATTATAGCTCGTTAGTTTTGTCATGATATAAGTCTTCATAATGTCTAGGCTGATACGAAATTTACTTTTTAAATTATTTTATTATTTTAAATATTGATGTTTCATCATATAATATTATTTTAAATTTTGATTATGAATTATTATTTTAAAATCAATTATAATTGCAGAAATATTTAAAATTTATAAACTTAAATAACTAAAAAATACAAGAATCACAAAAGAAAAAAATACAATAATCGCAAAAAAAAAAAAATACAACAAATATACATCTCCGACGACCACCGTCTTCAACGGTGACCCACATGGCGGCTCCGGTGATGCTAACATGGCTGGGATGCGCACTCTCGTCGCCTGCACTTCCGTCGTCTCGACGATCCGAAGATTTGATGTTGGTAGATCTTAAGATCTGAAGAACAGGATGAAGACAGCTCTGGCGATGGAGGTGCGAGATCTGCGCAGGAGAAGTGATTTCGTATTCGTCTTCGCCTCTTACAGGGGCTCCGGCGACGAGATCAGAGAAGTTTCGTCTTCGTCTTCGTCCTTCTCACTGGGGCTCCAGCGACAAGAGCGTCCGACGACGAGACCGTGGAGGGAGATCGCATCAACTTCATCATCGTCTCTTTTAAATTCTGATTCGTCTTCGTCTCTCTCTCCCACCATCTTCATCTTCGTCTCTCTCTCTTACTCCATCTTCATCTTCTTCTATCTCTCAATCTTCATGAGTCTTCAATTCCTTGATACAAACAAAAAAAAATGAAAAGGAAAAGTGAAGATGGTTGAATCGTCTTTGACGGCTGGATCGTGAGAAAGTGTTAAAGGGAGGAGACTAATTAGGTTAAAGAGATCAATGGCTAAGATTTAATGAGATAGATCTAACGGTGTAAAATCAGATCTGTTAATTTGATGAAAAAAGATCTGAACCGTTGAGATGTTTTAATCAACGGTTCTGGTTTGTGATCCATGTGGTACCCAAATTAACCAATAGAATTGTTTTATGAATATTTAATATATACTAATTAGAAAATTGATTTAAAATAGTAAAAAATGTGAAAATAAAATTTTTAAAAATCTTAAATTTAAAATTATTATAGATAAAAAATTTAAAAGTATTAAATTTTATAAATGATTTAACAATAATTAAAATGAGTATATATAATAAATTTATAAATGATTTAACAATAATTTTATAAATGATTTAACAATAATTAAAATGAGTACATAAAATTTTAACAATAATGTATTAGTTTTTTATATTATAGATTATACTTTTGAGTTTTATAAGTCTTGAATCTTAGTTTTGAATATAGTATAATAATTTGAATTTTTCAATTAGAGTTTTGTTTATGCTTTAGAGTTTTATGTATTACTTATGTATTAGTTTTGTTTATATTGTAGATTTTAAATATTAGTTTGTATATATAATTAATTTTATAGTTTGATTTTATAGTTAAACTTTAAGTGTGAATCTTTAATCCTATATTCTAATATACTAAACCCTAAACCCTAAACTTATTCTATAAATACCTAAACTCTAAATAAAATGTTTCAAAACTTCTAATATGTTTTTAAATATATATTTACAAATTATCTTCAATAACCTAAACCCTCAATAAAATATTTATGAGATTTTGAATTTAAAATTAGTTGGATTTTTTTTATAGATGAAACTTAATAATTCTTTTTGGATTATAGGTTAGCAAAAGATTATATTTAAAAACCAATACTCTAAACCCTAAACCCTGTTTATACCCTAAATCCTAAACCCTATATTTATAACCCTATATATACCTTAAACTAAAACTAAAAATTTGTTTATAGCCTAAACCCTAAACTCTTGTGTATCATTTTATTTATATTAAAAAAATAGACTTCAAACTTTAACTTTTATTAATAATTCAAAATATCTTTCACAAACATCACATAACTTTTTTTTAACATTGCAACTTCATATAACTTCATGAAAGTTTTGGCCAAAGGCCTTACAACTGAGGTAAAAGAGACAGAAAAATAAGGAGCATGCCAATAGGCATTGCAGACAATGGTAGAGAGAAGAATGGACGAGGTGGGTTGAAAACCCTGTTGACATCCATAGCGAGTAGTAGCAGAGGAGAGACTCTTGCTAAGAGTTAACGAGAGTTTATATCAGCTTGTATGAGCCAATGAAGCCAGAAAGGGCCATTTGTAGCCACATAGGATTGATATTTTCTGCATCTTAACACACTAGAGGCAATTTCACTGGCGACTCTGTTTGCATTTTCTGAAACATGATCCAAGGACCATTGCTGCAAACCAGATATGTTGACTAGAATGTTGTTCACCCGTGTTTGGAGCTGCGGATATAAGTGAGGCTGTAGAAGAGCTTCTCTCGCGAGTACTAAGGAAGATTCAAAGATTAGATTATCTTGTCTGAGTGAGAGCATTGATTCAGTGGCCCACATGAAGCTGAGGAGTTCTGCTTCCATGCGTGAACGTACTCCAAAATAAGCTCGACGGCTGTGGAAGAGAGTGGTACCATCACTATCCCTTGTAATCCACCCAACACCACAGGTTTGCTCAGATTCAGACCAAGAAGCACTGAGATTGCATTTAAGAGTACCTGCAATTGGTTGGTGTCAAGCCTAAACCGCTTAAGATCTCTGAAATCATAAAACCATAACCATAACCGTTTACTCATACCTTCCACTACTTCAGTAGCGACGAACATTACTAGACCAGAGATTACGTATTGCGGTACCGTGTATGGAACAAACAAATTGAAACTGAAGAGAATCCCGACAAAGACAATGATCTCAGATGTCAAAAAGATTTGCCTGCAATAGATTGAAAGCTGGAATGTCTTCCCTTCATCAGTCAAAAGCAATGTTTCCCGTCTAAGCTTCTGCACATCACAGTGCAACAATGCTCATTCATTAATCACTAACTCTCACAAGCGAAAAAACTCAAGACACATAGATCCCTGATTATACTTCTCAGCAAATCAAAGTAACATAACAACGACATCAAGAGCAGTGACCTCCTATTCACGGAGGGAATAACCATTAGGGAGAGCACCAGAAGATAAATCAAAATAAATATACAATAAGAATAGCAAATATCTCATTCGAGTCACAGCTATACTTAATAAGCTTTTCATACGATGTAACATCGAGTTCTTCATGCATCTTGTTGAACTTCAAGATGGTATTCTCAACCTTTATTTGTAGAAAATCAGTGAAAACATGGACAATTAGGAGGCATTGGTTATCTAAAAAAAGAAGTCCCTTTACCGTCAGATTTAGGATGCACGTAGACTAGACAGAGATGAGATCAGAAACGTTATTCACTCCTTCATCTGCATATTGCAAAGAAAAACATATTACACACGCTATAACAACGATTTGCTAGAGACATAAACATGTTTGTCAATAGGTCCAAGGAACAAACTTTTTTTATGTCTACAATCTCAAAGAGCCTCTGAAGGTGGTCTTTTTGTTCTTTCTTACATAGCTGATTATACCTCTGAATGTTTAGCTGATTAGAGGATGTCGAAATGCTGGTACCTTAGCTTCGATGTGGTCGAGGTTGTGCTCCCCAGCGATTTAACGGAATCTGGGATTTCTTCTTGTTCTGCAGAAATCCTAGAATCGCCTCATCTTCCAAGATTTTCTCTTCTGGGGCTCGTACTAAGGCAAGTGAAGAGATCTTCGATTGCCAGAGGAGGAGGCTGAGAAGGCACTTGCCATTTAGGAGCCATGGCTTTCGTTGAAAGCCTGTGAAACTTCAGATTCTTTCTCTCTTCACAGGAATCAAAAAGAGAACTGAAATTAGTTATTTGCACGAACCTAATTTCACTGTGAAATCGAAGAATCAGTGAAAGACCTTTGTAAACGAGATGGAGGATTTAAGACAGACGAAGAAGAAGAGCATAGATTTGGCTATTTTGGAGATGCTGGGTTTGTCGATGAAATAAGAGGGAGAGAAATTGACTCAGCCAAATCACTTTTATTTCTATGTTATACTATAAAAGAGAGGGTAAAATTTAGCAAAGCTAAAATTTTCTAAGTGTTAAGCGCCTATAACAAAAAATTAGGCTCCAAAAATAATTTTTGTTCCTGTTCAATAAAATTTCGGGTTAGCATTTTTTAAATGCTATCATACATTAACTAAAATTAGAAAACTATTTTTATAGCACTTGTGAAAACCGTGCTAAACTCAAACCAAACACGGGGAACCCTAATATTTCTCTCTACCAAATAGCGCCGCCGATCAAAAACAAGTTTTCAGATCTAGCTCCGGCCGGCGCGTGGCGGCTCTCATAGCGCTGGCGTCGGCCTCCCCTGTCTGTAGATGTTGATTTCTTTTCCAATAATGGTCTTGAATGATGAAATGGTGAAGCTTTGGTGTGACTGTCCCGGTTCGATGTTGGTGACGCTAACGGTGGTTTTACGGCGAGGCTCTTGGCGGGTAGCTCGGGGTTGTAGGAGGTTCGTGTGCGGCGGTGAGGATAGCCGTTCTTAACACAACCGTGTTGCGCTAGGTGAACGACGGTGGTCGTGTCTCCCTCTCGAGTTTTCTGCTTGCCGGATCTAATCATGGTTTTATATCGCCTGCCTCCTGTAGTATTTTCGTTTTCATCCCCGGAGCTTCCTCCGGTCACGGCTGGTTTGTGACGACGGCCTAAAGCTGTAAGCTCCTCCTCTCCTTTCAATGACCACCTTTGTGTTTTGTTTTCATGCGAATCGGTTGCTCTTCTCTGTTTTGGAGCTTCGATTTCGTCTTTATGGTGGTTCTGGCAGTTTGTGCTTCGACGTTTGTTTTCGTCGACTGTCCGTGAAACTTCGAAGGTTCATGCTCGGGCTTACTTACCTCTACGGGAAGGTGGGCGGATTTGGGAGGTGACCCGGGTTAATCCGGTTTACTTTTTCGATCTAACCTTTATCCTTCAACCGGTGGTCTCTGTTTCCACACTGAATAAGTCTCATGGTGTTCTTGGGTTTGATTGTACCGGTTGTGTTTTGTGTCTGATGTACGAGGATTTATGGCTCTGATCGGATCTCGTGTTTAGATCGGGTGGATCTGTATCTGGCCTGCCGTTCTCTCCGGCTCTGAGAGTTAGATCTGCGGTGGTGAAGTCTTCTGACAAAAACGCTTGGTGGTTCAGTGGCGGTTTTGGGTTTCTTTGGATGATTTGCTCCTCTGTGCTGCTCTTCATCCGGTTAAAATCTCGGCGTTCATCTTCCTGATCTCTTGTCCATCCGTCTAGTGAGTGTATTACCGATCATCCAGTTTTATCTAACCATTGGAAAGTCCGGATCTCATCGATCTTCGGTATGGTGTGTCCATAATCTTTCTGGGTTTTGCTGTTTATGTGTCGATTGAAGTTGGTTTTTGAAGTGCTTGGTCAATCTAGTTGGATTTTCTAGGGGTCATTGTATCTGGTTTTCATCTACTATTCAAGCTTCTCTAGTGATAGCTTTTGACAAGCTAGCCAGACGAAGCTGATAGAGGCTACTGAAGAAGATCTATCTCTTTTACGAGAATTCTCGTTGATAAAGGTATTGGAAGTAAAATATTGGAAGGCCGCCTGCTAGTGTAGGATCGGGAACATCCTAATTTTACTTTGTTTCATAAAATCCTTATGTATGGTATCGCTATTGTATCATGGTTATGTTGCTTTCACCAATTTGCTGGTGGGAAAGATCAATAGCTCCCGATGATATTTCATACATCGAGCTTCTTCCTTGTTGTAATTTTGGTAAAACCAGATATAATAAAACAGTGTTAAAAAAAAGAAAGAAAACCGTGCTATCTTAGTGTGCTATCAATGACTCTTTTTTTTGTCTTGTATCTTACATAAACATTACAAGATCATAATTACACATTGAAAAGAGGGATGAACAGATCTGATTAATTAACTTCATCAACAAAACCTCTATTTTGATCCCAAGCTCCAAATGTTTCTAATCTCGACACAAGGCCCTGCATCCCTGTGGCCAGATTTTCAATAAAAATCTTATGTTCAAACATCTTGTTTTGAGAATATATGGGGCTAATTAAGAACCAAATCTATTGGAACCAAGACTGCCATTTCTATATTGACATCTCTGTCACACAGAACGTTGCACTAGAACACAGTGAAGTTATCAAGGAGATATAAACTTTACCTCTAAGTTTGGCGACAAGTGTAGCCTACTGTCCTCAATATGTAAAGAAAATACTTTTAAGGCCTCTCATATTTTCTTTGTTCTTCTCATAAGCATCTCAAAGGTTGTTCCAAGACGTTACATAACCAGGTTGCAGCTTTACCGCCATTTCAAACGAAGCGATTCCTCTCGAACATAACTCACTCAAAGAGCGTTATAGTATAGACCTGTCTCGAGAATTGAACTTTACAGTGTCAATGGGCTTTTTCATTTGCTGGATACAGTGTGTGTGTGTGTGTGTGTGTGTGTGTGTGTGTGTAAGTGTAAATTTTTATTACCATCCCATTTCTTGATGCCTCCAAGAGCTCTGTTGCACTTGCATAATGCATTGTCCCTGCTAACTTGTTCCTTTAGATAAAAAAAAAAACCATGGAAAACAGATTTGATTAAATTACAAAACTATTGAGGAAGCATGGCTACTTGAGTCGGTCTAACAATCTTCATAACATTCAGATTTTCAAATTGAAATAAGAGACATTCAAATGAAAACCAATACGGAGTTGTGTAAAATATGAGAGGCATCAAAATATAATTTCTTATCTATCTTACTGGCCTTTGTAATGAAAATATGTCACATGGAGGGTTCATTCAAATACATCAAAACTGATCACTTCTGTTGTGTATGTCTCTCCTTCAAAGCCATTAGAGAAGCTTTATCTATGAAAATTAATCATCAGTGTTGTTACGGAATTCATATCTTGTCCAAATAACACAGGTTATGATCAAAGTGGTCCGAACTAGCGAGGTGAGAGTAAACTTTAAGTGAGGTCGGAAACTGTTCTATTGATAATAAGGCCGAAGCCGAATAATGAGCGGGATGGACGAGGTGGGAGTCCGTCCAAGATGCCTAAAAATGAAGAGTGAAGGGTCTAATTATAGCATGCGATGAGTGACTTTCTGATGGGCCGTTTGACTTCTTAGCAGGCTCCTTTTGTTGGGCCGAAATGCTTTTGATGAGGTGGCAAGATTTCAAATGGGCTTATGGATGAGTTCTAAACACATATCCAACAATTAGCCCCCCCCAGTTTAGCGATCTTTGTCTCAGATCAGAGTCGGCGAATTTCTTCTAGCATTTAAGTCAGGTGGAAATTTGGTCGGCTTGTCTTGCTTCAATTGGCGCTATCTGGACCGTTGGATTCTCTCGTGGCTTTAAGGGAACGAAAGGACGCGTTCCACAGACGGCGCGGTTTTTCATGTTTCTGTAAGAAACCCTTTTCCGAGCCTTTGTCTCTTCAGTTCCCGTTGTCTTTTTTAGGTAATCATATTCTTCTGCATGCTTTTCTCCATATCTGTTTTTCTAGTTGTTTTGTTCTTGTTGCTTTGTTTTTTGATTTGTTAGCATGCGAGTAGATTATAGTTATCATTCCTCTACTAGTAGTGGCGGCTTTGATTCCTCCTAGTCATCGGGCAAAAGTCCTATTGAATCTAGGCCGATCGAAGGAGACGAAAAAATTTTGAAATCGCGATGGGTCGAAACCTTGTCGGTTTCGGGGAGGTTCTATTGCGATGAATCCTCCAAATTCCCGGCCATTCGCTGATGCTTCTCTATCCCCATATTCCGAGAGGGGGAATTTGAATTTTCCCGGTGGCAAGAGTTGGAGGATTGAGGGAGAGGGAAATCCGGGCGGTGGCAGCGAGATAGGTCATCGAAGTAAAGATACTAGATTTCTGATTCGGGAGATCACTCGAGGCATAGTGTGGCCGCTTCTGGTACTCGCTCTCGAAAGAATGCTTCGAGGGGAGGGAAGAAGAGATTGAAGGAGGCGGCGAGGATGAAGTCGTGGTGGAAGAAAGGAAGACGGCGGAAAAGAAGGTTGTTGTTCCCAGAGCAATTTGTTCGTGTGTTTGGGAACAACGTTCTTTGGATAATATCCGGCAGAATTGAACCTGTGTCTCCGGCCTTGATATTCGACTGCCAACCTTGTGCGAGCGACCTTGGTATGCTCCCCTTGGGCGGGTGTTGGTTCACCGAGTGTTACCTGCTTTTTCCTCTTCCCAGAATCCTTGTTGAATAAGGCGAGGCAAGGAAAATGACCATTTCTCAGATTTTCCTTGCTGCCATTCGTAACATGTTGGGTGTTTTGATCGCGCCGGCTGATAGCGGTGTTGATGTATCCACTTGCTTTTCGAGGAGTTGACGTCGATCACGGCCAATAATGGGACGTCCGAGACTTTTTACGTGCGGTTTAGGCTCGGTCGTCATTTGAAGTTCGTGTCTGCTCCTCCAGACAAGACTTCTGATTGGCAGGACAATTACTTCTTTGCGCGGGTTAATAGCGTGCTGACATTTGATACGAGCATGGTTTTCAGATCAGTCTGGAACTATGATCCGAGTAGTTTCCTTTTCTTCTGCGCATGTTTATCGATATTGATTGCCTCATCTTGTCTTTTTTTTTTTTGCAGTTCGCTCTACTTCAGGCCGTTGGACCTCGGATTTTTCCAGGGACTTAGGACAAGTTGAAGGTTCACGCTGCAATAGATTGGCCTCCGTCAAAGAATAAATAGGCTAAGACTCTGTTTGATCGGAAGGTCCAGGATTGCTTTGAGAAGACTGACTCTGGTATGCATATTCCTTCTCCCTCCCCTTAAAAAAAAAGAAGATGGGAACGGTGTTTGTTTTTGCTGATACACTTCTTGTCATTCAGCGTTTCTGGTGTTGGATTCTTCCTTGGATCCGGCAAGTGAGTCGGCATCTCCTCGGTTGTTTAGAAAGAGGCAAAGGATGTCTGGTGGTGTTGTCAATATATCTTCGGCTGCGGAAGGTTCTCTAGTGATCGTTATTGAAGATAGCCTGACTGCTGTTAAGGGGAACGAGCAGCCTGTTGCCTCAGAAAGCAGAGGAGTTTTGATTGAGGAGATGGCGGTCGACCATATTCGGGAGGCCGACCGGGGTCAGGAGATAGTTTCTGATTGAGAAGTCGCGGGCCGAGGCGATATGCCTTCTAAGGGGGAAAATACTGGTTCTGAGGCTTCTGGAAGCTTGTGTTGATGAGTGGTAGGGTCTAAGTTTTAATCATATTCTACTGCAAGTGCACAGTTATGCTATTGTAGTATTTAGGGTATCGAATCCACAGGGACTCTAGACTCTTGCGATAGATTATGAGAATTTCAGGTTAAGCTAGGTAGAAGCGGTAAAAAGCAGTAAATCAAACTAGAAAGCAAGTAAACGGTTTTTAAATCAGAAGGCGAAGGCGTCAGGTCAAGGGAGTTCTCAGGAAATCAGGAACACGGGCAATCAATCAATCGGGATCTAATTAAGAACTGTTCTAGAACTAGAATCACGAAAGTATAAGAATCCAACTTTCGTTGTGAATCCTATCTATGTCTAACAACCTAGCAAGCCAACTTTCGTTGCGAATTCTAGAGTTCTAAACAAGTATTAATCTCAAGTTCATTCGTTTACAATTCCTCTAAACCAAATTTCTTTGCGAGTATATCAAATTGCTCATCTAGATTCTTTCTAGCTAATTAACCAACCGTCGTTGTGGAAATCAACCTAACATCATAAATCTGGGTAGCTACTTCAGATTAAGCATTAAGGACAACCCTAGATGAAGAACTAACAGATATGAATCCCTACAGATCGATTAACCTAAAATTCCATGAAATCCCTTGTGAGAATCCCTAAACCTAACTGGTAAACTACTCAGACATGATCATCGAAACAGAAGACATCATGAATAGAAAACCAAATAGCATATAATAAAATAAAAAACTGGGGTTCGAAAATCCTCTCTCTTTTGAAGAACAAGATCAGCCCCTAACCCTCTCTGAATGTAAAATAAAGCGTAGCCTAAACAATGGCTTAAAAACCCTAATATAATGATCTAATCAGGGCTGGGGCTTCTTTGTAATTATGAGAAACTTCTGGGTTTTTACGAAATTTCCAAACTCTTATTAAACCGCCGAGAATTGTCCATCTAGCGTCTGTGTCGATCGATGCACAGTGTGTGTCGATCGATGCAATCCTCTGTTTTGGACAGTGAACTCTATCTCTCGGGTTAAATCTCCAAAATGCTCCAGAAAGTGCTATAATCACCAAATCCACTCCAAACATGCATATATCTAATAACACCTGTAAAAGACTCTAAAGAAACACCAAAAGACTCTAAAACATACTTATATCATGGTCTAAAACCGGTAAAAACCATGATATATCAACTCCCCCACACTTAGCTCTTGCGTGCCCTCAAGCAAGTAAAGAACCGAAGTATAAGAAAAGAGGTTTGAAAACGCAGAAACTCATTTCGTCCTAGGAACTTTCGCATTCACATTCACTTAGTAAACCACTGAAAACTTTCCTACAGAACTCAAGACCGCAATATACTTCCCCCACACTTAGCAACTGTCCCAAGTAAACTCCACAATCAATTTAGGACATTCAAGTTCACCACACCAGTCTCTGTATACAATTAGGTGCAGTCTCACAGAGGGATTATCGAATCAAAGGACACATGGACTCAACCTATTCAGTATCTGACCACCAAACTGTCGGTTTCTGGTTTCTTTCTTTTCCCTTTCTCCCTTAGCACTGATTTTCCCCACTGGGTATCATTTTATTTTTTCTATCAGTGCTCTTCCCATTTTATTGGGGTTTAACTTTGGATCTTTCCATGGATACACATGAGGTAATAGGGGTCTCTACCACTCCCGTGACCACTTCGAAGCTACTAGCTTATCCTCGGTTTTTATCTCTTTTTTTTTTTACTTTCAAGGGAGGGGAAAATCAGAAACCATACTTAAGAACAGGATCACAGGCTGTGCCAAACACATCAAAGGAATCTGACCAAAAGATTACCAAGCCCCCCTAAGTGAGAAATTAAAGTCAAGATTACTGTGAGACTAGTGATAGATCCTCTGAATACCAAGTTAGATATGGGTGTCCTTGATAAGTTGATCTGTTTGGGTTTTTCTAATAGTCATAGAGGTCCTGCAAGTCTGTCCAATGGTCACTTCGTTCCTGTTCCAGCGAAAAATTTCCTCGAAAAATCATAGTTTCATACACATTTTGACTCAATAAAACAATTTTGAAAACATGAGACTGACACTAAGAAAAGAGAACACGATGTTAGTAAGCACCTCCCCCACACTTGAAACACACTGTCCCCAGTAGTGTCAAGCTTAGGGTCGGTAAAAGAAGAAAACAAAAAGTTAAGGATGTGTTAAGTTCTGTCGGGTTTTACCTGTCTCGCACCTGCATCGATCGTTGTGCATAAATGAGACGATCGTTGCAAGGCGATTGCGATCTGGTGTCGATCGTTGCACAGGTCCGCAACAATCGCTGCAATGCGATTTTCGTGTTGAATCGATCGACACACAGGACCGTGTCGATCGTTGCATTGTGATTTCGTCGGATCAGACTCGTAATCTGCAAGCAAAAACCACTAAAAATAAACACAAAACGTAAAATCCTAACAAAAACACCAAAATGAAAATGTAAAAACGAAACAGTGGGTTGCCTCCCACTCAGCGCTTGTTTAAAGTCAATAGCTTGACTATGGATAGGAGATCTGACTTATGGCGGTTTCAACAGAGACTTTGAGTGTCTCCGTGAATGTCTCCTCATCCAAGGGGGTGTATATGCTATCGGATCATGAGATTTTCCAAGGAACGAAGGAGTAAAACCAGGGCGGGAGCGAAGCTTGGGTGGGACTCTGCGTTTTCCTGCATTCAAAGCAATGCGGTCAGGAGGTTTAAGCTTAGATGATTCATGCCTTACCTTTGGTGGAAATTAGATGTCTGGAGCTTTCTGCTTATAAGCAGTTGCATGCACTGAAGATGTTAGAGCAGGTTCAAGAGGAACCGCCATCTTCTTCTCTCCAATCGGGCTCTCTGGTTCCACTACAATACCGAAGCTCTGTCCATCAATGGTGGGTCTCTGCAGTCTGTCCATTCTGAACTTCAACGGTTTATCTCCCAGATGGAGATCAATCAATCCGCGTCTCACATCAATCACTGCGCCCGCAGTAGCTAAGAAAGATCTACCAAGCAGTAGAGGATCATCAGGCTCAATCTCATACTTCAGCACCACAAAGTCCGTTGGAATCAAGTAGTTTCCAACTCTGATAGGAATGTCCTTAAGAACTCCTTCTAGATACTTCTTTGAACGATCAGCTAGGATAAGAGAGATCCTAGTAGGCTGGAAATCTATCAGTCCCAATCTCACAGCCACAGAGTATGGCATGAGATTCACACTAGATCCTAAGTCACACAGAGATTCCTTGAATCTCACCTTAGAGATATAACAGTCTAGCACAAAGGCTCCTGGGTCTGGAAGCTTCTCTGAAATCTGAATCGAATTCTTCTCCATCTCTTTCATGAAATTAGCCACGTCTAGCTCCTGTTTAGACAGTTTAGGAGCCTTAAAATATGAATCTTGGGGCTTGTAGACTCGTTCTAAGACTGTTGCAGGTTTCTGGTCCCATCTGCGATCTGTGTCGACCGATGCAGTAGGTGTGTCGATCGACACAAGGCAATTTTGAGCAATTTCATCAGACGTATCGGGGATGCATCGATCGATGCCATGAGTGTCGATCGATGCATGTCTCAGACATACAAAATTCTTCCAAAAAATCCGAGATTATGCTCTCTTCTTCTCCTAGCAAGTCAATCTCATCTCCTGTGATCATAGCATTGACGGATATGTTCTGTTCAGCTTTCCCAGCTCCATTTTGCCTTTGCACTGCTTAAGATGTTTGTTGACCTTGGACATCCAGCTTCTTGACATGTGTACTCAGAGACTCAAACTTCCCATTCAGATCTTCATATACAGCATCCAGCTTCCTGTTGAAGTCTACAACAGTCTTAGTCTGATCCTATAGCAACTGCTCCATCATTTCTTCCATCTTGCTCTCATAAGCACTAGCAACAGGAGGTGTCTGATATGAGGATGATCCATAAGTCCTCTGATAAGAATTCCCTTGCTGAAAAGGTTTCTGATATCCAGCAGTCTGTCCACAACCAGAAGAGTTCTGGTTGCTTGTGAAAGCACTCTTCTGTCCACCATTAAAGAACTTGTTACCTTGCTGATTTCCAAAATTGTTTCCTTGAAATCCAGAGCCACTGATGTAGTTCAAATCCTTTTCCTGTCTTTCCAGTAACTGCTCCATCATATTTATCAGCTTATCAGACTACGTATTTCGAGGAGGAACATGATGATATGATGAAGATTCATAATCTCTGGTGAATGAATAAGAACCATAGTCTCTGAAGAATGAGCTATTCTGCTGATTATCCAAGATCCGTTCCATCATTCCCATAATCTTACGTGATGCGTCAATCGATGCAAAGTAGTGTCGATCGATGCTAATCGCGAGCAAGTGTCGATCGATGCCCTGGTGGTGTCGATCGACGCAAGGCGATTCTGGTCGTACCTAAAACGCAAAAAGAAAAGAAAAATCAGTTATTAAAAAAACAAAAACAAAAGACCTAGTCTAAACCCTAAGTTCAAATCTATCGAAGACTCAAAAGAGTCCCCGGCAACGGCGCCAAAAACTTGGTAGGGTCTAAGTTTTAATCATATTCTACTGCAAGTGCATAGTTATGCTATTGTAGTATTTAGGGTATCGAATCCACAGGGACTCTAAACTCTTGCGATAGATTATGAGAATTTCAGGTTAAGCTAGGTAGAAGCGGTAAAAAGCAAGAAATCAAAATAGAAAGCAAGTAAACGGTTTGTAAATCAGAAGGCGAAGGCGTCAAGTCAAGGGAGTTCTCAGGAAATCAGGAACACGGGCAATCAATCAATCGGGATCTAATTAAGAACTGTTCTAGAACTAGAATCACAGAAGTATAAGAAGCCAATTTTCGTTGTGAATCCTATCTATGTCTAACAACCTAGCAAGCCAACTTTCGTTGCGAATTCTAGAGTTTTAAACAAGCATTAATCTCAAGTTATTTCGTTCATAATTCTTCTAAACCAAATTTCTTTGCGAGTAGATCAAATTGTTCATCTAGATTCTTTCTAGCTAATGAACCAACTGTCGTTGTGGAAATCAACCTAACATCATAAATCTGGGTAGCTACTTCAGATTAAGCATTAAGGACAACCCTAGATGAAGAACTAACAGATATGAATCCCTACAGATCAATTAACCTAAAATTCCATGAAATCCCTTGTGAGAATCCATAAACCTAACTGGTAAACAACTCAGACATGATCATCGAAACAGAAGACATCATGAATAGAAAACCAAATAGCATATAATAAAATAAAGAACTGGGGTTCGAAATCCTCTCTCTTTCAAGAACAAGATCAGCCCCTAACTCTCTCTGAATGTAAAATAAAGCGTAGCCTAAACAATGGCTTAAAAACCCTAATATAATGATCTAATCATGGCTGGGGCTTCTTTGTAATTATAAGAAACTTCTGGGCTTTTGTAAAATTTCCAAACTCTTATTAAACCGCCGAGAATTGTCCATCTCGCGTTTGTGTCGATCGATGCACAGTGTGTGTCGATCGATGCAAACCTCTGTTTTGGACAGTGAACTCTATCTCTCGGGTTAAATCTCCAAAATGCTCCAGAAAATGCTATAATCACCAAATCGACTCCAAATGTGCATAAATCTAATAACACCTGTAAAAGACTCTAAAGAAACACCAAAAGACTCTAAAACATACTTATATCATGGTCTAAAACTGGTAAAAACCATGATATATCAATGAGACGACGGTTAGACCGGATCGCGTTGAGCCCGTTGACGGTGTTACTTCTGTTGGTGGTCGTGTTGTTGAGGGGGACGGCAGATGGCTGGGGATGGCTGTGAGCTTGATTCTTTGGAATTTTCTTGGTCGTTTCTTCACAAGGGAAAGGATCCCTTGGTGAGTGACAAGTTATCGTGTCGTTTCTTCACAACGAAAGCTGGTTTCTGTCGCCAAGATGCATAAGCACCATCTTCAGGAGGATCTAAGTCATCATCTCTTCATGGTATGTGTCTTGCTCTGACGCGCTTGTAGTTGTTTTGTTTTTGTTTTGGGGTTTTTTTAGGCGTAAACGGGCGCCTGGGTTGATTGTTTTTCTTTTTTTCCGCAGTTCATTGCTATCCTGAACCAACTCAGGGATTCATATGAGTCCGAGAAGAGGCAGGCCAAGTAAACAGAGGGCGTTCTCAGCGAGCAGGTTGACGATCTGCGACGTTTTGCTCGCGAGCTGAAACTGGTTCGTAAGGAACTTGACGCGGCGAAGGGAGATTCTGCTGCTCTGTCTTTAAAAAAGCAAAAGGCCGCGGGCCTCGAGAATAAGTTGGGCGAGCTTGAGGGTGAGAAACGTGATCTTCAGCTCAAAGCTGAGTGCGAGGACAATTCCTTTTGGCTTCTCAAGAAGGCTTCCTTTGACGAAAGTCTCCGTATTGAGTGAGAGACGTTGCAAAAGAAGGCTTCTGATCATTTGGAAACCCTTAGGTCTAAGAGAGAGAGCAAGGGGAGCGTTATTCTTTTAAGCTTTTGGAGCTGAACCAGGTGGTTGGCATTCTTGGTGCTTATCAGCTGCTTATGCAGAGAGATGTGCCGGTTCCTCCCGCACTGATTGCCCAGCTTGAAAGGGACAAACCCCTCTTAGAGAAAGAGATTGATGCGTTGAGTCCCGACGTTTTGAATCCTGACAACCTGCGCATGTCACCGCTTCGTGATTTGTCAAGTGGTAATGATGTTCTAAAGGAAGCGGTTGAGGGGGGAAGGGGGACGAACGTGACGTTTGCGACTGTTGAGGATGTGACTACTCCTCGTATTTCCGACCTTCCAGAATATTCTTCTTATTGTAGTGGTTTTTTGTAATTTGACTGTTGTATGAACAATGTCCCGTTCTTGGGCTCTTTTATCTTTGAGAGGCCTTGATCTTTCGTAGTTTTCGAATATTGCGTTGTCCGGGTGTTGTTTTATTTTTTTTGATCAATCTGTCGGTTGGTGCACGGAGCTTGGCTTCTGCTCGTCGATTCGACCATGCTGCTAACTTGGAAATATTTTTGCATGATTAAAGTGTTTCGACGGAAGTGTCTTTCGATTTTCGAGACTTGGTCCACGCGCCATTATTGTTTCTTAATAACTGCTTTGCGTGTTTCTGGGAAAGTGGACCACCGTTTTTCATTAAAGGTTGCATTGGTAACTGTCGCATTGCTTTGAATGCGCTCTCAGTAACCGTTGCTTTCCTTGGCTATAAATACTGCCCTTCCTTCTCTGATTTTTTCATAATTCATGTTTCTTCGCTATCTTCCTTTCTTTTCTTTCGAAAGTTCTTTTCCTCTATTTGCGCCTTGTCTTCCTGAATAGGTTCGAGTTCTGGGCGGTGGAGGGCTGAGTCTCAGTGGGTCCTGGAAACAAGGTGCTCTGCCGATGAGTTTTTTGTTCCCCTTTTGTTTTGGTCATTGCCGACCTCTGGGGTTTCGGATGTTGCGGTCCTCGAGCGAGCTCTACTTTTTCTACGAAAGGGGATCTTGTCGATATGTGAAAATATATTGATGGTTGCCCATGTTTGTCTACCTTGATGTTAGTAGTTTGTTCTGATGCCTCTCCATTTTGTGCTCCCAGGGCAACATATGGTGTGCCGTACTGGCTCTCCCTCCTCGTGTAGGGGAAGTTATTCCTTTGGAGGGGGCCGTCGACATCAGACTATCCAGGGGAACCATGGGGTATGGCGCTAGAGGTGGGCCGACCTTTTTGGTGTGCTGAGGTTTTCTTTTCCGGGTTCTTTTCCCCCATGAAGATCCTCCCTGGCTCGGTTTTGTCGTTGTTCCCAGCTGGGCCGCTTCCTTTCGAGGATAGCCATGCCAGGAACAGACGTCGAAATCGTCTTTCAAGAAAGGAGCTCGGCTCCTTGCTGGGTGAAATCGGGCTCAACATACGAGATCCGATTCAGATGAAATCGTCTTTCAAGAAATTAGATTTTTTTTTGTTTTTTTTGCATATTTCCTTGTAATTTTGACAAGAATTAAATAAAAGAAGGGAAAGATTTATATTTGACTTTTGTTGTGTTCGTATCTTTCCCTCCCCCTTTTTCCTTTAAGCGAAACGCGTAGGTGATACGATCAGGTTTTAATCCCTAGATCTACACTGCAAGTGCACAGACGTGAACCAGTAGTATATAGGGTATCGAATCCATAGAGACTCAAGATTCTTGCGATAGATTGTAAAACGTCGAATTAAGCTAGGTGAAACAGTAGTGAAAGCAGTAGATCAGAACAGAAAAGTAAATCAAGTGGTTTGTAAGCAATCAGGCAAAACGTCAGGTCAAGGGAGTTCTCAGGAAATCAAGAACATATGTTAATCAATCAATC
Organism: Orychophragmus violaceus; assembly: GCA_030180135.1. Taxonomy (NCBI): domain Eukaryota; kingdom Viridiplantae; phylum Streptophyta; class Magnoliopsida; order Brassicales; family Brassicaceae; genus Orychophragmus; species Orychophragmus violaceus. The sequence goes on along the minus strand of CM058232.1, from coordinate 64,587,353 downwards.
GGGATCTAATTAAGAACTGTTCTAGAACTAGAATCACAGAATTATAACAGACCAACTTTCGTTGCGAATATTATCTATGTCTAACAACCTAGCAAACCAACTTTCGTTGCGAATCCTAGAGTTCTAAACAAGCATTAATCTCATGTTCTTTCGTTCACAATTCTCCTAAGCCAAATTTCTTTGTGAATAGTCAAATTGCTCATCTATGTTCTTTCTAGTTAATTAATCAACTGTCGTTGCAGAAATCAACCTAACATCAGTAATCTAAGTGGCCAATTCAGATTAAGCATTAAGAACAACCCTAGATGAAGAACTAACAGATATGAATCCCTATAGATTGATCAACCTATAATTCCATGAAATCCCTAATGAGAATCCCTAAACCTAACAGGTAAACCACTCAGACATGACAATCATAACAAAAGACATGATGAATAGAATACTGAATATCATAAAACAGAATAAGAAAACAGGGGTTCGAAATCTTCTCTCTGTCGAGAATCTGATCAGCCCCTAAAACTCTCTGAATGTAAAATAATGCGTAAGTAAAGCGTAGCCTAAACAATGGCTTAAAAACCCTAATATAATGATCTAATCACGGCTGGGACCTCTTTGTAATTAGAGAAACTTCTGGGCTTTGTTGCAATTTCCAAACTTCATTTAAACCGCCGAGAATTGTGTGTCTCGCGCTTGTGTCGACCAATGCACATGCTGTGTCGATCGACACAAGTCTGTGAAATCGATAGTGAACTCTTCTCTTAGGTAAATGCCCCAAATAGCTCTAGAATACGCCATAATGTTCAAATCCGCTCCAAACGTGTCTAGACCTGAAAACATACATAAAAGGACTCCGAAAGACTCTAAAAGACTCGATAACAAAGACATATACCATGGTTAAAAGTCCTAAAAACCATGATATATCAACTCCCCCACACTTAGCTTTTGCTTGCCCTCAAGCAAACAGAAGACCAAGATAAGGAGAAGAAGTTTGAAAACTTCAGAAACTCGTTTCATCGTAGAAGCACCACACTCAGATTCACCTTAGTAAGCCACATGAAAATGGACTTGCAAACATCAAGACCAATATATACTTCCCCCACACTTGGCAACTATCCTGAGTAAACTCCACAATCACATTCAAAGCATCCAAATTCACCATACTGACTTCTATAAGCTATTAAGTGCGGTCTCACATATGGGGTATCGATCAAAGAACACATCGATTCTTACTCTGTTAGCATCTGACCACTCATTTGTTTCTTCTGGTTCCTTTCTTCTCTTTTCCCTTCCTTAGCACTGATTTTTCCCCAGTGGGTATCATTTTATTTTTTCTATCAGTGCTCTTCCCTTACTGGGGCATACTTTGGACATGTTTCCATGGATGCACAGGAGGTAATAGGGGTCTCTACCACTCCCGCGACCACTTCGAAGCTACTAGCTTATCCTCAGTTTATCTCTTATTTTTTTTTTTACTTTCAAGGAAGGAGAGAAGGGAACCATAATCAGACAAGTTTACAAGCTATGCCAGAACCAACAGAGGAATCCGACTCAAAGTATACCAAGCCCATAGGTAAGAAAATTAAGTCAAGTTAAAGTTGAAGTCAAGTAATGGATTCTCTGAATACCTGAAGTGATATGGGTGTCCTCAGTAGGCTGGTCAGAGTTGGGTTTTCTGATAGTCATAGATCATCTGCAAATCATCCAATGGTCACTTAAGTTCCTGCAAGTGTGGTAATCTCCTTAAAAAGTCTTTGTTTCCTACTCAATTTGACTCAATAAAACAAATTTTTTGACTGACTCTAAGAAAACTGAAAGCGTGCGTTAGTAGCTACCTCCCCCACACTTGAAACACACTGACCCCAGTGGTGTCAAGCCTAGGCTCGACGAGAAAAATCGAAAATAAGAGAAAAAGGGTCGGAACACTTAGATCGATGCCGCAAGTGGTGTCGATCGATGCATATCGTGAACGCTCACGGTTATGTAGATAACCGGTGTCTGAACCACTATTGAATCGGCAAACCGTAAATCGCAACTGTGTCGACCGATGCACTATGTGTGTCGATCGATGCTGAGCGATTCTGCCTGTTTCTCACGCTTTTGAACACACCAAAACAGAGAAATAAAAACACCAAAACAAAACGAAAAATGAAAAGAAAAACAAACCTACTAGTGGGTTGCCTCCCACTCAGCGCTTGTTTTTAGTCATTAGCTTGACTATGGGATAAAGATTAGACTCATGGCGGTTTCAACAGAGACTTTGAGTGTCTCTGTGAATGTCTCCTCATCCAAGGTGGTGTATATGCTGTCGGATCATGAGATTTTCCAACGAACGGAGGAGTAGAACCAGGGCGGGAGCGAAGCTTGGGTGGGATTCTGCGTTTTCCTGCATTCAAAGCAATGCGGTTAGGAGGTTTAAGCTTAGATGATTCATGTCTTACCTTCGGTGGAAATGAGATGTCTGGAGCTTTCTGCTTATGAGCAGTTGCTGAAGGATTGTTTAGTTGATCCTGATTCAATTTCTCATTGATTGATACTACTAAACATGCTTGGATCTAGGTTCTTTTGCAGAATCATAAAGGATCTCACCTAATACCTTGTTTGTGCAGCGGAAGGAGAGGTATTGTCTGAGATCAGCAGAACCACCAAGAGATAGCTCCTCCAAAGGCTCACACACGCACATTGCAGGAAATTGGCTGCTAGACCAAGGAGGTGGGAGGCGCAGAGAGAGAGAGAGGAGGCGCAGAAGGCTGAGAAAAATTAGAGAGCTAGGTCAGGTTTTATTTATTAAAACCCCTTCTAGTTCTCATGGGCTTTTGGGCCCAAATCTCAGTCTGATTAAATCCCTTGGATTTAATCAGGCCCTTCTATCTCTCCAAGCACAGTAAATGCCTAGCACTTTTACCGTACATTCGCTGAACCGTTCCTTCATAGTTTCCTGTTAGCTTAGGCGTGTGACCCATATGGGATCATATAATAAAGGCAATAAATCCAAGATTTATAGATCATGAGCGGACTCTAGCAAGCCATCATGACCCCCAGTATTATATGACTTATGTCTGATCATTGACATACTCTTACTTTCTAGAGACAGTACAGAGATTACTGGACATAATTCCAACAATCTCCCACTTGTACTGGAATCTCTGTATTCATAATCCTTTTGTCTCAATATCTCGATTAGTCATAAGGCAAGATGAGTGTCATCCTTATAAAGTCTAATCATGTTCATCGGACTCTGATTTGATACTGACAATCCAAACGACTCGGGACAGTCCGTTTGAGCATGGCCATGCATTTTCCAGTATTAAATCTCCGATTGGCCTAGAGATATTCACTCCATTTATATTGGAGGGACAAATCCCGTCTTGTTCCATCACTGTGAACTACTCATTTCATAATACACCCAAACAAGGTCCTTATAACTATCGCTTAACGACAGCATTAGACAATGATCAAAGCGCATTAGTTCATGTGCAGTCACATGCATGCGAACTCAGGTCTAAGAACTATACTCTATAGTCGTAGTAAGAATCTCTTATGACACAGATATAAATATCCTGAAGAGTTCTTATAATCGGGTCATGTCCGGTCGTATGTACCCAACATACACCTATGTACTGACTTTGATGCCGCGCATCTATGACACACTGAGACTTTGTCATAAGTCACATACCAATCTAGTCTCACACGGTTGTTGGTGTTCCAATTTCAACAACCTTCGACTAGGGACAGGATGATATAAGCCATCTATCAAATATAGGGTCTCATGATCAAGCTAAATGACTTTGATGACTCAAGATCAAGTCACTTACTTCGATGACCTATAAAATGGTTTATATCACTTTGGAACGATTATTTCATCACAGTTAAAATAATCATAAAATAATTTTATTAAACATCTTAAAATGTTTTACAAGAACATATCAATAACTAAATAAAGCCCTTTACTAACTCGCACTGAAATTAAGACTACATCTTAATTTCACTTATCCTACAACAACAGTCCGCGACACGTGCTTAGGCCTAAGGAGTGGCTTCGTTAATAGATTAGCAACGTTCTCATTCGTTGAAACTTGCTGATCTACTTAACATCTCTGTCATTTATCTCATGGAATAGGTAATACCTACCCTCAAGGTGTTTGGACCTCTGATGTGCAGCTAGTCTCATCTATGCTGGGAATCACATCAAGTTCAGTGATGAACTCTTCTTTCCAAACAACCTCTTTCGCCGCTTCCCAAGCTGCGAAATGTTCAGCTTAAGTCATGGAGTCAGCAACAGTGCCTTGCACCGCCAGATAGACACAAGATATAACCGGACTGTGACCGGAAATCATCTTTGTCCGTTGGAAACTTGCCTTTCAGACTCTACCGACTCGTAGCACCTCACTTTCTCCGTAAATCAAGAACTTATCCTAAGTATTTTCCAAATACTTGAGAATATTCATTACGTCTATCCAGTGATTCTTTGCTGGATTTGACTGGTCTTTACTTGTCTTGCTTAACATTAAAGCAACATCAAAACAAGTACGTGTCATGGCATACATGATAGATCCAATTGCCGACGCATATGGAATCTCATCCATGCATTCAAGCTCAGCAGTTATCGTAGGACACTGTTTCTTGCTTAACGTAATGCCATGTGACATTGGCATAAAACCCTTATTGGATTGCTGAAAACGTGTAGGACTTTGTCAATTTAAGAGTCCTGACATTGTCCTACCAGCTCTTTTGGATCTCTATCTTTAGATCCAAAGTCCAAGAACATACGTGGCTTTACCCATGTCAATCACAAAACCAACTCCCTAGCCAGTCCTTTACCGACTGCAGCATTGGGACGTTATTTCCGAGAATCAGTATGTCATCGACATACACTATGAGAAATGCAACATCGCTCCCACTTATCTATTAGTAAACGCACAGTTCCGCTTCGTTCCTGTTCAAGTCAAAACCTTGACTACTTCAACAGAACGAAGATTCCAACTCCGATATGTTTGCTTCCATCCATGAATGAATCAATGAAGCTAACTTACACATAGTGTAATTTTCGGAGTCCGGGCTCACTTTCGCTTCTTTGAATTTCGCAGGTTCGTCGCTTTCAATGATCATCAGGTTCAACTAATGACGAGAAATCACTCTCGGATTAGTAACTGATTCATTCAGATCTGCGAACTTCAGGCTTTACAGGTGTAGATTCTACAGAAATCTGTAAATCCATCCGCTGCTCTCCCTCAACAGGTTGAGCAGCCTCCTGTATTTCTCGAATTTCTTTGAGTTACGCTTTTACTCCCACCGTTCGTCTTGGAAAGTAACTTCCCCTCTTAGAAAACAGAATGGACGTAAAAGTAACAAGCCTTGGTTTCCCTAGGACAACCAGCAAAGTAGCACAACTACAAATACTCAGTAAAGACGAATTTGGATCATTTCCAATCCACATTTAAGTGGTGTCTTTCAACTGATATTGGTAGAACTATTTCAGCGTAAACTTAGATATTTCTAGAGCGTTATTCTTAAAAAATATCATGGAAGATTCGTGTGACTCATCTTTAATCATTTCTGATAAGATCTGATTCTTTCTCACAGAAACACCTCCAGGTTTTCAGGAGAAATGAGCTGTGAAACGACTTCACACTCAATCAGATGATCACACCATCAATGACTTAAGTATTCTCACTCGTGATTTAATCCAGAGTCTCAATACTTCAGTCACTCAGATTCTATACCTCATTCTGGAATTCTTTCGACCATTTCAAAGAATTCTAACTCGTATCTCATCAAATGAACACGGTCATACTCACTGAAATAATCAGTGGAGACAATGAAGTACAGGAAATTTTCTCTGGCATTACTGCTCATTGGGCCACATACATGAGTATGTTCAAGGTCCAATAAGCCTTTGGGCCTTTCTCTAGCTCGGCTAAGATAGGCCCTTTGCCTTTTGGTCCAGTAAGCAGAATTCAAGTCTCATAAGATATCGTATCAAATGAGCCCAATAGTCCATAACTATGGGATTTCTGAATCCGACTTACTCTATGTGACCAAGACTTTTATGCCAAGAAAAATCAGGTTTAATTCATCAGATTTAAACCAATTCGGTATTTATGTTACATTTAGGCACTCTTTGGTTTTAGATATAAAACCCATTCCTTGAATAGGGTGCTACAATTAATATTTCATTAAGATCAAAAGAACAAAAACTTGTCTTTTATCAAAATGAAAAACATTCAAATTCTTACAAGAAAATGAAAGACAACTCTGCTTAAAGCAGGTACATTGTAGCAATTACTTAATACAAAACCAAGCCTCGAAGGCATCTACAAGTGAAAACCCTACTTCTGAGGCAGCGTCCATAGCTCCTTCCAGACATGTAGATCCACTTGTCCTTCCTTCAACATTCTACTGTTGCTTAGGCTCTGCATATTATCACAAATATCAGTGCCACAACCAGTATCCAATACCTATAATGTAGAACTTGAAGTAATAACATGAATACCTGAGGAAGTAGTCTCATACATCAACTTCAACTCCTCATCATCTTCCATGAATTTAATGCAATCTCTCTTCCAATGCCCTGTCTCTTTACAGTAGCAACACTTACCAACGTAAGAGGTATCTGACTTGGGCTCAGAAGACACACGCTTGCCATGATTCAAAATCTGGACAACTTTGTCTTCACCCTTGTCAGCACTAGGTTTAATAAACCTACCCTTCTCTTTTATGAGATTATACTGGGCACTCTTCACGTTTGGCTCAACTGTCTTGAGCATATCATGCAGTTCAGTCAGCGTCTTCGTTAAGCCTTTCTTGATATAGTTCCTTCTGAACTTATCATAGCTTGACGGCAGTGACTGCAGAATGATCTCAGTTGCCAATTCTTGGCTAACTGGATAATCCAGTTTCCTCAGGTTATCAATGTAACCCATCATTTTACTGACATGAGGACTCACTGGATGATCATTTGGTAGCTTGCAGCTAGTGAGAGACTTAACCAACTGGTATCTCTCCACTCTTACCTGCTCCTGAAATTTCAATTTCAGGCTGTTGATCATCTCTATTGGCGACTCCATGTTCTCATATTGCTTCCGCAAGTCTGAGTCCATGGTAGCCAATATCAGACCACGCACATCTACCGCATCATTATAATGCTTATTCCAAGCATCATATACTGCATGGGAGGCATTGGACCCGATCCTCACGGGGAGAGCTCTCTCAAGAACATAGTCCTTTCTCTCCTGCCTGAGGACTAGCCTCAGGTTCCGCGACCAAGTCAAGAAATTTGACCCGTTCAGCTTGTCCATCTCAAGGACAGACCGGATTGAGAAAGTGTTTTGATAGTTTGTACTAGTCATAACTGAAATTTAAGATAAAAGAATTTTAGTTAATATGTTCAATATGATTAATCTCGTATTATATTTAATATGATTAATCTCGCATTATATTCAATAACATCAGTTACCCTCAATAGAATATAATGATTCCAAGATCCACATATAACTAAGATCAAAGTGGGCCACTGGCCGTCACCCAACCTTAGCTTATATCGGTAAGCCCTATCTCGGCTAATTATATCCGTGATATAACTCTTGGTTGTGAATCTGGGCCCGAGGCCCAATCCACTCTGATGTCTCAAGGCCCGGGACTCCCGATGGCCTAGTCAAGAAAACCAGACTATACAGTCATGTAATCACTAATGTCTGGGACTCCCAATGACATCAATGAATCACAAACTGTCTTACCCACGCAAAAGATAGACACCCTCACACTGTAAGGCCGTGTGTACGATTGAATGGGCTTCAACAGCTGACATAATCTGGACAAGAAATCCAACGCTTGATATTATTTGAGGTTTGTAGGTTTTTTATTAAAATTTCATCCCAAAATAGAAGATTACTATTTTTGGAAACTTTCCATTTTTGGAAACCTACTACTTTTGGAAACTTTCTAAAATTGGAAACTTCCTAAAATTGGAAACTTTCTAACTATAGAAATTTCCTAAATATCCAAAACATGCAAATCTAGAAACTTCTATTCTAAGAAACTTTCTAATTTCAGATTTGGGAAACTGATTAATTTAAAATTAAATTTTGATTATTAAATAAAATTTTAAAATTAAATCTGAAGAAAAGACTCAAATAATTGGCCCAATTGTTTTAACTTCTTGGCCCAAGGCCCAAGAATTTGTCTATGTCCAAGACATAACCCAATTGCCCAATTAAATGACATAACCGGTCTGGTTCATTAAAATTGGTCTAACCAAAATTAATTACTACGATGACCACAATTGTCAACCGGTTATTTACTAAACCGGATTTTCTCAATTTATTTGGTCCAACCAAATCAAATTAGAAAACCACTGGTTTAGGCACTAAATCCAATTTTACGACTTTGGATTTCTTATCACGGTTTAACCAGAACTTAATAAATTTTATTAAATCTGTAATTATTAAACCGTAACGATTAAGTTTTAATTATCTTAAACCGAACCAACATAAGCCAAAACCGAACCGACCATTAGGTCACGAACCGATCACGATCGGACGCAAGCTTCACGCGATCGAGCAACGATCGGGACAGCCGCAAGCCACGCGATCGAGACGGGACGGGACGCGGGACGGGTTGTGTGATCGGGACGGGAGGGTCGGGACGAGAGCGGGACGATGGCGGGACGATCGCAGCGATCGATCCATGCGATCCGCTCGGTCAATCCACGCGATCGCGTGCTTCATCTCTCGCGCGCGAGCATCACCGATCGGTATGACCACGCGATCGATCCATGATCGGTCCGTGCATCAAGCGATCCGCTCGGCCGACTCTCGGACGCATACCGATCCTTTAGCGATCGGTTCATGCGGTTTTAGTTTAGGTTTTTAACTTGTTTCTTAAGTGTTTTACAAATCAAATTCAAGCATAGATTGATTCAAACACTTCTAAACAACCTAAACATGATTCTAAACAAGAAATCCTAATAGAACCAATGGCTCTGATACCACTTAAGGATTTTTTAGTTGATCCTGATTCAATTTCTCATTGATTGATCCTACTAAACATGCTTGGATCTAGGTTCTCTTGCAGAATCATAAAGGATCTCACCTAATACCTTGTTTATGCAGCGGAAGGAGAGGTATTGTCTGAGATCAGCAGAACCTCCAAGAGATAGCTCCTCCAAAGGCTCACACACGCACACTGCAGGAAATTGGCTGCTAGACCAAGGAGGTGGGAGGCGCAGAGAGAGAGAGAGGAGGCGCAGAAGGCTGAGAAAAATTAGAGAGCTAGGTCAGGTTTTATTTATTAAAACCCCTTCTAGTTCTCATGGGCTTTTGGGCCCAAATCTCAGTCTGATTAAATCCCTTGGATTTAATCAGGCCCTTCTATCTCTCCAAGCACAGTAAATGCCTAGCACTTTTACCGTACATTCGCTGAACCGTTCCTTCATAGTTTCCTGTTAGCTTAGGCGTGTGACCCATATGGGATCATATAATAAAGGCAATAAATCCAAGATTTATAGATCATGAGCGGACTCTAGCAAGCCATCATGACCCCCAGTATTATATGACTTATGTCTGATCATTGACATACTCTTACTTTCTAGAGACAGTACAGAGATTACTGGACATAATTCCAACAGTTGCAGGCACTGAATATGTTAGAGTAGGTTCAAGAGGAACCGCCATCTTCTTCTCTCCAATCGGACTCTCAGGTTCTACTACAACACTGAAGCTCTGTCCATCAATGGTGGATTTCTGCAGCTTATCCATCTTGAACCGCAATGGATCATATCCCTGGTGGAGATCAATCAGTCCATGCCTCACATTAATCACAGCTCCAGCAGTAGCTAAGAAAGGTCTACCAAGTAGCAAAGGATCAGCTGGCTCAATGTTATACTTCAGCACTACAAAGTCCGTTGGAATCAAGTAGTTCCCAACTCTGACATGAATGTCCTCAAGAACTCTTTCTGGATACTTCTTTGAACGATCAGCTAGAATAAGAGAGATCCTAGTAGGCTGGAAATCAATCATTCCCAATCTCTCAGCCACAGAGTATGGCATGAAATTCACACCAGATCCTAAGTCACACAGGGATTCCTTGAATCTATCCTTAGAGATGGAACAGTCTAGCACAAAGGCTCCTGGGTCTGGTATCTTCTCTGTAATCTGAACCAGCTTCTTTTCCATCACTGTCATGCATTTAGCCTCGTCTAGCTCCTGTTTGGATAGCTTAGGAGCTTTAGGATAGGGCATCTGTCGCTCAGAAACTCGTTCTGTGACTGTTGCAGGTTTCTGGTCTCGTATGGGATCTGTGTCGACCGATGCACAATGTGTGTCGATCGACACAAGGCGATTTCGAGCAATTCCATCAGACGTATCGGGACTGTGTCGATCGATGCACGAGTTGTGTCGATCGATGCTTGTCTCAGACAGACAGAATTCACCCAAAAAATCCGAGATTATGCTCTCTTCTTCTTCCAGCAAGTCAATCTCATCTCTTATGATCACAACATTGGCGGATCTGTTCTGTTCAGCTCTTCCTGATCCATTTTGCCTTTGCATTACTCCAGCAGTCTGCTGAACTTGAACATCTAGCTTCTTCACATGAGTACTCAAAGACTCAAACTTCCCATTTATGTCCAAGTACAGAGCATCAAGCTTATCATGAAGTCCACTGTACTCTTCTCCTGTCTTTCTAGAAACTGCTCCATCATACTTATCAACTTATTAGACTGTGTATTTTGAGAAGGAACAAGCTGATATGATGAAGATTCATAATCTCTGGTGAATGAATAAGAACCATAGTCTCTGCAGAATGAATTATTCTGCTGACTTTCCAAGATCCGTTCCAACATTCCTATCATCATACGCGCTGTGTCGATCGATGCAAGTAGTGTCGATCGATGCTAATCGCGAGCAAGTGTTGATCGATGCCCATGTGGTGTCGTTCGACGCAAGGCGATTCAGGTCGTACCTAAAACAGAAAAACAAAGAAAAATAAAATAAATTAGCAAAAGAAAAACGAAAAGCCTAGTCTAAACTCTAAACTCAAATCTATCGAAGACTAAAAGAGTCCCCGACAACGGCGCCAAAAACATGATACGATCAGGTTTTAATCCCTAGATCTACACTGCAAGTGCACAGACGTGAACCAGTAGTATATAGGGTATCGAATCCACAGAGACTCAAGATTCTTGCGATAGATTGTAAAACGTCGAATTAAGCTAGGTGAAACAATAGTGAAAGCAGTAGATCAGAACAGAAAAGTAAATCAAGTGGTTTGTAAGCAATCAGGCAAAACGTCAGGTCAAGGGAGTTCTCAGGAAATCAGGAACATATGTTAATCAATCAATCGGGATCTAATTAAGAACTGTTCTAGAATTAGAATCACAGAATTATAATAGACCAACTTTCGTTGCGAATATTATCTATGTCTAACAACCTAGCAAACCAACTTTCGTTGCGAATCCTAGAGTTCTAAACAAGCATTAATCTCAGGTTCTTTCGTTCACAATTCTCCTAAGCCAAATTTCTTTACGAATAGTCAAATTGCTCATCTAAGTTCTTTCTAGTTAATTAATCAACTGTCGTTGCAGAAATCGACATAACATCAGTAATCTAAGTGGCCAATTCAGATTAAGCATTAAAAATAACCCTAGATGAAGAACTAACAGATATGAATCCCTATAGATTGATCAACCTATAATTTCATGAAATCCCTAATGAGAATCCCTAAACCTAACAGGCAAACTACTCAGACATGACAATCATAACAAAAGACATGATGAATAGAATACTGAATATCATAAAACAGGGGTTCGAAATCTTCTCTCAGTCGAGTATCTGATGATATATCATGGTTTTTACTGGTTTTATGCCATCATATAAGTAAGTTTTAGAGTCTTTTTTGTGTTTCTTTAGAGTCTTTTACAAGTGTTATTAGGTACACGCACATTTGGAGTGGATTTGGAGTTATTTGGACTATTTGGAGCGTTTTGGTGTTTAGACCCGAGAGATGGAGCTCACTGTCCGAAACAGTGTACTGTGTCGATCGACACACACATGCATCGGTCATTGCATGACGAGCTGGGCCAGACTCGCGAGAGTTAATGAAGAATGCTGATATTGCAAAGTTGCCCAGAAGTTCCAGATAATTACACAGAAGCCCCAAGACGTGTTTAGCTATTTAATTAGGTTTTTAGATCAGTTTTTGGATACGCTTTCATACGCTAACATACTTTAGATAAGAGAGTTTTTAGAGCTTTTGGGGCTGATCTATTTCCTGTACTACATCTCGTTTATTGGAGAAGATTTCGAACCCCTTTACTCATTTATTAATCTCTTTTATGCAATCTATTATTTCATTGATTATGCTTTCATATTCTATGTCTGAGTAGATTCATAGTTAGGTTTAGGGATTCTCATTGTGATTTCATGACTTGTTAGATTTATTTAATTCAGTTAGGATTCATAACTTCAATGATCTTCAACCTGAATTGTGATTAATGCTAGTTCTAACCTGATCAATTAGAATCTAGATCATAGGTTGCTAGATTAGCATGAATGTGTGATTTAGAATTTGAACTATTTAGGTTGAGCAATTTAATTACTCGCAAAGAAATTTGGTTTAATTAGATTGTGAACATATCGAACTTAGAATTAAAGCTGGTTTAATCTGTTAAGAATTACAAAGAAATTTGGATTTCTGCAATTAGGCTTAGAGAATTCTCACAACGAAAGTTGGTTAATTCTACATCCGTGTTTGAGTTCTAGAACTGCGTTTAATTCGATCCTGACTGAATGAATTGTCTGCTTGTCTGATTTCCTGAGAACCTCCCTAGACTTAGCGCCTTAAGTTTATTGTTTCAAACCAATCCTGCTACTGATTTACTTTCCTGCACTGCTTTTTAGTTTCTTATCACATTTGCTTCTTTCTAGTTTTAATCCGACCGTTCTTTAATCTATCGTAGCCTAGAGTCCTTGTGGATTCGATAACCCTATATACTATAATTGCATTGACTGTGCACTTGCAGTAGAATAGGACAAAACTTAGACCTATCAAGTTTTTGGCACCGTTGCCGGGGACTCTTAGAGTCTTCGATAGATTCGAACTTAGGGTTTTTGCTAGGATTTTTATTTTTTATTTTTGTTACTGATTTTTCTCTGTTTCTTCTCTGTCGACAGGTTCATTATCGCATTGCATCGATCGTTTCACTCTTTGTGTCGATCGTTACTAGGCGATTAGAGTTGAATCGATCGTCGCACTGTTAGTATCGATCGTTGCTTGGCGATTACAGACGGTTTATGCAGAAGCGTGATACCAGAAGTAATCTGAATTCGAACCTCGTTAACCTCCAACTTGAAGAGCTTGCTAGACTAGAGAGGACCAACGGGAAAGTTTAGAGAGCAAGAATGGTTCAAGAACGTCTGATTCTGATACCCGATGATCAAGGTACCCTGAGGGACCGAGATAACAATCCGTACAATGCTGCTGGGAATAGGATTGATGCTGAAGGGAATGTAATCCCTGATTCTCCTGGACAACAACAGGAGCAGAACCAAGGCCAAGGACATGCCCAAGGTAGATAGGAGCAGAGGATGGTTATTCATGAGAGAACATTAGCTGACTACAACCGACCGGACGAGTTTCATGCTAACCGGTCAGCTCTTGTGCCTCCTGGTTTTCAGAGGAATGATTTTGAGATCAAAACCATCTACTATACTCTCCTGAAGCAGAATGCCTTCCATGGCTACCCGACTGAGCAACCTATGGATCATATAGACGAGTTTGAGGACATAATCACTGGTATGAAATATGATGCAGTGTACTATGACTATCTGTCCCTCAAGCTTTTCCCCTACTCTCTCGCTGGAGATGCTGCTGCCTGGCTGAAACAACTTCCACCTGGGAAGTTTGAGACATGGGATGCTGTGAAGAGTGAGTTCCTGAGACATTTCTATGATGATGCTCGCTCAGATCAGTCTAGACATGACATTCTTACTTTCACTCAAGGTCCTGTAGAGCCTCTTAAGACTGCCTGGATGAGATTCAAGAAGTACCAGCGCGACTGCCCGCATCCTGGATTTACTGAGGTAACATTGCTGGGTATCTTCTTTAGAGGCATAGATCTTCCTTATCAGACTGCGCTGGATAACTCCAGCAATGCAAACTTCAACACTAGGACTCCTGCGCAAGCTAAGCAGCTGATAGAGAACCTAGTAAGAAGTAATAGCTGCAAGTCTACTGATAAGAAAAGGAAGGAATCCTATGGGGAGGTAGAGAATTTGGAGATCGCTGATATTAGATTTAAGCTGGACACAGTTTGTAATCTTCTAGCTGGGAAGAAAGCTGTCCATTTTGCCCAAGATGTGGAAGTGATTCAGACTGAGGAGGACACTCAGGAAGAGGATGTGAATTACATCGGAGGATCTGGATTCCAAGGTAACAAATTTGGTAATCAGCAGGGAAACATATTCTTCAATGGTGGACAGAATGCTGGATTTCAGAAGCCTTTTCAGAAGACCTACCAACAGAGTAATCAGAGGACTTATGGATCTTCATCTTATCAGACTCCTCCTACTGCTAGTGCTCATGAGAGCAAGATGGATTCAATGCTGGAACAGCTGCTAGAAGGGCAGACTAAGATTGCTGTGGACTGCAACCGGAAGTTAGATGCTGTGTATGAGGACCTTAATGGGAAATTTGAGTCTCTAAGCACTCATGTGAAGCAATTGGACACTCAGGTGAGCCAAATTTTAAGTTCTGTCAAAGGAAAAGGTGTAGCAGACACCCATATTAAAGCCTGGCCAGTGTACATCAATGATGAATCATACCAAGGGGAAGAGTTTGAGTTAAATACAGCTGAACTGGTGGAAGAGGCTGAAATTTTCGAAAATCCTGAAATTCTCTCGGGTGGAATCTGTGAAATATCAGATGCATCGATCGATGCACCTCATGCGTCGATCGTTGCAGGTCGTGGACAGACAGTCTCATACGATTCTTATGGCATTGATGCAGAGGCAGATTCAGAGCTTAATCGTTTGTTCCCTGGAGTGTCTGAGATAACTCAACAGGAGATTTATGCACAATCTATTCGATTATATCCTAAAGTGTCTGAAGTAATTCAACAAGAGATTGATGAGCTTAAAAGGCTGAAAGAGATTGGTGAAGAGTTGGATGAAAGTCCACCTTCTGATGATCCACCTTATCGCCCTTGTGTGCAGAGATACTTGGGTAAGATGTTGCCAATGGATGAAGAGCTGAAAAATTGGGTGATAGTGGTTCCTAGACATATCAGTGAGGTGTTGCTGACTAAGATCCCAAAGAAGCTGCCTGATCCTGGTGTGTTTGTGCTGAGTTGTTCTATCTTTGAGGATGGCTTTAGGCGTTCTCTGTGTGATCTAGGAGCTGCTGGAAGTCTTATGCCATACTCTGTGGCAGAGAAGCTGGGAATGACAGATTTTTCTCATACTAGGACCTCTCTTGTCCTAGCTGATCAGTCTATAAGGATTCCAGAAGGAGTTCTTGAGGACGTCCCAGTGAGATTTGGAAACTACTTAGTTCCGACAGACTTCTTGGTGCTGAAGTACAACAGTGATCCTGACGATGCCTTGATACTTGGAAGGCCATTATTAGCTACAGCTGGAGCAGTGATAGATGTAAGGCACAGTTTGATTGATCTTCATCTGGGAGATGACACTCTTCACTTTGAGATGGACCTGCTGCGCAAGCCGCGGATTGATGGTCAGACCTTCACTATTAGAGATGGAGATGGAGAGCAGACAACTAAGACATTGGTTCCTGACCCCGGAGATCATTACATTCCATCTTTCCTTGGACAAGTTCATTCTGATACAGCTTACTCTCTGCCTTGGATGAGGAGACTTGCACAGAGGCAATCAAAGTCTCTGTCAGGATCTCCAGCAAACTGATCTTGTTCGTCCGGTCAAGCTAATGACCTTAAACAAGCGCTGAGTGGGAGGCAACCCACTGTTAGGTTTTAGTGTTTTTCTTTCTCATTTTTGGTGTTTTTCTTAGGATTTCACGTTTTTATTTGTTTTTCCTAAGTTTTAGATACAGAACACTGTCTGGAGATGTGTGACGATCGTTGCCATATGTGCAACGGTCGTTGCAGGGAGATATGACGAAGAGATGGGATCGCCTTGTGACGATCGTTGCGGTCCTGTGCAACGGTCGTTGCAAACAGTTTAATTGCAAAATTAAGGTACGCGTGCTAAACAAGAATCAATTTGGTTCAACAGCGTCGATCGTTGCACCTTGCATCGATTGTTGCTCCCACGACCCCGGTAAGTGCCTTAAACCCTTTTCTCTTCTCTTCTTCCCCATTTCGCCGTCCGTACAACCGCAAGTGCACAACCCTAAATCTCTCATTTCTTCATCATTTTCTCTGATTCAAAGCTTGAATTTACTTATTTTCACATCCCCTGTCTATTTCTCCAACCCATTTGCAGTGATTCCAAGGTATGGGCTCCCATTTTCTTCATTTTCGGAATCGGTTCTAGGGTTTAGAAATTAGGGATTTTTAGGCTTGAAATTGATGAACCCGTATTGATTAGACTTGATTTAGGATGTTTGGTGATGGTATTCGGCTGATTATGAGGTTTTGGAACGAATTTAGAACTGATCTTTGAGATTATCTGTCGGCTGTGAAATCGCCCTGCAACGTTCGACACACCTGTGCATCGGTCGTTGCTCTGTGATTTCACAGGGAGTATTCTGCCGAGACTTATATGGTTTATTGATTTTTCTTGCAGATGCTTCCTCGACCAGCTCGCAAACGTAGAGCCACCGCCACAGCAGCTACAGCTCATCATCATCCACCAGCGGAGTGGTTCCATCGAGAATCACCACAACCTGTGGACTATCAGAGAGTTCAAGCAGCGATACAACCACCATGTCCTAGAGCAGATGCACAGCTGATTCCGACAAATAAGGTCTGGGGCATGGAGATTGATGACCTTCTCAAGACTGACACGTTCACAGAGAGGCCATTACTTGACCATTGGGATGAGTTTGACACATTGCTCTACAATGGTTGGTGTGGCATGACGCTTAAGCCGACCAAGTTTGCAGATTATTCGGCTTGTAAGAGTCTGGGCATCGATGAGAAAGTTCTTGCATTGTGTAAGGGCATTGGTCTGGGGACAATGCCTATGCAGCCTCATGAGATGTACCCTGAGTTGGTAAGACAGCTGCTGGCCACTTGCAGAGTGATTTACCTTGACCCAAAGAGCAGAAAGGCTTCAGGAGGTTTATTTACCTTCATGTGCTTAGGATGCATGTATCGGATTCCCCTTCTTGATATCTGTAGGATTTATGGATTCAGCACTGAGCCTGCGCGTATTGGTATGTCTCCTCCGTGGGATGTGGAGGAAGCTCAGTATTTCTGGGAGTGCATTGGTAATGGTCGGTATAACTCACGGACTACATGGGTGATTCAGGTTAGGCATCCCGTTCTCCGATATGTCTTGCGCATCTTGGGATGTACTTTGTTGTGCAAATATGAAGCCAACAAGATGCGTAAGAACGAGATGGAGATGCTGTTCATAGGACTGAGGGACCAGTTTGAGGATACTGTTCTGAGAGATCCCACTAAAGGACTCAACTTGGGAGCTGTCTTTGCCCATCGTTTATGTGAACTGCAGAAGAAGCCATTTGATGGTGCGGGCACTGAGACAGTAGGGAGTCTTCTTACTCCCATTTTCAGGCATTGCAGGATTCCCTTAGAGGGCACATAGCGTAATGACATCAAGGAGTTCCTTGATTTAAGCCACCTGCAGAGCGCTACATGGCTCAAGGAGGGACGTATATGGGTCTATTATGACCCTGCCACTAAGAAGCGTGGTGTGGATCTTCCTGCACAGATTGATACGCTGGATGCCTTGAGATTCCGGCCCCCTACGAGAGATCAGCGCAGAGTTCCTTCTATGGCTTATCCGCTGGGAGAGCCTTCTACACGGGCTTCTACTTCATCTGCGCCTGCACCTGCTGCCCCTGTTGATGATATTGGCCCTTATCCTGAGCCTTCAATGCCTTTTCGTGATATGTTTGAGGCAGAGCGGAGAGAGCGTGAGGATGATATTTTACGGAGCATGTGGAACTTCATGCGTACCTGCACTTGCAGGAGACAGCCGCAGATACACCATCCAGGACCTTCACGACGTAGACGGCGATCTCCGACTCCCGGTTCTTCGAGCGGTACTGATCATATTGATGGGATGGAGGATGAGTGAGAGTAGTGGCTTCTCTGGATATCGGTTCTGTATTTCTTTTTCATTTTTCTTTTGCACTTTTATTTTTATTTTCTTAGGATGCTTATGTCTTTGGATGATATGCTTGCATTTGAACTATCTGTTGCTTTGATTTTGCTTGTCCACATTGATTTTCAACTTTCAGGTTCGAAAATTGAGATTTTCTCACGGACTAACCTGCTGACTTGCTGACTGATCCGAGAAATCGCAGTGCGTCGATCGACACACCTTGTGTCGATCGTCACAACACGAAAAAATCTCCTAGCAACGGTCGTTGCATTTATGCAGCGATCGATGCTTGTGCGACAGAGGTAAAAATTAGACAGAACTCAACACATCCATAACATTTTTTCTTTCTTTTACCAACCCTTAGCTTAACACTACTGGGGACAGTGTGTTTTAAGTGTTGGGGAGGTTCTACTGACTTCCATCTTTCTGTTTTCTTAGAGTCAGTCCGTTTTCCAAAAAAAAAATTGTTTTATTGAGTCAAAACCA
Organism: Orychophragmus violaceus; assembly: GCA_030180135.1. NCBI lineage: Eukaryota > Viridiplantae > Streptophyta > Magnoliopsida > Brassicales > Brassicaceae > Orychophragmus > Orychophragmus violaceus. Next base: position 64,568,604 of record CM058232.1, on the reverse strand, counting down.
GTTTAAGTAAGAAACATTGAATTTTGGAGAAGTTAACAATATCTTGCAGGAACTTAAGTAACCATTGGGATGAAGCAGAAAGATCAATCTATGACTATTAGAAAACCCAACACGGATCAACCTTCTGAGGACACCCATATCAATTCAGGTATTCAGAGGATCCTTTACTGGCTTCACCCTTAACCTGACTTAATTTCTCACCTAAGGGCTTGATATACCTTGAGTCGGATTCCTTTGTTAGTTCTAACACAACTTGTAAACCTGTCCGAGTATGGTTCCCTTTTCCCCTTCCATAAAGTAAAAAAAATATAAGTAATAAACTGAGGATGAGCTAGTAGCTCCGAAGTGGTCTCTGGGAGTGGTAGCTACAACAATCATATCATGTGCATCCATGGAATGTGTCCAAAGTACACCCCTTAACGGGAAGAGCAATGATAAAAAAAAAATGATACCCAATGGGGAAAAATCAGAATGCTAAGGAAGGGAAAAGAGAAGAAAAGGAACCAGAAAAAGATAGTATGGTGGTCTAGAGCTGGCAAAGTAAGAATCCATGTGCCCTTTGATCGATAATCCTTAGGTGAGACCGCATTTAATATGCTTAAGAAGTCAGTAGGGTGAATTTGAATTGCTTGGATTGATTGTGGAGTTTACTTAGGACAGTTGCTAAGTGTGGGGGAAGTACATGTTGGTCTTGATATCTTGCAGTTGATTCTTTCAGTGGTTTACTAAAGGGAATCTGAGTGTTGTTGCTTCTAGGACAAAAAGAGTTTCTGAAAGTTTTCAAACCTCTTCACCACGTTTTAGTTCTCTGTTTTGCTTGAGGGCAAGCAAAGGCTAAGTGTTGGGGAGTTGATAAATCATGGTTTTTACCGGTTTTATGCCATGATATAAGTATGTTTTAGAGTCTTTTTGTGTTTCTCTAGAGTCTTTTATAGGTGTTATTAGGTACACGCACGTTTGGAGTGGATTTGGAGTTATTTGGACTATTTGGAGCGTTTTGGTGTTTAGACCCGAGAGATGGAGCTCACTGTCCGAAACAGTTTACTGTGTCGATCGACACACACATGCATCGGTCGTTGCATGACGAGCTGGGCCAGACTCGCGAGAGTTAATGAAGAATGCTGATATTGCAAAGTTGCCCAGAAGTTTCAGATAATTACACAGAAGCCCCAAGACGTGTTTTAGCTATTTAATTAGGTTTGTAGATCAGTTTTTGGATACGCTTTCATACGCTAACATACTTTAGAGGAGAGAGTTTTTAGAGCTTTTGGGGCTGATCTATTTCCTGTACTACATCTCGTTTATTGGAGAAGATTTCGAACCCCTTTACTCATTTATTAATCTCTTTTATGCAATCTATTATTTCATTGATTATGCTTTCATATTCTATGTCTGAGTAGATTCATAGTTAGGTTTAGGGATTCTCATAGGGATTTCATGACTTGTTAGATTTATTTAATTCAGTTAGGATTCATAACTTTATTGTTCTTCAACCAGAATTGTGATTAATGCTAGTTCTAACTTGATCAATTAGAATCTAGATCTTAGGTTGCTAGATTAGCACGAAAGTGTGATTTAGAATTTGAACTATTTAGGTTGATCAATTTAATTACTCGCAAAGAAATTTGGTTTAATTAGATTGTGAACATATCGAACTTAAAATTAAAGCTGGTTTAATCTGTTAGGAATTACAAAGAAATTTGGATTTTTGCAATTAGGCTTAGAGAATTCTCACAACGAAAGTTGGTTAATTCTACATCCGTGTTTGAGTTCTAGAACTGCGTTTAATTCGATCCTGACTGAATGAATTGTCTGCTTGTCTGATTTCCTGAGAACTCCCTAGACTTAGCGCCTTAAGTTTATTGTTTCAAACCAATCCTGCTACTGATTTACTTTCCTGCACTGCTTTTTAGTTTCTTATCACATTTGCTTCTTTCTAGTTTTAATCCGACCGTTCTTTAATCTATCGTAGCCTAGAGTCCTTGTGGATTCGATAACCCTTTATACTATAATTTCATCTTTGTAGTTATGAGAAACTTCTGGGCTTTGTTGCAATTTCCAAACTTCATTTAAACCGCCGAGAATTGTATGTCTCGCGCTTGTGTCGACCGATGCACATGCTGTGTCGATCGACACAAGTCTGTGAAATCGATAGTGAACTCTTCTCTCGGGTAAATGCCCCAAATAGCTCCAGAATGCGCCATAATGTCCAAATCCGCTTTAAACGTGTCTAGACCTGAAAACATACATAAAAGGACTCCAAAAGACTCTAAAAGACTCGATAACAAAGACATATACCATGGTTAAAAGTCCTAAAAACCATGATATATCAGTAGGGGTGCTTTTGTTCCCCCTTTTTTTTTGAGGAAGCAAATTTTGGGTGGGAGGCGTTTCTTGGCTTTGGGAAAAATCAAATTTTAGGCGCGAGTACGTGCTCGGCTTATCCTGTTTTTGATTTTCTTGAATCAAAATTATGCTCGCCCATTATTCTACAAATTTTTGGAAGTGCGAGCTTGGCGGCTGATCTCGTCATTTGTTAATTTTTGTAGGTGCAAGAACGTGCTCGGCTTATCCTGTGAAGTCCTTGAACATATTTATGCGAAGGAGGTTCGGCTTACAAAACCTTTTCTAAGGAGTTATGCGGGTCTGGCCCCGGCTTGAGGTCGCCGAAATCGATGATGTGACGTAACCTCATTGTGCATGAGACACATGTTTATTTGATCGATCATTTGGCCATAATATCGATTGTTAAGTAATAGAGAGCATAATTATGTCTAAACAGAATAATTTGGATTGAATATAGAGGTGGCTGCACCTTGGGGAATTTGCCTACGTACTCTCCGAGGACAGAGCAAGCCGAGCATAGTTCTTTTTTTTTACAAGTCTTGGGCAGGATCCCAAGATTGAATATAGAGGTGGATGCACCTTGTGGAGCTTGCTTCATGTAGGAGTTGGAGCTCCCTAGGGCAATTTTTTAGCCGAGGGGCGACTCGTTTGTTTTTCCTGATGTTGAGGTTGTGGGCATCTGCTCGGTTATGAGACATGATGTTTGTCGTATCTTGCGCACTACAGCGAAGCAGTATCTCGAGATTTTCTGACTGCCTCGAAGCGTGAAGATTCCTCCTCGGGTCAGGAATTTTACGCATTGGTGGTAAGTTGAGGGTACTGCTTTCATGGCATGGATCCAAGGGGATCCTAAGATCAGGTTGTAGATTGCAAGTCGATCTATGACGATGAACTTGATGACCTTAGTTATGCGTCCGACGTGTACCGATAGTTTGATTGTCCCGATCGTGGTGGTTGTGTCGCCGGCGAATCTGGTGAGAGGTTTCTCTGAGCTCTTCATCTTATCGTCTCGTAGTTCCATTCTTTGCAGGGTTTCTTCGAAGATTAGGTCGACTGAGCTTACCAAATCGATCAGGATTTTGGTGACATCGAAGTCGCCGTTCTGGAGTTCGCCGATGAGCGGGTCTTTGTGCGGTTTTTTGAGTCCTTCTTCGTCTTCCTTGGTGAAGGTGATATTGGTACCGGTTTTTAGCTCTTTGATGGTTCTTATTCCAATGCTGTCGTACGTCGTCTTGCTAACCGTAAGCTGTTATCGAGCGTACTAAGTCGTTGCAAGTTGGGAGTCCTCCCATGATCATGTTGATAGGTTTCCTGGGTATGAGCGCATCCTCTTCGTCGTCGACGCGAGTTCGCTTTGGTGGTTCTGTGTTGATATCCCCTCGCTCTGCTAGTTGTTGACCGGTCTACCTTGCTTTTTCTTCTTTGATGAGCCTGAACTGCTCCTCCTCGTTTTTGGGTTGTCGCCGTGTTTCTCGATGCCCAGGAGGTGTTGCTAGCGCGCTCCGGTTTGTTATGTTCGTTACTCCTTTTTGATATTCTCCGAGCAAGAGACTTTGGAGGTGTCAACACTCGGCATTTCTATGCCCAGAGCGCTGATGGAAGGTGCCCAAAGCCTTTTCTTGATCGTCGGTTTGCACGTATTTGTTCCATTCTCGATTTTGTTGGTTGTTTGGCTGGTTGCGACCCTGGTGCTGGGTTGTCTATTGGTTTGTTTGTTGCTCGCTGACGTAGCACGTTTTTGCCTTTTTTCCTTTGTCGTCAAGGCATTCAGGTGTTGAATCCTTCACCAAGCAGCCGTCTTCGTCGAAATAGTGGAGGAAAAGGACATGCTCGCCAAGAAGTTCTCCTCAACTAAAAAAGGGGAAGGGGGCGTCTTCAAGGGTTTTTGGTTTGTTTATGAAAGCTCGTCGCAGAACGTTGATTCGTACCAAAGTCCGTTCTGTAGCGCCGGGAGTCGGCGCTTGAGGCTCCCACCTGGATAAACATGGAGTAATGCTTGAGAAAAGTATTCGTCAACTGGTGATAGTTGTCGATAGAGTGCGCTTTCAGGCGCGAGAACCAATTGAGGGCGACATCACTTAAGTTTTCGACGAAGAGCTGGCAGAAGTCGGTGTCACGCTCTTCGGGCGAGAACTGAGATCGTCCCATTGCAATGATAAAAGCTGTTAGGTACTTTTGAGGATCTGAGTTCTCTTCGCAGGTTGGAAACTTAATTTTACCAGGGTTCCTGATCGGTGCTCCCGTTATCTTCCCCGTGAATGGTGTGTGTTTGTGTCTCGTTGAGGACTCGGTCTATTTTGGGGGCCGAGTGTTAGATTTTAGAGATTCAGATTGTATGAAATGAGAATAAGAAGAGGAGAATAGAGAAATAGACTCGGCGGCTGGGAAAATAAATCCCTTTACCTTTTCTTCTTGTTTACACACTACAAGTTATATATAGTGAGTTGACTAGGGCTACATCAGGAATAAACAAAGAATAAACTAAAAAAAAAAGACAAGAGAAGCTAGCCAACCTGGACACCAACGGTCATGAGGGAAAGGGACAGCTGCTTCATTAACTTCACATGTGACTCTATTTTGTCCGTCTTATATAGATGGATTATGTAGCAGACTACATAGTTTGCAGATGTAGTTGACTATGTTCTCCTGATATAGTTCCAATTCTTTGATATAGTTTCCTAGTATAGCTGACTATACGACGGATGTACACACTGATAGGGCACAATGCTTATTTATCATGATCAATACTCCCCCTCAAGTTCATACTTTGGAATCACCCTAAAGACTGAACTTGGAATGATCATAGCAACACCTCATTAAAACTCTTGATGTTGAAAACCACTTGGGACAAAACCACATCAAGGGAAAAAGAGTATGCTGCACATGAGTCAGAGAAGTTCTAATCATGAGTAGGAAGGCCTACAAGTCCTAACTTTCAGCCTTAGTGAAGATGTCTGCTAGCCAATCTTCACTCTTGGTGTAACAGGGTAGAACCGCCCCATCTTCAATCTTCTCCCTTACCTTGTGACAATCTATCTCAATGTGTTTAGTCCTTTTATGGAACACAGAGTTGGTAGCTACGTGGATTGCAGTTTTATTGTCACACTGGAAGGTGATAGGACTTGATTGCTCAATGCCAAAGTCTTTAAGGAGAGCCTTCAGCCATGTCACAACTCTTTTGTGAGCTTCCTCATTGCTCTATACTGATATGATCAGAGTTTTAATCTCTAGATCTACACTACAAGTGCATAGACGTGAACTAGTAGTATATAGAGTATCGAATCCATAGAGACTCTAGACTCTTGCAATAGATTATAGAATTTCAGGTTAAGCTAGGTAGAAGCGGTAGAAAGCAGTAAATCAAGTAAAAAAGTAAATAGATCGGTTTGTAAATCAGAAGGCGAAGGCGTCAGGTCAAGGGAGTTCTCAGGAAACAGGAACATAGGCTAATCAATCAATCGGGATCTAATTAAGAACTGTTCTAGAACTAGAATCACAGAATTATAACAGACCAACTTTCGTTGTGAATATTATCTATGTCTAACAACCTAGTAAGCCAACCTTCGTTGCGAATCCTAGAGTTCTAAACAAGCATTAGTCTCAGGTTCTTTCGTTCACAATTCTCCTAAGCCAAATTTCTTTGCGAATAGTCAAATTCCTCATCTAAGTTCTTTCTAGTTAATTAATCAACTTTCGTTGCAGAAATCAACCTAACATCAATAATCTAAGTGGCCAATTCAGATCAAGCATTAAGAACAAACCTATATGAAGAACTAACATATATGAATCCCTACAAATTGATCAACCTATAACTCCATGACATCCCCTGTGAGAATCCCTAAACCTAACTGGTAAACTACTCATACATGATCAATGAATCAGAAATCATAATGAATAGAAAACCAAATGTCATAAAAGAGAAACAAAGAATATGAGTTCCAAATCTCTCTCTCTCTGAATAAAAGAAAGCGTAAGTAAAGCGTAGCCTAAACAAATGGCTAAAAACTCTAATATATAGTCTAAAACACGTTGATAGGTCGAGTTTTAATCCCTATACTAACTGCAAGTGCACAGTGATGTAGTTGTAGTACTTAGGGTATCGAATCCACAGGGACTCCGGTCGATAGATTAAGAACAGAAAAGATTAAACTAGGAGAAAGCAAATATGATTAGAAACTAAAAAGCAAGCAGAAAGTAAATAGCAGCGAGTTTGTGAGCAAGGAAGCGAAGCGTTAAGTCTAGGGAGTTCTCAGGAAATCAGGAACACAAGCAGACAATCAATCGGGATCTAATTAAGAACTATTCTAGAACTCAAACACAGATATAGAATTAACCAACTATCGTTGCGAGAATTCTCTAAGTCTAAGTGCAGCAATCCAAATTCCTTTGCAATTACTAACAGATTAAACCAGCTTTAATTCCAGGTTCGATATGTTCACAATCTAAATAAACCAAATTTCTTTGCGAGTAATTAAATTGCTCATCTAGGTTCTTTCTAGCTAATCAACCAACTGTCGTTGCATCAATCAACCTAACATCATAAATCTGGATAGCTACTTCAGATTACGCAGTAAGAACAATCCTAGATGAAGAACTAACAGATATGAATCCCTACAGATTTATTAACCTATAATTCCATGAAATCCCTAATGAGAATCCCTAAACCTAACAGGTAATCTACTCAGACATGATCATCGAGACAGAAAATATCTTGAATAGAAAACCAAATAGCATATAATAAAACAAATAACTGGGGTTCGAAATCCTCTCTCTTTCGAGAACAGGATCAGCCCCCAACTCTCTCTGAAAATAAAATAAGACTTAAGAAAAGCGTAGCCTAAACAATGGCTTAAAAACCCTAATATAATGGTCTAAAGTCGGCTGGGGCTTCTTTGTAATTATAAGGAACTTCTGGTTTTTGTGCAATTTCCATATTCTTCTCATTAAACGCCGAGGATTTGTCTGCGTCGACCTTGTGTCGATCGTTGCACAAGATGTGTCGATCGACACAGGTCTGTGAATTTGACAGTGAAGTCTTCCTCTCGGGTCAATACTCCAAAATGCTCCAGAATGCACCATAACGTCCAATTCCGCTCCAAACATACCTAGACCTGTAAACATACTAAAAAGACTCCAAAACATAACATAAGACTCGATAAATAAGATATATACCATGGTTAAAATCCATGTTATATCAACTTCCCCACACTTAGCTCTTGCTTGCCCTCAAGCAAGTAAAGAACTAAAACATGGTGAAGAGGTTTGAAAACTTTCAGAAACTCTTTTCATCCTAGAAGCAACAACACTCAGATTCCCCTTAGTAATCCACATGAAAGATTTCACCTGCAGACATCAAGACCAACATATACTTCCCCCACACTTAGCAACTGTCCTAAGTAAACTCCACAATCACATTCACGCATTCAAATTCTCCCTACTGACTTCTGCAAGTATTTAAGTGCGGTCTCACCTAAGGAGTATCGATCAAAGGCACGTGGACTCTTACCTTATCAGCTCTAGACCACCATACTATCTTTCTTTAGTCCCTTTCTTCTCTTTTCCCTTCCTTAGCATTCTGATTTTTCCCCATTGGGTATCATTTTTTTTTTATCAGTGCTCTTCCCGTTAAGGGGTGTACTTTGGACACATTCCATGGATGCACAGGATATGATAGTTGTAGCTACCACTCCCAGAGACCACTTCGGAGTTACTAACTCATCCTCAGTTTATTATCTTTTTTTTTTTTTATGGAAGGGGAGAAGGGAACTAAATAGGACAGGTTTACAGGCTGTGTCAGAACTAACAAGGGAATCCGACACAAAGTATACCAATCCCTTAGGTGAGAAAATTAAGTCAGTATTAAGGTGAAGTCAGTAAAAGGATCCTCTGATACCTGAAGTGATGTGGGTGTCCTCAGTAGGTTGATCCATGTCTGGGTTTTCTAATAGTCAGAGATTGTTCTGCAACTTCATCCCAATGGTTACTTAAGTTCCTGCAAGTGCTGTTAATCTTCTCAAAAAATCATTGTTTCCTACTTAAACTGGTTTTGACTCAATAAAACAAATTTTTGAAAATTGGACTGACTCTTAAGAAAACAAAAGCGTGCGTCAGTAGTCTCCTCCCCCACACTTAAAACACACTGTCCCTAGTAGTGTCAAGCTTAAGGTCGGTGAGAATAAATAATCAAATCGAAACAATCCGAAAAGTTGCAGAACACGTACATGTCGTCGCCCTGTGTCGATCGATGCCACAAGGGTGTCGATCGATGCAAGGCGAATTTTGCTCGCGGTTATGTGAATAACCGATGTCTGGACCGCAATTGAATCGGTAAACCGTAAATCGCAACTGCATCGACCTATGCAGTAGGTGTGTCGATTGATGCAATGCGATTTTGCCTGTTGCTCAAGCCTTTGAACACACAAAAACATAAAAATTAAAAACACCAAATCAAATTGAAAAACGAAAACTAAAACGAACCTAACAGTGGGTTGCCTCCCACTCAGCGCTTGTTTTGAGTCATTAGCTTGACTATGGGAAGATATCAGATTCATGGCGGTTTCAACAGATACTTTGAATGTCTCTGTGAATATCTCTTCATCCAGGGTGGTGTGTATGCTGTCAGATCATGATGTCTCCCAAGGAAAGAGTAAACAGAATCAGGGCGGGAGCGAAGCTTGGGTGGGATACTGCGTTTTCCTGCATTCAAAGCAATGCGGTCAGGAGGTTTAATCTTAGGTGATTTATACCTTACCTTTGGTGCAGATCTGATGTCTGGAGCTTTCTGCTTATGAGCAGTTACATGTACTGAAGATGTTAGAGCAGGTTCAAGAGGAACCGCCATCTTCTTCTCTCTACTATCAGATACTGTAGTTCCACCAATCTGAGCTTCTTCTTTTAAATGACCATCAGTTGAGATCATCTTCTTATCCACCACTACCATGCACTTCTCTACACTCTGCCCATGTTTAGACCTTATAGGAACTTTTGGGAATGGTATTGGAGGTTTGTAGACCCGTTCCTTAGCAAAAACATCAGATTTGGGTGAAATTGGGTATGTCCGTAAGAACTCGAAATTTCCGTCAGAACTGCGTGTCGACCGACACTAAAGGGGTGTCGATCGATGCATGTCTCAGACAGATAATATTCATCCAGAAAATCCGAGATTATGCTCTCTTCTTCACCTAGCAACTCAATCTCATCTCTAAAGGTTACAGCTTTGATGGATATGTACTGTTCATCTTTCCCAGCTTCATTATGCCTTTGTATTGCTTGAGATGTTTGTTGGATTTGAACATCCAGCTTCTTCACATGTGTGCTCAGAGATTCAAACTTCCCATTAAGATTTTCATGCATAGCATCCAACTTCCTGTCGAAGTCTACAGCAGTCTTGGTCTGATCCTCTAGTAACTGCTCCATCATGGATTCCATCTTGCTCTTATAAGCATTAGCAGCAGGAGGTGTCTGATATGAGGACGATCCATAGGTTCTCTGAAAAGAATTACCTTGCTGATTACCAAACCTGTTTTCTTGAAATCCATAGCTATTGATGTAGTTTAAATCATCTTCCTGCTTCTCCAATAACTGATCCATCATGCTCATCAACTTATTAGACTGTGTATTGTGAGGAGGAACAGGCTGATATGATGAAGATTCATAATCTCTGGTGGAACCATAGCCTCTGCAGGACGAGTTATTATGCTGATTTTCCAACATCCGTTCCATCATTCCCATCATTCTTTCGCACTGTGTCGATCGATGCAGAGTAGCGTCGATCGATGCAAGCTCGAGAATGCAACGATCGACACACAGGACCGTGTCGATCGATGCAAGGCGATTACAGGCGTACCCTGAAACGCAAGAACATAAAAAGAAAAAAAATTTGTAACAAAAAAAATAAAAACGAAAAACCTAGTCTAAACCCTAAGTTTAAATCTATCGAAGACTCAAAAAAGTCCCCGACAACGGCGCCAAAAACTTGATTGGTCGAGTTTTAATCCCTATACTAACTGCAAGTGCACAGTGATGTAGTTGGAGTACTTAGGGTATCGAATCCACAGGGACTCCGGTCAACGATAGATTAAGAACAGAAAAGATTAAACTAGGAGAAACTAAAAAGCAAGCAGAAAGTAAATAGCAGCGAGTTTGTGAGCAAGGAAGCGAAGCGTTAAGTCTAGGGAGTTCTCAGGAAATCAGAAACACAAGCAATCAATCAATCGGGATCTAATTAAGAACTATTCTAGAACTCAAACACAGATATAGAATTAACCAACTGTCGTTGCGAGAATTCTCTAAGTCTAAGTGCAGCAATCCAAATTCCTTTGCAATTACTAACAGATTAAACCAGCTTTAATTCCAGATTCGATATGTTCACAATCTAAATAAACAAAATTCCTTTGCGAGTAATTAAATTGCTCATCTAGGTTCTTTCTAGCTAATCAACCAACTGTCGTTGCATCAATCAACCTAACATCATAAATCTGGATAGCTACTTCAGATTAAGCAGTAAGAACAATCCTAGATGAAGAACTAACAGATATGAATCCCTACAGATTTATTAACCTATAATTCCATGAAATCCCTAATGAGAATCCCTAAACCTAACAGGTAATCTACTCAGACATGATCATCGAGACAGAAAATATCTTGAATAGAAAACCAAATAGCATATAATAAAACAAATAACTGGGGTTCGAAATCCTCTCTCTTTCGAGAACAGGATCAGCCCCCAACTCTCTCTGAAAATAAAATAAGACTTAAGAAAAGCGTAGCCTAAACAATGGCTTAAAAACCCTAATATAATGGTCTAAAGTCGGCTGGGGCTTCTTTGTAATTATAAGGAACTTCTGGTTTTTGTGCAATTTCCATATTCTTCTCATTAAACGCCGAGGATTTGTCTGCGTCGACCTTGTGTCGATCGTTGCACAAGATGTGTCGATCGACACAGGTCTGTGAATTTGACAGTGAAGTCTTCCTCTCGGGTCAATACTCCAAAATGCTCCAGAATGCACCATAACGTCCAATTCCGCTCCAAACATACCTAGACCTGTAAACATACTAAAAAGACTCCAAAACATAACATAAGACTCGATAAATAAGATATATACCATGGTTAAAATCCCTAAAATCCATGGTATATCACACGTCTGGGGGCCTTTTTGCAAATCTGGAAAGTTTCTGGGCAAAAACTGTAATTTCTCCAAAATGCAGATTTTTGGGCGCAGAACTGCGTCGACCACTGCGTCGACCACTGCATCGACCACTGCAGAACTGCATCGATCGATGCTCTGCGAAAACGCAGCCAGTGAACTCTGTGAAATCTCTAAATAGTGCAGAATTGCTCCAGATGCTCCCAAAACGCCCAATTAAGCTCTAAATGTCCTTAAACCTGTAAAACACCTGAAAAGACTCCAAAACACATAGAAAGACTCGATAAATAAGACATATACCATGGTTAGAAGTCCTAAAAACCATGATATCAACTCCCCCACACTTAGCTTTTGCTTGCCCTCAAGCAAACAGAAAACCAAGATCAGGAGAAGAAGTTTGAAAACTTTAGAAACTCATTTCATCGTAGAGGCACCACACTCAGATTCGCCTTAGTAAGCCACATGAAAATGAACCTGCAGACATCAAAACCAACATATACTTCCCCCACACTTATCAACTATCCTGAGTAAACTCCACAATCACATTCAAAGCATCCAAATTCACCATACTGACTTCTAAAAGCTATTAAGTGCGGTCTCGCCTAAGGATTATCGATCAAAGGGCACATGGATTCTTACTCTGTTAGCTCTAGACCACCATACTATCATTTTCTGGTTCCTTTCTTCTCTTTTCCCCTCCTTTTTTTATCAGTGCTATTCCCGTTATGGGGTGTACTTTGGACACATTCCATGAATGCACATGAGGTAATAGGGGTCTCTACCACTCCCGTGACCACTTCGGAGCTATTACCTCATCCTCAGTTTATTACTCTTTTTTTTTTTACTTTAAGGAAGGGGAGAAGGGAACCTTACTTGGACAGGTTTACAAGCTGTGTCAGAACTAACAGAGGAGTCCGACTCAAGGTATACCAAGCCCTTAGGTGAGAAAATTAAGTCAAAATTAGGGGTGAAATCAAGTAATGGATTCTCTGAATACCTGAAGTGATATGTGTGTCCTCAGTAGGCTGGTTAGTGTTGGGTTTTCAAATAGTCATAGATCATCTGCAACTCATCCAATGGTTACTTAAGTTCCTGCAAGTGTTGTAATCTCCTCAAAAAGTCCTTGTTTCCTACTAAATTTGACTCAATAAAACAAATTTGGACTGACTCTAAGAAAACAAACGCATGCGTCAGTAGCTACCTCCCCCACACTTGAAACACACTGTCCGAAGTGGTGTCATGCATAGGCTTGGTGAGAATAGGAAATTAAATCCGAAAATCCGAAAGTTGTAGAATACTTACCTGTCGTCGGCCTGCGTCGATCGATGCCACAAGTGGTGTCGATCGATGCAAGGCGGATTTTGCTCACGGTATGTAGATAACCAGTGTTTGAACCGCAATCGAATCGGCTAACCGTGAATCGCAACGGTGTCGACCGATGCACTATGTGTGTCGATCGATGCAGTGCGATTCTGCCTGTTTCTCACGCCTTTGAACACACAAAAATAGAAAATCAAGAACACCAAATCAAAACGAAAAATGAAAAGAAAAACGAACCTACTAGTGGGTTGCCTCCCACTCAGCGCTTGTTTAAAGTCAGTAGCTTGACTATGGAAAGGAGATCAGACTTATGGGGGATTCAACAGAGACTTTTAGTGTCTCTGTGAATGTCTCTTTAGCCAAGGTGGCGTATAAGCATTCAGATCATGAGATCTCCCAAGGAAAAAGCGATCAGAACCAGGGTGGGAGCGAAGCGTGGGTAGGGTACTGCATTTTCCTGCATTCACAGCTTTGTGGTTAGGAGGTTTGAGCTTAGAAGAATCATACTTGTGCTTTGGTGGATGTGAGAGATCTGGAGCTTTCTGCTTATGAGCAGTTGCAGGCACTGAAGATGTTAGAGCAGGTTCAAGATGAACCGCCATCTTCTTCTCTCCAATCGGACTCTCTGGTGGCACTACAACACTGAAACTCTGTCCATCAATGGTGGATTTCTGCAGCTTATCCATCTTGAACTGCAAAGGCTTGTCTCCCAGCTGGAGATCAATCAGTCCATGTCTCACATCAATAACTGCTCTAGCAGTGGCTAAGAATGATCTACCAAGTAGCAGAGGATCATCAGGCTCAATATCATACTTCAGCACCACAAAATCTGTTGGAATCAAGTAGTTTCCAACTCTGACATGAATGTCCTCAAGAACTCCTTCCGAATATCGCGTTGAACAATCAGCTAGGATAAGAGAGATCCTAGTAGGCTGGAATTCCATCATTCCCAATCTCTTAGCCACAGAGTATGGCATGAGATTCACACAAGATCCTAAGTCACACAGAGAACGCTTGAATCTTTCTTAGAGATTGAACAGTCTAGCACAAAGGCTCCTTGGTCTGGTATCTTCTCTGTAATCTGAATCAGCTTCTTTTTCATCACTTTCATGCAGTTAGCCGCTTCTAGCTCCTGTTTAGACAGTTTAGGAACCTTAGGATATGGCACAGAGGGCTTATAGACTCGTTCTAGGACTGTTGGTTTCTTGTCCCATCTGGGATTTGTGTCGACCGATGCACAATGTGTGTCGATCGCCACAAGGCGATTATGGTCAAATTCATCAGACGTATCGGGGATGCATCGATCAACATCGAGGGTGTGTCGATCAACGCATGTCTCAGACAGACAATATTCATCCAGAAAATCCGAGATTATGCTCTCTTCTTCTCCTAGCAAGTCAATCTCATCTCATGTGATCATAGCATTGACGTATTGCCTCTGTTCAGCTTTCCCAGCTTCATTTTGCCTTTGTATTGCTCCAGCTGTCCGTTGAACTTGGATATCTAGCCTCTTCACATGTGTTCTCAAAGATTCAAACTTCCCATTCAGATTTTCATACAATGCGTCTATCTTTGAGTTGAAGGACACAGTGATCTGTTGTTGTCCCTCAAGAAACTGCTCCATCATGGTTTCCAATCTGCTCTTATATGTAGGTGCAGGCGGTGCTTGGTAAGAAGAAACACCATAGTTCCTTGAGAAGGAATTACTCTGTTGCTGGAAGGGTTTCTGAAAAGCAGATTCCTGATTGTAGAATCCAAACCCTCCAACGTAGTTGATAGTTTCTTGCGCATATTTTCCTAGTAGAAGACTATGTAGAGAGTCAACTTTGTTCTTCAACCCAGCTATCTGTGAACTGTCAATCCCTGAGCTGAAAAAATCATTCTGACACATCGTCCTTACGGATCTCTTAGTCTTCTTGGTGATTCCGCGAAATGTGTCGACCGATGCAGGAAGAGCGTCGATCGATGCAATGCAAAATTTATATCGATCGACACACAGGACCGTGTCGATCGATGCAAGCCGATTCTGTCGAACCTGACCTGTAAAACAAAGAAAAACAGAAAAATAAATCAGTAAAATAAAAAAAAATAATAAAAAAACGAAAAACCTAGTCTAAACCCTAAGTTCAAATTTATCGAAGACTCAAAAGATCCCCGGCAACGGCGCAAAAATCTTGATACGATCAGAGTTTTAATCCCTAAATCTACACTGCAAGTGCACAGACGTGAACTAGTAGTATATAGGGTATCGAATCCACAGAGACTCTAGACTCTTGCGATAGATTATAGAATTTCAGGTTAAGCTAGGTAGAAGCGGTAGAAAGCAGTAAATCAAGCAATAAAGTAAATAGATCGGTTTGTAAATCAGAAGGCGAAGGCGTCAGGTCAAGGGAGTTCTCAGAAAATCAGGAACATAGGCTAATCAATCAATCGGGATCTAATTAAGAACTGTTCTAGAACTAGAATCACAGAATTATAACAGACCAACTTTCGTTGCGAATATTATCTATGTCTAACAACCTAGTAAGCCAACTTTCGTTGCGAATCCTAGAGTTCTAAACAAGCATTAATCTCAGGTTCTTTCGTTCACAATTCTCCTAAGCAAAATTTCTTTGCGAATAGTCAAATTGCTCATCTAAGTTCTTTCTAGTTAATTAATCAACTTTCGTTGCAGAAATCAACCTAACATCAATAATCTAAGTGGCCAATTCAGATCAAGCATTAAGAACAACCCTAGATGAAGAACTAACAGATATGAATCCCTACAGATTGATCAACCTATAACTCCATGAAATCCCCTGTGAGAATCCGTAAACCTAACTGGTAAACTACTCAGACATGATCAATGAATCAGAAATCATAATGAATAGAAAACCAAATGTCATAAAAGAGAAACAAAGAATATGAGTTCCAAATCTCTCTCTCTGAATAAAAGAAAGCGTAAGTAAATCGTAGCCTAAACAAGTGGCTAAAAACCCTAATATATAGTCTAAAACACGTCTGGGGGCCTTTTTGCAAATCTGGGAAGTTTCTGGGCAAAAACTGTAATTTTTCCAAACTGCAGATTTTTGGGCGCAGAACTGCGTCGACCACTGCAGAACTGCATCGATCGATGCACTGCGAAAATGCAGCCAGTGAACTCTGTGAAATCTCTAAATAGTGCAGAATTGCTCCAAATGCTACCAAAACGCCCAATTAAGCTCTAAATTTCCTTAAACCTGTAAAACACTTGAAAAGACTCCAAAACACATAGAAAGACTCCATAAATAAGACATATACTACGGTTAAGAGTCCTAAAAACCATGATATATCATATACTCAGCTTCAGCACTTGAGCAGGAGACAACCTTCTGCTTCTTGGTCTTCCAAGTCACTAAGTTTCCTCCAATGAAAGTACAATAACCAGTTCTGGATCTCTTATCACTCTTATCACCAGCCCAATTTGCATCACAATACCCAACAATCTCAGTGTTGTTGTTCTTACCCTACCAAATGCCTTGTCCTTGAGTGCCCTTGAGATATCTAGTATCCTTTCTATCATGCTTTAGTGGTGGACAGTAGGTGTTTTCATGTGTTGGCTTACTTGGTTCACAGCAAAACATAGGTCTAGTCTAGTGAGTGTAAGGTAGATGAGTTTCTCAACCGTTCTTCTGTATAGAGACACATCCCCAAACTTCTCATTATTTGATTTCCCCCCCCCCCTCCTTTCTATTGACTTGGTAGCCATCTTCAAGAGGAGTTTTAGCTATCTTGCTTTCTTGCATTCCTGTTTCTGTCAACAAGTCCCTCACATACTTTCTTTGAGACAGAAACAAACCATCTTGAAATCTGCACACTGCAATTCCCAGGAAGTATTTCAACTCACCGAGGTCCTTGATGTTAAATGAGGTCTTGAGGAATGCTTTGGTGGATTGGATTCCTGATTTATCACTACAGAAATGATCAGATCATCCACATATATAAGTACTACAACCACGCCTAAAGATCTTTGAAGAGTGAACAAGGTATGGTTAGATTGAGACTTCCTGAACCCATGATCCATAAGAGTGTGGCTCAGCTTATGATTCCAGGCTCTTGGTGACTGCTACAGACCATAGATAGCTCTTATCAACCTCAACACTTTCCCTAGCTTACACAACTGTCAAGACCTAGTGGTGGATTCATGTACACCTCTTCTTCAAGTTCTCCTTGTAGGAAAGCATTTTTGACATCCATCTGCCATAGATCCCATGAAAGGTTGGTAGCTAAGGAGAGAGTGACCCTTACAGTGTGAAGCTTTGCTACTGGTGCAAAGGTGTCCGTGTAGTCTTCTCCATAATTCTGATTGAATCCTCTAGCAACCAGCCTTGCCTTATACCTCTCGATATCCCCATTGCTCTTATACTTGATTGTGAACACCCATTTGAAGCTAACAACCTTCTTTCCTTTTGGTAAAGACTCTACATTCCAAGTATGATTTCTTTCCATAGCCTCCTTCTCATCAATCACAGCATCCATCCACACCTTAGTGTCCTTAGCCTCTTCATAGGTTTTAGGAACATGATTCATCTCTATCTTCCCAAGAAAGGCACAATGACTTAATGGTAACAAGTCAATAGAACAATTGGGATGAGCAACAGCCTGATTGTTGAAGTAGACTCTTGTGTTGATCCAGCTTGATGGATCCTTCCTTTCTATAGTGCTTCTGAGTTCTTGCACGGGTTGAACAACTTCTTTTACACCATCTCTTCTTCTTCTCCATGATGAATAGTCTCCTCCTCATCCATATTCAAGTTTCCTTGATCTTGATTCTGAGGTAGAACTTCCTCTTGGATTTGAGTGGGTTCTTGATTTGCTATCACTGGTTATGCTTCTTGTAACTCTTCTTGGTTACTTCCTGTTTATGTTTCCCTTTGTCTTGGTACCTTAGGTAGATCATTCCCCAAATGATCTAAGAGAAACCTCAGACTTGTAGCAATGTCAGAAGGTGATCTTGAGAGGTCTTTCAATCCTTCCCAATCTCTCTTTTCAAAGTAGCCATTTCCTTGTATGAACTTGACATCTCTTGAAACATAGGTGCGGTTGTTGATTGGATCATAGCATTTGTACCCCTTCTGTGTAGTTGAATATCCAAGGAACATGCACTTGATGCTCTTAGCCTCTAGCTTGTTTCTTTGATCACCTGAGATATGGACAAAACACACACACCCAAACACACGTAAGTGTTCAATAAAGGGTTGAGTTTTGTTTAATACCTCAAATGGTGAGATGTCTTGTAGAACTTTAGTTGGAATCCTATTGATGAGGTAGCAAGCTGCCAAGACTGCATCTCCCTAAAATCTTTTAGGCACATTGGCCTGAAACATCATGGATCTAGCAACCTCCATGGGGTGTCTTTTCTTTCTCTCAGCCACTCCACTTTGTTGAGCTATGCGGACAACTTGTTTGATATAGGATTCCATGTTTGTTCAGATTAGCTTTGAATCTTTGACTTGTATACTCTCCTCCATTATCTGATCACTTTGAACTTTGCATTAAACTGATTAGTAATGTAATTTTGAAAGTGAATGAATGCTTCATAAACTCTATATTTAGATGGAAGCAAGGTGACCAAAGTTATTTTGATTTTTCATCTATGAATGTCACAAAATACTTGTTCCTATCTCTAGACAGACAAGGTGAAGTCCAAACATCAGAATGCACTAGATCAAAGCAGTTTTCATAGATAGTAGTAGATTTAGGAAAAATTGTTCTACAATGTTTGCCAAGAATACAAGCTGCACAAGTTGAATGATCAAAGATAGCATTACGCAACATCAAGTTCAGAGCTCTAGCATGAGGATGGCCAAGTCTAGCATGCCACAAAACGTTTTGATTAATAGGAAAACATGAATTGAAAGCTAAGGAATCCGAATTGCTTGGAGTGGTGTCTTCAAGAAGATAAAGCTCATCTTGTGTTCCACCTCTGCCAAGTACATTTCCATTCTTAATATCCTGAAAGCAAACCTCATCAGGCCCAAAAATAACATTGCAATTCAAGTCTTTAGTGATCCTTTTAACAGATAGCAGATTGGATTTAAACTTAGGCACAAAGAAAGCATCACTATCCTTGTTAAACAATCTTAACTTTCCTGTTCCTACAATGGGAATACCTTGACCATCAGCAATAGTTAGTCTACCTAAGTCTTGTTTAATGTCCTTTAACAACTTAGCATCTCTAATCATATGGTGAGAAGCTCTTGAATTTACTACCATTTTATGACCCGATTGTGCAAGTAATTTATGAGACAGAAGTGTGATACCAGAGAGTTTAGAGGCATAAGCCTTGATGAGATCCTCCAGATCACTCCTTCTCACGTACTCAGTGTTAATGAATAAGTCAAGCTCTCCTTCTTGAGTAGATGAAGATGCTTGCTCACTCACTTCTTGAGAGATGTTGGTTTTTGAATACCTGAACTTGGATGGCTTGAGGTGTGGATGGAGAATCCAACACTTGTACTTGGTGTGTCCCTTCTTCTTGCAATGCTCACGGAAAATGTGATTCATGTCCTCATGCTTGAACACGCTCCTTTTCTCATGCTTGAACCCACTCTTGTTGGCAGTGACAAGCTCCCCCTTTGCTCCAAACAGCTCAATGCTCCCTTGTTCCTTTTGGATCCTTGAGCACACTTCTTCAAAGTCAGGAAGAGTAGTCTCCCTTAGAATATATTTGATAACATCATTGTAGACCGGATTCAGATTTAGGAGGAGTCCAAATATATTTTCTTGCTCCTTCTTTTCATTAAGAACCTTTGGGTCCATGGTGCTTGGTCTTAACATGTCAAGCTCAGACCAAGTAGATGAGAACTTCGCAAGATACTTGGTGAACTCACAATCTTCTTGGTGAAGGTCCTTAATTGTCTTCTTCACCTCATACACACGGCTGATGTTGGAGACATCACCATACACCTTCTTAAGAGTGTCCCAAAGTGACTTGGTAGTCTCACAATGGGAGTAAGCTTCAAGGATGGAGGAGTCCAGAGAATTTTGGAGGAAGCCAAGGACTGATTGATCTTCTTGAAACCACCTTGCTTCTTCCTTCTTGGTCTCCTCATCCTTCTTTCCTTTTGGGTCATCCTCGGTTGGAGTTCTGTCTTCAAGAATGTGCTCCCAAAGCCCTCTGCTACAGATTACTGTCTTGGTTGTTCTCTGCCAGGTTCAGTAGTTTATAACTTTGAGAACAACCGGGATAGCAGTAGGCTTTAAGCTGGAATTAACTTGGACAGTGTCTTCCATGGATGTAGTTGAGAGAGATTTAAGAACAGAGATGAGAATGGGTAGAAATAGAGAGAAAATGCAGAATCTGAACCGTGAGAATAGTAGAATGAAGAAAAAATAAAGAGAATCAAAGAAAAATAACACTATTGCTCTGATACCATGTTAGATTTTAGAGACTCATATTGTATGAAATGAGAATAAGAAGAGGAAAATAGAGAAAGAGACTCGGCGGCTGGGAAAATAAATCCGTTTAGCTTTTGTTCTTGTTTACACACTACAAGTTATATATAGTGAGTTGACTAGGGCTACACCAGAAATAAACTGAATAAAGACAAGAGAAGCTAGCCAGCTTGGACACCAACGGTCATGAGGGAAAGGGACATCTGCTTCACTAACTTCACACGTGACTCTAAGAAATCAAACAATTTTCTAAAAAGCCATCACGAAAATTGCACCATAGAAACCAAAAATATCAAAACTTTGTTTGAGTTCAAGGAACAAGCAACTAATTGACAATCACAAGACAAAAATTCTATTTTATGAAGGAAATGGCATGAGTAAAAGAACAAAGTGATGAGAATCAAAACTTATCTTCAGCAAGAAAGGGTAGAAGAAGAAGAACCTCGAACAGCTCTGCATCTGCACCCATGACCACAAACTCATTAATTCCACGATTCACAATTTCAAAGCAAGAGAATAACAGTGACGAGTATATGATTTTATAAGAAACCTTCATTAGCTCCCTTCTTGAGCTGCTTGTAGAGCATCTTGTTGAACAAGATCAAAAATCGTTATCGATAACTGAGCATCTGCAAGCGGAAACGCTTCCAGGTACACCGTTTCTCTTGTCTGCAAAATTAAACTAAACACCAAATGAAATGGGTTGGCCGGCTTCTTAAGAGACGAGGAAAGGAAGGTAGATATGGAGTTAAGGTTTGGGTGAGCTCGGTCGGAGGGAACTGGTGGTGAAGGAGGAGGGATTGAGAGAGGCGGAGGAAGGCGGTAGAATCAACACCATGGTGGTGATGGATATGTCGGGGAGAGAGAGAGGACGAAGCAATATCAAAGGATAGAAAAGGAGATATGGAACCAATTTTTTTGTTTAACATATGTAGAATGAAAGAGAGCTAAAAATAGAAATTCCACCAAACCTAAAATACTTTGGAGAAATAGAAGAGAGAAACTTGGCGGTTTAAGAATTGTTTTTTAAGTATTGGTGTATTGGCCTATTTTGGTTTCCCACTTACTAATTTACTATCTTAACGTTATATGAGTACTATTAAAATTAAAAAATAAAATCAGAAATTTATCATCAATAGTAGTTTAGAAAACAGTGCTATTATATTATGCTATCAATACACATATTTTTGTAGTATAGTCACCATCCTATACAACCACATTACAATATATAGACTTATATTCCACCTCCAGACTGTACACATCATAAAAAAGACCTCACATCCCAGTTACAACACCCATAGAATCTCCTTCATGGATTATCGGCTATCTTGGAAGTTTGCACCGATCCACAAGAAAAATTCTTTGTAAATTCATAAGATCCTCATGATCTATGCCGAGCAGTGGAACTCGTACTCGTGTATGAAATACTTGACGGTTGAGAATAACTATATATCCCCATCATGTTTAGCATTAACAATAACCCAGTTCAAAATTTGACCACAAGATCTCTAATATGAATAATAAAGAATTTTTTGCCTTAAGACTCCTCTGTCAGTCTGAATTCAGACAACAAAAGAAGTCTTAATCGAACCAAATACCTAATGATAAAGAAGCAATCTTTTTTTCAATACTCGATTCAGATCCAAAATTTTTGTTTCAGTTGAAAATTTGTTAAATAGTCAAACGAAACAAAAACATAAGGAAGAGAACAAATCTCAAAAGAAGCGTTAGTCGACCATAATACATAATGATAAAGAAGCGATCTTTTAAAAAAAACTCGATTCATATCCGAATCTCAAAATAACTTGGGTGATAACGAGAATAAATGAATCTAACTGTTTGGCGACGGAGATGAAGATGACAATGGCTTATCGGCTAACCTGGAACCGCGCCGATACTTGAGGAAGATTGTTCTTGTTTTTTAGATATAGAAAACATAGAGAGAAACTACACTCTTGCTGTTGTAGAGAGGGAGAGAGTAATTCTTAATTTTATGGCTAGTGTTAGAAAATCTCACTTATATAGTTAGGTAAATTCTCAGCATATGTTAAATATTCGGTTTCAGAAGACTTTGTATGAAGTCTCCTAAACTAGTAAAATACTTCTCTAGAAGTCTCTATACCTTAAATGACTAATTGCCACATAAATTACAAAATTAAAAAGTAAACATTACAACAAAGATCAAAACTGTTTAACATATTCGAAATATAACAAGTATATGCAAGTTTAACATTTTAAACTGAAAATTTTAAAAACCTCAATCTAACCTACCCTAATGATATATATAAACCTTTCATAGAAACTTAATCTTTATGGTTTAAATTCCATCTTGACTAATATTGGTTAATCTATTTCTATTTTATAAAAAATTATTTTTTAAACTTCATAGTTCTCTATATTTAATTTATGTATTAAACATATTTTTAAAAAACAATTTCTAAAATTTTCTAATTTAAACTTAATATTTTATTATATATAAGACTTCTCTAGAAATATTCAAAATTTGTGGGTATATACCTCATTAAACTTACATGATTTAATTTGATTACACTATAATAAAACATCGTTTTGTGACTACATTTTGCGACTATATTTGTAGTCGTAAAAATTTGCGACTACTTGAAGGCTATTTTGAGAATGTATTGTGACTACCAATATATGCTCATATTGTAGTCGCTTATTTACGAAGAACAAAGATAGTCGCCATTTTACAGCTAAATTACGACTATTGTCGAGATCGTAAAAATTAGTCACCAAATAGTCGTTATCTTTTCTGCTAATTAGCGACTATCTTTGTTGGTCATAATATAGCAAATAATATACGACTATATTGGTATTCACAATACAATAGCAAACTAGTCTCTAAGTAGTCGCCAATTTTCAACTAATTAACGACTATTGTGACAAATATGCGACTATTCGGCAAATAGCAAAGAATTCGCAAATTAGTTGCTAGTATAGAAAACCTTAATAAACCCTAAAACCCTAAAGTATAAACTATAATCTAATTACAAAACTTCAATTACTATAATAAATCTAAAACTAAGATTCAACACTTATAAAATGATTTTTCTTTTGCAAAATCTAATATTTTCAAACATTAAATTTAAATCGTAAACATAATCTCTCAAACCTTATATTCCAAACCATAAATCATATACTCTAAACCTTAAAATCTTAATCATAAACTATAAAATTAAAATATAAATATTAACTACATACATACAACTAATATTTAAACCATTTGTATATTTACTTTAAATATAATTAATTTAAAAATGTTTTAGATAATAATAAATTAAAAGTCTTATGAAAGTTTTTGAAATCAACTAATACATGAGTACTTATAATAAATTAAATCCCTAAACCATATACAAACCCACTACAAGAAAACACGTTC
Source organism: Orychophragmus violaceus (assembly GCA_030180135.1). Classification (NCBI taxonomy): domain Eukaryota; kingdom Viridiplantae; phylum Streptophyta; class Magnoliopsida; order Brassicales; family Brassicaceae; genus Orychophragmus; species Orychophragmus violaceus. The sequence goes on along the minus strand of CM058232.1, from coordinate 64,544,976 downwards.
ATTACCGACGGATTTACTGATGGAAAATATTTCGTCAGAAATTACCGATGGGAAACCGATGGATCCTCGACGGCGATATATTCGTCGGTTTTTTGTTGGTAATTCCCAACGAAAATGCTACCCGTCGGGAATTTTTCTGACGGAATATCGATGGAAACCTGTTATTCGTCGGAAATCTGTCGTTTAGTTGTCGGTTCAATGTAACCGTTAATAGATACGTTAATATTGCCTTTAAGGTATCCGTTGGGCCGACCAAAAACTGATGGATTACCGACGAATAATGGCTATATCCGTCGGATTTCCGTCGGTTAGTTTCCTATAAATACCACACGGTTCCTCTCTTCTCCTCCACACCAATCCCTCCCTAACTTTATCTCTCTCACACACTTAATATTCTTGATTATATAAAAAATCTCTTCTTCAAATTATTACAAAATCGTGTATGGACGGTCAGAGGGTTAATCCGGCGACGAACTTATTGCCCACTGAATATGCACTCGGTATTATGGAATTCATGCCAGTAGCTTGTCGTCAACCACATACGCAGAAAACCAGTAAGTTAAAATGTCCATGTACACATTGTTGGAATGTTAGAAATCCTACGATTGACGAAGTATGGCATTACTTGTATTCAGTGGGGTTTATGGCGGGTTATAAGATTTGGTATCTTCATGGGTAAACATCGGATTATGCAAGTAGTAGTAGAGAAACTTATGGTACTACTAGTAGTAGGGAACCTAATGGTAGTTCTAGCAAACCTTATTGTGCATATGTTTATTTTGGTGTAGGTACCGTTCCGATAGTTAATGATGTATATCAAGAAAATATTCAGGAAGTAGGTGAATATCAAACTCCTAGGGTAGATGAGGAACCTAATGTAGAAGCTAGGAGATTTTTGATATGTTAGATGCAGCAAAGTGGAAATTTTATGATGGTCGCCAAGAGGGTCATCGCCATTATCATTTGCTACTAGATTAATAGGCATAAAGACGGACTACAATTTGGCTGAGGAATGTGTGGATGCGATTTGCGATTTTGTGAAAGATATTCTTTTTGAAGACAATTTTGTGCCATGTTCATACAACGAGGCCAAGAAACTTGTAAAAGGGCTTAGATTATCGTACCAGATGATAGATGTGTGCATCGAAAACAGTATTATATATTGGTGAGAAGTTGAATACCGTTTGGAATGTATATTTTGTAAGCATCCGCGCTATATGCATACAAGGGGAAGAGTTAAGGTTCCGTTCAAACGAATGTGGTGTTTCCCATTAACCGATAGGTTTAAGCGATTATACCAATCAGAACGAACTGCAGGGGAAATGAGATGGCATGTCGAACATAAAAGAGGAGAAGAGATTACACATCCGTCAGATGCTGAAGCCTGGCAACATTTTCAGAGAGTATTTCCAGATTTTGCATATGAGCCATGTAACGTGTACCTTGGATTGTGCACATATGGTTTCAACCCATTTGGCAGGCATGGGAGACAATATTCATTGTGGCCAGTGATTCTTACTCCTTATAACCTACCACCATCTATGTGTATGCGTCGAAAGTTTATTTTCCTCTCCGTACTCGTTCCCGGGCCAGAGCATCCAAGAAGATTACTTGACGTATTCTTGCAGCCATTGATATATGAGTTGCAAATGTTATGGGTACCCGGTGTCGCAGCATACTATGTTTCGTGCAAGGAAAATTTTATTATGAGGGTTGTACTAATCTGGACCATTAACGATTTTCCGGCATATGGTATGTTATATGGATGGAAAACGCATGAAGGTTAGCATGTCCGTACTGTCAAGAAAAGATTAATTCATTCCAGTTGAAGAACGGACGCAGATCATGTTGGTTTAATTGACATAGAAGATTTTTACCGCATGATCACCCATACCAGAGAAACATAAAACCTTTTACAAAAAAGAGAAAAGTGTTTGATGATCCTCCTCTCCAAGAGAGCGGTTCGGTTACTTTGGGGCTCTTAGAAACCTTTGCTACACTAAGAACTCGTGAATGCAGTGGAAATGGGCATGTAAATGTATATGCAGCTGGTTTATCTCACAATTGGCACAAGCCAAGCATCTTCTGGGATTTACCATATTGGAAGGACCAACTACTAAGGCGTAATCTTGATGTCATGCACATTGAGAAAAAGTTTTTCTATAACAGCATAACACAGTTCAGAATGTGCAAGGGAAGACAAAAGATAATGTCAAATGTAGGCTTGATTTGCCAAAATTTTGTGCTCGGCCTGAACTTCATCTTAATAAGGACGGAAAACCTCCAATTCCAGCGTATTGGTTAGACCTGCAGTCTAAGGAAGAGTTCTTTGAGTGGATTATTCGACGAGTTAAATTACGTGATGGTTACGCCTGAAATTTGCGTAATTGTGTTGACACTGATGTAAGAAAGTTTATCGGAATGAAGAGCCATGATTGTCATGTTGTTATGCAACGACTCCTACAATTTGCATTTTCTCATCTCCTCCCTACAGTTGACGGCATCAGAAATTTGTAACAAAACATTCCTAATATCTTGTGAAATCTAGAGAAGATATTCCACCGTCTTTCTTTGATGTTATGGAGCATCTGCCCATCATCTCCCTGGAGAATCTAGACTTGGTGGTCTGGTACAATATCGGTTGATGTATCCTTTCGAGCTCTATATGTTCCACCTTAAAAAGAAGGTGAAAACCCCCGCTAAAGTGGAAGGTTATGTTTTGGCTCAATATGACAATGAGGAGACTGCGACCTTTGCCAGCTATTACTTCTCATCGCAAGTACGTGTTGGATCCCGATGGATCTAGGGTTTGTTATATTGAAATTTAGAACCAACCTCGTTCTTTCCTTTTGGCAGCGGAAGAGATGGTGAACGAGATCAGTGGAGCAACGCAACGCTTTGCCTATACCAGATACACACGCACGCTCGCCGGAAACGGGATGCTAGTGCCGGATCAATGGGGATCGAAAGGTTCTGGTGTGTCTAGTGTTTCTGTCAAGAAAACTGGACGGCTCTCTTGTTTAGGTCGAACTAAACACGTTTTTATTCGACCTAAACGTGCTTAACGGGCCAGACTCAATTAAGCCATAACCCGAAAAGCCTGTTCGGAAAATCCGAACTGTGTCGACCGACACACAAGCTGTGTCGATCGACACAACACCTTTATATCGATTCTTATGTGTATTTCAATACACATAATATGATCATTGCCACAATGATCATTCCCATGTCGTAGCTTCCAGTTCGCTTAGGTGTGTGACCCTATAGGATCATATAATACTGGCAGTAAGTCCACGACCTACAGATTGCAAGAGGCTTCTAGCAAAGCATTGCAAACGCCCAGTATTATACGAATGTCAGATCTCGACACACAACTATCACAGGAGTGAGTACAGGTGTGATTTCAGGACACTATCCCAACAGTACGTACAAAGAGTAGGCGCCCAGCTAGAAATGATGATAGAGGCGAGAGGCAAATTTATTCGTCAACGGTTCCCAGCATTTTTCAACAAGTTTGGCGGTTAAGTGGAAAATCAAGAAGCGGCAACTAACAACCCTAGATTATGCACACCTGTACACGTATATTCTCACCAACTGCGAGGAAGTATTTCAGTCTGAGAGGTATATGGTTTAGTTTTTGTTTGTTATTGCATTGGCATGTAAGTATCATAATAATTGTTTTAATGAGATATATTTTTATTTTTTGTAGGTTATACATGCACGCTCTCCAACATATCATCCAGAATTGACCAAGGACGACCGTGAAGAGCGGATGCAAAGAGACTTCTGCATTTGGTTAACATTTCATGTAAGATTTTGATTTTTAAATCTTAATAAACCCCGAGTAATATAATTTTATTAACTCCATCGTGTCAGATTTTTTAGGTGGAAAGTGAATTCAAAAATGGTCGCACACCCGATGATTGCTTAATTGACATAGTCAACGGCCTTCACCACAACACAAAGTCTTATCCAAGATATTTCACAAGGGGATCACGGTGTTTCGTCTGCATACGGAGAAGTTGTATACTACGGTGTTCTAAAAGAAATACTAGAAGTGAAGTACATAGGGAAGCTCGGCATGTGTGTGGTCTTTTGTGTGATTGGTATAACCCGATCATTGGCCAAGGTGTTACCATCGATGAATTTGGTGTGAATCTATCCATTCGAGTAATAAGTTTTGAAAATCTGATCCTTTTATTATTGCTTCACAAGCAGATCAAGTTAGTGATCGACTTTACGTTTTAATTAATCTATAAACTTGAATTTCTTCAAATACCATATAAATGATAAATTTATTTGATGCAGGTGTGTTACATTCCTTACCCTCGGAAAACATACAAGAGCGATCCATGGATCAAAGTTACAAAAATAAATCCGCGAGAGAGGTCTACGGAGTTAAAGAACAAGATCCATTGCAAGCAAGCGGAAGTGATTATATAGCTCATGTATAAGAATCCCTTGAAGTTAATATAGTCGTTGATTTTAATCAATTTGGGGACTTCATTCTTCATTCAGATTCAGAAGAAGAGAGGGTAAATTTGACGACGACACCGATTCAATTTCAACCGACTACGATTCAGAAAACGATGCAGATTAAATATAAGATAACAAAAATTTTCAAAAAAAAAGTAAAGAAATATACCAACATATTTGGAAAATGTTTTTAACACTTCCATGTTTTTAAAATCTAGATATTAAAATAAGTTGTCTTATTAATTCCAAAAACTTTTATATTTTTTAAAAAATAATCTGAAAACTATATCAGTATCTATGTATTGTTGTATGATAAACGGTAATGTAATAGTCAGCTAAATTTTTTTGGGTCCTCTCAATATATCACTCCGTCCCGGGTTCGATACGCGGTAGTTGCATTTTTTTTAATCATATTACACTTACTGACGGAAAACTGAGGGTGAGTAAAACGGCGTGTATTCCGACGGAAATCTAAAATCCTTCAGGAATCCTTCGAATTTTACCGACGGAAAACTTAGGGTTTAGGGTTTGAGAAATGAAAACGGATGATCTACAAACATCCGAGGAAGTAATGTAAGGATCTTTTATATTATATATCAACCTTTACAATCTCCAAGAACATGTATTTTACGGTTTTAAGAAAATCAAGCATGTCGGACAAAAACACATCTTAGTATACAATGGTGTTTAAGAATAGCTTATACTGAACAATCACTCGATTTATGGTTTATAATTTTTCAGTATCAAATAGGTAAGGATCCTATAAGTACTGTCTTTAATGAATCATGTAAATGCCATACTTGCAGAATCCCCAAAACTATATCCTAAAGAAACCCTAAACCCTATCTCGTGGAAATCCGTCAGTAATTTTCCGACGGATATCTGACGGTCAACCGTAATCCATTGGTATTCCGTCGGTATGCCCGAGTCAAACGCTCATTAACGGCTATTAGAGGCCGTTTGTTCCCCAAAAAACGCTTCGTAAACAAACTTTTTGAAAATTGACCGAGGAACCAACTGATTTCTGTCGGTTTTTCCATTGGAAAACATTTTATAAATAGAGGTCCGATTTCCTGGTTTTTCATCAAATCTTTTAAAAAACCTTTCTTATTCTAAAACTTCTTTGACGATCTGTATGGACGTTGTTCGTTTATCCGCCGACAACCGAACCGCCATTCAACATGTTATCGCCGCACCGGGTCATGACCGGCTTCCCATGCTACACCCGTCACGAGAAAACTGGACCATTTGGTTTGGTTTTAATGCTGCAATTCAGTCCGTCTTCAGCGATGTTATCCAACTTTGTTGGTTCGAGAATTTTATGACTTACCGGCATATTGCCAGAGGTCTTAAAATTACCTGATTCTTCGACTTCCTGGTAAATTCCGTATTTCAAATTTACGTAATTCGATGATTTTCTTTAACTAAATTTTTTTAAGTACTATTTCAACTTCAGTCCCGATATTATCGGACAAGTGTAGCGGGAATTCCACTAGATGGCCCGGCGGGTTTTCCAAACAAAATTGCGCTGGTAGAAACTACGATGGAAAAGAGGGGAAGAGAGACCAGCATGGATTGAGGCTCTAGACTGGAACCGGATGACCGAGAACGGGACTGAGACGTATGAAGGGGATTGGTTCGGACATTAAACAAAAAAAAATATATTATCTATTAAAATTTAATAAATTAATGTAATATTAAAAATAAAATTAATAAAAAAAATTCAATATTATTTCTGTTATGATTCGTATAGTTTTTAAGAAAAAATTTATTAAACATTTAAAAATTTAAACAACAATATAAAAAATAAATTTTTATTTTTCTTAATAATAAAATTGACACAATATATACATTTCTTCGTAAGAAGTTTACAACTTCCAAACATAGCCTACTAGTTTCTGAGCATAAGAAATAAACTAAGGACCCAGGTTCGAGTCAAGCCGAACCTGGTTTTTGAAATTTTTATTGGGAATCCCGATGTTTTCTAACATCCATTGGGAATCCGTCGGAAAATGTCAGTAAATGGTCAAAAAACGCAATTATTTTGCGTCTCATCCCTATGCAATGTTTCGGTACGTGTCTTTTAGAAAAATTTAAAGCTAACCGACGGAAATCCGAAATGGACTTTTCGTACTTGTAGCCCGAAACCGAGTTTCCTACATTTCGGATATCTCTCTACCGGATCCGGAACGTCTTCTTTTTTTCACCCGTCTCGTCAAAACCGGACCATTTGGTTCGGTTACAACGCGTCCCTTCCTTCTGTAATAAGTGATGTAGTCAAAAATCACAGGTCCAGAAGTTATCTAACTTACTACGATGTCCCTGTCCACCTGAAGGAATCATGGTTCGAAGATTTCCTGGTGACTTTAATTTTCCACATATAGTTTTTTCAAAATATTAAATTTTCTAATATTTATTTTGTTTTCAAAATTACAGACCTTCTTTAATTTTAACCCGAATATAATCAACCAGGTTTGGCGGGAATTCCATAAGACGGCTAGGAAAGATTTCAAGACCAAAATGAGGTGACAGAAGCTATTCTGGCAAAGTGGAGACCCAAGACCGTCATGGATTCCGGTCTGGGAATGGAACCGTATGATCTATCTTTGGAATGAGACAAACGTCGGAGATTGGTTCGAGATCCAACATTAGAAGAATAAAATGATCCGTCTGTACTATTGAAAAAAATCTCGGTTTTAAATGTTATGTTTTAAATAAATTATCTTTTGTTATATTTTAATATTTTCAATACGAATCTAAATTTTTTAAAAAATTACATATATTGTAATTTTCTGGAATGCTAAGACATATAACATATTAACATTTGCTTATGTTAACTTAGCGAATATAACAACAGCCTATTGGTTTCGGACCACCATCATACTGCCTACCATCCCTGGTTCGAGTTACGCATGTACGGGATTTAATCCGTTTATTTTTTAACAAACGCGAAGAATACAAATTTATTTAGGTATAACTTCTAACGAGAAATACGACATAGCAAATTGGTTCTTGGGCTTGGTAAAGCTAAATAGACCCATGTTCAAATCACGACAAATCCGTTTTATTTTTTATTTACCGACGGATTTTTGACGACAATTGAAACAACCGTCGGAAATCCGTTGGTTCTTAGACCGCCAATTTTTTACCAATTTTTTTTTGCGAAATCGTAAATTTTTCGTAAAATCACCAAAAAATTTCATGAAACAATTGGACCACCTGATTTTCGACGGTAAATGAAATATCCATCAGAAATCAAATAATATTAAACTGACAACATCTTCTTCTTCCTCATTTCTCTGCAATTTATCTCTCTCTCTACACTCGAGCTCTACCTTCTCTCTAGGATTACGCTCTAATTCCAGCCTCCAACTGACAAATCCAACCGTCCAAACCTTTATAACCATGTAAGTATCTGTTTTATCTAGTTAGTTTCAATAAAAACTTAGTTTTAGGTGGATAGATTTTAGGTTCAATCATGCATGTATTGTTTTAATGATAATTCTAGGTAGTTTAGGTTGATATCGAGTGATTTGGGAATTGTTTAGGTTCTAGATTTCATGTTATTAATTTTTAAACATTTTTGAAAATTTTAAAATCATTTTATATTATTTCGCAAATGTTTTAAATGTTTTTAATGTTGTAAAACAATTTACAAACATTTTCTAAACGTTTTTGAGTTTTCTATATTGTATAAAAACGTTTTTTGAATTTTTTAAAGTTTTGGATTGAAAACAGTTAATTAAAACGTTTTTAAATTTTTTATTCATTCTTATTTTTAAAAGTATAATATTAAACTTATATATTTTATAGTATTAGTAATTTTCAAAATTTTATTTCCAATTTTTTTACTAATCTAGCATTTTTATTAATTTCTTAGCATTTTATAAAAACATTATTATATTTTGAAATATTTCAATTTCTTATAAATTTAAATAGTTTTAAAATATATTTTGTAATTTTAAAATGTTATTTTAATTTCAAAATGTAAATTTAAAATATTTATATAATTTTGTAAAATATATAAAGATTTTACAAATTTTATAAACATTTTTAACTTTTAATCCATTTATTATTGTTAATAGGGAAGATTTTGGCGTATTTGAGGAATACCTAGCTTCCCAGCCGGCTCAATTTCAGACAGCTCCGCCACGCTCGGACACGGTACGACTGTCTCGATCGGCTCAGCCGAGACAGTCACAACCTCGTCTGGACGCTCCTAGTGGGAGCCATTCTTTGTCTCAGGTGCCGGAGACACAAAATGTTTCGCTCTCTATTGCGCCAGAGATAGAGATGTTAGTCGAGCAGCCGAGACGAGAGTTCTCAAACGACTCGATCCCGATTACGAGAACATCTCGGGAGTTTATTGGTAAGTCTCACTACAAGAAAACAGCGTTTTTGCAACTGGACCTTACGACTATACTTGTAATCGTAATATTTGGCCACTATTAGGGGACAATAATGCTACTATTTTGCAACAACGGATATATGGACGTGTATTAGTCGCTTATATAAGACTAAAAATGATTGACGCCGATTTAGTCGTCGATTACAACAGATTAACGACTATTGTCGAGACCGGAACCAATAGTCACAGGCTAGTCGGTGATATGTCGATTATTTTTGCGTCTGATGTGAAGAGTCGTAGAACAATCGCAAGTTGGTCAGTACATGGGCGAATAATTCGCTACTTCGGGTATAGTAGTAACCAAGTCGTTTAATTGTCGGTATTGATACGACTAATATTCACCTCATTATTCGTGTCGCAAAGTAGTCGGGTATGGGTCGTATCATATAGTATTTTTGGATTTAGTAATAATAATATGAGATAGTTTTTTATACGTGATAATAGTCTTAACTGATTATCAAAGTTGGTATATATATATATATATTTATATATATTGTAATCATTATTAAATGAGAATGACTCATATAGGCATACTCTTTTCATGTTAGTATATTATTTTTGGTTATAGTATAAAAATAATATGAGAGTTTGGTATATTTCACCTATTTGTGGTAGGTGTACCGGTTACAACCTCATGCATTTATGACAATTAATGGGAGTGGCCAATTATGTCTATATAATCGAAGTTCAGCCCTTTCTCCGGTTTCATTTGTAGAAACGCAAAGAATTTGGAAATCTAGTTATATGGCGGGAGGCTACAAAAATTATAGCAACCATCGGGAGTGGATGTATAATAGGATCGATGATGCCACAAACAATTTCTCAACAGCCTTCACCACGGGGTGGAAAAATTTATAGAACATACCAAAACCATCCTTTAGTTCTGAGCAATGGCAGTAAGTTTCTCTGCCCTTGTCGTTTATGCAAGAACGAAAAATCGGAAACCACAGAACCAGGAATTTGGAGTCATCTGTTTAGTTACGGATTTATGCATGATTATTGTGTTTGGTATAAGCATGGAGAAGAAATCGGTTTGGATATAGGAACGAGTTGTGTTGATCCGAATGGTCATAATAATGTAGAAGATAGGTATGTGGATATGGTGAATGATGCATTTCGTGGTTATGCGACTAATAGTGAAGAACATGTACGTAATCATTCAAAAATGTTTTATGACTTATTAGAAGGAGCCAACAATCATTTATATGATGGTTGTCGTGAAGGTCACTCCCAATTATCCTTGGCTGCTCAGGTTTTGCATAACAAGGCAGAACATAATATGAGTGAAAGGTTAGTGGATTCGATATAAGAAATGATGACAGAGTATTTACCAGAAGGAAACAAGGCAACATGCTCACAATACGAGACAAAGAAACAGATGCGCAATTTAGGCCTCCCCTATCGTACAATTGATGTTTGCATGAATAATTGTATGATCTTCTGGAAAGAAGATGAAAAGGAAGAAGAGTGTCGGTTTTGTGCTAAACCAAGATGGAAGCCGAGCGAGAGAAAAAGTAGAACTAGAGTATCCTACAGTTTTATGTGGTATCTACCAATTGCTGACAGACTGAAGAGAATGTATCAAAGCGAGAAGACTGATGCGGCAATGAGATGGCATGCGGAGCATCAAACGAAGGAGGGAGAAATGTGTCATCCGTCTGATGCGGTGGAGTGGAAATCATTTCAAGCTCAACATCCTTCGTTTTCCCAAGAACCCCGTAACGTTTATCTTGGATTATGTACAGATGGGTTCAATCCATTTGGCATGTCTCGTAATCATTCGTTGTGGTCCATGATCTTGACTCCATATAATTTACCCCCTGATATGTGCATGAATACAAAATACTTGTTTCTTACAATTCTGAATTCTGGGCCAAATCATCCACGCGCTAGTCTCGATATCTTCCTCCAACCTCTTATTGAGGAGTTAAAAGAATTGTGGTCTTCTGGAGTCGATGCATACGATGTGTCATTGAATGAAAACTTTAAACTAAAAAGCAGTGCTGCTGTGGAAGTTGCATAACTGGCACAAGGAAAGCATATTCTGGGAGCTACCGTACTGGAGGGATCTCACTCTTCGACATAATCTTGATTTGATGCATGTAGAGAAGAATTTTTTTGACAACGTCATGAATACTCTTTTGAGTGTGAAAGGTAAATCCGAAGACACCATCATGTCAAGAATTGATATTGAACTATTCTGTACTCGGCCACACCTACATATTGATGGTGAGGGTAAAGCTCCTTTCCCCACGTACAGATTGACAAACAATGTCAGGGAAAAATTACTAGAATGTGTGAAACATGCAGAAAAATTCCCAGATGGCTATGCGGCCGACTTAGCTACTTGTGCTGATATGGACAACGATAAGTTTTCAGGTATGAAGAGTCATGACTGCCACGTTCTTATGGAGCGGCTACTTCCATTTATCTTTGCCGAACTCTTAGACCGGAACGTCCACCTTGCGTTAGCAGTTTTTTCTATATTATTTTACTTAATAGTTTATGATTAAATATGAGGCTTAAGTATCTTATATTTACCAACAGTATCAAAAAATATATATTGTAGGGGTTGGAAGTTTTTTCCGTGACTTATGCTCGAGAACTTTACAAAAAAGTTGTCTCCAAATTCTCAAAGAAAACATAGTTTTAATCATATGCAACTTGGAAAAGGTATTTCCACTATCATTTTTCGACGTGATGGAGCATTTACCAATACATCTCCCCTACGAAGCTGAATTAGGAGGTCCGGTGCAATATAGGTGGATGTACCCTTTTGAAATGTTTTTCAAAAAGTTGAAAGGGAAAGAAAAGAACAAAAGATATGCGGCAGGATCGATTGTTCAAACGTATATCAATGAGGAGATAGCTTATTTCTCAGAGCTTTACTTTGCTGCGAATATAAAAACAAAATCAAGGTAAATGCGCTATCACATGTTCACTTTGCCATTTTAAGACACACATGGTGGTATATTAATTAATTATAAATTTTTCTAAATCAATTAATTTGGTCAGGTTAACCAGATTCACTGAAGGTGAAATCCCCGTATATCATGTTGATGTTCCTGATATATTTACTCAAGCTGGTCGTCCAAGTGGAAGAATGCAAGAAATCTGGCTTTTAGAGGAAGACTATAGACGCGCACATGTTTATGTTCTGCGAAACTGTGGATATTTTGAGCCACAAGAGAGGTATATATATATATTGGCATGTCTTATCTTTCAGTTTAATATATTCAACTATACTATGTTTTCTCATATAAGTTTTGGTTCAAATTAAAGTATGTTCGAAGATTATATGTCCATAACATATCCAGAACTCTCTGAAGAAGAGGTCTCCGCAATAATTAGAGCTAAACTAATTTCTTAAAAGACAAGTTCTTGTTTGATTGTTGACCGGTCCTCCAAAGTCGAAGCTTGAGTTGTGATATGGGTATCTTTCCGCCAGAAACCGAATCGTTATCTCGGCTGACGAATGAATTGTCTTCTCCCAGCAAAGCCATCGATGAGATAGGAACTGTTATGAAATCAATACATGAACCAATGTCCTCCTAGAGATAAAGTAACCCAAAGGAATCGTTCTCAAATAATCAACTCGCCGCCTAGTGTTTTAAGATGAAAGACCATGTCGTAGGTGACTTTATCTATAGGAGAATATTGGCTCCGGTGTTTTTCATGCATGACTCCGGAGGTCGATAAAGAACCGGAAAAAAGAAAACAAAAGAACATGTCAGCATATTTAAGGAGGAACTTAAGATAAAAGGTAGAAGATGAAGCGAGGCTCTGTTAAAACTTGAAGCGAAGGAGAGGTAAGAAGTGAGGATGGGGAAGAATGATGAAAAGAGGGGCTATATATTTACTTAGTGGAAGAAAGATCGATTATCGAACCAATCCTGATTTAAAGCGACACGACCTTCCAGTCACGCCGTGCACATTCATTAGTGGAAGAAGAGGCGTCTTAAATGTAACCAAAAATTCTTAATATACAATTAGGAAACCAAAAATAAGTCCAAAATTTTACTCTTGTTTATCTACAGCTGATTTTTCCCCTTTTCAAAAATGCGATAATTATTACTCGTATATGTATTTAATTACTCCCTCGGTCTAATATTAATAATTTTTATAATTGAAATTTACATTTCCAATTGTATTAGTATTCATTCTCATTTATTAAGATTATTATAAATAGTAGTCGATTTCTTAATCTTAGTCAAAGAAAGTTATTGACTTGGAGAGGCATCTTACATATAATAACAATAAGAACACAATATTTAAAATAAAAAAAAATGTTAAATGAGTTTTTTATTTTTTTTTTATTTGAAGATTACAAAAAAAAATGTTGAAATCAGACATTTTTATAAGATATAAATTTATTTTAGAACTAAAACTAATAACTATATTATTACAAGGACTAGAATGTAAAAGAAAAGATGAAACCTCAAATTTGAGGTTTTGTACAGTTCAAAACCTCAAAAATGAGGTTTTATGGTTTCTTCCGGAATGAGAAACTAGCCGTCGATCTTAAAACACAAGAAAGATAATACCGGCGAATCGTCACTGGTTTCGCGAATCGTCACCTCCCTAAGACCCAACCCTAAAAATCCGTTCTTTAAATACTCGATGACCCCATAACCATCAACCACAGAGAGAAGTTGAGGTTCTGAAAACCTGACAAAAAGTAGAGAGCAGAACTCATCCATAACCATCAAACACAGAAAGCATGGCCAACAGGAGATCGATTGTCTCTCTGCAGCAACTCCCGATCAAAGTTCTCACCAATATCGTCCAAAAGTCGGCAAAGCATCATCTGCCGATTACTGCAACCTTAGAGTAACCTACAAAATAATGAAAGAAGCCTCCAACAGTCCAGCAGTCCTCCATTCTCTCTGTCTCTCACCGCTGGTGAAATGCGCTGCATTCTTCGTTCAAGGTATTCTCACTTACTTCGTTGAGAGTGATGAGGAAAACGGAATGGCGTATTTACACAATGCCGCGATTGGGGAGGAGGACGGTGAGATTTTGGAAGCAGCTTACATATATGGTGTTCTGCGCTTCCTCCATGGCGATCCTCTAAGTGGTCCCTTTGATGAAATGGCCTTCAAGAACTGGCGGGAAGATGAGGAGGATTTGGTGGCCCGAGTTTGGAACAACTTGAGGAAGACACTGAATGGAATCACTGTCCGAAAGAAGAAGGTTTATGTGCGATCGATGAAGAACAACAAGCCCGATAGACCTTGCCATGTTCTCGATATAGAAATTGACTGCCCCGACTGCTTTATGTACAAACGGTGTTTGAAGTTCTTCTACATGAATCAAATTGTTGCCCCTGATCTGGGTGTTTAATTTATTTTCTCGTACTCTTTTTTTTGTTTTATTTTCTCGGCTAGTAGTACTCTTTTCTTGAAGAACATCTCAGAAGTACTCTTTTTATATAAAATATCGTCTTTTGTGTCTCTGGAATGTTACGTGGAGTGTGTATCTTCGCAACCCCAATTAAATCAATTAATCATGGTTAAATATCTTGGTTATATCATGGTTAAAAATTATACAAACCGTACACTGGGTTTGTCTTTTGTTCTGGTGTAGCCCCTGAGCCCTTGAACCGTATACTGGTTTGTCGTTTGCTTTGGTGTAGCCTCAGAGACATAGAACCGTGCACTGGTTTTGTCTTTTTGTTCTTCAATCTTGTTCTGAACGTTTCATTTGGTAGGCTTGTGCTTTTTGATTACACATTAAACAAGATACAAGGAGAATATTCAATGTTCCTCTCAACCGATATTATTAAATTCCCTTAAATATGATAAGTTCATATATAATTTCAAAAAATCACATATATCTAGAAAGATTCACAAAATCATAATTTAACTTCTCGAACACCTCATCTGGCTATATATGTTTGATTAAGATCATTCGATGTAAAAGAAAAGACGAAACCTCAAACTTTAGGTTTTAGCATCTCCAAAAGAAACCTCAAAACCTCATTTTTGAGAATTGACTCAATCCAAAAGAAACCTCAAAATCTCGAATTTGCGGTTTCATCTTTTCTATTGCAATGCAGTGATCTGTAATTAAACCTTAAAAATCAAGGGTTTCGTCTGTGCCTTAACATTCTAGTCCAAAACATAACAAATCATAGTATAGTCTCCCTAATTAAGTATTTCATTAATTAAATAATATTGGGTTTTGTCCATTCCAAATGAAACCCTAAACCCTAAAAATCTAAGGTGTCGTATGTGCTTTAACATTCTAGTCCGAAATGTCACAAAATCATTCCAAACGAAACCCTAAACTCTAAACCATAAACCCTAAACCCTTAAAATATAAAGTTTCGTCCGTGTTTAACATTCTAGTCCGAAAACTATTTCTTAAATCTTGTCGTGTAATATTTTTAATATATGTGTTACCAATTGCAAAACTATTTCAAAGAATTTAAAACACAAATTTTTTTTCATAAAACCTGTCTTCAATCGTTCTTTATACTGTGAGCAAACTTGTTCTGATTTTAATAAAGTAAAATAGATTAGGTAAATTTTCAAAACAGAGTCAATAAAATAGGATTATATTACGGCCACGTTACGCCTACAAGCGGGCAAAAATTCAAAATATTTTACAAATAAATCCGGGAAACCTAAACCCAATTTTATAGCCCAAAACATTTCATTTGCCCTCCTATACCCAATAATTTTCAACAGAGTGCCGAGAAATCCTCAAATACGTCAAACCCTGATTTTCTTTTGTTCTTCCCCTTTTCAGATATCTCCTTCGAATCATCTTTCTAATCCCTCCATGAATCCTCTTATACGCCCACCCATCTCAAACTGATATCTCTTCTTCGACTCTTATTCGAGGCTTTCCATTTCATAACTAACTTTGGCCGAAACCCTATCGACTCTCTCAAATTCTTCCTTAAATATCCCAGTCACGAAATCATCTGTGAATCGATACCTACGTGTACAGGTAGCTATATCGTTAGTTTGCTTCTGCTTTGCTTTGCTTTTGAAACGGGACAGGCTTTGAATGTGATTATTTCTTTACAATTAATTTTGGTTCTACAGGTTGTAAATGACTCCTATACTCCACAGTCAGGGTAAGTTGGTTGTTTTTTTAATGAGTGTTTGAGGAGTTAGAGTCTAATGGTTAGTATGTTAATCTTATAGTTAGCACGAAATTGAAAACATCAATCTCTGCTTAGCTCATTAATGTTTTCTGCTAAGTTCGAGTGTCTAAGCGCTTACAAGATAGTTTTGTATCATTTTAGGCATTCCCAAACATTACATAACGCTCTTCTAAAAAAAATTTTGAGGAGATCAATCAACGACGCATGAAAGACATGGTTTGCACCACAAAGGACTGCAGAAGCACTTCAAAGAACTGCGACCTCGTGAGATATCAACAATTGAATATAACCACATCTTTCCTCAGGTAAAGTAAGAAATTTCTCAATCCATGTTTATAAAGTCAACTCCCGATAGATCTTTAAAGATGGTGTTTTTCACTTACTGTCTTTAATTGTCAAAGACTACTGAGAAGGATGGACGAGTAAATCCTCATTGAGTCGAAAGCCTTTCAGCGTTGTCGCCCACCAAGAGCAACTGAAGGAAGCACAAAGTAAGACAACAACACCATCTGATTCGTAGGTTACTTTATCACTGACTCTTCCACTTGTTAATTTATTAGTATATGATTTGGCAACTCCTAAATGCTGGAATTTGCGTATGTAGGTCGTCTTTGTCTACATGTTACCAATTTTATTTTTGATGCAAGTTTTTGTTACATTTGTTGTACCATTCAAACTACGGTATCACCGGTTACCAAATCGAAAATGAAATTAATCCAAAATCTTAATTTTACGAATAAAGCCGCTAAACAGTCGTCAACTTTTCGCACTACACACAAAAACTGGTCGCTAAATATTTACCATCAGTGAATCTGGATTTCCCGAATTGTCGCTTAATAATCGTTATCTAGTCACTACACCGTCGCCAAGTAGTCACCATCTCTTACGACTATGTTGTGACTATACTAGACAGTCAGATAGCAGTCGGCCAGACAGTACCATAATCAAATCTGGATGTTTCTTTTAGACGCGCATAGTCGTTTAACAGTCGACAATTAATAGCAAGATGTTTACCATAATCATATTTGGATTCTCCATTTAGTCGTCTTATAATCGGTAAATTAGTCAACAAACAATCACCAAAAAGTCACCCTAGTCTAAGACTAAGTCGTGACTATACTACTCAGTCACATAACAGTCGCCACATAGTGGCGAGATCATTACCATAATCGTATATGGATGTTTAGATTAGTCGCGGGATAGTAGTTAAAATAGTCGTTACCCAGTCACTCCATAGTGGCTAATATTTACGACTACTTTCTCTGACTATACAATACAGTCGCATATTAATCACCCCATGGTCACCTGAGTTAACGACTATTTGATCGACCGTATCTGGACACCCTCTATAGTCGCACATTTTTCGCTACCGTAGTCGCAGTTTAGTCCCTACACTACAAGAAAAAGCGTTTTTGTGACTGGACCTTGCGACTATACTTTTAGTCGTAACATTTGGCCACTATTAGGGGACAATATAGCTACTATTTTGCGACAACGGATTATTGGACGTGTATTAGTCGCTTATATACGACCAAAAATGATTGTCTCCAATTTAGTCGTCGATTTACGACTGAATAACGATCATTATCGAGACCGGAAACAATAGTAGCAGGCTAGTCGGCGATATGCGGACTATTTTGCGTATGATGTTAAGAATTGTAGAACAATCGCGATTTGGTCAGTACATGGGCGACTAATTCGCTACTTCGGGTATAATAGTAACCAAGTCGTTCATTTGTCGCTATTGATACGACTAATATTCAACTCATTATTCTTGTCGCAGAGTAGTCGGGTATGCGCCGTATTATATAGTATTTTGGATTTTTTAAAAGCAATATGAGATAGTTTGGTTATATTTTACCTGTTTGTGGTAGGTATACGGGTTTCAAAGCTAATCTATATTTGCAATATGTAAAGTGTATAATCGCTCTTTTCCAACTTCTAATAAACATGTATAAGTTGCAATATTATATATTAACTAAAATTTAAATTGAAGTTAATTAACCCTTAAAATAGAAACCAAACGCTTAGCAATCTTTATACTGGTTTAAAAAATAAAAATTAAAAATTCATAAGTTCTTAATAGTTATAGAATAAGAGTGAAGGAGAGTTAGAATCGATCGAGAGTCTGGTGCTCGTTTGAGTACCATGTCGGAAGAGGACTAGGGTAACTACACGAAATTAAATAGGGAAATTTGTTAGATGTTGTTAATAATTTATATAATCATAAGATGTTCAATATGACAAGTTCAAAAAAATTCATACCGTTCCATCAAACTGTTCAACTCATCCAATGTTATATTGTAATCATTATTAAAGAGAGTGACCCATGTATGCTTTTCTTTCATAACCTCTAATTGTTATGCGTTATATTTACCATAAGAAACTGATTATTCATAATCCTCCCTCCATAACGGAATACATTAATTTGTTCTTCATGAGGGAACATGTTCTGATGAGAAAAGAAAAAAACATAAGAAAAAAATGTAGAGGCATGTTCTTCTAACTCCTAAGCATGAAGAACACGAATATCTCTACTTCAGTAGTACTTCCTGCCTGCAATCACTTGTATCTGGTTATCTGAATACGCATCACAGAAGATCGAAAACAACATCGAATTTTGACTAATTTTCCGAGAAAATATAATTGAATTTATTATTGCAGATTCATTTCTCACCTTGGAGATGGGCCCGGTAGTTTGCATGGCTATCAGCTTCAGAGTTGTATTCCTGCAAATGGAAATTAGAGAAACTCAGAAAATCTTAAGGATCTACAAATAGAATTTTAAAAACATAAAAAGATATGTGCAATACCCTGGGAATTTTCTCGATATCGAATGACTTGAATTGGCTGGTAAACTCTTTTGCCTGATTATACAGCTCAGCCATTTTCAGGCTTGTGAGTTGCCATTCACCCCGCATCTGTTCAATGATAGTTATCATAAAGTCTAAAACTAAAGATTCAAGAGAGAAAACAGGTATTATCTGTAAAGCAACTTACATGTTTAACAATAAGCTGAGAGTCTCCATAGGCCCTCACGTGTGTAACCTTTTTCTAAAGCAGACTCCAAACCACGAATCAAACCTGTATATTCGGCAACGTTGTTTGTTGTATTTCCTAATCCTTCACGGTAGGAGGAGATGACAGTTCCATCGGAATCACGCAGAACAGCTCCTGAACCAGCTCTTACAGGGTTTCCTTTTGAAGCTCCATCAAACTCAATGGTACAATGTTTCTGAAAACATACATATTGTAATTTAAATAAGATGTAAATATTAATACCGAAGTTCGAACCTAGAGTATATCATGCTTCATAAGCGATGGCACGAGCAGATCAACGAAATAAATTGATTCAATATATAAGAGAAGAATCAAAATCAGAAAGTATGAATGGGGCGAAGCCTCGAAGGGGTTCTTGCATTTACCTTATTCATTTCTCTTGTCGTCTCTGTTTTCTTTGCAATAGGAGAGCCAAAATTTCGAGGTTATGATTGTTAGGGTATTCGACGGCGGAAAGGGAGAGACTATCTGAATTTTAGAGAAGCTATATGATGGTTAGGGCATTCGACCGGTTATTGATAATTTACTGTGACATTCAGTTTAGGTACCGAGCCGATGCGCAGAATATGCAAAACATTAAAAATTTATAATTCGGCAGGCATACAAATTTTAATGCTTAGTATAGTATTTTTGGTTTAGTAAAAAATAATATGAGAGTTTGGTTATATTTTACCAGTTTGGTTATCTTTCCATAAAATATCTAGAATCTCCGAAGAAGAGCTCTCCGCAAAAAGACCAGAAGAATATTGAAGCTAGGTGGAAACTTATGTATGTGTAAAATTCTTTCTTACCTATATATTTATTTGAATTTATCTTCGCCAAACTCTATATTTTATATTTTCTTTATTTGTACTGTAGGTTACTTATTGGAAACACACATAAATTTCATGTTTGGGTGCTAGAGAGGTTATTAGATTAAAATCATCTCCAACCCCACACTTTTTTCTACACAAAACTCTATTTTAGATTAAATTCTATAAAATGGTCATTGAACTTTTAAATCTTTTATTTATATCTATAATAAATAATAAGTTTAATAATTAATTATTCTAAAATCTTTACTAAATTATTAAATATACTGAAATACAAAATTCCCAAAATTTAAAATAAACAATAAGAAAAGTACTCAAATTTAAGATAAACAACACAAATACATATAACACACCAAAAATCATAACTTAAAAACCCGGTAAGCCGCTTCCGGGTCCTCCAAATGATGTTGTCTTTGTGCACTTGTATTCTTTAATTGTTCCAAAAATTGCTTATTTCCTTCTTCTAAGGTATTGATAACCGCATTTGTTTGATCAGCAAGTTTTATTTTCATTTTGGATATTATAATCCAACTTGGTCGTGGAGAACGGGAAAGGGACGTTACAAAAGGGATTCCTGCTGCTACTCAATATCTAACATTGAATTCAATCCACCAAGCTATAAACATAAAAGGTCATAAACTTATAAGTTTCTGAGGTTTTATGTTTATAGCTTGGTGGTCTGAATTCACTGTTAGATATTGAGCAGCACTGAGGAATCCCTTTTGTAACGTTCACTTCCCGTTATCCACTGACCGTTGAGCTGACTAGTCAACAATCAAACAAGAGAAGCCGAAAAGCTATCTCGACTGTCGATTGAGTTGTCTTCTCCAGCAAGGCCATCGATGAGATATGAACTGTTATGAAATCAACACCTGAACTAATATTTTCCTCAAAATTAATTAACCCCAAGGAATCGATCTCAAACAATCATCTCGCCGTCGAGTGTTTGCCGGTGAAAGACCATTTGGTCGTTTGACCTTCCAAGACTCGTAGGTGACTTTATTTTGAGGGGAATACTAGTTCTGATATTGTTCATGCATGCCTCCTGAGGTCGACACAGAACCGAACAAAAGAAAATAGAAGAACATGTCAGCATATTTAACGAAGAACTTAAGATAAAAGATACAAGTTGAAGCGAGGCTCTGTTAGAACTTAGAAGAGAAGGAGAGGAAAGAAGTGAGGATGGGAAAGAATGATAAAAACAGGGGCTATATTTACCCATGGGAAGAACGAACGGTTATCGAACCAATCCTGATTTAAAGCGACACGACCTTCCAGTCACGCCGAGCACATTCATTGGTGGAAGAAGAGGCGTCTCAAATGTAACCAAAAATTCTTAATATTCAATTGCGAAACCAAAAATAAATCCAAAATTTTACTCTTGTTTATCTACGGCTGTTAATTTTTTCCATTTTCAAAAATGCAATAATTATTACTCGTATATGTATTTAATTACTCCCTCGGTCTAATATTAATCATTTTTATAAATCGAAATTTACATTTCCAACTGTATTAGTATTCATTCTCATTTGTTAAGATTACAAATAGTAGTCGATTTCTAAATCTTAGTCAAAGAAAATTATTGACTTGGAGAGGCCTCTTAAAAGTCACAGAATAATTCTTACTTTGTATTTATCAATTCTTATTAAAATATGGCTATCAATTAAGTACCGTTATTAAATTGAAATATTAAACATGAAAGCATAATTAATACGGTTCGATAAGCATATTAAAACCGAAAGCATAAGAAAACGTTAAAGTTTTCAAGTAACAAACACTAAATTGTTAATGAGATTTAGATAAGGACAACAGCACTGCTTCCGGCAGCATCGGTGTCAGCAGCCTCTAGCTGGAACCTGAGATCTTGAACTTCCTGGATTCGCAGATTGAACCTGTGTTATATCATGGTTTTTAGGACTTTCAACCATGGTATATGTCTTTGTTATCGAGTCTTTTAGAGTCTTTTGGAGTCCTTTCATGTGTGTTTACAGGTCTAGGTACGTTTTGAGTGGACTTGGACATTATGGCGCATTCTGGAGATATTTGGAGCATTTGGCCGAGAAGAAGAAGTCAATGTCGATCTCAGGCTATTGTGTCGATCGACACAATATGTGCATCGATCGACACATACGTGAGTCACACAATTCTCGGCGGTTTAATGAAGATTTGTGGAAATTGCAGTTTGGCCCAGAAGTTTCACATAATTACAAAGAAGCCCCAGCCATGATTAGATCATTATATTAGGGTTTTTACCCACTTGTTTAGGCTACGCTTTACTTACGCATTCTTTTATTTAGAGCCACAGATTTGGAACTCATATTCCTTGTTTCTGTTTTATGATATTTGGTTTTCTATTCATCATGTCTTTTGTTTCATCTGCCATGTCTGAGTAGTTTACCAGTTAGGTTTAGGGATTCTCACAGAAGATTTCATGGAATTATAGGTTGATCAATCCGTAGGTATTCATATCTTTCTAGTTCTTCATCTAGGGTTGTTCTTAATGCTTGATCTGAATTGGCCACTTAGATTATTGATGTTAGGTTGATTTCTGCAACGACAGTTGATTAATTAACTAGAAAGAACTTAGATGAGCAATTTGACTATTCGCAAATAAATTTGGCTTAGGCGAATTGTGAATAAAAGAACCTGATATTAATGCTTGTTTAGAACTCTAGGATTCGCAACGAAAGTTGGCTTGCTAAGTTGTTAGACATAGATAATATTCGCAACTAAAATTGGTCTGTTATAATTCTGTGATTCTAGTTCTAGAACAGTTCTTATTTAGATCCCGATTAATTGATTAGCTTATGTTCCTGATTTCCTGAGAACTCCCTTGACCTGACGCTTTGCCTTCTTGCTTACAACCGTTTACTTTACTTTCTGCTCTGATTCACTGCTCCCTGATTTGCATCGCCTAGCTTAACATGAATTTCTATAATATATTGTAAGAGTCTTGAGTCTCTGTGGTTCGACCCCTACTAGCTACAATTGTCTTGTGCACTTGCAGTTTACATTAGGGAATTAAACTCTGAGCATATCAAGTTTTTGGCGTCGTTGCCGGGGACTCTTTTGAGTCTTCGATAGATTTAAACTTAGGGTTTAGACTAGGTTTTTCGTTTTTGTTTTTGGTTACTGATTTTTCATTTTTCTTGCGTTTCAGGTACGCCTAGAATCGCACTGCATCGATCGACACGGTCCTGAGTGTCGATCGGCACACATTCGCGCTTAGCATCGATCGACGCTCTCCCTGCATCGATCGACACACCTGCGTGATCAGAACAGTTTATGACTGATCGCGACTTGAGAAGTGATCCGGATAAGGAACTCGTGAATCTTGAACTTAAGGAGCTCGCAAAGCTTGAGAGAGAGAACAAGAAAGCCCAGAAGCTAGTTAAGATGGCTAACGTCAATCGTGTGATCTTAATTCGAGATGCTGAAGGTGTTCTAAGGAATTCGGAGAACCAAGTCTGCAATGCGCTTGGTCAGAGACTCGATGAAGAAGGAAATGTCATTCCTGAGCCTGAGAGGCAGCTTGTTCAACCTGATGGAGAAGCTCAAGGTGGACAAGGAAATCCACGAGCTGAAGAGCCTCCTGGAGCACCTAATTCTCCTGCTAGGAGGACACTAGCTGATTACAATCGCCCGGATGAGTTCTATGCTAATAGATCTGCGATTGTGCCTCCTGCGTTTCCGCGTACTGACTTCGAGTTGAAGACCTCGTACTACACACTTGTAGGACAGCGTGTTTTCAGCGGATCTCCACATGGGCATCCTATGGACCACATAGAGCACTTTGTGTCTATTGTCACTGGGATGAAGCACAATGGAGTGACTTATGACTACTTACACTGCAATCTTTTTCCTCACTCTCTTGTAGGAGAAGCTGCTGATTCGCTAAGTCAGATTCCACCTGGGACTTTGACTACTTGGAATGCAGTGAAGGAGAAGTTTCTGCGACACTTTTATGATGATGCTCGGTCCGATAAGCTTAGACAGGATCTCTTGACCTTCAAGCAAGGATCTACAGAGCTTTTTAAGACAGCCTGGATGAGATTCAAGAGATACCAGAGAGATTGTTCTCATCATGGTTTCTCTGAGGTGCAACTGTTGTGTATCTTCTTCAGAGGAGTGGATTTGTGGTATCAGATGGCTTTAGATGCTGCAAGTACTGGGAACTTCTACACTAAGTCTCCAGAAGAGGCTAAGGAGCTTATTGAGAATTTGGTGACTAGCAATAGTGTCAAGAATGCTGATTTAGAGAGACAGAAATCTGGTGGAAAAGCTGATAGCTCACAGATAGCTGAGATGAACAAGAAGATTGATTCTATTCATAGCATATTACTTGGTAAGAAAGTGGATGTCCAGGAGACTGAGGATGTTAATTACATAGCTGGAGCTGGTTATCAAGGTCAGAGGTATGGAAATCAGCAAGGACAGGCTTCAAGTTTTGTACCAAAGTCTACATTTCAGAGACCTTTCCACCAGAACAGCACATTTACTACAGATTATGGTTCTTCATCGTATCAGCATGTCCCTCCTAAAAATGAGCAGAATGATAAGATGATGGGTCTTTTGGAACAGCTATTTGAAGGACAGCAGAAGAGTACATTGGACTTCAATGGAAAGATAGATGCTCTGTAACTTGATCTCAATGGGAAGATAGAAGCTATAAGCACTCATGTGAAGAAGCTAGATGTTCAGGTTCAGCAGATTGCTGGAGCAGGGCAAAGGCATAATGGATCAGGAAGAGCTAAACATATTCAATTCGTCAATGCTGTGATACAGGATATGAGATTGACTTGCTGCAAGAAGAAGAGAGCATTATCTCGGATTTTCTGGATGAATATTGTCTGTCTGAGACATGCATCGATCGACACACTCTCGATGTCGATCGATGCATGTCCGATACGTCTGATGGAATTGCTCATAATCGCCTTGTGTCGATTGACATACATTGTGCATCGGTCGACACAGATCGCAGACGGGACTAGAAACTTGCAACAGTCCCAGAACGAGTCCATAAGCCTTCTGTGCCCTATCCTAAGGCTCCTAAGATGTCCAAAAATGAGCTAGACGTGGCTAAATCCATGAAAGTGATAGAAAAGAAGCTGATTCAGAATACAGAGAAGCTTCCAGACCCAGGAGTCTTTGTGCTAGAATGTTCCATCTCTAAGGACAGATTCAAGCATTCTCTGTGTGACTTAGGATCTGGTGTGAATCTCATGCCATACTATGTGGCTGAGAGATTCAGAATGATGGATTTCCAGCCTACTAGGATCTCTCTTATCCTAGCTGATCGTTCAAAGAGGTATCCAAAAGGAGTTCTCGAGGACATTCCTATCAGAGTTGGAAACTACTTGATTCCAACAGACTTTGTAGTGCTGAAGTATAACATTGAGCCATCTGATCCTTTGCTACTTGGTAGACCTTTCTTAGCTACTGCTGGAGCAGTGATTGACGTGAGACATGGACTGATTGATATCCATCTGGGAGACAAGCCTTTGCAGTTCAATATGGATAAGCTACATAAATCCACCATAGATGGACAGAGCTTCAGTGTGGAAGTGGAACCAGGGATTCCTATTGGAGAAGAGAAGATGGCAGTTCATTCTGAACTTGCTCTAACATCTTCGAAGCCTGCAACTGCTCTTAAGCAGAAAGCTCCATATCTCTTCCATCCACCAAAGCACAGGTATAATTCCTCTAAACATAAATCTCCTAATCCATCAGCTTTGAATGCAGGAAAACACAGTATCCCACCCTCGCTTCGCTCCCACCCTGGTTCCATTCGCTCTTCCCTTGAGAGCTCTCATGATCCGAAAGCTTATGCACCACCTTGGTTGAAGAGACATTCACAGAGGCACTCCAAGCCTCTGTTGAATCAACCATAAGTCTGATCTCCTTTCCATAGTCAAGCTATTGGCTTTAAACAAGCGCTGAGTTGGAGGCAACCCACTGGTAGGTTCGTTTTTCTTTTCGTTTCTCGTTTTGAATTTGTTGCTTTGATTTTCTGTTTTGTGTGTTCAAAGGTGTGAGAAACAGGCAGAATCGCTCAGCATCGATCGACACATATTTATGTCGATCGACACAGATGCGATTTACGGTTTGAAGATTCAATTGTGGTTCAGACACCGGTTATCTACATAACCGCGCGCATATTTGCCTTGCACCGATCGACACCCTTGTGGCATCAATCGACACAGGCGGACGACAGGTAAGTGTTCTGACCCTTTTCGGATTCTTTTAATTCTGATTTCTCTTCTCACCGAGCCTAAGCTTGACATCACTGGGGACAGTGTGTTTCAAGTGTGGGTGAGGTAGCTACTGACGCACCACTTTTTGTTTTCCTAGAGTCAGTCCAAATTTGTTTTATTCAGTCAAATTGAGTAGGAAACAAGGACTTTTTGAGGAGATTACTACACTTGCAGGAACTTAAGTGACCATTGGATGATTTGTAGATGATCTATGACTATTATAAAACCCAACACGGACCAGCCTACTGAGGACACCATATCACTTCAGGTATTCAGAGAATCCATTACTTGACTTCACCTTTTACTTGACTTAATTCCCTCACCTTGGGGCTTGGTATACTTTGAGTCGGATTCCTCTGTTGGTTCTGGCACAGCTTGTAAACCTGTCTGATTTTGGTTCCCTTCTCCCCTTCCTTGAAAGAAAAAAATGAGATAAACTGAGGATAAGCTAGTAGCTTTGAAGTGGTCGCGGGAGTGGTAGAGACCCCTATTACCTCCTGTGCATCCATGGAAACATGTCCAAAGTATGCCCCAATAAAGGAAGAGCACTGATAAACAAAATAAAATGATACCCAATGGAGAAAAATCAGTGCTAAGGAAGGGAAAAGAGAAGAAAGGAACCAGAAACAACAGTTGAGTGGTCAGATGCTAACAGAGTAAGAGTCCATTTGTTCTTTGATCGATACTTCCTCGGTGAGACCGCACTTATTAGCTTACAGAAGTCAGTATGGTGAATTTGAATGCTCTGAATGTGACTGTGGAGTTTACTCAGGATAGTTGCTAAGTTTGGGGGAAGTATATGTTGGTCTTGATGTTTGCAGGTTCATTTTCATGTGGCTTACTAAGGGGAATCTGAGTGTGGTGCTCCTACGATGAAGTGAGTTTCTGAAGTTTTCAAACTTCTTCTCCTGATCTTGGTTTTTTGTTTGCTTGAGGGCAAGCAAAAGCTAAGTGTGGGGGAGTTCATATATCATGGTTTTTAGGACTTTCAACCATGGTATATGTCTTTGTTATCGAGTCTTTTAGAGTCTTTTGGAGTCCTTTCATGTGTGTTTACAGGTCTAGGTACGTTTGGAGTGGATTTGGACATTATGGCGCATTCTGGAGCTATTTGGAGCATTTGGCCGAGAAGAAGAAGTCATTGTCGATCTCAGGCTATTGTGTCGATCGACACAATATGTGCATCGATCGACACATACGCGAGTCAGACAATTCTCGGCGGTTTAATGAATATTTGTGGAAATTGCATTTTGCCCCAGAAGTTTCTCATAATTACAAAGAAGCCCCAGCCGTTATTAAATCATTATATTAGGGTTTTTAGCCACTTGTTTAGGCTACACTTTACTTACGCATTCTTTTATTTAGAGCCAGAGATTTGGAACTCATATTCCTTGTTTCTATTTTATGATATTTGGTTTTCTATTCATCAAGTCTTTTGTTTCATCTGCCATGTCTGAGTAGTTTACTAGTTAGGTTTAGGGATTCTCACAGGGGATTTCATGGAATTATAGGTTGATCAATCAGTAGGGATTCATATCTTTCTAATTCTTCATCTAGGGTTGTTCTTAATGCTTGATCTGAATTGGCCACTTAGATTATTGATGTTAGGTTGATTTCTGCAACGACAGTTGATTAATTAACTAGAGAGAACTTAGATGAGCAATTTGACTATTCGCAAAGAAATTTGGCTTAGGATAATTGTGAACAAAAGAACCTGAGATTAATGCTTTTTTAGAACTCTAGGATTCGCAACGAAAGTTGGCTTGCTAGGTTGTTAGACATAGATAATATTCGCAATGAAAGTTGGTCTGTTATAATTCTGTGATTCTAGTTCTAGAACACTTCTTAATTAGATCTTGATTGATTGATTAGCTTATGTTCCTAATTTCCTGAGAACTCCCTTAGCCTGACGCTTTGCCTTCTTGCTTACAACCGTTTACTTTACTTTCTGCTCTGATTCACTGCTTTCTGATTTCCATCGCCTATCTTAACCTGAATTTCTATAATCTATCGTAAGAGTCTCGAGTCTCTGTGGTTCAACCCCTACTAGCTACAATTGTCCTGTGCACTTGCAGTTTAAATTAGGGAATTAAACTCCGAGCATATCAACCTGTAGTCCGATAAGCCTTCCATGGTCTCAACCCATGTCTCATCATGTTCACCTATATAAAACAAGACCTTTAGCGAACTATCCTAAATTATTATATATAAACAATTGAAAATGTTAACGTCTGTTACTTCCTGTCCGAACAATCCTCCACATCTTGAGCACTACGATCGTTTCTAAACCCTTAGTCCTCAAGTATTCAGAGAAGAAGTCAACCGCGTATTTGCAAAAAGCCGCACACTTTAACTTATTCATCCTATTAGGAATAAGAGAAGCAAATCAGAAGTATCCTGATCAATTATTCTTATTAACAAACGGTTTACACTTTTATCAATTGTTTTGGTCATTGTGTTTACTGCTACACTACCAAAAACAAGCACTTACTGGGCGTCTTTGAGGTGGAACACTTTCCTTTTTCTTTCAGGGTTATCGGGATCGACTTCAAGGGGGCAGATGATCGAGACAACGCCCATGATTTCTAGTCAAGATATTTGTTTTTATTTAGAGATTCACGATTAGAGTCACAAAAACATTGGAAAGAAAGAAACTTTCGATAGTTTTTACCTACAGGATCGTCTCTGTCTGTTTTTATGACACAAATATAGAGGAAACTAACAAATTTCATCTAGTGCTTGTTGTCCAATGGGTCGATAAGTTCAATCTCAGTGTCTTCCATGACTTCAAGTCGGTGGCGAGACTTTGTTGGACAAAACCTGGATCCGCTCGCACTACCCTAACTCCAAAAACCGGTGGCGAGACTTTCCGTCTACCAGTGCAGCCTTGCATGTTGAAAAATCAGTCAAATAATTTTCACTTACTCTCTGGTTTGCCAAGATGAAACTCCAATGTGGTCCATCTTCAAACACATAGTATGGGTAGACGCGGAAAATCTTAAATCTGAAGCGCCAACTTGTTTCGGCTCTGTTAGGTTGTGTTTCTGCTATGTAGGTGTAATGGACCATTAATAGTGGGAGAAAGGTTAACCGGAAGATGATTTTTATGACGAAATAACTTCCCCTCACCAAACAAAGGACTTGAATTAAAGAAGGTTACAAGAACGGAGTGTTTTAATAGGGTGCCTTGAGCGCCGCTTCAAAACAGAGAGAGAGAGAGAGAGAGAGAGAGAGAGAGAGAGAGAGAGAGAGAGAGAGAGAGAGAGAGAGAGAGAGAGAGAGAGAGAGAGAGAGAGAGAGAGAGAGAGAGAGAGAGAGACGTACGGTTACGTGGAGTGTATATCTTCGCGACCCCAATCAAATCAATTAATCATGGTTAAATATCATGGTTAGGTATGCCTGGTTATATCATGGTTAAAAGTTAGACAAACCGTACACTTGTTTTTACTTTTGTCCTGGTGTAGCCCTTGAGCCCTTGAACCGTATACTGGTTTTGTCGTTTGCTTTGGTGTAGCCACCGTGACATAGAACCGTGCACTGGTTTTTTGCTTTTGTTCTCTTGCAGACTTTTGCAGAGTTCCTCTGTCTCGGCGGGACGTTTATGCTGCACCTTCCCTTCAATCTTGTTTTGAACGTTTCATTTTGTAGGGTTGTGCATATTGCTTTATACATTAAATGAGAGACATGAAGAATATTCAATGTTCCTCTCAGCCAATATTATTAAATTTCTTTAACATGATATGTTCGTATATACTCAAATACAATCACATATATGTAGAAAGATTCACAGTATCATAAGCTAGTCTCTCTAATATAAATATTTCATTAGTTTTGACTATTAAACAATTTTTAACTTAGATACTTTATATATATTTATCAATCTTGAGATAAAAACAAAAAGTAAAGAAGCACATTTCTCACTTTGAAATGCATTGATTTATCATATTTTGGGAGTATCACGAGAATACGTTTGTTGAATAATTTTAGTTGTGAATTTAGGTGTAATTTGTTTGTTTTCCAAACTTCAAATTTGAGGTTTCAATATTCAAAACCTAAAAATCTGAGGTTTTACGGGTGGGTTGGAGATGCCCTACAATGAAACCGCATAATGAGGCTTTACGGTTTCTTTTTAGGGTATAGGGTTTTGTTCACTCCAAAAGAAACCCTAAACACTTGAAATATAAGGTTTCGTATGTGTTTTAACATTCTAGTCCGAAACTATTTCTTAAATCTTATTGTGTACAATTTTTAATTTGTGTGTTACCAAAATTGCAAAACTATTTCAAAGAATTTAAAACACAAATTTGCTTTCATCATGTCTTCAATTATTATGTATACTGTGAGCAAACTTGTTCTGATTTTAATAAAGTAAAATAGAATAGTTAAATTATATTACGTACACGTTACGCCAACTAGTGGGCAAAAATTTAAAATATTTACTAAATAAATCCAGGAAACCTAAACCCAAAATTATAGCCCAAAACATTTCAATTACCCGTCTATACCCAAGTATTTTCAACAGAGTGCCGAGAAATCATCAAATACGTCAAACCCTGATTTTCTTTTGTTCTTCCCCTTTTCAGATATCTCCTTCGAATCATCTCTCTAATCTCTCCATGAATCATCTCTCTAATCTATCCTAGAATCATCTCTCTAATCTCTCCACGAATCCTCTTCTATGCCCACCCATCTCAAACTGGTAAGAGATTCTTCGAATATCTTATTCAAAGCTTTCCATTTCATAGCTAACATTGCCCTAAACCTTATCGAGTCTCTCAAATTCTTCCTCGAATACCTCAATCACGAAACACTTTGTGAATCAATGCCTACGGGTACATGTAGCTATATCGTTTGGTTCCTTCTGCTTTGCTTTGCTTTTGAAATGGGACAGGCTTGGATTCTGATTATTTGTTGACAAATAATTTTGGTTCAACAGGTTGTAAACGACTCATATATTCCACATTCTGGGTAAGTTGGTTGTTTTTTTAATGAGTGTTTGCGGAGTTATTTTCTGATGGTTAGGATGTTAATCTTATAGTTAGCACGCAATTGAAGACACCAATCTATGTTTAACTCATTAATTTGTTCTCCAAACTTCGAGTGTCTATGCACTTACAAGATAAGTGTCAAATCATTCATAACTTTCTTCTGAAACATTTGTTGAGGAGATCTATCAACGACGCATCAAAGACATGGTTAGCAACACAAAGGACTGCAGAAGCACTGCAAAAAACTCCGACCACGTGAGATATCAACAATTGAATATAACAACATCTTTCCTCAGGTAAAGTCGTTGTTTTCATAATCCATGTTTATAAAGTCATCGATCTTTATTTAATTTTTTTCTCTTACTATCTGTAATTGTCACAGGCCACCGAGAAGGATGGACGAGTAAATCCTCATGGAGTCGAAAGCCTGACAGCTAATCTTTTAATGCGCAAGCACAAGTAGCCCATACACTTTCAGCGTTGTCGCCCACCAAGAGCAACTGACAGAAGCTCAAAGTAAAACAACAACACCATCTGATTTGTAGGTTACTTATCACTGTCTCTTGCACTTGTTAATTTTTGGTGTATGATTTAGCAACTACTAAATTCCGGAGTTTGCGTTTTGATGCAAGTGTTTGTTACATTTGTTGTACCATTCAAATTATGGTGTCACCGATTACCAAATAAGAAATGAAATTAAAACAATTCTAAATTTTACGAAAAAGCCACTAAACGGTCGTCAATTTCGCAAAATACACACAAACTAGTCGCTAAATATTTACCATCAACGAATCTATATTTTCCATATAGTCGCTTAATAATCGTTATAATGTCATTACACCGTCGCCAAGTAGCCACCATTTCTTACGACTACGTTGTGTTTATATTAGACAGTCAGATAGCAGTCGGCCAGACAGTACCATAATCGAATATGGATGTTTCGTTTAGAAGCTGCATAGTCGTTTAACAGTCGACAATTAATAGCAAGATGTTTACCATAATAATATTTGGATTCTCCATTTAGTCATCTTATAATTGGTAAATTAGTCAATAACCAGTCGCCAAAAAGTCACCCTAGTCTACGACTAAGTTGTGACTATACTACTCAGTCACATAACAGTCGCCACATAGTGGCGAGATCATTACCATAATCATATATGGATGTTCAGATTAGTCGCGGGATAGTATGTAAAATGGTCGTTACGCAGTTGCTCCATAGTGGCTAATATATACGACTACTTTATGACTATACAATACAGTCACATATTAATCGCTCCATGGTCACCTGAGTTAAAGACTATTTGATGACAACATCTCTCCGACTGTATCTGGACTCCCTCTGTAGTCGCACAATTATCGCTACGTAGTCGCACTATAGTCCCTATATCTTCCGATGATGCTGCGTCTATTTTACGATTACCTATATTGGTCGTATAAATAGTCGTAACTCGCCGACTAATAATACGCCTATGAGATTTAGCGATTATGGATTGACGACTACCATATTTAGTCGTATGTTTGTCGTAAAACCCCGATCAACGACTATTCTGCGATTAAAAGTGCAGTCGTAGAAATGTTGTTTTCTTGAAGTGTGTTTTAACTTCAAGAATTTCGTTTTTTCATATATGTTTCATAGACGATTAATGGTTAATATTTTGCGTTTTCACGTTCAGGATGACGAAGTCAAAGATAACGAAGAGCATTTTGGGCATGTCGTACAACATACTCCATCTCTCGTATCCGACGTACATGGATATGCCCGATAGGCGTAACTCGTTCCGCCAGTTCACGGTACGTATCTTCATTCATTTTCTTTCGTATTTTCTATTATTATTAATTGTTAACAACAGACATTTTTGTAGCAAGCGTATACTTCGAGCGGGGGTTCCACCTGAAGGCTAAGTCCCATTACTCTCATGTCATCAACGGGTGGAAGCAGGAGTGGTTGGTAGAGGATGTATAGAAGGGAGTGAATGGAGATATTTGGACCGGGTTGATCCGTTATTGGTCATTGCCTTCTACAGCAGTGACCTCTTAGACGCACTCGTAGAACCGTAAGAGTCAGAGAGGCGGTGCCGGGATTGCGACTCATAACGCGGGAGCAAAGAGAATTGTACAGCCGAAAATTGACTTTGGAAGTTTCTTTGTTAATATTTTATCTTTTAATAAACTCATTTCTAAAGAATGATTTTCTTTTGGCAGATACGACGAGAAAGACGAGAACCGACGTTTATTATTAAAAAAATTATAACTATAATATTAATAAAATTATTATATAAATTATAATATAAAATTTATTATTAAAAATTTTTTTAAGAACTATCGGTAATTTGTCGGTTAAAATGTAAACCATCGGTTATATTCCATCGGTAATACGTCGGCTTTAATCTGTCAAGAAATCATCGGAAAAAATCATCGGTATTTTTTCGGTTTTCATTCCTTGATAAACTGTCGATTTATGCCATCGGTAATCCATCAGTTTAAATGCCTTCGGAAACCGTCGTTAAACGACCATCTGTAACCCGTCGGTATATATCCGCCGGGAAATCGTCGGTAACATACCATTGGGAAACCATCTGTAACTTCAGGAAACTGTCGGTAAATTTACTTCGGGAAACCGTCGGTAAATTTCTATCTGTAAACCGTCGGTTATTCGTCGGTAATATCCGTCGACTATTGACAGCATATCGATGGTACTTCTCAACGGATTACTGACAAAATGTATGTCGGTTACGTCGTTAGTAATCTGTCGGATTTCCGTCATCGATAATCCGTCAATTCTCCGTCGGTTTTTTCTTGTCGATAATCCTTCAATAATTACCGAGGAAAAACCGACGGATATAGATTTACGATGAAATAGAACCGATGGCTTATTTTGTTTGGTAATCTGTTTGTAATGGCCATAAATGACGAACATCTGACGGATTCTTCCGTCGGTTATGGCATGTTTTCTTGTAGTGACCCTAAAACTTTAAATTATAAACAAAAATCTAAAAAAAAAATTATTTTCAAAACCCTAAACAAACCCTAAAATCCTAAAGTATAAACAAAAATCTAAAATAATTCTTATTTTCTATATCCAAAAAATTCAACACTTTCTTATTTTTCAAATATACTATTTTCAAACATTAAAACAAAACATTAAACATAACACTTCAAACCATATACCCCAAACTATAATCATATTCTAAGCCTTAAACTATTAATCATAAACTATAAAATCTAAAAATAACCATTAATTGCATATGTAAACAACCAATATTTAAACAATTTATATATATACTTTACATATAATTAATTTTAAAATACTTAATATCTTATATGCTTTATTTCTATTGTATTTAAAATGCAGATATTAAAAATTAAAAGTAAAATGCCATTTATTTTTCATTGGCTTATCCAAGAAGACATGGATCATTTCTATTGTATTCTCTATCATTGTTAAGATTAGATCTAATAGACAATATCAGCCCTACTTTATTTTCTAATTTCCTCTTCCATAATTTTCTTTTTCAAGTTGACATAAAAGGAAAAATAAAGGTTGAATCTTTAAATTTGGGAGAAAGTGGTAATTGATTTTCTTGTTTAATCTTTCTATCTCGTTGGGAAAATATAAACTTAAGAAGCAGAAGAAATATATGCTAAAGCTGCTTCTAAGACGCCCATTTGCTTGAAGGTATATATTTTTTTCGAAGGTATATTTTTCTTCGGTGTCTCCTTTTGTTTTCAAACTTACTTTTGTTTCTCTTATTTTCGGATCTGTTTATGTATGCTTACCAATATCTGTGAAGCTTATTTCAAGAAATATACATGAAGAATTGGGTAAGTATACTTTG
This sequence comes from Orychophragmus violaceus, assembly GCA_030180135.1. Classification (NCBI taxonomy): domain Eukaryota; kingdom Viridiplantae; phylum Streptophyta; class Magnoliopsida; order Brassicales; family Brassicaceae; genus Orychophragmus; species Orychophragmus violaceus. The sequence continues at coordinate 64,510,025 of CM058232.1, read as the reverse complement.
TTTCTTTGTTTAGATGTATTCGGAAGATCATGACTCCTTTTTCCCTCTGTTCAGATTTGATTAACAACATATGGAAGCTAGTGCAAAATTTGTAAATCGGTTTGGTATTTATTGCATTTCTTTATTTTGTTGTAGATTCTTACGAGTAGTTGTGTTATCTCTTTTGTTAACAATGGCTAATGTTATCGCATATTCAGATGTGCTTGTGGGGGATATGGTTGGTGGTCTTGTCACGGGTGCAGGGGCTGAATAATTAGGAGGCACTAGTTATGTTTGCAATACAAATAAGAGAATTATCCTACCATGTGGAGATGGTTAGGATGTTCAACTTTAGTGACAGGGTTATAGAGAGGTATGTTCCATTGTCTCTTAGACTATGTATAATGGTTTATTTTATCAACACCCACTTTACATTCTACATCACTTTCTCTCCCTTCCATACCATCTCCTCTCTCTTCTACCGAATTATTCAACATCCACTCAATTTTAGTCATCTACAATGGTTTTATTTAATAAAATTCAACACCTTAACTACCATTTTTATTTCATATTTTTATTTTATTATGTTTTAGTTTTGTGATTACATATATTAATAACAATTATATTTTGGAATTAAATTATAGTAACTAAGAGTTAAATAACTATCAAAATAAAATTAAGAGTTAAATAAATTTTTTTAAATTTTTTAATTATTTCTTTTATATTCTTAATTGGAAATGCAAGTAGTAAATACGAGAACAAAAGAGTCATTATTAAAACAAATAAAATTACAAAAAACTTAAAATGCAATACAATGCAATAATAAGCACACAATACAACTAATAAAACACACATAACTTAATTAGTACCATAAACTCAACTTACAAACTTAAAAATCTTTTTGATCACGAGACATTCCGAAACTTGTCCATATGTGTTTGCCTAGATATGCTTGCAATTCGTGATGCACACTTGAATCACGTAACTCGGATCTAGCTCGGACATGATTTTCAAAAGAAGGTCGCACCTCGGTCAAGAATGCTTGCGGTGTACTAGACCCACTTGCCTCAGATTGATCATTCGTTGTAAATATATCACGTTCATCCTCAACAATCATATTATGCAATATAATACATGACCTCATAATGATAGCTATATCGGCTTTGTCCCACATTCCTTCATTAAATTGAAATTTCCATTACCATCACTTGAATATAGTTCATGCGCTTTCGCCAGTACATACGCTTTGTTGCATACGCTTAATGTTATCGTAAGCGCCAATCCATTTGCCCAATATTTTGTTTACGTAGTTGTAATGATTTATGCATGAGTTTCCATCACGTGGTGGATTAAATGAGCAATGCTCATTGCAATACTCAGCAATTTTACCCCAAAATGATTTACCTTTTTGGTTTCTGCCAACAACGTTGTTTGTTCCATACTTGATCCACCTACTCAGTAGCACCAAATTTTGTTCTATGGTCCATTTGGGGCTTCTCCGGCGACAGGGAGTAGCATCATCTGCATTTAGAGTGGCTTCATGAACATCGCTCATATCACCATGATCTATTTGTGTAGAAAATTCGGGAAATTCCGTTGTTCCAACATTCAGAACAAATTCATTACTCATTCGAATTGAAGAATAAAGGGGTGCTTGAGATGAATATGACATCATCGATCCATAGTATGAAGGATAGTTTGGAACAACTCACGGCATGTAGAAGTTTCGTGGATAACCATAATTTGGTGTATGTTGTAGTTGACTGGAAGATTGATTTTGAAACGATTATTGTTGGGATTTGGGTAGTTAAAAATGTAACTGAAAAAATTTTGGATGTTGAAAAAGTTATTGTTGAGATTCATTTCACTAAAACAATGTTTAAAGCTAAAACATAAATTTATTGGAGGCTAATAGAGAAATTATAGTAAAAAGAAAAAGACATTTTTTCTGGGTCCAAATCAAATAAATAAGTGTATATTCATAGAGTTGAAAAATGATGAATTTTAATATAAAATATATATAATTTTTGTCAAATAATTGAGTTTGAATAATTAACATAAAAAAAATAGAAATCAGAAGATCCAATAAAAACTAACACATGACATATATTTCTCTTCTTTTCAACAGTTCTTTTTTTCATCTGGTAGATTATATTGAAATTCAAAAGCGAAATACATAAGATCGGTAAGGAACAAAATCATTCCAGAGACAAAACCTGCCAGTCTTTTTTCTCTGTAGTCTCTTCTAATTATATAATTGACTTTTTGGACATTATGTGCTTTCTGTTTTTGGTGCGCAGGATCGTGCAGTCATCTATAAACGAGCTCTCATCGGCCAAATCTACATCTCCTCCTGAAGAGACCAATCAAAAAGAAAGAGATTACAACGCTGAGATTAATATCAATGCGAGTTGCCGACCTGTACCATTTCACTCGAGTCTTCATTTCTTAAACCTTCTACTTCTAACAAAAGGTTCAAACCTGAAAAATGCAGGAACCATGTAATATATATATATGGAAATGGTAAACACTTGTGTGATTTTGCATCCTAATAATGGCAGCACAAGACCAAGATTAATATCAATGCAATGATGAGATTTAAACAAACTAAATATTAATGCTAATTAGTCATCAAATTTTACGATTATTTGTTGACTATACTTGTTCGACACTACAAAAAACGAGGCTTTTAACGTCGTTTAATTTGATAGTTAACGTCGGTATTTAACCGAAGCCAAAAGAATACCGTCAGTTTTCAAAGCGACGTAATATCGTCTGACATTAAATTTTTGCGTCAGTTAAACAAGTGACATCAAGATTAACGTCATAATTATCACATCAGCTTCTTCTATACTTAACACCGCTTCTACAACCAACGCAAGTATACAATACTCTTTTAATATTTCTATTAATTATTTATTAAATATAATAAAAATAGGAAAAATAGTAAAATAGTAAAATATGAGAATTTATAAATTCTGATACCAGATAAACATTCCATTGAATTTAGCCGGAAAAGAAAGATAAACATTCCATTGATTGAGATCATTATGTGTCTATACAATAACTCTTTCTACGAAAAGATAAACACAATATCTTAGGCACTACATAAAATTGCCTATATATATGTATCAGCAGTGGCCTGAAATCAAATATAAATTACATAATCGAGAAACGGTTGAAACTGTATTATTACAGTTGCCTCATGCGAACACGAAGTATCTGGATTTGAGAATTGTATGTCCAACTGCAATTGAGGAGAACAAAACTTATGCAAAGTAGAGCAAAAGAATCTGTTGCACAACGGGAAAAGTTTAATCTCATGAGGAAGGGCTAAATGCTTCATGATGGAAGGGCTAAGTGTTTCTAATTGTTTTCTGGTCGTCTCTGCCTGCAAGTAGCTTTTATATTTGGGAACACCATCGACAAAAGATGAAGACAAGGTACACAGCAAACGACTTGATGTTTCAAATATCAAAGTATAATTTAATGCAAATTTCATACACAAGGAGAGAACTAGGAGTTGCTGCACTCATGATGTAATTTCTTTAAGTTACCAAACGAATTGATCAAACACAATCACCAAAAGGAAGAAGTTAGACTATTATTAAACGTATTGAATTGTTACATTCTGAAACATACACACACACACACTAATTTATAAACATATTACAAACCTAAGATATAATATAAAAACAAAAGCTAAACATAATCATAAAAGTAAACACTATGATTTGTCTAAAGAGAAAAGATGAGTTGGGTGGAGTTGGTGTGATGATGATGGTGATGTGAGCAATGATGTCAATGGATGTGGTTAATACGCCCCTTCAAGATGGAGGTCTTTACACTCCAATCTTGTATGTGAATGTGGTGAAGCTGATGCGACTCAGTGGTTTCGTTAACGTATCGGCGAGCTGATCCTTTGTCGAGATATGAACAACTCTTAGAGCTCATGTTTGAACTTGATTCCGCACAAAGTAATAATCGAGAGCAATGTGCTTCATCCGAGAATGGAAAACTGGATTGGCACACAAGTACGTTGCGCCCACATTTATCACAATAGATTACTTGGACTGAGGTGATATTGATGTCGAGCTCATGAAGCAACGAACATATCCAACGTAGTTCAGATGTTGTATTGGCGACTGACCTATATTCTGCTTCTGTCGATGATCGTGCGACGCCCCTTTGTTTCTTGGATGACCAAGACAGCGTATGTTGGCCAAGATAACATTGTAACCATTTGTCGAAACGAAATCATCGGAATCCCCTTCCCAGTCAGCATCCGAGTATGCATGTAAAACAAAACTATTCCCACGAGTTAGGAAGATACCATGATCGGGAGTAGCTGCAAGGTAATGAAGAACACGCTTAGCATCAATGAGATGTTCTGTCGTCAGAGTATGCATGAATTGAGATAACCGATTAACTGCGTAGGACAGATCTCGGCGAGTGAAAGACAAGTACTGTAAACTTCTGACAAGTGTCTGGTACTCAGTTGGATCTGCAAGTCGAGTGCCCGAGTGGAGAGATAGTTTTGGAGTTTTGACCATTGGCGTGAAGACAGGCTTATCATGAATCATGTTAGTCTGGTTTAGAAGATCCAAGCTGTAGCGACGCTGACACAGGTGAAGACCCCTTGCTAAAATCTTAGCTTCAACTCCCAGAAAATAATGAAGTTCTTCATGATCCTTTACTGAAAATCTTGTTGCCAAAGCATGGAGGGTTTGCTGTAAGAGAATGTTGTCGTTGCCCGTAACAAGGATATCATCCACATAGATGAGCATGTAGACAATAGAGCTTCCCTGGCGAAGGATAAACAGAAATGAATCTGAAACAGAGTTACGAAAACCCACAACTAGAAGGTAAGAGCGTAATTCAATGTATCACGCCCGTGGTGCCTGTTTGAGACTGTATAAAGCCTTACGAAGACGACACACATAATCGGGGTGATCTGTATCAATGAAGCCGGGTGGTTGAATCATGTAAACTTCTTCTGTCAACATACCTTGAAGAAAAGCATTATTGACATCCAACTGACGAATTGGCCAATTTTGATCAACTGCTACACCAAGTACGAGACGAATTGTTGTTGTTTTGATGACTGGACTGAAGGTTTCTTTGTAATCGATACATGGGCGTTGATTGTAACCCTTTGCGACCAGACGAGCTTTGTAGCGATTTATGGTTCCATCCGGATTGTGTTTTGTCGTTAATATCCAGCGACATCCTACAATCGTTGTCGACGGAGATGGTGTGGGAACTATATCCCACGTGTGATTGGAGAGCTGGGCGTTGATTTCAGCGATCATTGCTTTGCGATATCTTTCGCCTTTGAGTGCTTGGTTTGTTGTTCGTGGTTCTGCTGCTACAAGCTTAGAGGCTAACGCATATTTAGGGTTGTGTTTGACAATACCTTTCTTGGCTCGGGTGGACATGCTGTGTGAGTTTGCTGGGTTAAGAGGAATCTTGGGTGGAGGTCGAGTAGCAGCAGAAGTAGATGTCGAAGTTTGGGAGATCGCAGGAATTGTTTCTGGAATAAGTTGGGTTTCTTGTATTGTACCGAGCGACGTTGGTATATTGGCTTCGGTTTGTTGATTTTGATTTGTTGGTGAATTTGGGGTGGTTTGATTTTGTGGTTCACGAGATGGGATTGGATTGATTTGAGTAATGTCTGGTATGACTGGTTCGGGATTTTGGGTAGATGGGAAAATGTTTGGGTTGGTTGGTTGTTGGGCCGTGGGTTGCAGCCCATATTCATTTGGAGCAGTGGGCTCCGAATTCTGGGGGAGAGAAGAAGATGAGTTAGGGATTAGAGGCGATACCTGAGCCGTGAGAGGAATGGCTGGAGCTGACGACGGAGCACAGTGAAGGTCTGAGCTTGCATCCGCGGCAGAGTTGATGATGGGAGTGGTATCAGCGAGTGACTCAGCCAAGCTCCGTCGTTAACGTTGTTCTCAAGTTTAAAAGAAGAAGGGTCAGATTGAGAAGCGAAGGGAAAATGGAGTTCATCAAATTGGACGTGCCGGGATACATACATGCGACCAGAAGAGGCGTGGTAGCAGAGGTAAGCACTTTGAGATGTGGAATGACCCATGAAGACGCAAAGTGAAGAACGGTCTTCCAATTTATGTCGATTGTAAGGTCGCAACCAAGGGAAACATGCGCAACCAAAAATACGTAATTTCTCATAATTAGGATCCTGTGCAAATAGCTTTTGGTATGGAGATTTCATTGACAGTACATGAGTAGGAAGGCGGTTTATTAGATAGTCTGCTGTTTGAAAAGCGAATGGCCAGTACATCTTTGGAATCGACGCTTTAGAGAGAAACGATAGACCAGTCTCAACCACATGGCGATGCTTACGTTCCGAGATGCCATTATGTTCCGGAGTGTGTGGAGAAGATGTTAGATGAGAGATAACATTCTCTACTAAGAAATCTCGCAGTGCGATGAATTCACCACCATTATCCGAGTAAAGAGTGCCAATCCTTGTTAGGAATTGATTTTCCACAAGGCTTTTGAATGTTATGAATGTCTGTTTGACTTGAGATTTCTGGCGAAGAGGATAAAGCCATGAGTATCTTGTGTAATGATCAGTGATTATCAAGTAGTATTTGAAGTTTTCTGTGGATAAAATGGGAGAGCTCCAGACATCGGAGAAGAGATACTGTAAAGGACGAGAGGAGACAATAGTGGACTGAGAAAAAGGAAGTTTATGAGTATTATTGATAAAGCAATCATGACAATATAATGGAATTTTAGATGAAGAAGAAGAATAGGGAAGATTGAAATTTATAACAACGGATTTTAAAATGGAGAGAGAGGGATGACCCAAGCGAAAATGCCATGAAGAAATGGGTGTTTTTGAACTCGGAGATGCAAACAAGGTTCGGATAGTTGGTGTAGAGAGAGGCCACTCATAAAGCTCATCCTTAGTGTTGTCGCGGAATAACGGGACCCCGTGCTCAGATCCTTCACCTGAAAGTAAGACGGAAAGAATTCAACCGAAACACGATTAGCATTGCATAATCGATAGACATAGATTAAATTCTTGTGTAATTGTGGGACACATAGAACATTATGTAATGGTTATGCACTAGTGTTGGTAAGAAGAGAGGTGGAACCAATGTGAGTAATCGGAATTGTCGATCCGTCTGCGATCATGACATCATTACGGCCATGATAAGGTTGATGCAGAGACAGGTTCTGAAGATCAGAAGTAAGATGATGTGTGGCACCGCTATCAAACAACCAGTTGTTTGAAGAATGAGGAGAACTCATCGCAAGGCTTGCTCGAGGAGTCCAAGGAGTGAACGGGTTGGACTGTTGTTGAGACCTAGACTGAAACGTTTGAACCTGTGAACATCTTCTTGCACTGTGCCCATGAATCCCACTGATTTGACACTTGCCGTTGTATGGTCTTGGACCACGATACTCAGACTTCGATTGCACCGGAGAAGTCTGACCATAGGAATTGTTGTTATGCTGATGTTGCCACTGATTGTTGTTGTTTCTTCCACGGTAGTTGTTATTGTTGCGGTATTGGTTTGTGTGGTTCAGTGCTAAATTGGCTGTCACCGGAGTTGGGAGAATAGCATTATTATCCGCAGCAGCAAGGAGTTTTCCTTCGTAATTCAGAAGCTTCTCATGAAGTTCAGTAATTGACGGAGGAGTGTCATGGCCATCAATTTGATCCACCACTGTTTTGTATTCTTCTGGGAGGCCGTCAAAAATCATATCAATTTGGTCTTCATGATCTATAGGTTTCCCTAGTATGGCAAGCTGGTCGAGACGAGTAGTGATGTCTTGAACAATAAACGTCGATGGTCTTGGTTTCTTTCTTCCAATGTTTCAATTGGGTTTTCAGCTGTTGGAGGTGACCGCGACTGGGTTTGGCATATGTTGCAGCAAGAGTGGTCCAAATATCAGCAGTAGTGGTAGTGCGAGAGACGAGTGGCTTTAAAGACACAGTCATTGTGCCAATAAGAGCACCGAAGATTAATCTGTCCTGACGCTGCCAGAGAGTAAAGCTGGGATTTGGCGATGTTACGTCATCGGTGGTGATAGTAAGTGGCGGAGCCGGTATAGAAACATCAAGATGACTAGAGAGAGCAAAACCATCAAGGAGAGATTGAACTTGAAGCTTCCACATGAGGTAATTAGATGCGGAAAGCTTTGTTATGTTGGACATATTGAAGGTTAACAAAGTGTTTCTGTTAGCGTCAAAGGTGTTCGTGATGGTTGTGGGTGTTGAACTGTTTGTAGAAGCCATGGGACTTGATTTAAACAGAAGAAGAGAGACGAAGAGCAGGAGAATGAATGAAGAAGGAAGAAGAAAGACAAGGGAGGATAAAAAAAAAAAATTTATAGAAACCTTGCTCTTGATACCATATTAAACGTATTGAATTGATACATTCTGAAACACACACACACACTAATTTATACACATATTACAAACCTAAGATATATTATAAAAACAAAAGCTAAACATAATCATAAAAGCAAACACTATGATTTGTCTAAAGAGAAAAGATGAGTTGGGTGGAGTTAGTGTAATGATGATGGTGATGTGAGCAATGATGTCAATGGATGTGGTTAATAACTATCACTTGGGAAACTAGCACAGAGCTGCACATCTTCTAAAGCAAAACAAATGACTCAGAACCTAAGACTTTTGGAGATGTTGCTACCTGTGATAACAGTGGTCCAAGGCTTTGAGCGATCGAGACAAGTATTGGGAATAGCAACGCTGGCTTCCTGCAAAAATTAGAGGTTCCGAAAAGATATCACCTTTCCAAGTTTTTTGTTGCATAACGAGATTCACAAAATCTTAGGAAAAACTAGTCTAGGATGTCTGTGATAGATATGATAGAGTGCTTCTGAAGAGTATAGTAGTGCATCATCTAAGTGAAAGAGGGACAATCATAGGGATGAATTCATATCGGGAGTGTATTATATTTTAGTGGCAACTCTAATTTCCTTTGGTAAGATAGATAACGCATGTACCTTGTATATGAATCCATAAATACATTCCCACTTAGCTGAACGGCATATCTTGATCCTGAATGACTAGTGAACCAAATCAATAAAAAACTAATGAGCTGAATCATTTATATACACTGACAACCATTTAAACCTAGTTACCAATCAGAAGGTGAATGACGGATCCCAAAAGATGGAAGATCCTGCAACTGTTAGAGAGAAAGGAATTACTATCTTGTAGTAAGGAATATCTCTAGCAATATATGAGGCATTAGAAGAATCCAATCTATATTAAAACTTATAAACAATTAATCTACTTAAGAGAACACGGAACTAACCTTATGTAGTCTGGTTACCTCTTGGATTAACTTCAACCCCTCTCATCCAAGACCCAATCCATAAAATTGGTTGAAGCCTTTCTTTTTTTATTCCTGAGACATAAATTAGAGTAGAATGAAAAGGATTATAATTTCCAATAAAGCAATCATTCCTTTCTAATGTTCTTCCTTTGAAGACAAACTAGATGTAGGATCAACATAAAGAATCATATGAATGTTGTCTTTCCTCTTGCATCTCTGAAAACATCTTGAACGAAATCCTGTAAAAAAAAAGGCAGGACTACTTTGAGCTCTTTGGAAGGATGAAGATCCTCTGGATCTTTCATTACGGCGCAATACACTCCATCTAAACGTTCATTTTATCGTCAAAACAAGAACAACGACTGACTTAAGTAGTAAATTGGAGATCAAAGATCAATGACACCACAATTTCTTCAGAGTTAAGAGAGATTAAAGCTGATTGAATTTTGATTAGAAAAATTACTTTGCAACCAAACTACGATTTCTGAAACTGGAAGTTCTTCACCGAAGAATCTACCCAAAAACCCTACCAAACAATTTCGACAAATCCATCACATAATCAAATCAAATCTAAAACAAAATCAAGTTTCTTAAATCAGAAACACAATATAATGATGTTACAGGGAAATGGCGGAAGAATTCAAATAAGGACACGTCATCTACCTGAGCGGATCGGTTTGAATAAGCTTTAGGATATCTTTGTTTTTGAATTCCTTTTGATTTTTGCTGTTGCGGTTTTGCAATTGTAATCGGTGTTGGTGTTAAAGTCAGAATTCCATCTCGGAATCTGAATATCGAATAATTTTTGTGAACTTTCTTTTCTATCAAATTCTCTGTATTATCTTGCTCATTGAAGTCTAAGAATCCATTCTTCTTTTTCGAGTTCTTTGCTCGTGAGGTCAGGGCTTGTGTTTTATGAACATCGATTCTTGTTGATTCATTTTATCTTACTCACGTTTATTCTTTACCAAAGGTATCAGAGCGTTGTCCTTCTTTGGAAATTCAATGGCGGAGACAAGAGCACATTTAGCGATTAAGGAGAAGGAAGCTTTGTTAAGAGAAGTTGAGGAGTCAATGGGGTCTCGGATCGAAGCAACGATCGTGACTCAGGTGGCGACTCATATGGCGGTGCAAAGCGAACAGCTGGAGAAAGGTCTTGCTGAGCAGTTGGAGAAATGCCTTGCGGACATGTTCGAGCGGTGAAACTGATAAGTAGCACAGGAGAAACGAACAGCAGTGCGCGACCTAACTACACGCAGGACAGTGGAAAGGGTCGATTGGGTCAGGGTTCATCCTACTCATGAGTGACTCGCCTTGCCAAACTAGGTTTTCCTCGGTTTAATGGGGACAAGGTCGAGGACTGGCTGTTTAAGGTGGAGCAGTTCTTCTCCCTCGATCGCACTCCTGAATATATGAAGGTAGGGTTGGCGTCCATCCACTTCGATGACCTGGCGTCGGCTTGGCATAGGACGATAGTACAATCAGCTATGGGAGCTCACACTACTGCAGATTGGGAGACGTATAAGGTGTTACTGCTGGAACTGTTCGAAGAGGTTTTGGATGATCCCATTGCAGAGCTAAAACAGCTTCAAGAGACGGATGGGATTGCAGATTATCACGGCAACTTTGAGTTGATACGGACTCGTGTCGATATGTCGGAGGATTATTTGGTTAGCGCTTATTTGGCGGGTTTGAGGTTGGATACGCAGATGCATATCAGGATGTTTCAGCCAAGGACAGTTAGACAATGTTTAATTCTCGGAAGGCTATACGAGAGGGCCCACCCGGTTAAGCAACAGGGATCAAGTTGGGCAGCATCAAAAGCACAAGTGACGAATAAAAAGGGTATCTTACCTTATAAAAAAGAGTGGGGAGCGAAGTCCACTGATCTAACAACTGCGAACAGGAACAAAAAAAAATTCGAAACAACCTGTACCATTTATGTCGAAGGAAGAAATGTACCATTTATGTCGAAGGAAGAAATGAGTAGGAGAAGAGGTTAGGGGCTTTGTTATTTTTGTGATGAGAAATACACACCGGATCACTATCTAAAGCACAAGAATTCCCAGATATTCCTACTGTAAAATGATGAAGATGAAAAGGAGGATTTGAATGAGAACAAGGAAGAAGTAGTTGAGGAAGGAGACTTGGCACAGATCTCGGTTAACGCAGTAGCTGGCATATCCGAAAGCTACAGAACCATGCGCGTTAGGGGAGTGCACGGAAGGAGAGTGATGTTCATATTAATAGACTCGGGGTATACTCACAACTTCATTGACAAGGAGATAGCTATCAAGTTGGGGTGTAGTTTGAAGTCGGCGGACATGAGGAAGGTGAAGGTAGCGGATGGTAATGTATTGACGGTGGAAGCTAAGGTCGAGCAGTTCAAGTGGGAATTCCAGGGAACAAAGTTCGCGTCGGATGTGTTGGTGATTCCTTTGGGGGTTGTGACAAGGATTTAGGCGTGCAATGGTTATCTCAGTTTGGACCAATCACTTGGTATTTTCAGTGGTTGGAGATGCAGTTTAAATGGAACCACATGAAGATACATCTTCACGGCATCCGCTACCTTTTCAGTGAGAGAAGTTAAGGCTGCAAAACTGAATAAAATGCAGGAAGGACAGGTTCAACTGTCAATGTTGTGTGTGTAAGAGGTCGCCACAGTCGAGCCATTGATGTTGTGTTCCATAGAAGCCGAGCGTGATCAAATACAGGCATTACCACCAGCTATAATTGTATTGTTACGAGAGTTCGTTGATGTGTTTGCGGAACCACGTTCATTACTCCATTCAGGTCTCAACATAACCACATAATACCGTTGTTGGAGGGCTCAAACCCAGTCAACCAGAGACCATATCGGTACTCTATACATCAGAAGAACGAGGTCAACAAATTGGTGCATGATCTATTAGAGGCAGGGACGATACAGACGAGCTCCAGCCAATACGCTTCTCCTATAGTTCTGGTGAAGAAAAAGGACGGTACATGGCGCTTATGTGTGGATTATAGAATATTAAACAACATGAATATCAAGGATAGGTTTCCCATTCCTTTGATAGAAGATTTGATGGATGAATTGGGGGGCTATACCATCTATTCGAAGATCGATCTACGAGCGGGGTACCATCAGGTGCGTATGGAACCGTCTGATGTGCACAAAACTGCTTTTAAAGCACACAGCGGACATTACGAGTATCTTTTCATGCCCTTCGGATTGACGAACGCACCAGAGACATTTCAAGGGTTGATGAACGCAGTGTTTAGATCATTGTTGAGGAGAGATGTTCTTATCTTCTTCGACGACATTCTGATTTATAGCTCGTCGTTGCCCGAGCACCTGACACATCTGCGTATGGTTTTCGAGTTGATGAGGAAGAATAGCTTATTTGCAAAGCATAGTAAGTGCTCTTTTGTGACTGAGAAAGTGGAGTACTTAGGACATTTTATCGTTTTATCGAAGGCAGGGGTTTTTCGACGGATCCAGCAAAGATAAAATCAGTAGCTGAATGGCCTACTCCAAAGAACTTGAAGCAATTGCGAGGTTTCTTGGGCTTAGCAGGCTATTACTGTCGCTTTGTGAAGCATTTCGGTACTATCGCTGCTCCATTGACGGCATTGACTAAAAAGGATGCTTTTGTGTGGTCTGGTGATATACCATGGATTTCATGACTTTTAACCATGGTATATGTCTTCTTATCGAGTCTATTAGAGTCCTTTGGAGTCCTTTTATGTGTGTTTACAGGTCTAGGTACGTTTGGAGCGGATTTGGATAATATGGCGCATTCTGGAGCTATTTGGAGCATTTGGCCGAGAGGAAGAGTTCACTGCCGATTACAGATGACTCTGTCGATCGACACACACTGTGCATCGATCGACACAGACGCGAGATGGACAATTCTCGGCGGTTTAATAAGAGTTTGGAAATTGCACAAAAGCCCAGAAGTTTCTCATAATTACAAAGAAGCCCCAGCCGTGATTAGATCATTATATTAGAGTTTTAAGCCATTGTTTAGGCTAGGTTTTATTTTACATTGAGAGAGTTTTAGGGGCTGATCTTGTACTCGAGAGAGAAGATATTTCGAACCCCAGTTTCTTAATTTATTTTATGCTATTTGGTTTTCTATTCATGATGTTTTCTGTTTCGATGATCATGTCTGAGTAGTTTACCTGTTAGGTTTAGGGATTCTCATTAGGGATTTCATGGAATTATAGGTTAATCAATCTGTAGGGATTCACATCTGCTAGTTATTCATCTAGGGTTGTTCTTAATGCTAAATCTGAATTAGCTACCCAGATTTATGATGTTAGGTTAATTTCCGCAACGACAGTTGGTTAATTAACTAGAAAGAACGTAGATGAGCAATTTGACTATTCGCAAAGAAATTTGGCTTAGGAGAATTGTGAACGAAAGAACTTGAGATTAATGCTTGTTTAGAACTCTAGGATTCGCAACGAAAGTTGGCTTGCTAGGTTGTTAGACATAGATAATATTCGCAACGAAAGTTGGTCTGTTATAATTCTGTGATTCTAGTTCTAGAACAGTTCTTAATTAGATCTCGATTGATTGATTAGCCTATGTTCCTGATTTCCTGAGAACTCCCTTGACCTTACACCTTCGCTTCTTGCTTACAAACCAATCTATTAACTTTATTGTTTGATTTACTGCTTATTCTCTGTTTCACCTAGCTTAACCCGACATTCTACAATCTATCGTAAGGTCTAGAGTCTCTGTGGATTCGATACCCTATATACTACTGGTTCACGTCTGTGCACTTGCAGTGTAGATCTAAGGATTTAAAACCTGATCGTATCATGTTTTTGGCACCGTTTCCGGGGACTCTTTTGAGTCTTCGATAGATTTGAACTTAGGGTTTAGACTAGGTTTTTTTTTTTGGTTACTGATTTTTTTTTCTTGTGTTTCAGGTACGCCTGTATTCGCATTGCATCGATCGACACGGTCCTGTGTGTCGATCGTCCCATCTTCGCGACTTGCATCGATCGACGCTTCTCTTGCATCGGTCGACACATCTGCGTAACTGAGACAGTTTATGCCTGATCGCGAATTGAGGAGTAATTTGGACAAGGAGCTTGTGAATCTCGAACTTAAGGAGCTTGCTAAGCTAGAGAGAGAGAACAGAAAAGCTCAGAAGAAAGCTAAGATGGCGAACGTTAATCAGGTGCATTTGATTTTGAGACCTGATGCTCAGGGTGTTCTGAGAGACCAGCAGAACAACCCGTACAATGATGCTTGGCTACGGATCATGTTAGATTATGTTTGTTCATAGGTTTAATTATCAGATTACAACCTATCACATAATCAACTAGGATCTAGGTGATTTGCAGTTGAATCTTAAACAGATCGAGATCATTACCTTATGATTAGCGCAGCGGGTTGGTAATGAAGAGATCAATGAGAGCAGATGATGAACCGGCTCCTCCTCAGGTATCCACACTCTTACAAGCTTCTGGATCAGGTTGCTAGACCAAGCTGGAACAACAGAGAGAACAAGGAGGGACGGCTGGGCCTGGTAATCGCAGAGGTGGTGCCCTAATCTGCGCCCCCTCCTCACCTATATAGGCCCAAGGAATTAACCTAATGGCCTATTGAGATTTTGGGCCCAAGGCCCAAACTAGACAAAAGACTGTATTTTGTCTGGCCCAATTCTCTGTACAAATACAGTAAATGTCTTGCATCTTACTGTATTAATTCCTTTTAACTTTCCCGTTAGCTATGGTGTGTGGCCCTTAGGGATCATACAATACTGGTAATAAGTACTTAACTTATAGATCAAGAGCGGGCTCTAGCAAGTCATCATGACCACCCAGTATTTATGACTTATGTCTGATCTCGACACTTATCATACTTTCTAGAGATAGCACAGTAGATTTCAGGACATTCCCCAACAATCTCCCACTTGTACTGGAATCCTACATTCCCTAATCTTTTTGTCTCAATATCTCGATCTGGCATAAGGCAAGATGCGTGTCATCCTTATATAGCCAGACCATGTTCATCGGACCAGATTTGATACTGACAATGCAAACGACTTGGGCAAGTCCGTTTGGGAGTGGCCACTCTCTTACCAGCTATCAAGTCTCCGATTGGCCTAGAGATATTACCTCCGTTAAACGGCAGGGACAAATCCCATCTTGTTCCATCACTAGGAACTACACACTTTATAATACACCCAACCAAGGTCCTTATAGCTCCCAGTTACGAAACAGCGTTAGACAATGATCAAAGCGCATCAATCCATGTGCAGCCACATGCATGCGAACTCAGGTCTAAGGACTATACTCTATAGTCGTAAATGAGAACCTTTTATGACACAGATATCAATATCTTGTAGAGTTCTCATCAGCGGGCCATGTCCGGTCATATGCTCCCCTACATATACCTATGTGTTGACTTTGATGCCGCGCATCCATGACCCATGAAACTTGGTCATAAGTCTCAACACACTCTAGTCTCAAGTGGTTGTTGGTGTTCCAATTTCAACAACCTTCGACTATGGACACTATGATTTATGTCATTTCGTTAAATATGGGGTTTCATGATCAAGTCTTTCTCATGTACTTCGATGGCCCATATATAACGACATGAATCATTTTGGAACGATTATTTTATATCACAGTTAAAAATAATCCAGAAATAAAATTTCATTAACATTAAAATGTTTACATGAACCAATCAAAATAACTAAAATAAAGCCCTCATAACTCCCACTCAAAAAGAGATTACATTTGAATATCTCTAATTCCTACAGCAGCAGTATGCAACTCGTGCTTAGGTTTCGGGAGTGGCTTTGTCAACGGGTCAGCCACGTTCTCATCAGTGGGAACTCTGCTGACCATCACTTCACCTCTATTCACTATATCACGAATCAGGTGATACCTTCTCATAATATGTTTTGATTTCTGATGATGTCTCGGTTCCTTAGCTTGAGCAATTGCACCATTGTTGTCACAATACAGTGTTAGAGGCTCAGTGGCATTTGGGAATACACCGAGTTCAATCATGAAGTTCCTAATCCAAACTCCTTCCTTCGCAGCTTCTGAAGCAGCGATGTATTCAGCTTCAGTTGTGGAATCTGCCACGGTGCTCTGCTTGGAGCTCTTCCAACTTACTGCACCGCCATTTAGACAGAAGATGTAACCAGACTGTGACCGGAAATCATCTTTATCTGTCTGAAAACTTGCATCCGTGAATCCACTCATTTCAAGCACTTCACTTCCTCCGTAAACCAAGAACTTATCCTTAGTATTCCTCAAATACTTTAGGATATTCTTTACGGCAATCCAGTGATTCTCACCTGGATTAGACTGGTACCTACTCGTCATGCTTAGTGCATAAGCAACATCAGGACGAGTACAGATCATGGCGTACATGATAGATCCTATAGCCGAAGCATAAGGAATCCTACTCATGCGCTTAAGCTCATCAGGTGTTTTAGGACACTGAGTCTTGCTTAGTGTAGCACCATGTATCATTGGCGTGAATCCCTTCTTGGATTTATCCATTCTGAATCGATGCAGGACTTTGTCTATATAAGAATCTTGACAAAGTCCAATCAGCCTTTGAGATCTGTCTCTAAAGATTCGGATTCCAAGAACATACGCGGCTTCACCCATGTCTTTCATGGAAAAACAACTTCCCAGCCAGTCTTTAACAGACTTCGGCATTGGAATATCATTCCCAAGAAGCAATATGTCATCGACATATAGGATAAGAAACGCCACTTTGCTCCCACTAGTTTTCTTATACACACATTGTTCTTCCTTGTTTCTGATGAAGTCAAAATTCTTTATTGCCTCATCAAAACGAAGATTCCAACTCCTGGATGCTTGCTTCAATCCATAAATGGATTTATGAAGTTTGCATACTTTCCCAGCATTCTTAGGATCAATGTAACCGTCAGGCTGTGTCATATACACATCCTCCTCCAAGATTCCATTCAGGAAGGCGGTTTTCACATCCATCTGCCAAATCTCATAATCATAATAAGCGGCAGTTGCTAGGAGAATCCGAATTGATTTCATCATGGCCACTGGTGAATAGGTTTCATCATAGTCTATACCATGAATTTGCTTGAAACCTTTTGCCACCAACCTGGCCTTGTAAATCTGGATATTTCCATCCATGTCAATCTTCTTCTTGAAGATCCATTTACACTCGATGGCTTTAGCACCAGCGGGTAAGTCAACCAGTGAAAACACTCGGTTGACAGACATGGAGTCCATCTCGGATTCAGTGGCTTCACGCCACTTTGAGGAGTCAGGGCCTATCATGGCTTCTGCAAAGTTCGAGGGTTCATCACCGTCAATGATCAAAAGATCATGGCAATTAGTCACGAGGAATCCCTGATATCTATCGGGTTCGTGACGGATCCTTCCGGATCTTCGAACTTCAGGTACTACAGGTTCAGGTTCTACTACAACTTCATGTAATTCATCCTGCTGTTCTCCCTCATTAGGTTGAACAGGTTCCTGTCCTTCTTGAATTTCATCAAGTTGTACCTTACTCCCACTATCTTTCTTAGAGAGAAATTCCCTCTCAAGAAAAGTACAATCCCGGGCAACAAAGATCTTGTTCTCGGATCGCAGATAGAAGTAATAAGCCTTGGTATCCCTAGGATAACCAATGAAGTAGCACTTGTCAGATTTTGGTGTAAGCTTGTCTGAGATTAATCTTTTGACATAGGCTTCACAACCCCAAATTCTGAGAAAAGACATTACTGGAGCCTTTCCAGTCCATAACTCATATGGTGTCTTTGCTACTGCTTTTGATGGCACTCTGTTCAGTGTGAACGTTGCGGTCAGCAAAGCATATCCCCAAAGGGATATAGGAAGGTCTGTGTGACTCATCATGGATCGGACCATATCTAACAATGTCCGATTCCTTCTCTCAGACACACCATTCCACTGAGGTGTTCCAGGAGGTGTGAGTTGGGAGATGATCCCACACTCACTCAGATGATCACGGAATTCCTGGCTCAAGTATTCTCCTCCTCGGTCCGACCGAAGAGCCTTAATACTTTTACCAAGCTGGTTCTGTACTTCATTCTGGAATTCTTTGAACTTCTCAAAGGTTTCCGACTTATGTTTCATCAAGTAGACATATCCATATCTACTGAAATCATCAGTGAATGTAATGAAGTACTGATAGTTTCCTCTAGCATTTGTGGACATTGGGCCACACACGTCAGTATGTATCAGGCCCAATAGTTCACTGGCCCTTTCTGTGGGTTTATTAAAAGGGGCCCGTGTCATTTTGCCCATTAGGCAAGATTCGCATTGCTCACAAGACTCAAAGTCAAATGAGCCCAAGAGTTCATTTGAATGGAGCCTCTTGACGCGTTTCTCACTAATGTGCCCCAAACGACAATGCCAGAGAAACGTTTCATTTTCTTCGTTAGATTTGAACCGTTTTGTATTAATGTTATATACTGGAGTAGATTGATCCAGCATGTACAGCCCATTAATAAGAGGGGCACAGCCATAGAACATGTCATTGAGATTAAAGGAACACAATTTATTCTTAATAGAAAAATCAAATCCTTGTAAATCCAATGATGAAACTGAAATGATATTTCTGCTTATAGCAGGTACAAAATAACAATTCTCAAGTTCTAAAATCAATCCAGAAGGTAAAGACAACAAGTAAGTGCCAACGGCGAGTGCTGGAACCTTCGCTCCATTGCCAACCCGCAACTCTACTTGCCCTTGCTTCAACCTTCTACTGTTGCTGAGCGCCTGCACATTAGTACAAATATGAGCCCCACATCCAGTATCTAATACCCAAGTGGTATTATCAGAAGTAGTAGTATTTACTTCAATAACAAAAATACCTGAAGCAGTAGTCTCCAAGGACTTCTTCTTCTTCTTCAGACTTTCCTGGTATTTCTTACAGTCCCTGCGATAATGCCCTGCCTCTTTGCAAAAGTGGCAGATATCAGAAGGCCCAGCTTTAGACACGGGCTTGGGCTTGGCCTTTTCGTTGTGGACTGCCTTTCCCTTTCCTTTGTCTGCAGCGGATTTCTTGAAACCCTTGCCCTTCTGCACCATGAGTACAGACGGCTCCTTGGCCTTCTTCAGATTAGGTTCTGCAGTCTTGAGCATACCATGTAGCTCAGGCAAAGTCTTTGTCAACCCATGCATATTATAGTTCAAGATGAACTGGTCATATGCAGGAGTAAGAGACTGCAGAACGATATCACAAGCAAGCTCTTGGCTTATAGGACAGTCGAGTCTAGTTAAATGATCGAGATAACCCATCATTTTCAGAACATGTGGACTCACTGCTGAATCCTTAGCCATTTTACAGTCCAAGAGATTCTTTACAGTTTGGAATCTCTCTGTACGAGCCTGCTCCTGAAACAACGCTTTCAGGTTTGCCATCAGTTCCATGGGACAAGTCAGGCCTTCCCACTGCATCTGCAGTTCGGGAACCATTGTCGCCAACATTAGGCAAACCACGTCATTAGCATCTGAAGAATGCGTATCCCAAGCATTCTTCACAGCTTGTGCGGCATTATTCGCAGGTCTAGGGGGGAGAACTCTTTCAAGGACATAAGCCTTCTTCTCCTGCCTGAGCACAAGTCTCAGGTTCCTGGACCAGTTCAGGAAGTTTGATCCATTCAGTTTGTCCTTCTCAAGGGCAGACCGGATCGAGAAAGTGTTTTGTGTTGTTGTGCTTGACATAGCTGAAATTATGAGACAATAGAGTTTTAGTTATTTAGTTCATAAAAGAGTAATCTTAAATAACTTATAAGAAAACTCGCATTGCATTCAAAATTTCTTTGTTTAACCTCATAAGAATGCAATGATTCCGAGACCCATGTTCAACTAAAACCAAAGTGGGCCACTGGCCGTCACCCAGAATTAGCTTTACTTGGTAAGCATGCACACAGCTAGTTATATCTATATAACTCTCGGTTGTGGATTGGGCCCAAGGCCCAATTCACCAGATGTCTCAAGGCCCGGGACTCCCGATGGCCCAGTCAAGGAAACCAATCTCTTACAGCCAAATAATCACTAAAGTCTGGGACTCCCAATGAAATTAGTGACTATATACTACTTTACTTACGCAAAAACAGACACCTCACATTGTAAGCCATATCTGTAATTGAATAAGCGTTAAGTAGCTGACAAGATTGGGCAAGACATCCAAGCTTGATATTGGTTTTGAGGATTTTAGGTTTTCTTTCCAAAAATAGAAGATTACTATTTTTGGAAACATACTTATTTTAGAAACTTTCTAAATCTAGAAACATGCTAAAATTAAAAATTTCTAATTTAATGTTTTATTAAAGTTTTCGGTTGGGTCACAAATTATAGGCCCAATTCTTGGCCCAAGACCACAAAATTCCAATTGGCCCAATAATTTGACATAACCGAGTCGGTTCATTAATTCTGGTCCAAGACCAAATTAACTACTAAATCCAACTGGTTATTTACTAAACCAGACCAGCTCTAAATTATTTGGTCCAACCAAATCAAACTTAGACCAGCCTTCGGTTTAGGTTGAAATTCAATTTTGAATTTAAATCCGGTTTAACCAGAAATTAAATAATACCAATTGTATTAAATAATTTCCAGAAAACCGCGATTTGGTTAACCGCTTGAACCACCAATTAAATTGGATCGGTTCGGTTAAGTCCAAAATCGGGAAGAAACGCCTTGCGTTTTAGCCAATTTTGACCTAACTTGCGGGTTAAGCTAAAGCTAACAATGAAACACAATCGGTTTGATCGGTTCATTGTCGCGGGTTAGGGAAGGACGAACCGCGAAGCTCGGCTGAACCGATTGGCTACTCGCGGAACGTATGCCTCGCCAGCCGGATCACGCATCGCTGGATCGAGAAGATGAGCCAAGCTCGCTTTCGGGACATCGCGCGATACGATCGGGACAGGCGCATGCGGGACGACGAGAAGCTGATCGGGACGTATTGATTCGCACCAGATACGCGATCGATCCCGCATCAGCTCGTTGCGATCGGGTCATTGGGACAGCGAGAAGCAATCGATCCGATCGATATCGATACGCGATCGCATTGCTCACGCTCCCTCGTCGATCGATACTCGCGTCCAAGTCGGTCGATCCATGATCGTCTCGGCTAATTCGCATACCGATGGGATTCGGTTCATGCGATTTACATATTAGGTTTTTAAGTTTTCTAATCAAATTTCTTAACACAAATTCGATTCTAAACATTTAAAACAACCTAAATATGATCCAAACAGCAAAAACCTAACGACCTAGGCTCTGATACCACTGTTAGATTATGTTTGTTCATAGGTTTAATTATCAGATTACAACCTATCACATAATCAACTAGGATCTAGGTGATTTGCAGTTGAATCTTAAACAGATCGAGATCATTACCTTATGATTAGCGCAGCGGGTTGGTAATGAAGAGATCAATGAGAGCAGATGATGAACCGGCTCCTCCTCAGGTATCCACACTCTTACAAGCTTCTGGATCAGGTTGCTAGACCAAGCTGGAACAACATAGAGAACAAGGAGGGACGGCTGGGCCTGGTAATCGCAGAGGTGGTGCCCTAATCTGCGCCCCCTCCTCACCTATATAGGCCCAAGGAATTAACCTAATGGCCTATTGGGATTTTGGGCCCAAGGCCCAAAATAGACAAAAGACTGTATTTTGTCTGGCCTAATTCTCTGTACAAATACAGTAAATGTCTTGCATCTTACTGTATTAATTCCTTTTAACTTTCCCGTTAGCTATGGTGTGTGACCCTTAGGGATCATACAATACTGGTAATAAGTACTTAACTTATAGATCAAGAGCGGGCTCTAGCAAGTCATCATGACCACCCAGTATTTATGACTTATGTCTGATCTCGACACTTATCATACTTTCTAGAGATAGCACAGTAGATTTCAGGACATTCCCCAACAGATCGATGCTGAGGGACGTGTGATCCATGATCCTGAACCTGAACCTGAACCTGAAGGTCAGAGGCAGATGGTTGCTGCAAATGAGAGGACTCTTGCTGACTATAACCGTCCGGATGAGTTATATGCTAACCGGTCAGCAATTGTACCTCCTGGATTTGAGAGGAATGATTTCGAGATCAAGACTATCTACTACACTCTGCTGAGACAGAATCCGTTCCATGGTCTCCCACACAAAGCAACCGATGGATCACATTGTTGACTTTGAGGACTTCATCACTGGAATGAAGTATAATGGGGTGAATTATGACTATTTGTACCTTAAGCTTTTCCCCTAATCTCTCGCTGGAGAGGCTTTAGCTTGGCTGAAGCAACTTACACCTGGTAAGTATACTACTTGGGATGATGTGAAGAGAGAGTTCTTGAGGCACTTTTATGATGATGCTCGCTCTTATCAGTCGAGACAGGATATTCTAACCTTCACTCAAGGTCCTACAGAGCCTCTTAAGTCTGCTTGGATGAGGTTTAAGAAGTACCAGCGTGACTGTCCTCATCATGGATTCTCTGAAGTGACGCTGATGGGCATATTCTTCAGAGGCATTGATCTCCATTATCAGTCTGCTTTGGATAATGCCAGCAATAGCAATTTCAATACAAGGACTCCTGAGCAGGCTAGAGTGCTAATTGACAACTTGGTAAGCAGCAATAGCGCCAAGAATGTTGATAGAAGAAGGAAGGAGTCTGGTGGAAAGATAGATAATCTGGAGATTGCTGATATTAGGAACAAGCTGGACATTGTTCATAGTTTGTTGACTGGAAAGAAAGTTGTCCACTTTGCTCAGGATGTTGAGATGTTTAAGGCTGAAAAAGATAACCAAGAAGAGGATGTGAACTACATCAGTGGCTCTAGATTTCAAGGAAATAGGTTTGGAAATCAGCAAGGTAATTCTTATCAGAGGACTTATGGATCATCTTCCTATCAGACACCTCCTGCTGCTAGTGCTCATGAGAGCAAGATGGAAACCATGATGGAGCGGTTGCTGGAAGGTCAGACTAAGACTACTGTGGACTTCAATAGGAAGTTGGATGCTGTGTATGAAGATCTGAATTGGAAGTTTGAGTCCTTGAGTACTCATGTGAAGAAGCTAGATGTTCAGATCTAACAGACATCTCAAGCAGTGCAAAGGCAAAATGGAGCTGGGAAAGCTGAACAGAACAAATCCGTCAATGCTGTTATCATAAGAGATGAGATTGACTTGCTGGAAGAAGAAGAGAGCATAATCTCGGATTTTCTGGGTGAATTATGTCTGTCTGAGACAAGCATCGATCGATACAACTCGTGCATCGATCGACACAGTCCCGATACGTCTGATAAAATTGCTCGAAATCGCCTTGAGTCGATCGACACACATCGTGCATCGGTCGACACAGATTCCAAACGGGACCATAAACCTGCAACAGTCTTAGAACGAGTCTATAAGCCCTTTGTGACGTATCCTAAGGTTCCTAAGCTGTCTAAACAGGAGCTATAAGTGGTTAACTGCATGAAAGTGATGGAAAAGAAGCTGATTCAGATTACAGAGAAGATACCAGACCCAAGAGCCTTTGTGCTCGACTGTACCATCTCTAAGGACAGATTCAAGCGTTCTCTGTGTGACTTAGGATCTTGTGTGAATCTCATGTCATACTCTGTGGCTGTAAGATTAGGACTGATGGATTTCCAGCCTACTAGGATCTCTCTTATCCTAACTGATCGATCAAAGAGGTATCCAGGAGTTCTTGAGGACGTTCATGTCAGAGTTGGGAATTAATTGATTCTGACAGACTTTGTGGTGCTGAAGTATGAGATTGAGCCATATGATCCTATTCTGCTTAGAAGATCTTTCTTAGCTACTGCTGGAGCTGTGATTAATGTGAAACATAGACTGATTGATCTCCACCTGGGAGATGATCCATTGCGGTTCAAGATGGACAAGCTGCAGAAATCCACCATTAATGGACAAAGCTTCAGTGTGGAAGTGGAACCAGAGATTCCTGTTGGAGAAGAGAAGATGGTAGTTCATTCTGAACTTGCTCTAACATCTTCAGATCCTGCAACTGTCTTAAGCAGAAAGCTCCAGATCTCTCCCTTCCACCAAAGCAAAGGTATGGATCTTCTAAACTCAAATCTCCTAATCCCTCAGCTTTGAATGCGGGAAAACGCAGAATCTCACTCAAGCTTCACTCCCACCCTGGTTCTCTTCGCCCTTATCTTGGGAGATCTCATGATCCGAAAGCTTATACGCCACCTTGGATGAAGAGACATTCACAGAGACACTCCAAGTCTCTATTGAATCCTCCATAAGTCCGATCTCCTTTTCATAGTCAAGCTACTGAATTTAAACAAGCGCTGAGTGGGAGGCAACCCACTATTAGATTCGTTTTTGTTTTCATTTTTTGTTTTGATTTTGGTGTTTTGATTTTTCTGTTTAAGTGTGTTCAGAGGCGTGAGAAACAGGCATAATCGCATTGCATCGATCGACACACATTGTGCATCGGTCGATGCAGTTGCGCTTTACGGTTTGCCGGTTCAATTACTGATCAGACACCGGTTATCTACTTAACCATGGGCATAATCGCCTTGCATCGATCGACACCCTAGTGGCATCGATCGACGCAGGCCGACGACAGATAAGTGTTCTGACCCTTTTCGGTTTGTTTCATTCCGATTTCTTTTCTCACCAACCCTAAGCTTGACACCACTGGGGACAGTGTGTTTCAAGTGTGGGGGAGGTAGCTACTGACACACGCTTTTGTTTTCTTAGAGTCAGTCCTGTTTTCAAAAAAAATTATTGAGTCAAAATAGTTTAAGTAGGAAACAATGAATTTTTGAGAAGTTAACAACACTTGCAGGAACTTAAGTAACCATTGGGATGAAGTTGCATGATCAATCTATGACTATTAGAAAACCCAACACAGATCAGCCTACTGAGGACACCCATATCAATTCAGGTATTCAGAGAATTCTTAACTGACTTCATCCCTAATTTGACTTAATTTTCTCACCTAAGGGCTTGGTATACCTTGAGTCAGACTCCTCTGTTAGTTCTGACACAGCTTGTAAACCTGTCCAAGTAAGGTTCCCTTCTCCCCTTCTCTTAATATAAAAAAAAAAGAATAATAAACTGAGGATGAGCTAGTAGCTCCGAAGTGGTCGCGGGAGTGGTAGCTACCGCTATTACCTCCTGTGTATTCATGGAATGTGTCCAAAGTACACCCCATAACGGGAAGAGCACTGAATCAAAAAAAAATGATACCCAATGGGGAGAAATCAGTTGCTAAGGAAGGGAAAAGAGAAGAAAGGAACCAGAAAAAGATAGTATGGTGGTCGAGAGCCAACAGAGTAAGAATCCATGTGCCCTTTGATCGATAATCCTTAGGTGAGACCGCACTTAAATACTTATAGAAGTCAGTAAGGTGAATTTGAATTGCTTTGGATTGATTGTGGAGTTTACTCAGGACAGTTGCTAAGTGTGGGGGAAGTATATGTTGGTCTTGAGGTCTTGCAGGTGAATCTTTCAATGACTTACTAAGGGGAATCTGAGTGTTGTTGCTTCTAAGATGAAAAGAGTTTCTGAAAGTTTTCAAACCTCTTCACCATGTTCTAGTTCTCTGTTTTGCTTGAGGGCAAGCAAAGGCTAAGTGTGAGGGAGTTGATATACCATGGATTTTAGGGCTTTTAACCATGGTATATGTCTTCTTATCGAGTCTATTAGAGTCCTTCGGAGTCCTTTTATGTGTGTTTACAGGTCTAGGTACGTTTAGAGCGGATTTGGATATTATGGCGCATTCTGGAGCTATTTGGAGCATTTGGCCGAGAGGAAGAGTTCACTGCCGATTACAGATGACAGTGTCGATCGACACACACTGTGCATCGATCGACACAGACGCGAAATGGACAATTCTCGGCGGTTTAATAAGAGTTTGGAAATTACACAAAAGCCCAGAAGTTTCTCATAATTACAAAGAAGCCCCAGCCGTGATTAAATCATTATATTAGAGTTTTTAAGCCATTGTTTAGGCTAGGTTTTATTTTACATTGAGAGAGTTTTAGGGGCTGATCTTATACTCGAGAGATAAGAGATTTCGAACCCCAGTTTCTTAATTTATTTTATGCTATTTGGTTTTCTATTCATGATGTTTTCTGTTTCGATGATCATGTCTGAGTAGTTTACCTGTTAGGTTTAGGGATTCTCATTAGGGATTTCATGGAATTATAGGTTGATCAATCTGTAGGGATTCACATCTGCTAGTTATTCATCTAGGGTTGTTCTTAATGCTAAATCTGAATTAGCTACCCAGATTTATGATGTTAGGTTGATTTCCGCAACGACAGTTGGTTAATTAACTAGAAAGAACTTAGATGAGCAATTTGACTATTCGCAAAGAAATTTGGCTTAGGAGAATTGTGAACGAAAGAACTTGAGATTAATGCTTGTTTAGAATTCTAGGATTCGCAACGAAAGTTGGCTTGCTAGGTTGTTAGACATAGATAATATTCACAACGAAAGTTGTTCTGTTATAATTCTATGATTTTAGTTCTAAAACAGTTCTTAATTAGATCCCGATTGATTGATTAGCCTATGTTCCTGATTTCCTGAGAACTCCCTTGACCTGACGCCTTCGCTTCTTGCTTACAAACCAATCTATTTACTTTATTGTTTGATTTACTGCTTTTCTCTGTTTCACCTAGATTAACCCGACATTCTACAATATATCGTAAGGTCTAGAGTCTCTGTGGATTCGATACCCTATATACTACTGGTTCACGTCTGTGCACTTGCAGTGTAGATCTAGGGATTTAAAACCTGATTGTATCATCTGGTGAAGCGAGTTCGGCGTTTGAAGAGCTGAAACAGGCGCTCTGTTCGACTCATGTATTGGCTTTGCCATTGTTCGATAGGCCTTTCATAGTCGAGACCGACCCTTGTGGGAATGGGATTGTAGTGGTGCTGATGCAAGAGGGACATCCTTTAGCATATATTAGCAGACAATTGAAAGGAAAACAGCTTCATTTGTCAATATACGAAAAGGAACTTCTTGTTGTTGTGTTTGCGGTGCAGAAGTGGCGCCATTACCTACTTACTGGCCATTTCTTGATAAAGACAGATCAACGGAGCTTGAAGTACCTGTTGGAACAACGATTGAATACTCCGGTGCAGAAACAGTGGTGACCTAAGCTGCTTGAATTTGATTACAAGATCCAATACCGACAGGGGAAGGATAACACAGTCGCGGATGCGTTATCGAGGGTTGCAGGATCCGAAGTGTTACATATGGCATTAACCGTTCTGGAGTGTGATCTGCTGGAGAAAATTCAGAACAGTTATGCCAGGACAGTGAGGTTACAGCCGTGATTGATGCACTGAAACAGGATAAAAAATCTAAGAAACACTTCACTTTGAGTCTGGGTGTTTTGCGGCGCAAAGGAAAGATTGTAGTACCTGGAGATGTGGCGATCATGACTAAAATCTTAGAGTGGCTTCATGGGTCGGGGATAGGAGGTCATTCTGGTCGTGATACAACACATCAAAGGGTGAAAAGCTTGTTCTATTGGAGGGGGATGTCAAAGGAGATTCAGTCGTATATTCGAGCTTGTGCGGTGTGCCAACAGTGTAAATACGACACGATCGCGTACCCCGGTCTGTTACAGCCGCTTCCGATACCCGACACCATCTGGTCAGCCATCTCTATGGACTTCATAGTTGGTCTTCCAGCATCATTCGGTAAATCGGTCATCTTCGTGGTAGTAGATCGATTGAGGAAAGCTGCACATTTTATGGCATTATCTCATCCGTATACAGCTGTTACGGTAGCACAGGCGTTTCTGGATAATGTGTTCAAACTCCATGGGCTGCCACAGTCAGTTGTAAGTGACAGAGACAGTGTTTTTCTAAGTGATTTCTGGCAGGAGTTATTCACGTTGCTGGGTGTGTCTCTTAACCTTTTAAGCGCTTATAACCCTCAAATCGATGGTCAGACGGAGGTCGTTAATCGGTGTCTTGAGACGTATCTGAGGTGTATGTGTAGTGACAGGCGTTTTATGTGGAGCAAATGGCTGCCACTTGCGGAATTTTGGTATAATACCAATTTTCATTCAGCCACTCAGATAACTCCGTACGAGGCTGTTTACGGGCAACCACCACCACAGCATTTACCTTATCTGCCAGAGGAAGTAAAGGTGGCTATGGTGGTGAGGAGTATGCAGGAGAGAGAGCATGATTCTCTTACTGGATTTCCATTTGATGAGGGCACAGCATCGCATGGCTCATTTTGCTGATCAACATCGGACGGAGAGAGAGCTGGCAATCAGAGATTGGGTGTATGTTAAATTACAGCCCTATAGGCAGAATTCTGTGGTGATGAGGCAAGGACCGAAGCTAGCTCCTAAGTTCTATGGGCCATACAAGATCGTGGACCGCTGTGGAAAGGTAGCATATAAACTCGAGTTACCCACAGCTTCACGAGTGCACTCGTCTTCCACGTATCGCAACTCAAATTGATGGTTGGAACTGTGGTCACGTCGCATGAGTTACCTGAGGGAATGTCTGACGTGTTGAGTAAGGAGCCAGAACTTGTTTTGGAGAGAAAAATGGTTAACCGTCAGGGTCAAGCTGTTACAAAGGTGCTGGTTAAGTGGTCGAACGAACCTGTTGAAGAAGCAACATGGGAATTTTTGTTTGACTTGAGGAGGAGGTTTCCAGCATTTGAACCTTAATGTCAAGGTTCTTTGGGAAGGGAAGATTTGTTACAGGGAAATGGCGGGAGAATTCAAATAAGGACACGTCATCTACCTGAGCGGATCGGTTTGAATAAGATTTAGGATATCTTTGTTTTCGATTTCCTTTTGATTTTTCTGTTGCGATTTTGCAACTGTAATCGGTGTTGGTGTTAAAGTCATAATTCCATCTCGGAATATGACTATTGAATAACTTTTGTGAACTTTCTTTTCTATCAAATTCTCTGTATTATCTTGCTCATTGAAGTCTAAGAATCCATTCTTCTTTTTCGGGTTCTTTGCTCTTGAGGTCAGGGCTTGTGTTTTATGAACATGGGTTCTTGTTGATTCATTTTATCTTACTCACTTTTATTCTTTACCAAATGATCAATGACCTCTTCGTTCTCGAGCCGATTAAGCAGTATCATGAGATGGAGGCAAAAAATAGTCCAGGATCTACCGATTAACGTCATGGAAGTTGATACCTGAGTTTTCGGATATGAATTACGATAAGGAATTATGATCAAAGGAATTCGCGACGAAAAATTATGAGAAACCTTATGGTCGAGACTCGAGACTCGAGTTGTATTCTCCAGAAAAATGAAAGTGTTGTGTGGATGTTCTCCAAGCGCTCCAAGTGAAAGATTAATTTACTTTTATTAAAATATTACTTTTATTAAAAATAGATTTTAATCACTTTGCACTCCTTATTTTAAAGTCGGTTTATGAAACGACGTTAGAAAAGTGATGTCTTCTACCGGATCTCTTGTAGTGCGATTGCATCTGAACCAGTCTTTAGTTGCTCAATTGTCATCAATATAGTCGCAAATTAGTCAATATATATTACAACTATGCTACGACTATGTGGATTAGTCGTAAAATAGTCGTCATTCGGCGATTATAGTTACGACTATGCAAACTAAAAATTTACAACTACAAGATTTAATCGATACTTAATCATAAAACTTCATTTATGACTATTGAATGACTAAAAGCGTAGTCGCAAAACGTTATTTTCTTGTAGTATTGTATGAATTGTAAATTTTCATACATCAAATTTGTTTATAAAGAATTTATGTATCAAAGAAATTTGTTTTTAAAATAATTTTCTACATTTTTAAAATTTAAATTTACGATTTAATTACTTTCATATTTATCTAGAAATCTTCTTAAATACTTCATAAGAAGTTTGCTAAAGCCCGAACGTTATAATGGTAATTGTAGTTTTAGGTTTTTTATTTGGTCTTGAGGGGACAACTTTAATTTCGCATATCATTTGGTGTACATTTTCCATTTGTTTTAATTAGTAGTGTAATTTGTATTAAATATGAAATTCGGTGTAGTTTGAACAAATCCCATTAAATTATATAGAAATCATATTAAATTCGAATGAACCACGTAAATCTAAAACATAAATTTTAATAAAAGATAAAAATAGATAAAATAATTAAAAGTGGTTCATGGACAAAATGGATATATAAACTGTGGAAGTCTTAGATGATTGAAAAATATGATGCAATATAGGGTTAATATGCTAAACAGCTTTAATTTTATTTTATACTTTCGAAATCTTATACAGTTCTATCTAGTGATTCCCACTTGAAACGGGAGGATTTTTATTATAGGTCCAGGTTAGAGATCAATTAATTCTCTTTAAACGTATAACTATTTAACAATTTTCATTTGGCCAGTCGAAATTATGTAAAATATCCGGTGAATAGGCAACTCGAGAACTACATATTGGGATATTAGTCGAGTGTTAAAATTATGGATCATCTCTTGATTGTAAGAAAACAAACTGGACTAAAAAGCTATGTGGCAAAATCGTAAATAAATTATTATTTTTTAATACCGTGAAAATTCCGGGTAAGAGGGTCTTACGCTCATAATCTTCTATAAATCTGATGTCAGTCTTTAGATAACTAGCAGGATTCAATCAAACAGATTACTTCCCAATCAAGAAACATGTATATTAACTATATGATTTAGGTCTCTTTCGATACTTTCTTGCACACAAAAAAAAACCTAAACCTTAACCATTTTGATCAAGCCTCTGTTTTCATGACTTCTATGTTGGTGGAGGACTTAGACTCAGAATCACCAGATTATATCTACCGTTGCCAAACACTAGATGTTAGCAGGAAAACCGGTTTTGGTTTATTGTCCGGTTAGGTGCAAATATCTTTAGAAGAGCGGGAAAATCTTTGTAGATATGATTGTGTAATCATCGTATATTCTTGGACTGATTTCGTGGGAGCTGTTTATGGTAGTTTAGGTTTAAGAGGCTCACGCTCTCTTTGGGTATATATTGTAACATTGAGCTTCTTTGTCAATACACAGAAAATTCTTCAGATACACTCTCTATTTTATCATGGTATCAGAGCAAGGTTACAAAAACGAAGAGTTTGTAGCTGAAGAAGAAACAAAGATGAACAAGGTGGTGAACTCGGTTTATCAACTAGCGATAAACGAGAATCCGGGTGCAGTGATTGCACAAGTCAAGTTTGATGGAGACAATTTTGAAGAATGGGCTCAGGCAATGCGAACAGCGTTGCGAGTAAAGAAGAAACACGGGTTCATTGACGGAACCGTGGTGAAGCCGAAAGAGGATGCTTCGGACTTTGAAGACTGGAGTGCGGCGAACTCGATGGTGGCTCTGTGGATCCTTAACACAGTCGAACCAAAGGTGAGGAGGACGCTTGCAAACAAAGAAGATCCACGAGAATTGTGGAAGGAGATCAAAGACAGATTCTCCGAAGGAAATGGGCCAAGGATTCAGCAGATCAAGGCTGAATTGGCACAATGCAGACAAGGTAATCAGAGTGTGATTGATTACTTTGGTAAACTGCACATGCTGTGGGAGGATCTCACCAACTATGAACCGGCTCCGGTCTGTCGTTGTGGGTCATGTACATGTGGCTTGACGGCAGAGTTCGAGAAAAGAAGAGAGGACGATCGAATTCATCACTTTCTTCTCGGGCTTGATGACACAATTTATGGTGGTGTGAGGCAAACAATCATTAGCACTGATCCTTTGCCGAACATGAATCAAGTGTATGCAAAGGTGAAATCAGTTGAAAGGATTGACACCGTGACAAGAAACAGAGAGAGTCAAGGAACGCAGGTGGCGTTTGTGGCTCAAGTGAAAAATCAGGCAGGAGGATCCGAGGACAAAGGGAAACTCGTCTGTACAATATGCAAGAAGTCTGGACATACTGCTGAAACATGTTTTCAGGTCATAGGGTACCCAGCCTGGTGGGGAGACAAAGCTAAGCAGACTGAACGTGGATTCGGTCGTGGTAGAGGAGGAATGGCTCGCGCAAATGCTGTAGTTGTTCAGAACTCGAACGAAGCAAGCGTGGAAGCAGAGAGAAGCGGATACACTGGTTTGAGTAATCAGCAGTGGGGAACGTTGATTAAGATGCTGGAAGAAAAACAGGGCACGACGCCACGTCTAAGCGGTAAGTCTTCTTACTATGATTGGGTCCTTGATACGGGAGCCTCTAATCACATGACAGGATATAGAGAGGTATTAAGTGATTTGAAGTATGTCCTGCCTTGTAATGTGGGATTGCCGAATGGAACCAAAAGTTTAGCTAGAGAAAAAGGAATTGTGAAATTTGATGATGAGTTTAGACTCAAGAACGTGTTGTTTGTACCTGATTTGAAGTGCAATCTGATTTCGGTTTCTCAACTCATAGAAGAATTGGATGTGGTTATGCAAATTGCTAATAAGGGATGTGTGGTTCAGGACCGTACAACGAGGAACCTGAGTGGAGTGGGGGAGCTTAGAGATGGGCTGTACCATTTCAGGAGGTTGACGAGTTTTTCAGCTTTTCGTTTGAATAAGGATGGAGCTGAGGATGTGTGGCATCAGCGGCTCGGGCATCCATCTAATGGAGTTTATGATTTGCTTCCGATAGTTGGTAGTAGAAACAAAGATTTTTCGACTTGTAGCATTTGTTTGAAAGCAAAACAATCTCGTGATGTATTTCGAACAAGTGATAATAAGAGTGATGGTGTTTTTGATATGATACATTGCGATCTCTGGGGACCGTATAGAACGGCGAGCTTGTGCAACTCGTACTACTTTCTCACGATAGTAGATGATTACTCAAGAGGAGTTTGGGTTTATTTGTTGAATAACAAAGCGCAAGTTGGAGAAACATTGAAGAATTTCATGGCAATGGTGCTGCGTCAATTTGATAAGAAAATCAAAGTAGTGAGAAGCGATAACGGAACTGAATTTGTTTCACTTACAAAAGGATTTCGAGAGCAAGGTATCATTCATCAAACATCATGCGTAGGGACACCACAACAAAACGGTAGAGTTGAGAGAAAGCACCGTCACATTTTGAATGTGGCACGAGCATTGTTGTTTCAATCCTCACTTCCAATCAAATTCTGGGGAGAGAGTATTTTGACAGCTGCTTATTTGATAAATAGAACACCTACGCGAGTTTTGAATGGGAAGACACCGTATGAGTTAATTCATGGCAGGGAGCCATTATATGACGAGCTGAGAGTGTTTGGATGTCTCGCTTTTGCTCATAAACAGAGAAGAGATGGGGACAAATTTTCAGCAAAGAGTCGAAGGTGTGTAATGATTGGTTATCCTTTTGGGAAGAAGGGCTGGAGCTTATTTGACTTAGACACAAACGAGACGTTTGTCTCACGTGATGTGGTGTTCATTGAGAATGAGTTTCCCATGAACAGTGTTGTGGGAAAAGAATCTGAACGTTTTCAGGCTGAGATGAAGGATTTTGACTGGTTTGATGAGGTGGTTTCTGATGAGAATATCACGGTTGAGGAAACTGCAGTTGCAGAAGTGACAACACCTGCAGTTGCTGATGAACGACGGATGACGGATGCAGAAGAAACTGTGCGATGCAATAATGATGAAGAAGAACCAATTGTATTCACACAGACCTTGGGAGAAAATGAGTCCGCTCAGACTTCAGATGCGATTGTTGCTCCAACAGTGACTGCGATTGGTGATGAGGAAGAACTGGGTCGGGGCAGGAGATCAAAACAACCGTCAGTGAGACTGAAAGACTATGAACTCAACAATGTGGATGGTCCACACTTGATCACTGAAGATGAAGAAATCGAGTGTCTCAAGGATTTTTCTTTATCGAAATATCTTGATAGCAGCTCATTCTCACCCAAGTTTCAATGTTTTCTGGCATGTATCACTGCAGAAACAGAGCCAACAACATTTCGTGATGCGGTTGCTGATCAACGTTGGAGAGGGGCTATGCAAAAAGAGATAGAGGCATTGGAGGAAAATGAGACTTGGGAAATTGTCAAACTTCCTACAGATAAGAAAGCAATAGGAAGCAAGTGGGTTTATAAAATCAAGTTCCACTCCGATGGGACTATCGAACGACATAAGGCTCGACTAGTGGCACTTGGTAACAAGCAAGAGGAAGGTGTTGATTATGATGAGACCTTTGCACCTGTGATCAAGATGTCTACAGTGAGAGTATTTCTCGGAGTTGCTGCAGCTAGAAACTGGGAATTACACCAAATGGACGTGCATAATGCGTTTTTACACGGTGATTTGGATGAAGAAGTATATATGAAACTTCCACCTGGCTTTCGAACTGGAGAAACTGATGTTGTCTGCCGTTTGCGTAAGTCCTTATATGGACTTAAACAAGCGCCAAGATGTTGGTTCGCTAAATTAAGGACAGCATTGCTACGGTATGGATTCTCTCAATCATACTCTGATTATTCTCTATTCATGATGAAGAAAGGTGTTGCTGAGGTGTATGTATTAGTCTATGTGGATGATTTGATAATTGGAGGAAACAACACGGAAGCAATCTCAAAGTTTAAAGAGTATTTGGGAACATGCTTTCATATGAAAGACTTGGGTACTTTGAAATACTTCTTAGGCATCGAGGTGGCTCGGAATCGTGACGGAATATTTTTGTGTCAGAGAAAGTACACTCTCGACATCATCACAGAGATGGGATTGTTGAAAGGAAAGCCGTCGGCATTTCCTATTGAACAACATCATAAACTTGCACTTGCGACAGGAGGGTTGTTGCGTGATCCTGAACGATATAGAAGACTTGTAGGTCGTCTCATCTATCTCTCGGCTACAAGACCAGATTTGACATATGTGATACACATTTTGTCTCAGTTCATGCAAAAACCTAGGAGTGATCATTGGGATGCTGCGTTGAGAGTGGTACGGTATCTTAAAGGGACGCCAGGCCAAGGCATCTTGATTAAGTCCAAGTGCGACTTGAAGTTACATGGGTGGTGTGACTCAGATTGGTCGGGTTGTCCTGTGAGTAGGCGATCAGTGAGTGGTTGGTATGTGACTCTAGGAGAAACACCTGTGTCTTGGAAGAGTAAGAAACAGAATGTCGTATCCAGTTCGTCGGCTGAAGCAGAATATAGAGGTATGGCGCAGACGCTTCGCGAACTTAAGTGGCTTCGAAAGGTTCTTGTCGATTTGGATGTGTCAATTGCTGAGCCGGTTGACTTACACTGTGATAATCAAGCAGCATTGTATATCGCAGCAAACCCGGTTTTTCACGAGCGTACAAAACACATTGAAAATGATTGTCATCAAGTCCGGGATGCAATACAAGACGGTATTATTGTCACAAAGAAAGTTAGTACGAAGGATCAACTCGCAGACGTGTTTACTAAGGCATTGGGACGTCGTGACTTCGAGAACATTGTTGTCAAGTTGGGAACCTGCAATCCGCACGCTCCAACTTGAGGGGGGGTGTTAGCAGGAAAACCGGTTTTGGTTTATTGTCCGGTTAGGTGCAAATATCTTTAGAAGAGCGGGAAAATCTTTGTAGATATGATTGTGTAATCATCGTATATTCTTGGACTGATTTCGTGGGAGCTGTTTATGGTAGTTTAGGTTTAAGAGGCTCACGCTCTCTTTGGGTATATATTGTAACATTGAGCTTCTTTGTCAATACACAGAAAATTCTTCAGATACACTCTCTATTTTATCACTAGAAGACATGTTCGGGGGCCATCATGTCATCTCCTCTTCTTCCTCCACTAACCTCGGTGCATAAGTAGCCTCCGCCTTAGCTGCCGCCTTAATTGTCTTCACCGGCAAACTAACCTACTCCCAAAAGCTAAAAAAAAAAAGCGCAGAAATTGTATGGCCTTTCTTTGAA
Source organism: Orychophragmus violaceus (assembly GCA_030180135.1). Lineage (NCBI taxonomy): Eukaryota > Viridiplantae > Streptophyta > Magnoliopsida > Brassicales > Brassicaceae > Orychophragmus > Orychophragmus violaceus. The sequence continues at coordinate 64,473,870 of CM058232.1, read as the reverse complement.
AGACGCGAGCAGTGGCAGAGTTATATTTTTTTCAATTGGGGACAATTTTTAAATATAAAACGTTAATTAATTTATATATATATATATATATTAAATTATATATCACTAATTATTATATATGTTTTAATGTTTAAAACAGGTATAAATAATTATATTTTACAAATTTAATTGAGATATCCGTTTAAAAATAAATTTAAGAACTACAAATATAGAAAAGTAATTCAACAAAAAAAATTAAAAACTAATAATAAAAAGTGAAATAATAAATGTGAACAATATATATAGTAAAGAAAATAACATAATTACGTCGAAATTTTGTAAAATATTGATCACTAAATCATATATTTACTATCGAGATAAACTTTTTTTTTTGGGTTCAAAGTCATTTTCATTCTCGAATTAAAGGGCCATGCCCAAAGAGGAAATGAGTTCATACAAGGCCTGCTTGGCCTGAGAGTCTGCTAGCTTGTTGGATGCACGTTTAATGTGCTTAATTGAAAACAGAGAAAAGTAGGTAGAGAGAATGCTGATATCATCGATCACACTCTGAATCTCAATGATTGGAGTGTTGAGGTTGATCGATTGAACGATTTGAAGGGAGTCCGAACGGACCTCGAGTCTTCTGATGCCGTGAGCCACAACAGATAGGATTGCGGATCTAATGGCTACAGCTTCTGCCATTATCGGAGATGCAACATGGGTGTTGGTTTCCTTAGAGCAGATCGGAGATGGTGATTCTGGATTGAAGCACTAAGCGAGGCCTGCGACGTGATGGTTTGAGTTTCAGGCTGCATCCGTTGTCAAGATCGAAGCAGGATCGACATTAGGGCTAGGTCGATTGGGAGGAGGTGATGGTCTGATTAGTCGATCAGGGTGAGAGATCTGTTGAGCCTGTTTCCATTCCCTTGCATCGCTTAAAGCTTTTGAGCTCAATTCCGATGGAGAGAAGGTGCGATTTTCAAATACTTTTTTGTTCCTTGCCACCCAAATTGCCCAAAGAACCCATGGTATTAACACTCCTGCATACAAACCTGTAGGTGGGAGACAAAGATGGGTTGAGGCCATGCTTAAGCCGACGCTCACCGAGTTTATCGAGAGAGGGTCAAAGGTCGCAGCGAATGGTATTAAATTCCAAACTTCCGGTGCATAACTACAGTGAAACAAGAGATGTAAGATTGTCTCTGATTCACCGCATCTGCAACAGCTTGAAGAAGCTAAAATACCCCTACTAACTAGATTAGCTTCCACCGGTAAGGCTCCTTTGATGATTTTCCATAGGAATGCTTTTAGTTTAGGAGCATTTTTAACTCTCTAGACTTGTTTGTTCCAATCAACCGATGCCAATGGAAGGTTATCCTGGACATTTGTCTCCTTAGAAGCCTGAAGGTAGCCAAATTTTGATGTATAAACTCCCGACGGGGTCCCCAGCCATCTGAGTTTATCAGCCGCACCAAAGAGGCTTGGTTTGATCTTAAGAATCTTTCCTTCCAGGTTGGTAAGACTACTTGAATCTTTTCTTCATCCTAGACCTTGGAGTTTGGTCTAAATAAGTCAGCCACTTTTGCATTAATCCATTGTTCAGGTGGAGGGCCAGTAGGCTGGAGCTTCTCAGTGGTTGAGAGCCATGGTGAGTCCCAGATGTTGATACTTTGTCCATCACCAACCGTCCAACCAAGATGTTGCACCAGAAGGTCTCGGCCAGCCAGAATGCTTTTCCACCCATGAGACGATGTTGATATATCTTGGCAGTTTAAGATATTATCCTCCACATAGTATTTCCCTTTCAAGACTCTTGCTAGAAGAAAGTTGGGGTTCTGGAGCAAGCGCCAGCTGATCTTGGCCAGAAGTGCTAGATTGAAAGTGTGTAAATCTTTGAAGCCTAAGCCTCCCAATCTTTTTGGTAAGGTGAGTTTTTCCCATGCTACCCAGCACATGTTTTTTTTTTCACTTGTCTTGTCCCACAAAAATCTAGTGAGAGCAGATTGAATTCTTTTATATAGGGACTTGGGAAGAAGGAAGCATGTCATAGCATATGAAGGCATAGTTTCTAGTACGCTCTTTAGTAGTATCATCTTCCCAGCTCTGAGAGGAAGCGAGAGGACCAGTTCACTGCCTTTTGCTTGATCTTATCTACTATAGCTGAGAAGAGGTCTCTTTTCTTGCGGCCAAAGTGCTCTGGGAGCCCAAGTTATTTTCCAACTCCTCCCTCTTTATCGATGTTTAGCAACTTTTTAGCAAATCTCTTGGTAGTTGGAGGGGCTTTCTGTGAGAAAGTAATAGATGATTTGGAGTGATTTATCTTCTACCCTGAAGCTAGCTCATATTCAGTTAAAATCCTTCTTAGCTCAAGGCAGTTTTTCCTGTTTGATTTGCAGAAGAACATTGTGTCGTCTGCAAAAAGCAAATGGTTGATGTTGGGGCTTCCTCTAGCAACCCTGATCCCCTTTAAGATGCTTGATGCCTGAGCTTTAGTACATAGACCGGAGAGTACTTCACTACAGAGGATGAAGATATAAGGTGAGAGTGGGTCTCCCTACCTCAGTTCTCTGCTTGGGTAAACCTTTCCATTCACTGACCCATTAATAATATAAGAATAGCTGACTGTTTGAATGCATTGCATCACCCAATTATTCCACTTTGGATCAAAACCCAATCTGTCTATAACTTCCTTCATGAATGTCCACTCTAGCATGTCATATGCTTTACTCATATCAGTTTTAACTGCCATAGATATATGTTTCTCAGCCCTAGACGTCTTTAGGAAGTGTAGCACCTCATGTGTGATTAGAACATTATCTGAAATTGCTCTTTTTGGAACAAATGCTGACTGGTTTTCAGATATTAATGTGGACAGGATTGGTTGGAGCCGGTGCATGAGGATTTTGGATATCAGCTTATAGATGACATTGCAGAGGGCTATTGGTCTGAATTCATCCACCCTTTTTGCTCCTGGGACCTTTGGTATTAGCCGTACTAATGTGTCATTGATAGAGGTTGGCATTATCCTTGTCTTAAAGAATTCTTGTGTTTCCTTGGTGATGTCTCTTCCTACTATATTCCAGTGTGATTGGAAGAAACTGGCTGAGAAATCATTAGGTCCCGGGGCCTTATCTGGATGTATTGAGAACATTGCCTCACAGATCTCTGCTTCTGACGGTTCTTTGGTGAGAAGTTCATTGTTAGATGGGGTAATGATCGGCTTTAAAGCTCTGAGGACTGTTTCTTTTGTCTCTATGTCATTCTGTCCTCTTGAAGTGAACATCTCCTTGTAGTAACTTGTAATGACTCTAGAAAACTGTTGCTCTGTGTAGACAAGATTCCCATCTGGTTCTTCTAACACTGCCAATTTATTAATGGCTTTTCTCTGTTTTGTAGCCGCATGGAAATAGCATGTATTCTTATCTCCTAGTTGCAACCAGAGCTGTCTACTTCACTGCTTTCAGTATTCCTCCTCATCTTTGTAAGCTTTCTTTAGCTCATCTGTTAGTTTCCTTAGAAGTGTATCGTTTGGCTGATTGTCTGCTAGAGCCTCCTCTAGTTTCTGTATGAGTGATACTATCCGCTTTTGACTATTGAAATGTTTCTCTTTGTTCCAGAGTATTATAGCTTTCCTGACCATCAATTTTGGTCTTTACAGGGAGGCTGCCTTGTTCTGTCCAGACTTTATTGATTAGAGCAATGATTTCTTCATTATTCCTCAGCCTCCTATCATATCTGAAGATGCCTTTCCTGCGTTTACGAGATGGGTCAAGGAAGGAGATGACTAGTCTGTGGTCTGAGCTATCCATAGCCAGGTATTCACATATTGCCTTGGGATATCGGTCAGACCATTCACTATTAGCCAGAGCACGGTCTAATCTGCATCGGATTACTTGTTCACTGCGAATCCCTCTCCATGATAATTTCTCTCCAATATGTTGTAGGTCGTATAGATCATTTTCTGAGAGAAAGGTTCTGAAGCAGCTAAAGGAGCTTTCTGGTCTTGGTGATCCTCCCTCCTTTTTAGTGTTGTCCACTATATCATTAAAGTCATCCGAGACAAACCATGGAGCTTGGCGGCTCAGTGCTAGAGATGTGATGTCATCCCATATTTGTTTGCGTTTATGGTTGTCTGTATCTCCATATACAAAGGTAGAGTAGAAGAACTGACCTTCATATTTATTCCTGGTATCAATATAATTGTTACATGAACAAATAATTTCAACATCTAAGCCTTGTTTCCACAACAGGATCAAACTCCCAGCAGTAAGTCTTGAAGGTGGGATAATGTGATGGTGTTCAAACTTCAGTTCCTCTAGTTTCTGCAGTACCACATCATTGGGATTTTTCGTCTCCGATAGAAATACTACGTCTGGATCAAACTTTTTCTTCATTTCTCGGAGGTGACGAACTGTCAAGGGGTTCTCCAACCCTTGACAGTTCCAGCATACAATTTTTAAGGAAGAGGAGATGATGGACTTTGAAAATCCATCTTCTTCCTGACCATTGGTGGGATTGTTCCCATAAATTTTTGGTTTTCCGGTCCTGATGCTCTGGATGTCCCAGCACCAGTCACAGTATTCTTGCTCTTTGGAGGTGGGATTGTTTTAGCCATACGTTTGCAGCACCTTTGATCAGACGTTTCCTTGGGAAGGGGCAGCTCCAGGTACCTTTCTCTTTTTCTAGGCAGGGGTGGCAGATTCACCTCCTTGTTTCTTCCCTGGAGGTCTACCAAATCTCTTCTTTAGAGGCTGTGATGGGTTCCCCAAAGTGGGCAGGTCTGTATCATCTGCAGGTCCAAGTCTTAACATAGCAGGAATACGTTCTTGGCTCGGAGGTGTGATATACCATGAATTTAGGGATTTTAACCATGGTATATATCTTTGTTATCAAGTCTTTCTATGTGTTTTGGAGTCTTTTCAGGTGTTTTACAGGTTTAAGGCACATTTGGAGCTCAATTGGACGTTATGGGAGCATTGGGAGCATTTCTGCACTGTTTGGAGGTTTCACAGAGTTCACTGGCTGCAAAATCGCCTTGAACCGATCGTTGCAGTTGTGCAGTGGTCGACGCAAGGTGATTCCAGGGTTCTGCGCCCAAAAATCTGCATTTTGGAGAAATTACAGTTTTTACCCAGAAATTTCCCAGACTTGAAAAAGGCCCCCAGACGTGTTTTAGACTATATATTAGGGTTTTAGCCACTTGTTTAGGCTACGCTTTTCATACGCTTTATCTTACTTTCAGAGAGAGTTAGGGGGCTGATCCTGCTCTTGAAAGAGAGAGCATTTTGAACCCCAGTTCTTTATTCTATTTTATGATATTTGGTTTTCTATTCATGATGTCTTCGGTTTCGATGAACATGTCTGAGTAGATTACCTGTTAAGTTTAGGGATTCTCATAAGGGATTTCATGGAATTATAGGTTAATAAATCTGTAGGGATTCATATCTATTAGTTCTTCATCTAGGATTGTTCTTACTGCTTAATCTGAATTAGCTACCCTGATTTATGATGTTAGGTTGATTGATGCAACGACATTTGGTTAATTAGCTAGAAAGAACCTAGATGAGCAATTTAATTACTCGCAAAGGAATTTGGTTTAATTAGATTGTGAACATATCGAACTTGGAATTAAAGCTGGTTAAATCTGTTAGTAATTGCAAAGGAATTTGGATTGATGCACTTAGACTTAGAGAATTCTCGCAACGACAGTTGGTTAATTCTATATATGTGTTTGAGTTCTAGAACAGTTCTTAATTAGATCATGATTGATTGATTAGTTTATGTTCCTGATTTACTGAGAACTCCCTAGACTTAACGCTTCGCTTCCTTGCTTATAAACTCGCCTGATTTACTTTCCTGCATCGCTTTAAGTTTCTCACAATTTGCTTTCTCCTAGTTTAATCTTTTCTGTTCTATATCTATCGTGTGACCGGAGTCCTTGTGGATTCGATACCCTAAGTATTACATCTGCATCACTGTGCACTTGCAGTTAGAATAGGGATAAACCTTGATCTATCAAGTTTTTGGCGCCTTTGTCGGGGACTCTTTAAGTCTTCGATAGATTTGAACTTATGGTTTACACTAGGATTTTCGTTTTTTGTTTTTTGTTACTAATTTTTTTTCTGTTCTTGCGTTTCAGGTACGCCTGTAATCGCACTGCATCGATCGACACGGCCCTGTGTGTCGATCGTCACATCTTCACCCTTGCATCGATCGACACTACTTTGCATCGATCGACACAGAGCGTAAGATGATAGGAATGATGGAACGGATGTTGGAAAATCAGCAGAATAACTCATTCTGCAGAGGCTATGATTCCTATTCATTCACCAGAGATTATGAATCTCCATCATATCAGCCTTTTCCTCCTCAAAATAAACAATCTGATAAGCTGATAAGCATGATGGAGCAGTTATTGGAAAAGCAAGAAGAATATTTGAACTACATCAGTTGCTCTGGATTCCAAGGAAACAGGTTTGGTAATCAGCAAGGTAACAAGTTCTTTAATGGTGAACAGAGGAGTGCTTTCACAAGCAATCAGAACCCTTCTGTATATGGACAGACTGCTGATTATCAGAAGCCTTTGCAGCAAGGTAATTCTCATCAGAGAACCTATGGATCATCTTCTTATCAGACACCTCCTGTTGCTAATGTTTATAAGAGCAAGATGGAATCCATGATGGAGCAGTTGCTAGAGGATCAGACTAAGACTGCTGTAGACTTCGACAGGAAGTTGGATGCTATGCATGAAAACCTGAATGGGAAGTTTGAATCTCTGAGCACACATGTGAAGAAGCTAGATGTTCAAGTTCAACAAACAGCAAGAGAAATACAAAGGCAAAATGAAGTTGGGAAAGCTGAACAGAAGCTGTACATCAATGCTGTGACCATAAGAGATGGAATTGACTTGCTAGGAGAAGAAGAGAGCATAATCTCAGATTTTCTGGATGAATATTGTCTGTCTGAGACATGCGTCGATCGACACACTCTCGATGTCGATCGATGCATCCCCGATACGTCTGATGGATCTGAACATAATCACCTTGTGTCGATCGACACATCTTGTGCATCGATCGACACAGATCGCAGACAGGACCAGAAGCCTGCAACAGTCCAGGAACGAGTCTATAAGCCCTTTGTGCCATATCCTGAGGTTCCTAAACCGTCTAACCAAGAGCTAGAAGTGGCTAATTGCATAAAAGTGATGGATAAGGAGCTGAATGAAACTCCACCAGCTGAAGCTTCGCGAGTTCATCCTTGTATACTGAGATATGCAAAGAAGATGATCTCCACTGATGGTCATTTGAAAGAAGAAGTTCAGATTGGTGGAACTTCAGTATCTGATAGTGGGGAAAAGAAGATGGTGGTTCCTCAGGAATCTACTCTAACATCTTCAGAGCCTGCAACTGCTCATAAGCAGAAAGCTCCAAACATCAGATCTCCACCAAAGGTAAGGCATAAATCATCTAAGCATAAACCTCCTAACCGCATTGCTTTAAATGCAGGAAAACGCAGCATCCCACCCAAGGTTCGCCCCCGCCCTGATTCTACTCCTTCGTTCCTTGGGAAATATCATGATCCGAAAGCATATACACAACCTTGGATGAAGAGATATTCGCAGAGACATTCAAAGTCTCTGTTGAAACCGCCTTGAGTCTAATCTCTATCCTATAGTCAATCTAATGACTAAAAACAAGCGCTGAGTGGGAGGCAACCCACTATAGAGTCAATTTTCGTTTTTGTTTTTCAATTTTCAGTCTTTGTTATTTTAATTTTTCGTTTTAGTGTTTTCAGCCGAGAGAACAGGTCATATCGCCTAGCATCGATCGACAAAACTTGTGTGTCGATCGACACACTGCGATTACACAAATGAATAGAGCAAATGTGCCTTGCGTCGATCGATGCGGTCCTGAGCATCGATCGACACAGTGCGACGAGAGGTACGTAACTCTGGATTTTCAGACTCTTTTCAATTTGATTATTTGTTTTCACCAAGCTCATGCTTTGATTACACTGGGGACAGTGTAGTTTAAGTGTGGGGGAGGAAGCTACTGACGCACGCTTTTGTTTTCTTAGAGTCAGTCTTTGGTTTTTAAAAATTGTTTTATTGAGTCAAAATTTGTATGAAACTATGATTTTCCGAGGAAACTTTTCGCTTGAACAGGAACTAAGTAACCATTGGACAGGCTTGCAGAGCCTCTATGACTGTTAGAAAACTCCAAACAGATCAACCTACCAAGGACACCCATATCTAACCAGGTATTCAGAGGATCCATTACTAGTCTCACTTTAATCTTGACTTTAATTTCTCACTTAGGGGCTTGGTAATCTTTGGATCGGATTCCTTTGATGTGTTTGGCACAGCCTATGATCCTGTTCCAAAGTATGGTTTCTGATTTTCCCCTCCCTTAAAAGTAAAAAAAAAAATAAAAATAAAAATAATAAGAGTAATAAATTGAGGATGAGCTAGTACCTCCGAAGTGGTCACGGGAGTAGTAGCTACCACTATTACCTCATGTGCATTCATGGAATGTGTCCAAAGTACACCCCATAACGGGAAGAGCACTGATAAAAAAAATGATACCCAATGGGAAAAATCAGTTGCTAAGGGAGAAAGGGAAAGGAAAGAAACCAGAAACCGACAGTTTGGTGGTCAGACACCGAATAGGTTGAGTCCATGTGTCCTTTGATTCGATACTCCCTCTGTGAGACCGCACCTAATTGTATACAGAGGCTAGTGTGGTGAATTTGGATGTCCTAACTTGATTGTGGAGTTTACTTGGGACAGTTGCTAAGTGTGGGGGAAGTACATTGTGGTCTTGAGTTCTGCAGGAAAGTTTTTAGTGGTTTACAAAGTGAATTTGAATGCGAAAGTTCCTAGGACGAAATGAGTTTCTGTGTTTTCAAACCTCTTTTCTTATATTTTGGTTCTTTACTTGCTTGAGGGCAAGCAAGAGCTAAGTGTGAGGGAGTTGATATACCATGAATTTTAGGAATTTTAACCATGGTATATATCTTTGTTATCAAGTCTTTCTATGTGTTTTGGAGTCTTTTCAGGTGTTTTACAGGTTTAAGGCACATTTGGAGCTCAATTGGACGTTATGGGAGCATTGTGAGCATTTCTGCACTGTTTGGAGGTTTCACAGAGTTCACTGGCTGAAAAATCGCCTTGCAACGATCTTTGCAGTTGTGCAATGGTCGACGCAAGGTGATTCCAGGGTTCTGCGCCCAAAAATCTGCATTTTGGAGAAATTACAGTTTTTGCCCAGAAACTTCCCAGACTTGCAAAAAGGCCCCCAGACGTGTTTTAGACTATATATTAGGGTTTTTAGCCACTTGTTTAGGCTACGCTTTTCATACGCTTTATCTTACTTTCAGAGAGAGTTAGGGGGCTGATCCTGCTCTTGAAAGAGAGAGGATTTTGAACCCCAGTTCTTTATTCTATTTTATGATATTTGGTTTTCTATTCATGATGTCTTCTGTTTCGATAACATGTCTGAGTAGATTACCTGTTAAGTTTAGGGATTCTCATTAGGGACTTCATGGAATTATAGGTTAATAAATCTGTAGGGATTCATATATGTTAGTTCTTCATCTAGGATTGTTCTTACTGCTTAATCTGAATTAGCTACCCAGATTTATGATGTTAGGTTGATTGATGCAACGACAGTTGGTTAATTAGCTAGAAAGAACCTAGATGAGCAATTTAATTACTCGCAAAGGAATTTGGTTTAATTAGATTGTGAACATATCGAACTTGGAATTAAAGCTGGTTTAATCTGTTAGTAATTGCAAAGGAATTTGGATTGCTGCACTTAGACTTAGAGAATTCTCGCAACGACAGTTGGTTAATTCTATATCTGTGTTTGAGTTCTAGAACAGTTCTTAATTAGATCCTGATTTATTGATTAGTTTATGTTCCTGATTTCCTGAGAACTCCCTAGACTTAACGCTTCGCTTCCTTGCTTACAAACTCGCCTGATTTACATTCCTGCATCGCTTTAAGTTTCTCACAATTTGCTTTCTCCTAGTTTAATCTTTTCTGTTCTATATCTATCGTGTGACCGGAGTCCTTGTGGATTCGATACCCTAAGTACTACATCTGCATCATTGTGCACTTGCAGTTAGAATAGGGATAAACCTTGCTCTATCAAGGTGCCTCAGTTCTTGTTGTTTCTGGTAGGTATTTGGACAAGGAGGATCTAACCATTTGTTCTGCCGTTTCTTCAAACTGCCTTTGTTCCTCAGCCTGACGGACTCTCTCCATTCATGCTGCACTTTCCGTTGGATCAGCACAGTTGGCGTACTAAACCATAACCTCTCGTAGTTCTCCCAGTGCCTCTGAAATAGCCTGTTGTGGCAGCACTGTAGCTGTTTTAGCGTTGATTTGATCTCGCAGATCACCAGGAGATTTTCTTCTCGAGGTAGAAGATGGTGAGTAATGCTCTGTTCCAGAAGATCTCTTGGATTCAGAGGGTCTAGTCTTCTCAATCCATGCTTGGCGAGGTGGAGAGCGGTATGAGCGATGTGAGGGGAAGTGCCTTGCTGGTGGTCTTGCAAAAGTTTCATCTCTCCTATAGTCTCTCCTGGAGTCATTAGAGAGGTGGGATATGTCCCTTTTCCTAGTGTCTCTTGGCGGGTAGTAGGAGTCTTCCTTTTCTTTAGAGTAAGAGGACTGAGATTTGTAGTAGTTTTTGTTATTATCGCCATTATGAGCTACTACTGAACCCGATTTCTGGCTTTGTGGATATCGAGAAGGACCTGAGGTTGGTTGTCTTGCCAGCGTTTTTTCACCCTCTGATATACCATGGATTTTAGGGTTTTTAACCATGGTATATGTGTCATATATCGAGTCTTTTACTATGTTTTAGAGTCTTTTCAGGTGTTTATTAGGTACAAGCACATTTGGAGCATATTTGGTGATTATGGCACTTTATGGAGCTAATTAGAGCATTTGGCCGAGAGATAGACTTAACTGTCAAGATTTCAGAGACGCAACGATCGACACACTTGTGGCATCGATCATTGCACCAGCGAGATGGGCCAAACGACGGTTTAATGAAGAATAATAAAATTGCAGTTTTGCCCAGAAGTTCCTGATATTTACAAAGAAGCCCCAAAACGTGTTTTAGGATTATAATTAGGTTTTACAGACACTTGTTAGGCTAAGCTTTTCTTACATTAAGTTTTACTCAGAGAGAGTTGAGGGGCTGATCCTGATCTCGAAAGAGACTTGATTTTGAACCCCAGTTCTTATTTGATTATATGATATTTGGTTTTCTACTTATGATATTTTCTGTCTCGATGAATATGTCTGAGTAGTTTACCTGTTAGGTTGAAGGATTCTCATTAAGGATTTCAGAGAATTATAGTTTAATTAATCTGTAGAGATTCATATCTGCTAGTTCTTTATCTAAGTTGTTCTTAATGCTTAATCTGAAGTAGCTAATCAGAATTATGATGTTAGGTTGATTAATGCAGCGGAAGTTGGTTAATTTAACTAGAAAGAACTTAGATAAGCAATTAAACTTCTCGCAAACGGAAGTTTGGTTTAGGATAATTGTGAACATATCAAACTTGGAATTAAGGCTGGTTTAATCTGTTAGTTCTCGCAAACGAAAGTTTGGTTTGCTGCACTTAGACTTAGAGAATTATCGCAAAGGAATTTGGTTAATTCTATATCCGTGCTTGAGTTCTAGAACAGTTATTGATTAGATCTAAATAGATTGATTGCTTGCGTTCCTGATTTCCTGAGAACTCCTGAAACTTAACGCTTTGCCTTCTTGCTTACAAACTCACTTGCTGTACTTTGCTGTTTCGTTTACTGTTTTCATACCTGCTTCGCTTAATTAAATCTGAACTACTAATAATATATTGTGTGACTGAGAGTCCTTGAGGGATTCGATACCTTATATACTACGATTGTATTAACTGTGAACTTGCAGTAGAATAGGGATAAAACTATACACATATCAAGTTTTTGGCGCCGTTGTCGGGGACTCTTTGAGTTCACCAATAGATTTAGTATTAGGATTTAGACTAAGCATTCTTTTTAATCTTTCTTGTTTACTCACGTTTTTGATTTTTGGGATTGCAGGGATTCGCACTGCATCGATCGTTGCCACCTTGCATCGATCGACACAAGGCGAGAACAGCAATGCTGAGATCTGAGACGTTCAATAGGTTCCACTCTATGGAACCTATGATTCTGATTCGCGGTGAAAACGGCGTTCTACGAGACCAAGAGGGTCATATATGCAACGCAAAAGGTCAGAAACTAGATGGGGAAGGAAACCCCATCTTGCCAGATTACCATGTGTTGGTTGGACAAGTAGCTGAAATGAGAGATAAGATAGATGACATTCACAACATCCTACTGAGGGAGAGACAGTTCTGAGCTGATGCAGAAACTGAAGGATTTACAGAGGCAAAATATATGGCTGGAGCTGATTTTAGTGGACAGACATTTGGACACCAGCAGAGACAAGGTTCTTGGCATGCTCAAGGATCAAGAGATTTTGGTTATACATCCTGCCTAGCATCTCCTGTACCTGCACAGAGGAGCAGATTAGAGATCATGATGGAGCAATCCATTGCGGAACAACAACAAACCACAGCGTCCTTCAGCTCGAAGCTTGAGGGCTTGTACACTAATCTGAATGAGAAATTTGAGTCCTTGAACACTCATATGAAGTTGCTAGATACACAGATGGATCAGATTTCAAGTCCTACCGCAAGGAAGGATACTCAGGAAACCCATGTCGTTAATATTCAGGTTGACCACAGGATGGATCATAGACCATATCTAGCAGTTAAGGCTATGGAATTTGTGGAAAACAGAGAGGAGTCTGACATTGAATTCCCTGAGTTTGAGAGCTTCGACGGACCCGACTCAACAGAGATTGACATGGATCTTTTGGCTTGGATAGTTCAGACTGATACTAGGCCAAGCCAAGAGGAGAAATTTGTGTTTGAGATTGCTGAATTAGACCAGGAAGCTGATGGACCCGAGACTGTAGTTGAAACCCGAGCTGAGACAACCGCGTCGATCTTTGCACCACATGCACCGATCGTTGCATCCCTTAAAGAACCAGTTTCACTTATACCTCGTGGAGTTGCCAAGGAAAGGATCTACAAACCTCCGATACCATTTCCCAAAGCTCCTGTAAAGTCTAAAGATGTTGTTCGGTGCACATTAGTGGTTGACAAGAAGGTGGTGATTCCACAGGAGTCTACTCTAACATCTTCAAAGCCTAAAGCTACTCATAAGCAGAAGGCTCCGAACATCAAATCTCTGCCAAAGGTAAAGCATAAATCCTCTAAGCTTAAACCTCCTGACTCGACTGTATGGAATGCGGGAAAAGGCTTTAAGCCACCCAAGTGTCAATCCCACCCTACATTCCTTCCTACGTTCCTTGGACGACATCATGCTGCTACTGCTTACACACCACCATGGATGATAAGGCATTCACAGAGACACTCAAAGTCTCTGTTGAAACCTCCATGATTCTGACCTCTTTCCAAAAGTCAAGCTAATGACTTAAAACAAGCGCTGAGTGGGAGGCAACCCACTGTTAGGTTTGTTTATTTTTCCTTTTTATTTTTGGTGTTTTTCTTAGGATTTCACGTTTTTATTTGTTTTTGCTAGTTTTTAGATACAGAACATAAGTCTGGAGATGTGTGACGATCGTTGCTCACTTGTGCAACGGTCGTTGCAATTGGTTCAAATCGAAAATTAAGGTACGTCGAGCTAAACCGGAATCAATCAGGTTCAACCAGCATCGATCGTTGCTTCTATGCAACGATCGTTGCACCCACGACCAAGGTAAGTTACCTTAAACCCTTTTTCTCTCTTTCTTCTCCATTTCTTTTAGTCGACACACCGAGAACCTCCGCCCAAAAATCATCATTTCTTCATCAAATTTTTTGTTTCCAAGTGCTATCTGCTCCAATCTATTTCTCCAACCCATATCTCACGAAATCAAGGTAATGTTCTTCTATTTTCGGATTTTCGGATTCAACCATTAGGGTTTTAGAAATTTGGAATTTTGGATGGAATTGATGAATGCATGACTAAAAGAGTATGATTTTGGGTGTTTTGTAATGGATTGTTGTCGATTATGCGGTTGATCTCACGATTTTAGAACGATTTTTGTTGACTGTTGATTGCGGCCAGAATCGCCTTGCACCGATCGTTGCACTTGTGCAACGGTCGTTGCTCTACGATTCTGGGGAAATGTTGATTATACGAAATCGCCTTGCAACGATCGCTGCCTTAGTGCAACGGTCGTTGCTCGACGATTTCACAGAGAGTCTGCCGTGACTAATTTGCTTAATTTTCTGTTTTGCAGATGGCAACTCAGGATCAACCCCGCAAGCGCCTCACGACAGTACATTCCGCCACCATAGTGGCTACACAGGGATTCTGATCCTCCAGAGCCATATCAGTTGGTTCATGCGACCATTGGGCCACCATGGCCAAGAGCAGATAAGGTTCGGATTCAGTCTGATCGCAACTGGGGCAAGGGTATCAAGAGGATGCTCACTACGACTGATTTCACAGAGAGGCCGTTGCACGAGTACTGGGACGAGTACGACACACTGCTGTATAACGGTTGGTGTGGCATGGAGATAGCGCATACCAAGTTTGCTGATTACTCGACTTGTCATGGTCTCGGCATAGACAGACAGGTTATGGAGCTATGCAGAGGCATTGGTCTGGGGACAATGCCGATGCAGCCTTACGATCTATACCCGGAGCTGGTGAGACAGTTGCTTGCCACATGCAGGGTTGTATACCCGAACCCGGAGAGCAGGAATGCTCAAGGAGGCACTTTTACCTTCATGTGCCTAGGCGCCAGATATCGAGTGCCCCTTCTCGATATCTGTAAGATCTATGGGTTTAGCATTGAGCAGCCACGCACAGATTTGTCTCTTCCATGGGAACCAGCAGAGGCTGCACAGTTTTGGCGGTACATTGGTGGTGGACGGTATCACTCACGGACTACACCAGTGATTCAGGTCAGGCATCCGCCTCTCAGGTATGTCTTGTGTATCTTGGGACGCACACTGTTGTGCAAGCATGAGGCAAACAAGATGCGCAAGAATGAGTTGGAGATACTGTTCAGAGGACTTACAGAGCAGTTCAGGGGTACCGATGTGAGAAACCCAGCTAAGAAAGTCAACCTGGGAGCTTTGTTTGCCCATCATCTTTGTGAGCTGCAGAAGAAGCCTTATGACGGCGTGCGCAAGGAGACAGTAGGGAGTCTTCTTACTCCTATCTTCAGACACTGCAGGATACCTATGGGGAACACAGAGTGAATCACTGAGAGAGAGTTCCTGGATCTCAGTCACTTGCAGAGTGCTACGTGGCTGAAAGTGAGGATACACAGTATGGTATTGATCTTCCTGCTGCTAGGTTGACTCAGATTGATACCATTGATGCTTTGAGTTTCCGCCCTCCGGCCAGAGATCGACGCGCAGTGCCTACTATGGCTCATCCGCTGGGAGAGCCTTCTACGACAGCTTCGTCCTCCTCTGCACCTGCACCTGATTCTGCCCCTGCTACACAGGACATCGGTCCATATCCAGCCCCGTCTATGCCTGTGCGTGAGATGTCTGAGGGTGATTGGAGAGAGCGTCAGGAAGGTATGTTCAAGACCATTTGGGATTTCCTGCGCAGCTGCACTTGCAGGAGAGAGCCACAGGTTCACCAGCCCGCCCCAGGACCTTCTCGACGCAGACGACGATCCCCGACTCCTACTTCTTCGAGCGGTACTGATCGCATAGCTGAGCCAGCCGATGACGATGAGATGTATGGTGGGATAGATGATATTAGCGAGTGAGAGTGATCTCCATTTTCAGACTTTCGGTTCTGTACTTTTTATCCTTTTCTTATTTATCTTTACACTTTTTCCTTTTGATTCTTAGGATGCTCTTGTTTTTGGATGTTATGTTTGACATGCTACGTTATTTGCTTCGATTTTACTCTGTTTCCAGTGTTTTCCAGCTTGCAGGACTCGAAATTTGATAGATTCCAACGGACTGACCTGCTAACTTGCTGACTGATCTGATACACGCATTGCAACGATCGTTGCTACAATGAGCAACGATCGACACTCAACGAAAAATCGCCAAGTAACGGTCGATGCACTTAGTGCAACGATCGATGCTTGAGCGACAGAGGTAAAATACGACAGAACTCAAACATCCGTTAACAATTTTTAGTTATTTTTACCAATCCTTCGCTTGACACTACTGGGGACAGTGTATCTTAAGTGTGGGGGAGGTGCTACTGACTTATATCTTTCTGTTTTCTTAAGAGTCAGTCCATTTTTCAAAAAAAAAATTTGTTTTATTGAGTCAAAATTGTTAAAGTAAGAAACAGTGAACTTTTGAGAAGATTTATAGCACTTGCAGGAACTTAAGTAAACATTGGGATGAAGTTGCAAGATCTATCTCTGACTATTAGAAACAGATCAACCTACTGGGAACACCCACATCACTTCAGGTATCAGAGGATCCTTTACTGATTTCAACCTTAATACTGACTTAGATTTCTCACCTAAGGGCTTGGTATACTCTGTGTCGGATTCCCTGTTAGTTCTGACACAGCCTGTAAACCTGTCCTATTTAGTTCCCTTCTCCCCTTCTATAAAGTAAAAAAAAAAAGATAATAAACTGAGGATGAGTTAGTAACTCCGAAGTGGCCATGGGAATAGTAGCAAACACTATTATCTCTTATGCAACCATGGAATGTGTCCAATGTACACCCCATAACGGGAAGAACACTGATAAAAAAAAAAAAAAATGATACCCAGTGGGGAAAAATCAGTTGTTAAGGAAGGGAAAGAGAAGAAAGGGACTAGAGAAAGATAGTATGGTGGTCTAGAGCTGATAAGGTAAGAATCCATGTGCCCTTTGATCGATACTCCTTAGGTGAGACCGCACTTAAATACTTGCAGAAGTCAGTAGGGAGAATTTGAATGCTTGAATGTGATTGTGGAGTTTACTTAGGACAGTTGCTAAGTGTGGGGGAAGTACATGTTGGTCTTGATATCTTGTGATTGATTCTTGCAGTGGTTTACTAAGGGGAATATGAGTGTTGTTGTTTCTATGACGAAAAGAGTTTCTGAAAGTTTTCAAATCTCCTAACTACATTTAGTTCTTTGTTTTGCTTGAGGACAAGCAAGAGCTAAGTGTGGGGGAGTTGATATACCATGGATTTTAGGGTTTTTAACCATGGTATATGTGTCATTTATCGAGTCTTTTACTATGTTTTAGAGTCTTTTCAGGTGTTTATTAGGTACAAGCACATTTGGAGCATATTTGGTGATTATGGCACTTTATGGAGCTAATTAGAGCATTTGGCCGAGAGATAGACTTAACTGTCAAGATTTCAGAGACGCAACGATCGACACACTTGTGGCATCGATCGTTGCACCAGCGAGATGGGCCAAACGACGGTTTAATGAAGAATAATGAAATTGCAGTTTTGCCCAGAAGTTCCTGATATTTACAAAGAAGCCCCAAAACGTGTTTTAGGATTATAATTAGGTTTTACAGCCACTTGTTAGGCTAAGCTTTTTCTTACGTTAAGTTTTACTCAGAGAGAGTTGAGGGGCTGATCCTGATCTCGAAAGAGACTTGATTTTGAACCCCAGTTCTTATTTGATTATATGATTTTGGTTTTCTACTTATGATATTTTCTGTCTCGATGAATATGTTTGAGTAGTTTACCTGTTAGGTTGAAGGATTCTCATTAAGGATTTCAGAGAATTATAGTTTAATTAATCTGTAGAGATTCATATCTGCTAGTTCTTTATCTAAGTTGTTCTTAATGCTTAATCTGAAGTAGCTAATCATAATTATGATGTTAGGTTGATTAATGCAGCGGAAGTTGGTTAATTTAACTAGAAAGAACTTAGATAAGCAATTAAACTTCTCGCAAACGGAAGTTTGGTTTAGGATAATTGTGAACATATCAAACTTGGAATTAAGGCTGGTTTAATCTGTTAGTTCTCGCAAACGAAAGTTTGGTTTGCTGCACTTAGACTTAGAGAATTATCGCAAAGGAATTTGGTTAATTCTATATCCGTGCTTGAGTTCTAGAACAGTTATTGATTAGATCTAAATAGATTGATTGCTTGCGTTCCTGATTTCCTGAGAACTCCTGAAACCTAACGCTTTGCCTTCTTGCTTACAAACTCACTTGCTTTACTTTGCTGTTTCGTTTACTGTTTTCATACCTGCTTCGCTTAATTAAATCTGAACTACTAATAATCTATTGTGTGACTGAGAGTCCTTGAGGGATTCGATACCTTATATACTACGATTGCATTAACTGTGCACTTGCAGTAGAATAGGGATAAAACTATACACATATCAAGTTTTTGGCTCCGTTGCCGGGACTCTTTGAGTTCACCAATAGATTTAGTATTAGGATTTAGACTAAGCATTATTTTTAATCTTTCTTGTTTACTCACGTTTTTGATTTTTGGGATTGCAGGGATTCGCACTGCATCGATCGTTGCCACCTTGCATCGATCGACACAAGATGAGAACAGCAATGTTGAGATCTGAGACGTTCAATAGGTTCCACTCTATGGAACCTATGATTCTGATTCGCGGTGAAAACGGCGTTCTACGAGACCAAGAGGGTCATATATGCAACGCAAAAGGTCAGAAACTAGATGGGGAAGGAAACCCCATCTTGCCAGATTACCATGTGTTGGTTGGAAAAGTAGCTGAAATGAGAGATAAGATAGATGACATTCACAACATCCTACTGAGGGAGAGACAGTTCCGAGCTGATGCAGAAACTGAAGGATTTACAGAGGCAAAATATATGGCTGGAGCTGATTTTAGTGGACAGACATTTGGACACCAGCAGAGACAAGGTTCTAGGCATGCTCAAGGATCAAGAGATTTTGGTTATACATCCTGCCTAGCATCTCCTGTACCTGCACAGAGGAGCAGATTAGAGATCATGATGGAGCAATCCATTGCGGAACAACAACAAACCACAGCGTCCTTCAGCTCGAAGCTTGAGGGCTTGTACACTAATCTGAATGAGAAATTTGAGTCCTTGAACACTCATATGAAGTTGCTAGATACACAGATGGATCAGATTTCAAGTCCTACCGCAAGGAAGGATACTCAGGAAACCCATGTCGTTAATATTCAGGTTGACCACAGGATGGATCATAGACCATATCTAGCAGTTAAGGCTATGGAATTTGTGGAAAACAGAGAGGAGTCTGACATTGAATTCCCTGAGTTTGAGAGCTTCGACGGACCCGACTCAGCAGAGATTGACATGGATCTTTTGGCTTGGATAGTTCAGACTGATACTAGGCCAAGCCAAGAGGAGAAATTTGAGTTTGAGATTGCTGAATTAGACCAGGAAGCTGATGGACCCGAGACTGTAGTTGAAACCCGAGCTGAGACAACCGCGTCGATCGTTGCACCACATGCACCGATCGTTGCATCCTGTAAAGAACGAGTTTCACTTATACCTCGTGGAGTTGCCAAGGAAAGGATCTACAAACCTCCGATACCATTTCCCAAAGCTCCTGTAAAGTCTAAAGATGTTGTTCGGTGCACATTAGTGGTTGACAAGAAGGTGGTGATTCCACAGGAGTCTACTCTAACATCTTCAAAGCCTAAAGCTACTCATAAGCAGAAGGCTCCGAACATCAAATCTCTGCCAAAGGTAAAGCATAAATCCTCTAAGCTTAAACCTCCTGACTCGACTGTATGGAATGCGGGAAAAGGCTTTAAGCCACCCAAGTGTCAATCCCACCCTACATTCCTTCCTACGTTCCTTGGACGACATCATGCTGCTACTGCTTACACACCACCATGGATGATAAGGCATTCACAGAGACACTCAAAGTCTCTGTTGAAACCTCCATGATTCTGACCTCTTTCCAAAAGTCAAGCTAATGACTTAAAACAAGCGCTGAGTGGGAGGCAACCCACTGTTAGGTTTGTTTATTTTTCCTTTTTATTTTTGGTGTTTTTCTTAGGATTTCACGTTTTTATTTGTTTTTGCTAGGTTTTAGATACAGAACATAAGTCTGGAGATGTGTGACGATCATTGCTCACTTGTGCAACGGTCGTTGCAATTGGTTCAAATCGAAAATTAAGGTACGTCGAGCTAAACCGGAATCAATCAGGTTCAACCAGCATCGATCGTTGCTTCTATGCAACGATCGTTGCACCCACGGCCAAGGTAAGTTACCTTAAACCCTTTTTCTCTCTTTCTTCTCCATTTCTTTTAGTCGACACACCGAGAACCTCCGCCCAAAAATCATCATTTCTTCATCAAATTTTTTGTTTCCAAGTGCTATCTGCTCCAATCTATTTCTCCAACCCAATCTATACCCGGAGCTGGGAACACCCACATCACTTCAGGTATCAGAGGATCCTTTACTGATTTCAACCTTAATACTGACTTAGATTTCTCACCTAAGGGCTTGGTATACTCTGTGTCGGATTCCCTGTTAGTTCTGACACAGCTTGTAAACCTGTCCTATTTAGTTCCCTTCTCCCCTTCTATAAAGTAAAAAAAAAAAGATAATAAATTGAGGATGAGTTAGTAACTCCGAAGTGGCCATGGGAATAGTAGCAAACACTATTATCTCTTATGCAACCATGGAATGTGTCCAAAGTACACCCCATAACGGGAAGAACACTGATAAAAAAAAATAAAATGATACCCAGTGGGGAAAAATCAGTTGTTAGGGAAGGGAAAGAGAAGAAAGGGACTAGAGAAAGATAGTATGGTGGTCTAGAGCTGATAAGGTAAGAATCCATGTGCCCTTTGATCGATACTCCTTAGGTGAGACCGCACTTTAATACTTGCAGAAGTCAGTAGGGAGAATTTTAATGCTTGAATGTGATTGTGGAGTTTACTTAGGACAGTTGCTAAGTGTGGGGGAAGTAAATGTTGGTCTTGATATCCTGTGATTGATTCTTGCAGTGGTTTACTAAGGGGAATCTGAGTGTTGTTGTTTCTATGACGAAAAGAGTTTCTGAAAGTTTTCAAATCTCCTAACTACATTTAGTTCTTTGTTTTGCTTGAGGACAAGCAAGAGCTAAGTGTGGGGGAGTTGATATACCATGGATTTTAGGGTTTTTAACCATGGTATATGTGTCATTTATCGAGTCTTTTACTATGTTTTAGAGTCTTTTCAGGTGGTTATTAGGTACAAGCACATTTGGAGCATATTTGGTGATTATGGCACTTTATGGAGCTAATTAGAGCATTTGGCCGAGAGATAGACTTAACTGTCAAGATTTCAGAGACGCAACGATCGACACACTTGTGGCATCGATCGTTGCACCAGCGAGATGGGCCAAACGACGGTTTAATGAAGAATAATGAAATTGCAGTTTTGCCCAGAAGTTCCTGATATTTACAAAGAAGCCCCAAAACGTGTTTTAGGATTATAATTAGGTTTTACAGCCACTTGTTAGGCTAAGCTTTTTCTTACGTTAAGTTTTACTCAGAGAGAGTTGAGGGGCTGATCCTGATCTCGAAAGAGACTTGATTTTGAACCCCAGTTCTTATTTGATTATATGATATTTTGTTTTCTACTTATGATATTTTCTGTCTCGATGAATATGTCTGAGTAGTTTACCTGTTAGGTTGAAGGATTCTCATTAAGGATTTCAGAGAATTATAGTTTAATTAATATGTAGAGATTCATATCTGCTAGTTCTTTATCTAAGTTGTTCTTAATGCTTAATCTGAAGTAGCTAATCAGAATTATGATGTTAGGTTGATAAATGAAGCGGAAGTTGGTTAATTTAACTAGAAAGAACTTAGATAAGCAATTAAACTTCTCGCAAACGGAAGTTTGGTTTAGGATAATTGTGAACATATCAAACTTGGAATTAAGGCTGGTTTAATCTGTTAGTTCTCGCAAACGAAAGTTTGGTTTACTGCACTTAGACTTAGAGAATTATCGCAAAGGAATTTGGTTAATTCTATATCCGTGCTTGAGTTCTAGAACAGTTATTGATTAGATCTAAATAGATTGATTGCTTGCGTTCCTGATTTCCTGAGAACTCCTGAAACCTAACGCTTTGCCTTCTTGCTTACAAACTCACTTGCTTTACTTTGCTGTTTCGTTTACTGTTTTCATACCTGCTTCGCTTAATTAAATCTGAACTACTAATAATCTATTGTGTGACTGAGAGTCCTTGAGGGATTCGATACCTTATATACTACGATTGCATTAACTGTGCACTTGCAGTAGAATAGGGATAAAACTATACACCTATCACCCTCCAGATGTTGCTTGTGGTCTAGGCGACCTTCTGGGTATTTCTGAACTTGTGGGGGGGGGGGGGGGGGGTGGGTGGAGGATCTATCAGTTTTTGGACTTGTAGCAGTGGGCATTCCTTCCTTTCGTGGCTGAGGAGAAGACAGTTGGTACAATGGTTTTCCAGCTTTTCATAAATTAGGCTTGCCTCAACTTCTTATCCATTTTCAAACTCCACAATAGTTGAGGTGATTAGCGGTTTCAATCCATCAATTAGAACTCTTATTATAGCTACCTTGTGTGATATGTCTAGTTTCTCAAAAACTCCAATATTTTTTGCTATGCAGATCAAAGTAGGCTCTGAACACAGATGCAGTGGTATACCTTGGACATTAATCCAGAACGTAATGAGCGATGGGAAGGTTTTAGATGTTGATGGTTCCCATCTTTGAAGGATAACCATCCAATGGGAAAAGTGGAATGGTCGATTATCAAGCACTTTTTGCAGGTCCTCTTCAGTAGCAAACTGGAATTGAAACAAGCCTTGTCCTAGATCTGCTCCCACTGGTGGTGAAGAAACCTTCCAGTGCTCTGCAAAGAAAGGTATCAGTGACCACATTCTCTGAGCTTTAAGATTTGTGACCCTTCCTATCAGAGTTAAAGCATGCTTTTTGACTAGATCTGAGCTGTCGAAGTGAGGAACCCTCACTCTGGGAGCCCTTGGTGCTTCATTCAGGTCCTCTGGGCCTTTGCCTTTCTCAGCGTAAGGGTATCGATGGCTTATTTCCATACTTGACTGAAAGGTACGCCTTATCTGTGAGCTTGCTTTACAATATCAACTTGTTCTTCACTTGTAGTGAGAAAGGTTCTATCTCGTTGTTAACACAACAGAGATGAAGGTTCAAAGCTAAACTAGCAAAGAGATTTAGTAAGAGCAGTTCAAAGCAGTAGAAAATTCTGAGATTCTTTATACCTTATACTGCATAGATATGACAGAGAGATTTCTAAGTGAGTAGAGGAGATGACATCTTAGGAAGATGCTGGCCCGCCGACCACAAGGGTGGGGGCTGGAACCCGGAATGCTGGTTTTCTGAGGTAGTTTTGGTTAGGATAAGCAGTATTTTAGGGAAGGATGGTGGTTTAGTTTGAAAAAGTTGCTAAAAGGGGAAAGAAACCGGGCAGATATCTGTCCCTTTCAAAGAAGCAGGTTGTTTTAAAAACTCTCTCGGGAAGCGGGCCTGGTAGAGAAGTTACTTCCAAATATTCAAGATGAAACATGCATGGCTGTTTATCGAGATAAACTTAGAAACTGGTTTGTATATTAGAAAAAAGTGTAAATGAAATATTCAAATAGGAGACAATGGAGAATCTATATTGTCAGAAAGGGGGAAACAACCAATACAACCAGCTTTTTTTCTAAAAACCTTAAAATTTTAAAATATTTATTTGAATTCACTTCGGACAGCTAACCCTTCTCTCTACAACGTGCCTCCGTCCCTGGACGCAAACGCTATTCAGACGGACAACCAACGATTTAAGCCTTCTACAACTCAACAAGTATGTTTGACGAACTCATGTGGGCTGGCGTGTGGCTTTACTACGCCATTGGGAATAAGAATTATATATAACTTTCAACGGACCCAAAGGATGCTTCAAACGGCTAAAGCTTTTGCAAATCGGCCGGACTTGATGGTACCGAGGTAGAATAACACACTACGTAGGGCAATGTTGTTGATGACTCGGTATAGATTATTCTTGAATCCTGGTTTTTCTTATGAGAACAAGCTCAATAGGTATCATAATGCTACTGGTTTCACCATGTGTGTAATGTCCCAAAAACCATACCCAAAAATTTCTGAAGAAAAGAGCAAGCCCAAAGCCCAAGCCCACCAAGCCCACTCTCCTTTTCTTGGAAACCCTAGGTATCCCCTATAAATACAAGTCCCTTCCCCTCCTTAAACCTATCTTTTCTTTCTGCTGCGGAGCCTTGTCGGAGTGTGGAGCTATTCGAAGCCCTAGGAGTCACTGTTCACGTTTCCCGAGCTTTTTCCTTGATCCAGGTAATTCTCGAACCAGTAGATCTAGGCTTTTCAAGACAAATCGTTTTATTCCTTTCGGTTTTTAAAAACTACCCCGAATTCCGAGAAACCGAGCATACCATCGTGACCGCCTCGACGAGACGAAACCGGAGCCGCCGAGACTACCATGACGCGCCGCACGCGCCCGCATGCGCAGCACGCGCCCGCATGCGCAGCACGCGCCAGAGAAGAGTCGAGCGCGTGAGATCCACGCGCGCCAGAGGAGCCCCACGCGCCGGAGCAATGTGCCACAGCCGCCGCCGATCGGAGCCGCCGTCCGCCGTCGGAGCCGCCGCCGCCACCGCCGGAGAAGTCGCCGGAGCCACCGTTGACCGCCGGTCCGGTTTGGTTGGTCCGGTTCGGTTCGATTCCCAATTTCCAATTCGATTCCGGTTTAGCCAATTTGATTTCAGTTTAATCCGGTTTTCTAAAATCAATTCGAATCCGGTTCTCTTTTGGTCCAATTTCAATTCGGTTCAGTTTAGCTGGTTTTTCCCCAAATTGATTTCAATTTTCGGTTTAGCCCAAACCAAGTTCCAATTCGATTTGATTCATTTTAGGATTTGAACCATGAAACTTCTTTCGATCATATCTAGCCCATCTTAGATCCGATTAGAGTGATTTAAAAGCCTAAACTTTTCTATTTTTTGCCCTCTTTCCAGACTGTCGACCGTTCGGTCTCATGAAGTTCGTAAATTAGGAAAATGCCCATTCTTTGGCCAAGGTGAGGGTCGGTTCTTGACCTTGCTTATTCTATTCAATTCCGGACGAAATTCCTTAGTTAATACCGTCTTTCCTAGGTAGTGTAGGATATTTATATGCGCATTATGTGATTGATTGTGCAATGTAGAATGCTAGGTTATCGCTAAACCGAAAACGTTGATTGTGCGTGATGGCTTGTTTTACTTAGAACTGTGGTAGCGCCCCCGAAAGGGTGTTGTGTGGCGGCTCGCGTACCGAGGGATTTTGGTTGAAAGGTACGTGACCCTTGTATCGTCGGAAGGGGGTTTTGGCGAGCCCCCCAAGTGGAATAAATTTGGGCGCCGAAGCCAATGGTGGGCTTCGGTTTCCCTGGGAATTGTTTGCGCTTCGTGCGGAGTAGTAGTCCTTCGGGACGTAGGTTGCGTGGTGAAAGCCTTCGGGTGATGTTTGTAAGATTCTATTAGCTTAGGACTTGTGCTTCGTAGTTGTGTGGACTAAGCCGGGATCGCGGGTTTCTTAAATCCGCCCTCACTGGGTAATTGTGTTTGAAACAATTACTCAGTCCTCTTTCCTTTCCATGTCCCCGTTTTCTTGCAGGTCCTGATGCGGGATTGATTCGATCGTGTGACATCATTGATGGATTTCAATACGAAGAGAGCGCCCGGGTTCCTGGGACCAGTTGAGAAGACGTCCCGGTTTGACCGAATCCGGTAAACGGGCGTCCTAATGCCGCATCTTCGGGTTAACCGGGAGACGGGTGTTATAGAGGAGGATCAGTTGTACCGTGGTGACCAGGACCTCGAGTACTGGACCCCAGGATCGCAGAGTGGCTAGGATCGGGAGACTTAGGGTGGTGTTAGGAGTATGGCTTAGTTATTTGGTGTTAGAGTTTTATTTCGTTTTTCCGCGGTTTTCGCGTAGTTGGTTTTCTTCCCTTCCGTTCATTTGAACTTTGTAGCCCTGCGCCGTTGATTTATTCTATTCATTATTTTATTCAGTCGTGCCTTTCCATTCGGACGTTCCGTATCTATCCCTGAATCTTGTATGGATAAGTGCCCTTGAGTTCAGAAGCGACCGGGGAACCGAGTCCTTCAGAATTCGTGTCGAATTCTTTTCAAGGGGGGGGGGGAGAATTGTAATGGCCCAAAAACCATACCCAAAAATTTCTGAAGAAAAGAGCAAGCACAAAGCCCACCAAGCCCACCAAGCCCACTCTCCTTTTCTTGGAAACCCTAGGTATCCCCTATAAATACAAGTCCCTTCCCCTCCTTAAACCTATCTTTTCTTTCTGCTGCGGAGCCTTGTCGGAGTGTGGAGCTATTCGAAGCCCTAGGAGTCACTGTTCACGTTTCCCGAGCTTCTTCCTTGATCCAAGTAATTCCCGAACCAGTAGATCTAGGGTTTTCAAACCAAATCGTTTTATTTCTTTCGGTTTTTAAAACCTACCCTGAATCCCGAGAAACCGAGCATACCATCGTGACAGCCTCGACGAGACGAAGCCGGAGCCGCCGAGCCGACCACGATGCACCTCCGCACACCCCCGCACGCGCTGCACGCGCCGGAGAAGAGCCGGACGCGTGAGATCCACGCGCGCCGGAGGAGCCCCACGCGCCGGAGGAGCCCCACGCGCCGACCACCGCTGTCACGCGCCGCTGCCGCCGTCGATCAGAGCCGCCGTCCGTCGCCGGAGACCCGCCGGTGCACCGCTGCCGGAGCCGCCGCCGCCGGAGAAGTCGCCGGAGCCGCCGTTGATAGCCGCGTTTGACCGCCGGTCGGGTTTGGTTGGTCCGGTTCGGTTTGATTCCTAATTTCCAATTCGATTCTGGTTTAGCCAATTTGATTTCGGTTTAATCTGGTTTTCTAAAATCAATTCGAATCCGGTTCTCTTTTGGTCCAAGTTCAATTCAGTTCGGTTTAGCTGGTTTTCCCCAAATTGATTTCAATTTCCGGTTTAGCCCAAACTAATTTCCAATTCAATTTGATTCGGTTTAGGATTTGAACCATGAAACTTCTTTCGGTCATATCTAGCCCATCTTAGATCCGATTAGAGTGATTCAAAAGCCTAAACTGTTCTATTTTTCGCCCTCTTTCCAGATCTATTGTCCGTTTGGTCTCATAAAGTTCTTAAATTACGAAAATGCCCTTCTTTTGCCAAGGTGAGGATCGGTTCTTGACCTTGCTTATTCTATTCAATTCCGGACGAAAGTCCTTAGTTAATACTGTCTTTCCTAGGTAGTGTAGGATAGTTATATGCGCATTATATGATTGATTGTGGAACGTAGAATGCTAGGTTATCGCTAAACCGAAAACGTTGATTGTGCGTGATGGCTTGTTTTACTTAGAACTGTGGTAGGGTCCCCGAAAGGGTGTTGTGTGGCGGCTCGCGTACCGAGGGATTTTGGTTGAAAGGTATGTGACCCTTGTATCGTCGGAAGGGGGTGGGCTTCGGTTTCCCTGGGAATTGTTTGCGCTTCGTGCGGAGTAGTAGTCCTTCGGGACATAGGTTGCATGGTGAAAGCCTTCGGGTGATGTTTGTATGATGCTATTAGCTTAGGACTTGTGTTTCGTAGTTGTGCGGCGTAATCCGGGATCGCGGGTTCCTTAAATCCGCCCTCACTGGGTAATTGTGTTTGAAACAATTACTCAGTCCTCTTTCCTTTCCCTGTCCCCGTTTTCTTGCAGGTCCGGATGCGGGATTGATTCGATCGTGTGACATCATTGATGGATTTCAATACGAAGAGAGCGCATGGGTTCCTGGGACCAGTTGAGAAGACGTCCCGATTGAACCGAATCCGGTTCAACGGGCGTCCTAATGCCGCGTCTCCGGGTTAACCAGGAGACGGATGTTACAATGTGTGCTTATGTAAAGCAGTACAATGTTTTTAACCGAACATCAGGTGTTTTTTTTTACAAGACCACTTGAATTTTTTTTGAGAGATTTTATAAGAGGGCTTACACAATCGAACATGGGGAAACCAAGACCACTTGAATATGTGGCTCTTGCTTCTTTCTTAGCTTCTTTGTTTGCGGATTATTTGAACTCAACTGGAGTTCCTGGATGGTATTGTGGCCTTATTTTTTGTTGATTCAAAAGATCACTAAGTATAGTTTAGTGTGTATTTTGCCGAGATTCCAATTAATTAGAATAGATTTAACTTTGAGAAAGAGTTTGACTATAAAGAACAGGTCAGGACTGTGTCTTATATAAATGAAAAGGAAAAATATACTAAAATGTTTAAGCTTCTGAACTAACTCTCAACTACATGTCAGAACAGTGAAAAAAAGTTACAAGTAATAAATCTATAATAAATTTGGAATCTCTTCATAAATGATCTTCGAGGAATATTTATAGCGGGAATCGTGGTATCAGATTTCCGCCAATTCCTCTGACGTGTCGGCTTCTGCGTCTTTCCAAAACATAATGCCTCGAGCCTTATGTTCGAACTGCCATACGATGTACAGTAAAATGTACAAGGTCGAATTACTGTTCAGAAAAGGCACTGATCAATGACCTGTTTTACCACTCGTCGTCTTCCACTTTCCTTCGACGCCACAAATTGGCGCCGTAATGATGAGATATAGGTGGGACCACTGGATTTGTATTGACTTGAATGACATTTGACAAGCAAATTTTATATGTTAAAATGGGCTTTATTAGTTGGGGGTGCTAAGTCCATCTCCAACGCTTTTGTCTCCAATCATGCTGCACGATTTTGCTAAGTTGCAGGTAACAGAAATTTTTTATTCCTCATATATATTGTACGTACACAACCACACATGTTACCCAATTTTTATATTGCACGTACACAACTTACCCTAGTTATATTGTATGTACACCACATATTACCAATTTTCATATATAGTTTATGTAGACACCTAAATAGAGGTTAAAATGGACAATGTTTTCTTCTAAATTGTTCCTCACGCAAATGAATCGCAAAATGTGTCAAAATACGTATATAGGTCCATTATAGGTTTTTATCCAAATTTCTTTCAAACATATATCAGTACCACAAATTAGAACATTTTGGGCCTATTAGGTCTATAACGAAAACAATTTAACTATGAGTTAGGAATTTTAACTAGGACTGGGTGTTTATAACTGAATCTAAATTACAAAAAAAAAAAAAAAAAACTGAATCCGAGTTTGGCCCAAAAAATCTGATCTTGATGTAGTTCGGTTATGTAGAAATATATGAATAGATCTTAACACTTGATATTTCAGATATTTGGTAATATCCGTTCGGAACCAAAATCCAAACTAGTACCTAAAATATCCGAAGATATCTAAAATTTACTTAAATCCATTAATCTTTTTTATCTAATTTTTGGGTAAGTTGGATATTTTCAAGTACTTGTATGGATTTTGGATAGTTTCATACCTATATTTTCAGTTAGTTATGATACTTTGAATATTTCATATATTTTGGGTAATTTGAATAATTATTTTTGCTGGAATTTCCATGTAATTTGGATATGTTTGAATACTTTGAGATATTTTTGAATAGTTTCTTCTCAGGTTTTGGTGATTTCAAATATCATGAAAAAATTGATCTGAACCAAACCTCGAACGAACCAAATCAAATTTGAAAGGAAAATTTAAAATACTCAAATGGGGTCTATGAACATAATACTGAAAACTCAAAAACATGAAAAACCTAATCTGAATCTGAACGTCCATCCCTAAATTTAACAGTTGTAATTTAAAATGTTATTTGTAAAATTAAAAATTAAAATAGATAAGAAAAATTGTATCAAAAGAAACCCTCGAGTAATATATTTGTTATACATTTGTCTAGCTATATAAAATTACAAGCTTATGATCCTATTTCTTGCAAACATTCCGGAAGTACTAAAATAGCACTGGTGCTACTCAGTAGTACAACATTATGATTTTATTGTATTTTTTAATTGTGTACTTTTTTGTTAATCTATTACTTTTATTTTCGTTTTGTATTTTAGTTATTTCTTATCATAGTTTATTTTTTCAAGTCTGATTAAGCAATGCTTTTTGTTTGACTATTATTTTTTTTGTCAACAAACTATTATTCTTATATATGTTTTAAATTATTTATTTCATGGGTGTACTTAAAACACATGTCAATAAAATCTATGTTATAATATAACAAATAAAATATTTAGTTATGTAACTATAATGTATTGGAATTTTTTTTAAGAAAATATAATATATCTTGCTATTTTTGCTGTAAATAAATTTACATGAGAATAAACATTACTGAGTTTTTACGATTAAGAAGTTTATTTTGTAAATAAATCAGATCCCTCAACTTAATCATATATTAAGTTTTGATCGGGTTCTCATGATGGTGAAAATTTGGTCATTTTTGGCATCTTGAGTTTGGTATGCATATTGTATTGTTTACAAATAATAAATGTTTTCTAAATGTGTGAATATTGTACTGTATTTTCTACAATAGAAACTTTTTTTATAGAGTCTGAAAGTCAAGGTCTTGAAATAAAATAAAATAAAGTGTTTTTATGTTTGATTAAGGAAGAAAACATAATTTTATTTTGTGACTTGAATTTCATACAAAATCCAAATACTCATGCATATATTCAAACTGACCAAACATGGATTTTACAAAAGCACAGTGATCAAGGACGAGATCAACAAGGAAATCAACAAGTTTTTCCTCCATCTACTTTGTTTGAACAATACTTTAACAATCTTGGAGAATTTGGAAGCGGTTTACCGGATTTTTAAGTTATAGTCTTTGGTGTATTACATTTATGTGTTGTTTATCTTAACTTTTAGTAATTTTTATGTGGTTTATTTTAAGTTTTGGCATTTTTGTATTTCAGCATTTTTAATAATTAATAATTTTAATAATGATTTATAATAAAAATTTATTCGACTTATTATTTGTTATAGATATAAATAAAAATTAAAAGAATGTTTTATAAATAAAAAAAATTTAACACTAAAATATAATAAAAAATAGGTATATTTCAAATATGGAGTAATAAATAAGTTTACACTATTTTAAAATGGAAAACCAAATAAGGTTAAAAAAATTTACTTTAAAATAATGTTTAGAGTAAAAAAAAAGAGGGGTTGTAGATGCTTTTAAACACCAGTGCTGAAACGTACACCAAACATGGCGATTTTTAAAAGCACATCTACAGACTTGGTAGATGCATGCAGGAAGCTTGCTTTTTAGTACATGCCAGTGATTATTTTAGGAGTCTGTACGATTGAATAAAATTAAAATTTGCTTACGGCACGCACTTCTCTAGAACTTTAGAAAATTCACAGATGAATGGAGCAGAAAGGTTCATCGTAAACACCTGCCAGATATGTGGTGAGCATGTCATTTCTGAAATCAAATATACAAATTGAATGAGTCGACAATTTTAAACTTAAATACATAATACGGGAATTCTAGGTGTATCTCCCTCTATAGTTTATCTTAAGTTCATGTCCTCACCGAGCTTGAACTCTTGTTTTGGCTACACAAAACTTTTAAAACGAGTTTTAACCACACCAATTCTTCGATTTAGGGTTAAACTACACAACTATTTAATTTTGACAGATTCCGTCTAATACCTTTTTAAACCGAATTAAAACTGAGACCAAACCATATTAGAAATTTAGAATCATGGTTCAGTATATGTCATGGGTAGAATTAAACCAATTCCACCTTAAACCAAACCTTCTGCCTGAGAAGAAGGCTTTGACTCTTGAGTTTAAAAAAACAAAGCTACGTTGTCTTTCTCACTTCCTCTCTCTCGACAAAACATAAGAACCTAAGAACCCTAAATACCCATAAAATCAGAATCACGATCAACCCAAATCACAATGTCGATGAATCCGAAATCCAGTTTTAAATCCTCCATCTCCACCTTCATTTTCCTCTGTAATTAGAAAAAAACACAGATGATTCACGAGCCTCTCGTCGCTGTCTCTCTGTCAAAAAAATTCCCTAACTCGATCCTAAGAACCCTAAACCCCCAAATACCCAGAATCGGAGCAGAATGAATGGATAATTTTCCCAACCCTATTGTTGTTTTCTATTTAAGCAAGCTTTGTCGTGACGTAAAACCAATAAGTTTGGTGATTAATAAAAAGTTTAGTTTTGAATATCAAAATCTCAGTTCTGTGATAGGTCACGATTATGGGTTTATCAAGAAATGAAGAAAGAGGTGAGAAATCAGAAGAATGGAGATGAGAGGATTAGAGATTAAGGATAAACATCCTGTTTTTGATTGTAAATGATTCGATGATCGTTTCCCTACAACATCAACTTGCTAAATATGAAAGTAAAAGGGCTTAAGACACATAACAATAACAGTCCATAAAGTTAATAAACTAAGCCCATATTAAACGGTATTAGAGACTTATCAATACCGCCCTCTTGAAGAACCACCTTGTCCTCAAGGTGGAAAGAATTGAAACAGCAAGACGTTGACTAAGTGGCATCTGGTTTTGCTCCATCTCCAACGAAATGGTCTCCATGCGGTCTCTTCTATCCAATCTTGAATTAGAACTTCAGTTAGATTCCAAAACCTTGAAGCTACTATGCAAGGGATTAGCTCTGGTGGTATTGGAGTATGTAACCATTCATAAGTGAAAACTCTGAACCGAGAGTTTCCGAATGGTCTCGAGGTGAGCTCGACCAACCTAGCTTCTTTACTATTTAAGAACTCCAAAATAGAACCTCCATGACAGATTTTTAGAATCTGTTTCACCTTAGTTGTTTCCTTCTGGTGTTTGCATCCAATAAACTCTACCAAATTTCTTTTATGTAACCTTTGAGCATCACTTTTCAGAATGCACCATTCTCCCTCATTGAGTAAAACGAGCTTGTATTCAAGGTGGATTGCTGCATATTTATCCAAGACAGTGCTGCGAAAGTCGTCGGAGACTTCACCACACGTCAGACCATTTGCTCTGATAAACACTGCCGAATCAGCTTCATGAAACTCTGGTAGCGCCAATTCCCTGCTCTTTACTCCCATGATCATTGGTGCACCATCATCAGCTCTTCTCTGATTTGCCCGCTTGATACAACTCTCTTTAATCAATGAGCTGATCACTTTCTCTTTCCCATAACCACCCGTCTACTCTGTCCTTGACAGCCTTATGTTGGATATAGCTTGGAAGAATTCTTGATTGCTCTGCATCTTTTTCAGGTCAGGCTTCAGCTCTGCAATATCTACTTCACACTCGCTAACATTCTTCCTAAGTCGGAGCTCCTTAAATGATTTTCTATCCGGCTCCCACACTTGATTCAGAGAAAGCTCAGACATATCATCCTTACTTTGTGTCTTTCTTATATCTCTAAACATCATTCTCGACATACCATTACTCACCCTTTGAAGACCTACCTTGTCCTCAAGGTGGCACATAACAACATCACCAAACATTATCGTCAGTTCATCCTTATCTTGTAGTGTGAACCCCCATCTAATCATACTTGCCCACTGTTGTAAGTCTCCGTTTGATCTCTCCATTTTGCTGAACTGGAACCCTTTATGTATTTTACCCAACATCAAATCCAGAACAGGAACATGACCACAGCGTAGCTTGTCAATCTCATAGCTCTCACTATTAACAATTCCCGTAATACCCCACTGAACTTGACCAAAACATAATCCCCCTGGATCCCACAAACATTCATCCCATACTTCTAGATCAAAATCATATGATACCCCAAGGCTAACATTTTGATTTCCAAAATAATAGCTAAACAACCCTTCTAGTTGAGTTATTCTACTAACAACTCCACTCCAAGCATGAGCAAGTACCTTATTTCTTGAAACTGGAAGCCACTCGATTATGTAGGTTGCACAACGGTCAAGAATCACTCCTGGTGAAGAATTAGAAACTTGTGAAGCTACTTGAATGAAAAATTCTGTTGCTCCATTTCTGTCCAAATCTGGACATGTCGACGGGACCGAGACTAGACGAGCTCTTCTATGATGGTTAAGTTCGAGCTTTGTACAAACTCCACCTATATTGCTTTTATACAGTTCTTTAAATGATGTTACAAAATCTGTAACATCACAGTGCTCAATGAACCTGTGGAATCGCTTGTTTGGAGTTTCCTTATTCTCTCTTACTTCCCCATAGGCCACAAACAACTTAAGGAGCTCATCATTTGCTACTGTTATGCCCACATTGATAATCACAAGAGTTCCTTGATTCATATCCTGCTCTGATTTGGAAAAGCCATGGAGAGCTGTAAGCTTGAACTTGAATCGCCAGGACTTAGGATTCTTAGTATTCAGCCGCTTTATGTCATGAGCACTAGTGGTTTGCTCAAGCAGTACACACATCTCTTCGCCAGGAACAACTTTTTTAGCAAACAAGATTTCAAGTCCATGATCAATACGTGACTGCAATTGCTCATTTCTCAGTTCTCCTGACTTAGAAACCCATACCATACGTGACTGAAACCCATTTTTCCTCCATTCCCAGTTATAGCAAACACTGAAATCATTCCTAGGAGCATGAAGAAACTCGATACACTCGGTTATCCCTTCTTCAGTCTTATTTCCGAGACACAGAGGAAATGGTGGAGCTATAACAACCTTAGTGATTCTTTCTGAATCACTCTCAACTTCCATAACCATTTGATCCTGAGTAACGCCATCATTACCATCTGTTTTCTCTTGAGCAAGAGTCTTA
Source organism: Orychophragmus violaceus (assembly GCA_030180135.1). Taxonomy (NCBI): domain Eukaryota; kingdom Viridiplantae; phylum Streptophyta; class Magnoliopsida; order Brassicales; family Brassicaceae; genus Orychophragmus; species Orychophragmus violaceus. Next base: position 64,439,185 of record CM058232.1, on the reverse strand, counting down.
TTTCTCAGCCATTTCTGCACTTTTCCAAGGCGTTTTCTATACTTTTTAACGGACAGAGACCCACAATACATACCATAATTTGTCAGACATGTTGCCATTGTTGCGTTCCTCTTCCTAGATCCCTTCTCGCACTCGAATCTGCGTTTCATCAACCTTGTGTTAACTCTTATAACCCTCGCATAACCCTTGGACTTGGTTGAAGAAACTTGGTCTTTTCTCCACATCTTTCTTTTCCTAAACTTGTAGTTCCGATCTGTGATACGAGACCTTTGACCGTCTGCTACCGTCGCAAGTGTCATCCACATCGAGTCAATAACCACTAGAGTAGTCTGGTTTTCGCCGCACACCAGATGTTCGACCATATTCCTCAGAGGCAGATTCAGCTGCTCTTCTACCACACAACTTTTCTGTGCGTCTCCTTTAACCAAATCGACGAAGACCTGCAGATCTAGCACAGGCTCTAACAGCTCAACCTTCTCAAGCTGTTTAGGCTCGGTTTTGAGTAGCTTGAAGTCTTCTTTGGCTTTTTGAAGTGATGAGTGCATCCGATCAACTCTGGCATAAATCTTCTTGAGTAAGTCGATTTCTTCATCACTGAATCTCCTGGGAGTAAACTTGAGCTATGATTCCATGATTTAGTTGCTAACCACAATGATTAAACTCTCAATGAAAGCACCACTTGATAGGTCACGATTATGGGTTTATCAAGAAATGAAGAAAGAGGTGAGAAATCAGAAGAATGGAGATGAGAGGATTAGAGATTAAGGATAAACATCCTGTTTTTGATTGTAAATGATTCGATGATCGTTTCCCTACAACATCAACTTTCTAAATATGAATGTAAAAGGGCTTAAGACACATAACAATAACAGCCCATAAAGTTAATAAACTAAGCCCATATTAAACGGTATTAGAGACTTATCATTCTGATTATCAAAAACGATTATCAAATTTCCAACAATGCCAACAGGCAAAACACATAGTTACAGCAACAATGTTTGGTCGAGAGAGAGGAAGGGAGAAAGAATATGTGACTGTTTTCTGAACTCAGAGTCAAAGCCTTCTTCTCAAGCAGGAGATTTGGTTTAAGGTGGAATTGGTTTAATTCTACCCAGGACATATACTGAACCATGATTCTAAATTTCTAATATGGTTTGATCTCGGTTTTAATCCGGTTTAAAGGGGTATTAGACGGAATCTGTCAAAATTAAATGGTTGTGTAGTTTAACCCTAAATCGAAGAATTGGTGTGGTTAAAACTCGTTTTAAAAGTCTTGTGTAGCAAGAGCAAGAGATCGAAGTTTGATGGGGATATGGACTTAAGACAAACTATTGAAAGGGATACACCTCGAATTCCCTTCATAATACAGAGACTTACTTTTCAGGCAATTCAATTATTCACGAATAAGAAAATAAAAAACAAAAGAGACTCACTCCTATGCCAACTCATGTGGAAAGGAAAGATCTCATCATGTATAACTCTAAAGAGACATGTTAATCAGACAACAACACAAGTGCTTATGAAATTGATGCTAACCTCAACAGATTCAAGAAGTCCTTCCATTGCATTTCGTACATCGTCAATAAGCTCTTAGATAACTATGTATAGTCGATGAGTGAGATCAAGTTCAGCAGAGTTAAACAAACCTTGGCCTATTGTCCCCTTTATATATTGAACTACTTTATAAACAGCATGAAGGTGAGCTTTGCGAGGAGCATAGGAGAATTGGCAGAGTTTGTTTACTGCAAAGGTGATATCCGATCTGGTTATTGTTAAGTACATAGGCCTCCCAAGCAAACTCCGATAAAGCTCTCTATCATCAATCAAATCACCAGACGTTTTAGATAGCTCTAAGTTGGGAATCATTGGTGTAGAATATGGTTTGCAATCAAGCATCCCCATAGATTTCAGAAGTTCCAAAGCGTATTTCCTTTGATATAGAGAAATACCATCTTTGGAGAGAGCAACTTCCAAACCCAAAAATATCGAAGAGGACCAAGTTCCCTAAGCTTGAAAATATTCTTTAACTCCAATATCATTTGATCAGCAGCTAACTCAGACGAACTTGCAATAGCTATGTTATCTATGTAGACTATCAAAGCAATAAAATATGTAGAAGTAGTCTTAACAAAGAGAGTGTCATCACCATGACATTTGAGAAATCCTAATTTGACTAAAGCATTGAAGAACTTAGTGAACCACTTTCGTGATGCCTATTTAAGGTCATAGATAGACTTTTTCTACCTACAAACTGCATTAGGAGGCAAGTTGTCCCCCTTACTGTCAGCATATCCTTCAAGAAGTTTCATATAAATCACTTCATCCAAGGTTCCATTGAGAAAAGCATTGGAGATGTCCAAATTCTTAAGAACCCATTTCTTGGATGCAGAGACTTTCAACAACAGTTTGACAGTAACCATTTTCACAAATGGAGAGAAGGTTCAATACTAGGCTTTTGAGTGAATCCTTTAGCGACCAAATGAGCTTTGTATCTCTCAAGAGTTCTATCACCATGAAATATTAAAGTGAATACTAATTTTCAACCAACCGCTTTCTTACCAGCCATTAAACTCACAAAATCCTATGCATCTGTAGATTCGATTGCAGAGATTTCATTCTCATCAGCAGCATATTCTTTTGATCCCTTTGCCTAAGAATAAGTTTGAGGGATGTGTATTTGAGAGATGTTATTTATATATGAGAAATATTGTGGTGAGAGGTGGTTGTAAGAAATAGAAGATGAAATGGGATAAGGAATATCATTGGAGAGATTATAAAAATGATAATCCTTTAAGTGTGAAGTTGGTTTATGAATGCGATGAGAAGTAATTTGTGAATGTGGAAAATTTTTAGGTGATGGAGAGGGAGAAGGAATGATAGTACATGAGGCAAAAGGATCATGAACTTCAACTGAATCATGAGAATTTTCTAGTGGAAACTTCTCTTCAACACATTCCACATTCCTTGAGATAAAAACCTTATGACTTTCCACGTCCATAAGTTTGTATCCTTTAATACCCAGATAGCCCAAAAATACACAAGCTTTGTCTCTAGGCATGGATTTATGGTATTTCTTGGGAAAAGTAGTCTCATAAGAAAAGGAAACCAAATGTTCGGAGCTCAGAGTAGACATGTAGTTTACTAGTCAGAACTTCATATGGAGACTTGTTTGACAAATGAGGAGAAGGCATTCGGTTTATCAAAAACGCAGATGTCAAGATACTGTCACCCTAATACTGAAGTGGAAGTTTAGATAAAAACATCAGTGCCCTGGCTACATTAAGCAGATGTTGGTGCTTGCGCTCTACCACAGATTTTCGCTCAGGAGTTCCTGGACAGGAATGGTAAGATTGATGCCTTTGTCTAAAAAAAATATATGGTGAAACTCAGTTCTGGTGCATTATCTGATATGATTGCTTTAACCTTTACATTAAACTGATTCTAGACTGTTTATGAATGCAGGAAATACTGTAAAACTTTAACAGGTAAACCCAAGTTTCTCTTGTATGATCATCAATAATAGTAAGAAAATGCTTAAAACCACCGACTGTCTCCATTTGAAAAGGCCCCCAATAGTCAATATATAACAATTCGAAAGAAAATTTACATAGGTTGTTCTCAGATGGAAAAGAAATTCCCTTCTGCTTAGCCAAATGACAAACATGACAGTAAGCATGCCCTTTATTTTTATACTTAGTAGTTCCCAAATCTTCAGAAAGGAGATCCAATCTTGAATATGATGGATGACCTAACGGCTGGTGATACAAACCAATATCCACCACCCCATTGATTGAGGGAGAGCCAACACATTGTCAGTCACATACAGATTCCCCATTCTTCTACCCTGACCAATCATCAAGCCCTTGGTCAGATCCTGAATTTCACAACAACTAGGATTAAACACTATTGTGGAAGCTAACGAAGTGGTGAGGGAGCTAATACTTATTAGATTTAACCGGAACTCAGGAATGAACATAAAATTTTAGAGATGAATGTTCTTGTTCAACTGAACTTGACAACCCCACTGATTTTTGCCAATGATTCAGTGGGAAGATTCATTGACCTAACAATTGAGGTATCTAATGATTCAAATAAAGCTCTGTCATGGCACACATGATGTGTAGCTCCATAGTCTATAACCCATGACTCGTTTGATAATGTATGATGGGAGATAGTTAATATGCCAAAAAAATTGTAAGTAGAGTGGGAAAAGAAGATACCAGAGTTATCACCAAGGTTTGAAGAAGAACTAGCTGCAGCTGAAGGAGAAGCAGGAGGATTCTGGAACTTAGAGCTAAAAAGAGCAATGAAACTTTGAAGTTGTTCCTTTGTAAAATCGCCAATCAATTCATTAATGTTCTAAGAATATTGAAGTAGTGATAGTTGAACTCTAGCAGCCACTGGTGAAGCCACAGGTAATGAGTTTTGTTCAGGGGAAGAAAATGGTGTTTTTTTGCAGCTTAGCAGAAGCATTCTTTTACTTCGAGACAAATAAGGATGGAAAATTATGCTTCTTATAAAATCTCTCAGCTATGTGACCAACACGATTATAATATGAGCAAACTGGACGACCTTTGTTAGGTCAATTTTCCACATAATGAATCTCAACAAGTGGTATAAATTATGAAAATTGTTAAGATTATTCAGAGACCTGAAATGCAGTAGAAGGCACAACTATGTTGGAAAAGCTCTTTTGAGTGTCCTCACAATCCAGAAGATCGTAAACCTCAACCAGAGAAGGTAAATTTTTCCTGACAACGATATGAGCCCTCTCTGCCTTCTGATGCAACAGCTTTTCTACAAGTGCAAGGTTCATCAGGTTCCTCTATGCTTTCAAGTTTATTCCAAAGAGTCTTCAAATGAGTGTAATATTCAGAGAGAGAGAGAGAGAGAGAGAGAGAGAGAGAGAGAGAGAGAGAGACCCTTAAAGAAAATCATGAAGTTCCTGAGTAAGATTGAATGTTCTCGGAAGGTTTGACATATGGAAATGACATATTAGATGCCTTATCAAAACGTAGGATGCTACGATAGATTTGTGGAGAGACTGACTTCAACAACCACACCTTCACAATTGAGTTTCAATTAAGTCATAGATTAAATTTCTTATGCATCAATGAAGGTTAGAGGCAATCCATCAACAAGTCCTAGTTTATTCTTTGCATCAAATAAATACGCATTGTAGTATACCAATCATCATAATTCGTACCATCCACTAGAATTGAGATGATGTTGAGTCCTAGATGATCAGATTTATGCAAATACAGCGGAGATCGTTCCAGATCGAGATTTTTGGATGAAGATCGAGCACGCAAAGGATGAGAAGGCTTTGATCGAGCTGTCGGACGACTTCACGGAGAAGTATCGTCAACATCGACGTGTTTAGTTGGTCATCGGGAACTAGATGCCGTCATTCCTTGAAGACGAGCTGAACGACGAGTGATTTTGCAGATTTTAGCCATTGTTTCATGAAGATGAGCAAATCAGAGTGAAGATCGGAGATCGAGGAAGAGAATCCGAGCTCAAAACGAAGATAACAAGCCAAAAAATCAAGCGGCTGAATCCATTCATGGCTCTAATACCATATTACGAACAAGAAAATAGGAGAGAACATTTGGGAAATTTTCCTTTCTCATTCAATAATGTTAGTCGTTAACACTGTACAATAAGACTTTTATATACAATTTCTAAAGAATGTCTAAACCAGAAATAATCAGTGATAACCAAACCTATATAAATGTTATACAATCCGCAATACAGTTCGGATATGAGAACTACTGATCAAAATTCTTTCAGAAAGAAAATAAACATGACATGCGTAAAGTATTTCCATTAACGACTTTTAACTTAAGGAAGATTGTGAAACTAAAAACTTGTACATACCTTGAATAGAGACAATTTTTTCAAACCTAAAAGGTGTGAGTTGGTACCTTTCAAGCAATTTAAAGGCCACTTTCATCTTCTCCTGGAGTTTAGCTGCAATTCCAAAATTTGAAACCCAAAATCATACTCCGTAGCCACAATCTAAAACAAAAAAAAAAAATTAATCAAGCAAAGACATTAGGTAGTATATCAAATAAAATAAAAAGACAACTTACCAAGAGAAATTGAATTTAAAAGGTTTGTGAAAGAGAATAGAGATCGAGCCTCCAAACGACTGAATTTTATCCATATTACTCAGAAGATATTATGGAGACCTATGGTTTCTTCAAACAGGAAAGGAAACAATGCGAGTGAAGGAATTTCTAGCAGTTCCTAATCCAATTAGGCAACTCTAAGTATAAATTTCATAGCCTAGGATCTAGGGTTTAGGTATATTGAATCTACATCAGATCTCGAAGATACCTGGAAAGTTATGCAGCGGAAGATGATTAGGTATCCGAGATTCTCAAGCGCCTCAAGTGCTGCGCCTCTACTGGTATCCACACGCACACAAACTGGAATCCGCCGGGATGCTAGTGCCGGGAGATCGGATCTCTTCGGAATGCTTGTGTCTCTGAGAGGTGGCTGCGATTAGGCCAAAAGTTAGGCTCCAGGTCGTGCTATATCTCATATATATAGACCTGAGCAAACCTAATTAATCACTGAACCAACCGAGATTAATTAAGTCATTAAACCGAAACAATATTTCGATATGCGCCTTGCATTGATCGATACAACACTTGTGTCGATCGATGCACCCTCAAAACACGTATATTAATGTGCATCAAATACACATTTGATCATTACATTAATGATCATTCCCATCATTCCCCCATGAAGTATATCCAGTCTGCTTAGGTGTGTGACCCTGTAGGATCATATAATACTAGCAATGAGTTTTAAACTCATAGATCATAAGTGGCTTCTAGCAAAGCATTATGATTACCCAGTATCATATGAATGTCTAATCTCGACAACACAACTATCTCTAGAGTGATTACAAGTGTGATTTCAGGACATTCCCAACAATCTCCCACTTGTACTGGAATCATCTATTCCCATAATCCCTTCGTCTCTATATCTCGATCTGGCATAAGGCAAGATCTGTGTCACCCTTATTAAGCCAAGATCATGTTCATTGAACTCTGATTTATACTGACAAGACAAACGACTGAAAATCACCTCGTTTGAGTGCGACCACACATTTCTCAGTATCAAATCTTCGATGGGCCCTGATATATTTATCTCCTGTTATATAGGAGGGACAAGTCCCATCTTATTCCATCCCTGTTCCTTCACACACTTCATGATACGCCCAATCAATGCCTTTATAATCACCAGTTACGGCTGACGTTTGACAAAGTTAAAGCGGACCAATTCACATGTAAGAAAACATGATGAACTCAGGTGTAAGGACTATACTCTATAGTCGTAATGAAAACTCTCATGACACTTGTATAACTATCCTGTAGAGTTTTCATTAGCGGGTCATGTCCGATCCTGTGTTCTCCAACACATATCTATGTGATTGGCTTTAATACTCTTATTAATGACTCCATGAAACTTAGTCATCAGTCACCTCACATACTAGTCTCACGCGGTTGTTAATGTCCCACTTTAACAACCTTGACCAGGGACCAACATAATTTATGTCATTTATTACTTATAGGGTTTCATGATCAAGTCACATACTTGATGACCTATAAAATGTCATAAATTACTTTGGGACTATTATTTAATAACATAATTAAATAATACTGATGTCAGAGTTCATTATCATAATCAAATTATGTTTATATGAACATCATATCACAACTAAAATTAACAACAACAACTCCCACTAAAATTAAGATCACATCTTAAGACATCTAATGCCTATAGCAGTTGTATGAACCTCATGCGGTCTCGCTCAGCATGCGTCGAATGACACTGCGTCTTGCTAAGAGTAATGCCAAGAGTCATTTGCATGAAGTCCTTCTTGAAATCATGCATAAATGGACCTGTGCAAGACCTTATCAATATAAGTATCTTGACACAATCCAATTATCTTGTCCAATCTATCTCTATAGATTCTTATTCCAAGAATGTATACGGTTTCTCCCATGCTTTCATCGAAAAACAACTTTCGAGTCAAGTTTTAACAGACTGAAACAATGTAACTTCATTTCCGAGAAGGAGTATTTCATCTACATACAGTACGAGAAATGCAACTACGCTCCCACTAGTCTTCTTGAAAACACACGATTCCTCTTCGTTCCTGATGACGTCAAACCTTTTGACCGCTTCATCAAGACGAAGATTCCAACTCCGAGATGCTTGCTTCAATCCATAAATGGATCGATGAAGCTTGCATACCTTCCTAGCAGCATTAGGATCAATGAAACCTTCAGGTTGTGTCATGTACACATCCTCTTCCAGAATTCCATTAAGGAAAACTGTTTTCACATCCATCTGCAAGATCTCATAATCATAATGAGCGGCGGTTGCTAGGAGAATCCGAATGGACTTAAGCATAGTGACTGGGAATAGGTTTCTTCATAGTCAATACCATGAATTTACTTAAAACCTTTTTCCACCAACCTAGCTTTGTATATCTGAATATTACTATCCATGTCAACATTTCTTCTTGAAAATCCATTTACTCTCAATGGCTTTTACACCATCGGGTAAATCAACCCAAGTCCACACTTGGTTCTGTGACATGGATCCCATTTCGGATTCAGCGGCTTTCAGCCATTTTCGGAGTAAGAGCCCATCATTGCTTCTTCAAAATTCGTAAGCTCGTCATTTTCAATGATCAACAGATCATGGCAATTGGTTACGAGAAATCCAAATCTCTCGGGTTAGTGACGAATCCTCTCGGATTTGCGAACTTCAGGCACCACAGGTGTAGGTTCTACAACTCTTTGTAGATCCAATTGCCGATCTTCCTCATCAGGTTGAGCAGTCTCCTGTGATTTTCGAATTTCTTCGAGTTGTACTTTACTCCCACTGGAAAGAAAGTCTTTCTCAAGAAAAACACAGTTCCGAGCAACAAACATTTTGTTCTCGGACCGGTTGTAAAAGTAACATGCCTTGGTCTCCTTAGGATAACCAATGAAGTAGCATTCATCGGATTTGGGTGCGAGCTTATCAGAGATTAAACGTTTTATATAAGCCTCACAACCCCAAATCTTCATAAAGACAAATTAGGAACATTTCCAGTCCGCATCTCATGTGGTGTCTTTGTAACTGATTTTGATGGAACCCTATTTAGTGTAAACGCATACGTTCTAGAGCGTATCCCTAGAAGGATAATGGAAGATCTGAGTGACTCATCATTGATCGAACCATATCTAATAAAGTCCGATTCAGGAGGAGTGAGTTGTGAAACAATTCCACAATCTCTCATATGATCACTGAATTCTTAGCTTAAGTATCCACCTCCACGATCTTATCGTAGAGCTTTAATACTTTTGCTAAGTTGATTATGTACTTCATTCTGGAACTCTTTGAACTTTTCAAAAGATTGTGATTTATTTCTCATTAAATAGACATAACCGTACCTACTGAAAATATCAGTAAAAGTAATGAAGTACTGAAAGTTTCCTCTAGCACTTGTGCTCATCGGGCCATACACATCCGTATGTATAAAGCCCAATAAGTCTTTGGCCCTTTCATTTTGTTCGTTCGCGACCTGTGTCGATCGACACACCTTTTGTGTCAATCGACACTACCTTTTGTTGAAAAGGGCCTTCATCATTTTACCCAATAAACAAGATTCGCATTTCTCACATGATTCATAATCAAATGAGCCCAAAAGACCATCACTATGGAGCTCCTGAATCCGTTTCTCATTTATGTGGCCCAAACGACAATGCCAGAGAAATTTTTTGATTCATATCATTTGACTTGAATCTCTTGGTACTAATGTTATCGATAGGCACGTTTTGTTTTAGAACATAAAGTCCATTCCCTAATGGACCGCTACCATAAAACATATCATTGTAATCAAATGAATAACACTTATTCTTAATTTGAAAACTGATATCCTTCCATATCCAAACAAGGAATATAAATAATATTTCTGCTTATAGCAGGTACATAGTAGCAGTTCTTAAGTTCAAAAACCAAGCCAGAAGGCAAAACAAATGAAATGTTCCTACGGCTAATGCAGCAACACTTGCTCCATTTCCCACGCGCATGTCCACTTGTCTTTTCTCCAAAATCCTACTTTTGCTTAGGTCCTGCATATTTGTACAAATATGAGTACCACAACCGGTATCTAATACCCAATAAGTAGAACCATAAGAAGTAACATTTACTTCTATAACATAAATACCTGAAGAAGAAGTCTCGTACGTCTTCTTCAGCTTCTCATAATCTTCCAGGAATTTATTGCAGTTTCTTTTCAAATGCCCATAACCATTACAATAATGGCACTTGTCATCTTTAGAAAGACCAGGTTTAACCTTAGGAGAATGGTTAGACTCGCTTTGATTCACAATCGAGCTCGTCTTGCCATCACCTTTGTTCTTACCAAGTTTCTTAAACTTTTTACCCTTTTGTACCATAAGGACATTTGGGGTGTCCTTCTTGATGTTAGGTTCAACAGTTTTGAGCATCCCATGCAACTCAGTCAAAGTCTTTGTCAAGTTGTTCATGTTGTAGTTCATAATAAAATGATTATAGCTTGACGGCAGTGACTGCAGAATGATGTCAGTAGCCAACTCTTGGCTAATTGGACAATCCAGTTTCCCCAGGTTATCAATATAACCCATCATCTTAATGACATGAGGACTAACTGGTCCGTCCTTTAGTAGCTTGCACTCAATTAGAGACTTAACCGTCTGGTATCTCTGAGTTCGTGCCTGCTCCTGAAACATACTTTTCAGGCCAGTGATCATCTCTATTGGCGACTCCACGTACTCATATTACTTCTGCAAGTCCGAGTTCATGGTAGCCAACATGAGACAACACACATCGACCACATCGTTAGAATGCTTATCCAATGCATCCTTCTCTGACTGCCAGGCATTGGCTCGGTACTTCTTGGGGAGAACTTTCTCAAGGACATAGTCCTTCTTCTCCTGTTTGAGAACAATTCTCAAGTTCCGATACCATTCCAGAAAGTTATATCAATTTAGCTTGTCCTTCTCAAGGACGGATCTCAGGGAGAAATTGTTGTGATGTTTTGAGCTAGACATAGCTGGAGTAATAAAGAAAAGAGTTTTAGTTATGATGTTCAAGAAATGAGAAATCTTAACAATTAAGAAAACTCGCATTATATTCAAAACAATGTTTCCTCAAATGAATATAATGATCCAAGATCCATACTTCACTGAAACTTGTGTGAGCCACTGGCTATCGCCCAAATCTTAGTTATCTAGGTAAGCAACAACTTTGCTAGTTATATCCAATATAACTCTTGGTTGTGGATTGACATCTCATGTCCAATCCACCTGATATCTCTGGGCCCAAAACGATTTTGATGGCCTAGTCAAGTAAACTAATCTCTTAAGTCATGTAATTGTTGATGCCTTGCACTGCAAAACCATCAACACGATTACCTCCTGCCTTACTCATGTAATCGTGGACACCTCGCACTGCAAGTCTATCGCACAATGAAATGAGTCTTGACAGTTGACAAGATTGGGAAGACATCAAGGATTACTTGATATTTAGTTGAGGAACGGAACTGTTTAAAACTACTAATTTTATTAAGTTTTAATTATTCTTATAATTGGATTTATTTTGGTTTGGTTCTGTGATTTCAGGTTCAATAACCGAAACCTTTGGATCATGTATCGACCGACACTACTTTAGTGTCGATCGACACAATTCTACCAAAACCAAATTACGATAACCGATCAATCCAATTGACTCGGTTTCGATAACCGGTCAGTGTCGATCGACACTACATTAGTGTCGGTCGACACCAACCAAATCAAACCAATCGCAATAAACCGTTCTAAGCAGCTTAACCAATTTTAACCAAGCTCGATAACCGATCCAATCCAATTGGACCGATTAACCTATTCACGAGGTCTGTGTCGACCGACACAACTCTTGTGTCGATCATCACAATTAGGGCAAACCTAAATTTTATTCGGGTTATCATTATGTGTCGATCGACACCGGATTGGCATCGAACGACACAATGCGAAAAACCCTAGAACCATTTTCGAACAGTGAACCTAAACTAGATTACTTTGATCAAAAACAATTTAGCATGCATATATCCAATATACAACGATTCAGATTCAACCAATCTAATCAACATGCTACAGATTCAATGGAACCCTAAGGCTCTGATACCACTGAAGGAATTTCTAGTAGTTTCTAATCCAATTAGGCAACCCTAAGTATAAATTTCATAGCCTAGGATCTAGGGTTTAGGTATATTGAATCTACATAAGATCTCGAAGATACCTAGAAAGTTATGCAGCGGAAGATGATTAGGTATCCGAGATTCTCAAGCGCCTCAAGTGATGCGCCTCTACTGGTATCCACACGCACACAAACTGGAATCCACCGGGATGCTAGTGCCGGGAGATGGGATCTCTTCGGAATGCTTGTGTCTCTGAGAGGTGGCTGCGATTAAGCTAAATGTTAGGCTCCAGGTCGTGCTATATCTCATATATATAGACCTGAGCAAACCTAATTAATCACTGAACCAACCGAGATTAATTAAGTCATTAAACCGAAACAATATTTCGATATGCGCCTTGCATCGATCGATACAACACTTGTGTCGATCGATGCACCCTCAAAACACGTATATTAATGTGCATCAAATACACATTTGATCATTACATTAATGATCTTTCCCATCATTCCCACATGAAGTATATCCAGTCTTCTTAGGTGTGTGACCCTGTAGGATCATATAATACTAGCAATGAGTTCTAAACTCATAGATCATAAGTGGCTTCTAGCAAAGCATTATGATTACCCAGTATCATATGAATGTCTAATCTCGACAACACAACTGTTGGGATTATGTCCTGAAATTATATTGTACTTACTCTAAAGATAGTTGTATTGTCGAGATCGGACAATTCATGTGATACTGGGTAGCCATAATGTTTTGCTAGAAACCGCTTATGACAAATGAGTTGTAACTCATTTCTAGTGTCGTGTGAACCTACAGGGTCACACACCTAAGCAAGCGGGATACACTTAGTATGGGATTGATCATTGGCATATGATCCGATCAATGTGTATTGGATACACATTGAATTGAGTTTTGAAGAGATGTGTCGATCGATGCAATGAGTGTGTCGATCGACGCAGGTTTTCGAATGGGTGTGTCGATCGATACAATATGTGTATCGGTCGATGCACATTGGGCTTCGAGACTGAAGTTTCGAGTTAATGACTTAAACGAGTCGGGTTTGATCCGTAGGTTATTTTTGGTCATCCCAGGTCGATATATAATGTCTTATATGATCGACCTGAGCCCTAGCCGTCAGTGTCGCTTCTCAGAGAGAAAGCAGAGACACAGAAACTCATAAGATCCACAGGAGATCCGATTCCCGGCACTAGCATCCCGGCGGATTCCAGCTTGTGTGCGTGTGGACTACGATAGAGGCGCAGCGATTGAGGCGCTCTAGATCTCGTTTACCTGCTCCAATTTCTGCTGCCAATCTCCAGGTAATCACGAGGTCAGTTTTAGATTCAATCACCTAGACCCTTGATCCTAGGGAATCCAACAGTGGTATCAGAGCAGAAGGGTTTAATCCATTGAATCTGTAGCCTGGAATTCGATTAAAATGGTATTTGATTGAATTGATGCTAGCTAGGTTTCGTTTTGATAAATGTAATATCGGATTTAATTGTATCAAAAACGAAGAACTGTGTTTTCGCACTGTGTTGATCGACACAAGTATGTGTCGGTCGACACACCGCGAAAACGGCAAAACGGTTTTAGGGTTTTTGCACAAGATCGATCGATGCACTGGGTGTGTCGGTCGATGCAGCGCGAAAATGAAAAAGAATTTGTGTTTTCGCATAGCGTCGATCGACACAAGTTTGTGTTGGTCGATGCACCGCGAATTCGCCTAGTAAAACATTGGGTTTCGATTTAGAAATCGCACTGTGTCGATCGACACACTGGGTGCATCGATCGACACAGGCTGTGCGAAAGGATAGATCGGTTCAATTGGATTGAACGGGTTATCTCGCATGGTTATGACGGTTTAATTCGATTAAAAATTCCCTGATACCCTACTGTATCGATCGACACAGATTTAGTGTCGATCGACACAGGCCTTGCGATTGGTTAATCGGTTCAATTGGATTGAACTAGTTATCATGCTTGGTTAAGGTAGATCAGATCGGTTAAAATCGGATGAATTGATTCAATTGGATTGAATTGGTTATCTCAATTGGTATAAATCGATTTGATTGGTTAAGATCAGTTTGATTGGATAAGTCGGTTCAATTGAATTGGACCGGTTATCGCGATTAGTTAAAACTGGTTGAATCAGTTCAGTTGGATGGACCGGTTGAATTGGATTTGACCGGTATCTCAATTGGTCTAAAACCGGTTCATTTGGTCATTTATCGGCTCAATTGGATTGACCGATTATTTGGTTGGTTAAACGTAATCGTTTGGTTTTGAACCAAATGATTAAGAAACCGAACCAAATGACCTAGCCCACTTTAATTAGAACAAGCAAAACTTAATTGAAATTAGAAGTAAAACATGTTCTAAACCTATCTAATACACATTGGATGTGTATTAGATCAAAGTTTAGTTTTCAATATGGTCAACTGTCAAGACTCATTTCGTTGTTGTGATAGTCTTGCCAAGAGCTTGGTGTCCAAAATTACATGAGTAAGGCAGGTAGTAGTGTTGATGGTCTTGCAGTGCTTGACATCAAAAATTACATGACCTAAGAGATTGAATTACTAACTTTTGAGTTCCGTTTCCTCAACTAATCTTGATGTCTTGCCCAATCTTGTCTACTTTCAAGACTCATTTCGTTGTTGGATAGTCTTGGAGTCCTTGGTATCCACAATTACATGAGTAAGGCAGGTGATCATTGATAGACTTGCAGTGCGACTGTCAATGATCACAAGACTGAAGAGATTGTTTTTACTTGACTGGGCTATCAGAAGTTCTGGGCCCAGAGACATCAGAGTAGATAGGACATGGATTGTCTTATCTGCGACCAAGAGTTGTACTGGGTACAATTAGCAATGATTTGCTTACCTAGATGACTAAACTCTGGGTGATGACGAGTCGTCCACTCAGATTTTAGTGATGTATGGATCTTGGATTATTATATTCATAGAGAAAACATTGTTTGAATATAATGCGAGTTTTCTTATTAGATAAGATTTCTCATTTCCTGAACTTCATAACTAAAATTTTCTTTGCTTAAAATTTTTAGCCTATGTCTAAAACTACTTTCTCGTTACGATCCGTCCTTGAGAAGAACAAGTTAAATGGATCAAATTTCCTGGATTGGTATCGCAATTTGAGATTAATCCTCAAGCAGGAGAGTAAGGACTATGTCCTTGAGAAAGCTCTTTCAGAAAGGCTTGGGACCAATCGCTCGAATGCAGTATATGATGCTTGGAATAAGCATTATATTGATGTGGTAGATGTGTGTGGTCTGATGTTGGCTACCATGGAATCGGACTTAAAGAGACAATACGAGAACATGGAGTCGCCAATAGAGATGATCACAAGCCTGAAACTGAAGTTTCAGGATCTGGCACGAGTTGAGAGATTCCAAATGGTGAAGTCTCTCACTGGGTGCAAGCTACCAGAGGATGCTCCAGTGAGTCTTCATGTCATTAAAATGATGGGTTACATTGATAACCTGGGGAAACTGGAATGTCCTGTCAGCTTAGAGTTGGCCACTGACATCATTATGCAGTCACTGCCGTCTAGTTATGATAAGTTTATCAAAAGCTATATCAAGAATAACTTGACGAAGACGTTGACTGAGCTGCATGGGATGCTCAAAACAGCAGAGCAATACATCATAAAGGGTAAAAGATTTGAGAAATCTTGTGTTGGCAAGGGTAGAGGCAGGACCGTCCAGATTTGGAATCAGGATAAGCCTGTGTCATCTTATAAACCCAAGTCCAGCCCATCTGATATTAGAAAGTGCTTCTACTGTGATGAGTCAGGGCATTGGAAGAGAGATTGCATTAAATTCTTGGAAGATTCAAAAGAGATGAAAGAGATGTATGGTACTTCTTCTTCAGGTATTGTGTTATTAATTCAAGTTCTACGTATGTATTGGATACTAGTTGTGGTATTGATATTTTGGAAATATGCAGGGCCTAAGCAACAGTAGAACATTGAGGAAAGGACAAGTGGAACTGCGTGTCTGGTATGGAGCAATGGTTGCTACATAAGCCGTAGAGATTCTCCACTTGTAGGAGCCTTTCAAGCTTGGTTTTTGAATTAAGTAATTGCTACTATGTATCTGCTTCAAAGCAGAGATGTCTTTCATTTTCTTGTAAGAATTTGGATGTTTTTCATTCTGATAAAAGACAAGTTTTGCTCTTTTGATCTTAATGAAATATTATGGTAGCACCCCTTTTTGATAAATGGGTTTTATATCTTAAACCAATATACACCAGAATATAACATAAATACCAAACGGTTTAAGTCTGATGACTTGAACTCGATTTTTCATTAGCATAGTCGTTTTGACCACATAGAGTGAAGCGGATTCAGAAGTTCTATTGTTATGGGCTTTAGGCTCATTTGATTATAAATCATTTGAGACATGAATTCTACTTACTGGACCAAATGACTAAGGCTTCTTTGGCAGAGCTAAAGAGAAGGGCCAGAGGCTTATTGGGCCTTGCTCATACTGATGTATGTGGCCCGATGAGCATAAATGCCAAAGGAAATCTTCAGTACTTCATTAACTTATTGATGGCATCAGTAAGTATGGTTGTGTTCATTTGATGAGACACGAGTATGAATCCTTTGAGGAGTTCCAAAAATGAAGTATAGAACCGATTTGACAGAAGTATTGAGATCCTTGATTAGATCGCGGAGGAAAATACTTGAGTCAAGAATTGGGTGATCATCTAAGTGAGTGTGAAGTCATATCACAGCTCTTTTCTCCTGAAAACCTAAATGGTGTTTCTGAAAGAACGAATCGGACCTTATTAGATATGCTCCGATTAATGATGAGTCACAGGAATCTTCAATTATCCTTTTAAAAATACGCTCTAAAATGAATATGTTTACGCAAATTAGTTTTCTATCAGAATCAGTTGAAAGACACCACATTGGATGTGGACTGGGTGATTTCCAAGTATGTTTTTCTGATTAATTGGGATTGCAAGGTTTGTGTAAGACAGTTGTCAACAAACAAACTTGAACCCAAATCTGATAAGGGCTGCTTCACCGGTTGTCCTAGGGAAACCGAGGTTTAGTACTTTTGCAACCAATCCGAGAACAAAGTTTTGTTGTTCGGAACTCTGTTTTTTCCAAGAAAACAGTGGGAGTAAAAGTACAGCTCGAAGAAATTCGAGAAACACAGGAGGCTGTTAAACCTGTTGAGGAAGAGCAGCGGTTGGATCTACAGAGTGTTGTAGGATCTGAACCTGTGGAGCCTGAAGTTCGCTGATCCTGATGGATCCGTCACTAAACCGAGGGTGATTCCTCATGACCGATTGCTGTGATCTGTTGATCATTGAAAAGTGACGAGCCTGCGTAATTCAAAGAAGCGAAGGTGAGCCCCAACTCTGAAATTTAACTAGGAATGTTTGTTAGCTTCACCGATTCATCTCTGGATTGAAGCAAACACCTTGGAGTTGGAATCTATGTTCTGTTAAAACAGTCAAAAGTTATTGACTTGATCAGGAACGTATAGAAACCGTGCGTTTACAAGTAAACTAATGAAAGCGTAATTGCAATTCTCACACCGTATGTTTATAACATACTTAATCTCATAAACGACGTTCCGACGTTATAGTCTTGTCAAGATTTGGGTCGTAATTCAAATTTAACGATGGACATGGAAGAAGCCGCGAAAGTTCTTGGAATAAGGATCCATTTAAATGGATTGCAAAGACCAATTGGATCGTGTCAGAATCCTTATGGTGATAAGGTATTGGACAGTTCAAATGTGCTTGATTCCAAGAATGGCTTCACACCAAAGGTCTTATGGTAATAATCTTAGCAAGATGGAGTGTCTTTGACACTGGCTGAGCTAGTATCGATCTTAGCAAGATGAAGTATCTTGGACACTGGCTGAGCTAGTATCTATGAGTGTGATTCCTTTTTGCTTATGCAATAGAATCCATCATGAATGCCATATTTTGCACTCGTCTAGATGCAGCTGACGCATAAAGCATGACGAAAAGATACCAATTTGTTCCGGTAAAAGTCACTGGACAGTTGTAAAGAATATCCCCATGTGTTTGAGAAACACTAAGGATAGTTCTTGTTCAACTGAGAAAAATGACAAATCTGTTATGAGTAGTTAGACGGACAAAGATGATTTCCGGTTCCCACCTGGTTATGTCTCGTTGTCTGTGTAGCGGCGCTATCTGTTGGAAAGGTCTCCAAGCAGTGGACCGTAGAATAGTGCTTGTTAAAGAATAGCGGTGTGGTTTGTTGGAATGGTTCCAAGCAAGAACACCGCAGCATCTCTCACAACCTAAGCATGGTTTTCGTACTGTTGCTGTAGGTACTAGATATCTGAAGACGTAGTCTTGATTCTAGTGGGAGTTATGTTAGTTATGATGTTCAGATAGACATGATATGGTCATGTTTATGAAAAACTGATATCATCATTATTTGATTATTGGATAATTGAATAATGGTCCCAAGTATTTTATGTTCATTTTATTGGTCATCAAGTTGAGGACTTGATCATGAAACCCTATAAGTAAAAGATGACATAAATTATGATTGTCCCTAGTTGAGATTGTCAAAGTGGGACACTGACAACCGCGAGAGACTAGCTTGTGAGGTGACTGTTGACTAAGTTTCATGGAGTCAATGATATGAGTATCACAGTCAGTCACATAGATATATGTTGGTGAACATATGATCGGACATGACCCGCTAATGAGAACTCTACAGGATAGTTATATATGTGTCATGAGAGTTTCTCATTACGACTATAGAGTATAGTCCTTAGACCTGAGTTCATCACGCTTTCTAGCATATGAATTGGTGCACTTTGACCTTGTCAAACGTCAATCCGTAAATTGCGGCTATAAAGGCATTGCTTAGGTGTATCATGAAGTATGTGTAGAAACAGGGATGGAACAAGAAGGGATTTGTCCCTCCTATATAACAGGAGATAAATATCTCAGGGCCCATCGAAGATTTGATACTGAGAAAATGCATGGCCGTGCTCAAACGAGGTGATTGTAAGTCGTTTGTTTTATCAGTATAGATCAGGAGTTCGATGAACATGATGTTGGCTATAATAAGGATGACACAGTTCCTTGCCTTATGCCATATCGAGATATAGCGATAAAGGGATTATGGGAATAGATGATTCCAGTACAAGTGGGAGATTGTTGGGATTATGTCCTGAAATTATATTGTACTTACTCTAAATATAGTTGTATTGTCGAGATCGGACAATTCATGTGATACTGGGTAGTCATAATGTTTTGCTAGAAACCGCTTATGACAAATGAGTTGTAACTCATTTCTAGTGTCGTGTGAACCTACAGGGTCACACACCTAAGCAAGCTGGATACACTTAGTATGGGATTGATCATTGGCATATGATCCGATCAATGTGTATTGGATACACATTGAATTGAGTTTTGAAGAGATGTGTCGATCGATGCAATGAGTGTGTCGATCGACGCAGGTTTTCGAATGGGTGTGTCGATCAATACAATATGTGTATCGATCGATGCACATTGGGCTTCGAGACTGAAGTTTCGAGTTAATGACTTAAACGAGTCGGGTTTTATCCGTAGGTCATTTTTGGTCATCCCAGGTCGATATATAATGTCTTATATGATCGACCTGAGCCCTAGCCATCAGTGTCACTTCTCAGAGAGAAAGCAGAGACACAGAAACTCATAAGATCCACAGGAGATCCGATTCCCGGCACTAGCATCCCGGCGGATTCCAGCTTGTGTGCGTGTGGACTACGATAGAGGCGCAGCGATTGAGGCGCTCTAGATCTCGTTTACCTGCTCCAATTTCCGCTGCCAATCTCCAGGTAATCACGAGGTCAATTTTAGATTCAATCACCTAGACCCTGGATCCTAGGGAATCCAACAACAACTATCTCTAGAGTGATTACAAGTGTGATTTCAGGACATTCCCAACAGCGAGAAGAAGAGAAAAAGGTTTATGACCACAAAAGCAAATGATCTCATCAAGAATCTTTGATTTTAGCTCCTCTGATTTCTCAATGAATCCAGGAACATGTTGGATGCTAATTCATAAAAAGAAAAACTTGAGTGAATACTAACTTGAGGATAAACATGAAAATACTAATTTGATTAAGATCACATGAAAAACATTGATTTGTACTCATGTTCCTTGACACAGTTTCAGTAGCTTCTCAAGCGAGTCCACAAACCCACTGCTATCCTTTGGATTCTCCAGCTTAATCATCCCGAATATAAAAATCGGATGAGTTCTTTTATCACCATGTTAATCTCAGACAGAATATCAGCTACCATGTGAGCGACTTCAATTTCTTTAGGAGACAAATCATTGCCTAAATCGTCTTCATCATCATCTTAAGGTTTTTATCACCAGATGCCTCACCTTTAGGTGAAGTTCAAGCCGGTTTCAATTCTGTTATCTACCTAAGAACGTCCTACATCGAAACCGCAACCTGGGTAATAGTCTTGCCAATCGCAGTGATGTTTGTTGCAGAATCCTTCTTGAAACCCAATCATGCCTCCAAAACAGCTCATGAAAGCTGCAGAATAGATGGCCTTTTATACTTTTCATCACTCTCTTGACATACTCGAAAGCAAATCAGACATTTTCTATGCTACGCTAAGATAAAAGATTTAGTAGATGATAACTATTGGAAAAAATTAACACACCACTCTTGAGTAAGAGTACAAAACATTACATCTTAGATTTTGTGGTTTTGAAAATGAACAATCAGAAGAATTGAGTCGTATTTACGGTATAAGGAGACATAACTCTGCAACAATCTGAAGTTGGAAACAACGATTTTCTTGACAGAGACGTGTATGATTGAATAAAGTGTTAGCCCAGCACCAACAATGCTTCCATAGAGACAAAGGAAAAACCCTTGAAGAGTGTAGAAGTAAGACTCCATAGTATCCTTAAGTGATTCAGATTTTGGAGCTTCTCCAATCCATAGCATTCCCACTATTTAAATTTAATTAAAAAACAAAAGAGAGGAATCGAGAAATCAAACAAAGGAACAACATCACCGCAACTAAAAAAGAACCTAAAAGATAATAACCTTCAACCTATGGTGGCTTGTTTAGAGAGGTGGTCAGACATTTGAAAACACCGTTCCAGTTAACTTTCTCCTCTGCAGAAGACGATGTTAGTTCGGACAACTGCAAAAAAAAATATTTAGCATAGTTCGTCTCTAACTATGATTTGAATTCATTAATACGAAATTAAAATCGGTAAGAAGACAAATTTGCATGTGAAGTATCGTAGATGGTGTTGAGATGAGCAATTTGTTAAGATATGTTATTGTTTTTTTTATATCGTGTCATATCTTAAATCTTAACTACTTGTATATGTTTATCTTGTACATCAAGATTCTCGTAGATCCTCTTTTTATAAATATGGAGCTGAGTTCAGCTAAATCAATATACAGAAAATATTCATACTTTACAGTTACTGACATGGTATCAGAGCAATAGACATACACAATCAGGCTTTTGTTCAATCTACTCATTTTCTTTTGACCTAGTTTCGTTGTCAAACTCACATTCTCAACGAAACTTTCTTCCATGGCAGAAAATAAGGAAAGGTCTGTCATCAAATATGAGAAATCTAAGGTTGATATTACACAAAGAACAATCTCTCCTTATGATCTCCCCGCAAGTGACAACCCGAGGTGTTTGATATCAAACCACTCCTACTTGGACCAGACTATGATAAATGGTCCACCAACCTCGCTTGGGCTCTAAAGGTAATGAATAAGTTTGAATTCGTTGACGGATACGTTCCCAAACCTGATGAAGACTCAGAATATCTCGAAGACTGGTGGACAAACAATGCTTTTCTAGTCTCGTGGGTCAAACTTATAACTGATCCGGTCTTATGTTATCTTGCACTATGATGTTTCAAAAGACTTGTGGGACCATATTCAGCAAGGCTTTGCAATAAAGAATGGTCAGCGAGTTTAAAGTCTGAAAACAGAACTAGTTAACTGTCGACAACAAGGACTCGCCATAGAAGCTTACTACGAAAAGCTGATGAAACTCTGGAAATCTCTTGGTGATTATCAGAAGGGAAAAGCCATTAAAGAAAGAGAAAGGTAGCAAGAAGAAGATAAATTGCATCAATTCCTTATGGGGTTGATGAAACTCCGTTTGGCTCTGTCTAATCTTCACTCTTGTCTCGTACTCCTTTTCCTTCCCTTGACGAGGCATACAACGTGCTAGCCCAGGATGAACAGTCCAATGCAACACTACAAGAAGAATGAGCAAGATATATGAGTTTCGCTATTCAAGTATCATCCAAAACTCGGAGTGTTGGAAGAAGTGATATTCGAAATACGAATGTCACATGTACAAGCTGTGGACGTACTGGTCATCTAGCGGAAACTATTTCACACACTTGGCTACCCGCCATGGTGGGGAGACAGACACATTCCAAACCTACATACAGAACACAATGAGAAGCAAGCACATATTCTTCACAGGGACGCATAGTCTTTCGCTCATCTGCAACACACAATGAAAATCAAGTTGCAATGACCTCAATAAACTCCATGATCTCCAACGACGATCGTATTGGACTAACAAGACTCAGTGATTCCAATGGTAGACGCTTGTTAAGATGTTGAACGAACGTCATTCCAATGTTGGTCTAAATGTTTCTGGTACGCTTTTCTCTAACTCCTGGATTATAGATACATTCGCCTCTAACCATATGACCGGATCTGTGGATTATTTTGATGACTTATCTGTTATGCAACCGCTTCTGATAAAACTAACAAAAGGGAGATTTACTACTTCCAAACATAAGGGAACAATTATATTAGGTTCTCATATCAGTCTTAGTAATTTTTTCTTCGTAGATGGCCTACATTGTCATCTCATATTAGTGGCTAAGTTAAATCGAGAAAGAGCCATTGTTTTCAGATTACTGACAAGGTATGCATTGTCCATGACCGCATATTAAGGACCATTATTGGAGTGGGTAGAGAACACAATGGAATTTAATTGTTTACGGGAATGGAGCATGCGGTGTTGCATACTACACATCAGGCTTATTTAGAAGTTTGGCATAATCGCTTAGGTCATGCTTCTCATAAAGTTGTAAAAATTTTACCTATTTCCGGTGTTATTGGTGTTACTAGTAGTGGTGTTTTATATAATCAAGCTTGTGAGATTTGGATTCGCTAAAAACAAACAAGAGATTCATTTCCAATCATTTTGAATAAAATGTCAGATTCTTTTCAACTCGTTCATTATGCCGAATGGATTAAATCCATATGAGCATAATCCCAAGTACATGTTCCTATGCTCCTTTGCAAAGTCTTCATACAATGAGTTGAAATGTTTCCATGCTTCGGCATCTGAAGGATGTGAAATGTTCCCGTCGGATGAATGCTCTGCATGCCATCTCATAGGACATGCCTTGCGTTCAGACTAGTATAACCTCTTCAATAGATCTGTTTTTGGCAAATACCGTACGGTACTCAACTTTTCCCACTTGTAACCTGAAACCGTGGCTTCTGACAAAATTTATAGGCATCCAA
Source organism: Orychophragmus violaceus (assembly GCA_030180135.1). Classification (NCBI taxonomy): domain Eukaryota; kingdom Viridiplantae; phylum Streptophyta; class Magnoliopsida; order Brassicales; family Brassicaceae; genus Orychophragmus; species Orychophragmus violaceus. The sequence continues at coordinate 64,415,384 of CM058232.1, read as the reverse complement.
ATTTTCATCTTCTCTCCAAAATATCATGCAGTTGCCATTACACACATCTATCATCTAGAATGGTAACCCAAGTGAAGATACCAACTTTTGTATTTCATAGTATGAACCGGGTGCCAAATTCGGTTATGGCAACAATTCCTTCACAAAAGAAGCTATTGCATCAACACAATCATTAAACAAATTATAATCTGTTTTTATATTCATCATCTATGTGGCAGCTGATAAACGCGAATGACCCTCCTTACAACCATCATAAATTGGTTTCTTCGCTGCATCTAGCATATCAAAAAACTTCCTCGCTTCTAAGTTTGGTTCTTCAGCCGTTTCACGAAAAGCGTATGATCAAGACTTCCAACATCTCTATTATTTTGAGTACTACTACTTGCTAAAGTTTCAAAATCTTCTCCATGAGAAAATCATATGTAATATCGTGGCGTAAATCCCTTTGAATACAAATGCTTCCAAATAGTATTTACTGAAAGGAATTTATCATAACCACACGAAGAACAAGGACAATACATCTTACCGCACTCCAATGGAATCTCTTGATTTGTGGAAAACGCATAAAGTCAACAAGACCTTTATATTGCTTTGTTAATTTTCCGATACCTTCATCGATATGATTGTACATCCACTCACGATTTTTGTTTTTTGTCCAAAAACACCATAATCAATTAGCCATAAAATTTTGATAAAATTAACGTTTTAATTGTTATTCTTATATATATATATATTTACATGTACTCAGAGAATACATACTCACACCAAATACCTTAATCTTAAAAAAGAAATGTCGCTAACTGTCAAAATACTAACATCCGTGTAACGGTTTTGACTAAATTCATAAATTAAAATTGGTCGCCTACAACAGTCAATACCTTGAGAAGTATATTTATCAACTCATCTTGGGGGAATTGCTAAAAATGCCCTCAAAATTGGTTTAAAATAAAAGTGTACCCCTGAATTTGAATCAAATAAAAAATTGGTTTTGCGGACTACGGAAATTACCGCGAAGCCCTTACGACCAATCAAAAAATCGGAAAACGCAATTACCATTATAACCTTTGCCTTTGTCAGACGTCTATATACGTCTCACGATTTAGACTCTAAGCGAAGTCTAAATTACGTTCTCAGACATCGCATTGAAGTCTGATACAGAATAAGTTTGAAAATTTTAATTTTAAAATTATAAAAAAAATATTTTGTCAAAAAATTTATATACATAAATTAAATATATTCAATTAAGTAGTATATAAATTAAATTGGGTAAATTTTAATCAGATTAAAAATATATAAAATGGTTTAGTAGTTTCTAACCCTTAGAACATGCTTTGTAATGGAACTGGTGGAACATTTACATATGACTAACATTTAACTTTAGGGTTTAGATTCAAAGTTCACGAAATTTACATTTGAAAAAATTATATTTGCACATGTATGTTATAATGCGCATATATTAAAAAATTTGATGTTTTCTATGTGTTTTGTTTAAATATTTTTCACTGTTTAGTGATTAATATTAGATTTAGGGTTTCTCAGACTTCTATGAGAAGTCTGAATTTTGGGGTTTCGTAGACTTCCGAGAGAAGTCTGAGAAGTATTTAACTAGCCCAAAAAAAAAATACTTTTAACCAAATATACCTTAAGTGGTTAGATTTGACTAAAGTATATGTGCTTTTAATTTACAAATGTCCAAAAATCCCATGTTTAATTTATGGATCCAAAATTTCCCTAAAAATATTTTTTTATAATTTTATAAATTAAATTTCTAAATTTAATATCTCTCAGACTTCTCGTATGTGTACTTCTCGTATGTGTACGCTTGTTAGATTTGACTAAAGTATATGTGCTTTTAATATGTACGAGAAGTCTGAGAGATATTAAATTTAGAAATTTAATTTATAAAATTATAAAAAAATATTTTTAGGGAAATTTTGGATCCATAAATTAAACATGGGATTTTTGGACATTTGTAAATTAAAAGCACATATACTTTAGTCAAATCTAACCACTTAAGGTATATTTGGTTAAATACACCATGTATCTTTATCTATGCATGACATATGAAGTTGGATGTCATATTTTCATATGTAGGGTTAGGTTGAGGGTTTGTGTATTTTCATCCATATTGTTACATTTGCATATATTGGCTAGGTTGTGACTATATTAAACGAGTTTGATGTTTTTTGTAGGTTTTCTATATAATATGATTGTATTTTAGTAGTAATTAGTATATTTAGGGTATATCAGACTTCCATTTTAGTCTGATTCACGTATATGTTTTGTTAGACTTACCGAAGAAGTCGACCACCAATAAGTTACCCTACTTGGGATTGTACCCCATATATAAACGAAAGTTACCAAAATTAGTCTGTAAAAGTCATTATCAAATTTCTCTCTCTAAAACGGATACTCGCTCTCTTTCTCTAAACACTCTCTAAAAACTCTCTGATAATCCTCCTAGCCACCGCCACCGCCGTCTTCATCTTCTTCAAACGTGTAATTACCTCTCCTTTTTCGTCTCTCCTTACCAATCCCTACACCGCCGTCGTCATATTTCTAAACTCTTCTTTCTGAAATTTTTTGAGATCTGTACGGTTTTTAGTCCGAGTCATCCCCTTCTCCCTATGTACTTTGTCTATGTACTTTCTCGTTTTAGATCCATACGGTTTTGTTTTTGAATTAGCCCCTTCTCTGTATTTACTTTGTCTAGATCTGAACAAAAATATAGATTTTATATATTTTCCTTTTATATCCAGACGGTTTTGAGTCCGAGTTAACCTCTTCTCCGTATCTACTTTTTCTAGATTTGAACAAAAATATAGGTTTCTCGTTTTAGATCCATACATTTTTTTTTGAGTTAGTCCCTTCTCCGTATTTTCTTAGTAAAGATCTCAACAAAAATATAGGTTTTATATATTTTTCCTTTTATATTCATACAGTTTTGAGTCCGAGTTAACCTCTTCTCCGTATCTACTTTGTCTAGATCTGAACAAAAATTATAAAATTCTCGTTTTAGATCCATACGATTCTCCGTATTTTCTTAGTCTAGCTCTGAACAAAAATATAGGTTTCTCGTTTTAGATCCATACGGTCTTGTTTTTGATTTAGACTCTATGAAGTCTGAAGCTTAGATTTGTTTTTGAATTAGACTCTATTAGAAGTCTGAAGCTTGGATTTGTTTTATAATTAGACTCTATTAGAAGTCTGAAACTAGCCTCTGTTTTCAATTGTTTTATGGTACACAGGATGGGACGATTCAGTCAGGTTCCAACGTCGAGTAGTAGTTCATACGCAACTTCCACATTTCGACAACGATCCGGATCATGCAATGGATTCTCCAAGAAATGTTTCTGCGGTCTGGAGCCTGTCATGCGAACCTCCACTACTGCCGATAATCCGGGAAGAAGATTCTTTGGATGTCGTAACTGGGATGTAATTACCTTTCTCTGTTATGTAGCCAGTTTTATTTTATCTTTACTCATTGGAAATCCGAAGAGGATTGTAAATTTAAAATGTGGCTGTATAGGATGGTGGCTACCATATTATGAAGTGGTGGGATGAGGCTATGATGGAGGAGTTTAACGACCTCACGCCGAGAGTGGACCAACATGGTGAACAAATTGATTACATCTTCCTTAGTTATGCTGAAATTGCATGTGTTACCCACTTGGACGACGAGCTCAAAAAATTGCAGGCAGAGATAGCTCAATTAAAGGAGTTGTTGGCTGAAAAACCATCTACTCCGACAAATGGTGTCAAGTATGAGTATCTGATGTTTGCTGGTGCTATTATTATCATCCCGATCATCTTGAGGGCATTTTGTCAGTTGTAATATGTTAGTCCTGTGAATCCAGCTACAATTTTATGTAATATTAGACGAATTTCAGTCATCTTTTGAATTTCCCCATTTCATTATGCAAATTGTCCTCTTTTAAAGCTACTTACCTAAAAAACAAGAGTAATATGTTTGGGGTATGTTTTCGGACTTCAAATAATAAAAAATAGAGTGTCAGACATCATATGAAGTCTAACAATATTTTGTCAGACTTCAACTAATAAAAACTATAGTGTCAGACATCATATTAGTCTAACAATATCAGACTACATATGATGTCTGACAATATTAAAATGCGCGGGAGTTCAATTGTTTTGTAATTTAGGCCCCAAAAATGCCCGGGAGTTATGTAAAAATGCGCGGCAGTTACGTATGTGGTAAAACCGTCGTTTCAGCTGCTCTTATGGCCCACATATAAATAGGCTTTTTACCCTTTTTTTACAGTTTCTAAGGAAAAAAAAAAACCCATTCTCTCTCAAAGCCACTGAACCGACATCTTTTTCTGGGTATCGTATTATCGTTTCTAGATCTGGTTTCTCTCTGCTCCGCCGCTAACCCGCGACGGTAAGATTCATCGAATCCCTCCTTGCATGAATAAACGTAGAATAACTATTAGTCCTCAGACAGCAAATCGAGTCTGGCGATAGTCGGCAGACTGCAAGTGGTGTCTGATTATAGTCGTCAGACTGCGAATATAGTCTGAAATTTTTCTCATACCTTCTCTGAGCTTTTTTTTTTTTTAAATTCCAGATCTTGTTTCTATCTCTTCCGGTGACCTACGACGGTAAGATCCTTCGACTCTTCTCTTCGTCTACATATTTACATAACTAATACTAGCCAGATGGCAAGAGATATGTCTGACTGTGTTTGTCTAACTGTGCATGGCGTCTGGCTAGTAGTACACAGACTGTTCATGAATTTTTTCCCCCTTGTTGTTTCAGATTTTCTTATGGCAGATGTTGAATTCCCACCAAGGATGTTCACTGTCGGGTATGAACCAAATCCGGATAAAAGCATCCATTATTTTAGTGGACGGAGAGATCTCATGGATGATGTTAAAATAGTGATGTTACCGGCAGAATGGCAAGAACTCCAAGAATCAGAATTTGGGGTTTTTTTGAAATTCCATGACCTCCATTTCAAATGGGGCTCAAGGATGGTCCATTACATGCTATGCTTGCAGTTAGTCTGCAAGAAGAAGTATGAGATATGGCCCCTTATTGGCGTTCAGCCTGCTAGGTTTTCCTTGAATGAATTTTGAGCCATAACCGGACTCAATTGCGACTATATTGAGAACCTAGAGTACCCTGAAGTTGAATACACCGATGAGATGAGAGAACTGTGGGAGCTTCTTGGGGTGGATTTCGAATTGGGTCCAAGTTATTCGCAATTATTAGAAGCTTGTAAAAACTGTGCTGGTTGGGAACCGCAACAGAGGATATGGCTGGGCTATCTAGCCATCTATGCAACCTTCATTGAGGCTGAACACTGGACAACATCCACAAGGGCTGATATGGCTAAGAATCTGCTGGTTCCAGGAACGTTAAAATCATATCCATGGGGAAGATTCGCCTTTAAGGTTCTGATAGACTCTGTTAAGGAGGCAAACAAAAAACTCGTGGAAGGAAAAAATTATCAGATCGGAGGTTTTGCTGAGGTCCTGAACATCTGGGTATATTGGGCATGCCTCAATATGGCGACAACTTATGGAGTGCCCTTCCAGAATGCCCCAACCACACCATTGCTGGCGTACCACGGATCACGAAGTCGCAAGAAAGTCGATGAAACCTTACGCCTACAGGCATTTCTTAGGCCGTTCTGAAGTCTGAAATATTTTATTCCCATAAGAAGTCACATTCTGTGTCAGACCTCATATGAAGTCTGACATTATGTGTCAGACTTCATGTGAAGTCTGGCATTCTGTGTCAGACTCCATGTGAAGTCTGACATAGAAAGTCAGACTTCATATGAAGTCTGAAATTTGTTTCAGTCTGACATTTTGTTCCAAGTCTCGTATGATGTACCTATGATGTATGTCGTTGTGATATTTTAAATTCTTATAGTCATTTGGGTCCCTATTCATTTTTCTATGTGACTTATAATTTGCAGTCTCGCGTCAACAACCTTGTACTCACGGAAGATCATGATGACATGTTCCCCACGTGGGACAACGATGTCGAGGAGGAAGAAAAAGTTAATAACCTTGTGAGGGCAATGCTTGGACAGCTTGGGACTGCTGCTTGGAAGTGGGGCACTAAACACTGGAAAAGCGAAGGTTTGTTCAGGACTCAAGTTGGCGGTTCTGTCAAGCTTGAGATTAAGTCTGAGGATGTTTCTGCGGTTGGTGAGAAAAAACGAAAGGTTGTGGGAGTCAAGAGGAAGTTGGTACATGATGTTTCTGATGATAAGGACGAGGAAGAAGAGGTGCAGGAGAAGTCTGGAAAGAGACCTAGAAAAGGAAAGGCTGGTCCCACTCTTGGGGATGTTGTTCAAAAGATTGAGGATCTGAAAAAATCATTTGAATCTCGGAATGATGTATTGGTAGATATTTTCAACGAGGGTTTGAGACTGATGGGTGACAGAGTTGATGATCTTGCCAAGAATGTCAAGAATTTGAAAGAGGAACGTGCTGGAGTTGGACAGAAGGAGAATGAGAAGGAGAAAGATACTGCTGGTGGGAAAGGTGGTGAGCTGAGGAAAGATGCAAGTGTTGTTGGGAATGTCCTGAAATCTATTGTACTTGCTCTAAGTGAAAGTCGTATAGTCGAGATAAGACAATCACATAACACTGGGTAGTCATAACGCTTTGCTAGAAGCCACTTATGATCAATGAGTTGAGAACTCATTGCTAGTGTTATATGATCCTACAGGGTCACACACCTAAGCAAACTGGGCGTTAAAGACGAGGTTGATCATTAATGTAATGATCCAGTGAATGCATATGTGATATGCATTCGATATCAATGTTCTGGGACAGCATCGATCGTTGCAGAAAGTGCATCGATCGATGCACTCGCGGATTAATCAGATTAATTCGGTTTAATCGTTGGTTAATTCCGTTGTGGTTTAAGCCGACATATATAAGATATATGGTCGACCTAAACTTGTCCCTAACCTAATTCACAGCCACCAGAACACAGATAGAAACCTCTGAAGAGATTGGATCTCTATAGGCACTAGCATCCCTGCTGTCCAGTTTGTGTGCGTGTGGATACCAGTAGAGGCGCAGCATTTGAGGCGCTCTAGATCTCGATTATCTGTAAATCTTCCGCTGCTAATCACCAGGTAATCTGAGATCCCATTGATTCAATTACATGAACCCTAGATCCTAGGCTTGGAATTCAGACCAGGGTTGCCTAATTTGATTAGGAACTGCTAGAAATTCCTTCAGTGGTATCAGAGCCAGGTTCCATTGAATCTGTAGCATGTTGATTAGATTAGTTGAATCTGAATCTGTGTATGGTTGATACAAACTTGCTAAAAAAAAAAATTCGTTTTCATGAAAAAACTAGTTTTAGGGTTTGTTCGAAAAACGTCTTAGGGTTTTTCGCATAGTGTCGATCGTTGCCAATCCGGCATCGATCGACACAGGGCGAAAACCCGAATAAAATTTAGGGTTTTTCGCATGGTGTCGATCGATGCCAATCCGGCATCGATCGATGCAGGGCGAAAACCCGAATAAACCTTAGTTTTCGCCGAGTGTCGATCGACACAAGTGTTGTGTCGGTCGACACAAACCTCGCGAGATTGATGAATCGTTTCAATTGGATTGGACCGGTTATCGAGCTTGGTTAATAATGGTTGAACACTGTGAATGGTTTATTTGCGATTGCTTTGATTAGGTTGGCATCGACCGATGCTAATGTAGCATCGATCGACACTGACCGGTATTCAGAACCGTATCAATTGGATTGATCGGTTATCGTGGATTGCCTTTGGTTATTCTGTATCGATCGACACTATAGTAATGTCGGTCGACATCAGATTCGATGATTAGGTTATTGAACCTGAAATCACAGAACCGAAGCAAGATGAATAATTAATTATAAGAACTAAAACATAATAAAACTGAACGTTTTAAATGGTTCCGTTCCTCAACCAAATATCAAGTGATACTTGATGTTTTTCCAATCTTGTCAACTGTCAAGACCCATTTAATTGTGCGATAGACTTGCAGTGCAAGATGTCCACAATTTCATGAGTAAGATAGAGTTAATCGTGTTGATGGATTTGCAGTGCAAGACATCAACAATTACATGACTGAAGAGATTGGTTTACTTGACTGGGCCATCAAAATCGTTTTGGGCTCAGAGACATCAGGTGGATTGGGCATGAGATGTCGATCCACAACCAAGAGTTATATTGGATATAACTAGCAAAGTTGTTGCTTACCTAGATAGCTAAATTTGGGTGATAGCCAGTGGCTCACTCAAGTTTAGTGAAGTATGGGTCTTGGATCATTATATTCATCTGAGAAAACATTGTTTGAATATAATGCGAGTTGTCTTAATAGTTAAGACTTCTCATTTCTTGAACATCATAACTAAACCTCCCTTGTTTTTCCAGCTATGTCTAGCACAAACCATCGTAACAATTTCTCCCTACGATCCGTCCTTGAGAAGGACAAGTTAAATGGATCCAACTTTCTTGAATGGTATCGGAACTTGAGAATTGTTCTCAAACAGGAGAAAAGGGACTATGTCCTTGAGAAAGTTCTCCCCAAGAAGTACCGAGCCAATGCCTGGCAGTCAGATAAGGATGCTTGGGATAAGCATTCTAATGATGCGGTGGATGTGAGTTGTCTCATGTTGGCTACCATGAACTCGGAATTGCAGAAGCAATATGAGTACGTGGAGTCGCCAAAAGAGATGATCACTGGCCTGAAAATCATGTTTCAGGAGCAGGCACGAACTCAGAGATACCAGACGGTTAGGTCTCTGATTGAGTGCAAGCTACCAAAGGGTGAACCAGTTAGTCCTCATGTCATTAAGATGATGGGTTATATTGATAACCTGGGGAAACTGGATTGTCCCATTAGCCAAGAGTTGGCTACTGACATCATTCTACAGTCACTGCCGTCAAGCTATGATCAATTTGTTATGAACTATAACATGAACAACTTGATGAAGACGTTGACTGAATTGCATGGGATGCTTAAGACTGCTGAACCTAACATCAAGAAGGACACCCCAAATGTCCTTATGATTACAGTGATATATTTTATAGTAGCAATCCATTAGAGAATGGAATTTATGTTCTAAACCAGAATGTGCCTAACTATAACATTAATACCAAGAGATTCAAGTCAAATGATACGAATCAAACTTCTTTCTAGCATTGTCGTTTTGGGCCAAATAAATGAGAAACAGATTCAGAAGCTCCATAGTTATGGGCTTTTAGGCTCATTTGATTATGAATCATAATGAGTATAGTGAATCTTGTTTATTGGAAAACGACAGAGGCCCCTTTCAACAAAGGTAGTGTCGATCGATGCATGTATGCAACGATCGATACAGGTTGCGAACGAACGGATAAAATGAATGGGCCAGAGGATTATTGGGCTTTATACATACGGATGTACATGGCCCGATAAGCGCAAATGCTAGAGAAAATTTTCAGTGCTTCATTACCTTTACTGATATTTTCAGAAGGTACGGTTATGCCTTATTTATAAGGCATAAGTCAGAATCTTTGAAAAGTTCAAAGAGTTCCAAAATGAAGTACAGAATCAATTTTGAAAAGGTATTAAACCTCTACGATGAGTTCATGGAGGTGAATACTTATGTCAAGAATTTAGTGATCATCTGAGAGATTGTGAAAGTGTTTCACAATTCACTCCTCCTGTATCGGACTTTATTAGATATGGTTCGATCAATGATGAGTCACTTAGATCTTCCATTATCTTTCTAAGAATACGCTCTAAAATGTCTGAGTTTACTTTAAATAGAGTTCCATCAAAAATCAGTTACAGAGATACCACATGAGATGTGGAATGTAAATGTTTCTGATTTATCCATCATGGAGATTTGGAGTTGTGAGACTTATATAAAACGTTTAATCTCTGATAAGCTCACACCCAAATCTGATAAGTGCTACTTCATTGGTTGTCCTAACAAAACCAAGGCATGTTACTTTTACAACCAGTTCGAGAACAAATTGTTTGTTGCTCGGAACTATGTTTTCTTGAGAAAGACTTTCTTTCCAAGAAGAACAGTGGGAGTAAAAGTACAACTCGAAGAAATTCGAAAATCACAGGAGACTGCTCAACCTGATGAGGTAGAGCAGCAGTTGGATCTACAAAGAGTTGTAGAACCTGCACCTGTGGTGCCTAGAGTTTAAAAGGGATCTGGTGAATGTATATTCGATATACATTTAAATGGCGAGTTTCTGAAGAAGTGTCGATCGACACAAAAGTTGCATCGATCGACACAGATCGCGAACCAAATGTTGATTTTGGTTTATGACTTAATTAACTACGGTTTAAATCTTGGTTAATTAGGTCGTGGTAAAAGTATACATATGAGATATGTGTGCGCGACTTTTACAGAAAACTGAAGCTCGCAGATCCGAAAGGATCCGTCACGAACCCGAGAAATATGGATTTCTCGTAACCAATTGCCGTGATCTACTGATCATTGAAAGTGACGGGCCTACGAATTTTGAAGAAGCAATGATGGGCCTTGACTCCGAAAATGGCTGAAAGCCGTTGAATCCGAAATGGGATGGTTATTTTCAGATGTACAAAGCAAGGTTGGTGGCAAAAGGTTTCAAGTAAATTCATGGTATTGACTGTGAAGAAACCTAATCCCAAACACCGTGCTTATGTCCATTCGGATTCTCCTAGCAACCGCCACTCATAATGGTTATGAGATCTGGCAGATGGATGTAAAAACAGTTTTCCTTAATGGAATTCTGGAAAGGGATGTGTACATGACACAACCAGAAGTTTTCATTGATCCTAAATGAAGCTAGGAAGATATGCAAGCTTCACCGATCCATTTATGGATTGAAGCAAGCATCTCGGAGTTGAAATCTTCGTTTTGATAAAGCAGTCAAAAGGTTTGACTTCGTCATTAATGAAGAGGAACCGTATGTTTACAAGAGGACTAGTTGGAGCGCAGTTGCATTTCTGGTATTGTATGATGATAACATACTACTTCTCGGAAATAAAGTTCCATTGTTTCAGTCTGTTAAGACTTGATTCGAAAGTTGTTTTTCGATAAAATTATGGGAGAAACCGTATACATTCTTAGAATAAGAATCTATAGAGATAGATTGGATAAGCTAATTGGATTGTGTCAAGATACTTATAGTGATAAGGCCTTGCACATGTCCAATACGCAGGATTCCAAGAAGGGTTTCGTGCAAATGACTCTTGGTATTACTCTTAGCAAGACGCAATGTCTTTCGACACACGCTGAGCAAGGGCGAATGAGGATCAGGCTACTGCTAAAGGCATTAGATGTCTTAAGATGTGATCTTAATTTTAGTGGGAGTCATTGTTATTAATTTTAGTTATGATATGATGTTCGTATAAACATAATTTGATTATGTTATTGAAATCTGACATCTGTATTATTTAATAATGGTTATTAAATAATAGTCCTAAAGTAATTTATGACATTTTATAGGTCATCAAGTATGTGACTTGATCATGAAACCCTATAGATAATAAATGACATAAATTATGTTGGTCCCTGGTCGAGGTTGTTAAAGTGGGACATTAACAACCGCGTGAGACTAGTATGTGAGGTGACTGATGACTAAGTTTCATGGAGTCACTAATAAGAGTATTAAATTCAATCACATAGATATGTGTTGGAGAACACAGGATCGGACATGACCCACTGATGAGAACTCTACGGGATAGTTATATAAGTGTCATGAGAGTTTTCATTACGACTATAGAGTATAGTTCTTAGACCTGAGTTCATCATGTTTTCTTACATGTGAATTGGTCCGCTTTAACCTTGTCAAACGTCAGCCGTAACTGGTGACTATAAAGGCATTGATTGGGGTATCATGAAGCGTGTGAAGAGACAGGGATGGAACAAGATGGGATTTGTCCCTCCTATATAACAGGAGATAAATATCTCAGGGCCCATCGAAGATTTGATACTGAGAAATGTGTGGCCACACTCAAAAGAGGTGATTGTCAGTCGTTTGTCTTGTCAGTATAAATCGGAGTTCGATGAACATGATCTTGGCTAAATAAGGGTGACACAGATCTTGCCTTATGTCAGATCGAGATATAGTGACGAAGGGATTATGGGAATAGATGATTCCAGTACAAGTGGGAGATTGTTGGGAATGTCCTGAAATCTATTGTATTTGCTCTAAGTGAAAGTCGTATAGTCGAGATAAGACAATCACATAACACTGGGTAGTCATAACGCTTTGCTAGAAGCCACTTATGATCAATGAGTTGAGAACTCATTGCTAGTGTTATATGATCCTACAGGGTCACACACCTAAGCAAACTGGGCGTTAAAGACGAGGTTGATCATTAATGTAATGATCCAGTGAATGCATATGTGATATGCATTCGATATCAATGTTCTGGGACAGCATCGATCGTTGCATAAAGTGCATCGATCGATGCACTCGCGGATTAATCAGATTAATTCGGTTTAATCGTTGGTTAATTCCGTTGTGGTTTAAGCCGACATATATAAGATATATGGTCGACCTAAACTTGTCCCTAACCTAATTCACAGCCACCAGAACACAGATAGAAATCTCTGAAGAGATTGGATCTCTATAGGCACTAGCATCCCTGCTGTCCAGTTTGTGTGCGTGTGGATACCAGTAGAGGCGCATCATTTGAGGCGCTCTAGATCTCGATTATCTGAAAATCTTCCGCTGCTAATCACCAGGTAATCTGAGATCCCATTGATTCAATTACATGAACCCTAGATCCTAGGCTTGGAATTCAGACCAGGGTTGCCTAATTTGATTAGGAACTGCTAGAAATTCCTTCAAGTGTTGCGGCTGCTGAGATGGATAAGGCGGCCGGAGTTGGTGAGGATGAAGAAGATCAGCCTGAAGATCTTCAGGATCAAACTAAAGTAACTGCTGCTGCAGGAGAAAGAAAGAAAAAGGAAAGGGATGCCAGGAACCCGAAGAAATTGGTAGTGAAGGTAAAGAATCATGTTGCTGATATCGTTGAACCTACCAAGAGAGCGAAAATGAAGTCTGTGAAAGCAGTGGTTACAGACAAAGATGACAACCCGGCTAAGCTTACCAATCAGACTGCGGTTGATGATGGGGTTAGTCTCCAAAACCTTCAAACTCTGAATACAAATAAGGAAAAGAAAGTTGAGCCTAAGAGAAGTACAAGACTTCAGGAGAAATCCCTCAAGGGGAAGTAGCCTTCTTAGCAGTATGAGTAATCTTGATTGTAAAAACATGAGCATGACCGAGTTTGTTTTATTTCCCCCTTGTTATTGTATCTGCTCTGAACTTGGATCACTGGCATTAGACTTATATCAATATTTTGTTTGGTGTAATTTTAGGTCGGGATTCTATTTTAATAATGTATTTTGGTTACCAGACTTCTATGGCAGTCTGGTTTTGATTTTGCTTAACACGGGTTGCTAAATTGTATATGCAGAGTATACCCGAGAGCACAGCTCCAAGTGTGTTGGTCGTTACACAGTCGGCCACGGGCATAGACTTCAATGCTACGCAGATGTTTAAGCAGGATACTAAGCAGGCAGCAGCTGAAACTTATATGCAAGCGAAGGCTAAAGAGGTTAAGCAGAAGGAGAAGGTGAAGACTCCAATTAAACTTGCTGTCCAAGCACAGGTTACACCGGGATATAACCCTTGTGCTGCTATCACCAAGATGCAAGTGAAGGCACTTAATGATTACAACAAAAGACAGCCGTATGTCTTAACACTCTTAACTAGATGAGTAAATTGTATGCCTAATCTCTACACTAATTGTCTAACAAGCGTATTGTTCTTTGTAGGGGTTATCCGATTAGGAAAGTGAACACTTCACTCCAATGGTATTATGATCTTCGCACTCCAAAGGAATGGCTGCATGACACGGTCAGTATGACTTCAATGGTTGTGAATTAAGAATTCGATTCCAATAAATCTGGTTGTATATTCAGACTTCCTAAGAAGTCTGGTTGTATATTCAGACTTCCCAATAAATCTGGTTGTATATTCAGACTCCTCAGAATTCCTAATCTAATGTGGTTGTGTATCCAGACTTCCTAAGGAGTATGGTTGTGTTTTGTTCTTTTATATTAACACATTTCTTGTCTTGATGCAGCATATTGATGTCGGGATTGATCTGTTAAGGCTTCGTGAACAGAGCCATCCAGAATGGTTCAGGAGCGATAGGATATGCTTCGTTGACACACTCCTTCAGGCACTGTGGCGTCAACACTATCCACAATTTATTAAGAGCTGTGAGGGAGAGAATGGATCAGCCAGAACTAGAATGCTTCCTCCTGGTTGTTTTGATTACTTCACTGGTGATCTTCCCGTGTTCTGCAATTCAAAGAAGCCTTGGGGGCTGGAAATTAATGAGATCTACACCGCACTCCACATGGGCAGAAATCATTGGGTAGCAATTATGATTTCTATCACGGAAAGGCACGTAACAGTCTGGGACAGCATTCTTTCTGGGAAGACTGATGAGTCGGTCGGAGCGGCAGTGGCACCAATCTGTGAGATGTTTCCTTATGAGATGCACATCTTGGCCCCAGCTGCAGATGGATGGCCTTATCCCTTGGATCGTTACACCTTCTCGATTGATAGGAGCAAAGATCTTCCCCAAAATCAGCAAACGGGTGACTGTGGAGTGTACTGCTTGAAGTACATCGAGTTCCATTCACTAGGAATGCCGTGGCCAAAGTATCTCTGTGATAGGAACATCAAGCAGATCAGAGACAGGCTAGCTTTTGACATCATGTCTGAACTCGGGAGAACTGGTGAAGAAGGAGAACGTACGGAGTATGCATTGGTGGACATCTATGGAAAGTAATAGACTTCCGATATCTTCTCCATATCTTTTGAACTCTCAAACACTGGATTATTGCATACATTTTCCCTATTTTCTTTTGCTGGTGTAAGGAACACAAATCCATCTTTTGGTGTGCTTATTTATTTTTGTAACACACTTAAGTACTAATCCTAGTTATGTTTATTACTACGCTTGGTGAAACGGAACCCAAACAATTGAGACAAGTTTGAAAATCAGACTTCTGAAATACCATCATTACTACGTCAGACTTCGGAACCCGAACAATGAACTCTTAAAAATATCAGACTTCACTGAACCCTAAAATATATCAGATTTCAATGAACCACAAATATATCACACTTCATTACACCCTAAAACTTATCAGGCTTCACTGATACCACATTTCAGACTTCAAGCATTTCTAGTCAGCCCCAGGGTGTGGAAAATCCCAAACAATGAACCCTTAAAAATATCAGACTTCACTGAATTCCTAATCTAAATCAGACTTCAATGCTCTGTATGCGGTTGTGTAGCTCATCCTAATCCCAAACTGCTTCTTCATTGATACTTTAACATGCTTTGGTGTTATACCCTCAATTATACCAAAAGATTCAGTAAACAACCAACCAATATAAACTGGAGTATAACGTTTGCGCGTAGACATCCGGTCCACCATCGAACATGTATGGGTTTTTGAATAGCTCATCACCCAATACTTGTTTGGTTCGCTCTTCACACACGCTCGAACCATCCACTTGCATCCTTCCACACGACATTTAGCCACAAAACGTGTCTTGTCAGACTTTTCAGTCATGAATGCGATTTTCTTCAATATCGCTGTCAAACGTAGCTCTGATATTAGGTCATTTTTGCTATCAAAACACTTATGGAGAAAGATACCCTCAGACAAGTCCCTTTTGCCACCACACCGTTTACTGGTATCCTCCAACTCATATTTCTTATAATCTTCATCTTCTTCCACATCTACATCTTCATGTTTCACTTTCCCATATAAGCTATAATCATCATCGTCATGGTAAGCCTCAGCGTGTTTCCTGAAAACATTTTCAGGCACATCCAAATTTCCAACACCATCGTTTCCACCACCACCACAAACAGAATCATCCGAGATTGAGTCCACATCTTCCTCATCCTTGACTTCATCATCTACGTCATCTTCGTCCACATCTTCAACCTCAACTTCATATTTTTCATCACAATTCACCGCATCATCAACTTCCATAGCGGATCGGCTCGAGACACAAAGACGGATTAAATGCGTATTAGCTAACTCGACCATGCTCCTTACTTGTCTATCATTTGTGACATAAACCGGAGGGCTATCCGGATCCATTAGTTTCAAGAGTGCTTCCGGCAATTGATATGATAACACCACCAACTCGGTTTTCCTGTCCAGCATATAATCATCTTGTACAATCTCAACAAGTTCTTGATGTGTAGAACCATGGCGCAAAGTGATAAACCGCCCTCCTTTCACCTTATCAACCACAAAATGCCAAATCTGGTCTCTCACGACCCATTCACCAAAGTTAACAGGTAACTGAACCATTATCTGTATAAACAAACACGTATAAACCACATTAGAGATCTTTTGGTTAAAGCCAGACTTCTTGGAGAAGTCTGATGCTATTCGCTATCTTGCCAATATTATTCAAAAATTGATTTAAAAATAATTACCATATATAACAATGTTAAACTAACGCAGGAGGAACATATAAAACTAACACACATTTATAAAATTTAAAATCAGCGAAATTAATCACAAATATAAAATAAAATGCATTTTTTAAGTTTTTAACATTTCAGACGGCTATAGCTGTCTGATAAAAGTGAAACCAGGCCTCTATGGCTGTCTGAGAAAAGGGGTATTTTTGCAATTGAAATCGAAATGTCAGACAGCGGATGCAGTCTGAAATCTATCAGACAGCGTCAGCTGTCTGCTTTGGAAATTTTGTCAGACATCTTATGAAGTCTGAGAAAAAAGGGTAGTTTTGCAATTGAATTTGAAATGTCAGACTTCTTTGAGAAGTCTGAAAGCTTTCAGACTTCTCGGGGAAGTCTGACAAGAAGTCGAGGGTAGTTTTGCAATTGATTTTGAAATGTCAGACTTCAACAAGAAGTCTGACATAAAACATCGCATTTACGGTTTTTATCCATCGTTGACCAAAATTCGAATTTTCACGTGTCTATTGCCGTCTGGCAAAAGTTTAGAATTTCAGATGTCTATAGCCGTCTGATACTTTTTTTGCTTATTTTCAGACTGCTTTAGATGTCTGACGACTTTTTCGCTAATCCTGGTCAACATCTGAAAATTTGGGTCAATTGATGTTTCTACCCCTCCTTTTTGTCAGACATCGGATTCCCTCTGACAAAAAGTCAACAATCGGTCTATTTTTTGCCAGACAACATAAGAAGTCTGACGAAAAAATCAAATTACAATCAATTGCAAAACTACCCTCTTCTTATTTAGACTTCTTAGTGAAGTCTGATTTTTTTTTTTTTTTTTTTGCAAAGGATTTTGACAGACCTCTATAGAGGTCTGGCAATTGAAAGTCAATTGCAAAACTACCCTTACGTTGACCATATTGAAGTTTACGAAAAAAGATAAGACATAAACGGCAGACTGAAAGTACAATTCAGATCTGAAAATCGACGATATGAAAAAAATTCTTATCAATGTTCGTTTTTAGTTTGTTTTTAGCCTCGACGATTTCCCAGAACGTCTAATATCACCGGAAACACGAATCCGAGACGTGTTTAGCTGTTTTTATAAGATGATACACGATTTCGCAACTTTTGAATCGAAAAATCAAAGGGGAAAAGGGAGAAATCGGTCGGGATAACGTCCAAGCTCTATTCTTGAGCTT
The DNA here is from genome assembly GCA_030180135.1 of Orychophragmus violaceus. Taxonomy (NCBI): domain Eukaryota; kingdom Viridiplantae; phylum Streptophyta; class Magnoliopsida; order Brassicales; family Brassicaceae; genus Orychophragmus; species Orychophragmus violaceus. The sequence continues at coordinate 64,397,677 of CM058232.1, read as the reverse complement.
TAATTGAGCTTTAATGGTGGCAAAACGAGCTGGATTACACATTAACTCGTCGGCGATGGTGGGTGTCGTGGTTGTTGAGCATTGATGGTGATGGCATTTTCGTGAATATCCAAAAAAAATTTGGGCCCTTTTGTCTTTTACCTAAAATGTCAGACTTCATATGAAGTCTGACGATGGCATTCTCGTGAATAACCAAGATAATTAAGGGGATAAATTAGCGCGCGAGAGGTAGGAGAAGGCCGAGGGTAGAATCAGGGTTGACTTCAATTTCAGGGGCATTTTTGCAATCAGCCCACTCATCTTTCCAATTAACTCAATCAATATTTATATTTTAACAACAAAGAACATGTAATTACGTGTCTCTCTCAAATAGCTTTGGGTGAGGCAAGAATTAATTAATTCTTTGATGGTTCTCGGTTCTCTTGTACGTCCTAAAACCTTCACCAAAGACAAAACCGTTAAAATTATGTATACATAACATAGCTTGTCTCTAAGAAATTAAAACAAAAGCACTTATTGGTTTTTTTTGTAATTGCTTTGAGAACACTTATTCATGAAATGATTTTTATTTTGATCAGAGAATGACCTAGAAAACTACATATATAATCATTAAGGTAGAGATTTTTCTTCTTTTTTTTGAGCAAATTTTCAACAGATTTTTGTCACAAAATCATGAGAAGTAAATATGTAGAACTTTTCTCTTTTTTTTTTCCTTTTTTCCTTTTGCAAAATTCCAACAGATTTTTTTGTCACAAAATTGTGAGGAATAAACAATCCATAATGGTAAAACCTAATTAGTTTCCAACAAATATTTTTTTCAATAATTTCCGACAAATTTAAAATTATTGCTAATTCCGACGATATAATATTTGTTGGAAAATACCTATGAAATTCTTACGAATTATGCAACGTATTTTCCACAACAAATAGAACACCATACAAAAATTTATAAGATATTTATTGAAAAAATATAATAAAATACGATTGTTAGAAAAATCTATTGGAATATTACATGTTTTTTTTTGTAGTGGGTGACTGCTCACATTTCCTTAACCAGCAGTGGAGGCTACCGAATCAATAAGAACAAGATGTTCAATGGTGTTCCTCCTCTTTACCCTCCTTCCCCACCACCTCTAAAGCCTGGAGACCTTAAGAAAGATTCGTAATATATGTGTATATGTTTCATTATGTGGCTGAGTTTAAGTTATAATACTTTACACTGCACTTTCAATCATTTAATTTTTTGAAACCTAAGATCTCATAATCTTACTATTCCTTTTTGATTAAACTATATAATGTTATTGTTGCAATGAATAAATTACTATCATTAACTGTCCCGTAACTAGACAAATTAGAATAAATGTAGTATGGTCAATGAATTAAGTATTATTAAGAAATCGTTGCTGTTTTGGTTTCATTATTTCGTAAATATTAAGAAAACTGTTAATGTATAGTATTATATATACCCTTTATTAAAACATTATATAGGTTTCTCTCTAAGTAATAATTTGAAATAATAAGAATAAAATTGAGGTTTAGTTTAATTATGCATCGGAAACAAAATAAAAATATTTATACATTTACTTGTTATGAAGCCGAATGAATATTATTCCTTTTAAGAAAAAATAAATGTGTAGTGAAAAATTCTACTATATAAAAGTAGTTTTTGGGGTTCCAAAGACCAGCCAAATAAGATTAAAAAACAGTTCCAAAACTCTACCACGTGTGGCAAGCTACATCTTTTTTATATAATAGTTAGATTTACTATAGAGAAATTATCCCAAAATTATTTATCAATCGAAAAAAAAAATTTACATATCAAAAGCTGGCCAATCAATTCTACCTTTGGCGGTTCCAATTCACAAGCAACATTCAAACTTAGCCATTTCAGATTGCAATCATGAATCTGTCTTTCCATATATAGATTCAGTTTTACAATCTCGATTATATGGTTGAAGAAACAATCGGAGCCGATATCTTACCCTAGCCCAACCAACAGTTTCTACACAGTACCACTCTACACATAAGCCAAGCAAAGCTTCAGCGAGTGCACGAGCACAATCGGTGTAGGAGGAATCGATCTTCAGAAGATGGGTATATTGACATACAGAGGAAGCACGTGGAGCGATGTAAGAGAGGAGAGAAGCTCGAGCGATTTGAGAAACGCTGGTTACAAGCCGCCCCGAGCTAACAACGACAAACGATGGTTCGCGATTCAGGAGACTCGATCTCGGGTCGGGTCGTCTCTGGAGGCTAAAGATTACATGCTAATGAAACGGCTTCGAGGAGGTGACATCGGGACTGTTAAGTTAGGTGATTTGATCGGAACAGGAGCGAACTTTGCCGTCAAAGTTATGGAGAAAACAACGAGGAAGATGCTTGTGAGGGCTCAGAAAGAGAAAGAGATACTCCATTCGATTCGAGGTTGATTCAATTCGAAACTATGGCAGCCGTACGAAGAGGTCTCATTTCTCGCACTTGTCAATTTCTGGAAATCCTGTCTGTCAGCCCTTAAACCTCTCAATCTCTTCCCCATTCTAGCTTCTTGCACTCAAGTTTTCTCGTTAAGTATTTAGGGGTTATCTCTTCGTTTCCTCTACTATAACGTTATCGGTGTTACAAATTGTACTCTTCAATAGGTATCACTTTCTCGACTCTCTGTATTATCAATAATATTGTGATGGAATTACACGCTTTTTATCTTACAACTTTAAGGGGAATCTAAGCTAGATGTGTAGATCTCGATTATTTCTTCCCAACAAACTTGGAAAGCCAATTGCCAAGGAAAGAGTTAGGAGCACTACTTTGAATACCTTTGAGTTGTTTGTTGGAATGAAGTCCAATTATTAATAAAGGAAAAATGGAATATTATGTTCAAACTAGGTTTGAAAGTCATATTTAGTTTTTCCAGAATTGGAAGACTTAGCGAACAGATCGTGAATCAAGGACAAGTATGAGAGGATAGATAGCAAAAGCACGAACTTCCTAATAAAGTTTATCTTCCTCTTTTTTAAATTACAACTAGATTTTGACCCGCCGATCGGCGGGTATAAGTTTGTTTTGTTGTTTATTGATATTTTGTGTATATAAATAATATATTTGCAAATAATAATATATTTTTATAACATACTATTAATATTAAATTTAGATGTTTGAGATATATTGAACATATATATATATATATATATAGTTTGGTTTATTTTATTTTTTGTGAATGATAATGATCCACGCTAAGGACGGATATCTTTTTTTTAGCATGTAGATTTAAATTTCTAAAATTAATCTATCTTATTTTTAAAACACATATTCTATTGTTGTTTTATAAAGATTTGGGCATTTTTTAATCTTAGTGCAGTAGTTAGTATAATATATAAAATGTATGTGTAATATGATGGTGAATATATATTATTAATTCGAATATAAGTATTTTGTTATGTATATTTTTATTTTATGTTTGGAATCTTTTTTTAGACTTGCAATTTCTTATAAAAACTTATAGAATTTATATTTATTAGTTTTATACTTTATTATAAAAATAAATTTTAATTTATTTGGAAATAACAACTTCTATTTTTTCAACTAATTTTAGTTTCTAAAATATCAGTTTATGGGTTGAAATTATATTTGATTTACACAAATATATATTATTGAGCATATTATGACAAAAAATATTAAAATATGATGGTTCTCATTTATCCGTGAACGGATATAATATATATTTATAAATGCTAATATATTATATTTTATATATTTTCATAAGTTGATGTGGAGGTTTAAAATTTGTTGACAATTTGGTTGTCTAGAAAATGTTATTATTAGATAGTTTATATTTATGTAATATTAGTAGATAGTAAAATTATAAAAATGTTATTATTATATTATTAATTTATATGTTCAAATTGAAAATCAATCTTATAGTTTGTTGAAATTATTTTGTTGGTTTATATTACTACTTATTTTTAATTATTTATTCTTTCAGTTAGCAGAAATTTTATTTACTTTAACTAAATAAGTAACATCGAATCATAAAAACAAAATATTTTTTGGTAATTTTTTCTTTTTAATATTTTATTTGGATTTACTATAAAGATGTTAAAAGGACCATGTCTAGTCTGTTCAGACCCATCCTATTTACACTTGTTTATATTAAATATTCGTTTAAACCCGTCAGAAATAACACATGTCTTTTTTAAACTTGTTTATAAATTTAGTTTATTAAATTTGTTACAAAATACAGATAATTTATATGTAAAATAAAAAAAATACGAAAGTATAATAAAAAAAAATACAGATAATTTATATGATTGGTATCAAAGTAAAAATAACATAAGTTATCTAAAATGTGGATGCTAAAATCCACACTCAAGATTTAAAGTGTTTAGTTCGAAGTTTTAGGAAAGGTTTCTCGATTTAACAATGATGTAAACAAAGTCTTAGATCGACGAATTGGATTTTTATTGATTGAATAAGAGTGATTACAGAGACTTTAGTTGCTTAGAGCGATTACAAGTGCAAGGTAAAAAGTGTTTGTTACTCAGAGTCGGATGTCCCGAGTGAAGACGAAGGCTCTCCTTTTATAGTTCTCTTTCGTGTCAACTGTCTTCCTCCTCCTTCGGACGTCACCTTCATTGTTCTCAATTATCTTTTGGATCTTCGTGGACCTGATCCTCTCAGGGTATCTCCTGTGCGTGAGATGATCATCCATTCATTGCGGAATTGTCGTCCGTGTTTCCAACAAATTAGGCTGGGCATTCGGCCTAGAGCATTTCTATGGGCCTGTTGTAAGTCGTTTAGACCGCTAATTATTCAAGAAGAGGTTCGTCTAGTAAGCCCGAAAAAGGTCCTAGCGAGCTGGATTTCCTGAGGGAAATCGGGCCTAAATATTTGCCCCCAGCCCTTTAGGCGATTTGTCAAGATCTGAAGGGCGAAATGGGCTTGTAAAGTATGTAGCGTTCAGTCGATAAGACCAAATTTTTCAGTTAAACCGGTTTTGAGATCCTGGGCTTTTCAGTTTCCTCTAGATACATCAGATCTTTGAGCGAGTAATAAATTCCCACCAAATCAGACGGTTCAAATTGCACCTAGGGATTTTATGCCTGAAATGACAGTGCGTCATGATTGTGTTTTTCGAAATCGACAGCTCAGATCTCAGGGTGTGAAATATCTTCTTAGATCTTGAGGTTTGCAGTAATAACTACTTATAAATCCAACTTCCCACGCCTCCATACTGCACGATGTTCGCTTTCTGCGTAGGTAATTTTTCTTCTCTCTTCCTTTGAATCGATTACTTTTTTATCTTTCTCTTTTTTGGTATTACTCTGTTTTCGTCTGCAATTTTCGTGCTTGTTTTCTGAAAAACATTGTTTGCTTGCTCCCGAAAACTCGAATCGACGACGAAGAAAGATAAATCGACCGATATGGTGGTGAAGAAAGAGAAAGGAGACGCGGAGGATCTCGGTGGGTTTAATCATCAAGACCTGGTTACGAAGGCTGAAGACATCGAGGGCATGTACACATCGTTTGGAGTTCCACAAACAGTGAAGCTAAAGCTCCTCCGGTCAAGCGAGTTGCCGGAATCGGACAGGCTTGGCTACTGATGTGCCAACAAGACTTATTTCGGAAAACACAGCTTAGTTTTCCGATTCTTAGCTTCCTGTTAGACATTCTAGGTGAGCTCGGGATGGCGTTCCCTGAAATGGGCCCGAACTTTATTCAGCAGTTGATCGGTCTTCTGGTCAGGGCTCGAGAAGAAGGGGTTTTCTTCGACTTGACCGGTCTCCATAATATTTTTTCGATCAAACATAAATTGGGCTTTGGAACCTTTTATCTTTCTCCTCTAAGAGGATTGAACATTCTAGCAAGGGTTCCGTCCCGAGACGACTGATGGAGAGATCAGTTTATTTTGTTTAAGATCGATCGGCATTCTGTTGGGAATTATGATCCCTCAAAGATCTTGCCTTTGTGTGCAGGGTCCGTTGGTTAACATTAGTTTTATCTAGGATTCTTCTTATGCATGTTAATCTTTAGTTCCACTAGTGCCCGATTTTTTTTTTTTTGTTTTTGCAAATACTCTGAAGAGGATTTCTATAAGCGATACGCTCTGGAACTTTCAGCCGTTTTCGGGACCGGGAGTGTTCATTGGTCGATGTTTACCGCAGACAGAATAAAGAAAGCTTCTAAGCTTCAAGTTGCCATGGCTCCCTTCAGGATACGTTATTTTGTACCTCGACTTGGTAAGTTCTCATCCTATGGCTCTGAGTTACATTAGTTGTTTTTATGTGCTTGCATAACCTGTTCTTTCTCAGTTTATTGTGAGCAGATCAATTCTGAGGAGGGCATTTCTCTAGTGAGGAATAAAGATATGGGGATACGTCCAACCTTCTGCGATACCTCAAAGAATACTGGTGACAAGGCAGCATTCAGTGGCAACCCGGATATACGCTCTGGCGAGTTGAGCCAAGCTTTGACCAATGACATCAAAATGAAAACCGTTAAACTTCCATCTCCCACCCCACATCAAGCTACAGAGTCTGGGAAAAAGCTCATTGTGGTTCCTCCTGGTAACGTGATCTCCCTAGGTTCCAAGAGCTCAGGCAGCGACTCTTCTGTGCAGCCTACAAGTAAGAAGGCTCCGAAAAGGAAGGATGCTTGTGTGGGATCCGGTTTGTCCAATGGTTCTGGGATTAAGGCCTTCAACTGGAAGCTCGACCACAAAAAGGATTATCCGATAGCGGAGGATATGGAGAAGATCGACAATCTGTTGCATCACTGCAAGCTTGACGGCTGCTTGCTCCCAACGGTGAAGTTGGGAGTCGTTGGTCCAACAGCTCGTTCTTCGAGTTTTGATGATTTTAGTTCGAACTTGAAGATGATGGCCACAGCTAGGGGCAGTACTAGCACCAAGGTGGATGAATTTGTGGAGCCTGAAGCCAAGGAGTCCACGGAGACTGCGGGAGCTAAGGAAGTTGACAGTGAGGAGTAGGGTTGATTACTGCTCCTTCAAAAAATTAATCATTTTCTTTCAAATTCCCTAAAGTCCGTTTTGGGCTATTGTAGAACTCTTTTTTATTTGCTTTGCTCGGTGTTGCCTGGGAAGGATTTTATCCAAAACTCTTTTGGCTCGAGTGATCATTTATTCATAAGGTTTTAAAACTTACATTGCTTTTAAGTTTTGGATTTTGTTTTGGTAATGTGTTTAAGGCTTGTTGATGTGTTGGTAAATTTGCACCTTAAACCTTTAGGTCGTAGAACAAAGCTCTTTGTTTTACTTGTTTGATTAGTTTGGCCAGATGCTCTTTAGTATAGAGGTTTCTACGACGACTCAGTGCCTTTTTAGATCGTAGTTTTCTCAAGTTTGTGAACCTTTTTAACTTGTAATAATTTTTTTAGGGTTTAGTTCCAAAATTGTTCATGTACCGTCGGCTTTCGGAGGTATGTCTGGTAAGACCTTTTGAGTTGTAGTTCTTTGATCCTAAAGTTTGTATTGCCTAAGGTTCGAGACTTAGCATGTTGACGGATTATGAACTAGTTTTTAGCTCGTGTTTGCTATAAGATGACTCTTGGATTTAGCCATGCAGGTTGTGTGAACTAGACTTAAGGAAATATAGAAGGTAAACTTTATTCAGCTTTGATTAAAAGTTTACAAATGGGGTGTTAACCTTTTACTCCAACCCCCCCCCCCCCAAAATAAAGGAAATAAAAGGTGAAAAACTTGAAGTTTTGTGAAGTGGTTGGTACTCAGAGGTTATATAGCTTGAGATTCGTGGCGTTCCACGGCATTCCCATTGGTTCTCGGTTTTTATATTTCATGAGCTTGTGGACGCCATCACGGTCTACTTTGGTACCTTGGTAGGGACCTTCCCAGTTGGTTCCTAGTTTTCCGTCACCTCGCCCTTTGGTGTTTTCGTAGACCTTGCATAGTACTAGACGCTGAACTTCTGCAGTCAAACTTTGGAGTTGTAGTAGCGGGAGGTTGCTTGCTGGTAGTTCTGTATCCATACTAATGCTCAGTCGCCTTGCTCTACTTTAATTCTAGGCGATCTATGAGCATTTGTTTGTTCAGTTCCTCGTTTCTCGGGTTGAGAGCCCTTCGGATTGTTGGAATTGATACCTGTACATGAATCATTGCTTCCATTCCGTAAGATAATGATAATGGATTTTCGCCAGTAGCGTTGTAAGGTGTGGGGCGGGAGGCCCATAGAACTCCTGGGAGTTCCTCAGACCATCTAAACTTTTGGGAGTCAAGCCTTTTCTTGAGATTGTTTAAAAGTTTTTTGTTTGCAGCTTCAGCCTGGCCATTTCTTTGAGGATATCTCGGGATCAAGGTTGTTAGGCGTATCTTCCAAGTTTTACAGAAGTTTCTGAAAATTTGGGAGATAAACTGCGAACCATTATTATTTACTATCTCATAGGGGAATCCATGTCGGCTGACGATATGCTCCCATATGAAGTTTCATACTTCGATATGTGTAGTCTGCCGGTAAGGTTTAGCTTTTATCCATTTAGTGAAGTAATCGATTAGGACCATGAGGTATTTTAGTTGCCTTTTTCCTGATGAAACTAGTGGTCCAACTATGTCCATCGACCACCTCATGAAAGGGTAAGGGACCGAGATTGAGGACATTTTTCTGCAGGCTGATTGATAATTGGAACGTGCCTTTGGGATTTGTCACATTGCCTAGTGTAGTTTTCGCAGTCTGCGATCATGGTGGGCCAGAAAAACTCTTGTCTTTTTATGTGTATGGTTAGAGCTCGGTCTCCGGAATGATTTCTGCAAGTTCGATCGTGAGTCTCTCCCATAACTACTTGAGACTCTTGTGCATGTATGCATCGTAGATAAGGCTCTGTCATGTTGTGGTTGAATAATTGGTGCTCGAGCATGCAGTATCTAGCGCTCCGTGCTCTTAATTTCCTCGCTTCCCATTTATCGGTGGGAACTAGGCCTAGGCGGATGTAATCCAGGATCGTTTCCCTCTAGTCTGGTTTGTTGAGGAATTCAGCATCTGGTTCTTCGGGGTCGGACTCCTACTCTACCAGGATCTCCGGTATAGGCTGGTTGTTGGGAAGTCTGATCTCATAAACTGCAGAGCATACCATCACCATTTCTAGGGGAGCTACACAGCGCGAATTTGAGGCATACTTTCAGATTGGTCTGCCGAAGCTGACACAGCTTTTTTTGCAATCTGCGATTCAATGCTATGTCGATGTTAGGCTTGCCTATCCCTTCGACATGTATAACTTTTTTACCAAGGGGTCAGACGTTGAGGCCAGTGCTGCCAGAGCATCGACTGAGGATTTTTCTCCACGACGTATTCTAGTGAGTTTAAATTATTGGAATTGGTCTGCTAATCCACGGGCTACTTTTACGTAATCTTCCATGCACTCGTCTTTAGCTTCGTATTCGCCATGGAATTGAATCATAACTAGTTGTGACTCGCTGAATGTGTGGACTTCGCGAGCTCCTATTCCGAGTTCGAGATTTTAACCGGTTTTGAGGGCCTCGTACTCGGCTTCGTTATTGGATGCGTTGAAACCGAGTCTAAACGATTTTTCGATTATTTTTGATGTTGGGGTCACGAGCTTAATTCCTACTCTGGAACCGTACTTGGAGGAAGCTCCATCGACGTGGAGTGTCCAACAATTATTTTGGTTTTCTTGATCTGGAGTTATCGGCTGGAGTTCAATAATGAAGTTTGCTACGTCTTGGGCCTACGCACAGGTCCTGGTGCAATATTCGATATCTTATTCGTTTAGCTCGATTGCCCACTTCGCTAATCGTCCTGACTGGCTGGGGCTATGCAATATAGTTTGCAATGGTTGTGATTTCACTACCATTATGGCATGCGATTAGAAGTATGGTCGTAGTTATCATGCGCCATTACTACGGAAAGTGCGAGTTTTTCCATTGTTGGATACCTCGTTTCTGTGTCAATGAGCGTTTTACTCACGTAGTATATGGTCTTATGTTCGTTTAACTCTTCGCAAACTAAAACTGCGCTGGCCGCGGCTGGCAAAGTTGCGATGTAGAAGTATAGAGGTTTGCCTTCTACAGGTTGCGCTAGTATCGGAGGTATTCTTAGATATTTTTTGAGTTCTTGTAGGGCTGTCTCGCAGTTCTCATCCCAAAAAGTATTTTCATTCAAAATTATATGATTATATTCGAGCGTAAATGCTTGCTCCCTCAAAAAGGCATGTAGGCAGCTCTACATTGAGCACAACCGCCCCTCTAGACCAAACTCCTTCGTGATTCATGATCTCGAACAAGCTGAAGAGTCACATTATGCATGACCAATTCTACTCTTAATTCATATTCGAGATCGATCATTTAGTTCGTCATCATTGTATGAATAATCTTTCTTTTACTCCAAATATCATAAAGCATAACAAGTTTGGATTGGTCTATTCAAAGTTGACCTATCTCGTTTCGTAGTTGGGAGATTTGGACTCAAATATGTCTAAGGCAAAATCAAATTAGTTCAACTCTTTCAGTTCGATCTAGTTCGTTTTAAACTCATCATATGTTGCTCGATCCATTCAAAATAGTTTGATCGAGCTAAACCCCGAAGTACAATCTCCCTAAGTTAAAACAAAGGTAACTAAGGCATGAAAAGTACAAAGGAAGATCGACATCGTTCTGAAAATATTTATTCTTAAATCACGTCTAAATGATTAAGGCATAATAAATGTCGAAAATAAGTTTGATTGATAAAGAAAAAGAGGACCCAAGATCCTCACGATTAAAAGTCCTTCTCGGGAAATACTTAAAGATTAAAAGCCCTTTCGGGCAACACGAGTTCAAAAAATAATTTAAAAACCCTTTTCGGCAACACCAAAAACACTTCAAAAATTTTAACACACTGGATCAGTGGCTTATCTGCTCATCAGCCCCTTTGTTCGCAGCACTCGCAGATCGTCCCTCAACCTCGCCGCTCACCATCGAACCACCCCGGGTCTGCCTCGGGAGATGCAACCCGTATTGGTCGAACTGGGGAGTGGCTTGAGCTAGAGGATTCATCAACATTATCGAGTCCTCAGACATCGCGGGCAGGTTGAACTTGTTGATGCTGAAATCGGAAAAAACTGCGGCGTTCATTTCCTCAGTCGTGATCCGCTTCTTCTCGGCCAAATTCAAGACTTCTTGAGTCAAGTCTAGCTCACCAAAATCGAAATTGGAAATAAGCTCGAAGTTCGCGAGGGCCTCCTGAAGACGGATCTAGGCGCTGGTCTCGACCTTCCTCTGGTCGCATTTCACATTGATCCCTTTCAGGACCTAGAGGTACGCCTCGTTGAGCACCTTCTTCGCAGTATGGACTGTGACCTTGACGTCATGAACCTTGTCCGCAAGGACCTTCTCCTTCTCATCCATGTATTGGGTGGCCTGCTCAACCTCTTCCAGCTCAACTCTTCTGCCGCGAACGTCCGGGTGAAGGCCACGTCGAATTTATCCTTCAGGTCCTCCTCCTGGTTCTCCAGTGTAGGAATTTCTAGCAGTTCTAATCAGATTAGCAACCCTAGTCTGAATTCTGTAGCCTAGGATCTAGGGTTCATGTTATATTGAATCTACAGATCTCGAAGTTACCTGGCGATTAGCAGCGGAAGGGTTTTGCAAGTACTCGAGATTCTCAGCGCCTCAATTGCTGCGCCTCTACTGGTATCCACACGCACACGAACTGAACAGTTGGGATGCTAGTGCCTTTTGAGATCAGATCTCTTGAGAGGTTTCTAGTTTCACTTTTTGGCTGTGAATTAGGTCAGAGTGGGTCTAAAAGTCGACCATATATCTTATATATGTTGACTCAAACCACGACCCGAATAACCAACGATTAAACCGAAGTTAATCTGGCCATTCGCGATCTGTGTCGATCGATGCACATTCTGTGTCGATCGACACTGCCTCAGAAACTCGATATTGAATGCATATCAAATATGTATTTATCAGATCATTACACTAATGATCAACCTCACATTCTATGTTCAGTTTGCTTAGGTGTGTGACCCTGTAGGATCATATAACACTAGCAATGGGTTCTAAACTCATTGATCATAAGTGGCTTTTAGCAAAGCATTATGATTGCCTAGTATTATATGACTGTCTCATCTCGACAATACAACTCTCACTTAGAGTAAGTACAATAGATTTCAAGACATTCCCAACAATCTCCCACTTGTACTGGAATCATCTATTCCCATAATCCCTTTGTATCAATATCTCGATCTGGCATAAGGCAAGAACTGTGTCATCCTTATTGAGCTAGATCATTTTTATCGAATTCCGATTTATACTGATAAGACAAACGACTTACATTCACCTCGTTTGAGTGCGGCCACGCATTTCCAGTATCAAATCTTCGATAGGCCCTGAGATATATGTCTCCTGTTATATATGAGGTACAAATCCCATCTTGTTCCATCCATATTCCTTTCACATTTCATGATACGCCCAATCAGTGTCTTTATAGTCACCAGTTACGGCTGACGTTTGACAAAGTCAAGATGGACCAATCCACATGTAAGAAATCATGATGGACTCAGGTCTAAGGACTATACTCTATAGTCGTAATGAGAAACTCTTATGACACTCATATAACCATCTTGTAGAGTTCTCATCAATGGGTCAAATCCGATCCTGTGTTCTCTAACACATATATATGTGATTGACTCTAATACTCTTATTAATGACTTCATGAAACTTAGTCATCAGTCACCTCACATACTAGTCTCACGCGGTTGTTAGTGTCTCACTTTAACAACCTCGACCAGGGACCATTGTAATTTATGTCATTTATTATCTATAGGGTTTCATGATCAAGTCACATACTTGATGGCCTATAAAATGTCATAAATTACTTTGGGACAATTATTTAATAACACAATTAAATAATACTTGAAACAATTTCATTAAAATAACATAACCTAATTATGTTTTACGAACATTATGTCATAACTAAAAACCAAATACAACTCCCACTGAAATCAAGATCATATCTTAAGAAATCTAATGCCTATAGCAGCAGTATGACTCTCATGCTTAGGCTTTGGGAGAGGCTTGGTCAGAGGATCAGCAACATTCTCATCCGTTGGGACTCTGCTGATCTTCACATCTCCTCTCTTAATGATATCACAGATAAGGTGATATCTCCTCTCTATGTGTTTGGACTTCTGGTGTGACCTAGGTTCCTTTGCTTGCGCAATGGCTCCATTGTTGTCACAATACAAAGCCACTGGCTCAGAAATACTAGGAACCACACCAAGTTCAGTGATGAACTTCTTGATCCAAACAGCCTCCTTTGCCGCTTCAGAAGCAGCGAGGTACTCAGCTTCAGTCGTGGAATTTGCTACAGTGTCCTGCTTGGAACTCTTCCAACTAACTGCACCGCCGTTCAGACAAAAGACGTAACCAGATTGTGATCGGAAATCGTCTTTGTCCGTCTGAAAACTTGCGTCTGTGTAACCACTTACTACCAGCTCATCACTTCCTCTGTACACCAAAAATTTATCCTTAGTATTTCTCAAATACTTCAGAATGTTCTTGACAGCTGTCCAGTGGCTTTCACCTGGATCAGATTGGTATCTACTCGTCATGCTTAAAGCACAAGCAACATCTGAGGAAGTACAGAGCATGGCATACATGATGGATCCTAAAGCCGAAGCATAAGGAATCCGACCCATGCGTTTTCGCTCAGCAGGTGTCGCAGGACACTGCATCTTGCTGAGCCTTATGCCATGAGACATTGGTATGAAGCCCTTCTTGTAATCATGCATACTGAATCTGTGTAAGACCTTATCGATATAAGTATCTTGACACAATCCAATTAGCTTATTTAATCTATCTCTATAGATTCTTATTCCAAGAAAGTATGCGGCTTCTCCCATGTCTTTCATTGAAAAACAACTTCCGAGCCAAGTCTTGATAGACTGCAACAACGGAATATCATTTCCGAGAAGGAGTATGTCATCTACATACAATACGAGAAATGCAACTGCACTCCCACTAGTCTTCTTGTAAACACACGGTTCTTCTTCGTTTCTGATGAAATCAAACCTTTTGATTGCTTCATCAAAACGAAGATTCCAACTCCGTGACGCTTGCTTCAACCCATAAATGGATCGATGAAGTTTGCGCACCTTCCTAGCAGCATTAGGATCAATGAAACCTTCAGGCTGTGTCATGTACACATCCTCTTCCAGAATTCCATTAAGGAAAGCTGTTTTCACATCCATATGCCAGATCTCATAATCATAATGAGCGGCTGTTGCTAGGAGAATCCGAATGGACTTAAGCATAGCGACAGGGGAATAGGTTTCATCATAGTCAATACCATGAATTTGTTTGAAACCTTTTGCCACCAACCTTGCTTTATATATCTGAATATTTCCATCCACATCAATTTTCTTCTTGAAAATCCATTTACACTCAATGGCTTTTGCACCATTGGGTAAATCGACCAAAGTCCATACTTTGTTCTGTGACATGGATCCCATTTCAGATTCAGCGGCTTTCAGCCACTTTTTGGAGTCAGGGCTCATCATTGCTTCTTCAAAATTCGCGGGCTCATCGCTGTCAATGATCAACAGGTCATGACAATTGGTTACGAGAAATCCATATCTCTCCGGCTCGTGACGGATCCTTTCGGATCTGCGAATTTCAGGCTCCACAGGCGTGGGTTCTACAACTCTTTGTAGATCCAACTGTTGCTCCTCCGCAACGGGCTGAGCGGTTTCCTGTGGCTCTCGAACTTCTTCGAGTTGTACTTTACTCCCACTATTTCTCTTAGAAAGAAACTCTCTCTCAAGAAAAACGCAGTTCCGAGCAACAAACTGTTGGGATAGTGTCCTGAAATCACACTTGTACTCACTCCTGATGATAGTTGTGTGTCGAGATCAGACAGTCGTATAATACTGGGCGGTTGCAATGTTTTGCTAGAAGCCTCTTGCAATCTGTAAGTTGTAGACTTACTGCCAGTATTATATGATCCTATAGGGTCACACACCTAAGCAAACTGGAAGCTAAAATATGGGAATGATCATTATAGTAATGATCGTATGGATGTGTATTGGATACACATCAATAATGAGTTTCGGGTGGTGTGTCGATCGACACAGTATGTGTGTCGATCGACACATGGTCGATTCCGAAACTGAGTTTCGGTTTTATGACTTAAACGAATCTGATTAATCATGGTTCGGTTTAAGTCATTCCAGGTCTTTATATAGTCATATAGTTTCGACATGGAACCCGAGCCGTCGTCTCTTTCTTGATAGAAGAGGCAGAAACACCAGAAACTAGTAGATCCCATAGATCCGGCACTAGCATCCCGTTTTCCAGCTTGTGTGCGTGTGTATCGGGTAGAGGCAAGGCGTCTGTGTTGGAATTGTGTCCAGTAATCTCGGTACTGTCTCTAGAAAGTAAGAGTATGTCAATGATCAGACATAAGTCATATAATACTGGGGGTCATGATGGCTTGCTAGAGTCCGCTCATGATCTATAAGTCTTGGACTTATTGCCTTTATTATATGATCCCATATGGGTCACACGCCTAAGCTAACAGGAAAATGTGTAGGAACGGCTTAGCAGAAGTACGGTAAAAGTGCCAGGCATTTGTCGTACTTAGAGAGAGATTAATGGGTCTGATTAAATCCAAGGGATTTAATCAGATTGGTATTTGGGCCCAAAAGCCCAAAAGGGAAAGAGAAGGGTTTTATAAACTAAAAGCCAAATCTCTTTCTCCTCTAACCCTAAGCCCCAGCCGCGACTCTCTCTCTCTCTCTGCGCCTCCCTCCTCGTGGTCTAGCAGCCTCTTTCCTGACGGTGTGCGTGTGTGAGCCTTTGGAGGATCCATCTCTCGGTGGTTCTGCTGATCTCTGACCTGTTCTCTCTCTTTCCGCTGCATAAACAGGTAAAAGGTGAGATCTATATTGTTTCTAATCAAGAGAACCTAGATCTGTATGTTTAGGACTGTTTAATCTGAAGAACTGAATCAGGATTAAAACACCAAACATTCCTTCAGTGGTATCAGAGCTATTGGTTCTGTGTTTTTCTTGTTTAGAATCATGTTTAGGATTGTTTAAGAAGTGTTTTGAATCAATCTACTGATAAGAGAAATCACTTAAGCAACAAGGAATTGAAACCTAAACATATTTCAAATCGCAAAAACCAAGCTATATGACTTGGATTGCGTCGGCCGAGTGATGATCCGATCAACCAAGCCGATCGCATGTATCGATCAAGGATCGATGGCGTGGATCGCGTTGGCCGGTCGGATCGATCGACCGTGAGGCGCAAGGCAGCTCGCTTGCGTCGCGTCCCGTCCGATCGCGGAGAGATGGGCCGATGATCGCATGGATCGTGCGATAGCCGATCGCATGGATCGCGCCTCGTCCCGATAGCATCGTCCCGCGATCGTCCCGTCAACGTCCCGACCGTCCCTGTCCCGAGCGTCCCGATGGATCGTCCCGTCCGCTGCCGTCTCGATCTCGGATCATTTTGCGTGCGGCTTGCGGCTGGGTATGGTGATCGAGGAGCTAGGTCACAACCATGATTGGTTCGTGACCAATTCGGTTCGGTTCGGTTTAAAATTTTATTAAAATTAAACGTCGCGGTTTAATAAACAGATTTAATAATTTTTTATTAAGTTTTGGTTAAACCGGGATAAGAAATCCAATGTCGAAATAATTATTGGATTTAGTGCCTAAACCAGGATTTTCTAATTTGATTTGGTTGGACCAAATAAATTGAGAAAATCCGGTTTAGTAAATAACCGGTTGACAATTGTGGTCATCGTAGTAATTAAAATTTGGTTAGACCAATTTTAATGAACCAGACCGGTTATGTCATTTAATTGGACAATTGGGTTATGTCTTGGACATAGACCAATTCTTGGGCCTCGGGCCAAGAAGTTAAAACAATTGGGCCAATTATTTGAGTCTTTTCTTCAGATTAATTTAAAATTTATTTTATATAATTATACATCGATTTTAAATTAAAGTTTCCGAAATTTTGAAATTAGAAAGTTTCTTAAAATAGAAGTTTCTAGATTTGCATGTTTTGGATTTTAAGAAATTTCTAAAGTTAGAAAGTTTCCGGTTTTAGAAAGTTTCCAATTTTAGAAAGTTTCCAAAAATAGTAGGTTTCCAAAAATGGAAAGTTTCCCAAAATAGTAATCTTCTATTTTGGGATGAAATTTTAATAAACCTACGAACCTCAAATAATATCAAGCGTTGGATGTCTTGTCCAGTCTATGTCAGCTGTCGAAGCCCATTCAATTGTATTCATGGCCTTACAGTGTGAGGGTGTCTACTTTTGCGTGGATAAGACGGTTTGTGATTCATAAATGTCATTGGGAGTCCCAGACATTAATGATTACATGACTGTATAGTCTGGTTTTCTTGACTAGGCCATCGGGAGTCCCGGGCCTTGAGACATCAGAGTGGATTGGGCCTCGGGCCCAGATTCACAACCAAGAGTTATATCACGGATATAATTAGCCGATATAGGGCTTACCGATATAAGCTAAGGTTGGGTGACGGCCAGTGGCCCACTTTAATCTTAGTTATATGTGGATCTTGGAATCATTATATTCTATTGAGGGTAACTAATGTTATTGAATATAATGCGTGATTAATCATATTAAATTTAATACGAGATTAATCATATTGAACATATTAACTAAAATCCTTTTTATCTTATATATTTCAGCTATGACTACTACAAGCACTCAAAACACATTCTCAATCCGGTCTGTTCTCGAGAAGGAGAAGCTGACTGGAACGAACTTCCTGACGTGGTCAAGGAACTTGAGGCTGGTCCTCAAGCAGGAGAAGAAGGATTATGTCCTTCGTGATCCTCTCCCCGAGAGGCCTGCTAACAATGCCGCCAGGACTCTGCATAATGCTTGGGAAAAGCATTCGTCAGATGAAAATGATGTGTATTGCCTTATGTTGGCGACAATGACTGCTGAGCTGCAAATGCAGTTCGAGAGTGTGTTGTCACCAATTGAGATAATGGCAAGCCTGAAATCGCTTTTTCAGGAGCAAGCAAGGACTGAGAGGTTTCAGACGGTTAAGAACCTCTTAGACTGTAAGTTGGCTGCAAATGCGGCAGTGAGTCCTCATGTCTTGAAGATGATGGGTTATCTCCATCATCTTCAGAAACTCGACTGCCCTATCAGCCAGGAACTTGCCTGCGACATCGTTCTGCAGTCTTTACCTGCAAGCTATGATCAGTTCATTCTGAACTTTAACATGCATGGCTTGAGTAAGACATTGCCTGAGCTTCACGGAATGCTCAAGACTGCAGAGCCCAACTTGAGGAAAACCGCCAAGGACCCCAATGTGCTTATGGTGCAAAAGGGCAAGGGGTTTAAGAAATCCTCTGCTAAGGATAAGGGAAAGGCCAAGGCTGTCCAAGTCGCGGACAAGGACACGCCAAAGCACAAGCCCAAGTCCAAGGCTGGGCCAACTGACATATGCAGGTTCTGTAAAGAACCAGGGCATTGGAGGAGAGAATGTAAGAAATTCCAAGAAGGTCTAAAGGAATTAAAGAAGAAGACTCTGGAGACTTCTTCATCAGGTATTTTTGTTATAGAAGTTAATACAACTACTTCTGATAATACCTCATGGGTTATGGATACTGGTTGTGGGGCTCATATTTGTACTAATATGCAGGCACTCAGCAACAGTAGAAGGCTGAAGCAAGGACAAGTGGAGCTACGAGTTGGGAATGGAGCGAAAGTTCCTGCACTAGCTGTAGGCACATACTTGTTGTCTTTACCTTCGGGATTGATTTTAGAACTCAATAATTGTTATTTTGTACCTGCTATAAGCAGAAATATTATTTCAATTTCTTTGTTGGATTTGGAAGGTTATGATTTTTCAGTTAAGAATAAATTATGTTCCTTCAATCGCAACAATTTGTTCTATGGTTGTGCCCCTCTTACGAATGGGCTTTACATACTTGATCAATCCGCGCCAATTTATAACATTGATACCAAACGGTTCAAACCTAATGAGGAGAACCGAACGTTTCTATGGCATTGTCGTTTAGGGCACATCAGCGAGAAACGCATCAAGAGGCTCCATTCGAATGGACTTCTTGGCTCATTTGACTTTGAGTCATGTGAGAAATGCGAATCCTGCTTGATGGGCAAAATGACACGGGCCCCCTTTAATAAACCTAACGAGAGGGCCAGTGATTTATTGGGCCTGATACACACTGATGTGTGTGGCCCAATGTCCACAAATGCAAGAGGAAACTATCAGTACTTCATTACCTTCACTGATGATTTCAGTAGGTATGGATATGTTTATTTAATGAAACATAAGTCTGAATCTTTTGAGAAGTTCAGAGAATTCCAAAATGAAGTACAGAACCAACTTGGCAAAAGCATTAAGGCTCTTCGGTCCGACCGAGGAGGAGAATACTTAAGCCAAGAATTCAGTGATCATCTAAGAGAGTGTGGGATCGTATCCCAACTCACTCCTCCCGGAACACCTCAATGGAATGGTGTGTCTGAGAGGAGAAATCGGACCTTATTGGATATGGTTCGATCTATGATGAGTCACACAGACCTTCCAATATCCCTTTGGGGATATGCTCTGCTAACAGCAGTGTTCACTCTAAATAGAGCGCCATCGAAAGCAGTAGCAAAGACACCATATGAATTATGGACTGGAGTGGCTCCAGTGCTGTCTTATCTTAGAATTTGGGGTTGTGAAGCCTATGTCAAGAGATTAATCTCAGACAAGCTTACACCAAAGTCTGATAAATGCTACTTCATTGGTTATCCGATGGAAACCAAGGCTTATTACTTCTATCTACGTTCCGAGAACAAGATCTTTGTTGCCCGGGATTGTAACTTTCTTGAGAGGGAGTTTCTCTCTAAGAAAGACAGTGGGAGTAAGGTACTGCTTGAAGAAATTCAAGATGAACAGGATACTGCTCAACCTAATGAGGAAGAGCAGCAGGAGGACCTACAAGAAATTGTAGAGCCTGAACCTGTAGTACCTGAAGTTCGAAGATCCGAAAGGATCCGTCACGAACCCGAGAGATATCAAGGATTCCTCGTGACTAACTGTCATGATCTTCTGATCATTGATGGTGATGAACCATCGAATTTCAATCAAGCCATGATGGGCCCAGATTCCTCAAAGTGGCGTAAGGCCACTGATTCCGAAATGGACTCCATGTCGGTCAACCAAGTGTTTTCGTTGGTTGACTTACCCGCTGGTGTAAAAGCCATCGAGTGCAAATGGATCTTCAAGAAGAAGATTGACGTGGATGGAAATGTCCAGATTTATAAAGCCAGGTTGGTGGCAAAAGGTTTCAGACAAGTTCACGGTGTGGATTACGATGAAACCTATTCACCAGTGGCTATGATGAAATCTATTCGGATTCTACTAGCAACTGCAGCTTTTCATGATTATGAAATTTGGCAGATGGACGTAAAAACCGCCTTCCTGAATGGTATTCTGGAAGAGGATGTGTATATGACACAACCTGACGGTTACATAGATCCAAAGAATGCTGGGAAAGTATGCAAGCTTCATAAATCCATTTATGGATTGAAGCAAGCATCGAGGAGCTGGAATCTTCGTTTTGATGAAGCGATCAAGCAATTTGACTTCATCAGAAACGAAGAAGAACAATGCGTGTATAAGAAAACTAGTGGGAGCAAAATAGTATTTCTTATTCTGTATGTCGATGACATACTGCTTCTCGGAAACGACGTTCCAATGCTGAAGTCTGTAAAGGACTGGCTTGGAAGTTGTTTTTCCATGAAAGACATGGGTGAAGCCGCATACGTTCTTGGAATCAGGATCTACCGGGATAGATCTAGAAGGCTGATAGGCTTGTGTCAAGATTCATACATTGACAAAGTCCTACAAAGATTCAGCATGAAAGATTCCAAGAAGGGCTTCACGCCAATGGTACATGGCACAACGCTAAGAAAGAAGCAGAGCCCTACAACGGCTGCTGAGCTTGAGCGCATGAAGAATATTCCTTATGCATCTGCAATAGGATCTATCATGTATGCCATGATCTGTACTCGTCCTGATGTTGCTTATGCATTGAGCATGACGAGTAGATACCAGTCAAATCCAGGTGAAAACCATTGGATTGCCGTCAAGAACATCCTGAAGTATCTAAGACATACAAAGGACAAGTTCTTGGTATACGGTGGAAGTGATGTGCTTAAAGTCAGTGGATTCACGGACGCAAGTTTCCAGACAGACCAAGATGATTTCCGGTCACAGTCCGGTTATATCTTTTGTCTGAATGGCGGTGCAATCAGTTGGAGAAGCTCCAAGCAAGACACCGTTGCTGATTCCACTACAGAAGCTGAATATATCGCCGCCTCAGAAGCAGCGAAGGAAGCTGTTTGGATACGAAAGTTCATTATTGAACTAGGTGTGATACCAGATGCAGCTGAGCCTCTGGCACTGTTTTGTGATAACAATGGTGCTATTGCTCAGGCAAAGGAACCAAGATCACTCCAGAAATCCAAGCATGTTCTAAGAAGATTTCACTTGATACGTGACATCATTAATAGAAAGGAAGTCAAGATCAGCCGAGTTCAGACAGATGATAACGTCGCTGATCCGTTGACAAAGCCACTCCCAAGGCCTAAGCTCGAGTTCCTGACTGAAGCTGTAGGCATTAGAGACATTGAAATGTAATCTAAATTTGAGTGGGAGTTTGAGGGCTTTATTTAGTTATTTGATATGTTCTTGTAAAACATTTTTATGTTTAATGAAATTATTATTTCAAGATTATTTTAACTGTGATGAAATAATCGTTCCAAAATGATATGAACCATTTTATAGGTCATCGAAGTAAGTGACTTGATCTTGAGTTATCAAAGTCATTTAGCTTGATCATGAGACCCTATATTTGATAGATGGCTTATATCATCATGTCCCTAGTCGAAGGTTGTTGAAATTGGAACACCAACAACCGTGTGAGACTAGATTGGTATGTGACTTATGACAAAGTCTCAGTATGTCATAGATGCGCGGCATCAAAGTCAGTACATAGGTGTATGTTGGGAACATACGACCGGACATGACCCGCTTATAAGAACTCTTCAGGATATTTATATCTGTGTCATAAGAGATTCTTACTACGACTATAGAGTATAGTCCTTAGACCTGAGTTCGCATGCATGTGACTGCACATGAACTGATGCGCTTTGATCATTGTCTAACGCTGTCGTTATGCGATAGCTATAAGGACCTTGTTTGGGTGTATTACGAAATGAGTAGTTTACAGTGATGGAACAAGACGGGATTTGTCCCTTCAATATAAATGGAGTGAATATCTCTAGGCCAATCGGAGATTTGAATACTGGAAAATGCATGGCCATGCTCAAACGGACTTTCCCGAGTCGTTTGGACTGTCAGTATCAAATCAGAGTCTGATGAACAAGATTAGGCTTTATAAGGATGACACTAATCTTGCCTTATGACTAATCGAGATATTGAGACAAAAGGATTATGAATACAGAGATTCCAGTACAAGTGGGAGATTGTTGGAATTGTGTCCAGTAATCTCGGTACTGTCTCTAGAAAGTAAGAGTATGTCAAAGATCAGACATAAGTCATATAATACTGGGGGTCATGATGGCTTGCTAGAGTCCGCTCATGATCTATAAGTCTTGGACTTATTGCCTTTATTATATGATCCCATATGGGTCACACGCCTAAGCTAACAGGAAAATGTGTAGGAACGGCTTAGCAGAAGTACGGTAAAAGTGCCAGGCATTTGTCGTACTTAGAGAGAGATTAATGGGTCTGATTAAATCCAAGGGATTTAATCAGATTGGTATTTGGGCCCAAAAGCCCAAAAGGGAAAGAGAAGGGTTTTATAAACTAAAAGCCAAATCTCTTTCTCCTCTAACCCTAAGCCCCAGCCGCGACTCTCTCTCTCTCTGCGCCTCCCTCCTCGTGGTCTAGCAGCCTCTTTCCTGACGGTGTGCGTGTGTGAGCCTTTGGAGGATCCATCTCTCGGTGGTTCTGCTGATCTCTGACCTGTTCTCTCTCTTTCCGCTGCATAAACAGGTAAAAGGTGAGATCTATATTGTTTCTAATCAAGAGAACCTAGATCTGTATGTTTAGGACTGTTTAATCTGAAGAACTGAATCAGGATTAAAACACCAAACATTCCTTCAGTCTGCGTTGCTCACTGATCTCGTTCACCAATTCATTCCGCTGCCAGTTCAAGGTAAGAACGAGGTTGGTAATTTCAATATAACAAACCCTAGATCCTAGGAGATCCAACAGTGGTATCAGAGCATGGTAGGGTTTAGTCTATTGAATCTAAAGCACTTAAATTCGAATACTGATGTTATTGAATTGATTGTTGCTTGGTAAATCGAATTTTCATGTTGTAAATCTCGGATTATAACCTCTGTTGAAAATACGATGTCTGCGTTTTCGCAGCGTGTCGATCGACACAAAGCGTGTGTCGGTCGACACTAATCTTGTGTCGGTCGACACATCGCGAAAACTCGTAAAAGATATTAGGGTTTTCGCACAGCATCGATCGACGCACTGGGTGTGTTGGTCGATGCACAGCGAAAATGCGAAAGATTTGAAATCGCACTGTGTCGATCGACACACTGGGTGCATCGGTCGACACAGACTATGCGAATGGATAGATCGGTTCAATTGGATTGAACTGGTTATCTCGCATGGTTATGTCGGTTTAATTTATAATCCCTAATACTCTACTGTGTCGATCGACACAGGTTTAATGTCGGTCGACACAAGCCTTACGATTGGTTGAATCGGTTCAATTGGCTTGAACTGGTTATCATGCTTGGTTAAGGCAGATAAGATCGGTTTAAATTGGATGAATTGGTTCAATTGAATTGGACTGGTTATCTCAATTAGAATATACCGATTTAATTGGTTAAGATCAGTTTGATTGGATAAGTCGGTTCAATTGGATTGGACCGGTTATCGCGATTAGTTAAAACTGGTTGAATCGGTTCAGTAAGATGGATTGGTTAAATTGGATTTGACCGGTTATCCCGAATGATTTGTAGGTTGCATATCAAGAGTCGACCAAGTGTGCCAGTCGACACATATGGTGACGATGCGAACCGTAATCGTTTGGTTTTTGAACCAAATGATTAAGAAACCGAACCGAATGACCTAACCCACTGAAATTAGAACGATTAAAACTTAATTAAAATTAGAAGTAAAATGTTCAAAACCTGTCTAATACACATTGGATGTGTGTTAGATCAAAGCTTAGTTTCAATAAGGTCAAATGTCAAGACTCATTTCGTTGTTGTGATAGTCTTGCCAAGAGCTTGGTGTCCACAATTACATGAGTAAGGCAAGTAGTAGTGTTGATGGTCTTGCAGTGCTTGACATCAACTATTGCATGACCTAAGAGATTGAGTTACTAAACTTTTAGAGTTCCATTTCCTCAACTAAATATCAAGTGACCTTGATGTCTTGCCCAATCTTGTCTACTGTCAAGACTCGTGTCGTTTGTTGGATAGTCTTGGAGTCCTTGGTATCCACTGCAACATGAGTAAGGCAGGTGGTCATTGACAGACTTGCAGTGCGACTGTCAGTGATCACAAGACAGAAGAGATTGGTTCACTTGACTGGGCTATCACAAGTTCTGGGCCCAGAGACGTCAGAGTGGATGAGACATGGATTGTCTCATCTACGACCAAGAGTTGTACTGAGTACAATTAGCAATGGTTTGCTTACCTAGATTACTAAACTCTGGGTGATGACGAGTCGTCCACTCAGATTTTAGTGATGTATGGATCTTGGATTATTATATTCATAGAGGAAACATTGTTTGGATATAATGCGAGTTTTCTTATTGGATAAGATTCCTCATTTCCTGAAATCATAACTAAAATTTTCTTTGATTAAAATTTTCAGCCTATGTCTAAAACTACCTTCTCATTACGACCCGTCCTTGAGAAGGACAAGTTAAATGGTTCAAATTTCCTGGATTGGTATCGCAATTTGAGATTAGTCCTCAAGCAGGAGAGTAAGGACTATGTCCTTGAGAAAGCTCTTCCAGAAAGGCATGGGCCAATCGCTCGAATGCAGTATATAATGCTTGGAATAAGCATTATATTGATGTGGTAGATGTGCGTGGTCTGATGTTGGCTACCATGAACTCGGACTTGAAGAGTCAATACGAGAACATGGAGTCACCAATAGAGATGATCACCAGCATGAAACTGAAGTTTCAGGATCTGGCACGAGTTGAGAGATCCCAGATGGTGAAGTCTCTCACTGGATGCAGACTACCAGAGGATGTTCCAATGAGTCCTCATGTCATTAAAATGATGGGTTACGTTGATAACCTGGGGAAACTGGATTGTCCTGTCAGCTTAGAGTTGGCTACTGACATCATTATGCAGTCACTGCCGTCAAGTTATGATAAGTTCATTAAGAATTATATCAAGAAAGGCTTGACGAAGAAGTTGACTGAGCTGCATGGCATGCTCAAGACAGCAGAGCAAAACATCAAAAAGGGTAAAAGATTTGAAAAATCTTGTATAGACAAGGGTGAAGGCAAGGCCGTTCAGATTTGGAATCGCGATAAGCCTGTGTGATCTTTTAAGCCCAATTCAGGCCCATCTGATGTTGATAGATGCTGCTACTGTAAAGAGTTTGGGCATTGGAAGAGAAATTGCATTAAATTCTTGGAAGATTCACAAGAAATGGAGAAGATGTATGGTACTTCTTCTTCAGGTATTGTGTTATTATTTCAAGTTCTACGTATGTATTGGATACTAGTTGTGGTACTGATATTTTGGAAATATGCAGGGCCTAAGCAACAGTAGAACGTTGAAGAAAGGACAAGTGGAACTGCGAGTCTGGTATGGAGCAATGGTTGCTACATGAGTCGTAGAGATTCTCCACTTGTAGGAGCCTTTCAAGCTTGGTTTTGAATTAAGTAATTGCTACTATGTACCTGCTTTATGCAGAAATGTCTTCCATTTTCTTGTGAGAATTTGGATGCTTTTCATTCTGATAAAAGACAAGTTTTGCTCTTTTAATCTTAATGAAATATTATATGGTAGCACCCCTTTTGATAAATGGGTTTTATATTTCAAACCAAGATACACTTGGATATAACATAAATACCAAACGGTTTAAGTCTGATGACTTGATTTTCCTTAGCATAGTCATATTGACCAAATAGAGTGAAGCGGCTTCAGAAGTTCCATAGTTATGGACTTCAGGTTCATTTGATCATGAATTCTGCTTGCTGGGCCAAATGACTAAGGCTTCTTTAGCAGAGCTAAAGAAATAGGCCAGAAGCTCGTTGGGCCTTACACATACTGATGTATGCGGCCCGATGAGCATTGGTGCCAAAGGAAAACTTCAATACTTCATTGACTTATTGATAGCTTCAGTAAGTATGATTGTATTCATTTGATGAGACACGAGTCAGAATCCTTTGGAATGATCAAAGGAGTTTCAGAATGAAGTATAGAACCGATTTGACAGAAGTATCGAGATCCTCGATTAGATCGCGGAGGAAAATACTTGAGTCAAGAATTGGGTGATCATCTAAGTGAGTGTGAAGTCATTTCACAGCTCTTCTCTCCTGAAAACCTTGAATGGTGCTTCTGAGAGAATGAATCGGATCTTATTGGATATGCTCCGATTAATGATGAGTCACATGAATCTTCTATTATTCTTTTAAAATACGCTCTAAAATGAACATGTTTACGCTAAATAAGTTTTCTATCAGAATCATTGAAAAACACCACATTGGATGTGGACTGGGTGATTTCCAAATATGTTTTTATGATTAATTGGGATTGCAAGGTTTG
Source organism: Orychophragmus violaceus (assembly GCA_030180135.1). NCBI lineage: Eukaryota > Viridiplantae > Streptophyta > Magnoliopsida > Brassicales > Brassicaceae > Orychophragmus > Orychophragmus violaceus. Next base: position 64,370,855 of record CM058232.1, on the reverse strand, counting down.
TTTAAGGCAGTTGTCAACAAACAAACTTGAATCCAAATCTGATAGGTGCTGCTTCGCTGGTTGTCCTAGGGAAACCGAGGCTTAGTACTTTTGCAGCCAATCCGAGAACAAATTTTTGTTGTTCGGAACTCTGTTTTTCCAAGAAGAACAGTGGGAGTAAAAGTACAGCTCGAAGAAATTCGAGAAACACAGGAGGCTGTTCAACCTGTTGAGGGAGAGCAGCGGTTGGACCTACAGAGTGCTGTAGGATCGACACCTGTGGATCATGAAATTCGTCGATCCTAATGATGGATCCGTCACTAACCCGAGAGTGATTTCTCGTGACCGATTGCCGTGATCTGATGATCATTGAAAAGTGACGAGCATGCAAAATTCAAAGAAGCGATGGTGAGCCCCAACTCCGAAAAATAGGCTGGGTATGCATGTTAGCTTCACCGATCTATTCATAGATTGAAGCAAACATCTTGGAGTTGGAATCTGCGTTCTGTTAAAACGGTCAAAGGTTTTGACTCTGTCAGGAACGAATAGAAACCGTGCGTTTACAAGTAAACTAGTGGGAGCGTAGTTGCAATTCTCAAACTGTATGTTTAGAACGTACTTAATCTCATAAACGACGTTCCGATGCTAAAAGTCTTGTCAAGATTTGGGTCGGAAGTCAAACTTAACGATGGACATGGGAGAAGCCGCGTAAGCTTTTGGAATATGGATCCATTGAAATGGATCAGAAGAACTAATTGGATCGTGTCAGAATCCTTATGATTATAAGGTACTGGACAGTTCCAATATGCATGATTCCAAGAATGGCTTCACACCAAAGGTCTTATGGCAATGATCTTAGCAAGATGAAGTGTCTTGGACACTGGCTGAGCTAGTGTCTATGAGTGAGATTCCTTTTTGCTCATGCAATAGAATCCATCATGAATGCCATGTTTTGCGCACGTCTAAATGCAGCTGACGCATAAAGCATGACGAGTAGGTACCAATTTGTTCCAGTAAGAGTCACTGGACAGTTATAAGGAATATTCCCAAGTGTTTGAGAAACACTAAGGATATGTTCTTGTACAACTGAGAAAAAGACGAATCTGTTATGAGTAGTTAGACAGACAAAGATGAATCCCGGTTCCCACCTGGTTATGTCTTTTGCCTGAGTAGCGGTGCTGTCTGTTGGAAAGGTTTCCAAGCAGAGGACCGTAGAATAGTGCTTGTTAAAGAATAGCAGTGTGGTTTGTTGGAATGGTTCCAAGCAAGAACACCGCAGCATCTCTCACAACCTAAGCACGAGTTGTATACTGTTGCTGTAGGTACTAGATATCTGAAGACTTGGTCTTGATTCTAGTGGGAGTTAGTTTAGTTATGATGTTCAGATAGATATGATATGGTCATGTTTATGAAAAACTGACATCAACATTATTTGACTATTGGATAATTAAATAATGGTCCCAAAATAAGCTTATGTCATATTATAGGCCATCAAGTTGAGGACTTGATCATGAAACCCTATAAGTAACAAATGACATAAATTATGATGTATCCCTAGTCGAGGTTGTTAAAGTGGGACAATAACAACCGCGAGAGACTAGATTGTGAGGTGACTGTTGACTAAGTTTCATGGAGTCAATGATATGAGTATCACAGTCAGTCACATAGATATATGTTGGTAAACATATGATCGGACATGACCCGCTAATGAGAAGTCTACAAGATAGTTATATCTGTGTCATAAGAGGTTCTCATTACGACTATAGAGTATAGTCCTTAGACCTGAGTTCATCATGCTTTCTTGCATATGAATTGGTACACTTTGACCTTGTCAAACGTCGACCCGTAACTGGCGACTATAACGGCACTGTTCAAGTATATCATGAAGTGTGCGTTGAAACAGGGATGGAACAAGATGAGATTTGTCCCTCCTGAATAACGGGAGATAAATATCTCAGGGCCTATCGAAGATTAAATACTGAGAAAATGTGTGGCCGCACTCAAACGAACTGTAGTTCAGTTGTTTGGATTGTTCAGTATAAGATCAGGAGTTCGATAAACACGATGTTGGCTTAATAAGGATGACACCAATCTTGCCTTATGCCAAATCGAGATATAGAGACAAAAGGATTATAGGAATTGATGATTCCAGTACAAGTGGGAGATTGTTGGGATAGTGTCCTGAAATCACACTTGTACTCACTCTTGATGATAGTTGTGTGTCGAGATCAGACATTCGTATAATACTGGGCGGTTGCAATGTTTTGCTAGAAGCCTCTTGCAATCTGTAAGTTGTAGACTTACTGCCAGTATTATATGATCCTATAGGGTCACACACCTAAGCAAACTGGAAGCTAAAATATGGGAATGATCATTATAGTAATGATCGTATGGATGTGTATTGGATACACATCAATAATGAGTTTCGGGTGGTGTGTCGATCGACACAGTATGTGTGTCGATCGACACAGGGTCGATTCCGAAACTGAGTTTCGGTTTTATGACTTAAACGAATCTGATTAATCATGGTTCGGTTTAAGTCATTCCAGGTCTTTATAAAGTCATATAGTTTCGACCTGGAACCCGAGCCGTCGTCTCTTTCTTGATAGAAGAGGCAGAAACACCAGAAACTAGTAGATCCCATAGATCCGGCACTAGCATCCCGTTTTCCAGCTTGTGTGCGTGTGTATCTGGTAGAGGCAAGGCGTCTGCGTTGCTCACTGATCTCGTTCACCAATTCATTCCGCTGCCAGTTCAAGGTAAGAACGAGGTTGGTAATTTCAATATAACGAACCCTAAATCCTAGGAGATCCAACACAAACACTTTGTTCTCGGACTGGTTGTAAAAGTAGTAAGCCTTGGTTTCCTTAGGATAACCAACAAAGTAGCATTTATCTGATTTGGGTTCGAGCTTATCTGTAATTAACCGCTTAACATAAGCTTCACAACCCCAAATCTTCAGGAAAGACAGACTTGGAACATTTCCAGTCCACATCTCATGTGGTGTCTTTGCAACTGACTTTGACGGAACCCTATTAAGTGTAAACGCAGACGTTTCTAGAGCGTATCCCCAAAAGGATAATGGAAGAGAAGAGTGACTCATCATTGATCGAACCATATCTAATAACGTCTGATTCCTCCTCTCGGACACTCCATTCCATTGAGGTGTTCCAGGAGGAGTGAGTTGTGAAACAATTCCACAATCTCTTAGATGATCACTGAATTCTTGGCTTAAGTATTCTCCTCCACGATCTGATCGAAGAGCCTTAATACTTTTGCCAAGTTGATTCTGTACTTCATTTTGGAATTCTTTGAACCTTTCAAAATATTCCGACTTGTGTCTCATCAAATAGACATAGCCATACCTGCTGAAATCATCAGTAAAGGTGATGAAGTATCGAAAATTTCCTCTGGCACTTGTGCTCATTGGGCCACACACATCGGTATGTATAAGGCCCAATAGGTCGCTGGCCCTTTCATTTTGTTTGTTGAAAGGAGCCTTGGCCATTTTGCCCCGTAAACAAGATTCGCATTTCTTACATGATTCATAATCAAATGAGCCCAGAAGTCCATCACTATGGAGTTTCTGAATCCGTTTCTCATTTATATGGCCCAAACGACAATGCCATAGAAAGGTTTGATTCGTGTCATTTGACTTGAATCTTGATAGGTCAAGAATTAATCCCTATTCTAACTGCAAGTGCACAGTGATGTAGTTGTAGTACTTAGGGTATCGAATCCACAGGGACTTCGGTCAACGATAGATTAAGAACAGTAAAGATTAAAATAGGAGAAATCAATATTGAGAAAGCAGTATATCAAACAGAAAGTAAATAGCAACGAGTTTGTGAGCAAGGAAGCGAAGCGTTAAGTCTAGGGAGTTCTCAGGAAATCAGGAACACATGCAATCAATCGAGCAGTATCTAATTAGGAAATGTTCTAGAACTCAAACACAGATATAGAATTAACCAACTGTCGTTGCGAGAATTCTCTAAGTCTAAGTGCAGCAATCCAAATTCCTTTGCAATTACTAACAGATTAAACCATCTTTAAGATCGAGTTCGATATGTTCACAATCTAATTAAACCAAATTCCTTTGCGAGTAATTCAATTGCTCATCTAGGTTCTTTCTAGCTAATTAACCAACTGTCGTTGCATCAATCAACCTAACATCAATAATTTAAGTGGCCAATTCAGATCAAGCATTAAGAACAATCCTAGACAAAGAAATAGCAGATATGAATCCCTACAGATTGATTAACCTATAATTCCATGAAATCCCTAATGAGAATCCCTAAACTTAACAGGTAATCTACTCAGACATAATCATCGAGACAGAAGACATCATGAATAGAAAACCAAATATTATAAAATCAAATAAAGAATTGGGGTTCGAAATCCTCTCTCATTCGAGAGCAGGATCAGCCCCTAACTCTCTCTGAAAATAAAATAAGACTTAAGAAAAGCGTAGCCTAAACAAGTGGCTAAAAACCCTAATATATAGTCTAAAACACGTTTTGGGCTTCTGTGTAAATATCTGGGCTTTTCTGCAATATCAGCATTCTTCATTAAACCGCCGAGTCTGGCCCATCTCGCATATGCAACGATCGACACCAAAGGTGTGTCGATCCATGCATTCCTCAAATGTCCAAGAGAACTCTATCTCTCGGCCAAACACTCCAAAAAGCTCCAGAAAGTGCCATAATCACCAAATCTGCTCCAAATGTGCTTGTACCTAATAAATACCTGAAAAGACTCTAAAACATAGTAAAGGACTCGATAAATAAGATATATACCATGGTTAAAAGCCCTAAAATCCATGGTATATCAACTCCCCCACACTTAGCTCTTGCTTGCCCTCAAGCAAGTAAAGAACCAAAACATGGTGAAGAGGTTTGAAAACTTTCAGAAACTCTTTTCATCTTAGAAGCAACAACACTCAGATTCCCCTTAGTAATCCACTTGAAAGATTTCACCTGCAGACATCAAGACCAACATGTACTTCCCCCACATTTAGCAACTGTCCTAAGTAAACTCCACAATCACATTCACGCATTCAAATTCACCCTACTGACTTCTGCAAGTATTTAAGTGCGGTCTCACCTAAGGAATATCGATCAAAGGCACATGTACTCTTACCTTGCCAACTCTAGACCACCATACTATCTTTCTCTGGTCTCTTTCTTCTCTTTTCCCTTCCTTAACAACTGATTTTTCCCCATTGGATATCATTTTATTTTTTTTTATCAGTGTTCTTCCCGTTTTGGGGTGTACTTTGGACACATTCCATGGATGCACAGGAGGTAATAGTTTTAGCTACCACTCCCAGAGACCACTTCGGAGTTACTAACTCATCCTCAGTTTATTACTCTTTTTTTTTTTACTTTATGGAAGGGGAGAAGGGAACTAAATATGACATGTTTACAGGCTGTGTCAGAACTAACAAAGGAATCCGACTCAAAGTATTCCAAGCCCTTAGGTGAGAAATCTAAGTCAGTATTAAGTTTGAAGTCAGTAAAAGGATCCTCTGATACCTGAAGTGATGTGGGTGTTCTCAGTAGGCTGATCTGTGATGGGATTTTCTAATAGTCATAGATAGGTCCTGCAACTTCATCCCAATGGTTACTTAAGTTCCTGCAAGTGCTGCTAATCTTCTCAAAAAATCATTGTTTCTTACTTAAACTGATTTTGACTCGATAAAACAAATTTTTGAAAATTAGACTGACTCTTAAGAAAACAAAAGTGTGCGTTAGTAGCTCCTCCCCCACACTTAAAACACACTGTCCCCAGTAGTGTCAAGCTTAGGGTCGGTGAGAATAAATAATCAAATCGAAACAATCCGAAAAGTTGCAGAACACGTACCTGTCGTCGCCCTGTGTCGATCGATGCCACAAGGGTGTCGATCGATGCAAGGCGAATTTTGCTCGCGGTTATGTGAATAACCGATGTCTGGACCGCAATTGAATCGGTAAACCGTAAATCGCAACTGCATCGACCGATGCACTAGGTGTGTCGATCGATGCAAGGCGATTCTGCCTGTTTCTCACGCCTCTGAACACACTTAAACAGAAAAATCAAAACACCAAAATCAAAACGAAAAATGAAAATAAAAACGAACCTAACAGTGGGTTGCCTCCTACTCAGCGCTTGTTTAAAGTCAGTAGCTTGACTATGGGAAGATATCAGATTCATGGTGGTTTCAACAGAGACTTTGAATGTCTCTGTGAATATCTCTTCATCCAGGGTGGTGTGTATGCTGTCAGATCATGAGGTCTCCCAAGGAAAGAGTAAACAGAATCAGGGCGGGAGCGAAGCTTGGGTGGTATACTGCGTTTTCCTGCATTCAAAGCAATGCGGTCAGGAGGTTTAATCTTAGGTGATTTATACCTTACCTTTGGTGCAGATCTGGTGCCTGGAGCTTTCTGCTTATGAGCAGTTATAGGTACTGAAGATGTTAGAGTAAATTCCTGAGGAATCACCATCTTCTTTTCTCTTCTATCAGACGCTGTAGTTCCACCAATCTGAACTGCTTCTTTCAAATAACCATCAGTGGAGATCATCTTCTTATCCACCACCACCATGCACTTCTCTACACTCTGCCCATGTTTAGACCTTATAGGAACTTTTGGGAATGGTATTGGAGGTTTGTAGACCCTTTCCTTAGCAAAAACATCAGATTTGGGCGAAATTGGGTCTGCCCGACTGTCGCGTCGACCAACGCAGAGTGGGTGTCGGTCGTCATTGAATTGATGTCGACCTTCAGTGTCGACAATGGTCAATTTCCGTTCGTCGTAAGAACTCGAAATTGCCGTCAGAACTGCGTGTCGACCGACACTAAGGGGGTGTCGATCAATGCATGTCTCAGACAGACAATATTCATCCAGAAAATCCGAGATTATGCTCTCTTCTTCATCTAGCAACTCAATCTCATCTCTTCAGGTCACAGCTTTGATGGATCTGTACTGTTCAGCTTTCCCAACTTCATTATGCCTTTGTATTGCTTGAGATGTCTGTTGGATTTGAACATCCAGCTTCTTCACATGTGTGCTCAGAGATTCAAACTTCTCATTCAGATTTTCATGCATAGCATCCAACTTCCTGTCGAAGTCTACAGCAGTCTTGGTCTGATCCTCTAGTAACTGCTCCATCATAGATTCCATCTTGCTCTTATAAGCATTAACAGCAGGAGGTGTCTGATATGAGGACGATCCATAGGTTCTCTTATAAGAATTACCTTGCTGATTACCAAACCTGTTTCCTTGGAATCCAGAGCTATTGATGTAGTTCAAATCTTCTTCCTGCTTTTCCAAGAACTGCTACATCATGCTCATCAGCTTATTAGACTGTGTATTGTGAGGAGGAACATGCTGATATGATGGAGATTCATAATCTCTGGTGAATGAATAGGAACCATAGCCTCTGTAGAACGAGTTATTCTGCTGATTTTCCAACATCCGTTCCATCATTCCCATCATCTTACGCGATGTGTCGATCGATGCAGAGTAGCGTCAATTGATGCAAGCTCGAGAATGCAACGATCGACACACAGGACCGTGTCGATCGATGTAGGGCGATTACAGGCGTACCTGAAACGCAAGAACAGAAAAGAAAAAAAAAATTAGTAGCAAAAAATAAAAACGAAAAACCTAGTCTAAACCCTAAGTTCAAATCTATCGAAGACTCAAAAGAGTCCCCGGTAACGGCGCCAAAAACTTGATAGGTCAAGAATTAATCCATATTCTAACTGCAAGTGCACAGTGATGTAGTTGTAGTACTTAGGGTATCGAATCCACAGGGACTCCGGTCAACGATAGATTAAGAACAGTAAAGATTAAACTAGGAGAAATCAATATTGAGAAAGCAGTAAATCAAACAGAAAGTAAATAGCAGCGTGTTTGTGAGCAAGGAAGCGAAGCGTTAAGTCTAGGGAGTTCTCAGGAAATCAGGAACACAGGCAATCAATCGAGCAGGATCTAATTAGGAACTGTTCTAGAAATCAAACACAGATATATAATTAACCAACTGTCGTTGCGAGAATTCTCTAAGTCTGAGTGCAGCAATCCAAATTCCTTTGCAATTACTAACAGATTAAACCAGCTTTAAGATCGAGTTCGATATGGTCACAATCTAATTAAACCAAATTCCTTTGCGAGTAATTCAATTGCTCATCTAGGTTCTTTCTAGCTAATTAACCAACTATCGTTGCATCAATCAACCTAACATCAATAATCTAAGTGGCCAATTCAGATCAAGCATTAAGAACAATCCTAGACAAAGAAATAGCATATATGAATCCCTACAGATTGATTAACCTATAATTCTATGAAATCCCTAATGAGAATCCCTAAACTTAACAAGTAATCTACTCAGACATAATCATCGAGACAGAAGACATCATGAATAGAAAACCAAATATTATAAAATCAAATAAAGAATTGGGGTTCGAAATCCTCTCTCATTCGAGAGCAGGATCAGCCCCTAACTCTCTCTGAAAATAAAATAAGACTTAAGAAAAGTGTAGCCTAAACAAGTGGCTAAAAACCCTAATATATAGTCTAAAACACGTTTTGGGCTTCTGTGTAAATATCTGGGCTTTTTTGCAATATCAGCATTCTTCATTAAACCGCCGAGTCTGGCCCATCTCGCATATGCAACGATCGACACCAAAGGTGTGTCGATCCATTCATTCCTCAAATGTCCAAGAGAACTCTATCTCTCGGCCAAACACTCCAAAAAGCTCCAGAAAGTGCCATAATCACCAAATCTGCTCCAAATGTGCTTGTACCTAATAAATACCTGAAAAGACTCTAAAACATAGTAAAGGACTCGATAAATAAGATATATACCATGGTTAAAAGCCCTAAAATCCATGGTATATCAAATCTCTTGGTGTTAATGTTATAGATTGGTGTGCTTTGGTTTAAAACATAAAGGTCATTCTCTAATGGGCTGCTACCATAAAATATATCATTGTAATCAAAAGAACAACATTTATTCTTAATTGAAAACTGATATCCTTCTATATCCAAAACAGGAATAGAAATAATATTTCTGCTAATAGCAGGTACATAGTAGCAATTATTAAGTTCTAAAACCAAACCGGAAGGTAAAGACAAATTAAATGTTCCTACGGCTAATGCAGCAACTCTTGCTCCATTCCCCATGCGCAGGTCCACTTGTCCTTTCTCCAACGTCCTACTGTTGCTTAGCCCCTGCATATTTGTACAAATATGAGCACCACAACCGGTAACCAATACCCAAGAAGTAGAACAAGAAGTAGTAACATTTACTTCTATAACATAAATACCTGAAGACGAAGTCTCGAAAGTCTTCTTCTTCTTCTTCTTCTCTTCCAGGAATTTGTTGCAATTTCTCTTCCAATGCCCAAGCTCATTACAGTAATGGCACTTATCAGTCTCAGATGGGCCGGGCTTGGGTTTGGCAGCTGGCGCAGGCTTGTCCTGGTTCTCAACCTGAACGGCCTTGCCCTTTCCCTTACCCTTGCCAAGTTTCTTAAACTTCTTGCCTCCTTGTACCATAAGTACGGTTGGAGTGCCCTTCTTGATATTTGGCTCAGCTGTCTTGAGCATACCATGCAGTTCAGTCAACGTCTTCGTCAAGTTGTTCATGTTGTAGTTCATAACAAACTGATCATAGCTTGACGGCAGTGACTGCAGAATGATGTCAGTAGCCAACTCTTGGCTAATGGGACAATCCAGCTTCCCCAGGTTATCAATATAACCCATCATCTTTATGACATGAGGACTTACTGGACCGTCCTTTGGTAGCTTGCATTCAATGAGAAACTTAACCGTATGGTACCTCTCAGTTCGTGCCTGCTCCCGAAACATACTTTTCAGGCTAGTGATCATCTCCATGGGCGACTCCACGTTCTCGTATTGCTTCTGCAAGTCCGAGTTCATGGTAGCCAACATGAGACAAGTCACATCGACCACATCATTAGAATGCTTATCCCAAGCATTCCTTTCTGCATGTGGAGCATTGGCTCTCGGTTTTTCAGGGAGAACATTTTCCAGGACATAGTCCCTTTTCTCCTGCTTGAGAACAATTCTCAAGTTCCGATACCATTCGAGAAAATTCGATCCATTTAATTTGTCCTTCTCAAGGACGGATCGCAGGGAGAAAGTGTTGTGATGAGAGTTAGTCATAGCTGAGATCAAAGAAAGGAAAGGATTTAGTTATGATGTTCAAGAAATGATAAATCTTAACTATTAAGAAAACTCACATTATATTCAAACAATGTTTCCTCAAATGAATATAATGATCCAAGATCCATACTTTACTAAATTTGAGTGAGCCACTGGCTATCACCCAAATTTTAGCTATCTAGGTAAGCAACAACTTTGCTAGTTGTATCCAATACAACTCTTGGTTGTGGATTTACATCTCATGTCCAATCCACCTGATGTCTATGGGCCCAAAACGATTTTGATGGCCCATTCAAGTAAACCAATCTTTTGAGTCATGTAATTGTTGATGTCTTGCACTGCAAGTCCATCAACACAACTACTTCCTGTCTTACTTATGTAATTGTGGACATCTTGCACTGCAAGTCTATATCACAATGAAACAAGTCTTGACAGTTGACAAGATTGGGAAGACATCAAGTATTACTTGATATTTTTGGTTGAGGAACGAAACCTTTAAAAACGTTCAGTTTTATTATGTTTTAATTCTTCTAATTAAAATTGATTTATCCTGGTTTGGTCCTGTGATTTCAGGTTCAATAACCTAAATCAACGGATCTTGTGTCGACCGACACTACTTTAGTGTCGATCGATCCAGACTAACCAAAACCAATTTGCGATAGCCGATCAACCCAATTGATCCGGCTTTGTGATAACCGGTCTGCATCGATCGACACTACATTAGTGTCGGTCGATGCTAACCTTATCAACTCAATCACAATAAATCGATTTAGCGGTTTAACCAAGTTAGCTAACCGGTCCAATCCAATTGAACAGATCAACTTGACCGAAAGGTCTGTGTCGACCGACACAACTCTTGTCTCGATCGTCACAGTTAGGTTAAACCTAAGTTTCGTTCGGGTTATCCTTATGTGTCGATCGACACCGGATTGGTATCGATCGACACACGGCGATAAACCCTAATCGTTTTTCAGCATATAACCTAAACTAGATTATCATGATCAAAATGAGTTTTAGCATGCTTGTTTCAACTATACAGTGATCTAGATTAAACTAATCTAATCAACATGCTACTGATTCAATAGAACCCTAAGGCTCGGATACCACTGTAGGAATTTCTAGCAGTTCTAATCAGATTAGCAACCCTAGTCTGAATTCCGTAGCCTAGGATCTAGGGTTCATGTTATATTGAATCTACAGATCTCGAAGTTACCTGGCGATTAGCAGCGGAAGGGTTTTGCAAGTACTCGAGATTCTCAGTGCCTCAATTGCTGCGCCTCTACTGGTATCCACACGCACACGAACTGAACAGTTGGGATGCTAGTGCCTTTTGAGATCAGATCTCTTGAGAGGTTTCTAGTTTCACTTTTTGGCTGTGAATTAGGTCAGAGTGGGTGTAAAAGTCGACCATATATCATATATATGTTGACTCAAACCACGACCCGAATAACCAACGATTAAACCGAAGTTAATCTGGCCATTCGCGATCTGTGTCGATCGATGCACATTCTGTGTCGATCGACACTGCCTCAGAAACTCGATATTGAATGCATATCAAATATGCATTTATCAGATCATTACACTAATGATCAACCTCACATTCTATGTTCAGTTTGCTTAGGTGTGTGACCCTGTAGGATCATATAACACTAGCAATGGGTTCTAAACTCATTGATCATAAGTGGCTTCTAGCAAAGCATTATGATTGCCTAGTATTATATGACTGTCTCATCTCGACAATACAACTCTCACTTAGACTAAGTACAATAGATTTCAGGACATTCCCAACATCCAGATGCATCAGACAGGCCTCCTTCTTCACGTACTCAGCCAACTTCCCTTTCAGCTCCACCTCTCGGGCCTTAGCTGCCTGAAGAACGAGTTTGAGCTCGGTTACCGCCTTCTTGGCACCCATGAGCTCGCTATCCTGAGGTACATCCTTCATCTCACGCTCGACCCTTACAGCGAAGTTGTTTGCAGCCTCGAGCGACTGTGTAAATAGAACAAAATATAAACGAAGCACACAAAGAATGCCTTAGGCAAAAATAAAAGAAAGAATCTCTACCTTCCCATATGCCGCCATCGGTATAGGCCTCTCTGAGTGCCATGTCACTGACGATCGGAAGCTGAAGACGAGCAGGCTTTAAATGCATGAGCAGATAAGCCACCCCCGTCGGGTCGTCCGCTAAGGGACACTCCTTCTGGTGCCTAAACCGTCAGCTAAAAGTCCCAGCGGACCCTAAAAAGGTCAGCCTCGTTTCGACCTCTTGGCTCGCCCTTCGCGATTTCACCTCTGCGTCAATTCGCTGACACTTTGGAGTAGAAGGATGAGACCCTCCCCGGTTCTGGCCATTCGAGCCCTTGGAGCCGTTCAAATGAGAATGATTTGGACCAGCTCCTTGGATTGAGCTGGAGAGGTATCATGGCCGACTTCCGTAGTAGGTGGGAGCTTCGGCTCCTGATTAACCTCCTCAGGAACGAGAATTGGCGGTGGAGGAGCCTGGCCGAGGGCAAATAGAATGGCATCGCCCAAATCGCCCTTTTCATCTTTTTCACCTAGTCAAATGGATCCTTCCCATGGAAACGCGTACTTCCTCTGCGAGACATCCTCTCGCGCGGGGGAGTGCTAACAACTGAGTTACTAGCCGAGTTGGTTCGACCTACACACAAAGAGCGAACTCAAAGTCAGATGTTTTCACATCTAAATAGATAATAAATGAAAGATTAATAGGTCCTTAATTGTATCGGTCCGCTCCGCTACACGAAGTGGAGGATCGATGATCCAAAACGGAGAAGAATGTTGAGGAGCTAGTGGGAGCTGGACTTCTCAAGGAATCTGAGGCTTGTTTTGAGGAGGTCATTGAGGCTCGGAACCAAGAGCAGTTCGAATGCGCTCCAGAATAAAATTGTTCCAATCTACGTCGCCTCTCCTTAGACGAGGAACAGACCTTCTGTCACAAGATTTAAAGGCACCGAATCGGGAGTCTCTGCAAAAAAAACCAAAAAAAAAAAACAAAAGGATTATTAAGAGTTTGACATTTTGACAAATAAAAGCTAATTCGAACCAGAAGAAACCCCTAATCCTAACCAACACTGACAGCCCATCGAGTTCGGATGACCGAATTGTCGAAATTCCCAACCAAAGCTTTGGTTATTCCGGAAAACAAATAGCGTTCCTTCGAATCGTCTCACGGAGGGGTATTCTCCAAGATCTTCCCGAACCGAGGAGAGAGGTAATACATCCCCAGAGCCCTGACATTGTATTTGACCTGAAAAAATCTCAGGATTTGCTCGGCTCCGAACTCAATCCCTTCCTTGATGGCTCGAACCCCAAGCATGATGACATACCGAACAAGATTTGGAGTCATCTACGAGAGTTGTAGTTGCGCTCAAACCCACGAGACGAGACGAGACGTGGGATCGAGAAAAAGAGCCCACACTTGTCGAAGTATGCATAAGAGGCACATCAAAACCCATCTCGGACCTTCTCTGGAGACTTTAGCTTGGTTGGAATAACCATTTCCACATCCGTTGGAATCCGGCACTTTGTTCGCAGATTTGCTAAATGACGCAAATTTAGCGTCGAAGTCGGATGGGTACCATATGGATCCGCAGAGGTTGAAGTGCTTTCCATCTATCTGTTCTTCGGCGCCGTGATAGTCGGTTGATTCGAGCAGAAAAGAGAATGAAACAAGCTTTCTAGGGAAAGAGATTTTGGAAACTATGAAATTCTAAGAAAACAGAGCGAGAAAGAAAAACTGTAAATGGAACAATGAGAAGTTACCTCAGATTTTTAGTGTGACTTGTAGTGGAAAACGTGAAGAGGTAACCTCCCATTTAAAGAAAACTTGCGCCTCCTTTTATCGAGATCGATAGGTACTTCCATATCCCCCAAATATCAACCGTTGATTTTAAACTCATGATAGTGACTAGGAGTTTAATCATTTTCTTAAGGAGTTCGAGATCCTAGGGATCTTTCGTATTCCCGCTATCTAGACCATCGATTTAAGATCCACGATTTTTGGTAAACGGTCAGAGATTACATTACTCTTCCGCGGATCGGACGAAATCTGTTATGATCTCTGATCCCAACCGTCTGATAAACGACCAAATTAACGGTCAATGATAAGATCTTAATTGTCGTATCCTCGAAATCGAATCCATGCGCCGCGACTTATCGAACAATTCGTATCTCGCATCTCGATGGTCCGTTTAAATACAAGATCTACGGTGCGAGAAAGAAAATCATTAGATATCAATACTGAGGGCGGCGCGCAGCTTCCCGAGATTGTCTACTGCCCATTAACCTCGAGCTATCGAGCTAATGAACTGGGGGGCTATTGTTGGCACTGGATTTCTCACTAAGAAACCCGGCCCTCTAAATAACAGAAAGGCCCAATCATGATTCGGGCCCATTAGATTGCAAGTCAGACAAATCCCAGAAGACCAATGTTTATCAAAAAGAGATCGAGCTGATCGGTGAGATCAATGTCGACATGACGATCCTAGCGAGAATGAGTCTTCATACATCTGAACGATCTCTGTGAATCAAGGATCAGGGGAGAGATCGTCGCTAACAAGAACTCACAAGAAAATCAGAGCAGGAAGATCGAGGATCGAAGCTATTTAAAGAGAAGAGAAGTCATTCTCGCAAAAAAAAAAAAAAAATCCAATTTCAATACAGAAACCACTTCGACTAGAGATATTCGACCTCATTCTTTCTATAATTCGATTCGTTTGTATAAGTTATTATTTCGGCATTCAATGCTAAATACAATCTTTAATTCATAGGAAATTTACATTCAAATTCTTTTAGTTCAAATCCATGTTACAAACAAATCCTTGGTGTGAATCATTGATCTCACAGAGAGGGGGGAATGTTCCTTCTATGGGGTTCTCTTGCGTTTAGCTCTTTTCTTTTTCTTTTTCTTTTCCTTTTCTTTCGCTTCTGGTTTTTCATCTTCGGTGTCGCTGTTTTTGGCTGCTAGCAAATGGTCATTGGACCCGCATTCTTCGGAAGAGTGCCCATTTCTGTTGTGGTACTTGGAAAACTTGTTTGCGTTGTAGGGCATTCTCCATTGGGGCTTGCCGTTTACCGTCAGGCAGTGTTGTCCTTTACCGGAAGATTCCTTTTTGACATTTTTCTTTTGGCTCGCATTGTATTTTTCAGAGGCTGCTGCTACATCTTCTCCTTGCTCCGCATAGTACGTAGCTTTGTGAAAAACGTCGTCTAAGGACGTGCGAGGTCAAACTGTGAGTTCTTTCTTGAACTCTGATGTGAACCAGAGTCCATTTTGGAGAGCTGCAATTGCTATCGTTTCGTTTAGGTCTGCGATACGCGACTTGAGCTCGCAGAACCTGCAAATGTAAGCTCTAAGGGACTCCTCGGGTCCTTGCTAAGGCCCAGAGGTCAGCTTCCGATGTTTTCTCTTCGATAAAAATTGGGTATTGCTTCAGGAATATTGATATGAGTTCGGTGAAGTTGGGGATCAAATTTCCTTTTGACTTACAAACCATTCAAGTGTGGTGCCGGTGAGGTTCTCGGCTAGGAGCTTGCAGTAGCCTGCCTCTTTTTCCTCATCTTTGAGGTGGGCACGAGAGACTGCGAGTCGGAAGGCTCAAACATGGGCTTTCTGATCAGAGGTTCTCGAGTACCTAGAATTTAAATCTTTACAATGTTCTGGATCCAAACATTAGTGATTTTATCCGTGAATGGAGTTCGACGGGTTTCCTCGATCACTTGATCGATGTTCAGTGTAGAGCTTGTTGCAATATGGAATGCGGCTTGGAGGCTGATATATCATGGTTTTTAGGTGTTTTAGGCCATGATATATGTACATAATCGAGTCTTCTATAGAGTCTTTCGAGTCCTTTCAGGTACTTTACAGGTTTTATCACGTTTGGAGCTTACTTAGACATTATGGCGCATTCTGGAGCTTTATAGAGCATTCATGCGATTGCAGAAGAGTTGATATGATCGTTTGGCTTTGGTGTCGATCGACACCACTCAGGTGTCGGTCGACACGGTTCGCGAGCAGAAAGATTTGGCCTATTAATGAAAACTTTGAAGAATCTGAAAATTAGTCCAGAAGTTTCTCATAATTACAAAGTGACCCAAATCGTGTTTTAGCTTTTAGTTAGGTTTTACAGCCATTGTTTAGGCCAAGTTTTATTCAAGCTTTCTTTTAGCAGAGATTAGGAGATTTGGGGCTGGTTTTGTTCTCGAGAAAGACTTAATTTCAAACCCCTGTTCTTACTCTTTTTGATTTATCTATGATATCTATTTTGACTATGTTTTCTGTTATGATCGCTATGTCTGAGTAGATCTCTTGTTAGGTTAGGGAATTCTCATTAGAGATTTGAAGGAATGCTAGATTAATTGATTAACTTGGATTCATCATCTAGTTCTTCATCTAAATCGTTTGTAACGCTTAATCTGAACTGGCCATTTAGATTATTGATATTAGGTTGATTTACACAACGAGAGTTGGTTAAATAGCTAGAAAGAATTTAGGTGAGCAACTTATCTATTCGCAAAGAGATTTGGTCTAGAGAAGTTGTGAACAAACGAACTTGGAATTAATGCATGTCTGGAACTCTAGGATTCGCAACGAGAGTTGGCTTGCTAGGTTGTTAGACATAGATAATTATCACAGCCTGAGCTGGTTAGTTTTACTTCTGTGATTCTAGTTCAAGAGCGCTATAGATTGAATCATGATTGTTGTTATCTGATATCCTGATTTCCTGAGAACTTCCTGAAACCTGACGCCTTCGTTAATTGCTTATATTCACCTCACTTCATTTGTTTACTTGATGTCTGGTTTACTGCTTTACAATCTGCTTCGCTTAGCTTAATTTGATTACTCATAATCTATCGTGTGAGCCGTGAGTCCTTGTGGATTCGATACCCTAAGTACTACATTGCATAACTGTGTGCTTGCAGTAGAATGGGATTAAAACTCTGAGCCTATCAAGTCTTTGGCGCCGCTGCCGGGGACTCAACTGAGTTCGCCGATAGATTCAGTATTAGAATTTAGACGAAGCATTTTTTTCTAGTTTACTCACGTTCTTTTTTCTTGGGTGTTGCAGGAACCGCTCAGTGTCGACCGACAATAGTAGTGAATCGGTCGACACCAGTCACGACCAGAGACACCAAGAGCTTGAGCACTTAGCAGGTTTCTCTCTATGGAACCTGTAATTCTGATTCGCGGTAAAGACGGCATTTTAGGAGACCAAGAGGGTCATATATGCAACGCGAAAGGTCAGAAACTAGATGGGGATGGAAATCCCATCGTGCCAGATGTTGCCGTGGGCGCGGAACATGCACAACAGGAAACTGGTCACAAGAAGACACTTGCTGGTTACAACAGACCGGATCAATTCTATGCTAATCGGTATGCGATTCGACCACCTCCATTTACCAGAGCTGAGTTCAGGCTGAAACCAGAGTACTAAGCATTGTTGGGCAGCATCAGTTTCATGGTCTCTCTAGCGAGCATCCTATGGATCACATAGAGACATTCGAGGGATTGGCTAGCAGTATTAAGGCTGAAGGAATCTCATTCGATTATCTTTTCTGCAAACTCTTCCCATTTTCTCTCAATGGAGAAGCAGCCCACTGGTTGAAACAGCTACCACCAGGATCTTTGACTACTTGGGATGCGGTTAAGAGAGAGTTCCTTAGACACTTTTATGATGATGCTAGATCCGACCAGCTTAGACAAGATCTTTTGACATTCAAGCAAGGACCTGCAGAGCCTTTTAAGACTGCTTGGGTGAGGTTCAAGAGGTACCAAAGAGATTGTCCACACCATGGTTTCTCTGAAGTACAGCTGTTGTGTGTCTTCTTCAGAGGAGTTGATTTGTGGTATCAGACAGCTATGGATGCTGCAAGTAATGGGAACTTCTATACCAAAACACCAGGGGAAGCTAAGGAGCTTATTGAGAACTTGATAACTAGCAATAGTGTCAAGAATGCTGACAAGAAAAGGCAGAGATCTGGTGGCAAAGACGATAGCTTGCAAATAGCCGAGATGAGGGACAAAATTGATTCTGTCCACAGCGTCCTATTTAGGAAGAGGCAAATCGGATCTGAAGCTGAAGCTGAAGAGTTTGCAGAGGTGAACTACATCGCTGGGACTGATTATTATGAGCCGACATATAGAAATCAGCAGAGACAAAATTCTGGTTACACACCAAGGTCAAGTGACAATGGTTATTTCACTCACCAAGCTCCTCCCACTAGTGAGCAGACAAAGATTGAGTCCATGCTTGAGCAGTTGCTTCTTGGGCAGAATAAGATGACAGGAGATCTGAATGGAAAGCTGGATTCCATGTATCAAGATCTAAGTGGGAAATTGGAGGCTTTGACAAGCAGAGTTGATGATCTGGATACTAGGATGACGCAAGCAGAGGCCGGTATTAAGGAAAGGATGACTCGATCTCAGAAAGAACATGTTAAAGCGGTTTTGGTAGAGGACGAAGCTGATCAGAATTATGATGTAAAGACTTTGGAGCTACAAAATTCGAGTGAAATTTGAAATAAAGACCATGTGACGATCGACACACAGCCGTGTCGGTCGACAACTGTTTCGAATTTTCGTGACGAACCGAAATCGACCCACCTCGTCATTAAGGTCGATTCGAATCATGTCAATGTCGATCGACATCACTTCAGTGTCGATCGACACCATGGACGTGAGCAGCCAGTTTGTCCAGAGAAACCAAATGTGGCCAAAGAGAGAGTCTACAAACCAAAAATTCCATTCCCTAGGAAGCCTAAGCAAGAGATTCAGTTGGAAAGGTACAAGAAGTTAATGAGAGATAAGCTAACTGAAGTTCCATTGATTGACACTAATAAGACCATTCCTCTGGTGAAGAGATATGTTACAGACATACTTTCTAGTAATATGACTGACGAAAAAGGTGTCTTGATGGTCTCTGAAGTGTGTGATGCTGTTATTCATGGCAGGATTCCTGAGAAACTAAAGGATCCAAGGAGTTTCATGATAGACTGTTATTTATACAAAGATAGATTTAAGAGGTCATTGTGTGATCTTGGCTCAAGTGTGCATCTCATGCCATACTATGTGGCTATGAGATTAGGATTGTTGAACTTCCAGCCTACTACACTACAAGAAATATGAGTATTGGTAGCAGTCCATTGTAGCACTAATTTACTAATTGCTACTAAAAGTGCCAGAATCGGATTACAACTCTATCGTAGCATTAAATTCGCGCTAAGAAAGATTTACATTAAACGGGAAGATAAAAATCCATTGTGGAGCCAGTTTTGTTTAACCGTAACACTTTATTGCGCCAACACTTATCGAAATTTTGGTTTTGGCTCTTTCTTTTTTTTTTTTTAGGCAAATTTTCCCCCTTTTCCTAATCCAAAAAAATCCGTCTAGGCTCGGGCCAAAAGAAAGTTCATCTCTTTTACTGCTTAGAGTGCAAAGAACTTGCTCACAAAATCGCCGCGGAATCTGATCACATCACTCTTCAATCCATCAACTAGAGGTTAAATTTTTACTCTTTCAATAAAGTTCATGGGTTTCTGTGAGTTTAGGTTAAGTAAAAATCATGACTTTATTGTGAAATTTGGATTCACTCTGCTCCAGAATCTGCGTTTGCTTGTGTGGCTGTTTGAATTGAGGCCTAAGACGTTCTCTCCGACCCTCAGAAGCGTCAGATCTACAATCTTTACGGCGAAGAAGGTCTCAAATCTGGGAAAATCCCCAACTCCTCGGCGTCTTCTTCGTGCGAGGCTTCCTCTTCGTCTTCCTCCCGACCGCCGCACTTTTACCACCAGCACAGGCAGCATGCCTAACGCCGCGTCGTTCCGTTTCAACCCTAGAGACGCGGAGGATATCTATGCTGGTGGCGGAGGAAACTCCGGAGGAGGAGGCGCGGGTATGAGAGGACACAAAACGTTCAGGGATGGGAGTTTCAGGAATGGTCATTTCAACGCTGGTGGTAATTACAGTGCCAATGATCATAACAGTGAGTTTAGGAAAGCTCCAGCCTTGTAGAAGCCATTGCCCTCTAGTTTGGAGGATCTCTGCAAAGGTATGAAGAAGAAGATGCGGTTATCAAGAAATGTCTACGATGCTTCTGGGTATGGTTCCTTCTCATCTCCTTCTTTATATATACATTGGAAGATTCAAGACAAATCGAGAGCTTTAAGTTTTCATTCATTCATTGCTGTTGTACAAGACTATTTGGGTATGATTGGTTTTGGCTGAGAAAAGCTTATACTTTTTTGATATCTCTAGAAAAAATTGTTCTGGTTGGTCAAAAGTCGAATTTGTTGGAATGAGAAATGGTTACTTTATTAGTTGGAATCATCAAGCGGTCAATTCATGACAGAAATGACAATGTGGTTTTCAACATTCTCAAAATTGAACTCTTTGGATGTTAGAAGGCAACAAGTTGTGTGGTCGTTTAGGCAGATGCTAGCAAAGATTATCATGTCCTCTTAATCTCCGGTTTTGCAGTTTACACTGCAGGAACCTTGTATGATGGATTCTTGCTTCGTATATTTGTAAGTCTCTAATTATCAATGATTTCTTCTGCTCATTATTTTATATCCAAGAGTTGTGTTTACTGATTCTATCTCTAATTCATTTTGCCAAAACAGCAGGATGAGAGTATTAGATATGATTATCAGAATCTCGTTAGTGGAAAGAGCTTATCCTTGCATTCTTGTTTACAAAAGAAGATCTTAATTTATCTTGGTATGATGAGAAATGATGGTGAAGGCATTTCAATGCGGGGATGATGCTTACATTGAGACATCAAAGGCTACTGCATCAGGCACTGGTAAGAAAGCTGTCAAGTACGCTCGCCATGAAGATGCCATTGTCCAAACCAGAACAGGTGGAGACGGATTCAAGCCTAGTATTCAGTTACCTTTTAACTTGTTCTCTGGTTTTATTTGTGACTTGGTTCGATGGTTAGATGCTCTCTTTGGGAGTTCATGGTTTTCATGTATTGACTAAGTGTGTTTTGGATATTTAATGGAAAAGCATCTGATATTTTATGATTTATTTGTGTATTTATTAAAGTTATCTAAAACAAAAAACTAAAACTTACAAAAGATAAATAGAAAAGTTATGATTTTTGGAACCATATACCCCAAAACCATAAATCATACTTTAAACCTTAAATTTTTAATTGTAAATACATAAAATTAATATTTTTCAAACAATAATCTCAAACCTTAAACATAAACCCTTAAACATAAACCCTTAAACCCCTAAACTCCTAAACCCTAACCTCCAAACTTGAATCATATCATAAGCTATAAACTAAATATAATCACTAATTAAAAAAATATAAATAACAAAATGTCAAACTTAATTCAATACTCTAAACACAACCCTAAACTTAATATGCAAAAACAAATCAACACTTATAAAAAATTCAAGTATACATTAATAGATAGGGTTTAGGATTTAATGATTAAGGTTTAGGGTAAAGTGTTAGTTAGTGTGTAGGATTGTAATAGATAGGGTTTAGGATTTTTGTAATATAAATTTTGTATTTCTATTTTATACTTAAAACTTAAAATAATATAAATTATTAATTATACTATAAATAAAATATATCATTATCGTTATAAATGTATAAAAAATTAAAATTTAAGTATAAATAATGTTTAGAGTTTGAATCCTAACTCTATACCCCAAAATCATAAATCTTACTTTAAATAAGATTTAAGGTTTAAAATAATATTATTTTATTTTAGATTTTAGAGCATTGTGTTATAAATTTAGGGTTTAGGGTATTGGAATATACGGTTTAGGTTAATCGAAATTTCAATAATTAAAAATGATTTCAAACGGACTTTGAAATTTAAAATCAATTGTGAGTTCGAACTAGAATATGAACCAACATACTAGGGTATAAAATTAAGATAATATATATACCATTTTTTTTTTGCATCGATAACATCTATACCCTAAACCCCTAAATTTCTTCTTTTTCATATTGTCATACTTATCTTATAGCCAAGATAATGATAATTTGTTTAGAGTATAAATAAGATTTAGGGTTTGAACCCTAACCCTATACCCCAAATTGTATATACATAAAATAATATTTTCAACATTAATCTCAAACGCTATATATTAAGCGTGACACAAAAAAAATTAAGTAGCCGACGAAAAATTGGCTCCAACATTTTTTTTCTTTCCCTCCCATTCTTTCATATTCCCGCTCATTATTTTTAGTCTATCTAAAATACACATTTTTAACCTAAACTTGTAACACACAAACTCAACTCTCATTCTCTCACTCCACCACCATCTCCAGCTTCTCCTGAAAGACTCTCTCCATTTCCACCACCATCTCCAATTCATTCGCCGTCACTCACTCGCTCCGAGATGTTGTCTCCTCCGTCAGTTTCCGTTCCGACGGTGCTCTTTTTGTCGCGTCAGATCTCTCCGGTCAGTTGCTGAAGCGGTGAGATTCTTCTTCTTCTTATTCGGTTTTCGTTGAGACTAGGGTTTGTCATTGATGAAGCGGTGAAACTCTCTTGCGAAGGGTTCTTAGATTATCAGATTGAATCCGCTCTCTCGTCTCTTAGGGTAACTTCTCGCCTTTGTCGGGATTTCGGTTTAATATTGAAGATTTTATTCAGTTTCTCCGTTTTATGGGAGATTCCTGATACAATCGTCTTTTTGTTTAAGGATGGTGCGACGTTTGAGACTGCACTTGATTGGCTCTGTTTGAACTTTCTGAGTCACGAGTTGCCTGTGAACTTTTCTACCGGAGCTTCTCACTTTCCTACTACAGGTACGTTGAATATTCTATGCGAATTGTTCCGATGTTTGTCTTGCATTTACGCTTGTACCTTCCTGTTGGTGAAGTAGCAGGTTCTGTGAGTGTGATATCGACCTCGAGGAAAGGTTGTAATGAATCTGCTGAATCTTCCGGAATTCCTACCATAGGTAAGTGTAATATCACGCCAATAAACACTTTAAAAGGTTGTATATTTTCGGGACATGTTTTTAACATGCATTGATGCTTGTACCTTCTTATTGGTGTTGCAGACTGTTCTGTGGGTAAGTCTGCTAAGTCTTTAGCCCAGGAAAAGCAGGGAGAGCCTGAAGTTTTAGTTCGTGTGAAGGGAAAGCGAGATGAAGAAGATACGCTTAGTTCTTGTCAATCATCTCAAGCTGATTGGATACGTCAGTACATGAGAAGATTGGAAGAGGTACTCTTTTGTATAACCATTTTTACAAAAGATTTGATCTGAAAACAATACTTAATTCACATTGGTTTGCTTTTTGAATTAAATATTTCAAGAAGAAATGGAATCTTCAAACGATGAGGAGGTATTCTACTATTATATCTATACAGTTTTCTTGTATCTAATAAAATGATGTCACTTTTACAGAACTATGAATATTTAGAAGCATTTGAATGTGGATCATGAAGTTTTATTGTGTTGAAAAAGCTATCACGTGGGTTAAGTTTATTTAATTAATACATTAGAGACTTGACTTAAATTTTGTTTATATGGAGCTTGAGCTACTGAAAAACTCTTAGGATGGAGATCTAGTCATGGTACCCTTCATAACACAACATTCTTGAAGCGTTTCTAACAAAAGGACTTGTATTAAAGGAGTGAAGTTTTCCACTGCTGGTGACATTGGGGACGCTGATGGGGACGATGAAGACTTAGCGGTTTGGTTTGATGTCATATAGAGTTTGAGTTAGTTTTAGTTAGTATAAGACTTGGTATGTAGTTTTTGGATAATTTATGTTTATATGTATTCTTTGGATAATTTATGGAATATAAAAGTTTTATATAAATCTAATAAATAAATATTATGCAAAAAATAATTCAAATAAATGAAATAAAATAGTATTATAATTTATAAAAATTCACAGCAATATAAAATATCACGGAACAGTATTTAACAGCACTATATTTATGTTATAATATAATAAATTACAGCACTACAAAAATGATACGAAAACTCGAATAATAGCACTGATACGGCGCGATGAAATAATTTCCGATAGCGATTATATAATGCTACAATATGTCCATTTATTATAGCATTAAAAAACGCTATGGTAGGAGGGGGGTCTATTATAGCTGCGGCTGACATAGCGTTCATGAAAACGCTACCAAAACCCTATGGTAGCGTTTTCGGTGTGCTACCAATGCCGATATTTCTTGTAGTGCTAGGATCTCTCTTGTCCTTGGTGATCGATCAAAGAGGTATCCAGAAGGAGTTCTTGAGAACATCCCTCTCAGAGTTGGAAATTACTTGATTCCAACGGACTTTGTGGTGCTGAAGTATGAGATTGAGCCTGATGATCCTTTACTACTCGGTAGATCCTTTTTAGCCACTGCTGGAGCTGTAATTGATGTGCGACATGGTCTGATTGATCTTCACCTGGGAGATAAGCCTTTGCAGTTCAAGATGGGTAGGTTGCAGAGATCCACCATTCATGGACAAAGCTTCAGTGTTGAGATAGAACCAGAGGCTGAGATTGAAGAAGAGAAGATAGCGGTTCATGCTGAGTCTGCTTTAACATCTTCAAAGCCTATACCTGCTCTTAATCAGAAGGCTCCAAACATCACAACTAAGCCACATCTCACCAAGCCAAGGTACGCAGCCTCTGACCTCAAATATTCTAACTCTGATGCTAATTTTGCAGGGAATAGAGTCAGGAAACGAAATGTTCCACCTAATCTTGCTGACATTCCCAAGTTCCTCGGTCAGTCTCACGCACATGATGCATATACGCCACCATGGATGAGAAGAATTTCGCAAAGGCACACTCTGACTTTAGCGAAACCGCCTGACATCTGAACACGTGTTACGGTCAAGCTATTGACGTTAAACTAGCGCTGAGTGAGAGGCAACCCACTGTAGGTTAGTTTTTGTTTCTTTTTGAGTCTTTGTCCTTGAATCTTTTGATTTTTATGGTTTTTGTATGTCAGAGTCGTAAGAAAGAGGTTTGCAGACATCAGTGTCGGTCGACATCACCATTGATGTCGGTCGACACCAAACTCGAAACACGGATGGAAATCGTCCACGCTCGATTACGAGTAAATCGATGTTGACCAAAGGCTACTATCGCCCGACGTGGCCTTTGTGTCGGTCGACATCGATTGCGACAACAGGTAAGATTTCTGTTTCTCAAGATCTAGGTTACTTATATTTGATTTCTCCCGATCTCATACTACAATTTCACTGGGGACAGTGCAGTCTAAGTGTGGGGGAGGTGGCTACTGACATTGTGTTTTGTTTTCTTAGAGTCAGTCCTTTGTTTTCACTTGTTTTCAAATTGTTTTATTGAGTCAAAATCAGTATGAAACTATGATTTTTCGAGGAAATTTTTCGATGGAACAGGAACTAAGTGACCATTGGACAGACTTGCAGAAGCTCTATGACTATTAGAAAACACCACACTGATCAACTTACCAAGGACACCCATATCTAACCAGGTATTCAGAGGATCCACCAGTAGTCTCACTTCTAATCTTGACTTTAATTTCTCACTTATGGGCTTGGTAATCTTTGGGTCGGATTCCTCTAATGTGTTTGGCACAGCCTGTGATCATGTCTAAAGTATGGTTTCTGATTTTTCCCTCCCTTGAAATTAAAAACAAAAAAAAGAGATAAAAACCGAGGATAAGCTAATAGCTTCGAAGTGATTACGAGAGTGGTAGAGACCCATATTACCTCCTGTGTATCCATGAAAAGATCCAAAGTTAAACCCCAATAAAAAGGGAAGAGCACTGATAGAAAAAATAAAATGATACCCAGTGGGGAAAAATCAGTGCTAAGGGAGAAAGGGAAAAGAAAGAAACCATAAACCGACAGTTTGGTGGTCAGACACTGAATGGGTTGAGTCCATGTGTCCTTTGATTCGATACTCCCTCTGTGAGACCGCACTTAGTTTTATACAGAGGCTAGTGTGGTGAAATTGAATGTCCTAATCTGATTGTGGAGTTTACTTGGGACAGTTGCTAAGTGTGGGGGAAGTACATTGTGGTTTTGAGCTCTGCAGGAAAATTTTCAGTGGCTTACTAAGTGAATGTGAATGTGAAAGTTCCTAGGACAAAATGAGTTTCTGTGTTTTCAAACCTCTTTCTTATGCTTTAGTTCTTCTACATTTGAGGGCAAGCAAGAGCTAAGTGTGGGGGAGTTGATATATCATGGTTTTTAGGTGTTTTAGGCCATGATATATGTACATAATCGAGTTTTCTATAGAGTCTTTCGAGTCTTTTCAGGTACTTTACAGGTTTTATCACGTTTGGAGCTTACTTAGATATTATGGCGCATTATGGAGCTTTATAGAGCATTCATGCGATTGCAAAAGAGTTGATATGATCGTTTGGCTTTGGTGTCAATCGACACCACTCAGGTGTCAGTCGACACGGTTCGCGAGCAGAAAGATTTGGCCGATTAATGAAAACTTTGAAGAATCTGAAAATTAGCCCAGAAGTTTCTCACAATTACAAAGTGACCCAAATCGTGTTTTAGCTTTTAATTAGGTTTTATAGCCATTGTTTAGGCCAAGTTTTATTCAAGCTTTCTTTTAGCAGAGATTAGGAGATTTGGGGCTGGTTTTGTTCTCGAGAGAGACTTAATTTCGAACCCATGTTCTTACTCTTTTTGATTTATCTATGATATCTATTTTGACTATGTTTTCTTTTATGATCGCTATGTCTGAGTTGATCTCTTGTTAGGTTAGGGAATTCTCATTAGGGATTTGAAGGAATGCTAGATTAATTGATTAACTTGGATTCATCATCTAGTTCTTCATCTAAATCGTTCGTAACGCTTAATCTGAACTGGCCATTTAGATTATTGATATTAGGTTAATTTACACAACGAGAGTTGGTTAATTAGCTAGAAAGGATTTAGGTGAGAAACTTATCTATTCGCAAATAGATTTGGTCTAGAGAAGTTGTGAACAAACGAACTTGGAATTAATGCATGTCTAGAACTCTAGGATTCGTAACGAGAGTTGGCTTCCTAGGTTGTTAGACATAGATAATTATCACAGCCAGAGCTGGTTAGTTTTACTTCTGTGATTCTAGTTCAAGAGCGCTATAGATTGAATCATGATTATTGTGATATCGTGATTTCCTGAGAACTTCCTGAAACCTGACGCCTTCGTTAATTGCTTACATTCACCTCACTCCATTTGTTTACTTGCTGTCTGGTTTACTGCTTTACAATCAGCTTCGCTTAGCTTAATTCGATTACTCATAATTTGTCGTGTGAGCCGTGAGTCCTTGTGGATTCGATACCCTAAGTACTACATTGCATAACTGTGCACTTGCAGTAGAATAGGATTAAAACTCTGAGCCTATCAGAGGCGCTGGAGCTTAAAGTGGATGCCCTCGTTATCCACATGAATTTGGTTCTCAAACATAGGAGGCTGCGCGTTCCACGAATGCGAGTTGTACAGTTCTCGGATGTTGGGATTCCTAGCAGTTCCTAATCCGATTAGGCAACCCTAATTCTGAATTCCGAGCCTAGGATCTCAGGGTTTAAGTAATTGAATCATGGATCTCGCGTTTACCTTGTTCTGGCAGCGGAAGATGAATCAGGTAAGACAAGATCAGGAGCGATTCAGATGCCTCGCCTCTATCGTAGTCCACACGCACACAACCTGGAAAGTCGGGATGCTAGTGCCGGATATGGGAATCGAAGAGAGAGTTTTTTCTGTTTTCTGTGATCAAGAAAACTGACGGCTCAGGGTTCAGGTCGACCATATAATCCTATATATACGACCTGTTATGACTAAACCATCTTTCGGGTTTAACCGAAAGGTCTAAGTCATAAACCGAAACATCAGTTTCGGAATCGACCCTGTGTGTCGATCGATACACCAATTGTGTCGATCGACACACCTCTCTTTAATCGATATTGATATGTATCTAATACATATCATCCTGATCATCACCATGATGATCATTCCCATATATAAGCTTCCAGATTACTTAGGTGTGTGACCCTATAGGATCATATGATACTGGCAGTAAGTCTACAACTTACAGACTGCAAGAGGCTTCTAGCAAAACATTGCAACCGCCCAGTATCATACAACATGTCTGATCTCGATATACAACTATCGTTAGAGTAAGTACAATGTGATTTCAGGACATAATCCCAACAATCTCCTACTTGTACTGGAATCATCTATTCCTATAATCCCTTCGTCTCTATATCTCGATATGGCATAAGGCAAGAGACTGTGTCATCCTTATTATAGCCAACATCATGTTCATCGAACTCCTGATCTATACTGATACAACAAACGACTGACAATCACCTCGTTTGAGCACGGCCATGCATTTTCTCAGTATCAAATCTTCGATGGGCCCTGAGATATTTATCTCCCGTTATGCAGGAGGGACAAATCCCATCTTGTTCCATCCCTGTTTCTACACATATTTCATGATACGCATAAGCAATGCCGTTATAGCCGCCAGTTACGGAACGACGTTTGACAAGGTCAAAACGTACCAATTCATATGCTAGAAAACATAATGAACTCAGGTCTAAGGACTATACTCTATAGTCGTAATGAGAAACTCTCATGACACATATATGACTATCCTGTAGAGTTCTCATTAACGGGTCATGTCCGATCATATGTTCACCAACATATATCTATGTGACTGACTGTGATACTCATATCATTGACTCCATCAAACTTAGTCAACAGTCACCTCACAAGCTAGTCTCTCGCGGTTGTCAGTGTCCCACTTTGACAATCTCGACTAGGGACAATCATAATTTATGTCATCTTTTACTTATAGGGTTTCATGATCAAGTCCTCAACTTGATGACCTATAAAATGAACATAAAATACTTTGGGACCATTACTTAATTATCCAATAATTAAATAATACCGATGTCAGTTTTAACTTACACAAACATTGCCATAGCATGTTTATATAAAGAGTATAACATAACTAAAATAACTCCCACTGGAATCAAGATCATCTGTTCAGATATCTTATACCTACAGAAACAGAATAAATCTCGTGCTTAGGTTGTGAGAGAGACTGCGGTGTTTTTGCTTGAAACAATTCCAACAAACCACACCGCCATTCAGATAAAAGCACTATTCTACGGTCCACTGCTTGGAGCTCTTCCAACAGATAGCACCGTTATTCGGACAAAGAGATATGCCAGGTGGGAACCGGGAATCTTCTTTGTCCGTCTAACTACTTTCAACTGGTTCGTCACTTCCTCAGTTCACCACGAACCTATCCTTAGTGTTTCTCAAACACTTGGGACATTTCTGGTAACTGTTCAGCGACTTTTACCGGAACATATTTGTACTTTTTCGTCATGCTTTATGCGTAAGCTGCATCTAGACAAGCGCAAAATATGGCATTTATGATGGATTCTATTGCAACAGCATAAGCAATCACACTCATTTATAATAGCTCAGTTAGTGTTCAAACACTTCATCTTGCTAAGATTGATACTATAAGACCTTTGGTATGAAGCCATTCTTGGAATTGAGCACATATGAACTGTCCAATACCTTATCAACATAAGGATTTTGACATGATCCAATTAGCCTATCTGATCCATTCCAATGGATCCTTATTCCAAGAAATTTTACGGCCTTCTCCCATGTCCAACGTACAATTTGACTTCCGACCCAAATCTTGACAAGACTTTAGCGTCGGAACATCGTTTATGAGATTAAGTATGTTTTCTACATACGGTGTGAGAATTGCAATTACGCTCTCACTAGTCTTCTTGTAAACGCATGGTTTCATTTCTATTCTGATCAAGTCAAAACTCTTGACCATATTATCAGAATGTTGATTCCAACTCCAAGATGTTTGCTTCAATCCAGAATGGATCGGTGAAGCTAACATGCATCCCCAGCCAATTTTTCGGAGTTGGGGCTCACCATCGCTTCTTTGAATTTCGCATGCTCGTCACTTTTCAATGATCAACAGATCACGACAATCGGTTACGAGAAACCACTCTCGAGTTAGTGACGGATCCTTTCGGATCTACGAATTTCAGGCTCCACAGGTGTAGATCCTACAGCACTTTGTAGATCTCACCGCTGCTCTCCCTCAACATGTTGAGCAGCCTCCTGTGTTTATCGAATTTCTTCGATGTGTACTTTTACTCCCACTGTTCCTTTTGAAAGTACGATCTTTCTCAAAGACACAGTTCCGAACAACAAATATTTTTTCTCGGATTGGTTATGAAAGTAGTAAGCCTCGGTTTCCTTGGGACAACCAGCGAGGTAGCACTTATCAGATTTGGGTTCAAGCTTATCAGCTATCATCCCCAAATCATCAGAAACAACTTACTTGAAAAACTTCCAGTCCACATCCAATGTGGTGTCTTTCAATTGATTCTGATTGAAACCCTTTGCTGCGCAAACACAGACATTTGAGAACGTATTCTTAAATGATTATGGAAGATTCCTGTGACTCATCATTAATCGGAGCATATCTAATAAGATCCGATTCATTCTGTCAGATGATCACCCAATTCATGACTCAAGTATTTTCTTCCGCGATCCAATCGAGGATCTCAATACTTCTGTCAAATCGGTTCTACACTTCATCTTGGAACTCCTCAAGGGATTCCTGCTCGTGTCTCATCAAATGAACACAGCCATACTTATTGATGCCATCAATAAGGTAATGAAGTACATAAGATTTCCTTTGGCACTAATGCTCATCGGGCCGCATACATCAGTATGTGTAAAGCCCAATAAGCCTTTGGCCCCTTTCCTTTAGCTCTTCTAAAAGGGCCTTAAGTCATTTGGCCCAGTGAGCAGAATTCATATCTCAAATGATTAATAATCAAATGATTCCAAAACTATGGAACTTCTGAATCTGCTTCACTTTATGTGGTTAAACGACTATGCCAAAGAAAAGTCGAGTTCGAGTCATCAGACTTAAACCTTTAGTATTTGTGTTATATTCAAACTCACGCTGGTTTGAGATATAAAACCCATTCCAAATGGGGTGCTACCATATGATATTTCATTAAGATCTAAAGAACAAAACTTGTCTTTTATCAAAATGAAAAACATCCAAATTCTTGCAAAAAAATGAAAGACATCTCTGCTCAAGGCAGATACATAGTAGCAATTACTTAATTTCTAAAACCAAGTATGAAAGGCTCGTACAAGTGGAGAATCTCTACGGCAGATGCAGCAACCATTGCTTCATACCAGACACGCAGTTCCACTTGTCCTTTCTTCAACGTCCTACTGTCGCTTAGGTCCTGCATATTTCAAAAAAATATCAGTACCACAACTAGTATCCAATACTTACGTAGAACTTGAAGTAATAACACAATACCTGAAGAAGAAGTACCATACATCTCCTTCATCTCTTGTGAATCTTCCAAGAACTTAATACAATCTCTCTTTCAATGCCCTGACTCATCGCAGTATAAGCATTTTCTAACACCAGATGGGCCTGACTTGGGCTTATTAGATGACACAGGCTTATCCTGATTTCAAATCTGGACGGCCCTGCCTCTACCCTTGCCAACACAAGATTTCTCAAATATTTTACCCTTTATGATGTCATGCTCTGCTGTTTTGAGCATGCCATGCAGCTCAGTCAACGTCTTCGTCAAGTTATTCTTGATATAGCTTTTGATAAACTTATCATAACTAGACGGCAGTGACTGCAGAATGATGTCAGTGGCCAACTCAAAGCTGACAGGACATTCCAGTTTCCCCAGGTTATCAATGTAACCCATCATTTTAATGACATGAGGACTTACTGGAGCATCCTCTGGTAGCTTGCACCCAGTGAGAGACTTCACCATCTGGAATCTCTCAACTCGTGCCAGATCTTGAAACTTCAGTTTCAGGCTGGTGATCATCTCTATTGGCGACTCCACGTTCTCGTATTGACTCTTCAAGTCCGAGTTCATGGTAGCCAACATCAGACCACGCACGTCTACCACATCAATATAATGCTTATTCCAAGCATTATATACTGCACGCGAGCGATTGGTCCCAAGCCTTTCTGGAAGAGCTTTCTCAAGGACATAGTCCTTGCTCTCCTGCTTGAGGATTAATCTCAAATTCCGATACCAATCCAGGAAGTTGGATCCATTTAACTTGTCCTTCTCAAGGACGGATCGCAACGAGAAAGTAGTCATAGACATAAGCTGAAATCCAAGAAAAACAAAGATTTAGTTATGTATATCATGAGAAATCTTATCTAATAAGAAAACTCGCATTATATTCAAACAATGTTTCCTCTATGAATACAATGATCCAAGATCCACACTTCACCAAATTCTGAGTGGACGACTCGTCATCACCCAAAATTTAGTTATCTAGGTAAGCAAATCATTGCTAATTGTACCCAGTACAACTCTTGGTCGCAGATAAGACAATTCATGTCTCATCTACTCTGATGTCTCTGGGCCCAGAACTTCTGTTGGCCCAGTCAAGTAAAACAATATCTTCTGTCTTGTGATCATTGACAGTCGCACTGCGAGTCTATCAATGAATACATGCCTAGCTCATGTCACTGTGTATACCAAGGACTCCAAGACTATCCAACAATGAACCGAGTCTTGACAGTAGACAAGATTGGGCAAGACATCAAGGTTACTTGATATTTAGTTGAGGAAACTAAACCCAAAAGTTTAGCAAATCAATCTCGTAGGTCATGTAATTGTTGATGTTTAGCACTGCAAATCCATCAATCATAACTACCTGCCTTACTCACCTAATTGTGGACACCAAGCTCTTGGCTAGACCATCACACAACGAAATGAGTCTTGACAGTTGACCATATTGAAGCTAAGCTTTGATCAAGGTTTAAGTCTAGTTTGGTTTCTGCAAATTCAAAGTTCAATAACCAGAATTTCGAGCACTGTGTCGATTGACGTAGACCATGTCTGTCGATCGACACCACCAAATGAAACCGGACTTCAATAACCGGTTAATCCAATTAACCTGGTTCATTGAACCGGTCATGTCGATCGACACAACCCATGTGTGACGGTCGACATAGACCCAAACCAAAGACAGTTTTGATAACCGGTCCAATCCAATTGAACCGACTTATCAGATCAAACTGATCTTAACCAATCGGTTTATATCAATTGGGATAATTAGTTCAATCCAATTGAACCAATTCATCCAATTTAAACCGTTTTAACCAGTTTTAACTGATTGCGATAATCGGTCCAATTCAATTGAACCGTATTAGCCAATCAAACTGATTTTAACCAATCGGTTCACGCTAATTGAGATAATCAGTTCAATCCAATTGAACCAATTCATCGAATTCAAACCGGTCCAATCCAATTGAACAGATTAACCATTCGCTAGGTCTGTGTCGACCGACACTCATACTGTGTCGATCGACACTCGACCGAATCTGCTCTGTGTCGACCGACACTCAATCTATGTCGATCGACACAGTAGGCTTTCGGTTTTTCTTCGCGAAAAACCCTAGCCGCCGATTCTGTCGAATTCGCCATTCTGTGTCGACCGACACACCTAGTGTGTCGATCGACACTCTGCGAAAACACTCAATCGTTTTCGATCTGAATCATTTTCGATCTGAATCGATCTAACCTGTTCTTATTCATACTATCTTATGAACGAATTTAAATCATCAAATTCTACAAAACAGGCTGATTCAATGATAAAACCCTAAGGCTCTGATACCACTGTTGGGATTCCTAGCAGTTCCTAATCCGATTAGGCAACCCTAAGTCTGAATTCCGAGCCTAGAATCTCAGGGTTTAAGTAATTGAATCATGGATCTCGCGTTTACCTTGTTCTGGCAGCGGAAGATGAATCAGGTAAGACAAGATCAGGAGCGATTCAGATGCCTCGCCTCTATCGTAGTCCACACGCACACAACCTGGAACGCCGGGATGCTAGTGCCGGATCTGGGAATCGAAGAGAGAGTTTTTTCTGTTTTCTGTGATCAAGAAAACTGACGGCTCAGGGTTCAGGTCGACCATATAATCCTATATATACGACCTGTTATGACTAAACCATCTTTCAGGTTTAACCGAAAGGTCTAAGTCATAAACCGAAACATCAGTTTCGGAATCGACCCTGTGTGTCGATCGATACACCAATTGTGTCGATCGACACACCTCTCTTTAATCGATATTGATATGTATCTAATACATATCATCCTGATCATCACCATGATGATCATTCCCATATATAAGCTTCCAGATTGCTTAGGTGTGTGACCCTATAGGATCATATGATACTGGCAGTAAGTCTACAACTTACAGACTGCAAGAGGCTTCTAGCAAAACATTGCAACCGCCCAGTATCATACAACATGTCTGATCTCGATATACAACTATCGTTAGAGTAAGTACAATGTGATTTCAGGACATAATCCCAACATCGGATTCCTGTTTTCTAAGATATCTTTCTCGGGGGAGGCCGAGCTGTGTTACTTCCAAGTTCCGTTCTGAGAGGTTGAGAGCTGGAAGCAAAACCTGACGCTCCCAATATTCGGTGGCTATTTGGTTCATAGCTTGTAGGCATAGGCGAAGGGGGCGGCAGTTTTGCCCCTTCATGGGCTGTGATCCCCGTTGAGTTTGAGGCTACGGTGTTCACGTTGGAAGGCTTGGAGCCCTTGACCAAGTTAAAGACTGGGTATTCATTACCCTTTAAGCAAGGGAGCTTGTCTCTGTCCTTCAGGGGTGGTGTACAATCCTTCAAAGTCGAGACGTATGCGAGGTAGCAGGCTCCTTTTGGATCTGCCTTCTTTTGCCCATGTCAAGGGGAAAGATTTGTCTTGAGCGCTCGGTAAGGTTGCTAGGCTCCTATTGTGCTGATATAGACGAGCTAGGACTGTTTGCTGAAATGCTTCATGATCTTGTGATCCGTTTATCAAGACTTCCAGCATTTTGCGGAGCTCTGCCATACCGTCAGTGACGGATCTGGTTAAGTATGGTGAGTTAGGTCGGGCTGGATTAACTCTAGATCCCAGAACGTCCCCTTGGGGGCAATTTTAGGGTCGAACCCAGGTTCGAGAGTTTGTCCTCTCAGTTGTCTATGAGGCAACACTTGAAAGTGTAGCCTCGGTTGGTTGAGTAGTAGGGACACAGGCCACTGCTCCGGATCCTGCGTGAGTCAGAGACGACTCTAATATCGTGGCTTCATATTGAACATTTAGGTTCAATTGGCTGGGATCTTGCAATCTCGGTGATCCGACCGGTGCTTGTGCACTTAGATCCATATTCGCATTAGCAATCTTTGGATCGGGTTTTGGTGTATATGAAATCTGTAAATCTCCCTACAGACGGGGTCAATATGTGGATGCTAAAATCCACACTCGAGATTTAGAGTGTTTAGTTCGAAGTTTTAGGAAAGGTGGGCTAGATTCTCGATTGAACAATGATGTAAACAAAGGCTTAGATCGACGAATTGTATTTGTATTGATTGAATAAGAGTGATTACAAAGACTTTAGCTTCTTAGAGCGATTACAAGTGCAAGGTAAAAACCGTTTTTATTACTCAGATTCGAATGTCCCGAATGAAGACGAAGGCTCTCCTTTTATAGTTCTCTTTCTTGTCAACTGTCTTCCTCCTTATTCGGACGCCACCTTCAACGTTCTCTATTATCTTTGGGATCTTCGTGGACGTGATCCTCTCAATGTATCTCCTAAGCTTGAGTTGATCATCCATTCGTTGTGGAACTATCGTCCGTGCTTCGAACAAATAAGGTTGGGCCTTCGACCTAGAGCATTCTATGGGCCTGTTGTAAGTAGTTTAGTGATAGGCTCAGAGTTTTAATCTTATTCTACTACAAGTGCACAGTTATATGATTGTAGTATAAAAGGTACTGAATCCCACAAAGACTCTAGTTTCACGCGATAGACTATATGCAGTCGAATTAAGTTAAGCAAGACAAGTGAAAGCAGTAAAGAAAACAGTAAATCAGAGTAGCAAGTGAACGGTGTGTAAGCAATTAATGAAGGTGTCAGGTTCAGGAAAGTTCTCAGGAAATCAAAGAATCAGATCAATCAATTAACAGGATTCAGATATCGATGTTTTAGAACTAGAATCACAGAAATATAGCAAACCAACTCTCGCTGTGAATACTAACTATGTCTAACAACCTAGAAAGCTAACTCTCGTTGCGAATCCTAGAGTTCTAAACAAGCATTAAGAACATGTTATATCGGTTCACAATTCTTCTAAACCAAATCTCCTTGTATCTAGTCAAATTGCTCACACTAAGTTTATTCAAATTATAAGACACACTCTCGCGCTATTGTAATTTATCTCAGATCTAAACCCTAGGTGATCAGTCTAGAATTCAGCATTAAGAACAACCTAGAAGAAGAACTAGATGTTAAGAATCCAAATTAATCAATTAAACTAACAATCCATGAAATTCCTAACAAGAATCCCTAAACCTAACAAGAGATCTACTTAGACATATCAATCATCACAACAGACATAATCAGAATAGAAATCATATATAAATCCAAAAGAGTAAGAACAGGGGTTCGAAATCTCTTCTCTCTCGAGCAAAAGACCAGCCCCAAATCCCCTAATCTCTCAGAACAAAACTCAGAATAAAACTTAATAAAAGCTTAGCCTAACAAGTGGCTGTAAAACCTAATTAAATAGCCTAAAACACGAATTGGGTTTTCTTGTAAATATGGTAATCTTCTGGGCCTTATTGCAATTCCTCAAAAGTCTCATTAACTCGCGTAGAATTTCTGAATCGCGATCAGTGTCGATCGACACTAAGGTCTGTGTCGATCGACACTCACTCCAAGTGTTGACTCCGACTTCTTCTTTTCTGCACAGATTCCCAATAGGCTCCAAAATGCACCAATATCTCCAAATAAGCTCCAAACGTGCATATACCTGTAAAGGACACAAAAGACTACAAAAACACCTAAAAGACTCTAAGTAAAGACTTATATCATGGCCTGAAAACCAGTAAAAACCATAATATATCAACTCCCCCACACTTAGCACTTGCTTGCCTTCAAGCAAGTAAAGAACCAAAATATAAGAAAGAGGTTTGAAAACACAGAATCTCATTTCATCTTAGGAACTTTCGCATTCATATTCATTTAGTAAACCACTGAAAACTTTCCTGCAAGGCTCAAAACCACAATGTACTTCCCCCACACTTAGCAACTGTCCCAAGTAAACTCCACAATCAAGTTAGGACATTCAAGTTCACCACACTATTCTCTGTATACAATTAGGTGCAGTCTCACAGAGGGAGTATCGAATCAAAGGACACATGGACTCAACCTATTCAGTATCTGACCACCAAAGTGTCGGTTTCTGGTTTCTTTCTTTTCCCTTTCTCCATTAGCACTGATTTTTCTCCACTGGGTATCATTTTATTTTTTTTATCAGTGCTCTTCCCTTTTTATTGGGGGTTAACTTTGGATCTTTCCATGGATACACAGGAGGTAATA
The DNA here is from genome assembly GCA_030180135.1 of Orychophragmus violaceus. Taxonomy (NCBI): domain Eukaryota; kingdom Viridiplantae; phylum Streptophyta; class Magnoliopsida; order Brassicales; family Brassicaceae; genus Orychophragmus; species Orychophragmus violaceus. The sequence continues at coordinate 64,333,264 of CM058232.1, read as the reverse complement.
GGGGTCTCTACCACTCCCATGACCACTTCGAAGCTACTAGCTTATCCTCGGTTTTTATCTTTTTTTTTTTTTTTACTTTAAAGGAAGGGGAAAATCAGAAACCATACTTTAGAACAGGATCATAGGCTGTGCCAAATACATCAAAGAAATCCGACCAAAAGATTACCAAGCCCCTAAGCGAGAAATTAAAGTCAATATTAAGTGCGAGACTAGTGATGGATCCTCTGAATACCTGGTTAGAAATGGGTGTCCTTGATAAGTTGATCCGGTTGGGGTTTTCTAATAGTCATAGAGGCTCTACAAGTCTGTCCAATGGTTACTTAGTTCCTGTTTAAGCGAAAAATTTCCTCGAAAAATCATAGTTTCATACTGATTTTGACTTAATAAAACAATTTTGAAAACAACTGAAAACAAGGGACTGACTCTAAGAAAAGAAAGAAAACGGTGGTCAGTAACTACCTCCCCCACACTTAAACAACACTGTCCTCAGTGTTATCGCAGCTTGGGTTCGGGAGAACAAGGTATAAATCCACGAAAAGCTCGGAAAATCAGAAACCTTACATGCAGCCGCGGTTAGTGTCGACCAACACACAACCAGTGTCGAACGACACGAGGCTTAGGTCGACACTAATCTGATCCTAATCGAGCGTCCTCGATTATGGTCCGTGTTTTCGAGTTTGGTGCGACCGAAACTGGAGGGTGTCGATCGACACTGCTGTCTGCAATCCTGTTCATCACGTTCTGAAGCACCAAAAACCAGAAAAATAAAAGAAACAAAATCCTAAAAAAAAAAAAATAAAAAAAAAACTGACTCAAAAGTGGGTTGCCTCCCACTCAACGCTTGTTTTTAGTCATTAGCTTGACTGTTGGTTGGAGAATCAGAATCATGGCGGTTTCAACAGAGACTTGAGTGTCTCTGTGAATGTCTCCTCATCCAAGGTGGTGAATATGCAGTAGGATCATGAGCTTGACCAAGGAAGGATGGAAAAGCAACAGGGTGGGAGTGAAGCTTGGGTGTTGTCGAGTGTTTATCTGCATTCACAACAATAGAGTTATGAAGTTTAAGCTTAGGAGATGAAAATGCGTACCTTCGCTTTTGAGGACGTTTGATATTCGGAGCTTTCTGCTTATGAGCAGTTGCAGGTTCTGAAGATGTTAGAGTGGATTCCTGACGAACCACCATCTTCTCCTCTCCAACATCAACTACATGAATCCCACCAATATGGGCTTCTTGCTCCATCTCAACACCAAATGTTTGACCATCAATGGTGGACCTTCGCAGCTTGTCCATCTTGAAGTGCAGAGGCTTATCTCCCAGGTGGAGATCAATCATGCCACGCCTCACATCAATCACTGCTCCAGCTGTAGCTAAAAAGGATCTGCCAAGTATAAGAGGATCATTCGGTTCCATATCATATTTCAGCACCACGAAGTCTGTTGGAATCAAGTAGTTTCCAACTCTGATAGGTATGTCCTCAAGAACTCCTTCTGGATACCTCTTTGATCGATCAGCTTGGATAAGAGAGATCCTAGTAGGCTTTAAATCCAATAGTCATAATCTCTTAGCCACAGAGTATGACATGAGATTTACTCCAGAACCTAAATCACAAAGAGAATTCTCGAATCTGCCCTTAGAGATGGAACAGTCTAGCACAAAGACTCCTGAGTCTGGAAGCTTCTCTGAAATCTGAACCAACTTCTTATCCATCTCTCCCATGCATTTGATCACATTCTGCTCATGTTTAGACCTTATAGGAACTCTTGGGAATGGTATAGGAGGTTTGTAGACCCTTTCCTTAGCAAAAACATCAGATTTGGGCGAAATTGGGTCTGCCTGACCGTCTCGTCGACCAACGCAGAGTGGGTGTCGGTCGACATTGAATTGATGTCGACCTTCAGTGTCGACCATGGTCGACTTCCGTTCGTCATGAGGACTCTAATTGCCGTCAGATTTGCATGTCGACCGACACTAAGAAGGGTGTCGAACGACATGAAATATGTAGTTTCAAAAACGTGTTTCTCATCTCTGCAGCTCACGAATCCAGCCTCCAAATTTCTTCCAATCAGTTGTGGAACAACCTCTTCTTCATGTTGGACATGGATAGCATTGACATGTAGCCTTGGGTTCTGCTCAGTTCTCCCTGGAAGGAATCCATCCTCTCTTTTCACAGCTGCAGCAGTCTGAGCAACTCGAGAATCCAACTGCTTCACATGTGTACTCAAGGATTCAAACTTCCCATTCAGATCTTCATACACAGCATCCAGCTTCTTGTTGAAGTCCACAGTGATCTTAGTCTGATCTTCCAGCACCCGCTCCAACATAGCTTCCATCTTGCTCTCATGAGCACTAGTAACAGGAGGTGCCTGATAAGAAGAAGTTCCATAGTTCCTTGTGAAGGAATTGTTCTGTTTTTTTCCTTCAAGAAGCTGCTCCATCATGGTTTCCAATCTGCTTTTATCTGTAGGTGCAGGAGGTGCTTGGTAAGAAGAAACACCATAGTTCCTCGAGAAAGAGTTACTCTATTGCTGGAAGGGCTCCTGAAAAGCAGACTTCTGACTGTAAAATCCACTCCCTCCAATGTAGTTGATAGCTTCTTGCGCATACATTCCAAGTACAAGACTATGCAGAGAGTCAACTTGCTTATTCAGCCCAGCTATCTGCGAGCTGTTAATCCCTGAGCTGAAAAAACCATTCGGATACATCATACTTACAGATCGCTTAGTCTTCTTGGTTGCTTCCGCGAAAGGTATCGACCGAGACTAGGTTCGTGTCGATCGACACTAAGTTCTCTTGGTCGCTGTTTCCGTGCAGAAACAAGAAAAACGCAAAAAAGAGATTAGTAACAAAGAAAAGAAAACACTTAGACTAAATTCTAGTACAAAATCTATCGGCGAACTCAAAGAGTCCCCGGAAACGGCGCCAAAAACTTGATAGGCTCAGAGTTTTAATCCTATTCTACTGCAAGTGCACAGTTATGTGATTGTAGTATAAAAGGTATCGAATCCCACAGAGACTCTAGTTTCACGCGATAGACTATATCCAGTCGAATTAAGCTAAGCAAGACAAGTGAAAGCAGTAAAGAAAACAGTAAATCAGAGTAGCAAGTGAACGGTGTGTAAGCAATTAACGAAGGTCTCAGGTTCAGGGAAGTTCTCAAGAAATCAAGGAATCAGAACAATCAATTAACAGGATTCAGATATCGATGTTCTAGAACTAGAATCACATAAATATAGCAAACCAACTCTCGTTGTGAATACTAACTATGTCTAACAACCTAGAAAGCCAACTCTCGTTGCGAATCCTAAAGTTCTAAACAAGCATTAAGAACAGGTTCTATCGGTTCACAATTCTTCTAAACCAAATCTCCTTGTATCTAGTCAAATTGCTCACATTAAGTTTATTCAGATTATAACTCACACTCTCGCGCTATTGTTATTTATCTCATATCTAAACCCTAGGTGATCAGTCTAGAATTCAGCATTAAGAACAATCTAGATGAAGAACTAGATGTTAAGAATCCAAATTAATCAATTAAACTAACAATCCATGAAATCCCTAACGAGAATCCCTAAACCTAACAAGAGATCTACTCAGACATATCAATAATCACAAAAGACATAATCAGAATAGAAATCATATATAAATCCAAAAGAGTAAGAACAGGGGTTCGAAATCTCTTCTCGCTCGAGCAAAAGACCAGCCCCAAATCCCCTAATCTCTCAGAACAAAACTCAGAATAAAACTTAATAAAAGCTTAGCCTAACAAGTGGCTGTAAAACCTAATTAAATAGCCTAAAACACGAATTGGGCTTTCTTGTAAATATGGTAATCTTCCGGGCCTTATTGCAATTCCTCGAAAGTCTCATTAACTCGCGTAGAATTTCTGAATCGCGATCAGTGTCGATCGACACTAAGGTCTGTGTCGATCGACATTCACTCCAAGTGTTGACTCCGACTTCTTCTTTTCTGCACAGATTCTCAATGGGCTCCAAAATGCACCAATATCTCCAAATAAGCTCCAAACGTGCATATACCTGTAAAGGACACAAAAGACTACAAAAACACCTAAAAGACTCTAAGTAAAGACTTATATCATGGCCTGAAAACCAGTAAAAACCATGATATATCATTTAGCCCACTAAATATTCAAGAAGAGGTCGGCCCAGTAAACCTGGAAATAGGTCTTAACGAGCTGGATTTCCTGAGGGAAATTGGGCCTAAACATTAAAGTCGTAAGGGTGAATGTTATCATAAAATATCACCCATAAAAGTCTTGGTGAGTTTATATAGTTCTTGCATAAAATATCATGTAGTTTCTAAGTTGTGAGGTAGTGATTTTGGAATCTTATTTGTCATCTTCGTGAAAGTGCTTTAATATCTATAATAGATAGATCTTAGCTACCATAAAAAAGGAGAGAAAAAAAATTATAAGACGTAATAATTCAACTGATCGGAAAATATTGGGGAGGTGGCCGTCATCAGCAACACACTCATTGGTGTATCATCTAATATGTTTAGTATCCATATAATCTTAGAGTCTCATTCTTTTCAAAGTGGAAGGGCCTCCTTTAATTTCTTTTCTGTTTCAGGCTTCATAAACAGGTGCAAGAATCACTTTAAAGCTATTATATAAAGGGGAATGGAGGTATAATTATTATTTTTTTGCTTTGATCTTTTATTGTACTTAATATCAAGACTGGCCCTATGGATTTCACAACTGTTTTATAATTTGGTTTATAATAATGTATTTTCACCTTAACTGCAGAATTTTATATGTCAGGTGTCTCCACAAAATGGAAGGAATCCAACTATTCATCCTGCTAGACGGAGAGAAACAAACAAAAGGTGAAGTAAACTATTCTCCATTCTAAAAGGTTTCGGCATAAGAAGAAAAAATACAACAATTAGGATGAATCTGCAGCCCCCAAAGATGCAAGTCGAGATTTGATAGGGAATATGTCAAAAGTAGTCACCAACATCATAAACGAATTCATTGGCAATGCTTCGTTAAATCATACAGAGGCATACAAGTCCTTACCCGTAGATCTAGGTCTTGATCCCAACTTATGTTTGATGGGAATGAAACGTCGCTATTTGTTCAGCCCCTACATTGAACCGAAAAAGCATCATCATCGATTTGTAGTTTTCTTCCTTTCTCTACTTTTAAGATATTGGGGGGGGAAACGGCTTCCCATGTCCGATATTATATATGTAAATTAGAAATCAGAATGGCAAAATATTGTCACGAACATTATTGTATTGAAATAAAAAAAGTGCGGTATATTTTTCTTTAAAAAGGAATTAAAATTTTTTTATAATGTGTTTGTTAATTATTTAACACAATTTTTAATAACTGAATATTATGATGATTAACTGCATTGAATAAGTTTTTGGTTTGAAAATAATTTTATAATAATTGTTTTTAATCAAATAGTCATTATAAAAAAGTATGTGATATAAGTTTAAAAATTATTGTTTTGATTTAGTTTTTATTATAGAACAGCATATGCTCATACAAGTAATTTATTTACATTTTAATATTTTAATAATGAAATTTATAATTTATATAAATATAATTATAGATTTATAAGAATTGAAACATGATAATACGTTAATTTAACATTTTCCATTTTTCCATTTTTATGTTTCTTTTAATATTTATATAATTAAAATTGATTAATTCATCTTGTTAACTTGTTTTTCAATGAACACAAATATATATTTAAAAAAAATATAATCGAAACAAATTAATCTATTTTTTCAATCTATCTTAGGGTAACCTAGATTTTTTGAAAATTCGATAAAACAAACCATCAAAAAATTGTGATCGCAGAAACATCAACCACAATCTCATCTATCATATATTTGAATAATATAAATATTGAATAATTTTAATATTTTATCAAATTACTAAGATATCAATTGAAATTGGTTAATCCATCTTACTAACCCGTCTTCAGTAGACAAAATTTATTTTTAATATTTATATAACAGAAATTGTTAATCTATTTTTTCAACTCGTCTTGTAATTTATAAATATATAGATTTTTATATTCATTTTATTTATATATTGTAACTAAAATTATTTATAATCAATATGAATTTAATAATTATTTTTTAAGAAATCAAAAAAATAAAAATAAAAACATTTTAAGATTTTGTTATATTCTAGATTTTGATCAGCGCTGTGAAAATGCGGATACATTTCTTGACGAAGTTTTTGTTTAAGTTAATTCTAACTTAATTTTAACCAGTGATTTTTCTAAAAATTATTAAATACATAATATTTTATAGAGATTGTATAAAATAATCTATATGTATATATATATATATATATATTAGTTCAAGTTTAAAATAATTTGTTTATAAATTAAAGTTTAATTAGTAATAATTTGCATATTTTATAAATGAATTCAATTTTAAAATACTTTATTTTATAAATTAATGTTTAATTAATAATAAGTGGCATATTTTTATTGTCTTCAAATTTTAAAATATATAAACAATCCACCAAAAAACTCTAATGTTATAATCAAATTATATATTTGAATAATGTAAATATTTACTAATTGTTGATATTTTATTTTTTATCAAGTTAAAAAAAAAATACCAAGCTGGACTTTGAATAATTTTAATATCAAGATAAAATCATCAATTATATATCTCAATATTTTAAATATTTTTACTTAATTTTAAATTAAATTATAGTTTATTTAATAGTAATTTGAATATTTTTATAGTATTCACTTTCTTAGAAATGAAGTATGTTAAAAATACATAATTTTATTGTTTTATGTGTATATTTGATATAATTAATGGGTTATAAAAAAAATTCAATAGAGATATCTATAACTTTTAATTTATTTTATAATTTTAAAATATAATTGTTGTATTAGTTCATTTAGTTATATTTATTATATGGATTATTTATAAATATATAATATAATTACGAAATTAATCAATTATTTAAAAGTGAAATTGATTATAAAAAAATTTAGTAGATGTTTCTAAAGTAAAAAATTATATACATTTATATTTAAAATAAAAAAAAATATTGAAAGATATTATGAGTAAATGAGTAGAAATTGGCTTGACATTATTGCCTTTATTGATTTATTTAAAACTACATTAATTTCAATGAGATATGTTGTAATATAACATATGAAGGAAGATTTTTTTTTTTTTTAAATTGTATTTTAATAGTATAGATTAGTCTGGTGTTATGTAGCAAGAAGCAATAACATTGTATTTTTTAGACGTTTGGAATGGAGGAGCAATTAATGGCGGAGGTAGCTAAGGCTGGGGGGGGTCATATGGCCCATATAAATTTAAATATTTATTTTAGTTTAGTGTAATTTTGAATGAATTTGAGAAAATATTTAGTGAAAACTAGTGTTTGACCCCTATCAATATGTGTTCAAGCTTTTAAATGCACCCACCATTTTATTTATTTTGTTTTATTATTATTTTTTTTGGTCAACAATTTTACTTTATTAATTATTATTAAATTATATACTATTGTTTATATATCATAATTTTTAGTATGACCCCTATAACATTCATTTCTACCTCCCCATTCGGAGCAATAAACATGGCAATTTCTAACAAATGAACAATTTACCATCATATCATCACCATCAAACATGCATCTAATTTTTGTCATATGGTTTCTAAGACCGTAAGAAACTCAATTATTATGGTCAAAAATATCAATTCAAAAAATATATAAAAGTACATATACGAAAAAATCTTTTTACCATTTATGACATATTTAAATACATTAATCTATTATATAAATAGCCAAGTTATCTCTCCACATTAAGCCACATCACCCATTTTCTAAAAAAACAAATGGGTCTTTGTATTCAGTTTATGGTCCGTCACGTTTAGTTTGCTTTCGGCACACATCCTACGACCCCAATTTCGTTTCACTGGCCCAAATCTGTCAAAAATACTTTTACACCAAAAAGCCTCATCAACTTTTTCTCTTTTTTTAATGTCTCATCAACTTACAATCCACTTCTTCGTACAACCCAATTCTCTCTCTCTCTCTCTCTCTCAAATGGAATCGCAGCAGTATCGAATCTCGAAACCTCTCAAAATCCAACCCGACCACCACGAAATCTCTGTTTTGAACCATAAATCATCGCCTCGGCCGCACCTCCAAACCGACCCAGATTATGAATCTCCTTCACGAGTCTCCACCAACGAGCCGATGAATATAGGGAAGACTGATCAGTACAGTGACATATTTTGTGATTTCTTTTTGTTATTTCTCATGTACAGTAGTCCAACAGATGCAATCATGTCTCCAGTTACTAAATGTCTTCTCGCAAGAAGCTGAAAAGCTGAAAGGCATTTTCCAAAAAAAAAGATAAGCTGAAAGGCTTATGGTTCTCTTATTCCACCCAGCTTTAACCTATCCAAGGTCAGTTTCACATCATACCAAACAGAAAACCGGTCTTCCTTCCCATGCCATGTGAGTTTCTCTTGAATATTTATTTTCATAATACCCACTACATGTACAGCTTAAAAACTATGGACACACAAAATATATAGTAGTCTGACCTATAACTAAATGCAGATTGAGACGGATCAAGTAGGATGCAAAGAAACCAATAAGGGAGGGGTCTGACGTTTGTGTGGCAACTGGCAAGCACTCATTGTGACAAGTTAGTGGGTAGCAGTCCCATTTCACCTATTTTTACGTAGATATTATTTACGTTACCTAAAGCACAGTGATGCCAAGCCCCTATCTAATTGGTTTACAACCACGAGACATGTGATTCCGACTTGCTACTCTTATAAGAAAACTTTTATTAGCATGCTACTGTTAAAAATATTCGGTAAAGATGAAGCATTTAGGATACAGCTTAAGTAGTAGGCTTAAAATAAGTTTTTAAAAATAGATTTGACTCAGAGGAGACTACGTCGTACTTGAAGGCAACACAAACAGTAGCCGCACAAATGGAACTAAAGCAGTTTACGAATATTACGAATAGCAGCACAATATGAACAGTATAAAAGTATTTTATGTATTAATGCGACTAAAGCATATGTGTACAGAATACAGAAAAACACCCAAATATGACAACGACATGGGATATCATGACCGTACAACAAAATACAGATTTGAGGTAACATAGGAGATCAATTCAGGAAAATCATGAGGTCCAATGCACATCAGCTCGAAGGTATTTAAATAAACAATCTATCTATGGAATAATTTACAAAGATACATACGTTGTAACATTGGATAAATCCTTTCGAGAGTATCCCATAGAAATGTTTAAACAAACCACAAAGATGGAGACTGGAATAGAAAGGGATGCATCATAAGAAGTTAATCCCCGGACGAGGCCAAGAAACAAATAGGGAGGAACAAACATGGTAGTGACAAACTTGACGGTGGCAATATCAATTCAAACCATCTGTTGTAGCCGCGTTAACGTGAAGACCAAGAAACCAGTTTCGGTATGAACCCTAGTTCTTGGACGATATCGACGGCGCAAGCTTAGTAAGCTAGGGACGATTTCGATTTGCTTTTAGAATGAAATTCTTATTGATTGAAAAACTGAACTTTAATGAATACAAACCCCTCATATATAAAGGGGTTAAAGATAACACCAAATCTCGTAAGAGATAAACACCAACACCAAATCTAAAATAAGATAACACCAAATAACTAAGCTAACGATCATATCATCTTGTTGCAACGAAGCCCATAAGACAATACGATAATGGGCCGTACGCTACATCAGGTCGCCCGGGGTGAAGAATAATTCGCCCTCGAATTTTCCTGCTCATCGTCATGCTCGTACGGCACCAAATGCTTTACATTGAAAACATCGGCAGTGTGCATATGAGGTGGAAGTCGTAACCGATAAGCATTGTTATTGAATTTTTCCAAAACCTCAAGCGGTCCTATATTCCGAGCCTTAAGCTTGTTGTATTCGCCCGGCGGAAAACGTTCCTTAGTGAGAACTGCCCACACAAAGTCGCCGACAGCAAACTGTAAATCACGGCGTCTAGAGTCCACCGCAGCCTTGTACTTCTCAGTCGCAGAAACCAGATTGTCATGAATCCGCTGGTGCAAAGAAGCAAACTCCTCGACGAAATCACAGGCTCGACCATGGTGGCGAGAACGATCAGGCGCCAAGCCAAGATCAGTAGGGCCCCGTGGGTTCAAGCCATACACCACGCGAAATGGACTAAAACATGTGCTTCGATTAACTGCTCGGTTATGAGCAAATTCCGCTTGACAGAGGACAGAATCCCATGAACGCAAGTTATCACCAACCAGACAGCGTAACAAATCACCCAGTGCTCGATTATTAACCTCCATTTGACCATCAGTTTGAGGATGGTACGCGGAACTCATATCCAAACTGGTGTGTAAGAGACGCCATAGAGATCGCCAAAAATGGCTCAAAAATCGTGAGTCCCGGTCAGAAACAATAGAAACAGGGAGACCATGTAATTTGTATACCTCCCTAAAGAACAAAGTAGCCACCTGAACAGCATCGGTCGTCTTTTTGCAAGGGACGAAATGCACCATCTTAGAGAATCTATCGACAATGACGAAGATGGAGTCGTGTCCCCGCTGTGTTCGAGGCAAGCCCAAAACAAAGTCCATACTTAAGTCAGTCCAAGGTTGAGTAGAAATGGGGAGAGGCAAATACAACCCTGCGTTGGAGGCATGACCATTTGCCGCTTGGCAAGTGTGACAACGAGCGACGAACCTCTCAACATCGCGCCGAAGACTCGGCCAAAAGTAAGATTCGGCTACGAGCTTCAAAGTGCGGTCTCGCCCGATGTGACCTTCACTGTGTAATTCTTTTATCAGCTGCAGACGAAGGCTGCATTCAGGAATGCACAACCGATTACCCTTAAATAGAAAGCCCTCAAACAGGTAAAAATCGCCAGCACCAAGGTGAGTTGCATCGGCCCAAATCTTCGCGAAAAACTGGTCCGTAGAGTAAAGCTCAGGGAGCGAATCGAACCCAAGGACAGAGACGTGGAGTGTTGACAACAAAGAATGACGCCTGTACTGGACTGTGATACGATTAATGGCGCGACTATCGACACACATCCGCCACGAACCATCTTTTTTTGGAATCAGCAACGCTGGTACCGCACAAGGGCTAAGGCTTTCGCGAACATAACCCTTACTCACCAAATCCTCAACCTGTTTTCAAAGCTCGTCATGTTCATGCTGACTCATGCGATAATGCGGTCGATTCGGCAGAGCTGCGTCTGGATCAAGGTCGATGCAATGTTGAATGTCACGTAAAGGAGGAAGACCAGCTGGTAGGTCATCCGGAAAAACATCCGCGAATTCAGTCAATAATGGCTGAAAAGCTGGAGGTGCCGATTGCACTGGTGAGTCCGTGGTGAAGGCAATGACCACAGCCAGGACAAACGATGCACTGCTCAAATCCATCTCAAACTCTGACCTGCTCACAAAAAGAACCGGCGAAGTAGTCACTGCCTGAGCCGGAGTAACAACAGGCTGACCAGAAACCGCCTCGGAGCCATCCTGCGATGGAAGAAGGATGATACGCTTATCCTCGAAAACAAACCGATACGTGTTGGCAAAACCGTCATGCATCGTCCGTCTGTCATATTGCCAAGAGCGCCCCAAAAGAAGATGGCAAGCATCCATTGGAATGACGTCGCAGCTGACCAAATCCTTATAGTTGCTCCCAATGGAGAATGGTACACGACAACGTTTGGAAATACGAATTTCTGTCTTGGAATTCAACCAGACAAGCCTATACGGAGACGGATGAGGCTCGGTAAACAGAGCGAGCTTAGCAACAGCCTCCTCCGAGATGACGTTAGTGCAACTTCTCGAATCAATAATAAGCTTACAAACCTTCCCTCGAATAGTACAGGAAGTCTGAAAAATATTGGAACGAAGCCATGGTTCCTCTCGTACCTGTGGAATGAGAAAGTTGCGGCGAACCACCAAATTGACTCCTTTGTCGCCAGAGACAATGTCATCCTCCAACTCCTGGTCGTCAAGATCATCATCATACACAGGCTCATCGGTAGTAAGTAAACCCCGACGTCCTTATTTTGGGCACTCAGAATGACGATGCCCGCTTTCTCCGCAACCGAAGAAACGGAAACTGGAAGGTCGAAACGGTTTCAACCCTTGTTGTTCCAGCTGACCCGTAGATTTGACCACCGGAGGCACAGTAGGAGGTCGTTGGTCACCAGTATCAGTAGGAACAGAAAGAAGAGGTCGAGGAGTATTCCAGTAGCTCGACGACGAACGCAGTTGTTGTTCGATCAGTAAAGCACGCTGATGTGCCTCAGAAACTGTATGGGGATCGAATTGAAGCAGCGAATTTTGGATCTGAGGTCGCAGACCACCCATAAAACGAGAGACAACTTGCTCATCGGACTCGGTAAGAGTATTACGAGCCAGTAAAGCGAAGAACTCAAACGCATAATCATCCACTGATTTGCTACCCTGTCTCAAATTTTGGAGACGATTGTAGATAGTGCGCGTGTAGTTATAAGGCAAGAAAGACTTTCGCAGCTGAGCTTTGAGCTTATCCCAAGAAGAGATATGAGGCTTACCAGCGCGGACTCGCTGCTCTTTCACCTGTTGCCACCAAGCCGAAGCTCGACCTTTGAAGCGGGTTGCAACCAAAGGGACACACATATCAGGAGGTACTCGTTTGAAAGCCAACGTCTCCTCCACCGAGCTGATCCAATCGAGTAACTCTTCTGGCTGAAGACCACCATGAAACTCGGGTAAGTCCATCTTGAACCCCGACTCCCACCTTCGATTGTCATCTCGCGGATTAGGAATGACGGCATGATGAGGTTGGTCGTTGAACGGAGCAAACGGGTTGACATCTCTTTCATCATCCTCGCTATCTTCCTCAAAGAGTGGATTATCGGCGTGAGTCATCCGTGGAGCGTCATTGCGGATCTCCAAGGCGGTACTAACCGCAGTTTCTACAGCCTCACGCAACGTATTACGCAGGTCATGCTGAAAATCGGTAAGCACGGAACGGAACACCTCCGTCTGCTCCTCCAAAAGTTGCTGAACACTCTTCTTAGGTGGCATGATAGGATCGTTTTGACTCTGATACCAACTGTTGTAGCCGCGTTAACGTGAAGACCAAGAAACCAGTTTTGGTATGAACCCTAGTTCTTGGACGATATCTACGGCGCAAGCTTAGTAAGCTAGGGACGATTTCGATTTGCTTTTAGAATGAAATTCTTATTGATTGAAAAACTGAACTTTAATGAATACAAAACCCTCATATATAAAGGGGTTAAAGATAACACCAAATCTCGTAAGAGATAAACACCAACACCAAATCTAAAATAAGATAACACCAAATAACTAAGCTAACGATCATATCATCTTGTTGCAACGAAGCCCATAAGACAATACGATAATGGGCCGTACGCTACATCAGGTCGCCCGGGGTGAAGAATAATTCGCCCTCGAATTTTCCTGCTCATCGGCATGCTCGTACGGCACCAAATGCTTTACATTGAAAACATCGGCAGTGTGCATATGAGGTGGAAGTCGTAACCGATAAGCATTGTTATTGATTTTTTCCAAAACCTCAAGCGGTCCTATCTTCCGAGCCTTAAGCTTGTTGTATTCGCCCGGCGGAAAACGTTCCTTAGTGAGAACTGCCCACACAAAGTCGCCGACAGCAAACTGTAAATCACGGCGTCTAGAGTCCACCGCAGCCTTGTACTTCTCAGTCGCAGAAACCAGATTGTCATGAATCCGCTGGTGCAAAGAAGCAAACTCCTCGACGAAATCACAGGCTCGACAATGGTGGCGAGAACGATCAGGCGCCAAGCCAAGATCAGTAGGGCCCCGTGGGTTCAAGCCATACACCACGCGAAATGGACTAAAACCTGTGCTTCGATTAACTGCTCGGTTATGAGCAAATTCCGCTTGACAGAGGACAGAATCCCATGAACGCAAGTTATCACCAACCAGACAGCGTAATGATAGGTGTATAGTTTTCCCTATTCTACTGCAAGTGCACAGTTAATGCAATCGTAGTATATAAGGTATCGAATCCCACGAGGACTCTCAGTCACACAATAGATTAATAGCAGTTCAGATTAAATTAAGCGAAGCAGATGTGAAAACAGTAACAAAATAGCAAAGTAAATCAAGTGAGTTTGTGAGCAAGAAGGCGAAGCGTTAGGTTTCAGGAGTTCTCAGGGAATCAGGAACGCAAGCAATCAATCTATCTAGATCCAATCAATAACTATTCTAGAACTCAAACACTGATATAGAATTAACCAAATTCCTTTGCGATAATCCTCTAAGTCTAAGTGCAGCAAACCAAACTTCCGTTTGCGAGAACTAACAGATTAAACTAGCATTGATTCCAAGTTTGATATGTTCACAATTAACCTGAACCAAACTTCCGTTTGCGAACAGTTTAATTGCTTACCTAAATTCTTTCTAGTTAAATTAACCAACTTCCGTTGAATTAATCAACCTAACATCATAACTCTGATTAGCTACTTCAGATTAAGCATTAAGAACAACTTAGATAAAGAACTAGCAGGTATGAATCTCTACAGATTAATTAAACTATAATTCTCTGAAATCCTTAATGAGAATCCTTCAACCTAACATGTGATCTACTCAGACATATTCATCGGGACAGAAGATATCATAAGTAGAAAACCAAATATCATAAAATCAAATAAGAACTGGGGTTCAAAATCAAGTCTCTTTCGAGAACAAAACCAGCCCCTAAAATCTCCTAAGAGAATAAAACTTAGTTATCAAGCCTCGCCTAAACAATGGCTCAAAAACTCTATTTATAACCTAAAACACGTTTTGGGGCTTCTTTTTAAATATCAGGAACTTCTGGGCAGAATTGAAATGTTTATCATTCTTCATCAAACCGTCGTTTGGCCCATCTCGCTGGTGCATCGATCGATGCTAGGCATGCAACGATCGACACATTTTTCTGTTTCGGACAGTGAACTCTATCTCTCGGCCAAATACTCCAATTAGCTCCAGAAAGTGCCTAAATCATCAAATATGCTCCAAATGTGCTTGTACCTAATAAACACCTGAAAAGACTCTAAAACATAGTAAAAGACTCGATAAATAACACATATACCATGGTTAAAATCCCTAAAATCCATGGTATATCAACTCCCCCACACTTAGCTCTTGCTTGTCCTCAAGCAAGACAAAGAACTAAATGTAGATAAGAGGTTTGAAAACTCTTCAGAAACTCATTTCATCCTAGAAGCTACAATATTCAGATTCCCCTTAGTAAACCACTGAAAGAATCAATCACAGGATATCAAGACCAACATGTACTTCCCCCACACTTAGCAACTGTCCTAGGTAAACTCCACAATCACATTCACGCATTCAAATTCTCCCTACTGACTTCTGCAAGTATTTAAGTGCGGTCTCACCTAAGGAGTATCGATCAAAGAGCATATGGATTCTTACCTTATCAGCTCTAGACCACCATACTATCTTTCTCTAGTCTCTTTCTTCTCTTTCCATTCTTTAACAACTGATTTTTCCCCACTGGGTATCATTTTATTTTATTTTATCAGTGTTCTTCCCGTTATGGGGTGTACTTTGGACACATTCCATGGATCACATGAGAGATAATAGTGTTTGCTACTATTCCCATGACCACTTCGGAGTTACTAACTCATCCTCAGTTAATTATATATATATTTTTTTTTTACTTTATAGAAGGGGAGAAGGGAACTAAATAGGATAGGTTGACAGGCTGTGTCAAAACTAACAAGGGAATCCGACACAAAGTATACCAAGCCCTTAGGTGAGAAATCTAAGTCAGTATTAAGGTTGAAGTCAGTAAAAGGATCCTCTGATACCTGAAGTGATGTGGGTGTTCCCAGTAGGTTTATCTGTGATGGGGTTTTCTAATAGTCAGAGATAGATCCTGCAACTTCATCCCAATGGTTACTTAAGTTCCTGCAAGTCTTGTAAATCTTCTCAGAAAATCATAGTTTCTTACTTAAACAATTTTGACTCAATAAAACAAATTTTTTTTGAAAAACGGACTGACTCTTAAGAAAACAGAAAACAAAAGTCAGTAGCACCTCCCCCACACTTAAGACACACTGTCCCCAGTAGTGTCCAGCGAAGGATCGGTAAAAAGAAAGAAAAATGGTTAATGGATGTTTTAGTTCTGTCGGGTTTTACCTCTGTCGCACATGCACCGATCGTTGCACTAAGTGCACCGACCGTTGCTGTGCGATTCTTTCGTATTGTGACGATCGACACAATGGTGTATCGATCGACGCACTGCGTTTTCACGAACAGTCATCAAGTTAGCAGGTTAGTCCGTCTGTTTTTGTCAATTTTGATCCCTGCAAGCTGAGAACACTAGAAACAGAGTAAAACCGAAGCAAAAGATGTACCAAATAAAGTGCAAATCATCCAAACATAGTAGAATCCTAAAAATCAAAGAAGAAAAGTGCAAAAGAAAAGAAAAAGTCAGAATACAGAACCGAAAGACTGAACATGGAGACTGATCTCACTCGCTAACATCATCTATCCCACCATACAGTGCATCATCATCGGCTGCCTCGGGTGCGGGATCAGTATCGGTCGGAGATCGCTGTCGACGACGGTCAGGTACGGGCTGATGGATCTGTGGTACCCTCCTGCAGCTGCAAGTACGCACGAAGTTCCAAAGAACTCGAAACATACCATCTGATCTCTCTCTCCACTCTGCCTCAGAGTATGCACCGTAAGCCATCGCAGGCTCTGGAAAGGGACCCACAATGTCGACTGGGGCAGGCGCTGGCGCAGGAGCAGGGGCAGAAGATGTTGAAGCTCGCGAGGAAGGCTCTCCCAGCGGATGAGCCATAGTCGGAATCCCACGCTGCGCAGACTCAGGAGGCTGAAATCTCAGTGCCTCTAATGTGTCAATCTGTGTCCATCTGGCAGCGGGAAGCTTGATACCAGTCCTCCCAGTGGTCGGATCAGTGTAAACCCAAATGCGCCCCTCCTTGAGCCAGGTAGCGCTCTGCAAATGGCTGAGATCCAGGAACTCCCGAGCTGTATCACGCTCTGTGCCATGAAGAGGAATCCCACAATACTCAAAAATGGGAGTAAGTAAACTCCCTACCGTCTGAGTACCAGCTCCATCAAACGGCTTCAGCTGCAGATCAACCAAATGCTGTGCGAAAATAGCTCCCAAGTTGAGACCCGCAGTCGGATCTCTCACGCCAGAACCTCTAAACTGATCTCTCAGCCCCATAAACAGCAACTCCATCTCAAGTTTGCGCATCTTGTTGGCCTCAAACTTGCAAAGCAAGCTCCAGCACAAGATACGCGAGACATATCGCAGCACCGAATGTCTCATCTGCACTACTGGTGTGGTCCTGGAGTTGTATCGACCGCTGCCAATACTCTCCCAGAATGTGCGAGCCTCCATCAGATCCCACTCGAGTGGCATGGCTATGCGCCTCGACTCAGTACTGAACCCGTAGATCCTGCAGAGATCAAGTAGAGGAATCCGATACCTGACTCCCCAACTCATGAAGGTGAAAGCACCCACTGTAGCGCTCATGTGGTCGGGATCCGAGTAAACCACTCTGCAAGTGGCCAATAGCTGCCTGACCAGCTCAGGATAGAGGTCATAGTGTCGCATCGGCATTGTCCCTAGACCAATGCCTCTGCACACAGCTAGCACCTGCTCATCGATCCCCAGAATCCTGCAGGTGGAGTAGTCCGCGAACTTGGTCGGCTTGATGATCATCCCACACCAACCACTGTAGAGAAGCGAGTCATACTCGTCCCATCGACTGAGCAACGGCCGCTCGGTGAACTCAGTAGACTTGAAGAAGCGTATAAGGTCCTCCGGCCACTGTCTAGTCGTCTGCATCGGTGTGGCATCCTCTCTGGGCCAAGGTAAAGCAACCGGCGGCCCGTATCTGTTGTATGGTGCGGGTGCCTCTGACTCTCTGCTGAACCATTGAGGCGGTAAGGTGTAGTGTCTTGTTGCTGTGGAAGCTGTGGCTCGCTTCTTGCGGGGTTGCCTTTGAGACGCCATCTGTAAAAACAAAGTTCAAACATTTATAAGTCTCGGCAAAATTTCACTGTGAAATCGCGAAGCATCGACCGTTGCATCTAAGGCATCGATCGTTGCAAGGCGATTTCGCGTTATCAAACATTTCCCAAAATCGCAATGCAACGACCGTTGCACTAAGGCAACGACCATTGCAGGGCGATTTTGCCGCAAACAAATCATCAAAAATCAGTCAAATCCAAGCCACATTTGAAGGATTGTTTAGTTTATCCTGATTCAATTACACATTGATTGATCCTACTAAACATGCTTGGATCTAGGTTCTCTTGCTGAATCATAAAAGATCTCACCTAATACCTTATTATGCAGCGGAATGGAGAGGTATGAGTCAGAGATCAGCAGAACCGCCAAGAGACAGCTCCTCCAAAGGTTCACACACGCACACTTCAGGAAATTGGCTGCTAGACCAAGGAGGTGGGAGGCGCAGAAAGAGAAAGAGAGAGGCGCAGAAGCTTGAGAAAAATTAGAGAGCTAGGTCAAGTTTTATTCATTAAAACCCCTTTTAGTTCTCATGGGATTTTGGGCCCAAGTCTCAGTCTGATTAAATCCCTTAGATTTAATCAGGCCCCTTTATCTCTCTAAGCACAGTAAATGCCTAGCACTTTTACCGTACTTCTGCTGAACCGTTCCTTCATAGTTTCCTGTTAGCTTAGGCGTGTGACCCATATGGGATCATATAATAAAGGCAATAAGTCCAAGACTTATAGATCATGAGCGGACTCTAGCAAGCCATCATGACCCCCAGTATTATATGACTTATGTCTGATCATTGACATACTCTTACTTTCTAGAGACAGTACAGAGATTACTGGACATAATTCCAACAATCTCCCACTTGTACTGGAATCTCTGTATTCATATTCCTTTTGTCTCAATATCTCGATTAGTCATAAGGCAAGATGAGTGTCATCCTTATAAAGCCTAATCATGTTCATCGGACTCTGATTTGATACTGACAATCCAAACGACTCGGGACAGTCCGTTTGAGCATGGCCATGCATTTTCCAGTATTCAAATCTCCGATTGGCCTAGAGATATTCACTCCATTTATATTGGAGGGACAAATCCCGTCTTGTTCCATCACTGTAAACTACTCATTTCATAATACACCCAAACAAGGTCCTTATAACTATCGCTTAACGATAGCGTTAGACAATGATCAAAGTGCATCAGTTCATGTGCAGTCACATGCATGCGAACTCAGGTCTAAGGAATATACTCTATAGTCGTAGTAAGAATCTCTTATGACACAGATATAAATATCCTGAAGAGTTCTTATAAGCGGGTCTTGTCTGGTCGTATGTACCCCAACATACACCTATGTACTGACTTTGATGCCGTGCATCTATGACATCATGAGACTTTGTCATAAGTCACATACCAATCTAGTCTCGCGCGGTTGTTGGTGTTCCAATTTCAACAACCTTCGACTAGGGACAGGATGATATAAGCCATCTATCAACTATAGGGTCTCATGATCAAGCTAAATGACTTTGATGACTCAAGATCAAGTCACTTACTTCGATGACCTATAAAATGGTTCATATCATTTTGGAACGATTATTTCATCACAGTTAAAATAATCTTGAAAAACAATTTTTATTAAACATCTTAAATGTTTTACAAGAACATATCAATAACTAAATAAAGCCCTCAAACTCCCACTCAAATTTAGATTACATTTCAATGTCTCTAATGCCTACAGCTTCAGTCAGGAACTCGAGCTTAGGTCTTGGGAGTGGCTTTGTCAATGGATCAGCGACGTTATCATCTGTCTGAACTCGGCTGATCTTGACTTCCTTTCTATTAATGATGTCACGTATCAAGTGAAATCTTCTTAGTACATGCTTGGATTTCTGGTGTGATCTTGGTTCCTTTGCCTGAGCAATAGCACCATTGTTATCACAAAACAGTGCCAGAGGCTCAGCTGCATTTGGTATCACACCTAGTTCAATAATGAACTTTCGTATCCAAACAGCTTCCTTCGCTGCTTCCGAAGCGGCGATATATTCAGCTTCTGTAGTGGAATCAGCAACGGTGTCTTGCTTGGAGCTTCTCCAACTGATTGCACCGCCATTCAGACAAAAGATATAACCGGACTGTGACCGGAAATCATCTTGGTCTGTCTGGAAACTTGCGTCCGTGAATCCACTGACTTCAAGCACATTACTTCCGCCGTACACCAAGAACTTATCCTTAGTATGTCTTAGATACTTCAGGATATTCTTGACGGCAATCCAGTGGTTTTCACCTGGATTTGACTGGTATCTACTCGTCATGCTCAATGCATAAGCAACATCAGGACGAGTACAGATCATGGCATACATGATAGATCCTATTGCAGATGCAAAAGGAATATTCTTCATGCGCTCAAGCTCAGCAGCCGTCGTAGGGCTCTGCTTCTTGCTTAGCGTTATACCATGTACCATTGGCGTGAAGCCCTTCTTGGAATCTGCCATGCTGAATCTATGCAGGACTTTTTCAATGTATGAATCTTGACACAAGCCTATCAGCCTTTTAGATCTATCCCGGTAGATCCGGATTCCAAGAACGTATGCGGCTTCACCCATGTCTTTCATGGAAAAACAACTTCCAAGCCAGTCCTTTACCGACCTCAGCATTGGTACGTCGTTTCCGAGAAGCAGTATGTCATCGACATACAGAATAAGAAATACTATCTTGCTCCCACTAGTCTTCTTATACACGCATTGTTCTTCTTCGTTTCTGATGAAGTCAAATTGCTTGATCGCTTCATCAAAACGAAGATTCCAGCTCCTCGATGCTTGCTTCAATCCATAAATGGATTTATGAAGCTTGCATACTTTCCCAGCATTCTTTGGATCTATGTAACCGTCAGGTTGTGTCATATACACATCCTCTTCCAGAATTCCATTCAGGAAGGCGGTTTTTACGTCCATCTGCCAAATTTCATAATCATGAAAAGCTGCAGTTGCTAGTAGAATCCGAATAGATTTCATCATAGCCACTGGGGAATATGTTTCATCATAATCCACACCGTGAACTTGTCTGAAACCTTTTGCCACCAACCTGGCTTTATAAATCTGGACATTTCCATCCACGTCAATCTTCTTCTTGAAGATCCATTTGCACTCGATGGCTTTTACACCAGCGGGTAAGTCAACCAACGAAAACACTTGGTTGACCGACATGGAGTCCATTTCGGAATCAGTGGCCTTACGCCACTTAGAGGAATCTGGGCCCATCATGGCTTGATTAAAGTTCGATGGTTCATCACCATCAATGATCAGAAGATCATGACAGTTAGTCAAGAGGAATCCTTGATATCTCTCGGGTTCGTGACGGATCCTCCCGGATCTTCGAACTTCAGGTACTACAGGTTCAGGCTCTACAATTTCTTGTAGGTCCTCCTCCTGTTCTTCCTCATTAGGTTGAGTAGTATCCTGTTCATCTTGAATTTCTTCAAGCAGTACCTTACTCCCACTGTTTTTCTTAGAGAGAAACTCCCTCTCAAGAAAATTACAATCCCGGGCAACAAAAATCTTGTTCTCGGAACGTAGGTAGAAGTAATAAGCCTTGGTCTCCTTCGGATAACCAATGAAGTAGCATTTATCAGACTTTGGTGTAAGCTTGTCAGAGATCAATCTCTTGACATAGGCTTCACAACCCCAAATTCTAAGATAAGACAGCACCGGAGCTTCCCCAGTCCATAATTCATATGGTGTCTTAGCTACTGCTTTTGATGGCACTCTATTTAGAGTGAACACTGCTGTTAGCAGAGCATATCCCCAAAGGGATATTGGAAGGTCTGTGTGACTCATCATAGACCGAACCATATCCAATAAGGTCCGATTCCTCCTCTCAGACACACCATTCCATTGAGGTGTTCCAGGAGGAGTGAGTTGGGAAACTATCCCACACTCTCTTAGATGATCACTGAACTCTTGGCTCAAGTATTCTCCTCCTCGGTCGGACCGAAGAGCTTTAATGCTTTTGCCAAGTTGGTTCTGTACTTCATTTTGGAATTCTCTGAATCTCTCAAACGATTCAGACTTATGTTTCATTAAATAAACATATCCATACCTACTGAAATCATCAGTGAAGGTAATGAAGTACTGATAGTTTCCTCTTGCATTTGTGGACATTGGGCCACACACATCTGTGTGTATCAGGCCCAATAAGTCACTGGCCCTCTCGTTAGGTTTATTAAAGGGGGCCCGCGTCATTTTGCCCATCAGACAGGATTCGCATTTCTCACATGACTCAAAGTCAAATGAGCCAAGAAGTCCATTCGAATGGAGCCTCTTAATGCGTTTCTCACTGATGTGCCCTAAACGACAATGCCATAGAAACGTTCGGTTCTCCTCATTAGGTTTGAACCGTTTGGTATTAATGTTATAAATTGGCGCGGATTGATCAAGTATGTAAAGCCCATTCGTAAGAGGGGCACAACTATAGAACAAATTGTTGCGATTGAAGGAACATAATTTATTCTTAACTGAAAAATCATAACCTTCCAAATCCAACAATGAAATTGAAATAATATTTCTGCTTATCGCAGGTACAAAATAACAATTATTGAGTTCTAAAACCAATCCCGAAGGTAAAGACAACAAGTATGTGCCTACAGCTAGTGCAGGAACTTTCGCTCCATTCCCAACTCGTAGCTCCACTTGTCCTTGCTTCAGCCTTCTACTGTTGCTGAGTGCCTGCATATTAGTACAAATATGAGCCCCACAACCAGTATCCATAACCCATGAGGTATTATCAGAAGTAGTTGTATTAACTTCTATAACAAAAATACCTGATGAAGAAGTCTCCAGAGTCTTCTTCTTCAATTCCTTTAGACCTTCCAGGAATTTCTTACATTCTCTCCTCCAATGCCCTGGTTCTTTACAGAACCTGCAGATGTCAGTAGGCCCAGCCTTGGACTTGGGCTTGGGCTTTGGCGTGTCCTTGTCCGAGACTTGAACAGCCTTAGCCTTTCCCTTGTCCTTGGCAGAGGATTTCTTAAAGCCCTTGCCCTTTTGCACCATAAGCACATTGGGGTCCTTGGCTTTCCTCAAGTTGGGCTCTGCAGTCTTGAGCATTCCGTGAAGCTCAGGCAATGTCTTACTCAAGCCATGCATATTGAATTTCAGGATGAACTGATCATAGCTTGCAGGTAAAGACTGCAGAACGATGTCGCAGGCAAGTTCCTGGCTGATAGGGCAGTCGAGTTTCTGAAGATGATCGAGATAACCCATCATCTTCAAGACATGAGGACTCACTGCCGCATTTGCAGCCATCTTACAGTCCAAGAGGTTCTTAACTGTCTGGAACCTCTCAGTCCTTGCCTGCTCCTGAAAAAGCGATTTCAGGCTTGCCATTATCTCGATGGGCGACAGCACACTCTCGAACTGCATTTGCAGCTCAGGAGTCATGGTCGCCAACATCAGGCAATAGACATCATTTTCATCTGACGAATGCTTTTCCCAAGCATTATGCAGATTCCTGGCGGCATTGTTAGGAGGCCTCTCGGGGAGGGGATCACGAAGGACATATTCCTTCTTCTCCTGCTTGAGGACCAGCCTCAAGTTCCTTGACCACGTCAGGAAGTTCGTTCCAGTCAGCTTCCCCTTGTCGAGAACAGACCGGATTGAGAATGTGTTTTGAGTGCTTGTTGTAGTCATAGCTGAAATATAAGATAAAAGGATTTTAGTTAATATGTTCAATATGATTAATCTCGCATTATATTTAATATGATTAATCTCGCATTATATTCAATAACATCAGTTACCCTCAATAGAATATAATGATTCCAAGATCCACATATAACTAAGATCAAAGTGGGCCACTGGCCGTCACCCAACCTTAGCTTATATCGGTAAGCCCTATCTCGGCTAATTATATCCGTGATATAACTCTTGGTTGTGAATCTGGGCCCGAGGCCCAATCCACTCTGATGTCTCAAGGCCCGGGACTCCCGATGGCCTAGTCAAGAAAACCAGACTATACAGTCATGTAATCACTAATGTCTGGGACTCCCAATGACATTGATGAATCACAAACTGTCTTACCCACGCAAAAGATAGACACCCTCACACTGTAAGGCCGTGTGTACGATTGAATGGGCTTCAACAGCTGACATAATCTGGACAAGACATCCAACGCTTGATATTATTTGAGGTTTGTAGGTTTTTTTTTCTTAAAATTTCATCCCAAAATAGAAGATTACTATTTTGGGAAACTTTCCATTTTTGGAAACCTACTACTTTTGGAAACTTTTATAATTGGAAACTTCCTAAAATTGGAAACTTTCTAACTATAGAAATTTCCTAAAATCCAAAACATGCAAATCTAGAAACTTCTATTCTAAGAAACTTTCTAATTTAAGATTTTTGGAAACTGATTAATTTAAAATCAAATTTTAATTATTAAATAAAATTTTAAATTAAATCTGAAGAAAAGACTCAAATAATTGGCCCAATTGTTTTAACTTCTTGGCCCATGGCCCAAGAATTTTGTCTATGTCCAAGACATAACCCAATTGTCCAATTAAATGACATAACCGGTCTGGTTCATTAAAATTGGTCTAACCAAAATTAATTACTACGATGACCACAATTGTCAACCGGTTATTTACTAAACCGGATTTTCTCAATTTATTTGGTCCAACCAAATCAAATTAGAAAACCACTGGTTTAGGCACTAAATTCAATTTAACGACTTTGGATTTCTTATCACGGTTTAACCAGATCTAATAAATTTTATTAAATCTGTAATTATTAAACCGTGACGATTAAGTTTTAATTATCTTAAACCGAGCCACAAACCAAACCGCAACGATCGATGCTCTTACCATCGATCCGGAATCGATCGATGCTCTCACGCGATCGATCGGAACAGCTTGGGTCGTGCGATCGGGACGAGAGGCGACGGGACGAGAGCATGACGCGATCGTGTCCATGCGATCCGCCTTGCGGATCAGCCCATCGAATCGATCGATGCTCTCGCGCCTCACGTCTGACCGGTATGACCACGCAACACGATCCACGATCGGTTCGTGCGTCATTCCGATGCATCGGTCGATGCAATTTTAGTTTAGGGTTTCGAACTTAATGTTTCTTAAGTGTTTTCTTATCAATTTCAAGCACAGATTGATTCAAACACTTCTAAACAACCTAAACATGATTCTAAACAAGAAATCCTAATAGAACCAATGGCTCTGATACCACTGAAGGATTGTTTAGTTTATCCTGATTCAATTACACATTGATTGATCCTACTAAACATGCTTGGATCTAGGTTCTCTTGCTGAATCATAAAAGATCTCACCTAATACCTTATTATGCAGCGGAATGGAGAGGTATGAGTCAGAGATCAGCAGAACCGCCAAGAGACAGCTCCTCCAAAGGTTCACACACGCACACTTCAGGAAATTGGCTGCTAGACCAAGGAGGTGGGAGGCGCAGAAAGAGAGAGAGAGAGGCGCAGAAGCTTGAGAAAAATTAGAGAGCTAGGTCAAGTTTTATTCATTAAAACCCCTTTTAGTTCTCATGGGCTTTTGGGCCCAAGTCTCAGTCTGATTAAATCCTTAGATTTAATCAGGCCCCTTTATCTCTCTAAGCACAGTAAATGCCTAGCACTTTTACCGTACTTCTGCTGAACCGTTCCTTCATAGTTTCCTGTTAGCTTAGGCGTGTGACCCATATGGGATCATATAATAAAGGCAATAAGTCCAAGACTTATAGATCATGAGCGGACTCTATCAAGCCATCATGACCCCCAGTATTATATGACTTATGTCTGATCATTGACATACTCTTACTTTCTAGAGACAGTACAGAGATTACTGGACATAATTCCAACAACATTGTCTCAAATCAGTTCAAAATCATCATCCATCACCCTAAATCGTTCTAATTACTCATGCATCATCAATTTTTGGTCCAAAAATCAACAACCCTAAAACCCTAAAAATCCAATCCGAAAATTCGAAAATTGAAGAACATTACCTTGATTTCTTGAGATATGGGTTGGGGAAATGGATTGGGATCGTAAAAATAAGTAAATAGCAATTGGAAACAAGAAATTTGACGAAGAAATGATGATTTTTGGGTGGAGGTTCTCGGTGTGTCGACCAACAGAAATGGGGAAGAAGAAGAGAAAATAGGGTTTAAGGTGACTTACCTGGTCGTGGGTGCAACGATCGTTGCTTTAGGGGCAACGATCGATGCTGGTTGAACCAGATTGATTCCGGTTTAGCTCAACGTACCTTAATTTTCGATTTAAACCAATTGCAACGACCGTTGCACATGTGAGCAACGATCGTCACACATCTCCAGACTTGTGTTCTGTATCTAATAACTAACAAAAACAACTAAAAACGTGAAATCCTAAGAAAACACCAAAAATGAAAAGGAAAAATAATTAAACCTAGCAGTGGGTTGCCTCCCACTCAGCGCTTGTTTCAAGTCGTTAGCTTGACTTTTTGAAAAGGGGTCAGACTCATGGAGGTTTCAACAGAGACTTTGAGTGTCTCTGTGAATGCCTTATCATCCATGGTGGTGTGTAAGCAGTATCAGCATGATGTCGTCCAAGGAACGTCGGGAGGAATGTAGGGTGAGATTGACACTTGGGTGTTTTAACGCTCTTTCCTGCATTCAAAACAGTGGAGTCAGGAGGTTTAAACTTAGAGGATTTATGCTTTACCTTTGGCAAAGTTTTGATGTTCGGAGCCTTTTGTTTATGAGTAGTTTTAGGCCTTGAAGATGTTAGAATAGGCTCTTGTGGAACCACCATCTTCTTGTCAACCACCACTGTGCACTGAACCACATCTTTAGACTTAACGGGAGCTTTCGGGAATGGCAATGGAGGTTTATAGGTTCTTTCCTTAGCAGGTCCTTGAGATATGAGTGAAACTGGTTCCTTTCGGGGTGCAACGATCGGTGCTTGTGATGCATCGATCGATGCTGTCGTCTCAGCTCGTGTTTCAACTACAGTCTCTGGTTTATCCGCTTCTTGGTCCATTCCAGCCATCTCAGACTCAAATTTCTCTCCTTGGCATGGTCCCGCTTCAATCTGAACTATCCAAGTCAAGAGATCCATGTCAATCTCTGTTGAGTCAGGTGCATCGAAGCTTTCAAACTCAGGTAAATCAAATCCCTCTCTGTCTTCCACAAATTCCACAGCCTTAACGGCTAGACATGATCCATGATCTATCTGTGTGTCATCCTGAATGGGAATGTTGCTGGCATGAGCTTCTTGAGGATCCTTCCTTGAGGTAGAGTATGAAACTTGATCCATCTGTGTGTCAAGCTGCTTCATACGAGTGCTCAAGGATTCAAATTTCTCATTCAAATTAGTGTACAGGTTCTCTAGCTTCGAGCTGAAAGAAGCTGTGTTCTGCTGTTGCTTTTCAATTGATTGTTCTATCATCATCTCCAGTTTGCTCCTTTGTGTAGGAGGTGCCAGATAGGAAGTATAGTTATGGTCTCTTGATCCTTGAGCATGCCTAGAACCTTGTCTCTGCTGATGTCCCAATGTATGTCCATAAGAGTTGGCTCCAGCCATATAGTGTACCTCTGCAAATTTATCAGTTTCTGCCTCTGCTCGGAACTGTCTCTCCCTAAGTAAGATGTCGTGGATGTCATCTATCTTACTCTGCATCTCAGCTACTTGCCCAACCAATACATGGTAATCTGGTAAGATGGGATTTCCTTCCCCATCTATTTTCTGACCTTTTGCGTTGCATATATGACCCTCTTGGTCTCGTAGAACGCCGTTTTCACCGCGAATCAAAATCACAGGTTCCATGGCGTGGAACCTATTGAACGTCTCAGATCTCAGCATCGCTGTTCTCGCCTTGTGTCGATCGATGCAAGGTGAGCAACGATCGATGCAGTGCGAATCCCTGCGAATCCAAAAATCAAAAACGTGAGTAAACAAGAAAATTAAAAGGAATACTTAGTCTAATTCCTAGTACTAAATCTATAGGTGAACTCAAAGAGTCCCCGGCAACGGCGCCAAAAACTTGATAGGTGTATAGTTTTCCCTATTCTACTGCAAGTGCACAGTTAATGCAATCGTAGTATATAAGGTATCGAATCCCACGAGGACTCTCAGTCACACAATAGATTAATAGCAGTTCAGATTAAATTAAGCGAAGCAGATGTGAAAACAGTAACAAAATAGCAAAGTAAATCAAGTGAGTTTGTGAGCAAGAAGGCGAAG
This sequence comes from Orychophragmus violaceus, assembly GCA_030180135.1. NCBI lineage: Eukaryota > Viridiplantae > Streptophyta > Magnoliopsida > Brassicales > Brassicaceae > Orychophragmus > Orychophragmus violaceus. The sequence goes on along the minus strand of CM058232.1, from coordinate 64,304,965 downwards.
CGTTAGGTTTCAGGAGTTCTCAGGGAATCAGGAACGCAAGCAATCAATCTATCTAGATCCAATCAATAACTATTCTAGAACTCAAACACTGATATAGAATTAACCAAATTCCTTTGCGATAATCCTCTAAGTCTAAGTGCAGCAAACCAAACTTCCGTTTGCGAGAACTAACAGATTAAACTAGCATTGATTCCAAGTTTGATATGTTCACAATTAACCTGAACCAAACTTCCGTTTGCAAACAGTTTAATTGCTTACCTAAATTCTTTCTAGTTAAATTAACCAACTTCCGTTGAATTAATCAACCTAACATCATAACTCTGATTAGCTACTTCAGATTAAGCATTAAGAACAACTTAGATAAAGAACTAGCAGGTATGAATCTCTACAGATTAATTAAACTATAATTCTCTGAAATCCTTAATGAGAATCCTTCAACCTAACATGTGATCTACTCAGACATATTCATCGGGACAGAAGATATCATAAGTAGAAAACCAAAAATCATAAAATCAAATAAGAACTGGGGTTCAAAAATCAAGTCTCTTTCGAGAACAAAACCAGCCCCTAAAATCTCCTAAGAGAATAAAACTTAGTTATCAAGCCTCGCCTAAACAATGGCTCAAAAACTCTATTTATAACCTAAAACACGTTTTGGGGCTTCTTTTTAAATATCAGGAACTTCTGGGCAGAATTGAAATGTTTATCATTCTTCATCAAACCGTCGTTTGGCCCATCTCGCTGGTGCATCGATCGATGCTAGGCATGCAACGATCGACACATTTCTCTGTTTCGGACAGTGAACTCTATCTCTCGGCCAAATACTCCAATTAGCTCCAGAAAGTGTCTAAATCATCAAATATGCTCCAAATGTGCTTGTACCTAATAAACACCTGAAAAGACTCTAAAACATAGTAAAAGACTCGATAAATAACACATATACCATGGTTAAAATCCCTAAAATCCATGGTATATCACGTAACAAATCACCCAGTGCTCGATTAGTAACCTCCATTTGACCATCAGTTTGAGGATGGTACGCGGAACTCATATCCAAACTGGTGTGTAAGAGACGCCATAGAGATCGCCAAAAATGGCTCAAAAATCGTGAGTCCCGGTCAGAAACAATATAAACAGGGAGACAGTGTAATTTGTATACCTCCCTAAAGAACAACGTAGCCACCTGAACAGCATCGGTCGTCTTTTTGCAAGGGACGAAATGCACCATCTTAGAGAATCGATCGACAATGACGAAGATGGAGTCGTGTCCCCGCTGTGTTCGAGGCAAGCCCAAAACAAAGTCCATACTTAAGTCAGTCCAAGGTTGAGTAGAAATGGGGAGAGGCAAATACAACCCTGCGTTGGAGGCATGACCCTTTGCCGCTTGGCAAGTGTGACAACGAGAGACGAACCTCTCAACATCGCGACGAAGACTCGGCCAAAAGTAAGATTCGGCTACGAGCTTCAAAGTGTGGTCTCGCCCGATGTGACCTTCACTGTGTAATTCTTTTATCAGCTGCAGACGAAGGCTGCATTCAGGAATGCACAACCGATTACCCTTAAATAGAAAGCCCTTAAACCGGTAAAAATCGCCAGCACCAAGGTGAGTTGCATCGGCCCAAATCTTCGCGAAAAACTGGTCCGTAGAGTAAAGCTCAGGGAGCGAATCGAACCCAAGGACAGAGACGTGGAGTGTTTACAACAAAGAATGACGCCTGCTTAGAGCGTCGGCTACCCTATTCAACGTACCAGCCTTATGCTTAACCACAAAAGTAAACTGTTGGAGATAAGCGAACCATGATGCATGGCGAGAAGAGATTTTCTCCTGTGAACCCATATGCTTTAAAGCATCGTGATCAGTAAACAAGACGAACTCCTTATGGAACAAGTAATGCCGCCAGTGTTTAATGGACTGAACGACAGCATAAAGCTCAACGTCGTATGTGCTGTAACGCAGCCGTGACCCTGCAATCTTTTCGTTGTAGAACGCGACAGGCCGACCAGCCTGACTTAACACGCCACCGATCCCTGCCTTTGACGCATCACAATGAATTTCAAAGACCATGTCAAAGTTAGGGAGGATTAAAATGGGTGTTGTGCTCAGCTTTGCCTTGATGAGCGTGAAGGCGTGGTCAGCAGCCGGAGTCCAAAGGAATGATGCTCCCTTAATGCAGTCCATAATTGGTGACATAATAGAACTGAAATGGCTAATGAAACGTCTGTAAAAAGAAGCCAAACCGTGAAAACTTTGTACCTCCGTAACAGAAGTAGGTGTTGGCCATGACTGAATGGCAGAGACTTTTGCCGGATCAACTTCGAGGCCTCGGACAGACACAACTGTTGGGATAGTGTCCTGAAATCACACTTGTACTCACTCCTGATGATAGTTGTGTGTCGATATCAGACATTCGTATAATACTGGGCGGTTGCAATGTTTTGCTAGAAGCCTCTTGCAATCTGTAAGTTGTATACTTACTGCCAGTATTATATGATCCTATAGGGTCACACACCTAAGCAAACTGGAAGCTAAGACATGGGAATGATCATTGTGGTAATGATCATATTAATGTGTATCCAATGTGTATTGGATACACATTATTATCGAGAAAAATGGTGTTGTGTCGATCGACACAGCTTGTGTGTCGGTCGACACAGTTCGGGTTTCGAAAGGGCTTTTCGAAATTATGACTTAATCAAGTCTGGCCCGTTAAGTGTGTTTTAGGTCGAATAAAAACTTGATAGTCTCGACCTAAAACGTGAGCCGTCGAGTTTTTCTCTGACAGAAATGCAGAAACACCAGAAACTCTCAGATCCCATAGATCCGGCACTAGCATCCTGTTTTCCAGCTTGTGTGCGTGTGTATCTGGTAGAGGCAAGGCGTCTGCGTTGCTCACTGATCTCGTTCACCAATTCATTCCGCTGCCAGTTCAAGGTAAGAACGAGGTTGGTAAATTCAATATAACGAACCCTAGATCCTAGGAGATCCAATAGTGGTATCAGAGCATGTTAGGGTTTAGACTATTGAATCTGATGCAATTAATTCGAAAACTGAGTTTGTTGAATTGATTATTGTCTGCTAAAATCGTGTTTTCAAGTGTTAATCTCGGATTATGTGCCTGTTGAAAAACGCACTATGTCGATCGACACTAAGCGTGTGTCGGTCGACGCGCCGCGAAATAACTCGTAAAATTTTAGGGTTTGTCGCAGAGTGTCGATCGACACAAAGCGTGTGTCGGTCGACACAGAGCGAAAACTCGTAAATAATTTTAGGGTTTCGATCTGAGATCGAGTACCCGTAATCCTGCTGTGTCGATCGATACACTGGGTGTGTCGGTCGACACAGGCAATGCGATTAGATGGATCGGTTCAATTGGATTGAACCGGTTATCTCGCTCGGTTAATTTTAATTAACCAATTGGTTCTGGTTTGGTAATGTCGATCGACACAGAGTTATGTGACGATCGACATGGACCGTTAAACCGAACCGGTTCAATTAGATTGAATCGGTTAATGAAATTCGATCTGGTTTGACCGGTTATCGAAGACTGATTTAAATTATGTTGTGTCGACCGATGCAAATGGTTGGCGTCGATCGACACACCATTCGCAGAATTATTGGTTGGACCATAAATTTGCATATACCAGACCAAATTTAATCTTAAAGTTCTAGATGAACCTAAAATTAATAAAACTGAATGTTTTAATTAAATTAATAACTTCTTGAATGTATATTGGATATATATCAAGATTATATAATTCTTTTCCTCAACCAAATATCAAGTGATCTTGATGTATTGCCCGATCTTGTCTACTGTCAAGACTCGTGTTGTTGTTGGATATCCTTGGAGTCCTTGGTATCCACAACAACATGAGTAATGCAGGTGATCATTGATAGATTTGCAGTGCAACTATTAGTGATCACAAGACAGAAAAGATTGGTTTTACTTGACTGGGCTGTCAGAAGTTCTGGGCCCAGAGACATCAGAGTAGATTAGACACAGTTTGTCTCATCTACGACCAAGAGTTGTACTGGGTACAATTAGCAATGATTTTCTTACCTAGATAACTAAAGTTTGGGTAATGGCGAGTCGTCCACTCAGATTTTGGTGAAGTATGGATCTTGGTTCATTGTATTCATCTGAGAAAACATAGTTTTGAATACAATGCGAGTCTTTCTTATTAGATAAGAATTCTCATTTCCTTGAGCATTATAACTAAAACCTCTACCTCTTTTAATTACAGCTATGTCTGTCTCAACTCACATCAACACTTTCTCACTAAGATCCGTCCTTGAGAAGGACAAGTTAAATGGATCTAATTTCTTGGAATGGTATCGGAACCTGAGAATAGTTCTCAGGCAGGAGAACAAGGAATATGTCCTTGAAAGAGTTCTCCCCGAGAGGCCACGTTCCAATGCCCCGCAGACAGAAAAGAATGCTTGGGATAAGCATTCATCTGATGTCAAAGATGTTAATTGTCTAATGCTGGTGACTATGAACTCTGAGCTGCAGAAGCAATATGAGAATGTGATGTCACCCATTGAGATGATTAACAGCCCGAAAGCTTTGTTTCAGGAGCAAGCTCGCACAGAGAGATACCAGATGGTTAAATCTCTCATGGATTGCAAGATGGCTAAGGACAGTCCAGTAAGTCCTCATGTCCTTAAAATGATGGGTTACATTGATAACCTGGGGAAACTGGACTGTGCCATTAGCCAGGAGCTAGCCACAGACATGATTCTGCAGTCTTTGCCGTCGTGTTTTGATCAGTTCATCATGAACTACAACATGAAAAACATGACTAAGACATTTACTGAGTTGCACGGCATGCTGAAGACAGCAGAGCCGAATCTCAAGAAGGCAACTCCCAGTGTACTGATGGTACAAGGGGGGTAAAAGGTTTAAGAAACCTAAGAAGGATAAGGGAAAGGCCCAAGTTGTCCAGACTGAGAGTCAGGACAAGCCCAAGCCGAAGCCCAAATCCGGGCCTTCTCCTGAGGATAAGTGCAACTACTGCAAGCAATTAGGGCATTGGAAGAGAGACTGCAAGAAGTTCATGGAAGATTACAAGAAGCTGAAGAAGACGTATGATGCGTCAGACTCAGGTATTTATGTTATCGAACTTAATGTTATATCTTCTAGTTCTATTTCGTGGGTATTGGATACCGGCTGCGGTGCTCATATTTGTACTAATATGCAGGCACTAAGAAACAGTAGAACGCTGAAGAAAGGACAAGTGGTGTTACGGGTCGGGAATGGAGCTAGGGTAGTTGCACGGGCCGTAGGCACTTACGAGTTTTCTTTACCTTCGGGCATGGTTTTAACTTTGAATAATTGCTACTTTGTACCTGCGATTAGCAGAAACATAATTCAGTTTCCGTATTGGATTTGGAAGGTTTTGATTTTGCTGTTAAGAATAAAGTTTGTTCTTTTAATCGTGATGGCACATATTATGGTAGCGCCCCATTAGATAATGGGTTATATGTTTTAAACCAAGAAATGCCTGTCTTTAACATAAATACAAAGCGGTTTAAGTCAAATGATGAAAACCCGACTTTCTTATGGCATTGTCGTTTGGGCCATATCAATGAGAAACGCATCCAAAGGCTCCATCGAAATGGGCTTCTGGGCTCATTTCATTTTGAATCATGTGAGAAATGCGAATCTTGTTTGATGGGCAAAATGGCTAGAGCCCCTTTCAACAAACCGAATGAAAGGGCCAGTGACTTATTGGGCCTTGTTCATACTAATGTATGTGGGCCAATGAGTACTGTTGCCAGAGGAAATTACAAGTACTTCATTACCTTCACTGATGATTTCAGTAGGTATGGCTATGTCTATTTGATGAGACACAAGTCAGAATCCTTTGATAGATTCAAGGAATTCAAGAATGAAGTGCAGAACCAACTTGGCAAAAGTATTAAAGCTCTGCGATCGGATCGCGGAGGAGAATACTTGAGTCAAGAGTTCAGCGACTATCTGAGCGAGTGTGGAATTATTTCACAACTCACTCCTCCTTGAACACCCCAATGGAATGGAGTGTCAGAGAGGAGGAATCGAACCTTATTAGATATGGTTCGGTCTATGATGAGTCATTCAAATCTTCCATTATCCTTTTGGGGATACGCTCTAGAAACGTCTGCCTTTACACTAAATAGGGTGCCATCTAAATCAGTGGAAAAGACACCACATGAATTGTGGACTGGGAACATTCCTAGTCTGTCTTTCCTGAGGATTTGGGGATGTGAGGCTTATGTCAAACGTTTAATCTCTAACAAGCTCGCGCTAAAATCAGATAAATGCTACTTCATTGGTTATCCTAGGGAAACCAAGGCATACTACTTTTACAACCAATCTGAGAACAAAGTATTTGTTGCTCGGGACTGTTCTTTTCTTGAGAGGGAGTTTCTCTCTAAGAAAAACAGTGGGAATAAAGTACATCTTGAAGAAATTCGAGATGCACAGGAGACTGCTCAACCTGCTGAGGAAGGGCAGCAGTTGGATCCACAAAGTTCTGTGGAACCGGCACCTGTGGAGCCTGAAGTTCGCAGATCCGGAAGGATCCGTCACGAACCCGAGAGATACTATGGATTTCTCGTGACCAGTTCCAATGATCTGATGATCATTGATAGTGACGAACCAGCGACCTTCGCGGAAGCAATGATGGGCCCGGGCTCCGAAAGGTGGCTTGGAGCCTCTAAATTCGAAATGGGATCCATGTCAGAAAACCAAGTATGGTCCTTGGTCGATTTACGTAATGGTGCAAAAGCCATTGAGTGTAAATGGATCTTCAAGAAGAAGATGGACGTGGATGGAAATGTGCAAATTTACAAAGCGAGGTTGGTGGCTAAAGGTTTCAAGCAAATTCATGGTATTGACTATGATGAAACCTATTCCCCAGCCGCTATGCTTAAATCCATTCGGATTCTTCTAGCGATTGCAGCTCATTATGACTATGAGATTTGGCAGATGGATGTCAAAACCGCTTTCCTGAATGGTATTCTGGAAGAGGATGTGTATATGACACAGCCTGAAGGTTTTGTTGATCCTAAGAACGCTGGAAAGGTATGCAAGCTTCATAAATCCATTTATGGATTGAAGCAAGCATCACGGAGTTGGAATCTTCGTTTTGATGAAGCAGTAAAACAATTTGGTTTCATCAAGAACGAAGAGGAACCATGTGTTTACAAGAAGACTAGTGGGAGCAGAATTGCGTTTCTTGTACTGTATGTCGATCGGTAATGACGTTTCGTTGCTTCAGTCTGTTAAGACTTGGCTCGGAAGTTTTTCCATGAAAGACATGGGAGAAGCCGCGTACATTCTTGGAATCAGAATCTACAGAGATATAGTGAATATGCTGATTGGATTGTGCCAGGACACTTATATTGATAAGGTGTTGCACAGATTCAAGATGCAAGATTCCAAGAAGGGCTTCATACCGATGTCTCATGGCATTAGTCTCAGCAAGAAGCAGTATCCGGTGGCATTAGGATTCCTTATGCTTCTGCAATAGGATCTATTATGTATGCCATGCTCTGCACTCGTCCAGATGTAGCTTACGCGTTAAGCATGATGAGTAGATACCAATCTGATCCAGGTGAAGTTCACTGGATAGCTGTCAAGAATATTCTCAAGTATTTGAGACATACTAAGGATAAATTCCTTGTGTATGGAGGAAGTGAAGAACTTGTGGTGAATGGATTCACTGATGCGAGTTTTCAGAAGGACATAGACGATTTCCGATCACAGTCTGGATATGTCTACTGTCTGAATGGCGGTGCAGTGAGCTGGAAGAGCTCTAAGCAGAATACCGTAGCTGATTCCACGACGGAAGCTGAATATGTTGTTGCTTCTGAAGCGGCAAAGGAAGCTGTTTGGATCAAGAAGTTCATGACTGAACTTGGTGTGGTTCCTAGTATCTTGGAGCCAGTGGCTTTGTTTTGTGATAACAACGGATCCATTGCTCAGGCGAAAGAACCCAGGTCACACCAGAAGTCCAAACACGTAGAGAGGAGATATCACCTGATTCGTGATATCGTCAATAGAGGTGATGTGAAGATCAGCCGAGTTCCGACGGAAGAGAATGTCGCTGATCCTCTGACTAAGTCACTCCCAAGGCCTAAGCAGGAGAGTCATACGACTGTTGTAGGCATTAGAGATTTTAAGATGTAATCTTGATTCTAGTGGGAGTTTTAGTTTTATTTTAGTTATAATAAGACGCTCTTGTAAACATTCTTTTGGATATGTTTAATGAAATTTGATTTCAGCATTATTTATTGTGATCTAAATAATGGTCCCAAAATAAGTTTGTGTCATATTATAGGTCATCAAGTTGAGGACTTGATCATGAAACCCTATAAGTCAAAGATGACATAAATTATGTTCTATCCCTAGTCGAGGTTGTCAAAGTGGGACAATGGCAACCGCGAGAGACTAGATTGTGAGGTGACTGTTGGCTAAGTTTCGTGGAGCCAATGATATGATTATCGTAGTCAGTCACATAGATATATGTTGGTGAACATATGATCGGACATGACCCGCTGATGAGAAGTCTACAAGATAGTTATATATGTGTCATAAGAAGTTCTCATTACGACTATAGAGTATAGTCCTCAGACCTGAGTTCATCATGCTTTCTTGCATATGAATTGGTACACTTTGACCTTGTCAAACGTCGACCCGTAACTGGCGACTATAACGGCAATGCACAAGTATATCATAAAGTGTGCGTTGAAATAGGGATGGAACAAGATGGGATTTGTCCCTCCTGAATAACGGGAGATAAATATCTCAGGGCCTATCGAAGATTAAATACTGAGAAAATGTGTGGCCGCACTCAAACGAACTGTAGTTCAGTTGTTTGTAATGTTTAGTATAAGATCAGGAGTTCGATAAACACGATGTTGGCTTAATAAGGATGACACCAATCTTGCCTTATGCCAAATCGAGATGTAGAGACAAAAGGATTATAGGAATTGATGATTCCAGTACAAGTGGGAGATTGTTGGGATAGTGTCCTAAAATCACAATTGTACTCACGCCTGATGATAGTTGTGTGTCGAGATCAGACATTCGTATAATATTGGGCGGTTGCAATGTTTTGCTAGAAGCCTCTTGCAATCTGTAAGTTGTATACTTACTGCCAGTATTATATGATCCTATAGGGTCACACACCTAAGCAAACTGGAAGCTAAGACATGGGAATGATCATTGTGGTAATGATCATATTAATGTGTATTGGATACACATTATTATCGAGAAAATGGTGTTGTGTCGATCGACACAGCTTGTGTGTCGGTCGACACAGTTCGGGTTTCGAAAGGGCTTTTCGAAATTATGACTTAATCAAGTCTGGCCCGTTAAGTGTGTTTTAGGTCGAATAAAAACTTGATAGTGAGTTTTTCTCTGACAGAAAAGCAGAAACACCAGAAACTCTCAGATCCCATAGATCCGGCACTAGCATCCCGTTTTCCAGCTTGTGTGCGTGTGTATCTGGTAGAGGCAAGGCGTCTGCGTTGCTCACTGATCTCGTTCACCAATTCATTCCGCTGCCAGTTCAAGGTAAGAACGAGGTTGGTAAATTCAATATAACGAACCCTAGATCCTAGGAGATCCAACAACAACGTAACCCAAAAATAGCACCTGATCAACACCAAAAGAGCACTTTTTAGTGGCTGCGAACAACTTTTCTCGTCGTAGAACCAGTAACACGTCGCGCAGATGGAGCAAATGATCTTCCAAAGATGTGCTAAAGATCAATATGTCATCGAAGTAACCAACGACACAACGCCCAATGAATGGTCGGAGAGCTTGGTTCATGACTCTCATGAAAGTACTTGGGGCGTTGGAGAGTCCAAAAGGCATAACAAGCCACTCAAAAAGCCCTTCACGCGTTTTGAAGGCGGTTTTCCACTCATCTCCAGGACGAATGCGAATCTGGTGATAACCGCTCTTGAGATCCAGTTTAGTAAATAGCGAAGCACGCCCAATTTGATCAAGGAGATCGTCCAATCGGGGAATCGGAAACCTGTACCGGACTGTGATACGATTAATGGCGCGACTATCGACACACATCCGCCACGAACCATCTTTTTTTGGAATCAGCAACGCTGGTACCGCACAAGGGCTAAGGCTTTCGCGAACATAACCTTTACTCACCAAATCCTCAACCTGTTTTCGAAGCTCGTCATGTTCATGCGGACTCATGCGATAATGCGGTCGATTCGGCAGAGCTGCGTCTGGAGCAAGGTCGATGCAATGTTGAATGTCACGTAAAGGAGGAAGACCAGCTGGTAGGTCATCCGGAAAAAAATCCGCGAATTCGGTCAATAGTGGCTGAAAAGCTGGAGGTGCCGATTGCACTGGTGAGTCCGTGGTGAAGGCAATGACCACAGCCAGGACAAACGATGCACTGCTCAAATCCTTCTCAAACTCTGACCTGCTCACAAAAAGAACCGGCGAAGTAGTCACTGCCTGAGCCGGAGTAACAACAGGCTGACCAGAAACCGCCTCGGAGCCATCCTGCGATGGAAGACGGATGATACGCTTATCCTCGAAAACAAACCGATACGTGTTGGCAAAACCGTCATGCATCGTCCGTCTGTCATATTGCCAAGGGCGCCCCAAAAGAAGATGGCAAGCATCCATTGGAATGACGTCGCAGCTGACCAAATCCTTATAGTTGCTCCCAATGGAGAATGGTACACGACAACGTTTGGAAATACGAATTTCTGTCATGGAATTCAACCAGACAAGCCTATACGGAGACGGATGAGGCTCGGTAAACAGAGCGAGCTTAGCAACAGCCTCCTCCGAGATGACGTTAGTGCAACTTCCCGAATCAATAATAAGCTTACAAACCTTCCCTCGATCAGTACAGGAAGTCTGAAAAATATTGGAACGAAGCCATGGTTCCTCTCGTACCTGCGGAATGAGAAAGTTGCGGCGAACCACCAAATTGACTCCTTTGTCGCCAGAGACAATGTCATCCTCCAACTCCTGGTCGTCAAGATCATCATCATACACAGGCTCATCGGTAGTAAGTAAACCCCGACGTCCTTGTTTTGGGCACTCAGAATGACGATGCCCGCTTTCTCCGCAACCGAAGAAACGGAAACTGGAAGGTTGAAACGGTTTCAACCCTTGTTGTTCCAGCTGACCCGTAGATTTGACCACTGGAGGCACAGTAGGAGGTCGTTGGTCACCAGTATCAGTAGGAGCAGAAAGACGAGGTCGAGGAGTATTCCAGGAGCTCGACGACGAACGCAGTTGTTGTTCGATCAGTAAAGCACGCTGATGTGCCTCAGAAACTGTATGGGGATTGAATTGAAGCAGCGAATTTTGGATCTGAGGTCGCAGACCACCCATAAAACGAGAGACAACTTGCTCATCGGACTCGGTAAGAGTATTACGAGCCAGTAAAGCGAAGAACTCAAACGCATAATCATTCACTGATTTGCTACCCTGTCTCAAATTTTGGAGACGATTGTAGATAGTGCGCGTGTAGTTATAAGGCAAGAAAGACTTTCGCAGCTGAGCTTTGAGCTTATCCCAAGAAGAGATATGAGGCTTACCAGCGCGGACTCGCTGCTCTTTCACCTGCTGCCACCAAGCCGAAGCTCGACCTTTGAAGCGGGTTGCAACCAAAGGGACACACATATCAGGAGGTGCTCGTTTGAAAGCCAACGTCTCCTCCACCGAGCTGATCCAATCGAGTAACTCTTCTGGCTGAAGACCACCATGAAACTCGGGTAAGTCCATCTTGAACCCCGACTCCCACCTTCGATTGTCATCTCGCGGATTAGGAATGACGGCACGATGAGGTTGGTCGTTGAACGGAGCAAACGGGTTGACATCTCTTCCATCATCCTCGCTATCTTCCTCAAAGAGTGGATTATCGGCGTGAGTCATCCGTGGAGCGTCATTGCGGATCTCCAAGGCGGTACTAACCGCAGTTTCTACAGCCTCACGCAACGTATTACGCAGGTCATGCTGAAAATCGGTAAGCACGGAACGGAACACCTCCGTCTGCTCCTCCAAAAGTTGCTGAACACTCTTCTTAGGTGGCATGATAGGATCGTTTTGACTCTGATACCAACTGTTGTAGCCGCGTTAACGTGAAGACCAAGAAACCAGTTTCGGTATGAACCCTAGTTCTTGGACGATATCTACGGCGCAAGCTTAGTAAGCTAGGGACGATTTCGATTTGCTTTTAGAATGAAATTCTTATTGATTGAAAAACTGAACTTTAATGAATACAAAACCCTCATATATAAAGGGGTTAAAGATAACACCAAATCTCGTAAGAGATAAACACCAACACCAAATCTAAAATAAGATAACACCAAATAACTAAGCTAACGATCATATCATCTTATTGCAACGAAGCCCATAAGACAATACGATAATGGGCTGTACGCTACATCACCATCACACAGAGTATATACGCAAATCCATTATTTAAAATTGGTCCATAAAGATATAAAATACAAAAAAAGAACACTACACTCAACTACAAGAACCCCACCTCCGCTCGTGCACAGGGGCATATATCACTAATAAATACAATGCAGAAAAATATTTGCTTCAATACCATCAACAAAATTCTGTTTCGATAAATATGTCAATGCTGCTACCATAAGCTTCAGAAAAAAACAATTTGCACATCTAGATACCATATTTGATCAGACATAAAATAAACTAGTAGAAATTGGCATCAAAAATACAAAAATATGGATACAAGATAAATTAAGTTCACATATATCTTTTTCATTCAATATGTATATTGTAGTTTTATTTTTTAACAGCCAGATATGTAACACTTAAATAATTATATGTTCTATATTTGGAGTAATGAAATAAAATCTAAAAAAAAAAAATCAAAAATATTTTTTAGCAAACAGTTAGGGGTTAAAAATATCAACAAATTAGTGACACTTGTGAAAACAAAACAAAAAAATATACAAAACAATAGTGATACAATATAAAACAAAAATACAATTTATACACAAATAATAGTATAAGTAAAACAAATTTGAATACACTGGGATAACCCCTAATCATTTATAAAATAGAGAATTAAACTCTAGTTACATGTACGAGACCTCTAACTGAGTAAAATTTCACTCTATTTGCTTTGGTTTTAACGATTTCGACTAGTAAATCATGTAATAAAATAATGACAAAAAAAAGTTATTAGTTTACGTCTCTAATGAAAATATTTGAACAAATTTATCTTAGAATATCACTTGATTGTAGGCTGTTGCTCGTACTCAGCCACATTAATGCTGATTGTAATATTTTCTAAAATCTAGACCATTTCGATCGTCACTGAGCGAGACATGAACCTGGTTCGAAAGGTACGACTCGTCCGCCACCAACCAAAGGTGCAGCTGCAACTCCTCTTTGATTCAACAAGCATCTAAAGTGAGTCAATCTGGTAGTAACCTTGTTGGGATTTTTAGCCAGCTTTGCATAGGGTGTCCACAACCGCTCTATCAAACATAAGATATATATATAATGTCACTATTTAGCCAATTAGCGAATATAAACTAGACTTATAAGAAAATGGTTACATATGTGTACCTGCAGCTGCAGCAGCGCGAGGCCAAATGGTTTGTTCAATGTCAGAAGCATCAATATGTTCACCCCACATGCAAACCTCACCACCAAGTACTAGACTTTGTTGCTTTTGATCCTTTATGTTCTCAAGGGGCTCATTCGCGTAAAACATTTGCCAAGGCGTGTCTATATGGTCCAAATACCATTTGTCTTGGTTACTTACTATGCACCTTAAACCGGCCGCGGTCACTTTCTCAACAACTCCTGTACCAAGCCTGATTCACCAAGTAAAAAAGATAAGTACTTTCAATGTTGTGTACACAATTTGTACTTCGTTTTTTATGGTATGAATTTACCAGTTGTGGACCACGGTTTTTGGGTTTAATTTGTCTCCAAAGTTGTTGAAGGTTTCTTCCCTACAGTATACAACATTAGAGCAAATGGAAGTAACTACGACAATGCTATTGATTAGCATTTATTTTAATTGCCTAATTAAAGAGTATTTAATTTAATTACCAGTTGATGATTTCATATCCGTGAGACATAGCTATTTGTTGTGCTCGCAGTACGAAATATTCATAAGCTTCTGCTTCACTCTTACGATGTTTCTTAAGCCTGTAGGTTAGATAGTTCAAGTAACATGAGCAAAAAATTTTACAGAACTATAGTAATGTCTATAGGTATACCATTGTGCTATTCGCGGTGTTGTAGACCAGCAAGCTGCAACGAAGTACATGTAATCAAAGTTTTAGGGAACTAACACTAGCAATATCGAGAGGAGATATATATATATATATATGTGTTAAACAGAGGAGAGTTTCATTACTTGTATTTACTTCGTCACCTCCCAAGTGGGCAAATTTAAACTTAAAGATCTTGCTGAAATCTGAATAAAATATTTCCATTATAAACATTTTCGTTATGCATATATATGATGAATCTTGAGCTGAGAGTAAGTGATTTTAAAGATTGGTACCAGAGAGAATTCCATCAATGACCTTGAATGTAAAGTCACTACTCACGTCAAGTGGTTCTTGACAATTCTTGGAGGGCCATAAGGAAGGATATCCTTTTCCCCTTCATTTATAAGAAGAAAAATTATTATGGAATCTGCTCGATCTTGTCCCGGGTCCGGAGAGATTATGATTTTAGGTATGGACCTTATTGAGTTATTGGTTAACTATATAAAAAGAAGAAGAGGGTTACCATGAGAGAGCGTGTCCCGGAACATCAATCTCAGCCAAAACATGAATCCCTCGTCGCCTAGCATAACTATATATACAACAATGGTTTAAATAGTATCACATTTTGTTTTGTTCTTTTTTTCTTTAAAAAAAAAAACTATATATATTTAGACATCGTCTAGAATTTTAAACATACTTGACGATCTCAGCAGCATCTTCGAAGGTGTATCTCTGAGAGGAAGAATAAGCACCGTTCCATAGCTTTGGATACGAAGGAATCTCTAATGGAAAGGACTGTGAATCCACAATGTGCCAATGAAACACATTCTACACCCAAACCAACCAGAGTATATATTATTCAAGTGTTGAGCCTAACATCAACCAACCAAAATTGAATCATCAAATGTCTCTTAATTAAGAGCTTACGAGTTTGGCGTATGTCATGGAATCAATCACGTTTTTCATAACAGGAAGTGGCAAATAATGTCGGGATGTATCTGTAGTAACAAACAATATCTCTTATCCATATACTTTTCATCCATTTCACAATATATTGTTTTTAATACTTTTCGCACAAATTAAGAGAATATATTAAAATTTCATTATATACTTAAAAAAAAAAAACAATGTAACGATTAATTAATAACGGAAAACTTGCTTACCGATTAAAAGACCACGGTAAGAGAATCTGGGCAGGTCCGTGATATTCCATGGAGTCATCAAAATCTCTATTACCTTTTTCTTCAAATTAAAATGGCATAACTGGCTGAATGTCTGCATTTTATAATTTTATTTATTTATTTTTGTCAATAACTATTTATCCCTCTTTAATAATATGATAACTAAGTTATGAATTTTTTTTTTGTCAACAGTTAGGGAAAATAATAAACACAAACCTGTAAGCCATGCAATGCACCGTAAACGCTTTTTGCCTGCGTTGTAAGATAAATATCAAGGGCTTAAGGTACACGAATGAATTTTTCATTTTTTCATATAATATTTGATTAAACACAAAGAGACCACCAAACACTAAAGGAATCACACTGTTATATCGTTTTATCTTCTTCTTTTTTACGACTGCCTAAATAATTGGTCTCTGTATGTATCTTTGGAGGAAAAAAACTTGGTAAAATAGTAATCGACACATAAACAGCTGACGACTTGTGGTGATGCATTTGTATTCTACTTGTACATGAAAAAGAAAAAAGAAAAAGACCACACTGGCGGACTAGCCCATCATGATAATGCAGTTCACGTGGAGGCAACCATCTGAGGTCCCTACTTGTGTGAGTACATATTTATTTATATATATATATATATAATGACGACAAAAAAAATTGTTTTGTTATCGAAAATATATATTCAGTAAAAATTCTATAAATTAATATTCAATAAATTAATAATTACGATAAATTAATAAAAAAATTAGCTTCAAATTAAGTTTTTCACTCAATTATATTTTTATAAATTAATAAATTTTTAAATTAATAGAATATTAATATTTTTGGACATTTAAATATTAATATTTCAACATTATTAATTTAGAATTTTTACTATATTTTTCTGTTGAATTCAACTGTAAAAGAGAGAAAATGAGAAGAAAACCAAATATTTAAAGTTGGTGTCTTTTATGGTTAATAAGCTGAATTTACATTTTATGTATATTAAGTGGTTAGAGAAAATGATAAAAGTGGTTCTTTTAGTTGGTGAGTGGAACCTACTAACCTCAAGTTGTGCATAAGACGGCTTCTCTCGGGATGTAACCGCTAATTTGTACGACTCGTCTGCTCCATATTCCAACTGCACAACCACACGAATCACACATATTTTTGTTTTAAACAATACTATTGTTTTAAATTTTTGTCAAAAAGGGAAAAAAATACTATTGTTGGGTCTTGAATACATTTTCTTAAAAAATAGTAATATTCTTATGATCTCATACAAGAACATCAAAGAAACTGTTTATTAAGGAAAAAAAACATCAAAGAATTTATATAAAAGTAAAACCTTGTGAGTGGTGAAGTCAGTACACCAATATTCGAAATATATTTTCAACCTTTTTCCTTTTGAACATTATATCCTTAAACTTTGTCAAAAATTTTAAAATAGGTGACTATTTTATATCTGATGGATTAAAGGACAAAACCTAGTGTTGACAAAAAAAAGGACAAAACCTAGAATAATCTTCCATAATTGCACTTGCTAAATAAAAGTAATCCATATCTTCAAAAATTATGAACATTGGAATATCTATATAATTGTTGAAAGGGAGACTCTTTATATCTGACACATAAATCTTATTTTATTGGTCTATTTCATTTTTTTATTTATCATATTATCATTTAATCAAAATAATTTACAAAATTATATTTAAAATTTCATAAATATATAAATACCATATATTATAAGATTTAAGTACACTGTGAATTAACGAAGATAACTAAATTTTAATACAAATAAAAATATTAAATTATAAGACTCAAAGTGAATTTAACATAATAAAAAAAATTTAAATAATTAAAATTTTAAAAACAAGAAACCATAATTTTTTTAATAAATAATAAAAGTGGTAATTATAAAAAATTATATAAATATAAATATAAAAAATAAAAATGAAATCCATGAAATATATATATAAATTAACGAAATTGAAAATGATAAATACAAAATTAAAATTAAAATATTATTATAAAATTAATATTTAGATCAATAAAATAATATAAATAATAAGTACATATACTTAAAATAATACAAAATATTAAAATATTGATAAAAATTGTTGAAAATAAAATATTATAAAAATAAACAGAAACCTCATAAACAGAATGATAATAAACTTCTGTTTTATAATACAAATAAAAGTAATATTCATAAGGTAGCATATATTTTTCCTATAAATTATTATGATCATAAAAGTAAAAAATATAAATTTGTTAATAATTTTTTTTTTAAATATTGATTTTTAAAATAAAAATTTAAAATCTATTAAACCAAAAATTAGTGTGGATTATTTCTTAGTATTATTAATTTCCTAATAATGTGCATATATTTTATCTATTTGATGTGTATTTATCACTTAATTCTTGATAATCTTATATATTTTCCACTTATTTATTTCTACCACGGCACGTGGATTCTTAAAAATGATATTACTAAAATCTGGATCTGGGAATATAATATTAAACTGGATGGATATCTGCAATCTTATCTTTTAATTAACTTTAACGTATTATACTACTCTAACATAACAATAAATCACATGCATGGATGCTTTATTTTTAAGTAAATTAAAGTAATGGAATCATAACTGATTTAGTCATTAAACAACGCAAGTACGACAAAAGTAAAGAAGGGGTACTATTTGTAGTTTTTTTTTAACATTGGGTACTATTTGTAGTTGTAATTTGTAATATATATATATATATATATATATATATATATATATATATATATATATAAAGACATTAGTCTAAGTAATATACAAATCAAAATTATTTTTAAGTACTATTTCGAAAAGAAAAAGAATTCTTCTAATCATCCATACGATAAAACATTAGCAATATCTATACATTTTAAATAACTTTTTTCTTTTAAAAAAAAAATCCTTTGATTTCTATAAAATAGTATACAGAGAATAGACCTTAATTAAGAACTCCTTTAAAAAAAAACTCATGTAAAATATGTTTTCCTATGTTTTTTATTGCAAGAGTAAGAAGTTTAATTAATCAATGAGGGTCGGAAAAAAAAGTTAATCAATGAGGATGTCCGTGAGTTCGGTGGACCACTACACAACTAACTCACCAGACACCGATCAGCAAAGCCAAGCAACAAAATATTATTATTAAAAAATGTTAGAGAATCGATACAATCTACGTCCAAAAATAATATCAGGATCTAGCATTTTTTCTGGACATTTCACGGACAAATTGCGTGAACTAGAGCTCCAATTTTGTATATTTTCATAATGAAAAAGCTTTTCAGCATAAATTTCAATGAAAAATGAAAAAGAAAAAGATGAATATTTATTTATTCTTGTCAACTTCACCTTTTCTTCTTCTTCTCCCCTTCTCAATTTTTGTTTTTACTTTTTACTTATAACTAAATTAATTATGAGTCCAAGTATCTTACGAAATTATAGAAAATACACCAAATTATGAGTTCTTTTCCTTGAACGAGAATAAAACAACTCAGATTTGTCCTAACTATTTGAGATCCAAATATAAATAATTCAACAAACTCTAACACTTAATAAATTTTACAAGTCTTTTAATGTTTATTCTAACTGATGAATTTTTAAGATTTCTATATCAAAATAGATGAAACTCCACTTAAACCAAATAGAAACTGAACTAAACGATAATGCAATTTCCATGCTCATATATTTTTAAAATTAATATTTTAAAGAAATAATTATCAAATTATCATATATTCTCAAAATAAATTTGATAACATATCAAAGTATTTCTTCAGAAAAAAATTCCCAAGAAAATATAGGTATATACTTTCTTTTTCTTTTCATGACAAAATACAAGTGGACTATTTGATATAAACATTTTAAGGAAAAGGGAAAAATAATATTCTGTAAGCTTTGTGAGAACGACATGTTTCAAAAAAAGAAGATTCATATGTATATTCCATAAATCTAATATATTTGTGTTTGATTATCACTGATATGATTGCAAAAAGAAAATTCGTAAACGTAAAACACAATTTCGCTTTACTCGTTGATGTGAATGGATGAAAGAAACTAACCTCATCGGTGGAGGAAGAGATGATGACATGGAGTCCCTGAAGCAGAGCAGATCCACCGGAGGCTGAAGAATTTCTGTCGCCGGAGACGACGTGGCTCAGCCTCACAACTCCAAGCATTCTATCGAATCCTTCTTTCAAAATCCCTGAAGGGTCTTCGTATTTGCTTCCCTCCGTAACAAGCTTGAAATCTTCGCTTAAATACATTCTCCGGCCACCGTGGCTAACTACCGCCGGTAACGGCCAAATCCTTAACTTTTCGATGTCCTCAAAGGCGGAGATTGCTCCGGCGATAAATAGCATAAACAACGGCGCAACGCCGGTGATCTTTGTTGCTCTACCTCTCATTTTTCGCTCTCAGTAGAACTCGGAGATAGCAAAAACGAAAATAGTAAAAATGGTTTTTAAATCTAAGAAAATGTTTTAGCAAAAATGAAGGAGAAACTTAGAAATCTCTCTCTCTCTCTCTCTTTATATATAGGCAAACCAGTACTATTTCTTTACAAATGTCTTTACACATATTAAGAAAAAAATAATTTCTAAGATACCTTTAATGAATATATTTACAGTTTTTTTCCTGTCTAATAGGCATAAAAGTGGTATTTTATTTAAAAATCTGATTTGAAAATACGGAATGACATTCTTTATAAACAAAAATAAAATCTTACAATACACCTTTTATGAAATATAGATAGTATACTATTTTCAGTTCAAAGAAAAAAAGATAGTATACTATATATGTATAAGTATTACGTTGATAATTGTATACATTCACATGAATAGCCGGTTTTACACTAATTTGTGAAATTTGAAGCTTTAGAATGAAGTTTTCTGTATTTATGCTAGTACATGATCCATTGAGGATGGGGGATTTCGATTTTTTGTCACAGATTTTGGTGAGAATTTGGTCAAGAGCAGGTTATGTTGATATTGTGGATGTGATTTTAATTTGGTTTGGTCATCTAGGATTATGAGCGTTTGGGTATTTGTTCGATCCCGGTAGGATCTTTCTGTTATCTTATTTTTTTTTATTTGAATTATAGGATCCATCTAGGTATTGTCTATTTTTGAGTCGGGTCCGGGCCGATGAATAATTGTACATAAGATTCGATTCATATCGGATTATTTCGTGTATTTAGATAATATATTATTCAAAATAACCAAATTCTAACCTAAATATCCGATCGGTTCGGATATTTTGTATCCAAAGTAACTAATCTCTAAGTAAAATGTCTGATCAGTTCAAATATTTTGTACATGAAGTAAACAAACTTTAACCAAAATATCCAAATTTAATACGGTTTACCCGAAAAATAATCTGATTTACCAAAAAATAACCGATTTACCCAAAATTTATTCAAAAATCGTTATACCCAAAATTTATTCGATATACCCAAAATAACTGAACATATGTAGAATACTTGATGGATCTGATTATATATAGAAATGTTACTATGACTAATATTTTATATATACTTATAGTTCAGATACTTTGGGTATTAAATCGGTTTTTGGTTCGGGTCAGATTCAGTATCAGTTCTTAGAGTATAACAGTTTAGGACCCATTCAGGTATTTACACCAGGTCCAGTTTGGTTAGGTACTTCCGATTCGGGTCAGTTTCGGTTCGGTTCTTTGGATCCGAATATTTTGGACATGTCTAGTACTTAATACTTTTTTCAATAAAATATAAACCTAAAGAACCTAAATCTATTCCGTCATCCAAGTCGGTGGTTAAGAATTAACGTGGACAATATATGACGGTTGAATGCAAGCAATTTTGTTAACTTATTGTTGGTGATGGAATTTCACACATTGAAATCTGGCCCATTTGGAGAATATAAGTCCCATCCAGATGAGAAGTCCAAAGAGTATGTCGAACTCGACCTTGCCCAGTAAAGGTGACAAAGTGCGGAAGCCCAAGCCCAAAAAGAGATGTAATCGATCGGTCTTATATGTCCTGAGTTCGAGCTCGAGGGAGAACTCCGACTCGTCTGGTAACACCATCTCAACCTCTAGTGGAATACAAAAGCTCTCTTTGAGTTTCTGTATGTGCTAAATCGTCAGTTTCGACTTATGGTGAGGGTCATACGGTTATAGCGACAAATTACTTCCTACAGCTCTGGTTTTATGGGGAATCAGAGAGGTGATATTCATACATTTTCATGCATTTAGGCTTGTATATAGTTCTTGTTTTGACTTCTTTTCTCCATCATTCATACCATTTTGTCGAGTCATTGTCACATCTAGAGTCTAGAGTTGTTTAGGACTAGGATTAGGCATTCTAGGCTTGCATTTGGAGTGTTTCTTGTGTTTTGCAGGTGAATGGAGGCATCTAGGAGCATTGGTGAGCTTGGAAGTGGAGTCTTGAGCTCAGAAGACCAAGGAAGAGCCAGCGAAGGACCATATCGGTCTGAGTATCGGCCAGGCGGGCCGATACGACCCCTCGTCAAAGTCCCGGAGAACCATATCGGCCCCAGTATCGGTCCACCCAACCGATATGGACTCTCGGATTAATTTTTGAGACTTCATATCGGTTCACATATCGGTCGGGTGGACCGATATGCTCCACCCAGATTTAATCCGAGACTTGGTATCGGTTCACATATCGGTCCACCTGACCGATATCGTCCCAGATTTTTCACTTGGATCCGGGTCAACACCCGGTTTGTTCCGGGTTGACCCGGCTCGCACCTTTTAGACTATTTAAGCCAAAAACCTATTTTATTTTGTTTCTTAAGCAGTTTTTGATGTTCTAAACTCTTTTGTAAGAACATATTGGATTCCTTTGATTAATCTAGACTTCTCTTGTTATTCCATCAACAAATCTTTCAATCTCTCACTAATTTACCATGATCAACTCTATTTCTATGAGTTTTGTTGATCTAGCTATGATTAGTGAGTAGTTCTCCATAGGCTTGTGGGTTGGGTAGGATTAGGTTGATTAGAGGTGATCAATAGAATTCTAGTAGTTAATTGTCAAAATCTCATCTAGCAAAGTGCGCTTAATGCCTAATTAATCTTGATCACATTGATTAGGATGTTTAGAATTTCTTGTTCACAACATGTTCGATGAAATTCCAGTATTTAGCTTTGTTAGGACTTTCATATTCTAGCGCATGAAAGTGTATGTCTAGAGTGATTGGTTGCTAATTGGAACTCGTTTGAATGCTCGTTTGATTTTGATTCACAAATGATGATTTGTTCTTGAGTTAAGATTAAATGAAGATTTGGTATTAAGAGATTAAACCGAATTGCTTTGTGTGTTCCTTGCTAGGAGATTAACTTGTTTGAAGTTTGAATTAGGATTCCTTGATCATCCCGAGTCACCTGTCCGTTGACCTTTACCCTTGAGCCTTATTCTTCCTATTGATTGAATCGTTTGTTTACTTGCTTTTTGTTTGCTTCGATCTGATTTGTTTTGTTAGGATTGTTAGGAATTATAAACCAAAATTGTCTGATTTGACTCCGAAGGATTAGTATTTGCTTATTGGTTTTATCCGTCCCAGAATAGGTTCGATACCTCAAAGCTACTACGATAAGCTTGAGGAATTGGTACCTCAAAGGATTGCAAAATCCTAGTTATCAATTTGGCGCCGTTGCCATTTTGGGATTCTGGATATATCAATTCGTTTTCTACTCCTTTTTAGTTCAAGTCATTGTTACTGATTCGCTACTTTCTCTCATTTTGATGCTAGGTGTATGAACTTGCGCAGCAAAGGGACTACAACTTAGTTGCAAGAGTTTACGACATCAAAGCACACGAGAGGAGACTAGCAAGGGAACGACGAGCACAAGAACGAGCTGTTTCAGTTGAAAGTGTTGAGCCAACAGTTATGGATAACCACGAGAATGAGCAGCAGCAACAGCAGCAGCAGCAGCAGCAACAGCAGCAGCAACAAAGGCCGGTTAGGGCTATTGGTGATGGAAATACACCTGACACAAATGCTAACCGGCGAGGAATCATTCCACCAGCGGTGAACAATAATAACTTTGAGATCCGAGCTATGGTGATGAACATGGTGCAGAACAATCAGTTCCATGGGTTAGCATCTGAGGACCCGTTGCAGCACTTGGACACCTTTGACAAGATTTGTGCCACCACGAGGCTGAATGGTGTGACCGACGATGGGCTGAAAATGCGTCTCTTCGTTTTCTCTTTGGAAGACAGAGCCAAGGATTGGGAAAGCACTATTCCTCCAGGATCCATCACTACCTGGGGCGACCTGAAGAAAGCTTTCCTGAAGAAGTTCTTCTCAGCTACTAGGACTGCCCGTTTTCGCAGTGAACTATCCGGGTTTGTGCAGCGCAACAATGAGAGCTTCACTGAAGCTTGGGAGAGGTTCAATAAGCTCACCACTCAGTGCCCACATCATGGTTTTACCAAGGAAACACTACTCAGCAACCTCTACCGCGGAGTGCTTCCTAGAATGAGGGAATGCTTGATTCATGCAGCAATGGACACTTCCTAGGCAAGGGAGTAGATGCAGCTATGGAGCTGATTGAAAATATCGCGCAAAGTGATGGCAACTACAATGAGGATTATGAGAGGACTAATAGAGGATCATCAGCTTCAGATGAGAAGTATGAGAAAGAGATAAAGGCTTTGAATGAGAAGTTGGAAAAGATGATCTCCATTGGCCAAAAGAACATCAGCTTTGTGGGACACCAGGAGGATTCTAAACCACAATTTTATGATGATGATGATGAGGATTTGACTCAAGAGGAGATTAACTTCATTGCTGGACAGGGTGGTTTCAACAAAGGCTTCAACCAAAACTACAGAAACCACCCAAACTTCTCATACCGCAACCCCAATGTAGCCAATCCTCAAGACCAAGTTTATCCTCAAGCTCCATCTCAAGGACAAACTCAACAACAAGGTCAACAAGGCTTTCAACAACCTCAACAGCAAAAGCCATATGTCAATTACAACAACCAACAAGGATTTGGAAACAAGCCTCAGTTTCAAGGTCAACAAGGCTATGCTCCCAAGCAACAATACCCACCCGGTTTTGGTCAACAACACCAACAAACTTATTCAACCTCGGGAGCTGATAATGAGCTGAAAAGTATGATGCAGAAACTCCTACAAGGGCAAGCCTCAGGAGCTATGGAAGTACGGGACCTTAAGAATGAGCTTCAGAGTTTGACTTCAAGGGTCACAAACATGGAAAACAAGAATGCCTCTACGTCCCGCACACAAGGTACTTTACCCGGAAAATCTGAGAAAAACCCAAAGGAGTATATCAGCGCTATCACCTTGAGAAGTGGTAAAGAGTTGCAACAAAGTCAAGTGTCCAAGCCTAAGCTGACATCTTCACTCAATGAGGACATTGAAGTTCAAGAAGGGGAGGAGAATTCTGAAAATTCTGCTCTAAACAAAGAGAGTGATAGTGACATGGCTAAGATGAAAGGAAAAACTGTAGTTGAAGAAGTAGTGAATGATACACTCAAGAAGAAGGATAGTGTGTTTGTGCCACCACCCTATGAGCCCAAGCTACCCTTTCCGGGCAGATTCAAGAAGAAGCTTCTCGAGAAGTACAAAGCTCTTTTTGACAAGCATATGAAGAATGTTGAGTTGACCATGCCTTTGATTGGCGCCTTCTTGCTAGTTCCTCAGTATAACAAGTTTCTCAAGGATGCAATCAAGGAAAGAACCAAGGAAGTGCAAGGGATAGTTGTGTTGTCTCATGAGTGTAGTGCAATCATCCAAAGGGATATTGTCCCAAAGAAACTTGAAGATCCTGGCAGTTTTACTCTTCCATGTGCTATCGGCCCATATCGGTTTGAGGGTTGTTTGTGTGATCTTGGAGCAAGCGCAAGTTTGATGCCCTTCTCAGTAGCCAAGAGGCTGGGTTTCTCTACCTACAAGGCATGTAGGATATCCTTGGTTCTTGCAGATAGATCAGTGAGATACCCAATTGGTCTCCTAGAAGATCTTCCGGTGAAAGTAGGAGGATTTTAAGTACCAACATATTTTATTGTATTGGAGATGGACGAAGAACCAAAGGATCCTATAATCCTTGGGAGACCTTTCCTTGCCACAGCTGGTGCGATTATAGATGTCAGGAAAGGGAAGATAGACCTTAACCTTGGGAAAGACATAGTGCTCAAATTTGACATCAACAAGGTGATGAAGAAGCCAACCATTCAAGGTCAAATATTTTACATTGAAACTATGGATGAGCTAGCTGATGAACTCCTTGAAGAGTTGAACATGGATGATCCATTAGAGGTTACCTTGACCAAGGAATGTGGGGAGTATGGGTATCTTCAAGAAGAGAGCTGGGCTTACATGAGAGCGCTTGATTCGCACAAGCCTTTGTTAGAAGAGGTTGATTTCATTGAGCTGGGATCAGATTCAGTGTGTGAGGAGCTGGAGGTGTTTGCCGTAGACATGGGTACTGATGGCGCCAAAGGAGTGGAGCTGTGCAAGGAGCAGCTTGTAGCTGATGATTGGAGCGAGCTTAAGGCGCCAAAGGTTGAGTTAAAGCCCCTTCCGCGGGGGCTTCGGTATGCATTTCTTGGCCCTAACTCTACCTATCTTGTCATTGTGAATGAGTTGCTGAATGATGATGAATTGATTGCTTTGACTACTGAGTTGAAAAAGTTTAGAAAAGCAATAGGATACTCGCTGGATGATATAAAAGGATTGTCACCTAGCTTGTGTACTCATAGGATTCACCTTGAAAATGAATCCATGTCTTCTATTGAGCACCAAAGGAGATTGAATCCTAACCTTAAAGAAGTAGTCAAGAAAGAGATTCTAAAATTGCTTGATGCTGGGATAATCTACCCTATCTCGGATAGCACTTGGGTTTCTCCCGTACACTGTGTTCCGAAGAAAGGGGGGATTACTGTGGTTAAAAATGACAGTAATGAATTGATTATAGAAAGCTAAATGCCGCGTCTAGGAAGGATCATTTTCCATTACCATTCATTGATCAAATGCTAGAACGCCTTGCTAATCATCCTTTCTATTGCTTTCTTGATGGGTACAGTGGATTCTTTCAGATCCCGATACACCCTAATGATCAAGAGAAGATGACATTCACTTGTCCTTATGGTACATTTGCTTATCGAAGGATGCCATTTGGCCTGTGCAATGCACCGGCTACCTTCCAGCGGTGCATGATGTCTATTTTCTCAGATCTTATTGAGGATATTGTGGAAGTTTTTATGGATGATTTTTCTGTGTATGGTTCTTCTTTCTCCTCCTGTTTGCTGAACTTGTGCAAGGTCTTAAGGAGATGTGAAGAGACGAACCTCGTGCTAAATTGGGAGAAGTGCCACTTCATGGTAACAGAAGGAATTGTGTTGGGGCACAAGATTTCAGAGAATGGTATTGAAGTGGATAAGGCAAAGATAGAGGTGATGACAAGTCTTCAGCCACCAAACTCAGTGAAGGGGATCCGAAGCTTTTTGGGTCATGCAGGGTTCTACCGACAGTTTATTAAGGACTTCTCCAAGATCGCTAGGTCACTTACACGTCTGCTGTGTAAGGAGACAGATTTTGTGTTTGATGATGAGTGTTTGGCAGCGTTCCACATGATCAAGGAGGCCCTGATTAGCGCCCCGATAGTCCAAGCTCCCGACTGGGAGTTGCCTTTTGAGATCATGTGTGATGCAAGCGACTACACAGTGGGAGCAGTCCTTGGGCAGAGGAAAGAAAAGAAACTCCATGTCATATACTATGCTAGTAAGACATTGGACGATGCTCAAGTGAGGTATGCAACAACTGAGAAAGAGATTCTTGCTGTGGTGTTTGCCTTCGAGAAGTTCAGGTCGTACTTGGTTGGATCTAAAGTTGTGGTGTACACGGATCATGCTGCGTTGAGGTATCTACTTGCCAAGAAAGATGCCAAGCCAAGGCTTCTGAGGTGGATACTGTTGCTGCAAGAATTTGATTTGGAAATCAAGGACAAGAAGGGCATTGAGAATGGGGTAGCAGATCACTTGTCAAGACTGAGAATTGAGGATGCTGTTCCTCTAGATGACTCTCTCCCTGAGGAGCAGCTAATGGCTTGCAAGGCTGTTAAGGATACTCATGATACAAGAATGAAGATTGAGGAAGTGAACTCTATTGAAGACAAGGAACCGTGGTATGCTGACATAGTCAATTTCCTAGCTGTTGGGAAAGAACCACCAAGCCTCGATAGCTACCAAAGAAAGAAGTTCTTTAGAGATGTCAACAAGTACTATTGGGATGAGCCTTACCTCTACACTTTGTGCAAGGATCAGCTCTATAGAAGGTGCATAGCTGATGAAGAAGTGGGAGGCATTCTACTACATTGTCATGGGTCAGATTATGGTGGTCACTTTGCCACTTTTAAGACGGTTCAAAAGGCTCTACAAGCTGGGTTTTGGTGGCCTACAATGTTCAAGGATGCCCAAGAGTTCATTACTAAGTGTGATCCTTGTCAGAGAAAGGGGAATATCAGTAGAAGAAATGAGATGCCTCAAAACCCCATCCTTGAGGTTGAAGTGTTTGATGTGTGGGGCATTGATTTCATGGGACCCTTCCCATCCTCTTACGGGAATAGCTACATTTTAGTAGCTGTGGATTATGTTTCCAAGTGGGTAGAAGCAGTGGCGAGTCCAACTAATGACGCCAAGGTTGTAATAAAGCTGTTCAAGAGCATTATCTTCCCAAGATTTGGAATCCCGAGGATAGTGATCAGTGATGGAGGCTCACATTTCATCAACAGGCTATTTGAGAGCCTTTTGAAGAAGTATGGGGTGAAGCATAAGGTTGCAACACCATATCATCCTCAGACAAGTGGCCAAGTTGAAGTGTCAAATAGGCAGATCAAGGCTATCCTAGAGAAGACTGTTGGAGCCTCAAGGAAAGATTGGGTTAAGAAACTTGATGACGCATTGTGGGCGTATAGGACTGCTTTCAAGACTCCATTGGGCACTACACCATTCACCATGCTGTATGGTAAGTCATGTCACTTACCGGTGGAGGTGGAATATAAGGCCATGTGGGCTGTCAAGTTGCTGAACTTTGACATCAAGACCGCAACTGAGAGGAGGTTGATTCAGCTGAATGAACTTGACGAGATACGGCTTGAGGCTTTTGAGAGCTCGAAGATCTATAAGGAGAGGACCAAGCTTTTCCATGACAAGCTGATTCAGAAGAAAGAGTTCAAGGAAGGAAATCTTGTGTTGCTCTTTAACTCCCGATTGAAACTCTTTCCCGGGAAGCTCAAGTCTAGATGGTCGGGACCGTTTAGAGTGAAGGAGGTGAGACCATATGGAGCAGTGGTACTTTTTGGAAAATCTGATGAAGAGTTCACGGTCAATGTCCAAAGACTCAAGCATTACTCCGTCTCAGAAGCAATAGATGAGGGAACTTCCATTCCACTCTCTAGCCCTCCCTCAGCCTGAGATCACGGTTTGCAAAGTCGAGCTTAACGACTTTAAATAAAAGCGCACTTGGGAGACATTCCCATGTTTATCCTTGTACATACGTCTTTTTCTTGTTATTTTTGATGTTTTGCTTTGAGTTTTGTCAGGTTTTGGCTTAAGGACGAGGTTGTAGATCAGTTGGAGTTGAGCAAAGACCGCGGAAATGAAGAAAAATGGTGCAGGAGCCAATATCGGGTTCCGTATCGGTTGGCCAGGCCGATACGGTTCTGGTAAAAATAATCCGAGGCTCCATATCGGTTCCCGTATCGGTTGGCCAGGCCGATACGGATTCCCCAGAAAGATAGATATCGGTCCCCGTATCGGTTGGCCAGACCGATACGGGTCTTCGGAGTGAACAGATATCGGTCGGCGTATCGGTTGGCCAGACCGATACGCCCCTTCTCCCAGGTAAGTGTTTCCGACTCTAAACCGAGTTCAAACCGGATTTCGACCAAAAATTGATTTAATGAACCAGATTAAACCGGTTGGATCGATTTTTCCCCTTGTTTTCTCCTCCAAAACGCGACTTCACCTTCTTCCTCTCCACTTTGGCGATTTTTCTCAACAAAATTCCCAAAAGTTTCCAAACTCTTTTCCTCTCTCAATTCAACTCGGTTTTCAGTGATTAAAGGCTCTAAGCACTCGATTTTGTTGGCTATATCACTTGCTTTCACTCTCTACTATCATCCTTCATCACAAACCAAGGTAAAGCTCTCAACCTTCTCAAGATTTTCGGATTGTAAAACCCGGAAATTTTGAACTTGAAATTTCTTGGTTGTTGATGGTTGATATTGCTTGAATTCCTCCCCAATATGTGCTTGAATGAATGCCCATAGCCAATTTCGCCCTAGGAGTGAATGAATTTGATCTTTGGTGAATTAGGGTTCTTGAGGATATTGAATTCCGAAAATTTTGGGGGTTTTCTAATTGGATGGTTTCTAATGATGCATTGGATTGTTGAAAGCTTAACTTTGTGATACTACTTGATTTGGATGAGTTTTGTTTCACAAAAGTTTCAAATATATGCATTGAGAGCCTTTGGTTCATGAGATTGTTGCATTGCTCAAGAAAGTGATTGATTTGCTTGTACATTGTGCTTATGCTGAGCTAGAATTGGGTTTGGTTAAGACGCTTAAGCTTGTTTACTGCATTGAAGTTGAAAAAGAGAAGAAAAGAGTATGCAATTGTTAAGCTCCCACAATTGTTGATCATCAATGCTTTAAACTCTTATTGATTGTGTTGATAGACTGTGCGACGTACTTATTCGTTCTTTGAGTTGTCTTTTGCAGGACAATGACAAGGAAGAGAGCCAACCCGAGACCCAACCCAAAGGCACAAGAGCCGGTACAAGATGTGGGAACCTCATCAAAAGGGAAAGGGGTTGCAGTTGAGGAAGAGGTACACGAGGCCCCAGGGAAAGTGACGCAGAACCCACAAAAGTACTCCGCTTCTGAGATGTGTGACAAGCTGGAAGGGATACCGTTTTGGCCAACCCGATACCCTCACACCCCGACACTTGCTGCACTTGGACTGCTTGATGACTACAACGAGATTGTAGAGAACATGGGCCTTAAGGAGTTCTTCAACCTCGCAAGTGACTCCTACCAAAGCTCAGCATGTCAATTTCTCTCATCCATGAAGACAACAGTAAATATGAGAAGAGCAGCTTTATCAGGGGAAGTGAGTAGGGGAAAGATTGATTTCCAAATGGGTAAGAAGAAGCTTAGCATGACATATGAGGACATAGCTGCTGTCTTTGACTTTCCGGAGAATGGTGCTCAGTTGGGGACTTTTATCCCTATCGATAAGGACGACCTCGAGGGTGTTTGGCGGATGATAGCTGATGGGCCATTTAAGCTGGGAGGTATGAAAGCTGCAAGGATCAGACACCCGGCCATTAGATACGTGCACAAGGCATTGGCTCACACTTTCTTTGCAAGGAAGGAGGCAAACCAAGTCCACGAACAGGAAATGAAGATGTTGTACATTGGGCTGCAGCCCCTCCTGCTCACTTATCCAAACGGTCAGCCAATACCACCGGTTGAGCGCCTCCCAAGCTACACCTCCATTCTGATAGAGCAGTTTGTTGTCCACCGAGAGTGGGCTATGTCAGTGAGGGACTCTAGTCCGAAGTTCAGTATGGCTGGTCTGATCACGCCGTTGCTTGTTAAAAAGAAGATAAAACTGGAAGGAAGTCTGAATGAGAAGACATTTGGGGAGCCTACACCAGTGGCATGGCTGGATGTCCAGCACCTTACCCGAACTCACTACCTCGCATCCAGGCCGCCTCCAGAGCGCCATCTCTACCAGATGTGCTCGGGTACTTCCCATGAAGAAGGGTATCTCCTCCAAAACCCCGACATTACAAGCTTTGCCAACAGGGCTAATATCAGATTTTTGCCGGGAGTGGAGCATGTGTTTGGACCTCGCGGGTCACAGAGAGCGACTGCAGCAGAACATAATACTTCCGACGCACCTGCTGGGGTGTATGGGCTGCACAGATACCTAATCGAGCCTCTAGACGATCCTATCCCGAACAAGACAGTCAGAGCACTGAGGGACCAGAACCGGGACCTCCAGAGGCAGAGCAAATGGCACGGTAGGAACATTAAGAAGATGGCTTCCTACTTGAAGAAAGTGACCAAGGTTCTTAAGATGATTGTGGGGAAGAAGGACAAGAGTAGCACTGCGGGACATGCCTCCAAATACCGAGAGGCTCAGGCTGGTGTAGATGAGGAAATTCAGGCAGCTACTGAGGAGGTGATAGCTGAGGCAGATGACTTGGTTGAGCAGGCTGAGTTGGAGCAGGGCAGGTACTCGGTTGCTGGACACGAGACATCAGGATCTGCACGCATGGCCCATGACTCCTACTTGTTGGGAATGTCCTGAAATCTACTGTACTATCTCTAGAAAGTATGATAAATGTCGAGATCAGACATAAGTCATAAATACTGGGTGATCATGATGACTTGCTAGAGCCCGCTCATGATCTATAAGTTTAGGACTTATTACCAGTATTGTATGATCCCTAAGGGTCACACACCATAGCTAACGGGAAAGTTAACAAGGAATTAATACGGTAAGATGCAAGGCATTTACTGTATTTGTACAGAGAATTGGGCCAGACAAAAGACAGTCTTTTGTCTGATTTGGGCCTTGGGCCCAAAAGCCTAATGAGCCATTAGTTTAATTACTTGGGCCCATATAAGGAAGATCAGAGGCGCAGGAAGCCCTAATGCTTTTTGTCTGCGATTTTTGCCTCTCTTTCCTTCTCTCTCTCTGTTGATTCCAGCTTGGTCTAGCAGCCTGATCCAATAGCTTGTAAGCGTGTGGATACCTGAGGAGGAGCCGGTAATCATCAGCTCTTGCAGATCTCGATATTCCATTGATTAATCCGCTACAATCATAAGGTAATGATCCTGATCTGTTTATGATTCAACTGCAAATCACCTAGATCCTAGATAATTATGAGCTAGGTTGTAACCTATGAACACACATAATCCTTCAGTGGTATCAGAGCCTAGGTCGTTAGATATTAGAACTTGTAAAACCCTATTATGAAATCGCTTGTATCAATCGTATAATTAAGGTTTGTTAATGTTGTCTTCGTTTGAGTACAATCGCATAGTCACGATTGTTGACTTGGTTTCAATGTTGACTTTGTTAATGAACGTGAGCGATTTTGAGTACAATCGCATGTTGTCCTTGTTTCATAATTGAATCGATTTTGTCTTCTCGGTTTGCTTAATGGCTTAAGGTCAAAGTGATTGTTCAATGAATTAATTATCATTCGTTTTGAGAAGGTCAAAAAACGTTTTTGTCTTCTAGTGAATGTAGTGATCAATTATTGAATTAAGTTTCAATCAGAATCGCATGTTGACTTAAGTTAAATTAATTATCGTGATCATAAGCAAAATGTCTTGAATCGATGAAGAAAAAGTCAAAATCGTTTTTTGTTACGATTTTTTGTTAAGGTTGAAAATCGTTTTTGTTACGATCGCATATTGACTTGATTTGAAAAGTCAAAATCAATCTTTGATATGTATGGTTTAAGCCGTTAACCCAAATCGCGGTTTGCTGGAAATTATTTAATACAATTGGTATTATTTAATTTCTGGTTAAACCGGATTTAAATTCAAAATTGAATTTTAACCTAAACCGAAGGCTGGTCTAAGTTTGATTTGGTTGGACCAAATAATTTAGAGCTGGTCTGGTTTAGTAAATAACCAGTTGGATTTAGTAGTTAATTTGGTCTTGGACCAGAATTAATGAACCGACTCGGTTATGTCAAATTATTGGGCCAATTGGAATTCTGTGGTCTTGGGCCAAGAATTGGGCCTATAATTTGTGACCCAACCGAAAACTTTAATAAAATATTAAATTAGAAATTTCTATTTTTAGTATGTTTCTAAATTTAGAAAGTTTCTAAAATAAGTAAGTTTCCCAAAATAGTAATCTTCTATTTTTGGAAAGAAAACCTAAAATCCTCAAAAACAATATCAAGCTTGGATGTCTTGCCCAATCTTGTCAGCTACTTAACGCTTATTCAATTACAGATATGGCTTACAGTGTGAGGTGTCTGTTTTTGCGTAAGTAAAGTAGTATATAGTCACTAATTTCATTGGGAGTCCCAGACTTTAGTGATTATTTGGCTGTAAGAGATTGGTTTCCTTGACTGGGCCATCGGGAGTCCCGGGCCTTGAGACATCTGGTGTATTGGGCCTTGGGCCCAATCCACAACCGAGAGTTATATGGATATAACTAGCTGTGTGTATGCTTACCAAGTAAAGCTAATTCTGGGTGACGGCCAGTGGCCCACTTTGGATTTAGCTGAACATGGGTCTCGGAATCATTGCATTCTTATGAGGTTAAACAAAGAAATTTTGAATGCAATGCGAGTTTTCTTATAAGTTATTAAGATTACTCTTTTATGAACTAAATAACTAAAACTCTATTTATCTCTAAATTTCAGTTATGACTAGCACAAACAATCAAAACACTTTCTCGATCCGGTCTGTCCTTGAGATGGACAAACTGAACGGATCAAATTTCTTGACTTGGTCGCGGAACCTGAGGCTAGTCCTCAGGCAGGAGAGAAAGGACTATGTCCTTGAGAGAGCTCTCCCCGAGAGGATCGGGTCCAATGCCTCTCATGCAGTATATGATGCTTGGAATAAGCATTATAATGATGCGGTAGATATGCATGGTCTGATATTGGCTACCATAGACTCAGATTTGCTGAAGCAATATGAGAACATGGAGTCGCCAATAGAGATGATCAGCAGCCTGAAATTGAAATTTCAGGAGCAGGTAAGAGTGGAGAGATACCAGTTGGTTAAGTCTCTCACTAGCTGCAAGCTACCAAATGATCATCCAGTAAGTCCTCATGTCAGTAAAATGATGGGTTACATTGATAACCTGAGGAAACTGGATTATCCAGTTAGCCAAGAATTGGCAACTGAGATCATTCTGCAGTCACTGCCGTCAAGCTATGATAAGTTCAGAAGGAACTATATCAAGAAAGGCTTAACGAAGACGCTGACTGAACTGCATGATATGCTCAAGACAGTTGAGCCAAACGTGAAGAGTACCCTGTATAATCTCATAATGGAGAAGGGTAGGTTTACTAAACCTAATGCTGACAAGGGTGAAGACAAAGTTGTCCAGATTTTGAATCATGGCAAGCGTGTGTCTTCTGAGCCCGAGTCAGATACATCTTACGTTGGTAAGTGCTGCTACTGTAAAGAGACTGGGCATTGGAAGAGAGATTGCATTAAATTCATGGAAGATTATGAGGAGTTGAAGTTGATGTATGAGACTACTTCCTCAGGTATTCATGTTATTACTTCAAGTTCTACCTTATAGGTATTGGATACTAGTTGTGGCACTAATATTTGTTATAATATGCAGAGCCTAA
The DNA here is from genome assembly GCA_030180135.1 of Orychophragmus violaceus. Classification (NCBI taxonomy): domain Eukaryota; kingdom Viridiplantae; phylum Streptophyta; class Magnoliopsida; order Brassicales; family Brassicaceae; genus Orychophragmus; species Orychophragmus violaceus. The sequence continues at coordinate 64,270,144 of CM058232.1, read as the reverse complement.
GCAACAGTAGAACGTTGAAGGAAGGGCAAGTGAAACTGCATGTCTGGAAGGAGCTATGGATGCTGCCTCAGCCGTAGGGTTTTCACTTGTAGATGCCTTTGAGGCTTGGTTTTGTATTAAGTAATTGCTACAATGTACCTGCTTTAAGCAGAGTTGTCTTTCATTTTCTTGTAAGAATTTGAATGTTTTTCATTTTGATAAAAGACAAGTTTTGTTCTTTTGATCTCAATGAAATATTGATTGTAGCACCCTATTCAAGGAATGGGTTTTATATCTTAAACCAAAGAGTGCCTAAATGTAACATAAATACCGAATTGGTTTAAATCTGATGAATTAAACCTGATTTTCTTGGCATAAATGTTTTGGTCACATAGAGTGAGTCGGATTCAGAAATCCCATAGTTATGGACTTTTGGGCTCATTTGATTGGATATCTTATGAGAATTGAATTCTGCTTACTGGACCAAAAGACAAAGGGCCCATCTTAGCCGAGCTAGAGAAAGGCCCAAAGGCTTATTGGACCTTGAACATACTCATGTATGTGGCCCGATGAGCAGTAATGCCAGAGAAAAATTTCCTGTACTTCATTATCTTTACTGATTACTTCAGTAAGTATGACTGTGTTCATTTGATGAGACACGAGTCGGAATTCTTTGAAATGGTCGAAAGAGTTCCAGATGAGGTATAGAATCTGAGTGACAGAAGTATTGAAACTCTGGATTAGATCACGAGTGAGAATACTTAAGTCATTGATGGTGTGATCATCTAAATGAGTGTGAAGTCGTTTCACAGCTCATTTCTCCTGAAAACCTGGAGGTGTTTCTGTGAGAAAGAATCAGATCTTATTAGAAATGATTAAAGATGAGTCACACGAATCTTCCATGATATTCTTTAAGAATAACGCTCTAGAAATATCTAAGTTTACGCTGAAATAGTTCCACCAATATCAGTTGAAAGACACCACATAAATGTGGACTGGAAATGATCCAAACTCGTCTTTACTGAGTATTTGTAGTTGTGCTACTTCGCTGGTTGTCCTAGGGAAACCAAGGCTTGTTACTTTTACGTCCATTCCGAAAACGAAGTTAGGTTGTTCGGAATTCTGTTTTCTAAAAGGGAAGTTACTTTCCAAGAAGAACAGTGGGAGTAAAAGTATAACTCGAAGAAATTCGAGAAATACAGGAGGCTGCTCAACCTGTTGAGGGAGAGCAGCGGATGGATTTACAGATTTCTGTAGAATCTACACCTGTAGAGCCTGAAGTTCGCAGATCTGAATGAATCCGTCACTAATCCGAGAGTGATTTCTCGTGATTAATTTCCATGATCTGATGATCATTGAAAGTGACGAACCTGCGAAATTCACAGAAGCGAAAGTGAGCCCGTACTCCAAAAAAAATTACACTGTGTGTAAGTTAGCTTCATCGATCCATTCATGGATGGAAGCAAGCATATCAGAGTTGGAATCTTCGTTCTGTTGAAGTAGTCAAGGTTTTGACTTGAACAGGAACGAAATGGAACTGTGCGTTTACTAATAGATAAGTGGGAGCGATGTTGCATTTCTCATAGTGTATGTCGAAGACATACTGATTCTCGGAAATAACGTTCCAATGCTGCAGTCGGTAAAGGACTGGCTTGGGAGTTGGTTTTATGATTGACATGGGTAAAGCCACGTATGTTCTTGGATTTTGGATCTAAAGATAGAGATCCAAAAGAGCTGATAGGACAAAGTCAGGATTCTTATATTGACAAAGTCCCACACGTTTTCAGCATTCCAAGAAGGGTTTTATGCCAATGTCACATGGCATTACGTTAAGCAAGAAACAGTGTCCTACGATAACTGCTGAGCTTGAATGCATGGATGAGATTCCATATGCGTCGGCAATTGGATCTATCATGTATGCCATGACACGTACTTGTTTTGATGTTGCTTTAAAGTTAAGCAAGACAAGTAAAGACCAGTCAAATCCAGCAAAGAATCACTGGATAGACGTAATGAATATCCTCAAGTATTTGGAAAATACTTAGGATAAGTTCTTGATTTACGGAGAAAGTGAGGTGCTACAAGTCGATAGAGTCTGAAAGGCAAGTTTCCAACAGACAAAGATGATTTCCGGTCACAGTCCGGTTATATCTTGTGTCTGTCTGGCGGTGCAAGGCACTGTTGCTGACTCCATGACTTAAGCTGAACATTTCGCAGCTTGGGTAGCGGCGAAAGAGGTTGTTTGGAAAGAAGAGTTCATCACTGAACTTGATGTGATTCCCAGCATAGATGAGGCTAGCTGCACATCAGAGGTCCAAACACCTTGAGGGTAGGTATAACCTATTCCGTGAGATAAATGACAGAGGTGTTAAGTAGATCAGCAAGTTTCAACGAATGAGAACGTTGCTAATCTATTAACGAAGCCACTCCTTAGGCCTAAGCACGAGTCGCGGACTGTAGCTGTAGGATAAGTGAAATTAAGATGTAGTCTTAATTTCAGTGGGAGTTTGTAAAGGGCTTTATTTAGTTGTTTTGAAAGGTTCATGTAAACATAATATTTTATGTTTATGAAATCTATGATTTCTGGATTATTTTAACTGTGATATAAATAATCGTTCCAAAATGATTCATGTCATTATATATGGGCCATCGAAGTACATGAGTAGACTTGATCCTGAAACCCCATATTTAACGAAATGACATAAATCATAGTGTCCATAGTCGAAGGTTGTTGAAATTGGAACACCAACAACCACTTGAGACTAGATTGTGTTGAGACTTATGACCAAGTTTCGAGGGGTCATAAATGCGCGGCATCAAAGTCGACACATAGGTATATGTAGGGGAGCATATGACCGGACATGGCCCGCAGATGAGAACTCTACAAGATATTAATATCTGTGTCATGAGAGGTTCTCATATACGACTATAGAGTATAGTCCTTAGACCTGAGTTTGCATGCATGTGGCTGCACATGGAGTGATGCGCTTTGATCATTGTCTAACGCTGTTTCGTAACTGGGAGCTATAAGGACCTTGGTTGGGTGTATTATGAAGTGTGTAGTTCATAGTGATGGAACAAGATGGGATTTGTCCCAGCCGTTTAACGGAGGTAATATCTCTAGGCCAATCAGAGACTTGATAGCTGGTAAGAGAGTGGCCACTCCCAAACGGACTTGCCCAAGTCGTTTGCATTGTCAGTATCAAATCTGGTCCGATGAACATGGTCTGGCTATATAAGGATGACACGCATCTTGCCTTATGCCAGATCGAGATATTGAGACAAAAGGATTAGGGAATGTAGGATTCCAGTACAAGTGGGAGATTGTTGGGAATGTCCTGAAATCTACTGTACTATCTCTAGAAAGTATGATAAATGTCGAGATCAGACATAAGTCATAAATACTGGGTGATCATGATGACTTGCTAGAGCCCGCTCATGATCTATAAGTTTAGGACTTATTACCAGTATTGTATGATCCCTAAGGGTCACACACCATAGCTAACGGGAAAGTTAACAAGGAATTAATACGGTAAGATGCAAGGCATTTACTGTATTTGTACAGAGAATTGGGCCAGACAAAAGACAGTCTTTTGTCTGATTTGGGACTTGGGCCCAAAAGCCTAATGAGCCATTAGTTTAATTACTTGGGCCCATATAAGGAAGATCAGAGGCGCAGGAAGCCCTAATGCTTTTTGTCTGCGATTTTTGCCTCTCTTTCCTTCTCTCTCTCTGTTGATTCCAGCTTGGTCTAGCAGCCTGATCCAATAGCTTGTAAGCGTGTGGATACCTGAGGAGGAGCCGGTAATCATCAGCTCTTGCAGATCTCGATATTCCATTGATTAATCCGCTGCAATCATAAGGTAATGATCATGATCTGTTTATGATTCAACTGCAAATCACCTAGATCCTAGATGATTATGAGCTAGGTTGTAACCTATGAACACACATAATCCTTCACTACTATGAGGATCCTCACCGCCACTCTACTCGCGAGGACAGAAGGAAGAAGAGGAGAGCCATGAGGACACCTTCCTGCTCTTCCTCAAACCCGACTTACTCCATGGGGGACTCGTCACCTCCGTACCTCCACTACTAGCCAGGTTACACTCCACCTTTGTACATAGTTTTTCATCTTTTCTTTGTTTGCTTTTTGCTTGTTTTCGGTTTCTCTTCCTCGCTTAGATCACACAAGGGACCGTGTGATTTAAGTTTGGGGGAGAGACCATTTAATAATCTTGAGTCTCATGCATTCATCTAAGGAATAGAAAAAAAAACCAAAAAAAAAATTGAAAAAATTCGAAAATTTTCACAAAAAGAAGCATGTAGGATCGAGTCTAGTTAGTAGTTTAGGATTCATGCATTGGGGACGATGATGATTTTGCCTTGAAGAGGTTCACCAATTAAGTTGCTTGTTGCTTTAATCAATTTTCAAAAACAAAGGAAAACCCATTGCTTGACTTTGAGATTCTGAAATTCCCTATCCTTGTGAAGCTTGCTTGAATTAGACTCAATTCACTGTTATTGGACTCAATTTGATTATCGAAATATCTTGCTTAGGGGCTTGAAATGCAATCTCATGATCCTTGCCCGAGCTATGTTTTCCCTTTTTACCACTCTTTTGATTAGCTCGGGCAACCATTGATCTTATGATCATGGCTCCCTTTACCCAAAGACCCTGAACTTTTCCTTGAAGCCAAAATAATTTGCGAGTGAGGCCTGTTCTTGATAGCTTTTGGCATGTGCAAAAACTTGAGAGTATCGGGAACGACAATGGTCTTTTCTCATTTTAGCTAGCTCTATTTGCCAAAAGAGTCTAACATTAGGATGGGAAACAAGTTTGGGGGAGAGATGAGAGCTGTCTTGGGAATAAAAGGATCGATGAAAAGAGTTGTAAAGTGTTCAATGAGAAAAAGGAAGTCACTAGGGACTTAATTAAGAAGAGAGCATTGTGCAAAAGAAAAGAAAGAAAGATCAAGTGTAAAAAGAGACTAAGTAATGAAAAAAGTGTTTGCTCATGATAAAAAAAAGAGAGAAGAGTCAGTTAAGAGTTCCCTAGTGACAAAGAAAAGAGAGAAAAAGAGCAAAAAAGGGGTGAGAGTTTTGGGTGATTGAATTGGAGGTTTTTGGTGAGTGTTTGTCTTTCATTATGGGATTGTATAGAGGAATATTCTAGGGATTGGGTAGAACAATGAGAAAAGAACTTTGTATGCATGAATTGTTCCCTTTCTTAGATGGATTTTGTGTAATGCCATTTGCTCCTATTCTTGAGAGGTAACCACCACCAAAGACGCTACTTAGCCACCTCAAATAGCCTCTCTTGAACCTGGCCAATTGGGATTGATTGATTGCCCCTTTGTGAGATCGCACTTAACTTCTAAATGAATGTAAAGAATTGAGATGATGATTGCTTGCGTTCTATAGGATCTCGGGAGTTGGAGTAGGGATTGAGGGAACGGTAATGTGGAAGTACATGGATAGTTAATGATTAGAGCAACTTGTAACTTCTTTGAAAGATCTTGTATCTTGTTGTGAGTCTTGTGGTTTTGAGCCCCCGCTTTCAAAACTTTTCCCCAACCTGTTGTGATTGACTTATGCTTGCTTGTGGACAAGCAAGATTCAAGTTTGGGGGAATTGATATTCATACATTTTCATGCATTTAGGCTTGTATATAGTTCTTGTTTTGACTTCTTTTCTCCATCATTCATACCATTTTGTCGAGTCATTATCACATCTAGAGTCTAGAGTTGTTTAGGACTAGGATTAGGCATTCTAGGCTTGCATTTGGAGTGTTTCTTGTGTTTTGCAGGTGAATGGAGGCATCTAGGAGCATTGGTGAGCTTGGAAGTGGAGTCTTGAGCTCAGAAGACCAAGGAAGAGCCAGCGAAGGACCATATCGGTCTGAGTATCGGCCAGGAGGGCCGATACGACCCCTCGTCAAAGTCCCGGAGAACCATATCGGCCCCAGTATCGGTCCACCCAACCGATATGGACTCTCGGATTAATTTTCGAGACTTCATATCGGTTCACATATCGGTCGGGTGGACCGATATGCTCCACCCAGATTTAATCCGAGACTTGTTATCGGTTCACATATCGGTCCACCTGACCGATATCGTCCCAGATTTTTCACTTGGATCCGGGTCAACACCCGGTTTGTTCCGGGTTGACCCGGCTCGCACCTTTTAGACTATTTAAGCCAAAAACCTATTTTATTTTGTTTCTTAAGCAGTTTTTGATGTTCTAAACTCTTTTGTAAGAACATATTGGATTCCTTTGATTAATCTAGACTTCTCTTGTTATTCCATCAACAAATCTTTCAATCTCTCACTAATTTACCATGATCAACTCTATTTCTATGAGTTTTGTTGATCTAGCTATGATTAGTGAGTAGTTCTCCATAGGATTGTGGGTTGGGTAGGATTAGGTTGATTAGGGGTGATCAATAGAATTCTAGTAGTTAATTGTAAAAATCTCATCTAGCAAAGTGCGCTTAATGCCTAATTAATCTTGATCACATTGATTAGGATGTTTAGAATTTCTTGTTCACAACATGTTCGATGAAATTCCAGTATTTAGCTTTGTTAGGACTTTCATATTCTAGCGCATGAAAGTGTATGTCTAGAGTGATTGGTTGCTAATTGGAACTCGTTTGAATGCTCGTTTGATTTTGATTCACAAATGATGATTTGTTCTTGAGTTAAGATTAAATGAAGATTTGGTATTAAGAGATTAAACCGAATTTCTTTGTGTGTTCCTTGCTAGGAGATTAGCTTGTTTGAAGTTTGAATTAGGATTCCTTGATCATCCTGAGTCACCTGTCCGTTGACCTTTACCCTTGAGCCTTATTCTTCCTATTGATTGAATCGTTTGTTTACTTGCTTTTTGTTTGCTTCGATCTGATTTGTTTTGTTAGGATTGTTAGGAATTATAAACCAAAATTGTCTGATTTGACTCCTAAGGATTAGTATTTGCTTATTGGTTTTATCCGTCCCAGAATAGGTTCGATACCTCAAAGCTACTACAATAAGCTTGAGGAATTGGTACCTCAAAGGATTGCAAAATCCTAGTTATCAAGAGGTTTTCTAACTTATCGGTTTTAAGTCGGGATCAAAGGAAATTTCTAAGGTTTTTTGAAAAACGAAAGTAGAAAAGAAATAATAATGAGGAAGAAGACGTTACCTGTGATAAATATGGTAAAGCACTTGTATTGTAAACATGGGATTAACTCCCCCTTTTAAAGTAAATAATGAAGATCACCTCGAGATCGTCGATTTTCGTCCATGTCATCAAATTGTAACCGTCGGATGTGCGAAGGATGAAGATCAAACGATTCAAATCCTACTAACAAGATTTGATGCGATGGCATCTCAGATCCCTCTATCACAATCATTGGATCGTAACAAAATGATTAGAATCCAAGGGAAATTTGAAGCAATCTCCGTGAATCGAGGTCGCCCAGTTTTCGTGTCATCCCGACCATTTGATATGGCTTAATCAATGACGCCTTCACGCGTAATAAGTACGTACAGAGATCGAGAATGGCACGCATGTTCCCAATGTTGTCGTCCATTAATTCGAAATCCTTATTAAATGAGATGGGGGCAGTTGTTGGTGCTGGATTTCACACATTGAAATCCTTCCCATTTGGAGAATATAAGGCCCATCCGGGTGAGAAGCCCAAAGAGTATGTTGAACTCGACTTGGCCCAATAAAGATGACTAAGTGCGGAAACCCAAAAGAGATGTAATTGATCAGTCTTATCCATCCTGAGTTCGAGATCGAGGGAGAAAGGGTCGTGGACCGTTGAAACGTTGTAACATCTTGTTTCCAAAAATATGGATAACGGGCAGAAGAAAAGCCAATAGGGGCAAAATTATAATTTTGCCAAAGTTCAGGGGCAAAATGGTATTGGCAAAAGTTGAGCCGGAAGCCGAGACAGGCAAATATTCTTGTTTTTCAACAAAAGAACATTTAGATGACCAGAAGTGGAATAAACAGAGCTAAACGGGTTTTTCGGACTATCGGGAATGGAAACCGATAAGACCGAGAAAACTTGTAAAAATCATAACCTGAGCTACAGAAGTCCAAATAAAGTGATTCAACTTTCTAAATTCATCTAAAATCATGGAGAATCAGTTTTGTGGATTTGAAGATTTATAGAAACAACTAAGGGATTTCTAAAATATTAAACGCGAGAACGGACAAACCAAAGCAACCGGACAAGACGGGTTTAAGAGTTGGTTAAGGAGGTTTGGGGAAGAGTTTTTGTTTATAAAACACTCTTGGAGACAGGTGTCTCATGTGGGATGGCGCCAACTCTTGGTTCTTGATGCAATGAATAGTTTTTGGGTGCATGAACAAGAGTTGCATGGCATCTTATGTCATATCAATTCATGTCTTCTAACCACAAGCTCATACACTCAAAAACTCACTCTCTCACATCACCACCGAGCCTCTCTCTCTCTACATTCATCAGAAACCCAGAAATCACCTTGAAGATTCAAAGGAAATCTCAAGAACATTCATATGTTCTTAGAGACTTGAGCCACAAGAAAGCCTATAACTTCTAAACCATAAGCCTAATCTTTACACCACTTGAACCATTCAAATCCTCTTGCCGTCGCCGTCCCCGGAGGTTGCAGGAATCTCGCCGGAGAACCGTCACCAGCGAGGTTCTCCTTGTTCCCTCTCTTACCTTTGGTGTTTCAAGCTCCCTCTCACCTCTCAGCAGCTTCATGATGGATCTAGAAGTGTTCTCAGACACATGAGCTCAGAATCAGTCGTAAGAAAACCTTGGAAACCGCCGGTCAACGCCGGAGCTCGGCCACCGGAGAAGCTCCTTCGCCTTCAAATATTCAACCAGTTCATCAGAGGAGGTTTTGCATTGATTTGGGATGGATTTGAGTTGGTTTGGGTGGGTTGGATTGGTTTAGGTTAACCAGTACACGTTCCTAGATGTTAATAGAATAAAAGAAATAACAAAGATCAAGAAATATGGCTGTTGGAGCCATTAAGAAGAAATCTGCCCAAATAAGGCAATGGGAGCTGAACTTAAGTCTTGACAGCTTTGGCATGAATGTGTGGTGTCTTGGGACGTACTGATTCAGTGAATGAACCTCCAAAATGTAGCAGTTGAGAAGATATAGCCGTTGGTGGTTTAAAGCTCCATATTTGAATGCATCCAAATATGCAAAGTTGAGTATATTTTTGATCCTCCTGATCAAGTGGTTGCTAGTGTATGGTAAAGTGTTGGTTGACTCTCCTGAATGGTTGGATATGTCTCCTGAAAGCTTAGTTGTATCTCCTGGTCGCCAAAGTTTGGTTTGCAAATGATTGAATCCTTGAGCTTCCAAATGAAGCATGCCGAGAATCATCTGTTTTAGAAGTTCAATAACTTCTTCATCTGAACTCCATTTGTGATGATTCAAACTCTCCATGATTCCTTGATGAGTTAAGTTTCTAGAAAAGGTTGATTTGTAGCTTAACTCCTTCTTGTTGGGTAGATATACTCCAAGACATGACCATATGTCTCTGGTGCATTCAAGTTGTTTTTCTCCAAGGGTCTTGGTTGGTTAATTTATATCCTCTCCATGCTCCTTGGTTGATGATGACTTGATGTCCTCATCATACTCTCTCCCTCTTGAAAAGGTTTCGACCTCGAAACTGTATAACCTACACCAAGAGAAAGCAAGTTAGCTTTCATTCTCATTTGTGAGCTTAGGGTCTTACCTTGGTATAGTTGTGGTTGGGTGATGTATGTGACATCAGGTGGGTCTCCTTGGAGTAGATAAAGAAGTATAACTCCTCTTCTCTGGTTTTCTTGCCACTGAAAAGTGGTTGGACCATTATTTCCCTTGGTGGCTTTGGTCTTGTTCTCCTTTGATGGTGATGCCTTTTTGTTAGGATCAAGTTCTGGTGATAAGTTGTCTTCTGGTGGTGCTTCTTCATGGTTGATATCCTTAGTACTTGCACTGATCTCAAATCTATGGACAAGAAACAAGTTTATCATGGGTTCTTTACAAGAATATAAACTTGTATATCCTTCTGTCCTAGTTATATCTAATCCTTTTACTAATTGCAGTCTTAGGTTAAGAGCTGTAGCTGTGAAGCTATCACATTCTTTCAGGCCTAATAACATCTTCAGTTCAACATGTCAATATGTAGAAACAAACTTAGAGAAAGAATGACTTACCTGAGGAACACACTTAGTGTTCTTAGCATTCAGCTTTGCAGGGTGATTTGATGATTGATCGGGGGGCTTCTTTTTGATGCCTCTTCTGTTCTTGTCTATTTGATGGTTCTCCTTTGTGTGACTTGTGCCTGAAACAACTCTTAAGAGAAAGTGCATCATATCTGACTTTGATATTATATAGCTAGGCACTAAAAAATTCAAACTTACAATGAGTTTGTTAGCTAATTGCAACATGTTCTGCACTTTTTTTTCTTGAACTCCATAATTGCTATCACAGATGACTAGAATTTCTCCATGGATTTTACCAGTGTGTTTAAGATTCTGAGCTTCTGAATTGTGTGTAACAAGAACAGTTACCTCTTGCTTTTCATCTTGCTCTGCTTTTGGTGACAATGCCTTAGATTGCTCTTCTTTTCTATCCTCAACCTCCTTTTGAATATGCCTTTCTTTGCCATGGGTCTTTCTTCTTATATTATTTCTGGATCAAAACTCTTTGGCAAATATAGGTGCATGAGTCTAGAATTGGGAAATAAAATATCAGATTGAAATGAGCTATCACATGTTTCAATTACTTCTGATTTCAGTTCTGGTGATGTAACCTTAGTCAATTTCCTAGATGGACAAGTAGTATCAAAATGTCCTCTCTTATGACACCTATAACATGTAGGTTCTTTAGAATTCACAAAGTCAGAAGACTTACCTAGTGTTGGCATGGTTAGCAGCTTAGGCAAGGTATTGGAACTGGGTCTGGTTGCTTTGGTTGCAATTTGTGGCTCTCTGATGTCCATAGAAGAAGCTTTATGACTCTGTTTCAGCTCTGTTTTCTTCTCCTTTAGTTGCAGCATCTCTTTTATCCTCTATGGGACATTTTTCATCTGTTCTGACTTGTGGCTTGATGGATGCACATGGCTTGGTATTGCTTCCTGATTCCTTGTAAAAGGTCTCTTGGAACATACTTCTTGCTCATGAGAAACTTCAATTGTTCCCAAGTGGTGATAGCTGGTCTTTGATATCTCCTTTGTTCTCTTTCTTCTCGCCTCCACCATTCATATGCCCATACAGAGAGTTGATTGAGGGCATGGGAAAGCCTCTCACTCTTCAGAATATTGTGGTACCAAAACCACTCATCCATGTCTCTCTCCCACTCTAGGTAAATCTCTGGATTTCTCTTACTTCCTGAAAATTTTGAAAATGGAGGCAAAAATCTGTACTATCATGGTGCTGATTTAGCCACGTCTTGGCTTGTCTTGTTGTGGTGCTTAGATTATCAGGTGGTTCTGGATCAATATCTTCATATGCTTTTTTATCACCATAGCCATTATCTTCTACCCACATAGATTGTTCTTCTTGTTTCCATTCACACTCACTTTGGTATGCTTTTCCCATTTGTTATATGTGCATGCACAATTTGTTGGGATTATGTCCTGAAATCACATTGTACTTACTCTAGAGATAGTTGTATTGTCGAGATCGGACAATTCATGTGATACTAGGTAGTCATAATGTTTTGCTAGAAACCGCTTATGACAAATGAGTTGTAACTCATTTCTGGTATCGTGTGAACCTACAGGGTCACACACCTAAGCAAGTTGGATACACTTGGTATGGGATTGATCATTGGCATATGATCCGATCAATGTGTATTGGATACACATTGATATCGTGTTTTAAGAGATGTGTCGATCGATGCCCTTGGTGCATCGATCGATACAAGATGTGTGTCGATCGACACCAATAGGTGTGTCGGTCGACACGAGGGCGAAACCGAAACTAATGTTTCGGTTTACTTCGAGGTCAATATATAAACGAGTTTTATATTTCGACCTAGGTAAGCGTGCCGTCGCAGACAGTTTCTTCTGGACAGAAAAACTGATCCTCTTTCTCTAGAAAACACAGAAATCCCAAGAGATCCGATTCCCGGCGCTAGCATCTCGGGAAGCATGGTCGTCTCTGCTATCCAAGCGGAGAAGATGTTCGCTAAGGGATGTGAAGCATACTTGGCCACCATCACGATCAAGGAAGTTGGGCCAGAGGCTAAGATTGGGGAGATCCCAGTGGTTAAGGACTTTGAGGACGTGTTTAGACCATTAGAGGGCTTACCGCCTGACCGGTCTAATCCGTTCGTCATTGAACTTGAACCCGGAACTAAACCCTTATCCAAGGCGCCTTAAGAATGGCCCCAACCGAGATGGCTGAGTTGAAGAAGCAGCTGGAGGAGCTGCTGGATAAGGGCTTTATTAGGCCGAGCAGTTCTCCTTGGGGGGCGCCTGTCTTATTCGTCAAGAAAAAGGACGGGAGCCTTCGCTTGTGCATAGACTACCGAGGCATCAACCGGGTCACTGTCAAGAACAAGTACCCCTTGCCTCGGATAGACGAGTTGTTAGACCATCTCAAGGGTTCTACCGTGTTCTCCAAGATCGACCTCGCTTTGGGTTACCACCAAATCCCGATAGCACCAGAGGACGTGAGGAAAACTGCGTTTAGAACTCGGTATGGACACTACGAGTTCGTAGTCATGCCGTTCGGTCTAACAAATGCACCGGACGCGTTCATGAAGATGATGAACGGTATCTTTCGGGAATGGTTAGACAGTTTTGTCATCATATTCATTGAAGACATTCTTGTAACCCTAAGGAACATCGGGAACATCTTAGGAGTGGCAGTTGCGGATTGGCTTCCTAGGACACATAGTGTCGGCGGAAGGAGTGGCAGTTGATTCGGAAAAGATCCGGTCAATTGAGGATTGGCCAAGACCAAGAAATGCGACAGAAGTCCGAAGCTTTCTAGGTCTGGCCGGTTACTACAGACGTTTTGTCCAAGGGTTTGCAAGTATGGCCAAGGCCATGACAAAGCTGACTGGGAAGAACGTGAAGTTTGTATGGACTGATGTTGCGGAGAAGAGTTTTAAGGAACTCAAGGAGATGTTGACCAAGGCGCCAGTCCTGACACAACCCCAAGATGATGTGCCTTACGTGGTATACACGGATGCGTCAATCAATGGGTTGGGATGTGTGTTGATGCAAGAAGGGAAAGTGATTGCATATGCTTCAAGGCAATTAAGGAAACATGAAGGGAACTATCCCACTCATGATCTTGAGATGACCGCAGTAGTTTTTGCACTAAAGATCTGGAGATCTTATCTTTACGGAGCAAAAGTGCTGTAACATCCAGGAATCGGGAGTCTGACCACACCCTAAACGTTTGGGCTGTCTATGGGACCATAAGACCGAACTTAGGATCGAGAGAGATTTTAAGGATCGTTCCATAGACAAAGGGAAGGTCAAGCTCAGCTGGAAGGGAGCTTGATCTAAAAAGAATCATATGAAGGGAGTGTGTTTAGCTCGAATGAGCTGAACAGCTGAGCTGGTCAGCTAAGCCAGCTGACGGCCAGCTAAGCTCAGCTCAGGGTAGTGTTCAAGTGAAGGTTTATCTGGTCAGCTAGTGACACTAGCTGACCAGGGGCGATAAGGGCGAATGGGCACCAAGGGAAGGTTGCACCCATTCGGCCCATAACTTGCAACCTTTCCCTTGGGCGGTTGTGGTCGATATTAAGCCTATAAATAGGCCACTTGGGACCACTTTTGCGGACACAACATGTCTGGGGAAAAGCCCCGAAACTCTCTAAGGCACAGGCCATGAAACCGAGAGTTTAAGAGAGGGAAAGAGAGGCCGGCCGCTTTAAGAAGTCGCCGGTGAGAAGAGGACCAAGAGGCGGATTACTCGGTGTTTCATGGCGTGAACAAAGAGGAGCAAAGGCTCGAAAACACGGCTAAGGACCAGGGCCAAACCGCTACTTATCTAAGGTTAGTCCGACCCTAATCTTCTCTCGGTTTTGGCCAAACCATTGGACTATGGCCGGTTAGGATTATGGCCGGATTACTCCTCTTCCTCCTTCTAATTCTGGAACTAGAACCGGGCTTAGGCTTGAACGGTTTTAGGCGTGGTCATGTTGAGATCAACCGATCGGCCAAAGGCCATGATCGGGTTGTTTCTTGCACTATCGGATCATGCGCGCCGAAGGGTTAAACGAACCGTGGGTCGCGAGAGATCGGACGGCTTGCCGGGAAGGCACAGCCGGGTCATACGATTGCACACGGTGCACCATGGGATTGATGATCAGACGGTTTTTGCCTTGGAGGCTTGATCGGATCGTAACCGCTCATGGGTTTAACCGGCGTGAACGGTTGGGCGCAACCGGGATGATCGTGGTCGGGCTAGGAACAACGAGCATCAGGTCATGGACGTGAGGCGCGGATATACACCGCGGTCGCGGAACGATGGTAACCGTCCGCGGGCCATCGCATCCGTTCGCGGTGAACGGTCACGACCGTTCGTGCATGGACAGGCGCTACGACCGCGGGACGCTGGCACGGACGAAGGCGATGTCCTTACGGATGATCGCACGTACGCGCTGGTCGACCACGGACGCGAAGCGCTGGACGTCGCGAATGCGCAGCCTCAAGAGATCGCGGTACACGGCGCGTCAACGCGGACGATCGTCTGGTCCTTACGGACGCACGGACTGAATGTACGCGGATGGGCCATAGTACGCAAGCGATCAGTTCACAGAACAATCGCGGCAGACTGAACGCGGCAGACTGATCGCGACGGAATGATCGCGGCAGACTGATCACGGCAAAACGATCGCGGCAGTTAGATCGCGGCCCAGGCAGATGTTCGTGACTGTCACGAACAGTCGCGTCAGTTCGCAAAAGGTTGCGTCTACTCGCGGTTTGACGTAACCACAGTCGGACGATCGTGGACAAGTTCGCGGTACACGGTTGGACGGTACAGTCGTGCAGACAGTTGCGGATCATCTACGGATGGACGCGCCTGTTGGCTGATCGTCGCAAACATACCCGAACAGTCGCGTCTCTTCGCGGACTGACGCAACCGTTCAAAGATCGCAAACGATCAGAACGTGCAGCCAGTCCGGTTGGGCAGCGATCACGGCAGGATGCGGATGGCCTGACGAACAGGAACACGCGAGTGTTGCCGAGTACGCTCGGCGATGCTGCCGCATCCTCGTTGCGTCAAGCCATTGCGCTAATGGATCGATGATCGCGGTACGACCGAGAGACACTCGGTACGACCCGAGTGATCGCGTAAGGTCATGGCAATTGACAGGATTATCAGACTTGACGGGTCCATGTCCAATATACCGTTGGGATTGTTCAGAAGATCAATCGCGGTTAAGTTCGGGCTAACGGGAAGGCATGAGTTGGACCGTGGATAGGATCGGGGAAATCGTGTGGTCGAAACGCGTGCGGACCGGTCGATCAGTCAAAAGAACGGGGTCGAGGGCCAACGGTACGAACCAAGGATTAGACCATCCACAGAAATGATCGAGAGGATCATTCCAACCTTGTACCGATCGTTGGGCTGGCGATACTAAGGAAAACCGGTTCACAAACTGGTTATACCTAAAGGACTTGGGTCGGTCTAAGGGTAAATGATGCAGGAAGCAAAACGTGGTTAAGTCAAGGAAACAATTGAGAAAGGGAAAGCGAGCTAAGGAATGATCGAGATGAAAAGGTGGTCAAAGGAAAGAACTAGAAGACCTCTCTTGCGCCTTGTCATGTGGGGATGGTTGGTTGAATGACTTGGTACAAGGGAGGTATGTTCTAGGAGTTGGAAGAATAAAGGAGTTGAGCTGGACATCGAGCTAGCTTCACACTGGATTCACTAAAAGGCTAAGGTACGAGTTCAAGTACTTGATTGATCTAAGGATTGGTTAGATCTGAATAAGTTGAACGGAACAATCTAAGCAAGACTTAGGTTGTTAGATTGGTTAATTGGAATTGGAACCTCGAAATAGTTTTAAGGAAACTAAATGAAGTCATGAGAGGTTCTTGGATGGATCGTTCTTTAGAAGAACGATATAATGGTTAAAGTAGTATTCCACTGCGTAAATAATAAGTATGAAGGATATAAGACTAGAATTCAAATAGTAGATTCGAGGAATACTTAATCCTAAAGGAAAATTTTAAATAGGACGGAATTTAGGGAGGTTCAGGCCTGGGTTTGGCCTGACCGCTGGGATGCATCGACCGCGGCCTAGGAAGGCCGGGTTGGGGTGTTTCAAGTTGGTATCAGAGCGGAGTTGTTTCTAGGACAATGCTCTTATAATTGGTGACTTGCCATGACAAGTGCACCAAGGACGCATTTAGTCTCGGCCATGATCGTGAATGGGATTGTAAACTGTTGGGCGGATCAACCACGCTAAGGGGACGATATGCCTATAGTATACGGATGATCGGACGGCACGTCTTGGAGACGTTGGCCGGGTCATGGAACCGCATACGGCAAGTGCCAGTGGAAGCGGATGGTCGGACGGCACATTTTAGAGATGTTAGCCGGATCATGAGCCGCACACAAGGCAAGAGCCCAAGCGTGAAGCGGTTAAGTGGAAAACCGGGTTGCTCACAGCCAAACCGTAAATCAGCACCATCAGGTAATGACCATGCGTCGTAGGCTGTTCACCGCAATCGTGGGATGATGGTAGCCGTGCTCGGACCGTCAAACCTGTTTGCGGGAACAGTCGTGTCCATTCGCGTATAACCGCACGGATGTTCGTAACGATTGTGCAGACGATCGTACGGACGATCGCGTGGTGACGGATGTTACGCCTTACGGACGAATGCGTACAAACCGCGGGTCGCGACACATTCGCGGACCCAGGGACGGTTGAGACGTGTGTGGCACTTGGTCTTGGATCATGGTCGCAAAACAGTGTCGAGGTGAACCGGGTGGTAGCTAGGTCACAAGTGAGAGTGTTCAGCTGGCCCGGGAGGGACCTGAAGAGGAAATGGGGCCAAAGTGTCGATAACCATACCTCGGACCGCGCAGAATGCACCTCCTGTGGATGGTAACACTCTGTAAGATGTTGGGAGAAAAGGAGGGCATGCGTGAAGGTGGAAGCAAGGACCCGGGGTCGCGAGCTGTCCACAGGCTGGGGGTCGAAAAGATGTGACTGTAAAACCAAGGACATGTTTCCATCGTGGGCAGCCTGGACATTTTGTTCGGGACTGTCGGAATGGTCGGGATGGACGGTCGGGGGCTCCGAAAGCGGATTGGGGTCAGGGTGACAGCGCGGGTACGGCCAAGGGTCAGCTAGTGAAACCCCGAGTCCATGAGCTCGTGGAGGATTCAGGCATGGCTGTCTCCTTCGATGTGATCACTGGTCTGTCACTGGATCCCGTAATGGTTAGGTGTCCTGCATTTGGAATGCGTAAGGACAATAACCGGGTTAGGTTGCTTAGCATTTGGAATGCGTAAGGACCATAACCGAGGTCGAGTCCTACGAGGAACAAAGGCCTGATGATGGTCTAGTAAGAGATTTAGATCGGGGAACTAAGATCAAGTCCTTGGAGGGCGAAGATCAAGTTTCGGGGAACTAAGATCAAGTCCTTGGAGGGCGAAGATCAAGTTTTAGGGAACTAGGATCAAGTCCTTGGAGGGCGAAGATCATGTTTCGGGTCAAATCCGTAAGGGTTGTGATCGAGATTGACTAAGTCTAAGAAAAGACAAAAATCAGGGAAATGATTAAGTCTTGATAGACCAAGGTCAATGGGGAATGGAAAGATTCCTAAAGTTCGAACGGGATAAACGCCCTAAGTCGGATTCGGGGACAAATCCCTTTTAAGGGGGGGGGGGGGAGAACTTGTAACATCCCGGAACCTGGAGTCTGACCACACCCTAAACGTTTGGGCTGTCTATGGGACCAAAGACCGAAATTAGGATCGAGAGAGATTTTAAGGAGCGTTCCATAGACAAAGGGAAGGTCAAGCTCAGCTGGAAGGGAGCTTGATCTAAAAAGAATCAGCTGAAGGGAGTGTGTTTAGCTCGAATGAGCTGAACAGCTGAGCTGGTCAGCTAAGCCAGCTGACGGCCAGCTAAGCTCAGCTTAGGGTAGTGTTCAAGTGAAGGGTTAGCTGATCAGCTAGTGACACTAGCTGACCAGGGGCGCTAAGGGCGAATGGGCACCAAGGGAAGGTTGCACCCATTCGGCCCATAACTTGCAACCTTTCCCTTGGGAGGTTGTGGTCGATATTAAGCCTATAAATAGGCCACTTGGGACCACTTTTGCGGACACAACATGTCTGGGGAAAAGCCCCGAAACTCTCTAAGGCACAGGCCATGAAACCGAGAGTTTAAGAGAGGGAAAGAGAGGCCGGCCGCTTTAAGAAGTAGCCGGTGAGAAGAGGATCAAGAGGCGGATTAGTCGGTGTTTCATGGCTTGAACAAAGAGGAGCAAAGGCTCGAAAACACGGCTAAGGACCAGGTCCAAACCGCTACTTATCTAAGGTTAGTCCGACCCTGATCTTC
Organism: Orychophragmus violaceus; assembly: GCA_030180135.1. Classification (NCBI taxonomy): domain Eukaryota; kingdom Viridiplantae; phylum Streptophyta; class Magnoliopsida; order Brassicales; family Brassicaceae; genus Orychophragmus; species Orychophragmus violaceus. The sequence continues at coordinate 64,251,642 of CM058232.1, read as the reverse complement.
TCTCGGCCTTGGCCAAACCATTGGACTATGGCCGGTTGGTATTATGGCCGGATTACTCCTCTTCCTCCTTCTAATTCTGGAACTAGAACCGGGCTTAGGCTTGAACGGTTTTAGGCGTGGTCATGTTGAGATCAACCGATCGGCCAAAGGCCATGATCGGGTTGTTTCTGTTGGGATTATGTCCTGAAATCACATTGTACTCACTCTAGAGATAGTTGTATTGTCGAGATCGGACAATTCATGTGATACTGGGTAGTCATAAAGTTTTGCTAGAAACCGCTTATGACAAATGAGTTGTAACTCATTTCCAGTATCGTGTGAACCTACAGGGTCACACACCTACGCAAGTTGGACATACTTCGTATGGGATTGATCATTGGCATATGGTCTGGTCGATGTGTATTGGATACACATCGAATATGAGTTTTGATGAGGTGTGTCGATCGACACCATTGGGTGCGTCGGTCGACACAGTATGTGTGTCGATCGACACCACTAAGTGTGTCAGTCGACACAAGGCCGAAACCGAAACTGATGTTTTGGTTTACGTCGTGGTCGGTACATATATAAGTGATCTTATGTATTTCGATCTAAGTGATAAGCAGCGCCACCCAGACAGTGTTTTCTCTGAGAGAAAACATAGAAACCTCGAGAAACTCAGTTCCTAGGAGATCCGAGCCCCGGTACTAGCATCCCGGCGGATTCCAGCTTGTGTGCGTGTGGACTGAAGTAGAGGCGCAGCATCTGAGGCGCTGGAGATCTTGTTTATCTGACCCTATTCCGCTGCTAATCTCCAGGTAAACAGAGATCAGATCCTTGATTCAATTAACTAGACCCTAGATCCTAGGCTATCGGGAACCTGACAGCAATTCTGAATATGGTAGAATTGGCTCGAAGTTCCAACAGTGGTATCAGAGCCTTAGGGTTTAACTATTGAATCTGAAGCATATAATTCGAAACTGATGTATTTGAATAGATTTATGCTTGCTGTTTCATGTTTTGATTAAGAAAAACTCGGTTTTTGTCTGTGAATTGAAACGATGAACTGCTGTCTTTGCATGGTGTCGATCGACACACTGGGTGTGTCGGTCGACACAGAACGGCGAATTCGACAGAATCGGCGGCTAGGGTTTTTCGCGAAGAAAAACCGAAAGCCTACTGTGTCGATCGACACAGGTTGAGTGTCGGTCGACACAGAACAGATTCGGTCCAGTGTCGATCGACACAAGTTAGTGTCGGTCGACACATACCTAGCGAATGGTTAATCGGTTCAATTGTATTGGACCGGTTATCATGCTTGGTTAAGTCCAAAAAAATCGGTTTGAATTGGATGAATTGGTTCAATTGGATTGAACTGATTATCTCAATCAGCATAAACCGATTTGGTTAAAATCAGTTTGATTGGATAAGTCGGTTCAATTGAATTGGACCGGTTATCGCAATTAGTTGAAACTGGTTAAAACGGTTTAAAATTGGATGAATTGATTCAATTGGATTGAACCAATTATCACAATTAGTATAAACCGATTTGAATGGTCAAGATCAGCTTGATCTGATAAGTCGGTTCAATTGGATTGGACCGGTTAAGGTCTATGTCGACCGTCACACGCGGGTTGTGTCGATCGACATGACCGGTTCGATGAACCGGGTTAATTGGATTAACCGGTTATTGAAGTCCGGTTTTGTTTGGTGGTGTCGATCGACAGACATAGTCTGCGTCGATCGATACAGTGCTCGAAATTCTGGTTATTGTACCTTGAATTTGCAGAAACCAAACTCGACCTAAACCTTGATCAAAGCTTAGCTTCAATATGGTCAACTGTCAAGACTCATTTCGTTGTGTGATGGTCTAGCCAAGATCTTGGTGTCCACAATTACGTGAGTAAGGCAGGTAGTTATGTTGATGGATTTGCAGTGCTAAACATCAACAATTACATGACCTAAGAGATTGATCTGCTAAACTTTTGGGTTTAGTTTCCTCAAACTAAATATCAAGTAACCTTGATGTCTTGCCCAAATCTTGTCTACTGTCAAGACTCGTGTCGTTTGTTGGATAGTCTTGGAGTCCTTGGTATCCACTGCAACATGAGTAAGGCAGGTGGTCATTGACAGACTTGCAGTGCGACTCTCAGTGATCACAAGACAAAAAAGATTGGTTTTACTTGACTGGGCTATCAGAAGTTGTGGGCCCAGAGATATCAGAGTGGATTAGACATAGTTTGTCTCATCCACAACCAAGAGTTGTACTGGGTACAATTAGCAATGATTTGCTTACCTAGATAACTAAAGTTTGGGTGATGGTGAGTCGCCCACTCAGATTTTGGTGAAGTATGGATCTTGGATCATTATATTCATAGAGGAAACATTGTTTGAATATAATGCGAGTTTTCTTATTAGATAAGATTTCTCATCATATACATAACTAAATCTTTGTTTTTCTTGGATTTCAGCTTATGTCTATGACTACTTTCTCATTGCGATCCGTCCTTGAGAAGGACAAGTTAAATGGATCGAATTTCCTGGATTGGTATCGGAATTTGAGATTCATTCTCAAGCAGGAGAGCACGGACTATGTTCTTGAAAAGGCTCTTCCAGAAAGGCTTGGGACCAATCGCTCGCATGCAGCATATAATGCTTGGAATAAGCATTATATTGATGTGGTAGATGTGCGTGGTCTGATGTTGGCTACCATGAACTCGGACTTGAAAAGTCAATACGAGAACGTGGAGTCGCCAATAGAGATGATCACAAGCCTGAAACTGAAGTTTCAGGATCTGGCACGAGTTGAGAGCTTCCAGATGGTGAAGTCTCTCACTGAGTGCAAGCTGCCAGAGGATGCTCCAGTAAGTCCTCATGTCATTAAAATGATGGGTTACATTGATAACCTGGGGAAACTGGAATGTCCTGTCAGCTTAGAGTTGGCCACTGACATCATTTTGCAGTCACTGTCGTCAAACTATGATAAGTTCATTAAGGACTGTATCAAGAAAGGCTTGACGAAGACGTTGACTGAGCTGCATGGCATGCTCAAAACAGTAGAGCAAGACATCATAAAGGGTAAAAGATTTGAGAAATCTTGTGTTGGCAAGGGTAGAGACAGGGCCGTCCAGATTTGGAATCAGGATAAGCCTGTGTCATCTTATAAGCCCAAGACAGGCCCGTCTGGTGTTAGAAAGTGCTTCTACTGCGATGAGTCAGGGCATTGGAAGAGAGATTGCATTAAGTTCTTGGAAGATTCACAAGAGATGAAGGAGATGTATGGTACTTCTTCTTCAGGTATTGTGTTATCACTTCAAGTTCTACGTTTGTATTGGATACTAGTTGTGGTACTGATATTTTGGAAATATGCAGGACCTAAGCAACAGTAGAACGTTGAAGAAAGGACAAGTGGAACTGCGTGTCTGGTATGAAGCAATGGTTGCTACATGAGCCGTAGAGATTCTCCACTTGTAGGAGCTTTTCATACTTGGTTTTAGAAATTAAGTAATTGCTACTATGTATCTGCCTTGTGCAGAGATGTCTTTCATTTTCTTGTAAAGAATTTGGATGTTTTTCATTTTGATAAAAGACAAGTTTTGTTTTTTTAGATCTTAATGAAATATCATATGGTAGCACCCCGTTTGGAATGGGTTTTATTTCTTAAACCAGCGTGAGTTTGAATATAACACAATTATTGAAGGTTTGAGTCTGATGACTCGAACTCGACTTTTCCTTGGCATAGTCGTTTAACCAGATAGAGTGAAGCGAATTCAGAAGTTCCATAGTTTTGGACTCATTTGATTATAAATCATTTGAGATATGAATTCTGTTCACTGGACCAAATGACTAAGGCCCTTTTAGCAGAGCTAAAAGAAACGGGCCAGAGGCTTATTGGGCCTTACACATACTGATGTATGCGGCCCGATGAGCATTAGTGCCAAAGGAAATCTTCTGTACTTCATTACCTTATTGATGGCATCAATAAGTATGGCTTTGTTCATTTGATGAGACACGAGCAGGAATCCCTTGAGGAGTTCCAAGATGAAGTGTAGAACTAATTTGACAGAAGTATTGAGATCCTCGATTGAATCGCTGAGGAAAATACTTGAGTCAAGAATTGGGTGATCATCTGACAGAATGAATCGGATCTTATTAGATACACTCCGATTAATGATGGGTCACAGGAATCTTCCATGATCATTTAAGAATACGTTCTAAAATGTCTATGTTTACGCTAAATAAGTTTCTATCAGAATCAGTGAAAAAACACCACATTGGATGTGGACTGGGTGATTTCCAAATTTGTTTTTCTGATTAATTGGGATTGCAAGGTTTGTGTAAGACAGTAGTCAAAAAACAAACTTGAACCCATATCTGATGAGTTCTACCTCGCTGGTTGTCCTAGGGAAACCGAGGCTTACTACTTTTGCAACCAATCCAAGGACAAAGCATTGTTGTTCGGAACTGTGTCTTTTGAGAAAGATCGTACTTTCAAAAGGAACAGTGGGAGTAAAAGTACACATCGAAGAAATTCGATAAACACAGGAGGCTGCTCAACCTGTTGAGGGAAAGCAGCGGTGAGATCTACAAAGTGCTGTAGGATCTGCACCTGTGGAGCCTGAAATTCGCAGATCCGAAAGGATCCGTCACTAACTCGAGAGTGATTTCTCGTAACCAATTGTCGTGATCTATTGATCATTGAAAAGTGACGAGCATGCGAAATTCAAAGAAGCGATGGTGAGCGCCAACTCCGAAAATTGGCAGGGTATGCATGTTAGCTTCACCGATCCATTTCTGGATTGAAGCAAACATCTTGGAGTTGGAATCAACATTCTGATAATGTGGTCAAAAGTTTTGACTTGATCAGAAAGAAATGAAACCATGCGTTTACAAGAAGACTAGTGGGAGCGTAATTGCAATTCTCAAACTGTATGTAGACAACATACTTAATCTCATAAACGACGTTCCAACGCCAAAGTCTTATCAAGATTTGGGTCGGAAGTCAAATTTAACGATAGACATTGGAGAAGGCCGTGAAAGTTCTTGGAATTAGGATCCATTGGAATGGATCAGAAAGGCTAGTTGGATCGTGTCAAAATCCTTATGTTGATAAGGTATTGGACAGTTCCAATATGCATGATTCCAAGAATGGCTTCATGCCAAAGGTCTTATGGCAATAATCTAAGCAAGATGAAGTGTTTTGGACACTGGCTGAGCTAGTAACAATATTAGCAAGAAGAAGTGTTATTGAACACTGTCTGAACTAGTATTAATGAGTGTGATTGCTTATGCTGATGCAATAGAATCCATCATGAATGCCATGTTTGCGCTCGTCTAGATGCAGCTTACGCATAAAGCATGACGAGAAAATACCAATATGTTCCGGTAATAGTCACTGATCAGTTGCCAAAAATATCCCAAGTGTTTGAAGAACTCTAAGGATAGTTTCGTGGTGAACTAAGGAAGTGACGAACCAGTCGAAAGTAGTTAGACGGACAAAGACGATTCCCGGTTCCCACCTGGTTATGTCTCTTTGTCTGAATAGCGGTGTTGTCTGCTGGAAAGGCTCCAAGCAGTGGACCGTAGAATAGTGCTTTTATCTGAATGGCGGTGTGGTTTGTTGGAATTGTTTCAAGCAAAACACCGCAGTCTCTCCCACAACCTAAGCACGAAATTTATTCTGTTGCTGTAGGAATGAGATATCTGAAGAGATAATCTTGATTCTAGTGGGAGTTATTTTAGTTATGTTGTGATCTTTACATAGACATGCTATGGTAGTGTTTATGTAAGTCAAACTGACATCGGTATTATTTAATTATTGGATAATTAAATAATGGTCCCAAAGTATTTTATGTTCATCTTATAGGTCATCAAGTTGAGGACTTGATCATGAAACCCTGTAAGTGAAGATGACATAAATTATGATTGTCCCTAGTCAAGGTTGTTAAAATGGGACACTAACAACCGCGCGAGACTAGCATGTGAGGTGACTGTTGGACTAAGTTTCATGGAGTCAATGATATGATTATCACAGTCAGTCACATAGATATATGTTGATGAACATATGATCGGACATGACCCGCTAATGAGAACTCCACAGGATAGTTATATCAGTGTCATGGGAGGTTCTCATTATGACTATAGAGTATAGTCCTTAGACCTGAGTTCATCATGCTTTCTAGCATATGAATTGGTGCGTTTTGACCTTGTCAAACGTCGTTCCGTAACTGGCGGCTATAACGGCATTGCTTATGCGTATCATGAAGTATGTGTAGAAACAGGGATGGAACAAGATGGGATTTGTCCCTCCTATAACGGGAGATAAATATCTCAGGGCCCATCGAAGATTTGATACTGAGAAAATGCATGGCCGTGCTCAAACGAGGTGATTGTCAGTCGTTTGTTTTATCAGTATAGATAAGGAATTCGATGAACATGATGTTGGCTATAATAAGGATGACACAGTCTCTTGCCTTATGCCATATCGAGATATAGAGACGAAGGGATTGTAGGAATAGGTGATTCCAGTACAAGTGGGAGATTGTTGGGATTATGTCCTGAAATCACATTGTACTCACTCTAGAGATATTTGTATTGTCGAGATCGGACAATTCATGTGATACTGGGTAGTTATAATGTTTTGCTAGAAACCGCTTATGACAAATGAGTTGTAACTCATTTCCAGTATCGTGTGAACCTACAGGGTCACACACCTAAGAAAGTTGGACATACTTCGTATGTGATTGATCATTGGCATATGGTCTGGTCGATGTGTATTGGATACACATCGAATATGAGTTTTGATGAGGTGTGTCGATCGACACCATTGGGTGCGTCGGTCGACACAATATGTGTGTCGATCGACACCACTAAGTGTGTCGGTCGACACAAGGCCGAAACCGAAACTGATGTTTCGGTTTACGTCGTGGTCGGTTCATATATAAGTGATCTTATGTATTTCGACCTAAGTGATAAGCAGCGCCGCCCAGACAGTGTTTTCTCTGAGAGAAAACACAGAAACCTCGAGAAAGTCAGTTCCTAGGAGATCCGAGCCCCGGTACTAGCATCCCGGTGGATTCCAGCTTGTGTGCGTGTGGACTGAAGTAGAGGCGCAGCATCTGAGGCGCTGGAGATCTTGTTTATCTGACCCTATTCCGCTGCTAATCTCCAGGTAAACAGAGATCAGATCCTTGATTCAATTAACTAGACCCTAGATCCTAGGCTATCGGGAACCTGACAGCAATTCTGAATATGGTAGAATTGGCTCGAAGTTCCAACAGTTTCTTGCACTATCGGATCATGCGCGCCGAAGGGTTAAACGAACCGTGGGTCGCGAGAGATCGGACGGCTTGCCGGGAAGGCACAGCCGGGTCATGCGATTGCACACGGTGCACCATGGGATGGATGATCGGACGGTTTTTGCCTTGGAGGCTTGATCGGATCGTAACCGCTCATGGGTTTAACCGGCGTGAACGGTTGGGCGCAACCGGGATGATCGCGGTCGGGCTAGGAACAACGAGCATCGGGTCATGGACGTGAGGCGCGGACATACACCGCGGTCGCGGAACGATGGTAACCGTCCGCGGGCCATCGCATCCGTTCGCGGTGAACGGTCACGACCGTTCGTGCATGGACAGGCGCTACGACCGCGGGACGCTGGCACGGACGAACGCGATGTCCTTACGGACGATCGCACGTACGCGCTGGTCGACCACGGACGCGAAGCGCTGGACGTCGCGAATGCATAGCCTCACGTGATCGCGGTACACGACGCGTCAACGCGGACGATCGTCTGGTCCTTACGGACGCATGGACTGAACGTACGCAGATGGGCCATAGTACGCAAGCGATCAGTTCACAGAACAATCGCGGCAGACTGAAAGCGGCAGACTGATCGCGACGGAATGATCGCGGTAGACTAATCACGGCAAAACGATCGCGGCCCAGGCGGATGGTCGTGACTGTCACGGCCTAAGGAAGACGGGACGGGCCATGGTACCAGAAACATGGACGGGAAGTCCGGAGAGACAAACCAAAGTGTCCCATAGGCGTTTCAAGGCTGAGTTTCATCTAGAAGGAGCTCAGTCAAGTGTAGGAGTAAAGAAGTCAGCTCAGCTGAGCTGAACAGTCCAGTTGGTCAGCTAGGTCAGCTGGCAACCAGCTCAACTCAGCTGGTTGGAGTGTTAAGCTCTTAGGTCAGCTGGTCAACTAGTGACACTAGCTGACCAGGCGGTTACCAAGCGAATGGGTACCAGTGGGAGTTGCACCCATTCGGTCACCATCTCACACCCATTCGCCCAAGGGAAGTTGGCGCCAAGGAGAGCCTATAAATAGGCCATTCCTTGGCCATTTTGCGCACGCCCACAAGGGAAACAAACACCAAAAATTCTCCAAAGGCACATGCCAAATCGAGAGAGTTTTAGAGAGAGAGAGAGACTGGAATCTCCAAGAGAAGGCCGGCGGTTTAAGAAGGAATTCGGTGGTGGTTAAGGCGCCAGGAAGGGAGTGCAAGATGGCTGGTGAGGCATCAACTACCCACGGCAAGACCACGACCACATCAAAGTTTAGAACCGGTCTATACTCCTCTCGGCCTTGGACAAACCCTAGCGGCCTAAGGCCGGTTGTACTATGACCGGATTTCTCCCTCTCTACCCCTTTCTATTAAGCGCTTGATCATAATGCACGACCGGCCTTAAGGCCTTGGTTGTGGAGATGATTCGCGAACGGATACAAGTGAATCCGAGCGTAACATGGCCCAAGGTTCACGGTCGCTTCGAACGGTTTAACGGCACGTCAAGTGGACGGTTGGCCGAGAACCGAGAAGCCAAGACATGATCGGCCAGTGCGTTAACAAACCGGGAAGAGTTCGTCGGATCGCTATGCATAACCACTCGTCAATCGGACCCAATCCGTGTACGCCTATCGCGGTCCGTCTAAGGATGGTTGCGTGTGGATTATGGCCGTGGTCGATCGTATGGACGCAAGGACCGATCGCAACCGTCCGCGGAACGATCGCGTCTGTCCGCACGAACAGTTGCGTCCGTACGCGGATATGCAACCCGACCACGACCGGACGCGTAACGGGCTCGGTACAGTCGCTCGCGGATGTGCACCGCGACCATAAGGATCGTCTCTGTCCAGACGGTACGTCCGTAACGATCAGTTCACGCGACCGTAAGGTCAAGCGTACGATCATACGGTGCGTTCCTCATGGACGTGCGCTACGACCATGCGGTCACGTCTACGCACGGAAGCTCGGCCGAACATAAACCCGACCGCGGATAATCTTCGGTACATGCGCATACGACCTTATGGCTTAACGCGAATGCACGCCCACGTCCGTGGGCCAAGTTGTGGTCGCGGATTATGTACGTGTGTGGACTAAGCGATTTATATGAATGGAAATATAGAAAAACTAGGTTCCGTGTATAATATAAGTTCATGGGATCATATAGACTTGTTGAAATGCTAGGTTGCATAATAATCAAATATAATTGAATATGGAAATCTCATAAACATGTTTTGGCTTTCAGGTGATCATGTTGATGATCGAGCATAGGCGCGGACAAGACTTTGGGCGAGTGGTGTTTACATTGATAGACATTGTTTAGGACCGAATACTTTAGCATAATGCAAACGAATTACATATGTATTTGGTACCTTTGCTTATTTAATAAAATGTCTATTTTGCTTTATATGAAATGCCTTAGTCTAATATGAATCGAATTGATGGAATGAATGAGATAGAAAATTGTTTAAGTATGAAAATAATGGGCTTGAGGTTCACAAACGAACCTCAAGTTGAAATGGTTAAGTAGTGGCAAACCTTACTGGCCCTATGGCCGGGATAGGCCTTGTCATTCTTTTCCCCAGTATCAGAAACTGAAGTCTCACTAGTCTGAGCTTCTTGCTCCATCTCAATGCTTAAGATCTGACCGTCAATAGTAGATTTCCGCAGCTTATCCATCTTGAAGTGCAGAGGCTTATCTCCCAGGTGGAGATCAATCAGAACGGCTTCACATCAATCACTGCTCCAGCTGTGGCTAAGAAAGGTCTACCAAGTATCAGAGGATCATTCGGTTCCTTGTCATATTTCAGCACCACGAAGTCTGTTGGAATCAAGTGGTTTCCAACTCTGACAGGAACGTCCACAAGAATTCCTTCTAGGATCCTCTTAGATTGGTCACAGAGTATGGCATGAGGTTACCAACAGCTCCTAAATCACATAAGGAACGCTTGGAGCTGTCCTTGAAGACTGAGCAATCAAGCACAAACACAGCAGGATCATCTAGCTTCTCTGGTATCTGATTATGTAGAATATCACTGATTTGCTTAAGTAGCCCCACTACCCATTCTCTCAAATCTTCATCCATGGGAATCATCTTCTCCACATATCTCCGCAGACATGGGTGGACTGGCAAAGCATCAGCTTGTGGATCCTCATTCAACTTTTCATTCATCACCTCCAGGCGTCTGGCATCATCAAGCTCCTGCTCAGACTTCATTACCACCTTAGGAGAGGGTAAAGTGTGTTTGTGAACCTCCTTGTCATTGTCAACACGAAGTATTGATGAAACTGAGTCCCTCCGGCCGTGATGTCGATCGACATCAAAATGGTGTCGGTCAACATTCGGCTTACACACTGAATCCTTCGACAATCTTTCAGCGAAATCGACCATCAAATCGGGCGTGACCGATTTATGTTCGTCATGAGGACTCGAAACCTCTGTTGAAGTCGAGTGTCGACCGACATCAGGGTAAGTGTCGGTCGACATGATGTCTGTAGCTTCGGATTTTTGGCTGTTTTCCACAATTTCTGCTGTCTTAACCTCAAATCTTTCTCCTTGATCCAGCCCATCCTCAATCTGAATTGTCCACGCATTGATGTGTGTATTTTGAACACTCTTTCCCTTGACTGAGCTCGAAATCTTGTTTACTTGTGTGTCCAGCTGCTTCATATGTGTGCTCAAAGACTCAAACTTCCCAATAAGGTCAGTGTAGATGGCATCAATCTTCTTGTTGAAGTCCACAGTAGTCTTGGTCTGTCCCTCAAGTATCTGCTCCATCACAGCTTCCAACTTGCTCTCATGAGCATTAGCAACAGGAAGAGTCTGATAACAAGATGATCCATAGGTCCTCTGATAGGAGTTGCTCTGCTGAAAAGGTTTCTGAAACCAGCATTCTGACCATAACCAGAAGAGTTTTGATTTCTTGTGAAAGCACTCTTCTGACCACCAGCGTAGAACTTGTTACTCTGCTGATTTCCAAACTTGTTTCCTTGAAATCCAGACCCACCGATGTAGTTCACATCCTCTTCTTGACAGCCATCTTCAGGTTCAAACTCTTCAACCTCTTGAGCAAAGTGGACAACCTTCTTCCCAATCAGCAAACTATGGACAGTATCTAGCTTATTCTTCATCTCAGCAATCTGGGAGTTATCTACTTTTTCACCAGACTCTTTCCTCTTCCTGTCAGCATTCTTAGTGTTGTTGCTGCTCACCAAGTTCTCAATCAATACTCTGGCCTGCTCAGGAGTCTTCGTGTTCAAGTTGCCATTGTTAGCAGCATCCAACGTAGACTGGTACCAAAGACCCACACCTCTGAAGAAAATGCCCAGCAGCTGAACTTCAGAGAACCCATGATGAGGACAATCTCGTTGGTACATCTTAAACCTCACCCAAGCGGCTTTAAGAGGTTCTGTAGGTCCTTGAGTATGTCAGAAGGTCCTGTCTGAGCTGATCGGAGCGAGCATTATCGTAGAAATGCCTTAAGAACTCTCTCTTCACTGCATCCCAAGTGGTTAACTTCCCAGGTGGAAGTTGCTTAAAATAAGCTGCAGCCTCTCCAGCGAGAAAATATGGGAAAAGCTTGAGATGCAGAAAATCATACCCAACTCCATTGTGCTTCATCCCAGTGACAAAGGCTTCAAAATCCTCAATGTGATCCATTGGCTGCTCACGAGGAAGGCCATGGAAAGGTTGCTGCCTCACCAATGCATAGTAAGCAGTCTTCAGCTCGAACTCGTTCCTTTCAAAAGGAGGAGGCACAATAGCAGACCTGTTGGCGTAGAACTCGCCAGGCCTATTGTAATCAGAAAGAGTCCTTTCCTGTGGAGGATTAGGTTGCAGATTAGCTCCATGATTAGCCACATGCCTCTCACCTTGAGGCTGCTCAGGTTCAGGGATCACATTCCCTTGGGCATCAATCCTTTTCCCCTGAGCATTTTAGGGGTTGTTCTGTTGGTCTCCTAGAACTCCTTCAGCATCTAGTATCAAAATCAAACGGTTATTCACCATCCTTGAAGTTCTCTAAGCCTTTCTGTTCGTTCTCTCAAGTCTAGCAAGCTCCTCAAGTCAGAGGTTCAAAAGTTCTTCGTTCGGGTTGCTTCGGGTGTGACGGTTTGGCATAAAAAAAACTCAAAAACTGGTCTCGAGCTAAATGTTGGGCGACACTAGAAGGGTGTCGGTCGACACTAAATGCTTCAGTCGATTCCTACAGCAACAAAACAAGCAAGACCGAGAAAAATCAGTAACTAGAAAATAAAAACGACTTAGACTAAATTCTACAGCAAAATCTATCGGCGAACTCAAATAAGTCCCCGACAACGGCGCCAAAAACTTGATAGGTCAAATTTTATTTTCTATTCTACTACAAGTGCACAGTTATGCGAATGTAGTATTCAGGGTATCATATCCACAAGGACTCAAGATTCACGCGATAGACTATATGTAACGCCCCTTTCCCGTCGTCCGTAGACCGTCGAGCTGACCGGCCAACAATCAAACAAGAACATGACCGATCGAACCCAAGCAAGTCAAACAGGAAAAGTTCGCCACAGGACGAAGCCAGAGACAGATCGGTTTGAGACAAATGCTCGCACTAACCCGTCCTTGACTCCGCTATCCTCACTTCTGTAGTACAAGTCGTACGCCTTGTACCACTTCCGTGAGTTGTGTCGGTTCGGACTAAACACAATATCAGGAAAGCATATTCATTTCTGAGTAATCAAACGTTCAACACAACGTTTAATAATTTTACAAAAAAGTTTGCCATCAATCAAAACAATACACAATCCTCGATACAAAAATGGCGCCAAGCCGAACCGAGAGAAAACCCAAAACTCATCGAATCAAAACCCCGCCACAAGCAATCCCGAAACTATACCGAGGGCCTCCCGCGTCCGTCACTGCTAAACCTGAAAAACACCAAAAGAGTCTAATGAGTGATCTAAGATCACCCAGCGAGTCGGCTCCCCACTAAAGGCTGCTAGTCTATCTATCAACTATAGATTCCAGCCCGAAAACCCCAAAATAACAAACAATCATAACAAATAGCCGATCACGCACTACCAGGTCGTGTCGAGCCCACACACAATCAATTGCCAAAAGAAAGAGAAGGCGATTAGAGGAAATCGAGAGCACTGCGGCACATGCTCTCGATTGAGACTCGATCTATCTACCGCGCACTACCAACCACTACACCGATACAACACTGGGCCCCTACGATCTCGGTAACTTCCACGGGTTTCCACCGTTACCGACATGGTAACTAAACCCCGACTCCTAGACGTAGACATGAAGTCTAACGACTAGGACACCGTTCTCCGTCCATCGATACGCAGTGACTCAAGTTACCCCTAGATAACCCAAGCTTCCATGCAGTCTGGCCCTAGGACGCGACCCCGTATTCTCCGGACTACACACCTACCGGCGTCACTAAGTAGGTTAAAACCATAACCGGAATCACCATGATCCGATTAGGCAAATACTCGAGGATCCAATCAGGTCGGAAGTACCAGAACGTATCCGAACACCTAGACTTGCGGGATCTAACGCACCCTAGAGTCCTAGTGCAGAAATGTAAACACGCAGACTCACTTGGACTCTAACAATCAATCTCAATTAATAATCAACAACCAAATCAACACCGCATCCCGCAAGTCTACTCACACACACTAACACCACCGCTCTGACTCGGCACCGTACCGAGTCAGCAACCACGACTTAACCGGTCCCGTGACCGAGTTAAGTATCCACACGGATCGCTCGGCCCAACACCAAGACGATCTAACAGGCCTGCATAGAAAGCTCAACAACAACCACACAATCACACAATCACCACACAAACAGGCCTATTAGGGTTTCTAACGTCTTTTAACCAATTCACGTCCGTTACCTTGGATTAGCGGATTGCTAATCCGTAGACGGCTCACCAATCACAACACTTCTCTTTTCTTAACCTTTCCTAAGTATCTTTTATCAAATCTCCGATCCGTCTGTTTAGAGCTAGTAGCTTACTAAACTCCCGACGTCTCATCCTTTATTAACTTAATTCATTTCTTCTCGGTAATCCTGATATCATTCCATATGCTATACGGTCGTTAGGTTTAACTCCGTAATTTAACTCGTCTTAATTCCCGTACTTAGACTCATTCATACCGTTCTTTACATATATGCATATACGGCCCTACCATTCAACGACTATATGAATGCATCACACAATATTACTATCAACCTAACGACACCCAACAGGTTTAATCCATTTAATTCTCATAATCCTAACATGCGTCTTAAACCTAACCGGTTTATCGTTAATTCAACCATTCAATTCTCAAACACAATCAATCACATCCGGGTATGCAATCTTCATTCTAAGGTTTCCCATTTCTCGATCTATATGCATTAACTACGGTGTTTGAGCCGACTCACAGTGATTGGTCGGAATGGCGGAGTGGATGCAGATACAACTTCTCGAAACCCGAACTAAGCCCGAACCTCTCTGAATACCCGATCACAAACTCCCAAAGCTTCCCGAACACCCGTACACAAACCGCAACACCAAAAACCGGCCGGAGTCAACGCGTTGACTGGCGTTGCCCACGGCGTTGACCGACCGTTGACCTTTGACTCCGGTTGACCCTTGATTCTGACATCTTCTCTCTCCTCATTTTCTCTCTCCCTTTCCTCCGGTTCTATCTCTTCCGGTTCTCCTCCATGTCTCTCTCTCTTCTTCTCCAATCTTCATCTTCTCTCTCTCCTTCACGCCTCCTTATCTCTCTCTTCTTCATCTTCTTCACGCCTCTCTCTCCCTTCTTCTTCTTCTCTCTCTCCTTCACGCCTCCTTCTCTCTCCCTTCTTCTTCTCCTTCTTCTTCTTCTTGTCCTCCTCCTTCTTCTTCTTCTTCTTCCTCTCCTCCTTATTCACTCTCGCTTCTTGTTCTCTTCTTCCTCTCCTCCTTCTTCACTCTCGCTTCTTCTTCTCCTTCTTCTTCTTCTTCTTCTCCTCCTTCATTCTCGCGTCTTCTTCTCTTCTCTCCCTCGCTTTCCTTTCTTCTTCTCTTGTTTTTGGTTGTGTTGGTGATGAATAATATGAAGAGCTGAGACTCCTTATATAGCAAGCTCTAGGTGGTAATTAGGTGACAAGTGTCTCATGACACATCTCATTTCTTTCTTTGACACATGTCTCATGACACTCCTCTCATCTCCTTCTTTGACACATGTCCTCTCTCCTTCCTCCTTCAGCCATGCCAATTGCCAAGACATAAGGGAGATTCAATGTAAACTTGGCTCTCAAGTCTTCTCATCTCCATGTGCCACCTTGCACATTCTTTGTATTTGTCACTTAAACACATGTCTTCATCCTACTCTTGCCACCTCTCAAGATAATCTGGAGACCTGGGGAGAATACACCTGTCTCTGGTGTGTGCTTTGAGTCCAAAAATGCCCATCTAAACCGGTCCAACCCAATAATAACCCTTCTTGCCATTTCTTGTCGGTTTCTTCAATTGCGAGAGTATTATTTTATAAAATACCAGATGATACCCATAAATCTCCAAACTTCCATAAACTGATTCTTCCTGATTTTATATGAATTTATCAACTTGAATCACCTCATTTGGAGTTTCCTAGCTCCCGTTATGATTTTCCGAAGTTTCCTCAGTTTAGTCGGTTTCCCGACCGATAAACCGAAAAACACATTTTCGCTCCGTTTCTTCCAATTCTGGTCTTGTAAATGTTCTTTAAACTTTATAAAGAGGACAATTTGCCCGTTTCGACTTCCGTCTCGAACTTTGGCAAAATTACCATTTTGCCCCTAGGTTTGGCAAAATTATAATTTTGCCCCTATTAACTTTTTCTTCTGCCCGTTGGCCAAATTTTTGGATACGGGGTATCACATTCTTCCCCACTTATAGGAATTCGGTCCCCGAATTCTCCGTCACTACCAGACTTTGAATCGGAACCAAACCCTGCAAATTGCTCTACTACTCCATTCCAACGCTTCCTTACTCGAACACTGCTGCATATCACTGACTTCTTGCCTTCCTGCGCTCTTTCCAAACCTTCCATCTTAATTTACACTGATTCTCACTTCTGACTTCCCCACTTTGCTCCGACCCTTACATCCTTTTTCCGCTACTGGTTTGTCTCCCCGAGACACTCTTCAAGAATCTGCATTCTACCCCTGACGTCATTACGATTCTAACTCCTTCCATACTGATAACTCCGCCCGATTCTGATACGACAACTCCCTTCTTGATTATTCCTCAAAGTTTGGATTTCTGATTTCGACGGTTCTAAGACTTCATTCACTTCACACCAATCGCTTCATTCTGATCCTCACACTGTCGCTGACATTCCTTCAAATCTTTTGGCTAACTCATCATCCCAACCGCCTTGCTCTTTCCGCTGCTCTGTACTGACACATTCCCACTGACAATCCATACTGACTGCTTCACGATCCGGTCTCCTTGTTTCGCGACATCTTGCCATTCCATCTCGCTTTCGGGTTCGGGTTTGGTCTCGCGTTCGTATCGCATCGTCCATTCCGTCCTACATTCAAATAACAACTTTCACTGGAGCGGTGAATTCAAACTAATCCATCCCTCGATATCACTTCCTCATAGAGATATAGTTAGTTAATCATGTACCCAACGGTTACCCATGATTAAGTAACGATATTCTATAATTCCGCTCTCTCGTGAGTCGACAGTCGAATACAATCATTCTCGAGTTAGCTCAACACCTTAAACGAAAAGGTTCTAACACTTTTATTCTAACAACTTAATGATTGCAATAAAATTTAAACTACTCAATCCAACCCAACACAACTAGCAATCAAAAGGCTTACCACTACCGTTCACACTCTTCACACACTATTCCACGAATGAAACACAACCCTAATTATCCAATGCACCACTCAAGCATTTGATAAAACACGCAAGCAATCAACGCAAAAGCAAACAATTACCACACACAACCAAGCAATCACTAGATCGCTCCGGATATGTCGTCAGTCTGGGTTTAGGTTATGATGAACGGTCGTCAGTTCCGCTCATCATTAGACTTCACATGGTAATTCATTTGCATCCCCAAACCATCACACGCATGCAAACAATTACTACGTAAGCCATAATGATAAGTAGAACAGTTCTGCATCACATACATACATAAGAACAACAACACACACATGTTTCGAGGTTTTTAAATACATAAGTAAAACAGAAATACAACCACGAGACGTCCGTCATCCATACCCTAACCCCCAACTGCACCGTCATACCCTGGAGATGTCTGAAACAACATGCGAGAATCGCCGATCTACATACACACAACACAACATAGTTAGTGCCCAACTTACCTGGCCTAACTATCCTAAACCTAACAGCCCCAACACGACCGGAATGCCAAACACAAACGGCATCCCGGCTTGCGGTGGTAACCACTGGCAGGTGTGCCGGGAGGGTGTGGTGGGTGTGTATCTCTGGACGGCACTCCAACTCGCTGCGGCTCTGCCGTCGGACACAAACGTGCAACGTGTCCTTTGCGACCACAAAACCGAAAGACGGTAACGGGCGCTGGGCGTGGCCCACGGTAACAAGTTGACGCCTGGTGATCTGAAGCACCACATAACTGACAAGAGGAAGTAGAATCCGAAGAATGATCCTAAAAACACTCGAGCGCACGCTGATCCTGAACTCGACATGCGCTACATGTCCGGTGTATAGGCATCAGCGGTAGTGAGTCCGGCGTGTCTGCTGGTAGAGTCTCTGACGACGCAACTGGCTCGGTCGGCGGTGTACCTGGTGGTGTAACTGACTCAAGCTGTGCATCCGACCCCTACATCGACATCGCCTCAGCCCCTGATAATGGCTCCGTCTCGGTAAGTGGCTCTGTCTCGGTAAGTGGCTCTAAGGAGCCGAATGATGATGATGCCAACCTATCAAGTGGTGTATGAGGTGATCCTGGTTGTGGATCTGGCTGATGGTGCGGTCCAATCTGCTGCTCTAGAACGTCTCCGAGTATCGCCATCTGTCCATCAACGTGCTGCTCCCAATACAGATGCTGCTCTTGGTCTATCGGCTCCATATCCATGTCGACTGCTGCATGTAACGGGTCCACAATAAAATTCTCTCCACTGAGCAAAACGAAATATGACTCTTGTAGGCCAAAGAGTACCGGCACATCATGCGCCTCGAGCATCGGCGGCTGAATCACTGGTGGTACCATAGGCGCCTCCAACTGCGTCATCCTGTAGAGCTGGAGGTAATGGATCAGACAATGGCCTCCAATCTACAGCGGCTGCTCTAGCTCCCTGCTGCATTCGCAGAAAAACCGGTGGTCGATCAGATATCCGGGAACCCTACGACTGTCCAGGCTGTGCCCTCAAACTCTCCTGGCGCTGCTCCAACTTAGCTCGATACTCTGCCGCTATCGTCCGATGATGACTCATACTGCTTGCTGAAATCTCCCACACTATGCACACACCCACACACAATCCGTCCAGGGACACACTGCTGCTGACTGCAATCAAAACACAATAAACATTAGTACAACTAGTACAAATTCCTATCCCATCCCAACCCCAGATTTACAGACGGGGCTCGGTTTCCTAATTGATGCTTGGGTAAGATACAATTTTGACTCGATAAAACACGGAAAACACTCAGAAATGAACAGCTTCGAAACCTATGCAGAACCATGCTCTGATACCACCTTTCTATAACGCCCCTTTCCCGTCGTCCGCAGACCGTCGAGCTGACCGGCCAACAATCAAACAAAAACATGACCGATGGAACCCAAGCAAGTCAAACAGAAAAAGTTCACCACAAGACGAAGCCAGAGACAGATCGGTTTGAGACAAAGGCTCGCACTAACCCGTCCTTGACTCCGTTATCCTCACTTCCGTAGTACAAGTCGTACGCCTTGTACCACTTCCGTGAGTTGTGTCGGTTCGGACTAAACACAATATCAGGAAAGCATATTCATTTCTGAGTAATCAAACGTTCAACACAACGTTTAATAATTTCACAAAACAGTTTGCCATCAATCAAAACAATACACAATCCTCGATACAAAAATGGCGTCAAGCCGAACCGAGAGAAAACTCAAAACTCATCGAATCACCCCGCCACAAGCAATCCCAAAACTACACCAAGGGCCTCCCGCGTTCGTCACTGCTAAACCTGAAAAACACAAATAGAGTCTAATGAGTGATCTAAGATCACCCAGCGAGTCGGCTCCCCACTAAAGGCTACTAATCTATCTATCAACTATAGATAACAAATAGCCGATCACACACTACCACGTCGTGTCGAGCCCACACACAATCAATTGCCAAAAGAAAGAGAAGGCGATTAGAGGAAATCGAGAGCACTGCGGCACATGCTCTCGATTGAGACTTGATCAATCTACCACGCACTACCAACCACTACACCGATACAACACTGGGCCCATACAATCTCGGTAACTTCCACGGGTTTCCACCGTTACCAACATGGTAACTAAACCCTGACTCCTAGACGTAGACATGAAGTCTAACGACTAGGACACCGTTCTCCGTCCATCGATACGCAGTGACTCAAGTTACCCCTAGATAACCCAAGCTTCCATGCAGTCTGGCCCTAGGACGCGACCCCGTATTCTCCGGACTACACACCTACCGGCGTCACTCAGTAGGTTAACACCATAACCGGAATCACAATGATCCGATTAGGCAAATACCCGAGGATCCAATCGGGTCGAAAGTACCGGAACGCATCCGAACACCTAGACTTGCGGGATCTAACGCACCCTAGAGTCCTAGTGCAGAAATGTAAACACGTAGACTCACTTGGACTCTAACAATCAATCTCAATCAATAATCAACAATAAAATCAACACCGCATCTCGCAAGTCTACTCACACACACTAACACCACCGCTCTGACTCAGCACCGTACCGAGTCAACAACCACAGAATCACACAATCACCACACAAACATGCCTATTAGGGTTTCTAATGTCTTTTAACCAATTCACGTCCGTTAGCTTGGATTAGCGGATTGCTAATCCGTAGACGGCTCACCAATCACAACACTTCTCTTTTCTTAACCTTTCCTAAGTATCTTTTATCAAATCTCCGATCCGTCGGTTTAGAGCTAGTAGCTTACTAAACTCCCCGACGTCTCATCTTTATTAACTTAATTCATTTCTTCTCGGTAATCCGGATATCATTCCATATGCTATACGTTCGTTAGGTTTAACTCCGTAATTTAACTCGTCTTAATTCACGTACTTAGATTCATTCAATACCGTTCTTTAAATACGTATATATGCATATACGGTCCTAACATGCAACGACTATATGAATGCATCACACAATATTACTATCAACCTAACGGCACACAACAGGTTTAATCCATTTAATTCTCACAATCCTAACATGCGTCTTAAACCTAACCGGTTTATCGTTAATTCAACCATTTAATTCTCAAACACAATCAATCACATCCGGGTTTGCAATCCTCATTCTAAGGTTTCCCATTTCTCGATCTATATGCATTAATTACGGTGTTGGAGCCGACTCACAGTGATTGGTCGGAATGGCGGACTAGATGCAGATACGATTTCCCGAAACCCGAATTAAGCCCGATCCTCTCTGAATACCCGATCACGAACTCCCGAAGCTTCCTGAACACCCGTACACAAAACGCAACACCAAAAACCAGTCGGAGTCAAAGCGCTGGCCGGCGTTGACCACGGCGTTGACCGACCGCTGACCTTTGAATCCGGTTGACCCTTGATTCTGACATCTTCTCTCTCCTCATTTTCTCTCTCCCTTTCCTCCGGTTCTATCTCTTCCGGTTCTCCTCCATGTCTCTCTCTCTCTTATTCTCCAATCTTCATCTTCTCTCTCTCCTTCACGCCTCCTTATCTCTCTCTTCTTCATCTTCTTCACGCCTCTCTCTCCCTTCTTCTTCTTCTCTCTCTCCTTCTCTCTCCCTTCTTCTTCTCCTTCTTCTTCTTCTTCTCCTCCTCCTTCTTCTTCTTCTTCTTCCTCTCCTCCTTCTTCACTCTCGCTTCTTGTTCTCTTCTTCCTCTCCTCCTTCTTCACTCTCGCTTCTTCTTCTTCTCCTCCTTCACTCTCGCTTCTCCTCTCCTCCAACTTCACTCTCGCTTCTTCTTCTTCTCCTCCTTCAATCTCGCTTCTTCTTCTCTTCTCTCCCTCTCTTTCCTTTCTTCTTCTCTTGTTTTTGGTTGTGTTGGTGATGAATAATATGAAGATCTGAGACTCCTTATATAGCAAGCTTTAGGTGGTAATTAGGTGACAAGTGTCTCATGACACATCTCATTTCTTTCTTTGACACATGTCTCATGACACTCCTCTCATCTCCTTCTTTGACACATGTCCTCTCTCCTTCCTCCTTCAGCCACTTCAATTGCCAAGACATAAGGGAGATTCAATGTAAACTTGGCTCCCAAGTCTTCTCATCTCCATGTGCCACCTTGCACATTCTTTGTATTTGTCACTTAAACACATGTCTTCATCCTACTCTTGCCACCTCTCAAGATAAGCTGGCGACCTGGGGAGAAGACAACTGTCTCTGGTGTGTGCTTTGAGTCCCAAAATGCCCATCTAAACTGGTCCAGCCCAATAATAACCCTTCTTGCCATTTCTTGTCGGTTTCTTCAATTGCGAGAGTATTGTTTTAGAAAATACCAGATGATTCCCATAAATCTCCACACTTCCATAAACTGATTCGTACTGATTTTAGATGAATTTAGCAACTTGAATCACCTCATTTGGAGTTTCCTAGCTCCCGTTATGAATTTCTGAAGTTTCCTCGGTTTAGTCGGTTTCCCAACCGATAAACCGAAAAACACATTTCCGCTCCGTTTCTTCCAATTCTTGTCTTGTAAATGTTCTTTAAACTTTAGAAAGAGGACATTTGGACCGTTTCGACTTCTGTCTCGAACTTTAGCAAAATTACCATTTTGCCCCTAGGTTTGGCAAAATTATAATTTTGCCCCTATTGACTTTTTCTTCTGCCCGTTGACCATATTTTTGGATACGGGGTATTACATTCTTTCCCACTTACAGGAATTCGGTCTCCGAATTCTCCGTCACTACCAGACTTTGAATCGGAACCAAACCCTGCAAATTGCTCTGCTACTCCATTCCAACGCTTCCTTACTTGAACACTGCTGCATATCACTGACTTCTTGCCTTCCTGCGCTCTTTCCAAACCTTCCATCTAACTTTACACTGATTCTCACTTCTCACTTCCCCACTTTGCTCCGACCCTTACATCCTTTTTCCGCTACTTGTTTGTCTCCCCGAGACACCCTTCAAGAATCTGCATTCTACCCCTGACGTCATTACGATTCTAACTCCTTCCATACTGATAACTCCGCCCGATTCTGATACGACAACTCCCTTCTTGAACATTCCTCAAAGTTTGGATTTCTGATTCCGACGGTTCTAAGACTTCATTCACTTCACACCAATCGCTTCATTCTGATCCTCACACTGTCGCTGACATTCCTTCAAATCTTTTTGCTAACTCATCATCCCAACCGCTTCGCTCTTTTCGCTGCTCTGTACTGACACATTCCCACTGAAAATCCATACTGACTGCTTCACGATCCGGTCTCCTTGTTTCGTGACGTCTTGCCATTCCATCTCGCTTTCGAGTTTGGGTTCGGCCTCGCGTTCGTATCGCATCGTCCATTCCGTCCTACATTCAACATAACAACTTTCACTGGAGCGGTGAATTCAAACTAATCCATCCCTCGATATCACTTCCTCATAGAGATATAGTTAGTTAATCATGTACCCAACGGTTACCCATGATTAAGTAACGATATTCTATAATTCCGCTCTCTCGTGAGTCGACAGTCGAATACAACCATTCTCGAGTTAGCTCAACACCTTAAACGAAAAGGTTCTAACACTTTTATTCTAACAACTTAACGATTGCAATAAAATTTAAACTACTCAATCCAACCCAACACAACTAGCAATCAAAAGGCTTACCACTACCGTTCACACTCTTCACACACTATTCCACGAATGAAACACAACCCTAATTATCCAATGCACCACTCAAGCATTTGATAAAACACGCAAGCAATCAACGCAAAAGCAAACAATTACCACACACAACCAAGCAATCACTAGATCGCTCCGGATATGTCGTCAGTCTGGGTTTAGGTTATGATGAACGGTCGTCAGTTCCGCTCATCATTAGACTTCACATGGTAATTCATTTGCATCCCCAAACCATCACACACATGCAAACAATTACTACGTAAGCCATAATGATAAGTAGAACAGTTCTACATCACATACATACATAAGAACAACAACACACACATGTTTCGAGGTTTTTAAATACATAAGTAAAAAAGAAATACAACCACGAGACGTCCGTCATCCATACCCTAACCCCCAACTGCACCGTCATACCCTAGAGATGTCTGAAACAACATGCGAGAATCGCCGATCTAGACACACACAACACAACATAGTTAGTGCCCAACATACCTGGCCTAACTATCCTAAACCTAACAGCCCCAACACGACCGGAATGCCAAACACAAACGGCATCGCGGCTCGCGGTGGTAACCACTGGCAGGTGTGCCGGGTGGGTGTCTCCAACTCGCTGCGGCTCTGCCGTCGGACACAAACGTGCAACGTGTCCTCTGCGCCCACAAAACTGAAAGACGGTAACGGGCGCTGGGCGTGGCCCACGGTAACAAGTTGACGCCTGGTGATCTGAAGCACCACATAACTGACAAGAGGAAGTAGAATCCGAAGAAGGATCCTAATAACACTCGAGCGCACGCTAACCCTGAACTCGACATGCGCTACATGTCCGGTGTATAGGCATCGGCGGTAGTGAGTCCGGCGTGTCTGCTGGTAGAGTCTCTGACGACGCAACTGGCTCGGTCGGCGGTGTACCTGGCGGTGTAACTGACTCAAGCTGTGCATCCGACCCCTACATCGACATCGCCTCAGACCCTGATAATGGCTCCGTCTCGGTAAGTGGCTCTGAGGAGCCGAGTGACGATGATGCCGACTTATCAAGTAGTGTATGAGGTGATCCTGGTTGTGGATCTGGCTGATGGTGCGGTCCAATCTGCTGCTCTAGAACGTCTCCGAGTATCGCCATCTGTCCATCAACGTGCTGCTCCCAATACAGATGCTGCTCTGGGTCTATCGGCTCCATATCCATGTCGACTGCTGCATGAAACGGGTCCACCATAAAATCCTCTCCACTGAGCGAAACGAAATATGACTCTTGTAGGCTAAAGGGTACCGGCACATCATACACCTCGAGCATCGGCGGCTGAATCACTGGTGGTACCATAGGCGCCTCCAACTGCGTCATCCTGTAGAGTTGGAGGTAATGGATCAGACAATGGCCTCCAATCTACAGCGGCTGCTCTAGCTCCCTGCTGCACTCGCACAAAAACCAGTGGTCGGTCAGATATCCGGGAACCCTACGACTGTCCAGGCTGTGCCCTCAAACTCTCCTGGCGCTGCTCCAACTGAGCTCGATACTCTGCCGCTATCGTCCGATGATCGACATACCGCTTGCTGAAATCTCCCACACTATGCACACACCCACACACAATCCGTCCAGGGACACACTGCTGTTGACTGCAATCAAAACACAATAAACATTAGTACAACTAGTACAAATTCCTATCCCATCCCAACCCCAGATTTACAGACGCGGCTCGGTTTCCTAATGGATGCTTGGGTAAGACACAATTTTGACTCGATAAAACACGGAAAACACTCAGAAATGAACAGCTTCGAAACCCATGCAGAACCATGCTCTGATACCACCTTTCTATAACGCCCCTTTCCCGTTGTCCGCAGACCGTCGAGCTGACCGGCCAACAATCAAACAAGAACATGACCGATGGAACCCAAGCAAGTCAAACAGGAAAAGTTCGCCACAGGACGAAGCCAGAGACAGATCGGTTTGAGACAAAAGCTCGCACTAACCCGTCCTTGACTCCGCTATCCTCACTTCCGTAGTACAAGTCGCACGCCTTGTACCACTTTCGTGAGTTGTGTCGGTTCGGACTAAACACAATATCAGGAAAGCATATTCATTTCTGAGTAATCAAACGTTCAACACAACGTGTAATAATTTTACAAAACAGTTTGCCATCAATCAAAACAATACACAATCCTCGATACAAAAATGGCGTCAAGCCGAACCGAGAGAAAACCCAAAACTCATCGAATCAAAACCCCGCCACAAGCAATCCCAAAACTACACTGAGGGCCTCCCGCGTCCGTCACTGCTAAACCTGAAAAACACAAAAAGAGTCTAATGAGTGATCTAAGATTACCCAGCGAGTCGGCTCCCCACTAAAGGCTGCTAATCTATCTATCAACTATAGATTCCCGCCCGAAAACCCCAAAGTAACAAACAATCATAACAAATAGCCGATCACGCACTACCACGTCGTGTCGAGCCCACACACAATCAATTGCCAAATGAAAGAGAAGGCGATTAGAGGAAATCGAGAGCACTGCAGCACATGCTCTCGATTGAGACTCGATCTATCTACCGCGCACTACCAACCACTACACCGATATAATACTGGGCCCCTACGATCTCGGTAACTTCCACGGGTTTCCATCGTTACCGACATGGTAACTAAACCCCGACTCCTAGACGTAGACATGAAGTCTAACGACTAGGACACCGTTCTCCGTCCATCGATACGCAGTGACTCAAGTTACCCCTAGATAACCCAAGCTTCAATGCAGTCCGGCCCTAGGACGCGACCCCGTATTCTCCGGACTACACACCTACCGGCGTCACTCAGTAGGTTAACACCATAACCGGAATCACCATGATCCGATTAGGCAAATACCCGAGGATCCAATCGAGTCGAAAGCACCAGAACGTATCCGAACACCTAGACTTGCGGGATCTAACGTACCCTAGAGTCCTAGTGCAGAAATGTAAACACGTAGACTCACTTGGACTCTAACAATCAATCTCAATCAATAATCAACAACAAAATCAACACCGCATCCCGCAAGTCTACTCACACACACTAACACCACCGCTCTGACTTGGCACCGTACCGAGTCAGCAACCACGACTTAACCGGTCCCGTGACCGAGTTAAGAATCCACACGGATCGCTCGGCCCAAAACCGAGACGATCTAACAGGCCTGCACAGAAAGCTCAACAACAACCACACAATCACACAATCACCACACAAACAGGCCAATTAGGGTTTCTAACATCTTTTAACCAATTCACGTCCGTTACCTTGGATTAGCGGATTGCTAATCCGTAGACGGCTCACCAATCACAACACTTCTATTTTCTTAACCTTTCCTAAGTATCTTTTATCAAATCTCCGATCCGTCGGTTTATAGCTAGTAGCTTACTAAACTCCCCGACGTCTCATCCTTTATTAACTTAATTCATTTCTTCTCGGTAATCCCGATATCATTCCATATGCTATACGGTTGTTAGGTTTAACTCCGTAATTTAACTCGTTTTAATTCCCGTACTTAGATTCATTCAATACCATTCTTTACATACGCATATATGCATATACGGCCCTAACATGAAACGACTATATGAATGCATCACACAATATTACTATCAACCTAACGACACCCAACAGGTTTAATCCATTAATTCTCATAATCCTAACATGTGTCTTAAACCTAACCGGTTTATCGTTAATTCAACCATTCAATTCTCAAACACAATCAATCACATCCGGGTATGCAATCCTCATTCTAAGGTTTCCCATTTCTTGATCTATATGCATTAACTACGGTGTTTGAGCCGACTCACAGTGATTGGTCGGAATGGCGGACTGGATGCAGATACGACTTCCCGAAACCCAAACTAAGCCTGAACCTCTCCGAATACCCGATCACGAACTCCCGAAGCTTCCCGAACACCCGTACACAAACCGCAACACCGAAAACCGGCCGGAGTCAATGCGTTGACTGGCGTTGACCACGACGTTGACCGACCGTTGACCTTTGACTCCGGTTGACCCTTGATTCTGACATCTTCTCTCTCCTCATTTTCTCTCTCCCTTTCTCCGGTTCTATCTCTTCCGTTTCTCCTCCATGTCTCTCTCTCTTCTTCTCCAATCTTCATCTTCTCTCTCTCCTTCACGCCTCCTTATCTCTCTCTTCTTCATCTTCTTCACGCCTCTCTCTCCCTTCTTCTTCTTCTCTCTCTCCTTCACGCCTCCTTCTCTCTCCCTTCTTCTTCTCCGTCTTCTTCTTCTTCTTCTCCTCCTCCTTCTTCTTCTTATTCTTCCTCTCCTCCTTCTTCACTCTCGCTTCTTGTTCTCTTCTTCCTCTCCTCCTTCTTCACTCTCGCTTCTTCTTCTTCTCCTCCTTGACTCTCGCTTCTTCTTCTCTTCTCTCCCTCTCTTTCCTTTCTTCTTCTCTTGTTTTTGGTTGTGTTGGTGATGAATAATATGAAGAGCTGAGACTCCTTATATAGCAAACTTTAGGTGGTAATTAGGTGACAAGTGTCTCATGACACATCTCATTTCTTTCTTTGACACATGTCTCATGACACTCCTCTCATCTCCTTCTTTGACACATGTCCTCTCTCCTTCCTCCTTCAGCCACTTCAATTGCCAAGACATAAGGGAGATTCAATGTAAACTTGGCTCCCAAGTCTTCTCATCTCCATGTGCCACCTTGCACATTCTTTGTATTTGTCACTTAAACACATGTCTTCATCCTACTCTTGCCACCTCTCAAGATAAGCTGGCGACCTGGGAAGAAGACACCTGTCTCTGGTGTGTGCTTTGAGTCCAAAAATGCCCATCTAAACCGGCCCAACCCAATAATAACCCTTCTTGCCATTTCTTGTCGGTTTCTTCAATTGCGAGAGTATTGTTTTAGAAAATACCATATGATTCCCATAAATCTCCAAACTTCCATAGACTGATTCCTCCTAATGAGTGATTTAAGATCACCCAGCGAGTCGGCTCCCCACTAAAGGCTGCTAATCTATCTATCAACTATAGATTCCCGCCCAAAAATCCCAAAATAACAGACAATCATAACAAATAGCCGATCACACACTACCACGTCGTGTCGAGCCCACACACAATCAATTGCCAAAAGAAAGAGAAGGCGATTAGAGGAAATCGAGAGCACTGCGGCACATGCTCTCGATTGAGACTCGATCTATCTACCGCGCACTACCAACCACTACACCGATACAACACTGGGCCCCTACGATCTCGGTAACTTCCACGGGTTTCCACCGTTACCAACATGGTAACTAAACCCCGACTCCTAGACGTAGACATGAAGTCTAACGACTAGGACACCGTTCTCCGTCCATCGATACACAGTGACTCAAGTTACCCCTAGATAACCCAAGCTTCCATGCATTCCGGCCCTAAGACGCGACCCCGTATTCTCCGGACTACACACCTACCGGCGTCACTCAGTTGGTTAACACCATAACCGGAATCACAATGATCCGATTAGGCAAATACCCGAGGACCCAATCGGGTCGAAAGTACCGGAACGTATCCGAACAACTAGACTTGCGGGATCTAACGCACCCTAGAGTCCTAGTGCAGAAATGTAAACACGTAGACTCACTTGGACTCTAACAATCAATCTCAATCAATAATCAACAATAAAATCAACACCGCATCCCGCAAGTCTACTCACACACACTAACACCACACGGATCCCGCAACCACGACTTAACCGGTCCCGTGACCGAGTTAAGTATCCACACGGATCGCTCGGCCCAACACCGAGACGATCTAACAGGCCTGCACAGAAAGCTCAACAGTAACCACACAATCACACAATCACCACACAAACAGGCCTATTAGGGTTTCTAACATCTTTTAACCAATTCAGGTCCGTTACCTTGGATTAGCGGATTGCTAATCCGTAGACGGCTCACCAATCACAACACTTCTCTTTTCTTAACCTTTCCTAAGTATCTTTTATCAAATCTCCGATCCGTCGGTTTAGAGCTAGTAGCTTACTAAACTCCCCGACGTCTCATCCTTTATTAACTTAATTCATTTCTTCTCGGTAATCCCGATATCATTCCATATGCTATACGGTCGTTAGGTTTAACTCCGTAATTTAACTCGTCTTAATTCCTGTACTTAGATTCATTCAATACCGTTCTTTACATATGCATATATGCATATACGACCCTAACATGAAACGACTATATGAATGCATCACACAATATTACTATCAACCTAACGACACCCAACAGGTTTAATCCATTTAATTCTCATAATCCTAACATGTGTCTTAAACCTAACCGGTTTATCGTTAATTCAACCATTCAATTCTCAAACACAATCAATCACATCCGGGTATGCAATCCTCATTCTAAGGTTTCCCATTTCTTGATCTATATGCATTAACTACGGTGTTTGAGCCGACTCACTGTGATTGGTCGGAATGGCGGACTGGATGCAGATACGACTTCCCGAAACCCGAACTAAGCTCGAACCTCTCCGAATACCCGATCACGAACTCCCGAAGCTTCCCGAACACCCGTACACAAACCGCAACACCGAAAACCGGCCGGAGTCAATGCGTTGACTGGCGTTGACCACGACGTTGACCGACCGTTGACCTTTGACTCCGGTTGACCCTTTATTCTGACATCTTCTCTCTCCTCATTTTCTCTCTCCCTTTCTCCGGTTCTATCTCTTCCGTTTCTCCTCCATGTCTCTCTCTCTTCTTCTCCAATCTTCATCTTCTCTCTCCTTCACGCCTCCTTATCTCTCTCTCTTCTTCATCTTCTTCACGCCTCTCTCTCCCTTCTTCTTCTTCTTTCTCTCCTTCACGCCTCCTTCTCTCTCTCCTTCACGCCTCCTTCTCTCTCCCTTCTTCTTCTCCGTCTTCTTCTTCTTCTTCTCCTCCTCCTTCTTCTTCTTCCTCTCCTCCTTCTTCACTCTCGCTTCTTGTTCTCTTCTTCCTCTCCTCCTTCTTCACTCTCGCTTCTTCTTCTTGTCCTCCTTCACTCTCGCTTCTTCTTCTCTTCTCTCCCTCTCTTTCCTTTCTTCTTCTCTTGTTTTTGGTTGTGTTGGTGATGAATAATATGAAGAGCTGAGACTCCTTATATAGCAAGCTTTAGGTGGTAATTAGGTGACAAGTGTCTCATGACACATCTCATTTCTTTCTTTGACACATGTCTCATGACACTCCTCTCATCTCCTTCTTTGACACATGTCCTCTCTCCTTCCTCCTTCAGCCACTTCAATTGCCAAGACATAAGGGAGATTCAATGTAAACTTGGCTCCCAAGTCTTCTCATCTCCATGTGCCACCTTGCACATTCTTTGTATTTGTCACTTAAACACATGTCTTCATCCTACTCTTGCCACCTCTCAAGATAAGCTGGCGACCTGGGAAGAAGACACCTGTCTCTGGTGTGTGCTTTGAGTCCAAAAATGCCCATCTAAACCGGCCCAACCCAATAATAACCCTTCTTGCCATTTCTTGTCGGTTTCTTCAATTGCGAGAGTATTGTTTTAGAAAATACCAGATGATTCCCATAAATCTCCAAACTTCCATAGACTGATTCTTCCTAATTTTAGATGAATTTAGAAACTTGAATCACTTTATTTGGAGTTTCCTAGCTCCCGTTATGATTTTCCAAAGTTTCCTCGGTTTTGTCGGTTTTCCGAACGATAAACCGAAAACACATTTCCGCTCCGTTTCTTCCAATTCTGGTCTTTTAAATGTTCTTTAAACTTTATAAAGAGGACATTTGGCCCGTTTCGACTTCCGTCTCGAACTTTGGAAAAATTACCATTTTGCCCCTAGATTTGGCAAAATTACAATTTTGTCCCTATTGACTTTTTCTTCTGACCGTTGACCATATTTTTGGATACGGGGTATCACACTATATGCTTTCAAACTTAGCTAAGTCAATCAGATGAGAAAACAGTAAACAAAGCAGAAATGTAAAGGTTGTTTTCGATGGGAGAAAGACGCTAGACTCAGGGTATTCTCAGGAAATCATACAATGCCACACACTTAGCTATCAGGATTCAAGTTAGGTACAGGTTCATGAACTAGAATCACAATGTAAAACAATTCATCTCTCGCTGCAACTGTTATCCATGTCTAGCAACCTAATGATCCAAATCTCTTTGCAATCTTAGATTTCTAGATGATAGTTTTATCATATTCTACTGCAAGTGCACAGTCAATGCAATTATAGTATATAGGGTTATCGAATCCACAAGGACTCTAGGCAACGATAGAATTAAGAACAGTCGAGTTAAACTAGGTGAATGTAGTGAGAAACTAAAAGGCAAAACAGAAAAGTAAATCAATAGCAAGAGTTGTTTGTAGGCAATTAACTAAAAGCGCTAAGTCTAGGGAGTTCTCAGGAAATCAGACAAGCAGATAAATCATTCAGTCAGGATCAAATTAAGCACAGTTCTAGAACTCAAACACAGATATAGAATTAACCAACTTTCGTTGTGAGAATTCTCTAAGCCTAATTGCAGAAATCCAAATTTCTTTGTAACTCCTAACAGATTAAACTAGCTTTAAGATTAAGTTCGATAAGTTCACAATTCAATTAAACCAAATTTCTTTGCGAGTAATTCAATTGCTCAACCTAAATAGTTCAGATTCTAAACCACACTTTCGTGTCAATTTAACAACCTAAGATCTAGATTCTAAGTGATCAGGTTAGAAACTAGTGTTAAGCACAATTTAGATCGAAGAACAGTTATTGATATGAATCCTTAACTGAATTAATTAAATCTAGCAAGCCATAAAATCCTTAATGAGAATCCCTAAACCTAACTATGAATCTACTCAGACATGGAATATGAAAACATAATCAATGAATTAATAGATTGCATAAAAGAGAATTAAGAAGTAAAGGGGTTCGAAATCTTCTCCAAAAAGCAGGAAGCAGTACATGATTAGATCAGCCCCAAAAAGCTCTAAAAACTCTCTGCTCTAAGTATGAAAGCGTATCTAATTAAAAACACCAAAACCTAATTATATAGGCCTAATCTCGTTCTGGGGCTTCTTTGTAAATATCAGATACTTCTGGGCTTTAGTGCAATTTCCACATTCTTCATTAAGTCTCGCGAGAATTGCATGGTCACGCTATGCATCGATCGATTCCAAATGTGTGTCGATCGACACATCCGTCAAATATGGGCAGTGACTTCTATCTCTCGGCTCAAAACACCAAAATGCTCCATAAAGCTCCATAATCTCAAATTTAGCTCCAGAAGTGCTTAGACCTGTTAAATACCTGAAATGACTCTAAAACATAGTAATAGACTCGATAAATTGAACATATACCATGGTTAAAAGCCATAAAATCCATGGTATATCAACTCCCCCACACTTACCTCTTGCTTGCCCTCAAGCAAGTAAAGAACCAAAATATAAGAGAAGAAGTTTGAAAACACAGAAACTCATTTCGTCCTAGGAATTTTCACATTCGCATTCCCTTAGTAAGCGACTGAAAACTTCCCTACAGAACTCAAGACCACAATGTACTTCCCCCACACTTAGCAACTGTCCCAAGTAAACTCCACAATCAAGTTAGGACATTCAAACTAACCACACTAGCCTTTGTATACAATTAGGTGCGGTCTCACAGAGGGAGTATCGAATCAAAGGACACATGGACTCAACCTATTCAGTGTCTGACCACCAAATTGTCGGTTTCTAGTTTCTTTCTTTTCCCTTTCTCCCTTAGCAACTGATTTTTCCCCATTGGGTATCATTTTTTTTTTATCAGTGCTCTTCCCGTTATGGGGTGTACTTTGGACACATTCCATGAATGCACAGGAGGTGATAATGTTTGCTACCACTCCAGTGACCACTTCGGAGCTACTAGCTCATCCTCAGTTTATTATTCTTTTTTTTTTTTAACTTTCAAGGAAGGGGAAAATCACAAACCATACTTTGGAACAGGATCATAGGCTGTGCCAAACACATCAAAGGAATCCGATCCAAAGATTACCAAGCCCCTAAGCGAGAAATTAAAATCAAGATTAAAGTGAAACTAGTAATGGATCCTCTGAATACCTGGTTAGATATGGGTGTCCTTGGTAGGTTGATCTGTTTGGGGTTTTCTAACAGTCATAGAGGCTCTGCAAGTCTGTCCAATGGTTACTTAGTTCTTGTTCAAGCGAAAAGTTTCCTCGGAAAATCATAGTTTCATACAGATTTTGACTCAATAAATTTTTTTTGAAAAACAAAGTGACTGACTCTAAGAAAACAAAGAAGATAGGAGTTAGTACCACCTCCCCCACACTTGAAACACACTGTCCCCAGTAGTGTCAAGCTAAGGTTCGGTAAAAAAAAAGAAAAATGTTATGGGATGAGTTAATGTTTCTGTCGGGTTTTACCTGTGTCGCTCCTGCATCGACCATTGCACTAGGTGCGTCGATCGTTGCAGGGCGATTGCGATATGAGTCGATCGTTGCTCAGGACCGCAACGATCGCTGAAATGCGATTTTTGTGTTGTGACGATCGACACACAGGACCGTGTCGATCGTTGCATTGCGATTTCGTCGAGACCTGCAGACAAAAACTCACCAAAACCAAAAACAAACGTAAAATCCTAACAAAAACACCAAAAATGAATAGCAAAAACAAAACAGTGGGTTGCCTCCCACTCAGCGCTTGTTTAAGGTCATTAGCTTGACCGGACGAACAAGATCAAGCTCCTGGAGGTTTCAACAGAGACTGTGATTGTCTCTGTGAAAGTCTCCTCATCCAAGGCAGAGAGTAGGCTGTCTCAGTGTGAGCTTGTCCAAGAAAAGAGGGAGTAAAATGATCTCCAGGATCTGAAACCAAAGTCTCACTTATCTGCTCTAAATATCCATCCACAATGGTGAAGGTCTGCCCATCAATATGTGGCATGTGCAGCATATCCATCTCAAAGTGTAGAGGCTCATCTCCGAGATGGAGATCAATCAGACCGTGCTTCACATCAATCACTGCTCCAGCTGTGGCTAAGAATGGTCTTCCCAATATCAAAGCATCATCCTGCTTACTGTCGTACTTAAGCACAAAGAAGTCTGTCGGAACCAAATAGTTTCCAACTCTCACTGGGACGTCCTCAAGAACTCCTTCCGGAACCCTTATTGACTGATCAGCTAGGACAAGACAGGTCCTAGTGGGTGAAAAATCCGTCATCCCCAGCTTCTCTGTCACAGAGTATGGCATGAGACTTCCAGCAGCTCCTATGTCACACAAAGAGCGCTTGAAACCATCCTCAAAAATAGAACAACTTAGCACAAATAATCCAGGATCAGGCAGCTTCTTAGGAATTTGAGTTAGCAGCACATCACTGATCTGTTGAGGAATCACGATCACCCAATCTTTCAGCATCTCGTCCATTGGCAACATCCTCTCCAAGTATATCTGCACACAAGGGTGATAAGGTGGATCATCAGATGGTGGAATTTCTTCCAACTTCTCTTCCATCTCTCCTAACTGTTTGACTTCATCAATCTCCTGTTGAGTTATCTCAGACACTCCAGGGAATAATCTAATAAGCTCCAGATCCGTCTCTGCATCAATGCCATGAGACTCAAGTGAATCTGTCTGTCCACGGCATGCAACGATCGACACTATAGGTGCATCGATCGATGCAGATAAGTTTTCACAGATTCCACCCGAGAGATTTTCCTCAGTTTTAGAATTTTTAGCTTCTTCCACCAGTTCAGCTGTATTTAACTCGAAATTTTCACCTTGGTATGATCCATCATTGATATAGACTGACCAAGCCTTGATGTGGGTGTCCACGACACTCTTTCCCTTAATAGAGCTTGAAATTTGGCTCACCTGAGTGTCCAATTGCTTCACATGAGTACTTAAGGACTCAAACTTCCCATTAAGGTCCTCATACACAACATCTAGCTTCCTGTTGCAGTTCACAGCAATCTTAGCCTGTCCTTCCAGCAACTGCTCCATCATACTCTCCATCTTTCTCTCATGAGCATTAGCAGCAGGAGGTGTTTGGTAAGAGGAAGATCCATAAGTCCTCTGATTACCTTGTTGAAAAGGCTTCTGGAAACCAGCATTCTGTCCAAAGCCAGAAGAGTTTTGATTGCTTGTGAAAGCACTCTTCTGTCCACCATTGAAGAACCTATTACCTTGCTGTCCTCCAAACCTGTTTCCTTGGAAACCAGATCCTCCAATGTAGTTCACATCCTCTTACTGACCATCTTCTTCAGCTTGTATCACTTCAACATCTTGAGCAAAATGAACAGCTTTCTTCCCAGCCAACAAATTACAGACAGTGTCCAACTTACTCCTAATATCAGCAATCTCCAAATTATCTATCTTCCCACCAGATTCCTTCCTTCTCCTATCAGCAGTCTTGCAGCTATTACTGCTTACCAAGTTGTCTATCAGTTGCTTAGCTTGCTCAGGAGTCCTAGTGTTGAAATTTCCATTGCTTGAACTATCCAACGCAGTCTGGTATGGGAGATCTATACCTCTAAAGAAAATACCCAGCAATGTTACCTCAGTGAATCCATGATGCGGGCAGTCACGTTGGTATTTCTTAAACCTCATCCAGGCAGTCTTAAGAGGCTCTATTGGTCCTTGGGAGAAAGTGAGAATGTCCTATCTTGACTGATCAGAGCAAGCATCATCATAGAAGTGTCTCAGAAACTCACTCTTAACAGCGTCCCAAGTAGTAAACTTCCTAGGTGGAAGTTGTTTCAGCCAGGCAGCAGCATCTCCAGCGAGAGAGTAGGGGAAGAGTTTGAGAAACAGATAGTCATAGTTCACTCCATCATACTTCATCCCAGTGACTATGTCCTCAAACTCATCAATATGATCCATTGGCTGCTCATTAGGGAAACCATGGAAGGCATTCTGCCTCAGAATAGAGTAGTAGATGGTCTTGATCTCGAAGTCATTCCTCTCAAAACCAGGAGGCACAAGAGCTGACCGGTTAGCATGAAACTCATCCGGACGATTATAGTCAGCTAAGGTCCTCTCATTAGCAACAGGAGGATTAACCATCTGCCTCTCACCTTGTCCTTGGCCTTGTCCTTGCTCTTGTTCAGGCTCATGAATCACATTCCCTTCAGCATCAATCCTTTGCCCAGCAGCATTGTACGGATTGTTTTGTGGATCCCTTAAGATACCTTGAGCATCAGGTCTCAAAATCAGACGTTCTTGAACCATTCTTGCTCATTGAACTTTCCTGTTAGTCCTCTCTAGTCTAGCAAGCTCTTCAA
The DNA here is from genome assembly GCA_030180135.1 of Orychophragmus violaceus. Lineage (NCBI taxonomy): Eukaryota > Viridiplantae > Streptophyta > Magnoliopsida > Brassicales > Brassicaceae > Orychophragmus > Orychophragmus violaceus. Next base: position 64,215,136 of record CM058232.1, on the reverse strand, counting down.
GTTGGAGATTAACGAGATTAGTATTCGGATTACTTCTGGTATCACGTGTCTGCATAAACCGTCTGTAATCGCAGTGCAACGATCGATGCTAAGAGTGCAACGATCGACTCCACTCCAGTCGCTTAGTAACGATCGACACAAAAGAGGCAACGATCGATGCTAGGCGAATGTCAAACCTGCGACAGAGAAAAACAGAGAAAATTAGTAACCAAAACAAACAATAAAAATCCTAGTCTAAACCCTAAGTTCAAATCTATCGAAGACTCAAAAGAGTCCCCGGCAACGGCGCCAAAAACTTGATAGGGTCTAAAGTTTTATCCTATTCTACTGCAAGTGCACAGTCAATGCAATTATAGTATATAGGGTTATCGAATCCACAAAGACTCTAGGCAACGATAGAATTAAGAATAGTCGAGTTAAACTAGGTGAATGTAGTGAGAAACTAAAAGGAAAAACAGAAACGTAAATCAATAGCAAGAATTGTTTGTAGGCAATTAACTAAAAGCGCTAAGTCTAGGGAGTTCTCAGGAAATCAGACAAGCAGATAAATCATTCAGTCAGGATCAAATTAAGCACAGTTCTAGAACTCAAACACAGATATAGAATTAACCAACTTTCGTTGTGAGAATTCTCTAAGCCTAATTGCAGAAATCCAAATTTCTTTGTAATTCCTAACAGATTAAACTAGCTTTAAGATTAAGTTCGATAAGTTCACAATTCAATTAAACCAAATTTCTTTGCGAGTAATTCAATTGCTCAACCTAAATAGTTCAGATTCTAAACCACACTTTCGTGTAAATTTAACAACCTAAGATCTAGATTCTAAGTGATCAGGTTAGAAACTAGTGTTAAGCACAATTTAGATCGAAGAACAATTATTGATATGAATCCTTAACTGAATTAATTAAATCTAGCAAGCCATAAAATCCTTAATGAGAATCCCTAAACCTAACTATGAATCTACTCAGACATGGAATATGAAAACATAATCAATGAATTAATAGATTGCATAAAAGAGAATAAAGAAGTAAAGGGGTTCGAAATCTTCTCCAAAAAGCAGGAAGCAATACATGATTAGATCAGCCCCAAAAATCTCTAAAAATCTATGTTCTAAGTATGAAAGCGTATCTAATTAAAAACACCAAAACCTAATTATATAGGCCTAATCTCGTTCTGGGCTTCTTTGTAAATATCAGGAACTTTTGGGCTTTAGTGCAATTTTCACATTCTTCATTAAGTCTCGCGAGAATAGCCTGGTCATACTATGCATCGATCTGTTGGGATTGTGTCATGAAATCACACTCGTACTCACTCCTGATGATAGTTGGTTGTCGAGATCAGACATTTCGTATAATACTGGGTGGTTGCAATGCTTTGCTAGAAGCCTCTTGTAATCTGTAAGTAGTGGACTTACTGCCTGTATTATATGATCCTATAGGGTCACACACCTAAGCAAACTGGAAGCATAAATATGGGAATGATCATTATGGTAATGATCATGTTGATGTGTATTGGATACACATTGATATTGAGTTTTATAGTGGTGTGTCGATCGACACATATCGGGTTTCGAAACTGACGTTTCGATTTCATGACTTAAACGAATTGGAATTAATCTAATTTCGGTTTAGTCATTCTAGGTCTATATAAAAGGCTTATATGGTCGACCTGGAACCCTAGCCATTCACTTTTCTGTTGCAGAGAAAGCAGAACCACCTAAACTCAGTGATCCCAAGATCCGGCACTAGCATCCCGGCTTTCCAGCTTTGTGTGCGTGTGTATCTGGTAGAGGCAAAGCATCTGAGTCGCTGCTGATCTCGATTACCATTCATTCCGCTGCCATCTGAGGTAAACACGAGATCGAATGATTCAATACCATAACCCTAGATCCTAGGCTTTCCAACAGTGGTATCAGAGCTATTAGGGTTTAATCCATTGAATCTAAGGCTTGTAATTCGAAAACTGATGTATTTGAATAGATTTATGCTTGCTGTTTCATGTTTTGATCAAGAAAAACTCGGTTTTAGTCTGTGATTTAAAAACGATGAACTTGTATTTTCGCATGGTGTCGATCGACACTAATCTTGTGTCGGTCGACACGCCGCAAAAACGCGTATAAAATTTTAGGGTTCCGATCTTAGAGATCGGATTTCCTGTTACCCTAATGTGTCGATCGACATACTGGGTGCGTCGGTCGACACAGTTATAATTGGTTGATTTCGGTTAAATTAGATTTACCGGTTATCGACGGTTCAATTGGATTGAACCGGAAAAGCCAATTTGGTATTGGTTAGGTCATGTCGAACGACACAGTGATGTGTGTCGATTGACATGGATCATTAAACTGGACCGGTTCAATTAGATTGAGCCGGTTAAGGAAATTCGATCCGGTTTGACCGGTTATCGAAGTCCGGTTTAAATTAGGTTGTGTCGACCGACACCAATGGTTGGTGTCGATCGACACACCACTCGCAGATTTGGTGGTTGAACCTCAAATTGCAAATACCAAACCAAATTTAATCCAATGTTCTAGATTAACCTAAACTTAATAAATCTAGATGTTTTAATTAACTTAAAAACTTCTTGGATGCATATTGGATATGCATCAAGATTAAATAGTTCTTTTCCTCAACTAAATATCAAGTGATCTTGATGTCTTGCCCAACCTTGTCTAATGTCAAGACTCATTTCGTTGTTGGATAGTCTTGGAGTCCTTGGTATCCACAACTACATGAGTAAGGCAGGTGGTCATTGATAGACTTGCAGTGCGACTGTCAATGATCACAAGACTGAAGAGATTGATTTACTTGACTGGGCTATCAGAAGTTTCGGGCCCAGAGACATCAGAGTGGGTAAGACATGGATTGTCTTATCTGCGACCAAGAGTTGTACTGGGTACAATTAACAATGATTTGTTTACCTAGATAACTAAAGTTCGGGTGATGGCGAGTCGCCCACTCAAATTTTGGTGAAGTAAGGATCTTGGTTCATTGTATTCATCTGAGGAAACATAGTTTTGAATACAATGCGAGTTTTCTTATTGGATAAGAATTCTCATTTCCTTGAACATCATAACTAAAACCTCTACCTCTTTTAATTACAGCTATGTATGTCCCAACTCACATCAACACTTTCTCGCTAAGATCCGTCCTTGAGAAGGACAAGCTTAATGGATCAAATTTCTTGGAATGGTATCGGAACCTGAGAATAGTTCTCAGGCAGGAGAACAAGGAATATGTCCTTACAAGAGTTCTCCCCGAGAGGCCACGTTCCAATGCCACGCAGGCAGATAAGAATGCTTGGGATAAGCATTCTGCTGATGTCAAAGACGTTAATTGTCTAATGCTGGTGACTATGAACTTTGAGCTGCAAAATCAATATGAGAACGTGATGTCACCGATTGAGATGATTAACAGCCTGAAAGCCTTGTTTCAGGAGCAAGCTCGCACAGAGAGATACCAGATGGTTAAATCTCTCATGGATTGCAAGCTGGCTAAGGACAGTCCAGTGAGTCCTCATGTCCTTAAAATGATGGGTTACATTGATAACCTGGGGAAACTGGACTGTGCCATTAGCCAGGAGCTGGCCACTGACATGATTCTGCAGTCTTTGCCGTCGTGTTTTGATCAGTTCATCATGAACTACAACATGCAAAACATGACTAAGACATTGACTGAGTTGCACGGCATGCTAAAGACAGCAGAGCCGAATCTCAAGAAGGCAACTCCTAGTGTACTGATGGTACAAGGGGGTAAAAGGTTTAAGAAACCTAGTAAGGATAAGGGAAAGGCTAAAGCTGTCCAGACTGAGAGTCAAGACAGGCCCAAGCCCAAGCCCAAGTCTGGGCCTTCTCCTGAGGATAAATGCAACTACTGCAAGCAGCTAGGGCATTAGAAGAGAGACTGCAAGAAATTCATGGAAGATTACAAGAAGCTGAAGAAGACGTATGATGCATCTGATTCAGGTATTTATGTTATCGAACTTAATGTTATGACTTCTAGTTCTACTTCGTGGGTATTGGATACCGGCTGCGGTGCTCATATTTGTACTAATATGCAGGCACTAAGAAACAGTAGAACGCTGAAGAAAGGACAAGTTGAGCTACGGGTCGGGAATGGAGCTAAGGTTGCTGCACTGGCCGTAGGCACTTATGATTTGTCTTTACCTTCGGGCATGATTTTAGAATTGAATAATTGCTACTTTGTACCTGCGATTAGTAGAAACATAATTTCAGTTTCCGTTTTGGATTTAGAAGATTTTGATTTTGCTATTAAGAATAAAGTTTGTTCTTTTCATCGTGATGGTACATTTTTGTTGGGATAGTGTCCTGAAATCACACTTGTACTCACTCCTGTGATAGTTGTGTGTCGAGATCAGACATTCGTATAATACTGGGTGTTTGCAATGCTTTGCTAGAAGCCTCTTGCAATCTGTAGGTCGTGGACTTACTGCCAGTATTATATGATCCTATAGGGTCACACACCTAAGCGAACTGGAAGCTACGACATGGGAATGATCATTGTGGCAATGATCATATTATGTGTATTGAAATACACATAAGAATCGATATAATGGTGTTGTGTCGATCGACACAGCTTGTGTGTCGGTCGACACAGTTTGGATTTTCCGAACAGGCTTTTCGGGTTATGGCTTAATTGAGTCTGGCCCGTTAAGCACGTTTAGGTCGAATAAGACTCAAAAGTTTCGACCTAAAACAGAGAGCCGTCCAGTTTTCTTGATAGAAACACTAGACACACCAGAGTGAATCGATCATATTGATCCGGCACTAGCATCCCGTTTCCAGCGAGCGTGCGTGTGTATCTGGTAGAGGCAAGGCGTCTGCGTTGCTCCACTGATCTCGTTCACCATCTTCTTCCGCTGCCAAAGGTAAGAACGAGGTTGGTTTTATCATTCAATATATCAAACCCTTAGATCCATCGGGATCCAACAGTGGTATCAGAGCTGCTTAGGGTTTAGCTATTGAATTTGATGCAAAATAATTCGAATCCTGATGTTGTTGAATTGATTTTTGCATGTTCAAATCGTGTTTTCATGTTATATTCTCGGTTTTGTTCCTGTCGAAAAGACGAAGAATTGATGGAAACGCACTGTGTCGATCGACACAAAGCGTGTGTCGGTCGACACGCCGCGGCAGAACGCGTTAAAATTTTAGGGTTGTCGCAGGGTGTCGATCGACACAAAGCGTGTGTCGGTCGACACAGAGCGAAAACTCGTAATAAAATTTAGGGTTTGTCGCAAAGTGTCGATCGACACAAAGCGTGTGTCGGTCGACACAAAGCGAAAATCCGTAAATAATTTTAGGGTTTCGATCTGAGATCGAGTACCCGTAATCCTGCTGCGTCGATCGATACACTGGGTGTGTCGGTCGACACAGGCAGAGAAAGTTGATAGACCGGTTCAATTGGATTGAACAGGTTGTATCGCTCGGTTAATTTTAATTAACCAAATTGGTTCTGGTTTGGTCATATCGATCGACACACAGTGTGTGACGATCGACATGGACTATTAAACCGAACTGGTTCAATTGGATTGAATCGGTTATGTAAATTCGATTCGGTTAGACCGGTTATCGAAGAGCGGTTTAAATTTGATTGCATCGATCGATACCAATGGTTGGCGTCGATCGATACAATGCTCGCAGACATGCTAGTTGGACTACATATTTGCATATACCAGAACAATTTAATCCTAAAAGTTGTAGATGAATCTAAACTAAATAAACTGAATGTTTTAAATAAATAAATAAATCCTTGAATGTATATTGGATATGCATCAAGATAAATCGGTTCTTTTCCTCAACTAAATATCAAGTGATCTTGATGTCTTGCCCGATCTTGTCTACTGTCAAGACTCGTTTCGCTGATTGGATAGTCTTGGAGTCCTTGGTATCCACAGCTACATGAGTAAGGCAGGTGATCATTGATAGACTTGCAGTGCGACTGTCAATGATCACAAGACCGAAGAGATTGGTTTACTTGACTGGGCCATCAGAAGTTCTGGGCCCAGAGACATCGGAGTGGATATGACATGGATTGTCTTATCTGCGACCAAGAGTTGTACTGGGTACAATTAGCAATGATTTGCTTACCTGGATGACTAAAGTTTGGGTGATGGCGAGTCGTCCACTCGAATTTTGGTGATCTGAGGATCTTGGTTCATTGTATTCATATGAGGAAACATAGTTATGAATACAATGCGAGTTTTCTTATTAGATAAGATTTCTCATTTCCTTGAGCATTATAACTAAAACCTTTACCTCTTTTAATTGCAGCTATGTCTCTCTGAAATCACATCAACACTTTCTCACTAAGATCCGTCCTTGAGAAGGACAAGTTAAATGGATCTAATTTCTTGGAATGGTATCGGAACCTGAGAATAGTTCTCAGGCAGGAGAACAAGGAATATGTCCTTGAAAGAGTTCTCCCCGAGAGGCCACGTTCCAATGCTCCGCAGACAGAAAAGAATGCTTGGGATAAGCATTCAGCGGATGTCAAAGATGTTAATTGTCTAATGCTGGTGACTATGAACTCTGAGCTGCAGAAGCAATATGAGAACGTGTTGTCACCCATTGAGATGATTAACAGCCTGAAATCTTTGTTTCAGGAGCAAGCTCGCACAGAGAGATACCAGACGGTTAAATCTCTCATGGATTGCAAGCTGGCTAAGGACAGTCCAGTAAGTCCTCATGTCCTTAAAATGATGGGTTACATTGATAACCTGGGGAAACTGGACTGTGCCATTAGCCAGGAGCTGGCCACTGACATGATTCTGCAGTCATTGCCGTCGTGTTTTGATCAGTTCATTATGAACTACAACATGCAAAACATGACTAAGACATTGACTGAGTTGCACGGTATGCTGAAGACAGCAGAACCGAATCTCAAGAAGGCTACTCCCAGTGTCCTGATGGTACAAGGGGGTAAAAGGTTTAAGAAACCTAAGAAGGATAAGGGAAAGGCCCAGGTTGTCGAGACTGAAAGTCAAGACAAGCCCAAGCCCAAGCCCAAATCCGGGCCTTCTGCTGAGGATAAGTGCAACTACTGCAAGCAGTTGGGGCATTGGAAAAGAGACTGCAAGAAGTTCAAGGAAGATTACAAGAAACTGAAGAAGACGTATGATGCGTCTGACTCAGGTATTTATGTTATCGAACTTAATGTTATATCTTCTAGTTCTACTTCGTGGGTATTGGATACCGGCTGCGGTGCTCACATTTGTACTGATGTGCAGGCACTAAGAAACAGTAGAACGCTGAAGAAAGGACAAGTGGAGCTACGAGTCGGGAATGGAGCTAAGGTAGCTGCACTGGCCGTAGGCACCTATGAATTGTCTTTACCTTCGGGCATGATTTTAGCTTTGAATAATTGCTACTTTGTACCTGCGATAAGCAGAAACATAATTTCAGTTTTGGATTTGGAAGGTTTTGATTTTGCTGTTAAGAATAAAGTTTGTTCTTTTAATCGTGATGGTACATTTTATGGTAGCGCCCCATTAGAAAATGGGTTATATGTTTTAAATCAAGAAATGCCTGTCTTTAACATAAATACAAAGCGGTTTAAGTCAAATGACGAAAACCCGACTTTCTTATGGCATTGTCGTTTGGGCCATATCAATGAGAAACGCATCCAAAGGCTCCATCGAAATGGGCTTCTGGGCTCATTTGATTTTGAATCATGTGAGAAATGCGAATCTTTCTTGGTGGGCAAAATGGCTAGAGCCCCTTTCAACAAACCAAATGAAAGGGCCAGTGACTTGTTGGGCCTTGTTCATACTGATGTATGTGGGCCGATGAGTACTGTTGCCAGAGGAAATTTCAAGTACTTCATTACCTTCACTGATGATTTCAGTAGGTATGGCTATGTCTACTTGATGAGACATAAGTCAGAATCCTTTGATAGATTCAAGGAATTCAAGAATGAAGTACAGAACCAACTTGGCAAAAGTATCAAAATTCTGCGATCGGATCGCGGAGGAGAATACTTAAGCCAAGAGTTCAGCGACTATCTGAGCGAGTGTGGAATTGTTTCACAACTCACTCCTCCTGGAACACCTCAATGGAATGGAGTGTCAGAGAGGAGAAATCGAACCTTATTAGATATGGTTCGGTCTATGATGAGTCATACTAATCTTCCATTATCCTTTTGGGGATACGCTCTAGAAACGTCTGCGTTTACACTAAATAGGGTGCCATCTAAATCAGTGGATAAGACACCACATGAATTGTGGACTGGGAAAATTCCTAATCTGTCTTTCCTGAAGATTTGGGGTTGTGAGGCTTATGTCAAACGTTTAATCTCTGACAAGCTTGCACCCAAATCAGATAAATGCTACTTCGTTGGTTATCCTAGGGAAACCAAGGCATACTACTTTTACAACCAATCTGAGAACAAAGTATTTGTTGCTCGGGACTGTTCTTTTCTTGAGAGGGAGTTTCTCTCTAAGAAAAACAGTGGGAGTAAAGTACATCTTGAAGAAATTCAAGATGCACAGGAAACTGCTCAACCTGTTGAGGAAGAGCAGCAGTTGGACCCACAAAGTTCTGTGGAACCGGCGCCTGTGGAGCCTGAAGTTCGCAGATCCGGAAGGATCCGTCACGAACCCGAGAGATACTACGGATTCCTCGTAACCGACTCAAATGATCTGATGATCATTGATAGTGACGAACCAGCGACCTTCACGGAAGCTATGATGGGCCCGGACTCCGAAAAGTGGCTTGGAGCCTCTAAATCCGAAATGGCATCCATGTCAGAAAACCAAGTATGGTCCTTGGTCAATTTACCTAATGGTGTAAAAGCCATTGAGTGTAAATGGATCTTCAAGAAGAAGATTGACGTGGATGGCAATGTACAGATTTACAAAGCGAGGTTGGTGGCAAAAGGTTTCAAGCAAATTCATGGTATTGACTATGATGAAACCTATTCCCCAGTCGCTATGCTTAAATCCATTCGGATTCTTCTAGCGATTGCCGCTCATTATGATTATGAGATTTGGCAAATGGATGTCAAAACCGCATTCCTGAATGGTATTCTGGAAGAGGATGTGTACATGACACAGACTGAAGGTTTTGTCGATCCAAAGAACGCTAAGAAAGTATGCAAACTTCATAAATCCATTTATGGATTGAAGCAAGCATCACGGAGTTGGAATCTTCGTTTTGATGAAGCAGTAAAACAATTCGGTTTCATCAAGAACGAAGAGGAAGCATGTGTATACAAGAAGACTAGTGGGAGCAAAATTGCATTTCTTGTGCTGTATGTCGATGACATACTCCTCCTCGGTAATGACGTTCCGTTGCTTCAGTCTATCAAGACTTGGCTTGGAAGTTGTTTTTCCATGAAAGACATGGGAGAAGCCGCGTACATTCTTGGAATCAGAATCTACAGAGATAGAACAAACAAGCTTATTGGATTGTGCCAGGACACTTATATCGATAAGGTGTTGCACAGATTCAATATGCATGATTCCAAGAAGGGCTTCATACCAATGTCTCATGGCATAAGTCTCAGCAAGAAGCAGTGTCCGGCGACACATGCTGAGCGAGAACGCATGAGTAGGATTCTTTATGCTTCTGCAATAGGATCTGTTATGTATGCCATGCTCTGCACTCGTCCAGATGTAGCTTACGCATTAAGCATGACGAGCAGATACCAATCTGATCCAGGTGAGGAACACTGGACAGCTGTCAAGAATATTCTCAAGTATTTGAGACATACTAAGGATAAATTCCTTGTGTATGGAGGAAGTGATGAACTTGTGGTGAATGGATTCACTGATGCGAGTTTTCAGACAGACATAGACGATTTCCGATCACAATCTGGATTTGTCTTCTGTCTAAATGGCGGTGCGGTGAGCTGGAAGAGCTCTAAGCAGAATACCGTAGCTGATTCCACAACGGAAGCTGAATATGTTGCTGCTTCAGAAGCGGCAAAGGAAGCTGTTTGGATCAAGAAGTTCATGACTGAACTTGGTGTGGTTCCTAGTATCTTGGAGCCAGTGGCTTTATTCTGCGATAACAATGGAGCCATTGCTCAGGCGAAAGAACCCAGGTCACACCAGAAGTCCAAACACGTTGAGAGGAAATATCATTTGATTCGTGATATTGTCAATAGAGGTGATGTGAAGATCAACCGAGTTCCGACTGATGAGAACGTCGCTGATCCTCTGACCAAGTCACTCCCAAGGCCTAAGCATGAGAGTCATACGACTGCTGTAGGCATTAGAGATCTTATGATGTAATCTTGATTCTAGTGGGAGTTTTTGGTTATATTTTAAGTTATAATAAGACGCTCTTGTAAACATTCTTTGGAAGTGTTTCAATGAAATTTGATTTCAGCATTATTTATATTGTGATCTAAATAATGGTCCCAAATAAGTTTATGACATATTATAGGTCATCAAGTTGAGGACTTGATCATGAAACCCTATAAGTTAATAAATTATTTTGTCCCTAGTCGAGGTTGTAGAATTGGGACACTAACAACCGGTAGAGACTAGATTGTGAGGTGACTGTTGGCTAAGTTTCATGGAGCCAATGATATGATTATCGCAGTCAATCACATAGATATATGTTAGTGAACATATGATCGGACATGACCCGCTAATGAGAAGTCTACAAGATAGTTATATCTGTGTCATAAGAGATTCTCATTACAACTATAGAGTATAGTCCTTAGATCTGAGTTCATCATGCTTTCTTGCATATGAATTGGTACACTTTGACCTTGTCAAACGTCGACCCGTAACTGGCGACTATAACGGCACTGTTCGGGTGCATCATGAAGTACGCGTTGAAACAGGGATGGAACAAGAAGGGATTTGTCCCTCCTGTATAACGGGAGATAAATATCTCAGGGCCTATCAAAGATTGATTACTGAGAAAAATGTGTGGCCGCACTCAAACGGACTGTAGTTCAGTTGTTTGTAATGTTCAGTATGAGATCAGGAGTTCGATAAACACGATGTTGGCTTAATAAGGATGACACAAATCTTGCCTTATGCCAAATCGAGATATAGAGACAAAAGGATTAGAGGAATTGATGATTCCAGTACAAGTGGGAGATTGTTGGGATAGTGTCCTGAAATCACACTTGTACTCACTCATGTGATAGTTGTGTGTCGAGATCAGACATTCGTATAATACTGGGTGTTTGCAATGCTTTGCTAGAAGCCTCTTGCAATCTGTAGATCGTGGACTTACTGCCAGTATTATATGATCCTATAGGGTCACACACCTAAGCGAACTGGAAGCTACGACATGGGAATGATCATTGTGGCAATGATCATATTATGTGTATTGAAATACACATAAGAATCGATATAATGGTGTTGTGTCGATCGACACAGCTTGTGTGTCGGTCGACACAGTTTGGATTTTCCGAACAGGCTTTTCGGGTTATGGCTTAATTGAGTCTGGCCCGTTAAGCACGTTTAGGTCGAATAAGACTCAAAAGTTTCGACCTAAAACAGAGAGCCGTCCAGTTTTCTTGATAGAAACACTAGACACACCAGAGTGAATCGATCCTATTGATCCGGCACTAGCATCCCGTTTCCAGCGAGCGTGCGTGTGTATCTGGTAGAGGCAAGGCGTCTGCGTTGCTCCACTGATCTCGTTCACCATCTTCTTCCGCTGTCAAAGGTAAGAACGAGGTTGGTTTTATCATTCAATATATCAAACCCTTAGATCCATCGGGATCCAACAATTTTATGGTAGCGCCCCATTAGATAATGGGTTATATGTCTTAAACCAAGAAATGCATGTCTTTAACATAAATACAAAGCGGTTTAAGTCAAATGACGAAAACCCGACTTTCCTATTGCATTGTCGTTTGGGCCACATCAATGAGAAACGCATTCAGAAGCTCCATCGAAATGGGCTTCTGGGCTCATTTGATTTTGAATCATGTGAGAAATGCAAATCTTGCTTGATGGGCAAAATGGCTAGGGCCCCTTTCAACAAACCAAATGAAAGGGCCAGTGATTTATTGGGCCTTATTCATACTGATGTATGTGGGCCAATGAGCACTGTTGCCAGAGGAAATTACAAGTATTTCATTACCTTTACTGATGACTTCAGTAGGTATGGCTATGTCTATTTGATGAGATATAAGTCAGAATCCTTTGATAGATTCAAGGAGTTCAAGAATGAAGTACAGAACCAACTTGGCAAAAGTATCAAAGTTCGGCGGTCAGATCGCGGAGGAGAATACTTGAGTCAAGAGTTCAGTGACTATCTGAGCGAGTGTGGAATTGTTTCACAACTCACTCCTCCTGGAACAGCCCAATGGAATGGAGTGTCAGAGAGGAGGAATCAAACTTTATTGGATATGGTTCGGTCTATGATGAGTCATTCAGATCTTCCATTATCCTTTTGGGGATACGCTCTAGAAACGTCTGCGTTTACACTAAATAGGGTGCCATCTAAATCAGTTGAAAAGACACCACATGAATTGTGGACTGGGAATATTCCAAGTCTGTCTTTCCTGAAGATTTGGGGCTGTGAGGCTTATGTCAAACGTTTAATCTCTGACAAGCTCGCACCCAAATCAGATAAATGCTACTTCGTTGGTTATCCTAAGGAAACCAAGGCATAGTACTTTTACAACCGGTCTGAGAACAAAGTCTTTGTTGCTCGGGACTGTTCTTTTCTTGAGAGGGAATTTCTTTCTAAGAAAAGCAGTGGGAGTAAAGTACATCTAGAAGAAATTCAAGATGCACAGGAGACTGCTCAATGATATTCATACATTTTCATGCATTTAGGCTTGTATATAGTTCTTTTTTGACTTCTTTTCTCCATCATTCATACCATTTTGTCGAGTCATTGTCACATCTAGAGTCTAGAGTTGTTTAGGACTAGGATTAGGCATTCTAGGCTTGCATTTGGAGTGTTTCTTGTGTTTTGCAGGTGAATGGAGGCATCTAGGAGCATTGGTGAGCTTGGAAGTGGAGTCTTGAGCTCAGAAGACCAAGGAAGAGCCAGCGAAGGACCATATCGGTCTGAGTATCGGCCAGGCGGGCCGATACGACCCCTCGTCAAAGTCCCGGAGAACCATATCGGCCCCAGTATCGGTCCACCCAACCGATATGGACTCTCGGATTAATTTTCGAGACTTCATATCGGTTCAAATATCGGTCGGGTGGACCGATATGCTCCACCCAGATTTAATCCGAGACTTGGTATCGGTTCACATATCGGTCCACCTGACCGATATCGTCCCAGATTTTTCACTTGGATCCGGGTCAACACCCGGTTTGTTCCGGGTTGACCCGGCTCGCACCTTTTAGACTATTTAAGCCAAAAACCTATTTTATTTTGTTTCTTAAGCAGTTTTTGATGTTCTAAACTCTTTTGTAAGAACATATTGGATTCCTTTGATTAATCTAGACTTCTCTTGTTATTCCATCAACAAATCTTTCAATCTCTCACTAATTTACCATGATCAACTCTATTTCTATGAGTTTTGTTGATCTAGCTATGATTAGTGAGTAGTTCTCCATAAGGCTCAAGGGTAAAGGTCAACGGATAGGTGACTCGGGATGATCAAGATCCTAATTCAAACTTCAAACAAGCTAATCTCCTAGCAAGGAACACACAAAGCAATTCGGTTTAATCTCTTAATGCCAAATCTTCATTTAATCTTAACTCAAGAACAAATCATCATTTGTGAATCAAAATCAAACGAGCATTCAAACGAGTTCCAATTAGCAACCAATCACTCTAGACATACACTTTCATGCGCTAGAATTTGAAAGTCCTAACAAAGCTAAATACTGGAATTTCATCGAACATGTTGTGAACAAGAAATTCTAAACATCCTAATCAATGTGATCAAGATTAATTAGGCATTAAGCGCACTTTGCTAGATGAGATTTTGACAATTAACTACTAGAATTCTATTTATCACCCCTAATCAACCTAATCCTACCCAACCCACAAGCCTATGGAGAACTACTCACTAATCATAGCTAGATCAACAAAACTCATAGAAATAGAGTTGATCATGGTAAATTAGTGAGAGATTGAAAGATTTGTTGATGGAATAACAAGAGAAGTCTAGATTAATCAAAGGAATCCAATATGTTCTTACAAAAGAGTTTAGAACATCAAAAACTGCTTAAGAAACAAAATAAAATAGGTTTTTGGCTTAAATAGTCTAAAAGGTGCGAGCCGGGTCAACCCGGAACAAACCGGGTGTTGACCCGGATCCAAGTGAAAAATCTGGGACGATATCGGTCAGGTGGACCGATATGTGAACCGATACCAAGTCTCGGATTAAATCTGGGTGGAGCATATCGGTCCACCCGACCGATATGTGAACCGATATGAAGTCTCGAAAATTAATCCGAGAGTCCATATCGGTTGGGTGGACCGATACTGGGGCCGATATGGTTCTCCGGGACTTTGACGAGGGGTCGTATCGGCCCGCCTGGCCGATACTCAGACCGATATGGTCCTTCGCTGGCTCTTCCTTGGTCTTCTGAGCTCAAGACTCCATTTCCAAGCTCACCAATGCTCCTAGATGCCTCCATTCACCTGCAAAACACAAGAAACACTCCAAATGCAAGCATAGAATGCCTAATCCTAGTCCTAAACAACTCTAGACTCTAGATGTGACAATGACTCGACAAAATGGTATGAATGATGGAGAAAAGAAGTCAAAACAATAACTATATACAAGCCTAAATGCATGAAAATGTATGAATATCAATTCCCCCAAACTTGAATCTTGCTTGTCCACAAGCAAGCATAAGTCAATCACAACAGGTTGGGGAAAAGGTTTGATTAGCTCGGGCAACCATTGATCTTATGATCATGGCTCCCTTTACCCAAAGACCCTGAACTTTTCCTTGAAGCCAAAATAATTTGTGAGTGAGATCCCGAGTCACCTATCCGTTGACCTTTACCCTTGAGCCTTATTCTTCCTATTGATTGAATCGTTTGTTTACTTGCTTTTTGTTTGCTTCGATCTGATTTGTTTTGTTAGGATTGTTAGGAATTATAAACCAAAATTGTCTGATTTGACTCCGAAGGATTAGTATTTGCTTATTGGTTTTATCCGTCCCAGAATAGGTTCGATACCTCAAAGCTACTACGATAAGCTTGAGGAATTGGTACCTCAAAGGATTGTAAAATCCTAGTCACCACTCAACCTGCTGAGGAAGAGAAGCAGTTGGATCCACAAAGTTCTGTGGAGGCCACGCCTGTGGAGCCTGAAGTTCGCAGATCCGGAAGGATCCGTCACGAACCCGAGAGATATTATGGATTTCTCGTGACCAACTGCAATGATCTGATGATCATTGAAAGTGACAAACCAACGACCTTCGCGGAAGCAATGATGGGCCCGGACTCAGAAAAGTGGCTTGGAGCCTCTAAATCCAAAATGGGATCCATGTCAGAAAACCAAGTATGGTCCTTGGTCGATTTACCTAATGGTGCAAAAGCCATTGAGTGTAAATGGATCTTCAAGAAGAAGATTGACGTGGATGGTAATGTCCAAATTTATAAAGCTAGGTTGGTGGCTAAAGGTTTCAAACAGATTCATGGTATTGACTATGATGAAACCTATTCCCCAGTCGCTATGCTTAAATCCATTCGGATTCTTCTAGCAACTGCTGCTTATTATGATTATGAGATTTGGCAGATGGATGTCAAAACCGCCTTCTTGAATGGAATTCTGGAAGAGGATGTGTATATGACACAGCCTGAGGGTTTTGTAGATCCTAAGAATGCTGGGAAGGTATGCAAGCTTCGTAAATCAATTTATGGATTGAATCAAGCATCACGGAGTTGGAATCTTCGTTTTGATGAAGCAGTAAAACAATTTGGTTTCATCAAGAACGAAAAAGAACCATGTGTATACAAGAAGACCAGTGGGAGCGGAATTGCATTTCTCGTACTGTATGTCGATGACATACTTATTCTCGGTAATGACGTTCTGTTGCTTCAGTCTGTTAAGACTTGGCTCAGAAGTTGTTTTTCCATGAAAGACATGAGAGAAGCCGCGTACATCCTTGGAATCAGAATATACAGAGATAGAGCGAATAGGCTGATTGGATTGTGCCAGGACACTTATATTGATAAGGTGTTGCACATATTCAAGATGCATGATTCCAAGAAGGGCTTCATACCGATGTCCCATGGCATTAGTCTCAGCAAGAAGCAGTATCCGGCGACACATGCTGAGCGAGAACGCATGGATAGGATTCCTTATGCTTCTGCAATAGGATCTATTATGTATGCCATGCTCTGCACTCGTCCAGATGTAGCTTACACGTTAAGCATGACGAGCAGATACCAATCTGATCCAGGTGAAGATCACTGGACAGCTGTCAAGAATATTCTCAAATATTTGAGACATACCAAGGATAAGTCCTTGGTATATGGAGGAAGTGAAGAGCTTGTGGTGAATGGATTCACTGATGCGAGATTTCAGACGGACAGAGACGATTTCCGATCACAGTCTGGATACGTCTTCTGTCTAAATGGCGGTGCAGTGAGCTGGAAGAGCTCTAAGCAGAATACCGTAGCTGATTCCACGACGGAAGCTGGATATGTTGCTGCTTCAGAAGCGGCAAAGGAAGCTGTTTGGATCAAGAAGTTCATGACTGAACTTGGTGTGGTTCCTAGTATCTTGGAGCCAGTGGCTTTGTTTTGTGACAACAATGGAGCCATTGCTCAGGCGAAAGAACCCAGGTCACACCAGAAGTCCAAACACATAGAGAGGAGATATCACCTGATTCGTGATATCGTCAATAGAGGAGAAGTGAAGATCAGCCGAGTTCCGACGGACGAGAATGTCGCTGATCCTCTAACTAAGCCACTCCCAAGGCCTAAGCATGAGAGTCATACTACGGCAGTAGGCATTTGAGATCTTAAGATGTAATCTTGATTCTAGTGGGAGTTCTTGTGGTTTTATTTTAGTTATATTAAGATGTTCTTGTAAACATACTTTTGGATATGTTTAATGAAATTTGATTTCAGCATTATTTATTGTGATCTAAATAATGGTCCCAAAATAAGTTTATGCCATATTATAGGTCATCAAGTTGAGGACTTGGTCATGAAACCCTATAAGTTATAGATGACATAAATTATAATGTGTCCCTAGTCGAGGTTGTCAAAGTGGGACACTGACAACCGCGAGAGACTAGTTTGTGAGGTGACTGTTGACTAAGTTTCATGGAGTCAGTAATATGAGTATCACAATCGGTCACATAGATATATGTTGATGAACATATGATCGGACATGACCCGCAAATGAGAAGTCTCCAGGATAGTTATATCTGTGTCATGAGAGGTTCTCATTACGACTATAGAGTATAGTCCTTAGACCTGAGTTCATCATGCTTTCTTGCATATGAATTGGTGCACTTTGACCTTGTCAAACGTCGACCCGTAACTGGCGGCTATAAAGGCATTGCTTAGGTGTATCATGAAGTGTGTATAGGAACAGGGATGGAATAAGACGGGATTTGTCCCTCCTGTATAACGGGAGATAAATATCTCAGGGCCTGTCGAAGATTTGATACTGAGAAAATGTGTGGCCGCACTCAAACGAACTGTAGTTCAGTTGTTTGTCTTGTTCAGTAAAGATCAGGAGTTCGATAAACAAGATATTGGCTTAATAAGGATGACACTAATCTTGCCTTATGCCAAATCGAGATATAGAGACAAAAGGATTATAGGAATTGATGATTCCAGTACAAGTGGGAGATTGTTGGGATTGTGTCCTGAAATCACACTCGTACTCACTCCTGATGATAGTTGGTTGTCGAGATCAGACATTTCGTATAATACTGGGTGGTTGCAATGCTTTGCTAGAAGCCTCTTGTAATCTGTAAGTAGTGGACTTACTGTCAGTATTATATGATCCTATAGGGTCACACACCTAAGCAAACTGGAAGCATAAATATGGGAATGATCATTATGGTAATGATCATGTTGATGTGTATTGAATACACATTGATATTGAGTTTTATAGTGGTGTGTCGATCGACACAGTGAGTGTGTCGATCGACACAGATCGGGTTTCGAAACTGACATTTCGATTTCATGACTTAAACGAATTGGAATTAATCTAATTTCGGTTTAGTCATTCCAAGTCTATATAAAATGCTTATATGGTCAACCTGGAACCCTAGCCGTTCACTTTTCTGTTGCAGAGAAAGCAGAACCACCTAAACTCAGTGATCCCAAGATCTGGCACTAGCATCCCGGCTTTCCAGCTTTGTGTGCGTGTGTATCTGGTAGAGGTGAAGCATCTGAGTCGCTGCTGATCTCGATTACCATTCATTCCGCTGCCATCTGAGGTAAACACGAGATCGAATGATTCAATACCATAACCCTAGATCCTAGGCTTTCCAAAACGATCGATGCCAAATGTGTGTCGATCGACACATCCGTCAAATAAGTGACTTCTATCTCTCGGCTCAAAACACCAAAATGCTCCATAAAGCTCCATAATCTCCAATTTAGCTCCAAAAGTGCTTAGACCTGTTAAATGCCTGAAATGACTCTAAAACATAGTAATAGACTCGATAAATAGAACATATACCATGGTTAAAAGCCCTAAAATCCAAGGTATATCACTAGACAAGCATTTTTAGCAAGTTCATAAGTTCACAATTTTCCTAGACCAAATCTCTTTGCATCTAATCAAATCGCTCACACTAAGTTCTTTCAGATTATAACTCACACTCTCATGCCAAATTAACAATCTCAGATCTAAACCCTAGGTGATCAGTCCAGAATTCAATGTTAAACTCAACTTAGGTGATGAACGGATATATTTAGAATCCTAATCAATCAGTGATCTAACAAGGCATGAAATCCTATTGAGAATCCCTAAACCCAACTAAAGTTACTACTCAGACATGATATCAAATGAATAACACATGAATGAATAGGAAAAGACTGAATACATAGAAACAGGGGTTCGAAATCCTTCTCTCAAAGGTTACAAGTATCAAGAACAGCCCCAAGCAATATCTCTCAATCTCCAGAGCAAAAGAAAGAACAAAGGTAAAGAACAAGATAATTCATACTGAGTCTCAAAAACCTAATTAAACTGCTAAACACGTTTTGGGGCTAGATTAGAATTATGGAAACTTCTGGGGCAACTTTGCAATTCTTCAAAATATGTCTTCAACCGGCGCAGACTCTGTCATCCTCAGTGTCGACCGACACCAAGATGAGTATCGGTCGACATACAGTCGTGGTCGAGACTCTCACTTCAGCTCCTTACACAAATCACCAAAAATGTCATATAATCCCACTCTTTGCTCAAAACGCAAGCCTACTTGTAGAAGACTCAATAGACTCGAAAAACCAGGTTAAAGACTCAATATACAACTATATCATGGTTGAAAACCTAGAAAAACCATGATATATCAGCCGGTATGTGTGCGGTTCGGAGAATACGGGATCATGTCCTATGGCTGAATTACATGGAAACTTAGGTTACGTGGGGTAGCCCGAGTCATTGTGTATCGATGGACTGAGAGCAGTTTCCTAGGTCGTGAGACTTCGTGTTTACATCTGGGAGTCGTGGGTTAGTTACCTTGTCAGTAGCTATGTAGACCCATGGAAGTTACCAAGATCGTGAAGGGCCCGTGTGTGTGTGTGCGCGTGTTTTCGTGTTGCGCGATAGATAGATCGAGTCCAATCAAGAGCATGTGCTGCAGTGTTTCGATTCCCTTAATCGCTTCTCTTTCTTTTGGCAAGTGCTTGTGTGTTGTGGGTTTATCACGTCGTGGTAGTACGTGATCGACCATTTCCTTTGTTAATTGTTATTGTGGGGTTTTGGGGCGGGAAGTGTAGTTGATAGATAGCATTGAAGCCTTAGTGGGGAGCCGTCTCGCTGGGTGATCTTAGATCGCTCATTAGACACTTTTTGTGTTTTCAGGTTTAGCAACGACATACGCGGGAGGTCCTCGGTGTAGTTTCGGGATCGCTTGTGGCAGGGTTTTGATTTGATGTTTTTTGTTTCTCGGTTCGGCTTTGGCGCCATTTTACTATTTGATTTGGATATTGTATTGAATGGCAAATTTTTTTTTGCAATTCAGTAAACGTTTTGTAGACGTTTATTTACTCAGTATTGAACATGCTTCCCTGATATATTGGTTTAGTCCTAACCGACACAACTCACGGAAGCAGTACAGGTTGTGAAGCTTTGTACTGTGGAAGTGAGGATAGCGGGGTCAAGGACGGGTCAGTGCGAGCCTTTTTATCAAATCGATCTGTCTCTGACTTCTTCTTGTGACGAACTTTTCCTGTTTGACTTGCTCGGGCTCAACTTGGTCATGTTCTTGTTTGATTGTTGACCGGTCAGCTCGTCGGTCAGCGGATAATGGGAAATGGGCGTTACAAAAGGTGGTATCAGAGCATGGTTCGTCATGGGATCCGAAACAGTTCATTTTTGAGTGTTTTCCGTGTTTTATCGAGTCAAATTGTGTCACCCAAGCATTTATTAGGAAACCGAGCCGCGTCTGTGAAACCCGGGGTGGGATGGGAATTGTAATTTTGTATTATCTGTACTAACAATCGTTGTGTTTTTGATTGCAGTTATACAGCAGAGTGCCCCAGGATGGGTTGTGTAGAGGTGTGTGTGTAGTGCCGCATCATGAGTAGACGAGGATCTGCAGGGTCTCATCAGAGTCATCCAGAGCCGTATCAGGGTCAGCCTGAGCCGCCAGCTTCAGGTTATTCACTGGGTTCGCGTACGTCGGACCGTCCTCCGATTCCTCTACGGACACTTCAGGGCGCTAGAGCAGCACTGGTTGACTGGACACCATTGCCCGATCCGTTGACCATATCATTGGAGGATGGCGCGGACAACTAATCATGGGTATGTTGGGATGATGGAATACTTTGAAGTGGGCGATATTGAGTTACCGTCGCTACCGACGCAGATACTACCGGAGCCACTCGTTCTGCAGATACTACCGGAGCCAGTCGTTCCGCAGATACCACCGGAGCCTATCTTAGCGGCGCCTGATGTGCCCTTATCGTTCGGTTTGCGATCTTCTCATTTCATTCCTTTACCCATCAGCATGGGAAATTATGCGCTTAACTCATTACCTGCGGGCTTTGATCTTGACATGGAGCCTATTGATCCTTATGAGCACCAGCAGTGGGAGTACCACATCGGGGAGCAGACAGCTATGCTCGCGGACGCTCTTGACCAGTATGCCGGGCCGCATCATCAGCCGCGCCGATAGTCCGAGTCGCCGTCCACACCGCTGGACATGTCCATATCGCCTTAGTCTACCGAGCTGGTATCTGAGCCAGAGCCACAGTCCGAGCCAGCCGGATCACCATTGGCGATGTCAGAGTCGCCTCCATAGATGCCAGAGTATCAGCCGTGCAGTGCTTGCGGAGTTGGGGTTTCCACCTCTATTGGTGCCCATGTCCTGTTGACCCGCGATATCGAGAGCCGTATCAGCCGGTCCCTGTGCCAAACTTCTGTAAGATTTGTGGCAATGATGGCCACCTCGCTCCTATTTTTCGGATTGTTGGACCCGGGCCATGTATGTCAGACGCCGAGCCTCATCGCGCGCCAGTACCGGAGCCTTACCGAGCCGGACCTAGCCGACGTGACCCTGAGCCTAGTCAGTCACCAGTGGTGCAGCCGCCTTGACCTCTTGTCATTTTCCAGCTCTGTGGTGACGAGGGTCACCGTGCACCAACTTGCACCCGTAGGCCACTCCCAGCGCCTACACCCGTCTGCCAGCTATGTGACCGCGAGGGTTATACTGCTTGTCTCTTCCCGATGGCTGAGCCGCATCATGTCGACGCATCATCCCGAGATGCACACCCACCGCACCCTTCGGGCACACTTGCCAGTGGCCTCCTTTGCGAGCCGTATTGTCATCTGTGTTGGGCATTTCAGTCTTGCAGGAGGCGTTAGGTTAGGGTTAGTTAGGCCAGGTAAGTTTAGGGCACTAACCTTGTTTTTCTTGTGGATAGATCGGCGGATATGCGTGTCGTCTTTGACATATCTCGGTGTATAGCGGCGCAATTTTGGTTTTTGGTTATGACACCGGCCGCCCTTGTAGCAGCTCTGATCGGACTTATATACTGAAACCTTTATATATGTGATATATTGTTTTGTGTATATGGTGGATGCAGAATGTTCGGCTGATCATTTTGAGTAGCGTAGTAATTATTTGCATGCTTGTGATGGTTATGAATGCAAATAAATTACCATGCGAAACCAAATGATGAGCGGAACTGACGATCGCTCATCATAACCTAAAACCAGACCGTCGACATATTCGGACCGATCTATTGGTTGCGAGATTGTGTGCGGTAATTGTTGTTTCTGTTTCTTGATTGCGTGATTTATTTAATGCTTTGTTTGGTGCATTAAATAATTAGGGTTTGCCCTTTTGTGTAGTAAGAGTAGCATCGTTAAGTCGTTAATCGTGTTTGGTTGGGATTTATGTTTTGGTTGCTAGAATGCAATCGTTTAAAAGCCCTTGTTTAAGTATTGAGCTAACTCGAGAATGGTAGTGTTCGACCGTCAATTCGCGAGGAAGCGGAATTATAGAATATTGTTACTTAATCATGGGTAACCGCTGGGTACATGATTAATTAACTATATTTCTATGAGCAAGTGACTCGGGGATAGATTGGAAAGAATCTAACCGCTCCATTGAAAGTTGTTGAGTTGAGGTGCAGGACGGAATGGACGATGCGATATGAATATGAGACCGAACCCGAACCCGAAAGCAAGACGAAGTGTAAAGAAGCCTCAAGACAGTTGACCCGGACTGCAAAGAAGTCAGTGTGAGATATCAGTGGAAAAGTTATCAGTGGGAAGCGCCAGACAGAACGAAGCTGTCAGTATGATGAGTTAGCAAAGAGATGTGAAGAAACGTCAGCAACAGTGTGGAGATCAGAGTGAAGCGATCGGTACGGAGTTAGTTGGAGCCTCAAGGAGACCAAGTACGAGGAATAGATTCTTGAAGAGTGTTCGAGGGAGATGAATCAGTGTTAGGTGAATGTAGAAGTTGAAGCAAACTGGGGAAGCCAAAAGTAAGAATCAGAGAAAAGTGGCCAACCACAGATGAGTTCAGAGTTCAAGGTGGAGTGGTTCAGTTAAGAGCAAAGTAGAGTAGTGCAGACAAGATCGAGGATCGAGAAATTGGAGCAGTGGTCGAGTGAGAAATATGAAGATCAATAAGATGGTACATGTGAATTGGAAAGTGTCAGACAGCAGTAGCAGTTGGTATTGTGTAGCAGTGTTCGAGTGAGAAAGTATCGGAATGGTTATAGCGATGCAACTTACAGAAGTTGGTACCGATTCAAAGTCTGTCAGCAACGGAGAATTCGGGGAACGAATTCATGTAAGTGGGGAAGAATGTAACATCCTGTTTCAAAAAATATGGTCAACGGGCAGAAGAAAAGTCAACAGAGGCAAAATCCAAAGTTCAGGGGCAAAATCCAAAGTTCATGGGCAAAATGGTAATTTTGCCAAAAGTTGAGACGGAAGCCGATTCGGGCCAAATGTTCTTGTTTTTCAACAAAAAGAACATTTAGAAGACCAGGAGTGGAAGAAACAGAGCTTAAACGGGTTTTTTCGGACTATCGGGAATGGAAACAGATAAGATCGAGAAAACCTGTAAAAATCATAACCGGAGCTACGGAAATCCAATTCAAGTGATTCAACTTTCTAAATTCATCTAAAATCATGGAGAATCAGTTTTTGGAGATTTGAAGATTTATGGAAACAGCCAAGGGATTTCTAAAATATTAAACGCGAAAACGGACAAACCAAAGCAACGGGACAAGGCAGGTTTAAGAGTTAGTTAAGGCGGTTTGGGGAAGGGTTTTTGTTTAGAAAAATACTCTTGGAGACAGGTGTCTCATGTGGGATGGCGGCACCTCTTGGTTCTTGATGCAATGAATAGTATTTGGGTGCATGAACAAGAGTTGCATGGCATCTTATGTCATATCAATTCATTTCATCTAACCACAAACTCATACACACAAAAACTCACTCTCTCACATCACCACCGAGCCTCTCTCTCTCTACATTCATCAGAAACCCAGAAATCACCTTGAAGATTCAAAAGAAATCTCAAGAACATTCATATGTTCTTAGAGACTTGAGCCGTAAGAAAGCCTATAACTTCTAAACTATAAGCCTAATCTTTACACCACTTGAACCATTCAACTCCTCTTGACTCCATCTACAACCGCCACCTCTCCCTTGCGGTCGCCGGAATCTCGCCGGAGAACCGCCGCCGGCGAGGTTCTCCTTGTTCTCTCTCTTACCTTTGGTGTTTCAAGCTCCCTCTCACTTCTCAGCAGCTTCATGATGAATCTAGAAGTGTTCTCAGTCGCCTGAGCTCAGCAGCAGTCGCCGGAAAACCTTGGAAACCGCCGGTCAAAGCCCTCCGCCGCCGGTCAACGCTGGAGCTCGGCCACCGGAGAAGCTACTCCGCCTTCAAATATTTAACCGTTCATCAGAGGAGGTTTTGCATTGATTTGGGATGGATTTGAGTTAGTTTGGGCGGGTTGGATTGGTTTAGGTTAACCGGTCAACGCTTTTGTCAACCCGGTCAACTGTTGACTTTAAACCGGTTTACCTAAACTGGTCAATTGGAAGTTGGTTCCGCTACTTCAGCCGGTTTAGTGGTTCAGTTGGGTAACCGGAGTGGTCAACGGTCCGGGAGTGGTCAACGGTCAACCGCCGGTCAACAATGTGGTCAACACCGGTCAACGCGTTTGACTACGGCCGGTTCTTGTTCAGGCGATTCTAGGGGTGTTCGGGAATCTTCGGAGTTCGTATCGGAGTGTTCGGGGTTCTGTTCGGGGTCTCGGAGTTCATATCCGCATCCGTACCATCGTTCCGACTTATTCACTTTGAGTCGGCTAAATCCGTAGAATAGTTAATTGCATATAGATTGGGTACCGGAAGGCCGTAGAACTATGATTTGCATACCCGTATTTGAATGATTGATTGGTGATTGAAAACAGATTGGTGAACTGTAAACCGGTTAGGTAATTGAGATGCATGTTAGGAAGTTAGGATAGAGCATTAAACCGTTGTGTGCCGCTAGGTTGTTAGAAACGTTGATTGATGCATTCATATAGATGTTGCATGATAGGACCGTATATGCATCTATATGATAGTAAAGAACGATAATGAATGAATCTAACTACAGGAATTGAGACGACACTAAAAGACGAAAGTAAACCCTAAACAAACGTATAGAGTATGTAACGGGATCGGGATTAGGTTTAATAGTAGGTTAAGGGTTAAGAGTTATTCAATGAATGAGTTAAGTTAATCATGAGACGTAGGGGAGTTTAGTAAGCTACTAACTTTAAACCGACTGATCGAGGAGTTATGAAAAGGTACTTAGGGAAAGAGTAAGGAGTAATTAAGAAGTGGTGTGTGCGATGAGCCGTCTACGGATTAGAAATCCGGTAATCCAAGGTAGCGGACAAGAATGGAATAAAGGATGTTAGAAACCCTAATAGGCTTGCTTGTGTGGTTGATTGTGATGATGTGTGGTTGTTGTTGTTGAGCTTTCCGTGCAGGCCTATTTAGACTGTCTCGGTGTTGGGCCGAGCGGTCATTGTGGACACTTAACCGGTCACGAGGCCGGTTAAGTTCGTAGTTGCTGACTCAGTACGACACCGAGTCACAGTGGAGGTGTTGGTGTGTGTGTGATAGGCTTGCGGGATAGTGTGTTGTTATCGTTGCTGTTGTTGATTATGTGGTTGTTGCTAGAGTCCTAGCGAGTCTGCGTGTTTACATTTCCGCACTAGGACTCTAGGGTGCGTTAGATCCCGCAAGTCTAGGTTTTTGAATACGTTCTGGTACTTCCAACCCGATTGGATCCTCAGGTAGCTGCCTAATCGGATCGTGTACCTTCGAGTGGTGATTCCGATTGTGGCGTTAACCTACTGAGTGACACTGGTAGGTGTGCGGTTTGGAGAATACGGGGTCATGTCTTAGGGCCGAATTACAATCAATCATCCTTTCATCACCATAATTAGAAAACACATCAACATTCTTGTTTCAAACAAAGCTAAACTAATTGAGCTCCACCATCTCAGATTACATCATCAAATTCTTCGTTTTAATAAAAAAGTATATCCAGAGATAAAATCATTTATCCCTTTAAGGCGTGAACTATTAGAGACCCTATAAAACCCCAACAATTTAAAAAAAAAAATTGTATTCATCCTTGTTTCAAAGGGTTTTTGACCCACCAGTTTTCGGTTTGTAGCCTGATGTTGACCCAAATTGGTACCATTCATTGAAAAACTTGCTATATCCCGTAGATTACCAATTCATTGCCTTCCGTATCTATGTTTGCATCCTTCTCATTTTGTCGTTTTGGAAACTTGTTCTCCTTCTTTTTTGTCAAAGGTTTTCTTAAATTTATAAAATTATAGTTACAAAAAAATAAATAAATCCCAAACACATATCCCAAATGGGCCTTGACCAGAATAAACCTAATGACAATGCCCAAAAGCCTGCCCAAAATCAAGAAACCCTAATCCTAACTAGTCGTCGCCGCCTCCAACAACGAAGCCACTGACACGACGGAAGGAGCCTCAAGTCTCCAACTGCAGCCTCAAACGCCAAAGAGAATCTCCACCACCCGCAAAGAGAAAGCGAGCCGCCAGGTTGACTATGGCGTGCGGTGGTCGGCATAGAAAACATGATGGAATCAGAGAAGAAGAGGGATACCATATCTGAAAGGGAGGCTTCATTCACGCTTCACTGCCGCCCTAAAGCACCGAGATTACCAGAAGAACTTGACACCTTCACGTGTCACCTAAGCTACCCACTTCGCCGGCACCACCGAAAGACTTTCCAGACACCACCCACGCAACCACCAGAAGAAACACGAACCAAAAGGAGAGAGAGAGAGAGAGAGAGAGAGAGAGAGAGAGAGAGAGAGAGAGAGAGAGAGAGAGAGAGAGAGAGAGAGAGAGAGAGAGAGAGAGAGAGAGAGAGAGAGAGAGAGAGAGAGAGAGAGAGAGAGAGAGAGAGACGCCTCCCGCTCTTGAGGAAACATACCTGCCCCGTCCTCAAAGAGACATGATCTGCTGAGAGAGAGAAATGCCGACCACCTCAAATCCACGGCCATGCAAATCGGAAAACAGAGACCTGTCATCACCGCCAAACAAAGTATGTCTGGTACAAAGGATGAAAACCAAGGACAAAAGAAAAAGGAAAGAAAGGAGGTGTAAGATCTTCTCCCCATGACCAACGGAGATGCATGAAAATTAGAAGACCGTCGGAGAAGAAGGCAAACGATGAAAAGCTAGAGAGAAGGGAGAGAGAGAAATGGTTATCCTTTGGAGACTTCTTCATAATCATCCAGCACAAAACTGTGATGCATATCACAACAAGTTAAAAACGCTTTTAATATATAAATGCATTATCCATATCCTTTTTTTGATTAAACAACTCAAACTCCATCGAAGGAGGATAAAATACATTCCAATACAAAGAGAAAACGACAAAACAAAGTAACAAGTGCACCAAAATAAACCAATACATGGTTAAAAGAACATATATAATATATAGTTTATCAAAGAAACTCAAAAGAGATCAACCAAAAGAAACGATCACCGAAATTTTTTGATAAAACATATCCAACGTAACCCAAAAGGGCTACAAGCTATGGAACAAAGGTGAAGGAGACCACTAGTTGAGAGGAAGATCCTTGCAGTACCGACGAGTCTTGAAAATCTACTCCACTCCAAATAAGCTTAATCCATATTCTAAAACAAGTATTTTGATAAAATAAAATGAGTGCGTACACAAAAATTTAGTGCTTTTGTACATAAAAGTATTTAAAAGTCAATTTTTCTTTTTTTTTGTCTCATCGATACGAAATAGGAAATGTTTCTGGATTTTAAATATTGCTTATCTAAAGCTTATGAACTTTAATTTTTATTAATTTTTTTTTATAAATTATTAATATTTTATAATTGAGATATTATTAATTTATCGAATTTTTACCGTGAATGTATTTTTGTATGTAATTAAACTCGTTAGTTGCTCTCTAGTTCTCTCCAAACTCTCTCTACTTGTAGCCAACCCATCGCTTTTTCGTTTCCGGTCATCGGCGGCGTTCTGCCGTGCCGATGGCCGAGTTACTTTTGTCTTCGGTGTCTTAGCCGGATTTCGTTTTCAATCTTTTGTTTCTATTGAGTGTTTTCAAATTTCCTGTAGATCGGCGGTCCATGATCCCGATTTCTTGTCGGACCTCTCACTTTCGCGAGTTCTACAGATATTTCTTCCGCAAGCTTCCTTTGTCAGAGAAGCTCTTGGGTCCCTTCAGAGATGTCGGTGGTTGCGGTCTCGGCGAGTTGTAATCCTTCACCGTTTCATTGCTTGCGGAGGACAAGCGCATGGTGAGATAAGTCTTAATCAGTATATTGGGTAGAGATGGCGGTGGAGTCTCTTAGAGGCATAGATTTCCGGCGCTGTTGTAAGGTGGTCTTCGTTTTATTTTCCAGCTTTCTCTGGCGTTAATTAACAGAAGTGAAAATCGGCAGATGGGGTCGAAAGATGTGGCAGAGTTACAGACATGAATCGGCGGTGGTTCTCTAGCTACTGACACGTGGTCTTCTTGCAAACGAATTCGTGGCCCATAGGGACACATATTGTACTTTCATTTTATCCTTATTTGTAAGCCCGTTATCAGCCCAATTTAACTTTGTATCTCTTTGTTCTTTTGTAACTATAGATCTATTGGGTCCAATGAAATGAGTATAGCAGTCCAATAAAAAAAAATTTGTTAGTTGTTTATGATTCTATTAAAATTTAGACTTAAAAAAAGTTGACAAAAAAAATCAGAGGTTAGCGGGCGCACGGGGTGTACCCCCACTCAAAGTATGGATTAAGTCTGTAACTACCCGATTTTTCAAACACAAAGTTTAACCCCATAAATTCTTTTTCTCGAGTTGTAACCACATAATGTTGACTTTCTGTTGACTTTTAACGTTTTTATTAAACGGACGTTAATTAGAATTACAAACCGTAAACGAATTTAAAACCATGACAAAATTAACCCAAAAACCCTCCTAAACCGTCTGTAACCATAATAAATCCCTAAACCAAGACGAAATCGCTAGAAAAAATCGATTGCTTCTAGGAAAATATGTTCTTCAGCTGCTTGATTCTTCCTAAATCCCATCGAATTCGACTTCTCTACTTCGCTCTCAGTAGCTGAAACTCACTCATTCCTTGTAGGTTAAGTTCGATCCCAAATTCGGTCATGGTGAAGTTCAGAGAAGGTGACAAGAGATGGATAGTTGAGGACAAACCTGACGGCACCAATGTCCATAACTGGCATTGGGCCGATACCAATTGCCTTGAATGGTCTCGAAATTTATTCAACAAGTAATTCTCCGGTGCTGTTATCCTCTCCGGTGATTGAAATTTGTTTATCAAGGTCAATAAGGTCGACGGCGAGGCTTACGTGAAAGTAAGGAAGGGGAAGATTATCCATGGGTACGAGCTTAAAGTCTCTTTATCCTAGGAAGGTGAGGCGAAGGATTCCGAAGGAAAGACCCTGTTGAAGGACTTGGTGGATATGCGGTATATCTCCGATGAGAATGCCGATAAAGATCCCGAGATTAGGTTTTTCGGTCAAGGATGAGGGGCTGATCGGGAAGACCTTAAAGGAGGCGATAGTGTCCAAGGGGAAATCGATTATTCCGGAGAAGGTTAGGGTTTATGTGGAGACCATGGCGAAAGGAGATCCCTGCAGGGAAGAGTTGGAATCTAAGAAGCTAGCGCCGAAATCGGTAGCGGCTGGAGCAGCTATAGTGGCGGTGGAAAAGTCTGGTGCTTCCCCGACTATATATGTTGCTGCGGAGACTAAGGTAGTGAAGGAGAAGAAGAAGCCGAAGACGAAGGAAGGGTTGAAGATGATAACTATGACTGAGAAGTTTGATTGTATAGCTAAGGATTTCTATGAGAACTTAATGAACGAGAATCGTTGGAAGACGAAGCAGAGCAATTTCGTTTACAGAGCAATAGAGATTTTATTACGGTTACAATCGGTTTGGGAGGGTCTTTCGGGTTAATTTTGTCATGGTTTTAATTTCGTTTACGGTTTGTAATTCTAATTAACCTCCGTTTAATAAAAACGTTAAAAGTCAACAGAAAATCAATATTACGTGGTTACAACTCGAGAAAAAAAGTTTATGGGGTTAAACCTTGTGTTTGAAAAACCGGATAGTTAGAGACTTAATCCATACTTTGGGTGGAGGAACACAAAAATATCTTTTAGGCTACAAAACGTTTACAGACTTAGCAACAGGTTTGAACTTTGAGGCATTTCTGCGATTTTGCTTCACAAAGATATCTTTTAGGCTACCGAAACAAAGCCTCGTCTCTCTCTTGAGTCTGTTCAAGTAAAACATCAAGTCCAGAAGGCATGGGAGATCATCAGAAGGATCTAGACGATGACGTATTCTCCTTCTTCACCACTCCCAACGATTTCGACTTATCCTCGGCGACGGCAACTCCGTCCACGCTTTTCAACCGTTGTTCATACTCCTCGTCGTCTTCCTCAGGCGACGAATCTCACCCTTCCGGTCCTTCCGTTGACGACAGCAACAAACGCATCGACTACATGATCCAATTTCTCGACCGGAGGCTAAGCGAGGACGGCAATTTCGACGGGATCGGACCGGAGAACGACGGTGGTTGCGCCGATTCTCTGCCGGAATTCGTTGGGAAGTGTGGCGGAACCGGGATCTTTAAGGTTCCGATTAGGTCTGCAGTACATCCAAATCGACCGCCGAGTCTCGAGGTGAGACCTCATCCGCTAAGGGAAAGTCAAATTGGACGGTTCGTGAGGACGATGACGAGTACTGAGAGACAATTGTGGGCTGGAGGTGAGGACGGTGGATTGAAGGTATGGGATTTCAATGAACTGTACGGAAGCGGAAGGGGATTAGAGGTGGAGGATACGGCGCCGTATAAGGAGACTTCGGAGATGGAGATTGGGTCTTCAGTTGTTTGTATGATTGGTGATGAAGGTAGTAGAGTGGTTTGGAGTGGGCATAGAGACGGGAGGATTAGATGTTGGAAACTGAGAGATGACCATGTCATTGAAGAAGCCTTGTCGTGGCAAGCTCATCGTGATCCGGTGCTCTCTATTGCTATCTCGGCTTACGGTGAGTGTAAAGTTCCTATTTTTTCTTGCTTAGACATTTTAGCAATAGGCGAATCAATAGGCAGAAAGGGAAGTAGTAACATAGTCTTTTTTTTTTTTGGTCAACAGTAACATAGTCTTTTAAGATGAAAGAAAAACGATTTTAAATGTCAACATCGAGTTTCTTATTGTGGATAATTGGTTGGTTCTGTTCTGATTGTTATGCTGACGAATACCATTTTTTTTGGTTCCTCTAGTTCCACTAGACAAGCTGGCTAGAGTGTCCATTTAGTAGCTTGGTACTAATATAAACAGGTTATAGAGTCTAGAAACTATCCTTCTTGTAATTGCCGTTTATGACTCTGGTCATTATCTTTCCTCATTCCAGCGTCCAACATACCTACCTGGTGTTAAGGAAAAAAATTGGCTTCTTTTAAATGGCTAATATGTAGTGAGAAATCAAGATTACTGACGATTCTTCTAGTTCATTTTTTGTCCATTGTTTCACTTTATAATGTTACCTACTATATTGGGCGGAACTTTCTGTAATTGATCTTCCTTGGGTGGATAGATGATCTGGTTAAGTTAGAATTTGACTGCCAATTGGTATCTCTATTTCATCCTCTTTTGGTCAAATTTGGAGCAATTGCAGAATGTAAATGAACTATTGCACCCTCACGGATGATATAAATAAACCTTCTCTCATGACACAACTTTTTTTTTTTTAAATCAATTATCTAGGAGATATATGGTCAGGGTCTGAGGGCGGCTCTCTTAAAGTTTGGCCCTGGGATGCTCTTGGGAAGTCTCTTTCTTTGACGATGGGAAAAAGGCACATGGCTGTGTTATCCGTAGAGAGATCGTATATTGACCCTAGGAGCCAGACTTCGGTCAATGGTTTTGCTAATACATTAACGTCGGATGTTACGTTCCTGGTATCTGATCACACCAGGGCAAAAGTATGGAGTGCTAGTCCCCTCACGTTTGCTTTGTGGTAAGATGGATACTCGTTGTTATCTGCTGATCTCCAGAATATCGCAGCATTACTACAATAAACTTAATGACAATTGTCTACTTATTTTCTACCATTTGTTGTGTCAAATGAATCTGTAGTTTTTCACTTGCTAGCCACAACCATAAAGTTTACCTGTATAACTTTGTGATTTTTTTTTGTGAATTCTGTTTGTTGATTTCATGGCAGGGATGCTCGCACAAGGGATTTAATCAAAGTATTCAATATTGATGGGCAGCTCGAGAATCGTAATGACATGTCTGTATTTCCTGATTTTGGGACTGAAGAAGAAGCAAAGATGAAGATTGCAACTTCTTCAAAGAAAGAGAAAACTCAATCTTCTATTGGTTTCTTTCAGCGGTCTCGTAATGCCTTTATGGGAGCAGCTGATGCTGTTCGCCGTGCTGCAGCAAAAGGAGGTTTTTGTGATGATGGTAGGAGAACTGAGGCCATGGTCATATCAGCCGATGGACTTATTTGGACTGGAACTGCAAACGGTGCAGTTATGCGATGGGATGGGAATGGTAATTGCTTGCAAGAGTTCTCATACCAGTCCACTGGTATTCTCTGCATGTTCACTTTTTGTTCTCGGCTGTGGGTTGGTTATTCCAATGGAATTGTTCAGGTATTGGACCTTGAGGGAAAGCTGCTCGGAGGATGGGTGGCTCATAGCGGTCCTGTAATAAAAATGGCTATTGGTGGTGGGTATTTGTTTACACTTGCTAATCATGGAGGTATCCGAGGATGGAATGTTACTTCTCCAGGGCCCCTTGACAATGTATTGCGGGCTGAGTTGGTTGGGAAAGAATTTTTATATTCAAGGATTGAGAATCTGAAAATATTAGCTGGTACATGGAATGTTGGAGAGGGTAGAGCATCAACCGACTCACTTGTATCTTGGTTAGGCTGTGCTGCAACTGGAGTTGAGATCGTTGTTGTTGGACTGCAAGAGGTTGAAATGGGTGCAGGAGTTCTTGCAATGTCTGCAGCAAAAGAATCGGTAAGTTGTTGTTTACCTACTAATACGCGGGGAAGATGTATTTCATAAGGCGTCTGCCACTCTTCTGGCTGATGCACCACCTATCCTATTTAAGTTATGGAATGACTTTCTTTCAGAAAAAGTAGACAATATGAACAGAATCTGGTTAACTGCCTCAATGGATGCACATGCGCACGTTCTTTTTTTCATTCTCTCTCTGTTTTAGGGGCTAAGGTTTATACTACGAGCTATGAGCCTACCTGTAAATTGCGCTTTCTTAACTCTGTTTTGTCGAAAATGCAGGTGGGACTTGAGGGTAGTCCACTTGGTCAGTGGTGGATGGATATGATCGGGAAAACTTTGGATGAGGGTTCATCGTTTGTTCGTGTTGGCTCTAGGCAGCTGGCAGGGTTGCTCATATGTGTGTGGTTAGTAACTTTTTTATAATGTCACTTATGTCTGTTCATTTTTATTGAGACAATTTATCTTTATTGTTGAAGCATATCCCATGTTATTTATGCTCATCTGGTTTTTAATTCACAAATGCCAAATGTTTTCTTTCTAAATACCAGCGTAGGAATAATTTGTTAGTATGAATTATCTTACTTCAGATTTCTTTGATTTTTTGGTTTTCTTAAAATATTTGGCGCTACAGCTAAGGAGAGAGAATAAAGATTCCGGTGTTACTTATCCCGCCTGTGTTCTCTCCGGGGATTTTTTTAACCAATTTCTATCCTGTATACTTTCCCTCTGGGGCATTTGTTTTCTATTTCACTTGCTAGTATTGAATGAACTTGATAAGTTTATAGTCTTATAAAGGAACTACATTTTTCAGGGTTAGAAATGACCGTAAGCCTCATGTGGGAGATGTTGACGCTGCTGCGGTTCCTTGTGGTTTTGGACGAGCGATTGGTAATAAGGTATGACGCCGTATTGGCTATATTTGCTCACGAACATCATCAACACTAAATATAGGGGGTTATCTTAACCATTGTGTTAACTTTTATGGTTCTTGTCCAATTTCCATTTCTTTATCATCTTATGTCTATAATTACAGAACATATTTGTCTTTTTAGGGAGCGGTAGGTGTGCGACTCAGAATGTATGATCGAGTACTGTGCTTTGTAAATTGCCATTTTGCTGCACACCTAGAAGCTGTTAACCGGCGGAATGCTGACTTCGACCATGTTTATCGAACAATGGCCTTTTCACGCCAGTCTAGTTTACTCAATCCAGGAGCTGGTATACTCCGAAATATATTTGTATCATGCTCTGTTACCTACTTGGCTTGTCGTTTTTGGCCTATTCATTGGTCTCTCTTGTTATTGGTCTCCTCCATTGCAGCTGGTGCTTCATTTGGTGTCTCAGTGCCTCGTGGTGGAAATGTATGTATTTCATTATCTTGTTATAGTTGCTATCATTTTCTATCAGAGACTGTATTGTGTAATTTCTTCAAAAAGTCTAAGAGCTATATTTTAACAGGCTCTGGGCGTCAACACAGTTGAAGCAAGGCCTGAATTATCTGAGGCAGACATGATCGTATTTCTTGGAGATTTTAATTACCGCTTGGATGATATAACTTATGATGAAACACGGGATTTCATTTCTCAGAGATGCTTTGATTGGCTAAGAGAAAAAGACCAGCTGCATGCTGAAATGGAAGCTGGGAATGTTTTTCAAGGAATGCGTGAAGCAATTGTCAGGTTCCCTCCAACATACAAGTTTGAAAGGCACCAAGCTGGTTTAGCAGGTCAGTGATGTACTTCGGGTAACTTTCCATGTTACAAACCTTTCCTAAGAGAGAGTAGAATTGACAGTATTATGAATTGTGAACATCCCAGTTTTTCTCTGCTAGGTAGGTGGCCTGAGATGCGGAAACGGTATTTGAACTTTAAAGCTCTGTTTCTGCAGGATATGATTCTGGGGAAAAGAAGCGGATTCCTGCCTGGTGTGATAGGATTCTATATCGTGATAGCAAGAATCAGTTGGGAGCTGAGTGCAGTTTGGATTGTCCAGTGGTGTCTTCTGTATCACAGTAAGCTTTATGTACAGTAGGTTTCCGATTCAGTTCACAGTAAAAACTAGAAAGCATACTAGATACAGGATCACCTTATTTTCCGTATGTTTAATATATCAGTAATCGATGATGAATAGTCTGTCAGTCCTCATTTTCTATAACAAGTTATTAGCTTACGATTGTTTTCTTCTCTTTCAATTCCTTCAGTTCTGGTACTTTGATTGCAATATTTATCAACCATTTAGATGTTGTCGGAGGCCTAATCTGCCTATGAGGACTCAGTAAGAGACATTATGTAGCTTGCAGTTTTTTGGTGACTTGTTTTAGAAAATTGGATACTGTATCTGCTTTTTTTGGTTTAGAGTCATTGAGATACAGATTTGAGTAATTCATGCTTTTACTTGACCCTTTATAATAATATGATTCTAAACCTAAAATTGAGCAAGGAATAAAACTTGCAATTCTTTGTTTTTTTTAAGGTATGATGCCTGCATGGATGTGACAGACAGTGACCACAAGCCTGTGCGCTGTGTATTTAATGTCAAGATTGCCCGGGTCGATGAATCAGTAAGGAGACAAGAATTTGGGAACATCATAAACTCGAATAAGAAAATCAAGGTCATGCTTGGAGAGTTAAGCAAGGTTCCAGAAACAGTTGTCAGCACTAATAATATAATTCTTCAAAATCAAGAATCAACGATTCTGCGCATGACGAATAAGAGCGAGAAGAACATTGCTTTCTTTAAAATAATTTGTGAAGGTCAATCTATCATCGAGGAGGATGGTCAGGCACACGACCACCAAGCAAGAGGCTCGTTCGGATTTCCCCAGTGGCTTGAGGTTAGTTGTACTTTCACGCTTGCAGTTTTTTTTTTTTTGTTTTTTTCCCATTCTTCTGTTTTCTACGAAACAGCAATTAACTCGCACCTCCTAAAAGTATCTTAGTCGGAAAGTATGCTTGTTCTTTTTGATTTCGAGGAGCTTATAGTGTTAAATTCGCAAGTAGTTACTACAATGATAAACTAAAGATTACGATTGAGATCATAGCTGCGGTTCTTTTTTTTTTAATCCTAAATCTTCTGACTAGTCGCCCTGGCGTATATCATGTCGTGGGTCTTTGAGTTTCCTTGGAATGGATTTCACTAAATCCTTATTTTCTTTAAACAGGTATCTCCAGGAACGGGGATAATCAAGCCAAACCAAATAGCTGAGGTTTCAGTCCGTCTCGAAGACTTCCCAACAGTAGAAGAATTTGTAGACGGTGTTACTCGGAACTCGTGGTGTGAAGACACAAGAGACGAGGAAGTCATATTGGTCGTCGTGGTGCGCGGAAGGTTCTCGACGGAAACAAAAAACCATAGAATCCGTGTGCGTCACTGCCCTCGTGCCCTCGATAGAACGAAAACGTCGGGACAAGTAAACGCTCTTCATCGATCTAATTATGAACAGCTAAGCAATACACTTGATGTGGTTGAGCAGTTAAGGAACTTGCACAGCCCATAGAAGAAGAGCCAATTCTCTCTCGGAGAGGTGTTATGGAAGTGTACAGTGAGATGAAAGCAACGTTCTCCATGTGTCTTGAGTAATTTGTAACTTGTCATTCTAATGGAAAAGTTTGTATGAAGAAAAAATGATTAGCTTCTTACGTTTTTTTTTTGTTTGTTTAGAGGCTAATATGATGAATGGATGTGTAATGTAACTCTATTGTTTCTGTATGATACCTGAAGTAATGAATTTGTATTTATATTATTAAGTAATACCACTAAATGGACCATGATTTTTTTGGGGTCAACAAATGACCATGATTTGTAATTTAATATAACTGAATCTATTTTAAATTATCCACTATTAATCAATTTTGTATTAATTACATTTAAACCAACTGTTATTGGATTATAGATTTGTTAGATGTAATTTAAAATTAATGGTGATATTTAATATCCATTTGATTTTATTAGATTTGACTTATCATGGATTGTGATGTTATCTAGGTGATTGATACGCATGCATGCACAAATATTATATTAATTTTATATTATTTGGAAGTTGACTAAATTATTTGTTCGTTTTGTATGTCAAAACTAGCACCCCGGCAGAAGGTTTGTCAAAGGAAAATATCATGTTTAAATGAAGGAAATGTGTTGTTCTTTTTACTAGACAAAAATATTTTTAAAATAGGTGTTGTTAATTTAGGTTAGTTTTCCATTGTTTGTAAATTTAGTTCATCTTGTGTAATCTTAGTAAATATTTTTTTTTAGATCACATAGATCATATATTGTTATCAAAGATCCTAAAAATGTTGAAGATTTATCTAATTATTAAATTTGAAAAGATAGTCATCAATAATTAATCAAGTCATTCCATATAAAACTATGAATGTCAATATTAGAGATATATGGTGTTGTATATTTATTTATTAGTAATAAAGTGATAAAAACTTATTTCAAAACATATGACAAAACAACTAATAAATTATATTTTTAAAAAATACTTTTAAAGAATTGATAATATTGCAATAAACAAGCTAATATGTTTAAAAAATACTTCGAACAAAAGCTAAAAATATTCTAATCAAAATATAAAATTCGGAGATTAAATTTTTGGCTAATCATTACTCTTTTCATTTTGTTAACAACAACATTTTGAGGATCGAAAATATCATGGACTAATGAATTTGTTCATATGTATATTTACATGTGCAAAAATTTTGGAATATATAAACCGAGATATGGAAGTTATTATAATCTGTAATTTAATAATAATTGTTATACTATTGAATTGAGTAATTACCTTTATGCAAATCAAGAAATCCAAATTGTATAACACAAATGATTGGAACATCATGCTTGCAGTTTGCCCAAATAATTGAAAAATTGGTAGCAAAATCACATACTTACATATTAGTCATCTTGTATGGTAAAATATCACTCTGCAATTAAAGTTTAAGATTAGTATATAATAAATCAATGAACTAAAAAAATGTTAAATATTCAACAACATATAAAATAGAGCACTTATATATCTAATATGCTATCCATCAAATCAAAATTAATTTTTTTTTCCAATTCTATTGTGCTGAGTCAAGATACCATGCTTGTTGGATACCAACATTAATAACTCTTGCGAAGACTTCTAACAAAAATATATAAAATAATTTTATAATTCGGTACAAATTAATAAATGGATATTAATTTGTAACTATAAACACTGAAAATAACCTTACCAAAACATGTATTAATTTTGTGTTCGGCCCTAAATTTTTTATCGAATGTGACAAAATTGAAGTAAAAATTATCAATCCAACCGAGAACCCTCCGAAGGTATGTTTCCTCGATAAACAAAATTTCTAAAGGATAGCTGTTTCGAGAAGAAAAATCGTACGTAAACGAACCTTAAATGTTTTTATGATTATTGTATTATATTCAGTAATCAAAATCGTCCAAGATGGTTGCCATAATCTATGAGGAATTATTGCATGAATTTTAGAACCCTGCGAGAAAAATAAATTCTATAAAGAGACGCAAAATAAATATAGTCTGCGTTGAATCTTAACAACATAATATAGATTAATTGACAAAAATTTCACACTAACTCATTCATCAACCAATATGAGGTCGATCGTTGGGATTAAAGGGGAAATAAACTTGTTCCACTTTCTAGGAATTCGAGTTTTGATTCGCCATATATAAATAAACACTGTAAATCAGTAATATTGGCTAATTTTCTGTTATTAAGACACTCTGACTTTTTTGAATCCAAGATATCATAGTTATGATTTGCAGCTTATGCAACTTATATATATTGATGCGTTAGATCTAGATTAGTAATTAAAATATTAATATATTATAGATTATTTTCAGATCTATAAAATTATATTTCTTTATTTATCAATGAATATATAACTTAATATTTGCTATAGGAAAGTAAGTTGAGAACTTTTCGGAAATAAATATTTTAAATAAGTATCTGTGTATTTGAATCTACATTTAGATCCCTAAAATATGAAATATTATCCGCGCCGTTAATAATTAACCGAGTTTGAAATCTATACTTATATTTAAAGTGATTCAGTTTATCTAAAAATGTATTCGTTATTCCATTACATATACTTTGATGTATTTTACCAAATGATAATGAGAAGGATATTGTAGTATATAACATAATACAATAATTGTCATTTTTATTAAAAAAAATATTAAGGACATAAAATATAAATTTATTTCTTTTATGGTAGTAAATTAGTCAGTACTGTAAGACAATTATAAAACCACTTAATAATAACAATCAAATCCAATAGTCACGACAACCAAATAAAATAATATACGAAAATACCATCACAAATTTAAAAAGAAAGTAAATTAAATTATCTTAAGATTATTTCGTTCTCTATTATTCTACATTCGACTCCTTTAATTCTTTAGAAAAGCCACTTATACCTGCAATTGATCGAAACAAATCATTAAATAAAACCTTAACTCTGATGATTAATATTTGTAGGAATTATATAATTAAAACTTACATATGATAGTCCCACTTTTTAATGTGCATAATTTCATTGTCGATTAACGCTCCAATAAACTCATCAACAGACGTGACAATTTTTTTTTTCTATTATTAATGAGTATATTTTTAATATAATTATTATTTAATGCCTAGTAAATAAAAGGAAAAATTGTCATAAAAATCACCAACATTCAATTTTCGGCATTTAAAACATCAATTTTGTACCCGACCATTTAAAGCATCAAGTTATGGTTGGCCTTATGATTTAATCTTATCTTATGTTGACTAAGCCGAATTAGTCACAAAACGACGCTCCACAGGATTTTAGATTAGTCAAAACGGCTTCGTTTTGTGACTAATTCGGCTTAGTCAGCATAAGTTTAAAATTAAATCGTAACCATAACTTGATGCTTTAAATGGCCGAGTCCAAATTTGGTGTTTTAAATGCCCAAAAATTGAAAGTTGAGGATTTTTATGACCATTTATATTTATTAATAATAGATATTATGGTAAAAGAACCTTGAATGCCATCAATTTTACAGAAACACATAATGCAATAGAATCATGAACATGTTTGATTGTCCTATATAATTTCTTTGCATGGTTGCCAAACATAAGACATGTAATGATATTGCCACTACACTTAAAGGAATGTAAATATATAATAATAATGAGATATATAAGAAAAAAACATAACATATATGATTAGTGATCTATATATATCTTTCATCAATAAGTTGAAATCTAATCTTGAATGAATTTGGACCAACTTTATGAATGACTTCCAAATCCTCAAACCCTTAGATTAAACCAGTTACATCTATGTGATATTAAAGAATAAATTTAATAGTGTGTCATATTATATCAAATATCTATTCGAAACAACATAAAGAACGGCTCACCGATCAAGGATGTGTTATCTTTTAATTGAATATCTTCAAATTTGTGAATTCACAAAATAACCTTTTGGCAAACCATCAGGCGGGTGGTCAAAGTTTTATGTTTGAAAATAATATTTAGTGGATGTTTAGTTGTTCGATTAATACCCATTTGAAGCTGAATGAAGTTGGAAAGGTAGAATGATTCGATAGTTTCGGCAAACAAAAGATCATATTGTAGTTTGGTCGGGGTATTCAATTTTAGGGTTTAGGGTTTACAGCCTTGAAAAAATGACAATCTGAATCGAGAGTTAAAACATTATTTAGAAAAACAAATTTATATTTGTTTGAATTTAAATGAAGACTAATATATTATGTACCAAAAAACTCTTCATTAATATTATAAAATATTACTATCAAGCTGAAAATTATTTTGGATTCGTCAGCCAAAATCAAGAAATATGTTTGTTTCATATACCCATATGTAATCCATTTACGCACTGTAGTGACACAAATAGTAGGATTAACCTTTTGAAATGATAATTCTTTAATGGAACGAAATTGACATTAAGGAAATGCCTCGCAATTCAAGACAAAATAGTTATAGGGCTTTACTTTTTAGGAGAGATGATAACATGCACAGTTGGGTATTCTATACTTGTATATATAGAATGTTATAAGTATTCCTAAGGTTTTCAGCCAAAGACGTTGCATTGAATTTACCTAAATTGGTAAATGAAAACATATTAATATATTGATTACTTGTTTGAATTTTCTTAAATATGATCTTAACATATAGTGTGTAACAGCTTGGTTAGTTATAGATATTGTAGCTAATAGTTGTGATTCATGATATACATGATTCAATTCTTAATAGACTTTAGTGGTATTTATTTAAGATTTTTTGTTTATTTTAGATTATATACGATATTTGTTATATTAAAGTACACAACTCTGAACAATTATCAAAAGTTTGTTCCACAATGTTAGAAATAAACTAATGTATTTGAGTTCACTAAATTTAGCAAATCATAAATTTATATTTGTGTGTGTGCAATTACAAACGTAAAATTTCATCGGAGGTGGCGGCTATGAACGGTGGTCATGATGACCTATGAAGTTAGGAATCTAAAAATATACTAAAAGATCATAGAAAGAGGGACTCCCGTTTAAGTTTATTAAAAACTCTATAAAAAAATTCTGAATATTAAACGAAATTACTTGACGCATAAATAAAATAGTAGACCACATAATAATTAACTGGGAAAGATGAGATTATTGTACATATATCAAACAAAAGAAGAACAAAAAGCAAGATAAACGAAAATATTCATAAAAACATAAACAAAGTTCCTCAGTTCCAAAGTGAAAATTCATAAAGTAAATAAGTTTAAAGCTATTTAGAAATGAAATAAAATATATAAATAAGTTGGTCCAGATTATACTTTAACATAAATGAGACTTAGAGTACCTGAGAAAAAAATCATATTAAAAAAATAACACATAAGACCTCCCAAAAAAACATAAACATCTATACTAGAAAAATGATGAGGTGTTCGATAAATATATCTAGACCAAGTCCCAGATGTCTTGAACTTCATACGCATCAAAACGTATGTTAGAAACTCGTTGAATAGCCTCCACTCTCACCAACCCTAATCGATAAGAAATCTTAATTATTGGTCATTTACACTAACTGAAACAAATGTACAAACGATTGGAAATTTCATCATACCACCACTGTTTTTGATTTTTGACGATATTAAAGCATTAGAATAAGTAGAACAATATCTCATTACTACTTTTGGCCCACGTCTTCACCAACCTAACATCAAGATTCCCATTGACCACACAATCCAATGCATTGTGTCTGCGAATATTAACTAAAAGTAAGCTTTCATACATTGTAAGAATGTTCTACATGAAATAAATGGAATATTTACTTACAATAAATCTCTAATTTGAAATTTTACATAAAGAATCCTCCAATAATTTTTGTCCCGATACTTTGTAAAATCCACTGTATCTCCCCGAAGCCATCAATTCCAAGCACAACACCAACCAAATCTATATCTCACAAAACACCAACAAAATCCATAAGCAAATACTAATAAATAATGAAGTCACGTAAAACTAAAAAACTACTATACTGATTGGATAACTGCAAGTTATAATGCCGTTTGAAACGTCATGTATAAGCTTAAAGTTAAAGCAGTGATTGCCATTAGGGAATAGAGTTCTCTAGATGACACTCGAACTGATTCAACAAAAAGAAAATAAACAGTCTGTCAAGCGGCCTAATGTTGGCCTATCAAGGATACGAACGTTATCCCATTGAACCCACTGGCCCTCAGATTCCACCAGCTACTCAAATATTCCCACATAATCATCCCACATTTCTCCTTCTATCCTTTGGCCGTATTGTTATAAAGTATAGGATGAAATAATTAATAACTATTAGTAACATCAAATATTTAAACTTATTGTTCTATTATAAAGATAATATGTTCGTCCACCAAAAGTAGTTTGATGGTTTTGCCGGTGAAGATCTCTTGACACATCCAAAACTGAAGGACTTTCAATCTCAAACTCCATTTCGTTAACGACTTGTTGATCTCCGAAAGGAATTGGTATTGCCTTTGTGTCATTATTTTTTTTGCAATAAATTTCCGTAAAGAGAAAATATGGAAGTCGATGAGGAAGTTAAAGTTAGAAGCGTTTCATGTTTGTCTGCGGTTTGAAATAAATACTCACTCACGATAATAGAAAATCAAGCTAGTTTTTTTTTCATCTTTTTTATTTTAACAAAAATTAAAAATTTATGTAATACTATTTAATATAAAATTCAGATATATTAATGGAGAATATCGGAATGTGTAATTTATATTTATTATGTGTCAGTCACCAAATAAATATGTAAACCTATTCATAAAAATTTATTAATATGTATTAATTTTTTAATATTCTATTCGACAATTAAGAAAACAGTTTCACGCCAATAAATTCGGTTTGTACATGTTAATCTCATGTCTTAACTATATTAGAAATAAATAAAAACGTAGGTTGATGTCAACCACATTTCATTTATATAAAAATGATATTTGTTGTAAAAATAAAATGATATTTATCTTAATGTGAAAATATTAAATTAGGATCCTAGTGTGATTAGGATCCTATTATCTTATTAGTGTTAAAAACGATTTAAACATAATTTTATTCAAAACATGATAAATAAATATATAAGTTTTTTTTTGTTTTTTTATAGATAATTCATGAACAATTACATTACATAAAACAATAATTAAATGGAAACCATAAAATGAAAGCATATTTCCATTATTTATATAGTTAATATAATAAATATATGTACAAATCACATTAATAAGTAACACATATTATCCAATAACTGCATGAAATCTAATTAGTTATCAAAATAAAATATAATTTCGTATTAAAAACACCAATTAAATGATTCCAACCAAACCCTCAGCTCAAAACCTTGCATAAAAGGCAATTATTGAAGATTAATATACTCTTTTATAGATATTCAATCTATTTAGATCTTATTTTTCACGAAACATCTAGGTGAGACCTTATTTTCACTAAACAACCCAAAATGATCTCTTTCACAAATGTCAGTGCCTTGAACCCATAGCGTGATGACTGGAGTATATTCGTGAAGATTTTACAGAAATGGCCCGAAGAAAAATCAGCTAGAGGTCAGTGAATCCACCTCATACTTACCGACGTCCATGTATTCAGTTAAATATACATTAGTTTATATTACAACATATCTCATAGTTATCAATGCAAGCTCTTAAAAATAC
The DNA here is from genome assembly GCA_030180135.1 of Orychophragmus violaceus. Taxonomy (NCBI): domain Eukaryota; kingdom Viridiplantae; phylum Streptophyta; class Magnoliopsida; order Brassicales; family Brassicaceae; genus Orychophragmus; species Orychophragmus violaceus. Next base: position 64,170,756 of record CM058232.1, on the reverse strand, counting down.
TCTTTACAAACCGTGGACATTTTTTTCTACGTAATATACATGTAATATACAGAGCACCAAAATTCAAGCAAACAATACGGGGTTATAAACTAACCAATAAGTTTAGAGGTCAAGTTCACAAAGACCACTTGATTGTTTTGAAGTCTTTTAACCTAGTTGCTCAAACACAACCATATCGGGCAACTAAACAAACTTACATAATGGAGTTAATAACTCAACAGAGATAAGAGAAACATGTTATAGAAATGATGATTTTTTTTTTTTTTGTATTTTTCCAAAGATCCTATTTTGAAAAGGGAAACCCCTGATCAGTATTCGTTGGTAAGATTTCTATACATAATAAAATAAGAATAAAGCAACATATTTTTCTTACAACATATTTCTTTATTTAGACCTTATAGACACAATATAATCACACTCCTATTTCAAATTTGATCTTACAGATGAAAAGTAAGAGCCTTATTTATTTTCACTATAATATATAATTATTTTTATAGATAGGGAGTTATAATTTAAGACATTTGTTTAGAGGAAACGTGATATAATTCTTTGTTCTGGGCGACATGGCAACCAACTCAATTGTGACTGGGATATATTCGATGGAGACCTAGTTGAATGTGTACTAAGATTTTGGAAAATCATATACACATACATAATGAATATATATATATATATATCATTACATATATGGAAAAAATACTAACAACAAAATATATATGTTGTTAAACCAATTTTTTTATGGTTTCCAGATGTTGTCATAGTTTGCAACAAAGAGGGGTGCAGTGAGATACTGACCAACGGACACGACAATGAATTTGAGTAATCTCGCTACTGAAGCAAGGTTCATGATATTTTTTTATGCATTGTCTTTTTTTTTTTTAATTTAAATTTGGTACTCCTTTTCATAAAATGTATCAGTTTTTTTTATGGAATCATAAATCGGAAACACAAATAAATTAAAAGTTAAATGAATGCACAAAAATCACAAATTTATTAAAACATATAACCAAATCAGTAATCTAAAAATTGCATTAAAATTAATACCGCGATCAAAATATGGTCTAGATTAAAAATCCAACAAATAAAAAACTTAAGGAATCCAACACAACCTTTTAAAAAAGTCTGGAAAAAGATATGATCATAAAACAAAATAAATTTGAAAATAAGGAACACATGAAATCATAAAGCTAATATAATCTATGACCCTCCTCATCATCACTAGACACTTTGAGTTGTTTTGAACTGGAAGACTTGTCATCTTCGTTTTTGATAACAACATCCCTTTTCTTAGACACCAAAGTAACTGGCATAGAAAGTGAAGCCTCATAACTTTCATCCAAATTCGTGAGCATAAGCGAATGAGATACAAAACCTCAGATGAGTTTGCAAGCATGAGTAGAGGCAGATCATGTATAAAAAGAATAAAATGACTAATAATTGTCAATTCAATCACATATATATAGACAATTAGTCAACTTAATACATGATCAGTTTCAGAAAAAAACTGATTAACCTTGTATTGATCATCCCAAATTAGTGTCACAACAAATGGTTGGTTCTTGTTCTTTCTATTATCGTCAGAAGTGTGATTTTGAATAATTTTTTTTTACCGAGCAAATCGGAAAGACATTGTGGTACAGCCGATGAATCTTCAAACTATAATTAATATTATAATAAATTAAATGATTATCTAAATAAAAATCAAATCGAGCCGATAAATAGTAAGAAATATTTCTAAAGACTAATACCTCAACAAATTCTTTCACCAAGTCATTTGCAGGGATACCGAGCAGATTTTCACCCATTTGATCATTTGTTTCTGCAGAACTGTCTTTGACACGAAGACATATATACTACCTACACAATTTGATTCAAGAGAATTTTCTATGAATATTCAATATTAAGTCCATCAAAATATCCTAAAGACTAACACTTAATGTTTGGATCGTACCTTACAACAACATTTGTTCATATTCTCCACATGTTGTACAGTAAAACTCAACGGGTTTCCCATCATCAACATCATCACTTGCATCAAACACCTTCTTGTTGCATGCATTACATGAAGGGTAATACCAATTTTGACTCAAATCAATTGACTCAATGGTGGCACATGTAACACATTTTCCATGCTTTCATAGTTTCATATTTAAAACGCATTCACATTGTAATGAGATTATTATGTAATTTTCAAAATATATAATGTACTCTAACTTCATCATCAGTTACAATCTCAGATGTCGTAAGTCTTTTATTCTTCTTTCCGAAAATCTCATCATATAGACATACCTTTGATGCAAGTGCAATTTGACTGTATTAACTATTCGTAATCATTAGGTTATCTGATGGCAACCTTATAACCCAAAAAAGTATAAAACATTTTTAGTGAGTTATATAAAGATTTTTTTTTTAACTTTAGAAAGTTTAAAATTAAAACTTTACCTTGACCAAAATTTTTTAACGTAGGGCGTGTTTGGATTAATGATAACTTTGGTTGAATTAAATCCGCTGGATATGGACCATTCATCTTCGTTTATAAAAAGAAGATATGGTAAGTTGATGAAATTATTAAATTTCAAGTAAAAAATACTAAACACATAATATGAATGTTATACTACAAATAAATAACATTGATAAGATTTTCAATTTGCAAACCTAATGACAAGATGATTTCAGCCCCACAATGTACACTTTAAACGCAAAATTGCATTAAAATTGAAAACTTGTTGTGTATATTCACCCCCACAATGTACACTTTAAACGCAAAACTCTGTTAATAAGAGTGTTAATATGAATCAAATTCAAATTCAAATACAAATAATATAAAACACGATATATATACTTAAAATTTCATCTCAAGGTTCAATCATTTAGTATTACTTCCATTTTTTTCTTAACATTATCTGGTGATGATAAAACAACAATTTGAGTCTGCAATAATTTTGTTTTTAAAAAAAATGAATCTATGGTAAATATAAATTTTATTTGAATAATAAGGTTATAGAAAACTACAATGAGTAAAAAAATGGTATATAACGTGTGAGTCAATTAATAAGGGCTGAAGTTTCCAAACATATGAAATTTCACAAAGGACAGTCTTGAGAAATGGTCATGCATATGAGTCAATTAATGATATCTACAATGAAATTGTTCAAGAAACCGGTCTTCCAGAGAAAATCAATGAGTTGGAATTGTATTTGAAGGAGAGTGTGGAGATACCAAAGCTAATTGACGGTTTAGAGTATGATGTCCTCTCTTGGTGGAGAGTAAACAATCCTAAGTACCCGGTTCTATATGAAATTTCTAAAGATGTGTTCGCAATGCAAGTTTCTCAGTGACATCTGAATCTGCCTTCAGCACCAGTGGAAAGAGTTCTTGATCCTCTAGGAGTTTCTTGACACATTATATGATTGAAGTATTAATGTGTACTGAGCAAAGGCTGAAATGTGATATCAAAATAAATTTAAAAGGATTGACAAGGAAAGAAAACTCCTTGCTGAGATAGACCTTCAAGATGACCTTATGAGAGGTAATTTTCATTCTATTTACATTTGTTCATACAAATTCTGTGAGATACTATTGAACATTGATTTCTAACTTGTGTTATTTTATTAGAGTTTGAAGATACATTCAACTACAAAGGCCATTGTGACTAAGGGAGTATTTCTTTACTTTCTATTTTGTATTACATGTTTTTCAAACTCTACATGACGAAGCATTTTAATGAATTTGATGTAGGCAAGTTGCTGGTATTTTGGGATGAAGTTGTTGGACCGAGTCTCCATTTCCAAGTTGTTTGTTGTGTTTACGGTTAAAGAGTCAAGACCATAAGACTTTTTTTTTGTGTGTGTGTGTGGATGTAGTGCATACTTGCATTGATGATGTCTCCATTGTCTTGTAACTTTTGTTGTATTTAGTACTTCGTAATTCAGTGGCAAGGCTTCATAAGCCAGTTTTGATATGTATTATGCATTTGAACCGTTTGTAATGCTTCGGCTTTGGTTTTATATTTAGAACTTTGCAGATTTGTCTCTCTCTTATTTCATACTTATAAGTTATAACTTGTAAATTTTAATATAATTTGTTAATGTAAAGGTTTGTTCGGTTATTTCACATGTTTATTTTGGTATGTTCACAGGTTTGTTTGGGTATTTTTTGGGTTTCATGTAAATTTTACCCGAAAGTACTTAAAAATATCCACCGTAGTAAAATATCTGGTTTTTACAAGTATGCTACACTAAGACCCGAACCGACCCAGACCCAAGAGGACTCGACCCGAACCTAACCCGTAATTGGTCGGGTCTTTAAGTGGATCCATATTTTGTATACCTGTTGGAACTTGAATCTGTAAGGACCCAACCCGAACCCAACTCGAATACCTGAATGTCCATGGCTAGTCATTACTTATATTTAACTTTGATCCCTTTCACTAACTTTAGTTATGTAGCTATGAAATATTGTAATTGTAGCAGAAATTCCAATTGTTAATATTTGTAAATAAAATAAGGGTTGGAAATGATGATACAAAAGAAGAAATGAATTTTAGGCAAATATATAAAACTTCTGAAGGCCTTATCTTTTAAACATGTCAACATTAAAGACATCACTCTGGCCCAAACTGAAGCCCATCTTATATCTGCCTTATAACCTGGAAAATGACCCCGTATTGAAGAGGATGTGCCCGATATTTAAGTAAACCGCCGAGTTGATTAAGTCAAAGCGGATCACTACGAGATCAGCTCAACAGTCCGGACATCGCGGAGATTGTTCCCAAGATCACTACGAGATATACATGATGAAGAGCTCGTCTAAAAGGCTATTAAAGGAGTTCGAGGGCTTTAATTCAAGGACATTCTTTTTCACATACTTTTTACACATAAACAACTCTACGAGCTCACTGTAAGCTATATTTTGAGACCCATTTTATAATATTCTTTCATTAATACAAGAAAAGTTAAACCCATAATCGTTTTAGATAGTTCTTTGAAGCATCGTGTGATTTTTGAGGTTATATAACTTCAAAAATTCCCCATTTCAAATTAAAAATCTCTACTGTGGATTTCCGGATTTACATTTTGGTGCCGTCTGTGGGGACGATCATAGTATCCTTTATCAAAAAGATCCAATAAAAGATCTCAAAAATTAAATGGGTTCTAAACAAAAAAACTTGCGAGAAGAGGCTCAACACATCCAATCTCAATAGATCCCAAGCAGTTGACCCCACCGGTCGACGCTCCCACGGGACAAGACTTAGCATGCTCTGGAAACGCAACCCAGTCCTCGAGCGTTGTTGCAGATCCGAGCCTACCGAAATCTAACACTACAGCTGGACTCTCCAATGTGGTATGATGTGAGATGCTATGGAGGCGTGATGAGTGATGATCGAATGGAACGAGAAGCTGGCCGATGTCACTCTCTTCTCGTCAAGGGATGATCGGATGATGATTGATGAACTACTGATCTATAAGAACGCTAGAGATAACTGAGGCAGCAAGCAAAAGCCAAGAGATCCGCTCGTCTAAGGGGCAGCCACACGAAGAGAGAGAGATCGAGAAAGCCTTTAGGGTCACATGCAATATCATTAAAAGAATCAAGGTCTTCAAGCATGGATTTATTATGAGAATCTTAGCCTCATCACTTCATAAAAAAATTCAAGGATTCTCATTCAATGGCAATGGCTAAATTGGTGGCAAGAAGACTATTATTTGATTTAGCTAATTTTCCCATTTTTATATAAATGTAAATCATTTATTTTAATGTATTTTATTGTAAAGATCATCTTGTAAGAGCTATAAAAAGCTCAATTGCTCTATTGTAAATAACATAGAAATTTTTGGAAAATAAAAGAGTTCTCTCTTCTAAAGCTTTTATGCTTTGTTTTTTTGTTTCTCTAAGTTGTGTGGATTCTCCTTCTTAGAAAATATTATGAATTTATGTCTTATGTGTGGATTCACTAAGGCTTAGATTCTTGATCTTATCACAAAGGCTTTCGCACCTTTGAGTGGCGATCTTCAATTCACCATCAACTCCATCTAACCATCCATTAAAAAGCCTTGAGAGCGCCTTCGGCCATCAAGATTTTTCCATTCGACCATCGACCACAGATCAAACAGAGAGCGTCTCCGACCAGCTGGGCGACCCGAACAACTATCCACCTCGGATCTTATTGTTGGAATTATGTCCAGTAATCTCTGTACTGTCTCTAGAAAGTAAGAGTATGTCAATGATCAGACATAAGTCATATAATACTGGGGGTCATGATGGCTTGCTAGAGTCCGCTCATGATCTATAAGTCTTGGACTTATTGCCTTTATTATATGATCCCATATGGGTCACACGCCTAAGCTAACAGGAAAATATGGAGGAACGGTGCAGCAGGAGTACGGTAAAAGTGCTAGGCATTTACTGTACTTAGAGAGATTAAAGGGCCTGATTAAATCTAAGGGATTTAATCAGACTGAGACTTGGGCTCAAAAGCCCATGAGAACTAAAAGGGGTTTTAATGAATAAAACTTGACCTAGCTCTCTGATTTTTCTTAGCCTTCTTCGCCTCTCTCTCTCTCTCTGCGCCTCCCTCCCTACTGGTCTAGCAGCCAATTTCCTGAAGTGTGCGTGTGTGAACCTTTGGAGGAGCTGTCTCTTGGTGGTTCTGCTGATCTCTGACAATACCTCTCTAATCCGCTGCATAAATAAGGTATTAGGTGAGATCCCTTTATGTTTCTGCAAGAGAACCTAGATCCAATATGTTTAGGTGAGTTTAATCTGAGAATTAAACCAGGACAAACACTAAACAATCCTTCAGTGGTATCAGAGCCATTGGTTCTATTAGGATTTCTTGTTTAGAATCATGTTTAGGTTGTTTAGAAGTGTATGAATCAATCTATGATAAGAAAACACTTAAGAAACAAAGTTAAAAACCTAAACTAGAAATCGCATGATCCGATCTATATGAATCGGTATGCGTCGGAATGATGATCGCCAAAGGATCACCATGTCCGGATCGTGTGAGGCACGGTGGACCGATCAGCCGAGTGGATCGCATGGATCGATCGAACGATCGCATGGATCGACCCGAGCTTGACCGATCGCGTCCCGTCCCGTCGCCTCTCGTCCGATCGCTCGACCCGAGCCGTCCCGCCATCTCGTCCCGCATCGCTTTCGTGATCGAGAGAAGGCTGTCCCGTCCCACACCGCTGTCGTGATCGAGAGATGGACCGATCGCGGATCGTGTCCCGTCCCGCCTAGGGCTGTCGTGATCGTCAAATCGGTTCGGTTTGGTTTGTGGTTCGGTTTAAAAATAATTAAAATCTTAATCGTCACGGTTTAATAATTACAGACTTAATAAAATTTATTAGATCTGGTTAAACCGTGATAAGAAATCCAAAGTCGAAAAATTGGATTTAGTGCCTAAACCAGTGGTTTTCTAATTTGATTTGGTTGGACCAAATAAATTGAGAAAATCCGGTTTAGTAAATAACCGGTTGACAATTGTGGTCATCGTAGTAATTAATTTTGGTTAGACCAATTTTAATGAACCAGACCGGTTATGTCATTTAATTGGACAATTGGGTTATGTCTTGGACATAGACCAATTCTTGGGCCATGGGCCAAGAAGTTAAAACAATTGGGCCAGTTATTTGAGTCTTTTCTTCAGATTTATTTTAAAATTCATTTAATAATTAAAATTTGATTTTAAAATTAATCAGTTTCCAAAATTTCAAATTAGAAAGTTTCTTAGAATAGAAGTTTCTAGATTTGCATGTTTTGGATATTTAGGAAATTTCTATAGTTAGAAAGTTTCCAATTTTAGGAAGTTTCCAATTATAAAAGTTTCCAAAACAGTAGGTTTCCAAAAATGGAAAGTTTCCAAAATAGTAATCTTCTATTTTGGAATGAAATTTTAAGAAAACCTATAAACCTCAAATAATATCAAGCGTTGGATGTCTTGTCCAGTCTATGTCAGCTGTTGAAACCCATTCAATCGTACACATGGCCTTACAGTGTGAGGGTGTCTATCTTTTGCGTGGGTAAGACAGTTTGTGATTCATTAATGTCATTGGGAGTCCCAGACATTAGTGATTACATGACTGTATAGTCTGGTTTTCTTGACTAGGCCATCGGGAGTCCCGGGCCTTGAGACATCAGAGTGGATTGGGCCTCAGGCCCAGATTCACAACCAAGAGTTATATCACGGATATAATTAGCCGAAATAGGGCTTACCGATATAAGCTAAGGTTGGGTGACGGCCAGTGGCCCACTTTGATCTTAGTTATATGTGGATCAAGGAATCATTATATTCTTTTGAGGATAACTAATGTTATTGAATATAATGCGAGTTTACTCATATTGAACATATAAACTAAAATCCTTTTTATCTTAAATTTCAGCAATGACTACAACAAGCACACAAAACACATTCTCAATCCGGTCTGTTCTCGACAAGGAGAAGCTGACTGGAACGAACTTCCTGACGTGGTCAAGGAACTTGAGGCTGGTCCTCAAGCAGGAGAAGAAGGAATATGTCCTTCGTGATCCCCTCCCCGAGAGGCCTCCTAACAATGCCGCCAGGAATCTGCATAATGCTTGGGAAAAGCATTCGTCAGATGAAAATGATGTCTATTGCCTGATGTTGGCGACCATGACTCCTGAGCTGCAAATGCAGTTCGAGAGTGTGCTGTCGCCCATCGAGATAATGGCAAGCCTGAAATCGCTTTTTCAGGAGCAGGCAAGGACTGAGAGGTTCCAGACAGTTAAGAACCTCTTGGACTGTAAGATGGCTGCAAATGCGGCAGTGAGTCCTCATGTCTTGAAGATGATGGGTTATCTCGATCATCTTCAGAAAATCGACTGCCCTATCAGCCAGGAACTTGCCTGCGACATCATTCTGCAGTCTTTACCTGCAAGCTATGATCAGTTCATTCTGAACTTCAATATGCATGGCTTGAGTAAGACATTGCCTGAGCTTCACGGAATGCTCAAGACTGCAGAGCCCAACTTGAGGAAAGCCAAGGACCCCAACGTGCTTATGGTGCAAAAGGGCAAGGGCTTTAAGAAATCCTCTGCCAAGGACAAGGGAAAGGCTAAGGCTGTTCAAGTCTCGGACAAGGACACGCCAAAGACCAAGCCCAAGTCCAAGGCTGGGCCTACTGACATCTGCAGGTTCTGTAAAGAACCGGGGCATTGGAGGAGAGAATGTAAGAAATTCCTGGAAGGTCTAAAGGAATTGAAGAAGAAGACTCTGGAGACTTCTTCATCAGGTATTTTTGTTATAGAAGTTAATACAACTACTTCTGATAATACCTCATGGGTTATGGATACTGGTTGTGGGGCTCATATTTGTACTAATATGCAGGCACTCAGCAACAGTAGGAGGCTGAAGCAAGGATAAGTGGAGCTACGAGTTGGGAATGGAGCGAAAGTTCCTGCACTAGCTGTAGGCACATACTTGTTGTCTTTACCTTCGGGATTGGTTTTAGAACTCAATAATTGTTATTTTGTACCTGCGATAAGCAGAAATATTATTTCAATTTCATTGTTGGATTTGGAAGGTTATGATTTTTCAGTTAAGAATAAATTATGTTCCTTCAATCGCAACAATTTGTTCTATGGTTGTGCCCCTCTTACGAATGGGCTCTACATACTTGATCAATCCGCGCCAATTTATAACATTAATACCAAACGGTTCAAACCTAATGAGGAGAACCGAACGTTTCTATGGCATTGTCGTTTAGGGCACATCAGTGAGAAACGCATTAAGAGGCTCCATTCGAATGGACTTCTTGGCTCATTTGACTTTGAGTAATGTGAGAAATGCGAATCCTGTCTGATGGGCAAACCCCTTTAATAAACCTAACGAGAGGGCCAGTGACTTATTGGGCCTGATACACACAGATGTGTGTGGCCCAATGTCCACAAATGCAAGAGGAAACTATCAGTACTTCATTACCTTCACTGATGATTTCAGTAGGTATGGATATGTTTATTTAATGAAACATAAGTCTGAATCGTTTGAGAGATTCAGAGAATTCCAAAATGAAGTACAGAACCAACTTGGCAAAAGCATTAAAGCTCTTCGGTCCGACCGAGGAGGAGAATACTTGAGCCAAGAGTTCAGTGATCATCTAAGAGAGTGTGGGATAGTTTCCCAACTCACTCCTCCTGGAACACCTCAATGGAATGGTGTGTCTGAGAGGAGGAATCGGACCTTATTGGATATGGTTCGGTCTATGATGAGTCACACAGACCTTCCAATATCCCTTTGGGGATATGCTCTGCTAACAGCAGTGTTCACTCTAAATAGAGCGCCATCAAAAGCAGTAGCTAAGACACCATATGAATTATGGACTGGAGAATCTCCAGTGCTGTCTTATCTTAGAATTTGGGGTTGTGAAGCCTATGTCAAGAGATTGATCTCTGACAAGCTTACACCAAAGTCTGATAAATGCTACTTCATTGGTTATCCGAAGGAGGCCAAGGCTTATTACTTCTACCTACGATCCGAGAACAAGATCTTTGTTGCCCGGGATTGTAATTTTCTTGAGAGGGAGTTTCTCTCTAAGAAAAACAGTGGGAGTAAGGTACTGCTTGAAGAAATTCAAGATGAACAGGATACTGCTCAACCTAATGAGGAAGAGCAGCAGGAGGACCTACAAGAAATTGTAGAGCCTGAACTTGTAGTACCTGAAGTTCGAAGATCCGGGAGGATCCGTCACGAACCCGAGAGATATCAAGGATTCCTCGTGACTAACTGTCATGATCTTCTGATCATTGATGGTGATGAACCATCGAACTTCAATCAAGCCATGATGGGCCCAGATTCCTCTAAGTGGCGTAAGGCCACTGATTCCGAAATGGACTCCATGTCGGTCAACCAAGTGTTTTCGTTGGTTGACTTACCCGCTGGTGTAAAAGCCATCGAGTGCAAATGGATCTTCAAGAAGAAGATTGACGTGGATGGAAATGTCCAGATTTATAAAGCCAGGTTGGTGGCAAAAGGTTTCAGGCAAGTTCACGGTGTGGATTATGATGAAACCTATTCACCAGTGGCTATGATGAAATCTATTCGGATTCTACTAGCAACTGCAGCTTTTCATGATTATGAAATTTGGCAGATGGACGTGAAAACCGCCTTCCTGAATGGAATTCTGGAAGAGGATGTGTATATGACACAACCTGACGGTTACATAGATCCAAAGAATGCTGGGAAAGTATGCAAGCTTCATAAATCCATTTATGGATTGAAGCAAGCATCGAGGAGCTGGAATCTTCGTTTTGATGAAGCGATCAAGCAATTTGACTTCATCAGAAACGAAGAAGAACAATGCGTGTATAAGAAGACTAGTGGGAGCAAGATAATATTTCTTATTTTGTATGTCGATGACATACTGCTTCTCGGAAACGACGTACCAATGCTGCGGTCGGTAAAGGACTGGCTTGGAAGTTGTTTTTCCATGAAAGACATGGGTGAAGCCGCATACGTTCTTGGAATCAGGATCTACCGGGATAGATCTAAAAGGCTGATAGGCTTGTGTCAAGATTCATACATTGACAAAGTCCTGCATAGATTCAGCATGGCAGATTCCAAGAAAGGCTTCACGCCAATGGTACATGGCACAACGCTAAGCAAGAAGCAGAGCCCTACGACGGCTGCTGAGCTTGAGCGCATGAAGAATATTCCTTATGCATCTGCAATAGGATCTATCATGTATGCCATGATCTGTACTCGTCCTGATGTTGCTTATGCATTGAGCATGACGAGTAGATACCAGTCAAATTCAGGTGAAAACCACTGGATTACCGTCAAGAATATCCTGAAGTATCTAAGACATACTAAGGATAAGTTCTTGGTGTACGGCGGAAGTAATGTGCTTGAAGTCAGTGGATTCACGGACGCAAGTTTCCAGACAGACCAAGATGATTTCCGGTCACAGTCCGGTTATATCTTTTGTCTGAATGGCGGTGCAATCAGTTGGAGAAGCTCCAAGCAAGACACCGTTGCTGATTCCACTACAGAAGCTGAATATATCGCCACTTCAGAAGCAGCGAAGGAAGCTGTTTGGATACGAAAGTTCATTATTGAACTAGGTGTGATACCAAATGCGGCTGAGCCTCTGGCACTGTTTTGTGATAACAATGGTGCTATTGCTCAGGCAAAGGAACCAAGATCACACCAGAAATCCAGGCATGTACTAAGAAGATTTCACTTGATACGTGACATCATTAATAGAAAGGAAGTCAAGATCAGCCGAGTTCAGACAGATGATAACGTCGCTGATCCATTGACAAAGCCACTCCCAAGACCTAAGCTCGAGTTCCTGACTGAAGCTGTAGGCATTAGAGACATTGAAATGTAATCTAAATTTGAGTGGGAGTTTGAGGGCTTTATTTAGTTATTGATATGTTCTTGTAAAACATTTTAAGATGTTTAAATAAAATTATTATTTCAAGATTATTTTAACTGTGATGAAATAATCGTTCCAAAATGATATGAACCATTTTATAGGTCATCGAAGTAAGTGACTTGATCTTGAGTCATCAAAGTCATTTAGCCTTATCATGAGACCCTATATTTGATAGATGGCTTATATCATCCTGTCCCTAGTCGAAGGTTGTTGAAATTGGAACACCAACAACCGCGTGAGACTAGATTGGTATGTGACTTATGACAAAGTCTCAGGATGTCATAGATGCACGGCATCAAAGTCAGTACATAGGTGTATGTTGGGGTACATACGACCGTACAAAACCCGCTTATAAGAACTCTTCAGGATATTTATATCTGTGTCATAAGAGATTCTTACTACGACTATAGAGTATATTCCTTAGACCTGAGTTCGCATGCATGTGACTGCACATCAACTGATGCGCTTTGATCATTGTCTAACGCTGTCGTTAAGCGATAGTTATAAGGACCTTGTTTGGGTGTATTATGAAATGAGTAGTTTACAATGATGGAACAAGACGGGATTTGTCCCTCCAATATAAATGGAGAGAATATCTCTAGGCCAATCGGAGATTTGAATACTGGAAAATGCATGGCCATGCTCAAACGGACTGTCCCGAGTCGTTTGGATTGTCAGTATCAAATCAGAGTCCGATGAACAAGATTAGGCTTTATAAGGATGACACTCATCTTGCCTTATGACTAATCGAGATATTGAGACAAAAGGAATATGAATACAGAGATTCCAGTACAAGTGGGAGATTGTTGGAATTATGTCCAGTAATCTTTGTACTGTCTCTAGAAAGTAAGAGTATGTCAATGATCAGAAATAAGTCATATAATACTGGGGGTCATGATGGCTTGCTAGAGTCCGCTCATGATCTATAAGTCTTGGACTTATTGCCTTTATTATATGATCCCATATGGGTCACACGCCTAAGCTAACAGGAAAATATGGAGGAACGGTGCAGCAGGAGTACGGTAAAAGTGCTAGGCATTTACTGTACTTAGAGAGATTAAAGGGCCTGATTAAATCTAAGGGATTTAATCAGACTGAGACTTGGGCCCAAAAGCCCATGAGAACTAAAAGGGGTTTTAATGAATAAAACTTGACCTAGCTCTCTGATTTTTCTTAGCCTTCTGCGCCTCTCTCTCTCTCTCTCTCTCTGCGCCTCCCTCCCTACTGGTCTAGCAACCAATTTCCTGAAGTGTGCGTGTGTGAACCTTTGGAGGAGCTGTCTCTTGGTGGTTCTGCTGATCTCTGACAATACCTCTCTAATCCGCTGCATAAATAAGGTATTAGGTGAGATCCCTTTATGTTTCTGCAAGAGAACCTAGATCCAATATGTTTAGGTGAGTTTAATCTGAGAATTAAACCAGGACAAACACTAAACAATCCTTCACTTATATCATTTGGTATCAGAGCTTAAACGCTCCTATCATTATCGTTTTGATTTTCTGTTTTCTTTTGTCATTACATTTTAAAACCAAAAAAAAAATTGTTTTGCTTTTTTTTGTTCTTTGATTCTACTTACTTCTAAAAAAACCATAAAAGAAAAAAAAATCTTGTTTTGTTTCTTTCATTAAACAAAATTAAAAAAAGTTACCCATTTGTTTCTGTTTTTGTTTTCAGATTTTTCAAAAAAAAATTCATTTTTATTTGTTGAATTTAAAAAAATTCGTTTCTAATTTGTTTCTCTTTAAAAAAATCTGTTTTCATTTTGTTTCTAAAAAAAATCTTTATCTATTTTAGATAAAAATACAAAAAAAATTATCAAGGTGAAAAAGTTTTGAGGAAAAAACCATTTGAAGAGAGAGAGAATGATGCAATATCATTAAAAAAATCAAGGTCTTCAAGCATGGATTTATTATGAGAATCTTAGCCTCATAACTTCATAAAAAAGTCAAGGATTCTCATTCAATGGCAATAGCTAAATTGGTGGCAAAAACACTATTATTTGATTTAGCTAATTTTCCTCTTTTTGTATAAATGTAAATCATTTCTTTTAATGTATTTTATTGTAAAGATCATCTTGTAAGAGCTATAAAAAGCTCAATTGCTCTATTGTAAATAACATAGAAATTTTTGGAAAATAAAAGAGTTCTCTCTTCTAAAGCTTTTATGCTTTGTTTTTTTGTTTCTCTAAGTTGTGTGGATTCTCCTTCTTAGAAAACATTATGAATTTATGTCTTATGTGTGGATTCACTAAGGCTTAAATTCTTGATCTTATCACAAAGGCTTTCGCACCTTTGAGTGGCGATCTTCAATTCACCATCAACTCCATCTAACCATCCATTAAAAAGCCTTGAGAGCGCCTTCGGCCAACAAGATTTTTCCATTCGACCATCGACCACAGATCAAACAGAGAGCGTCTCCGACCAGCTGGGCGACCCGAACAACTATCCACCTCGGATCTTATATCATTTGGTATCAGAGCTTAAACGCTCCTATCATTATCATTTTGATTTTCTGTTTTCTTTTGTCATTACATTTTAAAACCAAAAAAAAAATTGTTTTACTTTTTTTTTGTTCTTTGATTCTACTTACTTCTAAAAAAACCATAAAAGAAAAAAAAATCTTATTTTGTTTCTTTCATTAAACAAAATTAAAAAAAGTTACCCATTTGTTTCTGTTTTTGTTTTCAGATTTTTCAAAAAAAAATTCATTTTTATTTGTTGAATTTAAAAAAATTCGTTTCTAATTTGTTTCTCTTTAAAAAAATCTGTTTTCATTTTGTTTCTAAAAAAAAATCTTTATCTATTTTAGATAAAAATACAAAAAAAAATTATCAAGGTGAAAAGGTTTTGAGGAAAAAATCATTTGAAAAGAGAGAGAGAATGATGCAATATCATTAAAAAAAATCAAGGTCTTCAAGCATGGATTTATTATGAGAATCTTAGCCTCATAACTTCATAAAAAAGTCAAGGATTCTCATTCAATGGCAATGGCTAAATTGGTGGCAAGAACACTATTATTTGATTTAGCTAATTTTCCTCTTTTTGTATAAATGTAAATCATTTCTTTTAATGTATTTTATTGTAAAGATCATCTTGTAAGAGCTATAAAAAGCTCAATTGCTCTATTGTAAATAACATAGAAATTTTTGGAAAATAAAAGAGTTCTCTCTTCTAAAGCTTTTATGCTTTGTTTTTTTGTTTCTCTAAGTTGTGTGGATTCCTCTTCTTAGAAAACATTATGAATTTATGTCTTATGTGTGGATTCACTAAGGCTTAGATTCTTGATCTTATCACAAAGGCTTTCGCACCTTTGAGTGGCGATCTTCAATTCACCATCAACTCCATCTAACCATCCATTAAAAAGCCTTGAGAGCGCCTTCGGCCAGCAAGCTTTTTCCATTCGACCATCGACCACATATCAAACAGAGAGCGTCTCCGACCAGCTGGGCGACCCAAACAACTATCCACCTAAGATCTTATATCATGGTACATCTGCTGCAAATCTCACAAGCCCTCGGTGCTGGATAAGATCCTACGAAAACCTGACTGGTCAGGGCTGAACCTTGACCATAACCGACCCCAGTCCTGTCTCTTCACGAGTGACCGTACCTTCAAGGTCTAGCCTTAACAATCTGGCAGAGATCCATAGCATGATCTTGATATTGGTTCACAAGGCTCAAAGCCACGAATCGGCAACTCGAGCTCTAACAGCTCAGCTAGATAGACAAGAACAAGATCTTGCAAATAGATTCACTGAGATCTCCCAATCACGGAACCCTAGCGAGTCGAGACTTCTCCCTAACAGTGGAATTCTGCCTCCACGAACGTGTTTGAACTTCTCTAAGGTCTATGTAACTACCGATTCCTTGAGACAGTTCAAAACCCCAATACGAATTGGACGGTGTCCGACACTTCCCACTTTTGTGAGCTCGCCATCGTTAACTACAAATTTGACGAACTCTAAACGTATGAGAACATCATATCATCCAGTTATGTGTCTGCCTTCTCCATCCCTCGTGCCTCCGGGATGTGAACTATCCATATCCATTTGGATTAGGGTGTGTGAAATTGTCTCCACGTCGAGACAACCTCTAGATCTCTCTGCCAGGACCACCTTTGGAGCCCAATTCTACTTTAGACCTCACTAACAGGGAAACGGTCAGGAAAATGGCCAACCAAACAAGCATACCTATTTCCCTACTGACCAACTAGGAGTGATAAACTGCGAATCTTTTCAATGATACATTGATCACCCAAACGCTGAATTACAACAGATGAACAATCGAGTTCACTCAGCCATAAATTCAGCTCTTGATAACGATATGGTAATCGAGGAACTCGACAAACTCCCTTCACAGACAAGATTTATAATGCTTGCATCCCATATGCATCTAAAATCGTATTTACATAATACTCTGGAAAAGGTGATCCTCGAGCTCACATCAGAGCTAGCCCTGGGAATTTGGTTCCTCGGTTCGGATCCGGATAGGAACCAATCGGATCCGGGTATGTCGGGTATTGAGATTTAGGATCCAATCAGATCCTATAGAGGTCTCGGTTTGGATCCGGTTCGGTTCCTGTCGGTTCCGGATCAGTTCAGGTCCAATAGTTTAGGAACCGTGAAATACCCGATTAATTTCGGTTCTTAAAATATTCGTTTTTTTGGGTACCCGAATACCCATTTTTTACCCGAATATCCATTTTGAACCCGGATAAAACGGATATTTGGGTATCCGAATATCCATCTTGTACCAGAATATCCATTTTGGACCCGAATAAAACGGATATTTGGGTATCCAAATACCCGTTTTGTATCCGAATATCCGTTTTGTACCCGAATATTAGTTTTGGATCCGGATAAAACGGATATTTGGGTATCCGAATACCCGTTTTATACCCGAATAATTTCTAATTCTTAATTGATGGTCGGTTTAGCTCTGGTTTGGGTTAACCCCTAATTTCTAATTCGGTTCTATCGGTTCTTTAATTTGGATCCGGATAGGAACCGGAACCGAACCGGAACCGACGGTTCCAAAATTAGAGGATCCATCGGTTATTTAGGATGGAACCGGAACCGGATTTCTCGGGTCGGATCCGGTTCGGTGATTCGGTTCCGATTTTTTTCCCAGGCTAATCAGAGCACTCATACTAGAAATAGTTCGCGTACACCTGAACGATTACGAGAAAGAGGCAGGGTACTACCGTTTCTTTGCTAAAAACCTTGACAGACTTGCCTTATAATGGTTCACAACTTTGGAAGGAAATTCCATAGATAACGTCAACCAACTTGCTTCAGCTTTACTGAAGCACCGCTCGGTGTACATACATGAACAAGCCTCAGAGGCCGACTTTTGGGAAATATCTCAAGGTCAACACAAATCCCTTTGAAGCTTCATATATATTCAAGGAGATCAAATCCAAAATCACGAACCAAATGAGGCCGTGGCACTCAGTGCACTCAAACATGGACTATGGGACATTAAAACCATAGATTCTGCGTGAATCTCGCAATCAGATCGGTAGTCTCTCTTGATGACGCGCTCAATCGAGCATTAGCTTTTGTGCAAAATCAAAACCTTTGATAAGAGTAAATTCTGCAAGTATCTTAATAAGAATTGACATTCCTCCAAGGAATGTTGAATCAAAGCCCGTGTCACAACTGAAATAGCTAAACCAAAACTTCAGGAGAAAAGAATCCTGAAGAAGACGCTTTCCCACCTAAGCCTGACACAAGCAAGGCTACATCTAGTCAGAGGAGCCAAAGTACCGAGGAGAAGACCCACGAGTCTCCACCAGCGGGTCCCAGAAAGGGACCAAAACGTATCAAGATCATCTTTCAGAACCTCACTCTTTGTGATGGTACCACCTAATATGTGTTCTCACGACCTCCCACACCTTTAAAGCGCACAAGAATGAGCTCTAAATATGACCTCGTCTCAGCTAGCACTTTTCAGGGGGGGGGGGGGGGGAAGGGATATGACCACCTCCAAAAAGCGCTGCTGGAGAGAGCACTGCACCTAAACGCATCGACCTCATTCGCCAGAAGCTGGAACTATCCTGCTCAACGGCCGAAAAACATGTCTCCCACCCACCCGCTACCTTAGTTAGTGAAAAATTAAGATCCAAACCTTTTAGCACTTCCCGGGGGGGGGGGGGGGGAGAAAAACATCGTAAATTTCATCACACCAAATTAGGGTGGAGTCGAACTCCAGTTCTGAATACAACTCAATTTGCACTTCTCAGGGGGGGGGGAGGGCTATGCCCACCTCCAAAAAGTATCAAATTCATATGTGGAGGGTCAAAGTTCTGCCGTGAATCGGTAAAATCAATAAAAACATTCCAACGAAAAGTCTTCAAAGACTCAGAGAATAAAAGCAAACTAGAAGACCCGATCACAAAATCTCGTTCCAGAAAAGCGAAACGCTAAGCATGGAAAAACCACATGACGACGCTCTTGTAATCCAGGTTGAAATATATGGATTCGAGCTATCCAGAGTCATGTTTGATACCGGAAGCTCGACAGATTTTCTGTTTTACCATGCCTTTAGAAAATGGGTTTCACAGAATCCTATCTAAAAGGCAAGAAATAAGTTCTCACAGGCTTCTCTGGTGAAAAATGTATTCTCTAGGCAAAATCCGACTACCGTTCGACGCCGCCGGAATACTAAAACACATAGATTTCACAGTAGTAAACATGTCAACTCCCTATAATGCAATTATGGGCATGCCATGGACTTACAACATGAAAGCAGTTCTATCTACATAGCATCAATGAATCAAATTTCCTGGTCCTAAAGGAATTAAAACTATCTACAGACGCTCTTTGCGTGGGCTGTTGGATGGTTGATGGAACTCGAGCAAGGAACAAGTAACATGTAACAATGACTCTTCACGCAAGAGGAAACCACACGAGCATGCAAGAATTGGTGGCCGACGATGACCTTTAGGGTTTTCCTTTCAATAAAACGTAACCTCTCAATTATAATACAATGGCCTTTTATAGACTAAGTCTAAAAAGAAGTAAACTAAAGACATGGGCTTTAAGGCCTTACACGAAAATGATGAAAGAAACTAAGGCCAATTGGTCGTGTAAAGAACTAAGGCCAATGGGTCGTGTAAAGATCTAAGGCCGTATGGGCCATTATCTCTTCTAATGGGTCAGGCCTCAGATTACCTCGTTAAAAACCTTGCTAAGAAAATCCATTTGGGACAAAATCTTGCAAGGGAAATGAGTATAAATCTTGGCCCAAAGAGATGACACGGTCTCAGGCTCAACGACTTTGAGGATGAAGATCACTGATGGGCTGTTGGTCTTCATCATGGGGCAAATGGATGGGCCTGGTGCGAAAGGGTGGTCTTGGTCGACTTCTTCTCCAGAATGTGTTTCTTAATTGAAATGGTCTTGATCCGGATCGGATGGCTCGATAGCTTCGATCGGGCTCGTCTCGGAGATCTTTATGCCAACTAATTTAGCACGGGCTGATCATGGTCCATCTGATCCAAATGCTATGTGGTGTCATCTATGCTGATCCTGGTGATCTGATTCTCCATGGCTCGGTTGAATTTCTCTCTGATCTTCTTTTGGCCTTAAAGGGTCTGTGGTGCGATCCCCATAGCCGGAAATGGCTCGGCCTGGACCCTCTGGTCCAGTTTTGTCGTGATGATGTCCTCATCATTTCCACCCTCTTGAGAAGGTTATGGACTCAGGACAACACCATCTTCAAAAAAATCTCAAAGAAATGTTGATCTCACATTAGTTCGAGTTTGTAGGCATTGTCGTTGATATTTTACAATACTATGAATGGGCCGTCTCCTCGGGGTTCAAGCTTTTACATCCCTTGGTTCGGAAGTGATCTCCTTCCTCTTCTTGTCGGCATGTCGTTTGTACTTGGTCGTCTTCTTCTCAGGTTGTCCTTGACCTTCTGATGCATCTTCCTGATAACCTCAGCCTTCTCTGTGTTAACTGGTGAACTCACATGGTGGTAATGGATTTAGATCTACATGCATTTATGGCTTAAATCCATACACAATCTCAAATGGTGAAAGCTTAGTAGCAAAGTGGTTAGCATTATTATAAGGAAATTCACGTATGAAATGCAATCTAAACAGTTACTTAAGTTTTTACCATCCGTGTCCCGTAAAAGGGGATGATAGAGTGTGGTTAACGACCTCGCTCTGGCCGTCCGTCTGTGGATGACAGGTCGTGAAAAATAATAGTTTGGTTCCGAGTTTCCTCCAGAGTGTCCTCTAAAAGTAACTTAGGAACTTATTATCTCGGTCTGAGACAATGGTTCGGGGAATCCCATGTAGCCTCCCCACTTCTCAAAAGAACACGTTGGCCGTTTGAGTGGCATCGATCGTGTTAGAACAGATTATGAAATGGACCATATTCGAGAACCGGTCAACCACCATAACAATGGAGTCTCTGTGCCTAATCTTTGGTAAGCCAAGAAAACAGCGTTCTTGCGACTGCAACCTGCGACTATACTGGTAGTCGTAACATTTTGCGACTATTTGGAGACACATTTGCGACTACATTTACGACCAAAAATGATTGTCGCCAATTTAGTCGCCGATTTACGACTGATTAACGACTATTGTCGAGACCGGAAACAATAGCCGCAGCGTAGTCGGTAATTTGGCGACTATGATGCGTCTGCTGTTAAGGGTCGTATAAAATTCGTAAATGAGTCACTATTTGGGCGACTAATTTGCTACTCCGTGTATAGTAGTAACAAAGTCATCATTTATCTCTATTTGTACGACTAATATGCGACTCGTTATTCGTGTCGCAAAGTAGTTGGGTAAGAGTCGTATCATATAATAATTTTTTATTTAGTAATAATAATATAAGATATTTTGGTTATATTTGCTAATAATCTTAATTGATTATCAAAGCTAATCTATACTTGCAATATTCAATGTGCTTGGTGCACGTTTGAGTACCATTTTATATTATGCTATTCTTGATTTTACAGATTTGTTTCATATATACCAAGAAAAACGAAAGGTATTGATTTCTTATTATTATCATGGTTCAGATAATAACAAGATAATAAAAAATGTCATTAGTGGTTAAAGCAAAAACATATTAACTAAACCAAGGGTTGTCTCTTTTTGGTCTTTACACCTTTTACCCATAACTTTTAGAAACTATAAAGATTCTTGTCCTCGACGTTTCATATTCTACTGTTTACCGAAAGATTTTGTGCGAAAGATCATCGAGAATCAACCATGTCTCTTCATATTATCCGAAGAATTTTTTATATCAATAATGTCCCATCTCTTTTGGATCTAAAATTTTTCCTCATGCGTGTATGGATGTGTGTTTCTTCCGTTGGAGATTCTAAAATGTCAATGATTTTAGTCGATGAAGTGGTAATATCTCTTTCCATTTTCGTTTGTTGTCTTTTTATTCTTGCATGTTTTATTGAGCGACTCATTTTTTGGATTTACGGTATCAGGATAGAGGCAGATGTTCATGCATGTGATGTTGATAAATTATGTTGGTCAACATGGTTTGAGGGTCATTGGTTTAACCTAACAAATCCTCAAGTAGTTCTTTCACCACCGTATCTTTCCTTGACTCCTCACAACTTCAAGCTGGTTTTCACATCAGAGACATATTTCTCTGTGACTTACCATAGTATTATGGACGTTTATGTTATGTTTGAACATCTGTTACAGATATATTAGATCGGAGGGTTTATGATCCTTATCCTAAAGGTAACTTAAAACAAATATTTTCTTTTGTGCTTAGTATTATAAAAATCATGTTATTTGCATGTGTTTTCTAATTGATATTTTCACTTTGTAGATGTAGTTGGTGTCGTAACCCATGTTGGAAATCTCCAAGACTATTGGTCAAGGCCAAAGTTGCAATTTACCATTCGCGACATAAAGTAAGTTGATCTTAGTCCTATATTTTGATGAGTTGTTTTGTTGTTTATCTCTAATAAAGTTAGAAATTTCTTTTTTACTAGCCTCCGGAGTCTTCAGTATTTATTGATTGGGAAAGATGGTGAGGAATAATAAAAAGGTTTTAGAATGATGCGATAGACATGCTTTTATGATTCTTAGATTCTTCTTCATAAGATGAGAATCGGGTAAGCATTGAAATTTTGTGTGTGATTAGATGAAAATTATTGTATTGTGTATTAAATTTTTAGGTTTTGGTTGTATGAACTTAGGTTTTACTTGGCTTAAAGGAGAAGAAGAGTTTTCAACGATTGTCTATGATTTTCAACGATTGTCTATGATCAAACTGAGAATCCTGATTTTGTTCGGTTCCTCGACAGGTTGTGTTCATTAACCTATTTCAACGCAATATTTGTTATGCTTTTATAACAATTGGAGTAATACATGATTTTCTGATTTTGTAGCTTTCCAAATCCGGTACCTGAGAAATATCCTGAAGAAAACCTGATGTCCCATTTCATCTTCTAAATCATGTATCTGTTTTAAACTTTTTTTTTATCTTTTTTTGGTTAGAGGATCGTGTGATCCTCTTTATGTTTGTTCTAAAAACCTATATATCGGTAATGTTTACAACTATTTTGTTCATAATCAGAATCTCTTATATATGTATAGATATTTAAATATCATAGAGAATCTTTGACAATTATTTTGATTAGATGAATAATCCCACTGTCGCTATAAAAATATAACTACTTACTTTAATACTTGAAAACAATACTGTATACAATACTTGAAAAGTCGAACGTTACATAATATACTACATTTAAAAAACCACATATATTTAAGGACTTCATAAAGATAAGAGAGCCAAATTCCGAAATCTCAAAGTTATCATAACACGTACTCGAGTTGCAAATTCTTGCTCGATGATGTACCCAAAGTTCAAAACTTCTCCATCTCCATAATAAACCCGCAAGAATATGAAGTACCTATATATCTAGGGATGTTATAATGACCCTTTCGTAAACGGGCCTCGTGTATAAAAATGAGCCCGTTTAGACCCGTTTAAGTCACATATGTTAACGGGTCTAATCGGGCATACCCGTTTAAGCCCGTTTACTAATTGGGTTTTTGTGATTTTTAAACGGGTACCCGTTTAGACCCGTTTAACTTTAAATTTTTTTTTTTAATAGTTAAAGTATAAATCATAAAAACTACTATAAATTATAAAAATTTCCAAAAAAACAAAAAGCCAAAAATTAAGAAAAATATAGAAAATAATTTTTAAAAGTAAAGATTTCAATTTTCATGTTAAAAATAAAAATATTATTTTATATTTTATATTCCACTAAAACTAAAGAATTTCAATAAGAATATAAATGATAAACATCAACCCATTTGTTTGATTAAATTTTTATATTTTTAAATATATCAAAAAATAAAAAATTCAAAAAATATCGAAAATATTTTTAAAAGTAAAGATTTAATTTTTAATATTAAAATAAAATTATTTTCTATTTTATATTCCATCTAAAATTAAAAAACTTTAATAAAAATATAAATGATATATATCAACCAATTTGTTTAGTTAAAAGTTTTTATTTCTAAATGTATAAAAGTTAATATTGAAGTAATTAAATATCTTATAATGAATTATCAACCATGATAATAGGATATAAAAGTAATTGACAATAATTTCTTTTTTTATGAGGAAAAATTATTAATTATTATGACATATGAATTATATAAGAATGATAAAATACTCAACTAACACTATTTCATTAATATAGTATTGAATGTTGTTAAATGTATAAATTATAATATGAAAATATAACTTTTTGGTATTTTTTGTTTTTTATAATAAAAATATATATTTATAAACGGGCCTAAATGGGTATGTATTAATTTAACGGGTCTAAACGGGAGGGCCTAAACGGGTCTAAAATAAAAACGGGCCTGATCGGGTACGGATATAAACGGGTACGGGTCTAAAACGGCAGGGCCTAAACGGGCCGGGCCCGCCCGTTTTAACATCTATACGTATATCCGCATTTCCCATCGACTATGTGCGGATCTCTTGATCATACCCTCTCCTTTAACCATCCTGTCGATGGATGTCGACGATCCGTCGACCCAAAAAGACACATACCTCCGAGGAGATGAGTATACGGGTTTTCGGATTCCATATATTTGTTGAACAATTTAATTTTAACCTAGGTGGGCACCATATATTTTTAGTAATGTTGGAGAAGTATAGATCGACTGACTTATAGAAATCTGAGCTTTCCCCAACGTTTTGCAGCGCCTTGCATGGTACCTTCAGCCGAGCCAAATAGTGTGTACCTTGGTTATCGTCAATGACAACAAGAAGAATTTTTTAAGGATATCACTAGGAAGAAAATCCATTACGATTTTAACAAATAATATTTGAGATTGATATTCTTTCGAAGGCAACCGCATAAGCTTATTTATAGATAGGATCCAACCTTGGGTTTTCAGTAAATTTAAATAGTATTTATGTTACTGTTATTTATTAATTAATATGCATCTGTTGACGTGCATCTTCGGATGGAGTAAGTATGTACATAACGAATCTATTTCGCCAGGTAATAATATATAATGTCGCGTCTTATTTACTGTTGTTCAAGATTTATTACAAAACGCATTGTTAATTACTTGCATGGATTGTTGAAAAATGAATTAGGTAAACGTCCTTTGCAAAAAGTCGCCTATTTGCAAAAAGTCGTTTACTCAGTCATTAAATAGTCACAAAGTACATAGTCACGAAGTACATAGCCACAAGTGTACTCAATGGGTGCAAATGGTAGCAAACAAGTGTTTTCAACAGAATAAGATTAGTAGAATTTAAATTAGCGGAATTGTGTTAGTTCCACTGAATTTTATCCTCTTCCCTATATGAGAGGAATAATTAAAAGATGGACAAATGGAGGATTTTTAGAGGAATTAAAAGTAATTTTCTATTACGTTAGAATTTGGTCCTTTAGAAGTATTACCATTTACATCTATTCACATACGTACTCCTTATGTTTAAAATTTTCCCAAAATGAAGAAAGCATATAATATTTATAGTAGTTTAACACAATCTAGCCAACGCTAAACAATATTTAGAAAATGAATGATATTCAAGAACCTAGGCAAGGCCAAATTCCGAAATTATTCAGAAGGACTCTGAAGTAGAATAGTGACTCTATGGTCCAATAGCATCTATCGAACATGGTTGAACCTTTGAAATAAAAGTCCCACCAACCCCTCCAAGTTGTTATCAGAGCACACATGCAGCTATAAAGCCCGTTGATATCTACACACGCTTCCTTCTAATAAAAGAGCAGAAAGTGTTTCTGGCCATTCTCACCTATCCCTCCCTGTTATTTTCATACGTATTCTAGTGTCAAGTTCACGGTGGATGAACACTACTCCATCTCCATGAAAAACACGCAAGATCATGGAGTACGCGTATATCCCTGTTTTCCATCGGCAATATGCCGATCTTTTGATCACTGCCTCTCCTTCAACCGTCCGGTCGTTGTAGATAAAACAAGACATACCACGGAGGAGAAGAGCTGAAGGGTTTCCTGATTGTAGACACCTCTCGACGAAATCTTCTTTATAATGAGGTGGGCAAACAAAGATATTTAAGTTAATAAACATGTAGTATAAATCGATCGACTTGTAGAAATCTTGACTTTGTCCGACGCTTTAAAGCGCCTTGCATATTGTCTTCGCCCTTGCAAAATAGCATAAACCTAGTTCACCGTCAATTACGTCAAGAAGAATTTTTAAAAAAATATCACTTGGAAGGTAATCCATTACGGATTTGGTAATGAAGAGATGGAAGGCAAAAACAATTTAAAAAAATAATATAAACTTTTCAATATCTGAGAGTTTGAAGAAACAACCATGTTTTATTTATGGAGACAATGCAACATTTGGGTTGTCTAGGCTGTAGTAATTATTTATATGTCTTATCACTAAGTCCCATCTAACAGCATTCATCATGATCATGGTGTTAATGGGTAAAACTAAGTAATTCTCCTTTTCCGTTTTTGGTTTAATTTTTTTGAGGTATTTGAGTTTATCTATTTTGCTAATTGCTTGAACTATATATGTTATTTAGTAGTTCAACTTAGTCACACACACATATATATACAATAATTATACTGAAACATATCTATTTTCGAAACAAGAGAAAAATGGGTGTGTCAAAGGTTTAGTTACATTTAATCTGGTAAGTAGATATAAACGCGATATATAAATTAGGTTAACCAGAATTTAATTTTTAATACCATCATAAAAACGTTCATAATTTTTCACACCAGCCACTAAAATGGAAATTTATCTTTGCTCTGGTATGCCGATAATTCTAAGAGGGAGTGAGCATGTAGGGTTTAGATTATTAGGCAATATATTGTGGATGATGAACAAGTATGTTTGATTTACAATTGAAAAATATGAAAGCACAATTATAAGTTTCTTAATGTTTCTCTACAATTTTATTGATGATGAACTTTTTTGATTTTCTTGGAAATTTCTATTTATATTACACTTGTTTAATTGTTATATTGATCTTATGTATAAAAGTTAATTACCAACATCATCTTACTAATAATATTTTAAATCATAGTTATTTGCGATTTGATGACTAAGTTACGAATACTCATAAGAAAATTTTCAAAAAAAATCGCGTAATTAATCCAAGAAACCAACCCCAAATTTTTAGCCCAAATTTTTTCATTTACCAGCCTTAACCCAACAAATTTTGACCAAGTGTCGAGAAATCCTTATTTACCACAAACATAAACACTGATTTTATTTTGTTCATCCCCTTCTCCAAAATTTCCTTCGAATCTTCTCGCATATGTTTCTCCAGATCCTCCTCCCTGCCGACTAATCTCTAACTGACATCTCTTATTTGAATCTCTTGTTCGAGGTTCTCAATTTAATTGCTAATTTTTTCAGTTACCCCATCGACCCATTCAATTTCTTCTCTGAAACTCTCCGTGATACGTTCCCTAAACAAGGTAAGAAAGCAACACGTAAGAGACTAACCATTCCAAACGTCCCTCAAAGAGCCATTGGTACCAACCCTAGTACTCTGAAAAAAACACCGAGCCCTCTACTGCAACAATACACCTTCACTCCGAATGCCGTTGTTCCTCTGACTCAGTTCACTTCAAATTCCGTTGTTCCTCCGAATCAGTCCACTCAACGTCAAGAAAAGGATCCAGTTATCCCCCAAACGTCAGCAACATGTACCCAATGTACGGAACAATCCACCTCCATCACAACTTTTCCAGAACTCGACTACTAATCAACCTGAAGTCGATGCATCGCTGGTGTCAGAAGAAATCAAGAAAAACCAGTTAACCAATCTCAGGCTCAGAGTCATCCATCTTCTGAAGGTCACAACTTCCTCGACGAATCTCATCCAGTTTTTTCGGACCTCGAGGAGGACACACTACGGGCTCTGAATGCTCTGCTTCGGGTGCCAGATAGAGAAATGTTTACCACCGTCCTCTCTCCCACACCGATGCCAAACACGACTTGGTATGACTATTTTCCTATATTGTTTGATATTCTCTATATGGGTTTAGTGTTCTTATCTTATGTGTTTTGTAATGGTATGTTTTTAAACCGTCTAGTTTGCTTACAAATCTGATTGTTGGTTTGCTTATGAGTTATGATGGTCTAATAAGTTCGAGTTTCTGATGGTTAGGATGTTAATCTCGTAGTTATCAAGCTTCACATTTAAAGTTTACTCGTGACAGAGGATCGAAATTTGTTCTGAAGATTACAAAAAATTTAAAAACAAATTCGTTAAACCATTATATCTGATCACGTGTGCCTCGTGATAAAGCAGAAAGATACTTCCTCGAGTTCGCGGTACACTTTTCTCTCATATACCTTTCATATATACCTTGCATGTCTTGTTTTCACTAATGATATGTTTATTCTATTTGTATTTTAGAAAACCCACTATTGGGATCCCTTGATAACAAGGACAGTTCAACAATATTTCGAGGAGATCGGTCAACGACAGTTAAAAGGCATGGTTAGCAACGCGAGGACTAGTAGGGAGCGACCAAAGTGGATCGGCGAGACTCTAAGGAAAACGATGACCGACTACTGGGATACAAAATAAGAAATTGATCTGAGTAAGACCTATTCCAGTTGTCGTATGTCTGACCATGAAGGTCTCGGTCGTCACGTCCATTTCTCAGGGCCCAAGTCGTACCTAGATATCCGGCTTGAAATGGCTAGTAACTTTTATTATATATCTGTTATTTATGTTTATTACAACATTGCAACTAGAAATTTTCTGTAATAATCATTGTTTGTTTTATATCACTGCAGAAAGAGGAACTGGGAAGACCAGTTCATATTGGTGAGATATTCATCAAGACACATACAAAGGCAGATGGTACGTATGTTGATCGGAAGGCAGATAAAATCGCTGCAACTTTAATAAGATCGTGGACAAGAAGTAGTGAGAGCTCGATATAGAGACTTTATAAGTTTCGAACGGTGCTGCTTCAAGACCTCAGGAACTCTCAATGGATGAATATGACAACATCTTTCTTGAGGTAAATTAATATTTTTCATAATTCATATTTATAAAGTCATGTCATGTTCTTTATTTAATTGTGTTTTGTTTTACTATAACGGACCACTGAGATGGATAGCCAAGGAAATCCTTATGGAGTTTTCCTGAAAGAGTCTCTTTTAAGGTGCAAGCGCAAGCAACCGGGAGACTCTTCAGGGTTTCTGGCACTGCAAGAGAAACTGAAGGAAGCACAACGCAAGATCGAAGAGCAGGCTGCCCGTGCAGCAGATCACGCCCGAGTTGCAAATGAGCAGAAGAAAAAGATCGAGCACCTTTCCTTGGTGGAACAATATTTGCGGCGAAGTGATCCACAGTTTATTGATTTCCTAGAGACTTAAAGGACTACAGCCAATAAGGATGGTTGTCCCCTAACATGTACAACTTAACTCCATCTGCTGCGTAGGTTACTTATCGTTGTCCATACACACCTATTTTTTTGTATGATTTCAAAACTCCTTAATATTAGAGTTTGCATATGTAGATAATCGTTTGTGTATATATGCTACACAAAACTATTAAAGTTATCTATGTTACCTTGAAGCCAAGGTCTTTTACATTTCTTGTATCATTGAAATTGCAGTATCGTAAATTTGACAAATGGAATAATAGAAAATTCTTATTTTCACGCATACGTAACAGTCGTCAATAAATCGCTCAACGGTCAGAAAGTAGTGGAAAATTCAAGACCATACTCGTATATTGATGTCCCGTGTAGTCGCTGTATAGTTGTTAGATTAGTCATTAAACTTTCGTAAAATTGTCACTGAATAGTCGCCAAAAAGTGACCATAGTCTACGACTAATTCGTGACTATACTAGTGAGTCACATAACAGTCTCCACAAAGTGGCCAGATCATTACCATAATCGTATATTAATGTTTAGATTATCGCTGGATAGTAGTTAAAATGGTCGTTATCCAGTCGGTACATAGTGGCTAATATTTACGACTACTTTATGACTATATTATACGGTCACATATTAATCGCCCAGTGGTCACCTATTTTAACGACTATTCGATGACATCATTTCTCCGACCGCATCTGGACTCCTTCTTTAGTTGCAAATTTTCGCCAGCGTAGTCACAAATTATTCCATATATATTTCAACCATGCTACGTCTACTTTACGACTACCACTGTTAGTAGTAAAAGTAGTCGTAATCCGCCGACTATTTTTACGACTATGAATTTTAGCGACTATAGATTTACAACTACCATATTTAGACGTAATTTAGTAGTAAAACTACGTTCAACAACTTTTCTGAGACCAAAGGTGCAGTTGCAAAAACACTGTTTTCTTGTAGTGTAGAGACGAAGCTTAGAGCCTTCCAGGAAAACCAGTTTGTAGGAGTGTTTTATTATATGGATCCAAAGGGGAACCGTTTTCAACTCGGGTTGAACTTCTTCTTCAAAGGGTGTCCACTTAGACATAACCACCATGATATCTGCCAAGTTCCACATCCCTCTACGTGGAGTTAATCACCAAGACATCTATCATCTTTGTTTTATCTCCAAGACCCAAATTTTATTGACTACAACATGAACTTAAGCAACGTGAGGGGATTTTGCAAAAACTTTCCATTAAGGAAATCTTCCCAAAGCGGAGAAGCATTTAGCACTTCCTCCGACACAACCACAGATCCAACACCATCTTCCATTGTAACTTCCATATCAAACTTTGTCAAACCATATTTCTGTTTCACCACTTGTGCCCACGAACTGCGTTTCTTTGCTTGCGAATCTGAGTGTGGTTGTTGCAGAACATCATACGACGTTCTCCAGAATTCATAGCCTTCGTCAAAGACATCGAGCGGCCCTCTTCATCTTAACTCAACCTTTGTGAAGATTATTTGTTTCTGAATACGATGTATGCCTCCATGTACCAACCACTCAGATAGTGGTAGAAATGGAGAAGAGATTGTATGCAACAAATGCAAATGAATATGCACTAGAAGAGGCTCAAGAGTACTTAAACCAGTCCTTGGGTGTTGGAGTTGAAGATGAAGAAAACGGAGAACAAAAAGCTGAAAAAGACTCAAGCCTAAGATGTAACTATTAATAATCCTAATTTTGGTTATTGGGACGGCATCAGTTGATGGATAATATACATTTTCATTAAAGTCAGTGAAGAGAGAAGCTTTGGAGTCTATGTGAGTGGATCTTCAAGAACACCTACCCACCCAAGCTATGGTAAAGTTATAAATTAGGAATTGTATTTTCTTTTCTTTTGTTGGTCGTCATCTTAAGAATTGTATTATAGTTATGAAGTAGGAATTGTATTTATGATTTTATAAATTATGTAAAAATTTTTTTTTTAATGATCAATAGGTATAAATTACTGAAACAATTACAACTAATTGTGACATACAAGAATGATGTGTATAAATAAATAATGTCATTTTAACACTACACACAAGATCTGCCATTAAAAATATCTTTGTAGTAAAGGAATCGAAGATCTCTCTCTCTCTCTTTCTCTTTCTCTCTCTCTCTCTCTCTCTCTCTCTCTCTCTCTCTCTCTCTCTCTCTCTCTCTCTCTCTCTCTCTCTCTCTCTCTCTCTCTCTCTCTCTCTCTCTCTCTCTCTCTCTCTCTCTCTCTCTCTCTCTCTCTCTCTCTCTCTCTCTCTCTCTCTCTCTCTCTCTCTCTCTGTAGTTTCAAAATTTGAATCCTTGCTACACCTTGTACGAGAGATTTGTTTGTTCGAATAAGAAAAATGTAATCAATTGAAGTTCCTTGGTTAGCCAAGCCTTCACTTGCTGCTTGAGTAGTTCTCCGTTAACAACAGTGGTACCATTCAGATCTTCTCCTTTCTCAATCTTGAAGAGACTTCAGATCTACGAAGATTGAAAGTGTCGAAGCTGCGGAAAATTTCAGGCCACCTGCAAGGATAGTTATTTTTCTCAAGACCATTTATACCCAGAAAAATACTTAAGAATCCAACCATGATGGTGTTATACAACCTCTATCTCCCTCTGTTAAGGGCCCACTTTTTTCTTCTAAAATGGCACAGTTGAGCTCAGACTTTTCGAGGGGATCTCAGACTCCATCGATTTGAGGCGAAGTCTCCGGGTAAAAGCAGGCAGTGGCAGAAGCTCCAAGGTGTCGTTTTGTGGCTAGAAAGAGAAGATATTGATAATTTGTTTTCGGTTACGACTCTGGTGGTAGCCGGCTATGTTGGCCGTGAGTCTTTGGCTTTTGCTGCGATGCAAAATTCTGCACTACAAGAAAACAACATTTTTGCGGATGGAACTTGCGACTATACTTGTAGTCATAAAATTTAGCAAATATTTGGGGACAATATTGCAACTATTTTGCTACTACAGATATATGGACGTGCATTAGTCGCTAATATACGACCAAAAATAACTGTCGTCAATTTAGTCGCGGATTTACGACTGATTAACGACTATTGTCGAGACCCGAAACAATAGTCCCAGCGTAGTCGATAATATGGCGACTAGTTTGCGTCTGATGTGAAGAGTCGTAGAAATGTCGCAAATTGGTCACTACATGGGAGACTAATTCGCTACTTCGTGTATAGTAGTAACAAAGTCGTTTATTTGTCGCTATTGTTACGACTAATATGCAACTCATTATTCGTGTCGCAAAGTAGTCGGGTATGAGTCGTATCATATAGTATTATTTAGTAATAATAATATAATATAGTTTGGTTATATTTTACATGTTTGTGGTAGGTGTACCACTTTCATGCGACATGCATTTATGATAATTAATGGTAGTGGCCAATTATGTCTACATAGTCAAAATTCAGCCCTATCTCCGTTTTCATTTGTAGAAAGACAAAGAATTGGGAAATCTAGTTACATGACGGGAGGATACAATAATTATAACCATCAGGAGTGGATGTATAATAGGTTCGATGATGCCACAGACAATTTCTCGACAGCCTTCAAAACGGGGGTGGCACAATTCATGGAACTTGCCAAAACCGGTAAGTTTCTCTGTCCTTGTACTCTTTGCAAGAACAAAAAACCGGAAACCTCGGAAAATGGAATTTGAGTCATCTATTTTGTCGAGGATTTATGCTTGGTTATTATGTTTGGTATAAGCATGGAGAACACATCGGTTTGGATATAGAAACGAGTTATGTTGATTTGAATGGTCATGTTACTAAGGTAGAAGATAAATTTGTGGAATAATGCATTTTGTGATTACGGGAGTAATAGTGAACTTGTACGTAATCATTCAAAAAAGTTTTATGACCTGTTAAAAGGAGACAACAATCCTTTATATGATGGTTGTCGTAAAGGTCACTCCCAGTTATCCTTGGCTTCTCAGGTCCTGCATAACAAGGGAGAACATAATATGAGTGAAAGGTTAGTGGATTCGAAATGTGAAATGATGAAAGAGTATTTACCAAAGGGAAACCAGGCAATATGTTCACATTACGAGACAGAGAAACTCATGCACAATTTAGGCCTTCCCTATCATACCATTGATGTTTGCATGAACAATTGTATGATCTTCTGGAAAGAAGAAAAAAGGGAAGAAGTGTGTCGGTTTTGTGCTAAACCAAGATGGAAGTCGAACGATAGACAAAGTAGGACCAGAGTACCCTACAGTTGTATGTGGCATTACCAATTGCTGACAGACTGAAGAGAATGTATCAAAGCGAGAAGACTGCAGCGGCATTGAGATGGCACGCAGAGCACCAAACGAAGGAGGGAGAAATGTGTCATCCATCTGATGTGGTGGAGTGGAAATAATTTCAAGCTCAACATCCTATGTTTTCCTAAGAACCTCGTAATGTTTATCTTGGATTATGTAAAGATGGGTTCAATCCATTTGGCATGTCTCGTAATCATTCGCTGTTGCCCGTGATCTTGACACCATATAATTTACCCATTGATATGTGCATGAATACACAATACTTGATTCTTACAATTCTAAATTCTGGATAAAATCGTTCGTGTGCTAGTCTCGATATCTTCCTCCGACCTCTTATTGAGGAGTTAAAAGAATTGTGGTCTTCTGTAGTCGATGCATACGATGTGTCGTTGAATAAAAATTTTAAACACAGTGCTGCTGTGGACGATAAGCGACTTTCCAGCATATGGAATGTTATGAGGATCCCATGGTGGATTGTCTTGTCCTATTTGCATGGAAGATACAAAATATTTTTATCAGCCTAAGGGAAGGAAGACGTGTTGGTTTTATTGTCATAAAATATTTATTCCATTTGGTCATCCATTGAGGAAGAATAAAAAGACTTCTTGAAGGGAAAAGACGCCTCGAAAAAGCATCCACCTGATACTTTGAGTGGAGAGCAAGTTTATAGCGAGAGATTGCAAGGTGTAAATCCACCGAAAAAGGACGTCGGTGGAAACGGTCACGAAAAGAAGGAGCTTGGTTATGGTAAGTGGCATAACTGGCACAAGGAAAGCATATTCTGGGAGCTTCCGTACTGGAGGGACCTCAGTCTCCAACATAATCTTGATTTGATGCATGTAGAGAATAATTGTTTTTGACAACGTCATGAATACTCTTTTGAGTGTGAAGGGTAAATCCAAAGACACCATCATGTCAGAATTGATATAGAACGATTAAGTTCTCGGCCACACCTACATATTGATGGTGAGGGTAAAGCTCCTTTCCCCACGTACAGATTGACAAACGATGCAAGAAAAAAATTACTAGAATGTGTGAAACATGCAGTCAAATTACCAAATGGCTATGCGGCTAACTAAGCTAGTTGTGCTGATATGGAGAACGATAAGTTCTCAGGGATGAAGAGTCATGACTGCCACGTTTTTATGGAGCGGCTACTTCCATTTATATTTGCCAAATTCTTAGACCGGAACGTCCACCTAGCGTCAGCAGGTTCTATTTAATTTTACTTATAGTATATATAATACAAATATTTGATAATTAAAGATGAGTATAATATTTTTATACTTACCAACAGTGTGAAAATATATATATTGTAGGGGATGGAAGTTTTTTCCGTGATTTATGCTCGAGAACTTTACAAACATAGTTTTAATCATATGCAACATGGAAAAGATCTTCCCACTATCATTTTTCGACGTGATGGAGCATTTACCGATACATTTCCCCTACGAAGGTGAATTAGGAGGTCCGGTGCAATATAGGTGGATGTACCCTTTTAAAAGGTATTTCAAAAATTTGAAAGGGAAAGCAAAGAACAAAAGATATGCGGCAAGATCCATTATTCAATCATATATCAATTAGGAGGTAGCTTATTTCTCATAGCACTACTTTGATGCGAATATAAAAATGAAATCAAGGTAAATGCGCTATTGCTAATCACATATTCACTTTGCCCTTTGTAAGACACACACATGGTAGCTATTAATTAATTATAAATGTTTCTAAACCAATTAATTGGGTCAGGTTAACCAGATTCACTGAAGGTGAAATCCCCGTATATCATGTCGATGTTCCTGATATATTTACTCAAGTAGGTCGTCCAAGTGGAAGAATGCAAGAAATCTGGATTTCAGAGAAAGATTATAGCTGCGAACATGTATATGTTCTGCGAAAATATGGATATTTTGAGCCACTAGAGAGGCAAATATATATAACTTGACGTGCCTTATCTTTCGGTTTAATATATTTCACTATATTATGATTTCTCATATAAGTTTTGGTTGAAATTAAATTATGTTGGAAGATTATATGTCCACAAAATATCCAGAATTATCCGAAGAAGAAATTTCCGTAAAAAGACCCGAAGAATATTCTATCTGGGTGGAAGATTATATATGTGTAAAATTCAGTCGTACCTATATATTTATATGAATTTATCTTTGCCAAACTCTATATTTGATATTTTGTTTTCTATATACATGTTACTTATTGGAAAAACACATATCATTTTCCTCCTTGGGTGGGAGAGATAGTGTATGGACCCATTCATAAGGCTAAAACATGGCCCATCTATTTTACAAGAGATGTTTCATATGGAGAATCACGGCGTGGGACGGAAGACATGTAACTATGGTGTACGCGTTAAAGGAGAAAATTATGCTGATGCATCTGATGAGGCTGATTTCCACAGGATCTTAACTGATATCATACAACTCTAGTATGAGGGAACTGTGAATTTGAGAATCACACTTTTAAGGGTAACTGGTACGGCCCCATAATTGGTAGAGGCACTCGGAGGAGTAATTCTGGCATTTTAGACGTTCTTTCATCAAGAAGATACAGTAAAGACGAACCATTTGTTCTAGGTACGTATGTTCCATACTTGTAAATCTTAATGCCTTTAAATATATGTATATATATAACTTCATTCAGTACATACAAATTGCATAGCCTCACAAGCGGATCCAGTTTGTTATATCTTGTATCCATATAAGAAGAAACCAAAGCGATAGTGGCTAAATGTTGTTCAAGTCAACCCTAGGGAAAATATTTCAGGAGATTCTGGTGACATGGAACCGATTATTTTGACTAGAATCGAAGACCTTGTTATTGAGAACTTGGTACAAGGAAAAAACTAATACATCTTGATTAAGAGGTCGGGGATGCGGAACCAGAACATGAATTCCATTGTAATTTATCCTCTTCTGATGATGAGGAGGAAGATGACGATGGAGAACAGGATGAAGAGCCATAGTAATATGCCTATTAACTTTGTCTTTTTATATTTCATCAGTTAAACCTGTCAAACCCAACATTAGACCTTTATGTAGCCGCAAACATTTATATATCATTTCAAACATTCAGAGTTTTTTTAGGTAAAATGTTAAATTTTAAGTGTTCAGGTGATTTAACTAGGCAGAGTATTAGCCAAAGTAGCAAAAGAAAATCAAGATTCTCTGGAACAGAGCTTGATTTCGTTCGCCTTGAGGAATATTCTCAAGCCACCAGTTAAATGCAATCGCCGCCTCCTACTTTCAACTGTCATCACCAGTTTGACAGACCATTTCACTCCATCCTCATTCACCATATTTATGGTCTTGCTTGCAGTCTTTTCTAATTCATTGGCATTGCTGAATGACTAAGGAAGATATTGCACAAACAAAATATGGTGTTACACAATACAAAAATCAGAAAACACAACGTTAATAAATTTATTACAATTCTACTACTCTTGATAGTCTTTGTTGTGACATTTAGTGATAAAAAGTTCTCTTCAATTCCTGCAATAAATCATTCAAAAGTTAGATAGTACTAACACCAAAACAAAACAAAAAACTATTAGTCTGGGAATAAAGTATATGATAACTTACTCAAGTCCTCCTGACGATTTTCCGTTGGAGTCTTTACCCATTGGAGTTCAGAGCCACTGGGTCCACATGATTGTACATGAAAATTTAAATCTCCGAAGTACTCGAATATTAAAACGTCTCTGACTCTGAAATCGTGTCCCTGGGTTAACTCTTTCCAGCCTTCATTTATTCTGTCACCAACACGTTTCACAGGAAATTTCAGGTTACACGTATCTAAAGCGAGCTCACCAGCTGTAATATTAGTTTTTCCATCTATGTCATCTTTGTAGAAGCAGTAAGCATTACATATAGAGAGAAAGAGAGGGGAATCACTAATTACATACCACACACGTAAGGAATACGGGAAGGAGAGGCTTGAAGAAATGAGAGTTTCCCATGAGAAGAAATACCTCATGCAGATTCCTTGTCGCAGCGGATGAATAACACGACGGCGGAAAGGAGAAGACTGTCCAATTTTGAGAGAGGTTATGATGGTTAAGGTAGTTCTCTCGGTTTATGATAATTTACCAAAATATTTTGGTTTAGGCGCGATAAAGTTTTTTGTTTTGGCGGATCTTAGAGTATCTCCAAAAAAAACCTCAAATCCTCATTTTTTAAGTTTTGAATGTTTCACTGTACAAAAACTCAAATTTGAGGTTTCATCTTTTCTTTTACATTCTAGTCCTTGTAATTATATATTTTATTAGTTTTAGTCCTTAAATAATTTTATATCTTATAAAAATGTCCGATTTCAACATTTTTATTTCGTAATCTTTAGATAAAAAATACAAAAAATCATTTATCACTTCGAAATGCATTGATTAATCATATTTGAGAGTATAACTAACATAAATTTTATTGAATGATTTAAAATTTTAGTTATAAATTAGGATTCTAATTTGTATTTTTTATTATTAATTTATGTAATTTAATATATTAATTTAAATTTTATGAATTAATATTTTGTATAATTTAATGTACATTTTATAGTTATTTAAAAGTTTATGAAACAATTTAATTATTATCAATAGTAAAGACATTAATGCAAAACTTTAAATTTAAGAAACCTCAAATTTGCGGGTTTTTTTTGGAGAATGAAATCTCATCTTTGTAACATAAGATTTCATTCTCCATAACTCTGTTTATATATTCCGACATTTGTGCATATATAGGCGAGTACACATGTGAACAAGCTAAACAAATATTACAAGTACACATGAATTATAAATCCTTTTAGTTATCCTCAAAAACTGATATTACAAGTCGAACTAAGAAAAATAAATAGAGTTAAACTAATTTCTTGAAAGACAAGTTCGTCCAAAGCCGAAGCTTGAGTTGTGATATCGGTTTCTTTCCGCCATAAACTGAACCGCTTTCTCAACTGATGATTGCGTTGCCTTCTCCCAGCAAGGCCGTCATTGAGATAGGAAATTTAATGAAATAAACACCAGAACCAATGTTCTCTTCAAGATAAGGAACCCAAAGGAATCGATCTCAAACAATCATCTCGCCGCCGAGTTGCCTTTCGTGAAAGACAATTTCGTCGTTTAACCTTGCAAGACTCGTAGTATACTTTATCCTGAGGAGAATATTGGTTCCAGTGTTGTCATGCATGACTCCGGAGATCAACACAGATCCGAACACAAGAAACCCGAAGAACATGTCTGCATGTTTAAGGAAGAAATGAAGATAAAAGATAGAAAATGAAGCGAATTATTGGTAGAAGCAAAGGAGAGGGAAGACGTGAGGATGGGGAAGAATGATGAAAAGTGAGGCTATATATTTTTAGGGGAAGAAAGAATGGTTATCGACCCAATCCTGAGTTAAAGCGACACAACATTCCACTCACACCGAGCACATTCATTGGTGGAAGAAAAGACGCCTTAAATGTTACCGAAAAATTCTTAATATACAATATGAAACAAAAAATAAGTCCAAAAATTACTATTGCTTATCTACGGTGCTGTTAATTTTCTATACATACAATGCTATAATTATTACTTGTATATCTATATAATTATTATTTAATGCAACCGAATGTAACAATTCAGATGTGCATATGAAATGATGAATTAAATCTTATACCATCTCGACCAAAAAAATGTAAGCGACAAATACAGATACGTTTATGTTCCACCTAGTAATATTATATATAAAGTTATGTTCCAATCATATATTAGATACGTTTTTCTTTTAAAAAATGATAAACAGGATATGTTACTATATATTAATCACTTATTACTAAAATATGGCTATCAGTTACAGTTATTACATGGAAATATTAAATATAAAAGCATAATTAATAAGGTTCAATAAACATATTAAAACTGAAAGCATAATAAAAATTTAAGGTTCTCAAGTAACATACATTAAATTATACATGAGATTTAGATAAGAAAAACAACACTATTGCTTTCGGCAATATCAGTGTCAAAGGCCTCTAGTTGGAACATGTAGTCCGATAAGCCTTCCACAGTCTCAACCAATGTTTCATCAGGTTCACCTATATAAAACAAGAATTTTATCGAACTATCCTAAATTATTATATAAACTAATGCAAAATGTTAAAACGGTTACTTCCAGTCAGAATGCTCCTCCACATCTTGAACACCGCGATCTTTTCTGGACCCTTAGTCTTTCAATATTCAGGCCAGAATTCAACCGCGTATTTGCCATAAGCCACACAATAAAACTTATTGTTCCTATTATGAATAAGAGAAGTTAATGAGAACTAACCTAATCAATTGTTCTTATTATCGAATGCCACAAAATTTAATCAATTGTTTTTGTCATGGTGTTTACTGCTACATTACCAAAAATATTCACTTACTTGGCGTCTCGGAGGTGGAACACTTTCCTTGTTTGTGCAGGGTCAAGGGAATCAACTTCAAGGGGGCAGATGATCGAGACCACGTTCATGGTGTCTACACAAGATATTTGTTGTTATTTAAAATTTCACGATTAGAAAAGATTAAACTTTTTTTTGCTACGGATGTAAATATCATTATAAAAATGAAAGATCTGTTATTACAAATTGACTGAGGGTTAGGTCAAACCTAAGTAATTGGTTCAATGGCAATAAAAAGCTTAAAACATTGAAAATATGAAAACTTTCGATAGTTTTTACCTATAGGATCGTCTATGTCTGTTTTTATGTCACAGATATAAAGGTAACTATTAAATTCTATGTAGTGCTTGGTGTCCAAAGTCTCGATAAGTTCAGTCTCAGTATCTTCCGTGACTTCAAGTCGTTGGCAAGACTTTGTTGGACAAAAAACCTGGATCTGGTCGGACTACCCTAACTCCATATATCTCAATCTCATTGCCTTCATTTTTCTCAAGTCTAGAGAAGTTATTTACTTCACCTAGATAAATAACCATTTCGATCTTGGCTCCATGCGCATAAGTGAAAGTGATAGGTGTAAGTTTTATCCCGATTCTACTGAAAGTGCACAGTTATGCTATTGTAGTATTTCAGGGTATCGAATCCACAAGGACTCACAGTCACACGATAGATTATATGCCGTCAAGTTAAGCTAAATCAAATCTTAAGAAAGCAGTAAATGAAAGCAAGTAACAAGAAGGTGTTTTCAAATAGAGAAGGGCGTCAGACTTGGGAAGTTCTCGGGAATTATGCTATATAAGAAACTTAACTAACCGGATTCAGATTAAACACAGGCTCAAGAACTAGAAACACAATGCTAAATAATCCAACTCTCGCTGAGATTATTTCTATATCTAGCAACTTAGCGACCCAAATCTCTTTGTGATCCTAGAGTTCTAAACAAGCATTAAGAACAGGTTCTATCGGTTCACAATTTTACTAAACCAAATCTCTTTGTATCTAGTCAAATTTCTCACTCTAAGTTTGTTCAGATTATCACTCAGATCTAAACCCTAGGTGATCTAAACCCTAGGTGATCAGCCCAGAATTCAGTATTAAGCATAACTTAGGTGATGAACAATAGATGGTGAATCCTAATCAATCAGTTATCAAACAAGCATAAAACCTTTGTGAGAATTCCTAAATCTAACTAGGTTACTACTCAGACATATTAGTAATCAAACAACACATCATGAATAGAAAAACAAAAGAATGAATAGATAAAGTAAAAGGGGTTCAAAATCCTTCTCTCAAGGTTACAAGTAGCAAGAATCAGCCCCAACTCAATATCTCTCAATCTCTCAAGCAAGAACAAAGTAAGAATAAGATAAAAGATGGAATGAGTCTAAAAACCTAATTAACTCTCTAAACACGTTTTGGGGTCAGTTTAGAATTAGAGAAAACTTCTGGGCAATTCTGCAAATCTTCAAAACTTGTCTTTAACTCTCGGGTATTGTTCTGTCGCGCTCAATGTCGACCGACATCCAAGTCAGTGTCGGTCGACACTCAATCGTGGTCGAGACACCAACTTCAGCTCGTTGCACAAATCACCAGAAACATCCTATAATCCCATCCTTTGCTCCAAACGCAAGCCTACTTGTAGAATACTCAATAGACTCTAAAAACCAGGTTAAAGACTCAATATATACAACTATATCATGGTTGAAAACCTAGAAAAACCATGATATATCAACTCCCCCAGACTTAGCTCTTGCTTGTCCTCAAGCAAGTAAAGAACCAAAGCATAAGAAAAGAGGTTTGAAAACACAGAAACTCATTTTGTCCTAGGAACTTTCGCATTCACATTCACTTAGTAAACCACTGAAAACTTTCCTGCAGAGCTCAAAACCACAATGTACTTCCCCCACACTTAGCAACTGTCCCAAGTAAACTCCACAATCAAATTAGGACATTCAAGTTCACCACACTAGCCTATGTATACAATTTAGTGCGGTCTCACAGAGGGAGTATCGAATCAAAGGACACATGGACTCAACCCATTCAGTGTCTGACCACCAAACTGTCGGTTTCTGGTTTCTTTCTTTTCCCTTTCTCCCTTATCACTGATTTTCCCCACTGGGTATCATTTTATTTTTTTTCTATCAGTGCTCTTCCCTTTTTATTGGGGTTTAACTTTGGATATTTCCATGGATACACAGGCTACCACTCCCGTGACCACTTCGAAGCTACTAGCTTATCCTCAGTTTTTATCCTTTTTTTTTTTACTTTCAAGGGAGGGGAAAATCAGAAACCATACTTTAGAACAGGATCATAGGCTGTGTCAATCACATCAAAGGAATCCGACCCAAAGATTACCAAGCCCCTAAGTGAGAATTTAAAGTTAAGATTAAGTGTGAGACTAGTGATGGATCCTCTGAATACCTGGTTAGATATGGGTGTCCTTGGTAAGTTGATCTGTTTGGGGTTTTCTAAAAGTCATAGAGGTTCTGCAAGTCTGTCCAATGGTCACTTAGTTCCTGTACCTGCGAAAAATTTCCTCGAAAAATCATAGTTTCATACAAATTTTGACTCAATAAAACAATTTTGAAAACTAGTGAAAACATGGGACTGACTCTAAGAAAACAAAACACAATGTCAGTAGCCACCTCCCCCACACTTAAACTGCACTGTCCCCAGTGCAATTGTAGCATGAGATTGGTATAAAGGAAATTGGAACAATAGAGATTTTGAGTTAAAAATCCGAACCTGATCACGGCTGATGTCGACCAACACTAAGCTTAGTGTCGCTCAACACTGCTGTGTGTAGTCCTGTTCTTCACGGCTCTGGCACATAAAAACCAGAAAAATCAAAAGACACAAGAACAAAAACCAAAAAGAAAAGAAAACTAACCTACAGTGGGTTGCCTCCCACTCAGCGCTCTTTTAACGTCAATAGCTTGACTATATTGCGATCAGGTATTGGGTGGATTATCCAAATGGACAATGTTGTCTTCTGGAATCTCAGCTTTCGCCCAGTAATGTTTCACCCTTTGTCCATT
The DNA here is from genome assembly GCA_030180135.1 of Orychophragmus violaceus. Classification (NCBI taxonomy): domain Eukaryota; kingdom Viridiplantae; phylum Streptophyta; class Magnoliopsida; order Brassicales; family Brassicaceae; genus Orychophragmus; species Orychophragmus violaceus. The sequence goes on along the minus strand of CM058232.1, from coordinate 64,127,733 downwards.
GACTATGAACTCCTCGCCTTTGGAATTCATTAAGATGATAGCTTCGTGTTGTCTAGCTTCTTTGACAGTGAATGGACCTGACCAACGAGAACGCAACTTTCCAGGAAACAATGTCAGACGAGAGTTATAGAGAAGTACCTGATCATTGGGTTCGAAGTTGCGTGAGATGATCTTCTTATCATGATATGCTTTTGTGCACTCCTTGTACAACTTTGAGTTCTCATAGGCATGGTGGCGAATTTCATCTAACTCATTTAGCTGTATCAAGCACCTCTCAACTGCAGGTTTGAGATCATAGTTCATCTGTTTGACACCCCATCTATCCTTGTGCTCTAGCTCAACTGGAAGGTGACAAGCTTTCCCATAGAGTAGATGGAATGGTGTAGTCCCCAGTGGCGTCTTAAACGCAGTCCTGTAAGCCCACAACGCATCATCCAACTTCGCAGCCTAATCCTTCCTAGTCTTCCCAACTGTCTTCTCCAGAATCTCCTTGATCTGTCTGTTAGAGACTTCCACTTGTCCACTAGTCTGAGGGTGATACGGAGTAGCCACACGATGATTAACACCATGCTTTTTAAGCAGCTTCTCGAAGACTTTGTTGATAAAGTGAGTTCCACCATCACTTATCACAATCCTAGGGACTCCAAATCTGGGGAAGATGATAGTCTTAAACAGCTTAAGAACTACCGAAGAGTCATTGGTCGGACTTGTTCCCATAGGAAGATGGAAACGGACCCATGAAATCGATGCCCCAGCAATCAAAGACTTCAACCTCAAGGATGAAGTTTTGTGGCATCTCATGTCTCTTGCTTATCTTCCCCCTCCTCTGACACACATCGCATCGAGAGACAAATAACTGGGCATCCTTGAACATTGTAGGCCACCAGAAGCCTGCGTGAAGAACCTTAGACACTGTCTTGAATGTAGCGAAGTGTCCAGCATACTCAGAACCATGGCAGTGGTACAACACATTATCTACTTCAGATTCCGCAATGCATCGTCTGTAGATACCATCGGAAAAATGCTTGTACAAGTGGGGCTCATCCCAGTAATAGCGCCTAACCTCTCTAAGGAACTTCTTCTTAGCATAGCCTTTAAACACTTCAGGCTCATCCTCTGCAGCAAGGTAGTTGGCTATATCGGCATACCAAGGTCTAGTAGGGAGGGGACCATGGGCCATTGCAGCTATGAACATGTCAGCTTCATCATCCGGAATTGTTGCCTCTGTCCGCAGCCGATGTCGACCGACACCAGTGTTGATGTCGACCGACATCGTCCCTAATCGGCCAAGCAATGTCGAGCGTGATTGATTTTCATCCGCTTTTTCGAGCCGGATGTCGACCGACATGAGCTGAGTATCGATCGACACTGACCCTACAACCCGTGTAGAAATCAGTGGACTCGTAGAAACATCCTGAAAACCTGTCTCAATCTTGTAGATGTTCTCTTCTGGTAGAGAATCATCTATTGGAACATCCTCATCGATCCTAATCCGAGCCAAGTGATCAGCAACACCATTTTCTACTCCTTTCTTGTCTCTCACCTCTATGTCAAACTCTTGGAGCAATATAATCCATCTCAACAGCCTTGGCTTAGCATCTTTCTTCCGCATCAGATACTTAAGCGCCGAATGATCAGTATGTACAACCACTTTGGATCCAATCAGGTAGGAACGAAACATCTCAAATGCAAACACAACTGCCAACAGTTCCTTCTCAGTGGTTGCATAGTTCCTTTGAGCATCATCAAGAGTTCTACTGGCATAATAGATAGCATGGAGCTTCTTGTCCTTCTTCTGCCAAAGAACAGCTCCTACTGCATAATCACTAGCATCGCACATTACCTCAAAAGGTAGACTCCAATCTAAGGTTGCACAATTGGAGCAGAGATTAAAGCTTGCTTCAGCTCCTTGAATGCAGCATGACACTCATCTGTGAACTCAAATTTTACAACCTTGCAGAGAACTGCAATGAGTGGCCTAGCTATCTTGCTGAAGTCTTTAATGAATCTCCTGTAAAAACCAGCATGCCCAAGGAAACTTCTTATTCCGTTGACTGAATCAGGCGGATGCGGCCCTGTCATTACCTCAATCTTGCTCTGTCCACCTCAATTCATGCCTCAGAGACTCTATGTCCAAGCACAATGCCATTCTTGACCATAAAATGACATTTCTCCCAGTTCAAAACCAGGTGCTTTTCCTCACAGCGAGCTAGCACCTTGCATAGATTATCCAGACAGGCATGGTAAGATGGTCCGTAGACAGAGAAATCATCCATGAAGACCTCCATAAAATCCTCTATCATGTCCGTGAAGATGGACATCATGCACCTCTGAAACGTCGCAGGAGCATTACACAGTCCAAGTGGCATTCTGCGGTATGCAAAGGTACCATAAGGGCTGGTAAATGTGGTCTTCTCCTGGTCCTCTGGGTGGATGGGGATCTGAAAGAAACCAGAATAGCCATCCAAAAAGTAGTAGTATGGATGACTTGCTAACCTCTCCAACATCTGATCAATAAAAGGAAGTGGAAAGTGATCTTTCCTGGTGGCTGCATTCAACTTCCTATAGTCTATGCACATCCTGTGACCAGTGATTGTCCTTGTAGGGATTAACTCATTCTTCTCATTCCTAACCACAGTGACTCCTCCCTTCTTAGGAACCACATGAACTGGGCTGACCCAATTACTGTCGGAGATAGGAAAGATGACCCCAGCTTTCAGCAGTTTCATGATCTCCTTCTTTACAACCTCTTGCAGGTTGGGATTTAAACGCCTCTGATTCTCAATTGACGACATGCTCTCATCCTCAAGGTGTATCCTATGCATGCACAAGTCTGGAGAGATACCTTAAATATCATCAAGAGAATAGCCAAGAGCCTTGCGATGCTTGCGCAGCTTGCTTAGCAGTAAGGTGAGTTCTGCGTTATTCAAATCAGCATTGACTATAACAGGATAAGTGGAGTTTTTACCTAGGAATGCATATTTGAGGCCCGCAGGTAGCTGTTTCAGCTCGACCTTTGGAGCTCTCTCCTCGCTCAAGTCTGTCGCGACTGGTGTCGACCGATTACCTTGTGGTGTCGGTCGACACTGGTCGTCATCAGCGACTTCTAAATTCATCACTTTCTTGGTGACGTCCATCAGCCTCAGGTACCCAGCAACAGCATCATCCACCAGCTCCAAATCATTCTCAGAACTCATTTAGAGCTCTCTCCAAAGGATTAACATGATGCATCTGATTGAGGAATTCTACAGCCATATTCTCAATCGTATCAACATAGAAGGTCTGCCCATCAATGGTAGGGTGTCTCATCAGCTTATCCATGTCAAAATTCATCACCAGATCACCCACATTGAGACCAATCTTTCCTCTTTTCACATCAATGATGGCACCAGCTGTAGCCAAGAACGGTCTGCCTTGGATAAGAGGATCCTTAGGCTCATCATTATACTGCAAGACTACGAAGTCAGTTGGAATAACACATTCACAAATCTTTACCGGTACATCCTCCAAAAGGCCCTCAGGAATCCTTATGGAGCGATCTGCTAGAATCAAGGATATCCTAGTAGGTGTTAAATCTGTCATTCCCATCTGCTTAGCAACTGAATATGGCATCAGATTGACGCTGGATCCGAAATCACACAAAGATCTCTCAAATCTGTCTCTGAAGATGGTACAGTCCAAGACAAAGCTCCCTGGATCCTTTTTCTTTTCTGGAAGTCTGTTTAAGATGACAGCACTACAGACCTCAGTGATCATCATCACACATTCGTCATCTCCTACATCAGAAGTCAACATCTGCTTCAAACACCTCTTTAACACTGGGTTATTGCTCATAGCGTCCATCAATGGCATTGGAAGAGTTAGCTTGCTCAGCATAGCCATGTACTTAGCCTTGAACCGTTCAAACTTAGACCGCTTCAGGTTCCTAGGGAAATGTACTTTGGGTTTGTACACTTTCCCTGCAGCTACAGGAGCTTTCGTATGAGTTTCTATCTCTGTACGCGTCTGGTGTCGACCGACATCATCTTGGTGTCGATCGACGTTGGTCGATTTCATTCTGGCGTCCACCTCACAATCGACCTTGGTCGATTTCCATCCGTCACGAGAACTCGAAGAACTAGGTCTCGCTCGACATCCTGTGTTGGTGTCGGTCGACGCCCGTTTCGCAGATTCATACTCTTCTTCAAATTCCTCCATCTCCTCGATCTCCTTATCAGTAATCTGCCTATTAGGGATTGGTTGCAGCTCTTTCTCACTTCGCAGTGATATAGCATTGCAGTGATGCTTTGGATTAGTATATGTACTTCCAGGAAGGAATCCGGCTTGCCTCTTAACAGCTCCAGCAGTTTGAGCAACTTGAGAATCCAACTGCTTCATATGTGTACTCAAAGATTCAAACTTCCCATTCAGATCTTCATACACAACATCCATCTTCTTGTTGAAGTCCACAGTAGTCTTAGTCTGACCCTCCAGAACCGCTCAATCATAGCTTCCATCTTGCTCTCATGAGCACTAGCAGTAAGAGGTATCTGATATGAAGATGATCCATAAGTCCTCTGATAAGAATTACCTTGCTGAAAAGGTTTCTGATAACCAGCATTCTGACCATATCCAGAAAAGTTTTGGTTGCTTGTGAAAGCACTCTTCTGTCCACCATTAAAGAACTTGTTGCCTTGCTGATTTCCAAACCTGTTTCCTTGAAATCCAGAGCCACTGATGTAGTTCACATCCTCTTCTTGGCAGTCTTCTTCAGCCTCAAACACTTCAACTTCTTGAGCAAAGTGAACAGCTTTCTTACCAGTCAACAAGCTATGAACAGTGTCCAGCTTGTTCTTGATATCATTAATCTGCAGATCATCAATCTTTCCACCAGACTCTTTCCTTCTTCTATCAGCAGTCTTGATGCTGTTACTTCTCACCAAGTTATCAATCAGCAATCTAGCCTGCTCAGGAGTCTTGGTGTTGAAATTGCCATTGCTGTCAGCATCCAATGTAGACTGGTAATTGAGATCAATTCCTCTGAAGAATATGCCCAGCAGCGTTACTTCAGAGAATCCATGATGAGGAGAGTCATGTTGGTACATCTTAAACCTCATCCAAACAGACTTAAGAGGCTCTGTAGGACCTTGAGTGAATGTCAGAAGATCCTGTCTGAGCTGATCTGAGCGAGCATCATCATAGAAGTGTCGCAAGAACTCTCTCTTCACAGCATCCCAAGTGGTTAACTTCCCAGGTGGAAGTTGCTTCAGCCAAGCAACAGACTCTCCAGCAAGAGAGTATGGGAAAAGCTTCAGATACAAGAAGTCATAATCCACCCCATTGTACTTCATTCCAGTGATGAAGGCTTCAAAATCCTCAATGTGGTCCATGGGTTGCTCATGTGGGAGACCATGGAAGGGGTGCTGTCTCAGCATAGAGTAATAGACAGTCTTGATCTCAAAGTCATTCCTCTCAAAAGAAGGAGGAACAATTGCTGACCGGTTAGCATAAAACTCATCGGGACGGTTGTAGTCAGCAAGAGTCTTCTCAGCAATAACCAGCTGCCTCTGACCTTAAGGCTGTTCAGGTTCAGGTTCAGGGATCACTCGTCCCTCAGCATCAATCCTTTGCCCCTGATCATTGTAGGGGTTGTTCTGTTGGTCCTCAGAACTCCTCCAGCATCTGGTCTCAAAATCAAACGATTGTTCATCATTCTTGTTCTTTGACCCTTTCTGTTCGTTCTCTCTAGTCTAGCAAGCTCCTCAAGTCTGAGGTTCAAAAGTTCTTCGCTCTGGTTGCTTCGGGTATGTCGACTTGGTATACAATGATCTCAAAACTCTGTCTCGAGGTCAATGTCGAGCGACACTAAAGAAGAAATCGGTCGAGACTGAATGCGTCTATCGATTCCTGCGCAACAAAACAAGCCAAACAAGAGAAAAATCAGTAACAAAGAAAATAAAAGCGATCTAGACTCAACCCTAAAACAAAATCTATCGGCGAACTCAGTTGAGTCCCCGACAACGGCGCCAAAAACTTGATAGATGTAAGTTTTATCCCTATTCTACTGCAAGTGCACAGTTATGCTATTGTAGTATTTCAGATTTGCTTTTACATTCTAATCCCAAAACTATTTCTTAATTTTTCTGGGTACTATTTTTAATTTGAGTGTTACAAAAATTTCAAAACTATACGACCTATTTTTTTGTGATTTATAATTTTATAATCCGAGAAGTATATCCAAAACTTTCAAATAAATTAAAACAAAAATTTGATTACATAAAACCTTTCAATCATAATTTATATTGTGAGCAATTTTTCTGATTTCACTCAAGTATAATAGATTAGTTTAAATTTTTAAAATAGAGACAATAAAAAGAAATATATTACGACTACGTTACGCCTACAAGTGGGTAAAAATTCAAAAAAATTGTTCAATTAATCTAGGAAACCAAAATCCAATTTTATAGCCTAAAACATTTCAATTACCCGCTTAAACCCAAGAATTTTTGACAAAGTGTCGAGAAATCATCAAATACGTCAAACCCTGATTTTATTAGGTTCTTCCCCTTTTCAGAAATCTTCTTCGAATCATCTCTCTGATCTCTCTCTGAATACTCTTCTATGCCCACCCATCTCAGACTGATATCTCTTCTTCGAATCACTTATTTGAGGCTCTCAATTTCATCGCTAACATTGGCCAAAACCCTATCGACTCTCTCAAACTCCTCCTTGAATCTCTCAGTAACGAAACCCTCCGTGAAACAATGCCTATAGATATGACGTTGGGTGTGTGTTTAACCATCTAGTTTGCTTCTGCTTTGCTTTGCTTTTGAAACGGGCCAGCTTCTGAATCTGATTAATGGTTTTCTTATGATTTACTTGTGGTTTCCTTGTGTTGGAAAAAAATAATTTTGGTTCTACATTTTGTAAACGACTCCTATATTCCTCTATGAGCTTCAATATGGTCTACACAGTCTGGTTAAATTGGTTGTTTTTAATGAGTGTTTGATGAGTTAGAGTCTGATGGTTAGGATGTTAATCTTATAGTTAGCATGCAATTGAGTTTGATGTCTCTGATTAACTCATTAATGTATTTTGTCAAGTACCAGTGTCCCATCGTTTACAAGATAGTTTTATATCATTTGAGACATGGCCAAACCATTCATAACTTTATTCATAAACATATTTTGAGGAGATCTATCAGTGACGTATGAAAGACATGGTTAGCATCGCAAAGGACTGCAAAAGCACTGCAAAGAACTGCGGCCTCGGGAGATCTCAACAAATAAATATAACCACATCTTTCCTCAGGTAAAGTAACATTTTCACAATCCATATCTATAAAGTCATCTCACGTTCTTTATAAAATTGGTTTTCCCTTACTGTCTGTAATTGTCACATGCCACTGATGAGAAGGATGGACGAGTAAATCCTTATGGATTCAAAAGCCTGACTGGAAATCTTTTAATGGGCAAGCGCAAGCAGCACATACACTTTTCAGCGTTGTCGCCAACCAAGAGCAACTGAAGGAAGCTCAAAGTAAAAATACAACACCATCTGCTTGTAGGTTCCTTATCACTGTCTCTTGCACTTGTTAATTTTTGGGATATGATTTTATAACTCCTAAATGCTGGAGTTTGCGTATGTAGATCGTTTAAATTTACTTCCTTCACATATACATGTTACCAATGTTATTTCTGAGGCAAATGTCTGTTACGTTTCTTGTACCCTTCAAATGACGGTATCACCAATTGCCAAATCGAAAAAAAATTAATCCAAACTATTATTTTTACGAATAAAAGTCATTAAACAGTTGTAAGTTATTTTCACTACATACACAAAGTACTCGGTAAATATATACCATCAGCGAATCAAGATTTTCCGAATAGTCGCTTAATAATCGTTAATTAGTCATTAAACTGTCACCAAGTAGTCACCATTTCTTACGACTAAGCTGTGACTATATTAGACAGTCAGACACTAGTCGGTGAGTCAGTACCATAATCTGACTCTGTTTTAGCCGGATATGGATAAGCTGAGATGGTTTCATCAGATTTTGTGTTTCTTGGTTCTATTTCCCCTGTTCTAGGGTGTTTGATGTTGAGGATTAAAATCAAAAATTAGAATTTTGTGGTGAAAAAGAAAGAAAAAAACATCAAAAGTAAAGTTCAAGATTACGATTTTGTTTTTTTTTCTACTGGTCATCCGGCGTATGTTAATGGAGGTTCCTCTTCGCCTCAGATTTTCATCTCCCACCTCACACGGCTCATTGGCACCGGTTCAGAGTTTCTCCACGGCCAAAAACTTTTAACTTGCTTGTTTCCCCATTTTTTGGGTGTTTGCAGAGAGTTTATTGAAAACTAGAAAACGAGCCTAAAAATCACCATGTGGAATTTTTTTTTTAGATTTCCAGTGATACTCAAATAATTATGCCATCGGCTTCTAAAATTTTCGGCGTAACGGATTGGAGAACCCGATAGCTTACCACGTGCTTTTCCGAGGACTTTTATTGGGTCCGGCCTAATTTATTCATGTGTAGAAGGCTTGAACCCACACAACTATTCAGCATGAATGTGGAGACCTAGTCGAGACGTTACACCAGACGGATATGCTTGGAATCATACCAAATATGGAGTTTATAGGGTCAAATATGGGTATGACTTGATAAGAAGAAGAAACTTTGTGATGATTAACAAAGAGATTATAGAGCCAAGCACAAATTGTTTGAAAATATTCGTCTGGAAGACCCAAGCCCCTAGGAAATTAAAACACTTCATATGGCAAGCATGTGGGATCTTTTGGTGTTAATCCTGATTCAACTCATCAGATTAATTGATCCTAAACATGCCAGATCTAGGTTCTCTTGAATAGAAACAATATAGATCTCACCTTTTACCTGTTTATGCAGCGGAAGGAGATAGAACAGGTCAGAGATCAGCAGAACCACCAAGGGATGGATCCTCCAAAGGCTCACACACGCACACCGGGAATTTGGCTGCTAGACCAGCAAGGAGAGGAGGCGCAGAAGAGAGGCTGGGAGGCGCAAAAGGCTGAGAAGAATTAGAGACCTAGGTCTGATTTTATTCATTAAAATCTCTCCTAGCTCTCATGGGCTTTTGGGCCCAATTCTCAGTTCTGATTAAATCCCATGGATTTAATCAGGCCCTTTAGTCTCTTTAAATACAGTAAATGCCTAGCACTTTTACTGTACTTCTGCTAAACCGTTCCTTCGTATTTTCCCGTTAGCTTAGGCGTGTGACCCATATGGGATCATATAACAAAGGCAATAAATCCGAGATTTATAGATCATGAGCGGACTCTAGCAAGCCATCATGACCCCCAGCATTATATGACTTATGTCTGATCATTGACATACTCTTACTTTCTAGAGACAATACCGAGATTACTGGACATAATTCCAACAATCTCCCACTTGTACTGGAATCTCTGTATTCATAATCCTTTTGTCACAATATCTCGATTAGTCATAAGGCAAGATTAGTGTCATCCTTATAAAGCCTAATCTTGTTCATCGGACTCTGATTTGATACTGACAATCCAAACGACTCGGGACAGTCCGTTTGAGCATGGCCATGCATTTTCCAGTATTCAAATCTCCGATTGGCCTAGAGATATTCACTCCATTTATATTGGAGGGACAAATTCCGTCTTGTTCCATCACTGTAAACTACTCATTTCATAATGTACCCAAACAAGGTCCTTATAACTATCGCAGAACGATAGCGTTAGACAATGATCAAAGTGCATCAGTCCATGTGCAGTCACATGCATGCGAACTCAGGTCTAAGGACTATACTCTATAGTCGTAGTAAGAATCTCTTATGACACAGATATAAATATCCTGAAGAGTTCTTATAAGCGGGTCTTGTCCGGTCGTATGTTCCCCAACATACACCTATGTACTGACTTTGATGCCGCGCATCTATGACACACTAAGACTTTGTCATAAGTCACGTACCAATCCAGTCTCACACGGTTGTTGGTGTTCCAATTTCAACAACCTTCGACTAGGGACAGGATGATATAAACCATCTATCAAATATAGGGTCTTATGACCAAGCTAAATGACTTTGATGACTCAAGATCAAGTCATTTACTTCGATGACCTATAAAATGGTTCATTTCATTTTGGAACGATTATTTCATCACAGTTAAAATAATCTTGAAATAATAATTTCATTATTAAACATCTCAAATGTTTTACAAGAACATATCAATAACTAAATAAAGCCCTTCACTAACTCCCACTGAAATTAAGACTACATCTTAACTTCACTTATCCTACAGCAACAGTCCGTGACTCGTGCTTAGGGCTAAGGAGTGGCTTCGTTAATAGATTAGCAACGTTCTCATTTGTTGAAACTTGCTGATCTACTTAACATCTCTGTCATTTATCTCAAGGTGTTTGGACCTCTGATGTGCAGCTAGTCTCATCTATGCTGGGAATCACATCAAGTTCAGTGACGAACTCTTCTTTCCAAACAACCTCTTTCGCCGCTTTCCAAGCTGCGAAATGTTCAGTTTAAGTCATGGAGTCAGCAACAGTGCCTTGCACCGCCAGACAGACACAAGATATAACCGGACTGTGACCGGAAATCATCTTTGTCTGTTGGAAACTTGCCTTTCAGACTCTTTTGACTTGTAGCACATCACTTTCTCCGTAAATCAAGAACTTATCCTTGGTATTCCTCAAATACTTTAGGACATACTTTAGGAAACTTGATTCTTTGCTGGATCTGACTGGTCTTTACTTGTCTTGCTTAGCATTAAAGCAACATCAAACAAGTACGTTTTATGGCATACATGATAGATCCAATTACCGAAGCATATGGAATCCTATCCATGCATTTAAGCTCATCAGTTATCGTAGGATACTGTATCTTGCTTAACTTAATGCCATGTGACATTGGCATAAAACCCTTCTTGGATTGCTCAAAACGTGTAGGACTTTGTCAATTTAAGAATTCTGACTTTGTCCTACCAGCTCTTTTGGATCTTTATCTTTAGATCCAAAATCCAAGAACTACGTGGCTTTACCCATGTCATTCATTAAACCAACTCCCAAGCTAGTCCTTTACCGACTACAGCATTGGGACGTTATATCCGAGAATCAGTATATCATCGACATACACTTTGAGAAATGCAATATTGCTTCCACTAATCTATTAGTAAACACACAGTTCCGCTTCGTTTCTGTTCAAGTCAAAACTTTGACTACTTCAACAGAACGAAGATTCCAACTCCGATATGTTTGCTTCCATCCATGAATGGATCGATGAAGCCAACTTACACAAAATGTAATTCTTCGGAGTCTGGGCTCACTTTCGCTTCCTAGGATTTCGCAGATTTGTCGTTTCCTATGATCATCAGATCATGCGAACATTCAATGATCATCAGGCTAAACTAATGACGAGAAATCACTCTCGGATTAGTGACTGATTCTTTCATATCTGCGAACTTCAGGCTCCACAGGTGTAGATTCTACAGAAATCTGTAAATCCTTCCGCTGCTCTCCCTCAATAGGTTAAGCAGCCTCCTGTATTTCTCGAATTTCTTCGAGTTGTACTTTTACTCCCACTGTTCTTCTTGGAAAGTAACTTCCCTTCTTAGAAAACAGAATGGTCGTAAAAATACTTTTTACTCCCACTGTTCTTCTTGGAAAGTAATTTCCTTCTTAGAAAACAGAATGGTCGTAAAAGTACCGAGCCTTGGTTTCCTTGAGAAAACTTCGAGTTATGCTTTTACTCCCACTGTTCTTCTTGAAAAATAACTTCCCTTCTTAGAAAACAGATTGGACGTAAAAGTAACAAGCCTTAGTTTCTCTAGGACAACCAGCGAAGTAGCACAACTACAAATACTCAGTAAAGACAAATTTGGATCGATTCCAATCCACATTAACGTGGTGTCTTTCAACTGATATTTGTGGAACTATTTTAGCGTAAACTTAGATATTTCTAGATCGTTATTCTTAAAATATCATGGAAGATTCGTGTGATTCATCTTTAATCATTTCTTATAAGATTTGATTCTTTCTCACAGAAACACCTTCAGGTTTTCAGGAGAAATGAGCTGTGAAACGATTTCACACTCATTCAGATGATCACATAATCAATGACTTAAGTATTCTCACTCGTGATTTAATCCAGAGTCTTAATACTTTTGTCATTCAGATCCTATACTTCATTCTGGAACTCTTTCGACCATGTCAAAGAATTCCGACTTGTGTTTCATCAAATGAACACAGTCTTACTCACTGAATTAATCAGTCGAGACAATGAAGTACAAGAAAATTTTCTCTGGCATTGTTGCTCATCGGACCACATACATGAGTATGTTCAATCTCCAATAAGCCTTTGAGCCTTTCTCTAGCTCGGCTAAGATGGGCCCATTGTCTTTTGGTCCAGTAAACAGAATTCAAGTCTCATAAGATATCGTATCATATGAGCCCAACAGTCCATAACTATGGGATTTCTGAATCCGTCTTACTCTATGTGACCAAGACTTTGTACCAAGAAAATTCAGGTTTAATTCATCAGATTTAAACCAATTCGGTATTTATGTTATATTTAGGCACTCTTTGGTTTAAGATACAAAACCCATTCCTTGAATAGGGTGCTACAATAAATATTTCATTAAGATCAAAAGAACAAAACTTGTCTTTTATCAAAATGAAAACATTCAAATTCTTACAAGAAAATGAAAAACAACTCTGCTTAAAGCAGGTACATTGTAGCAATTACTTAATACAAAACCAAGCCTCGAAGGCATCTACAAGTGAAAACCCTATGACTGAGGCAGCTTCCATAGCTCCTTCCAGACATGCAGTTCCACTTGCCCTTCCTTCAACGTTCTACTGTTGCTCAGGCTCTGCATATTACAACAAATATCAGTGCCACAACCAGTATCCAATACCTGCAAGGTAGAACTTGAAGTAATAACATGAATACCTGAGGAAGTAGTCTCATACATTAACTTTAACTCCTCATCGTCTTCCATGAATTTTATGCAATCTCTCTTCCAATGCCCTATCTCTTTACAGTAGCAGCACTTACCAACGTAAGAGGTATCTGACTTGAGCTCAGAAGACACACGCTTGCCATGATTCAAAATCTGGACAACTTTGTCTTCACCCTTGTCAGTGCTAGGTTTCATAAACCTACCCTTCACGTTTGGCTCAACCATCTTGAGCATATCATGCAGTTCAGTCAGCGTCTTCGTTAAGCCTTTCTTGATATAGTTCCTTCTGAACTTATCATAGCTTGACGGCAGTGACTGCAGAATGATTTCAGTTGCCAATTCTTGGCCAACTGGATAATCCAGTTTCCTCAGGTTATCTATATAACCTATCATTTTACTGATATGAGGACTTACTGGATGATCATCTGGTAGCTTGCAGCTAGTGAGAGACTTAACCAACTGGTATCTCTCCACTCGTATCTGCTCCTGAAATTTCAATTTCAGGCTGCTGATCATCTCTATTGGCGACTCCATGTTCTCATATTGCTCCCGCAAGTCTGAGTCCATGGTAGCCAATATCAGACCACGCACATCTACCGCATCATTATAATGCTTATTCCAAACATCATATACTGCATGTGAAGCATTGGACCCGATCCTCACGGGGAGAGCTCTCTCAAGGACATAGTCCTTTCTCTCCTGTCTGAGGACTAAACTCAGGTTCCGCGACCAAGTCAAGAAATTTGATCCGTTCAGCTTGTCCATCCCAAGGATAGACCGGATCGAGAAAGTGTTTTGATTGTTTGTGCTAGTCATAACTGAAATATAAGATAAAAGGATTTTAGTTAATATGTTCAATATGATTAATCTCGTATCAAATTTAATATGATTAATCACGCATTATATTCAATAACTTAAGTTACCCTCAATAGAATATAATGATTCCAAGATCCACATATAACTAAGATTAAAGTGGGCCACTGGCCGTCACCCAACCTTAGCTTATATCGGTAAGCCCTATATCGGCTAATTATATCCGTGATATAACTCTTGGTTGTGAATCTGGGCCCGAGGCCCAATCCACTCTGATGTCTCAAGGCCCGGGACTCCCGATGGCCTAGTCAAGAAAACCGGACTATACAGTCATGTAATCATTAATGTCTGGGACTCCCAATGACATTTATGAATCACAAACCGTCTTACCCACGCAAAAGCAGACACCCTCACACTGTAAGGCCATGAATACAATTGAATGGGCTTCGACAGCTGACATAGTCTGGACAAGACATCCAACGCTTGATATTATATGAGGTTCGTAGGTTTTATTAAAAATTCATTCCCAAAATAGAAGATTACTATTTCGGGAAACTTTCTATTTTTGGAAACCTACTATTTTAGGAAACTTTCTAAAATTGGAAACTTTCTAAAACCGGAAACTTTCTAACTTTAGAAATTTCTTTAAAATCCAAAACCCGCAAATCCAGAAAATTCTAATTTAAGAAACTTTCTAATTTCAAAATTTCGGAAACTTTAATTTAAAATCGACTTTATAATTTTATAAAATAAATTTTAAATTGATCTGAAGAAAGACTCAAATAACTGGCCCAATTGTTTTAACTTCTTGGCCCGAGGCCCAAGAACTGGTCCATGTCCAAGACATGACCCAATTGTCCAATTAAATGACATAACCGGTCTGGTTCATTAAAATTGGTCTAACCAAATTTTAATTACTACGATGACCACAATTGTCAACCGGTTATTTACTAAACCGGATTTTCTCAATTTATTTGGTCCAACCAAATCAAATTAGAAAATCCTGGTTTAGGCACTAAATCCAATAATTCTTTCGACATTGGATTTCTTGTCCCGGTTTAACCAGACTTAATAAAATTATTAAATCTGTTTATTAAACCAGGACGAATTAGTTTTAATCAAATTAAACCGAGCCTTAAACCAACCATGTCGATCGATGGACCAACCGTGTCGATCGATCCATCAACCACATCGGTCGATGCTCTCAGCATCGATCCTGCATCGATCGTGCATCGATCCTGTATCGATCGATGCTCTTACGCATGCACGGATCTGAGCCAAAACCCTAACCGTGTCGATCGATGTGCACCAACCGCATCGGTCGATGCACTAATATCGAACCTGCATCGATCCTGCATCGATCGATGCTTTCACGCGTTAACAGGGTTAGCCGATAGACTGTATCGACCGATCCATGCGATCGTATCGATCGATCCATGCGATCCCAGTCGAATCTCATTCGGTTGTATCGACCGATCCATCCATTGCATCGATCGATGCAATGCGATCACAGTCGATACTTCTTTATGAAAATCGCAAATTCCAAATCAATATAGCTTGGATTTGCGATTTCAAGTGTGTTTAAGGTTCAATTCCTTGTTGCTTAAGTGTTTTCTCTTATCAATAGTTGATTCAAAACACTTTTAAACAAGAAAACAATCCTAAACATTGAATCTAAACAAGAAAACCTAAGAACCAATGGCTCTGATACCACTGTGGGACCTTTTGGTGTTAATCCTGATTCAACTCATCAGATTAATTGATCCTAAACATGCCAGATCTAGGTTCTCTTGAATAGAAACAATATAGATCTCACCTTTTACCTGTTTATGCAGCGGAAGGAGATAGAACAGGTCAGAGATCAGCAGAACCACCAAGGGATGGATCCTCCAAAGGCTCACACACGCACACCGGGAATTTGGCTGCTAGACCAGCAAGGAGAGGAGGCGCAGAAGAGAGGCTGGGAGGCGCAAAAGGCTGAGAAGAATTAGAGACCTAGGTCTGATTTTATTCATTAAAATCTCTCCTAGCTCTCATGGGCTTTTGGGCCCAATTCTCAGTTCTGATTAAATCCCATGGATTTAATCAGGCCCTTTAGTCTCTTTAAATACAGTAAATGCCTAGCACTTTTACTGTACTTCTGCTAAACCGTTCCTTCGTATTTTCCCGTTAGCTTAGGCGTGTGACCCATATGGGATCATATAACAAAGGCAATAAATCCGAGATTTATAGATCATGAGCGGACTCTAGCAAGCCATCATGACCCCCAGCATTATATGACTTATGTCTGATCATTGACATACTCTTACTTTCTAGAGACAATACCGAGATTACTGGACATAATTCCAACAAAGCACGCTCGGGATTTCTGACAACTTACCAACGACTGGACTTCATACACCTAGGGACATATGCTACTTGCCCCAAATGTGGTGCACCAGAGGAAAAAATTAAACAACTCTTTTTTGAATGCCTCTTGCTTTACAAGTATGGGCTCTCTCAGACTTTTCGTCCATTCTGGGTTACTTCCCGAGTAAATATTTATTTTGTAATATTAATTTCTTATTTTGGAGGACATAAGATGTGGGTCTCCCTGATCCACAAAGGTGTAAATAACCTTGGATCCTTTGGTTCATTTGGAAGGTTAGAAACAAAAAGGTTTTCGATGGAAAGGATATCTCCCCCTTGAAAACTTTTCAACAAGCTATTTTGGAGGCAAAAAGCTCGAGAGAGGCAAACAAAAGGAACTGATAGAATCAGAAGAAGACGAAGCCCTCCCTCAACAATGATCAGACCTTCAGATCCTCTGAAATTCCCCTCTTACCCCGACTTTCCAGATTGATTCCTCTTGGGTTGATCATGGCTTGACTAGTCAACTAGGATGGTCTTTTAAAGATGCATTTGGAAGGAGGATCACATGAGCACAAGGGTGCAGAAGGTGCATGAAGGAATTTCTAGCAGTTCCTAATCCAATTAGGCAGCCCTAGTCTGAATTCCAAGCCTAGGATCTAGGGTTCATATAATCGAATCAATGGGATCTCAAGATTACCTGGTAATTGGCAGCTGAAGGTTTGCAAGTAATCGAGATCTCGAAGCACCTCAAACGATGTGCCTCTACTGGTATCCACACGCACACAAACTGAACAGGAGGGATGCTAGTGCCTTAGAGATTAGATCTCTCAAGAGGTTTCTGTTTCTTTTCTGGTGGCTATCAATTAGGTTCATTATGTGTAAAGGTCGACCATATATCTTATATATGTCGACTTATACCACGACCAAATTAACCAACGATTAAACCGAAGTTAATCTGGTCATTCGCGATCTGTGTCGATCGACACAGTGACCGACACACTTACTGTGTCGATCGACACTGCCTCAGAAACTCGGTATTGAATGCATATCAAATATGCATTCACCAGATCATTACATTAATGATCAACCTCTTATACTACGTCCAGTTTTCTTAGGTGTGTGACCCTGTAGGATCATATAACACTAGCAATGAGTTCTAAACTCATTGATCATAAGTGGCTTCTAGCAAAGCATTATGACTGCCCAGTGTCATATGATTGTCTCATCTCGACAATACGACTTTCCCTTAGAGTAAGTACAAGTGTGATTTTAGGACATTCCCAACAATCTCTCACTTGTACTGGAATCATCTATTCCCATAATCCCTTCGTCTCTATATCTCGATCTGGCATAAGGCAAGATTCGTGTCATCCTTATTAAGCCAAAATCATGTTCATCGAACTCCGATTTATACTGATAAGACAAACGACTGACAATCACCTCGTTTGAGTGTGGCCACACATTTCTCAGTATCAAATCTTCGATGGGCCCTGAGATTTTTATTTCCTGTTATATAGGATGGACAAATCCCTTCTTGCTCCATCCCTGTTTCTTCACACACTTCATGATACGCCCAATCAATGCCTTTATAATCAGCAGTCACGGCTGACGTTTGACAAGGTTAAAGCGGACCAATTCACATGTAAGAAAACATGATGAACTCAGGTCTAAGGACTATACTCTATAGTCGTAATGAAAACTCTCATGACATTTATATAACTATCTTGTAGAGTTTTCACTTACGGGTCATGTACGATCATGTGTTCTCTAACACATATCTATGTGATTGACTTTAATACTCATATTAATGACTCCATGAAACTTAGTCATCAGTCACCTCACATACTAGTCTCACACGGTTGTTAGTGTCCCACATTAACAACCTTGACCAGGGACCAAGTTAATTTATGTCATTTATCACTTATAGGGTTTCATGATCAAGTCACATACTTGATGACCTATAAAATGTCATAAATTACTTTGGGACTATTATTTAATAACATGATTAAATAATACTGATGTCAGAATTCATTAACATAATCAAATTATGTTTACACGAACATCATATCATAACTAAAATTAACAACAACAACTCCCACTAAAATTAAGATCACATCTTAATGCATCTAATGCTTGTAGCAGTTGTCTAAACCTCATTCGCTATTGCTCAGCATGTGTCAAAAAACACTGCGTCTTGCTAAGAGTAATGCCAAGTTTCATTGGCATGAAGCCCTTCTTGGAATCATGCATATTGGACCTGTGCAAGACCTCATCAATTTAAGCATCTTGACACAATCCTATTAGCTTGTCCAGTCTATCTCTATAGATTCTTATTCCAAGAATGTTTACGGTTTTTTCATATTTTCATCGAAAAACTACTTTCGAGTCAAGTCTTAACAGACTAAAACAATGGAACTTCATTTCCAAGAAGTAGTATGTTATCAATATACAATACTATAAATGCAACTGCGCTCCCACTAGTCCTCTTGTAAACACACGGTTCCTCTTCGTTCCTGACGAAGTCAAACCTTTTGACTGCTTTATCAAAACAAAGATTCCAACTCCGAGATGCTTGCTTCAATCCATAAATGGATCGATGAAGCTTGCATATCTTCCTGGCAGCATTGGAATCAATGAAAACTTCAGGTTGTGTCATGCACACATCCCTTTCCATAATTCCATTAAGGAAAACTGTTTTCACATCCATCTGCCAGATCTCATAACCATTATGAGTGGCAGTTGCTAGGATAATCCGAATGGACTTAAGCATGTTGACTGGGAATAGGTTTCTTCATAGTCAATACCATGAATTGGCTTGAAACCTTTTGCCACCAACCTAGCTTTGTATATCAGAATATTACCATTTTCGGAGTCATGGCTCATCATTGCTTCTTCAAAATTCGCAGGCCCGTCACTTTCAATGATCAACAGATCATGGCAATTGGTCAAGAGAAATCCACATTTCTCGGGTTCGTGACGGATCCTTTCGGATCTGCGAGCTTCAGGTTTGTGTGAAAGTCATGCACATATCTCATATATATAGACTTTTACCACGACCTAATTAACCAAGATTTAAACCGTAGTTGATTAAGTCATAAACCAAAATCAATATTTTGGTTCGCGATCTGCTTCGATCGATACACCTTTGTGTCGATCGACACTTCCTTAGAAACTCGCCGTTTGAATATATATCGAATATACATTCACCAGATCCTTGCAAACTTTAGGCATCACAGGTGCAGCAGGTTCTACAACTCTTTGTAGATCCAACTGCTGCTCTTCCTCATCAGGTTGAGCAGTCTCCTGTGATTCTCGAATTTCTTCGAGTTGTACTTTTACTCCCACTGTTCTTCTTGGAAAGAAAGTCTTTCTCAATAAAACATAGTTCCGAGCAATAAACAGTTTGTTCTCGGACTGGTTGTAAAAGTAACATGCCTTGGTTTCGTTAGGACAACCAATGAAGTAGCACTTATCGGATTTGGGTGTGAGCTTATCAGATATTAAACGTTTTATATAAGCCTCGCAACCCCAAATCTTCATGAAGGATAAATCAGGAACATTTCCATTCCACATCTTATGTGGTATCTCTGTAACTGATTTTGATAGAACCCTATTTAATGTAAACGCAGACGTTTCTAGAGCGTATTCTTAGAAGGATAATGAGAGATCTAAGTGACTCATCATTGATCGAACGATATCTAATAAAGTCCGATTCAGGAGGAGTTAATTGTGAAATACTTTCACAATCTCTTAGATGATCACTAAATTCTTGACTTAAGTATTCACCTCCATGATCTCATCGTAGAGCTTTAATACTTTTGCCAAATTGATTCTGTACTTCATTCTGGAACTCTTTGAACTTTTCAAAGATTCTGACTTATATCTCATTAATAAGACATAACCGTACCCACTGAAATCATCAGTAAAGGTAATGAAGTACTGAAAGTTTTCTCTAGCACTTGTGCTCATTGGGCCATACACATCCGTATGTACAAAGCCTAATAAGTTACTGGCCCTTTCATTTTGTTCGTTCGCAACCTGTGTCGACCGACGCACCGTTTGTGTCGATCGACACTACCTTTTATTGAAAGGGGCCTTCGTCATTTTACCCAATAAGCAAGATTCACTTTACTCATTATGATTCATAATCAGATGAGCCCAAAAGTCAATCACCATGGAGCTTCTGAGTCTGTTTCTCATTTATGTGGCCCAAAACGACAATGCCAGAGAGAAGTTTGATTCGTATCCTTTGACTTGAATCTCTTGGTATTAATGTTATAGTTAGGCACGTTCTGGTTTAGAACATAAAGTCCATTCTCTAATGGACTGCTACTATAAAATATATCATTGTAATCAAATGAATAACACTTATTCTTAATCTGAAAACTGATATCCTTCCATATCCAAACAAGGAATATAAATAATCTTTCTGCTCATAGCAGGTACATAGTAGCAGTTTTAAGTTCAAAACATGCCATAAAAGGAAAAACAAATGAAATACTCCTACGGCTAATGCAGCAACTCTTGCTCTATTTCCCTCGCATAGGTCCACTTGTCCTTTCTCCTTAGTCCTACTGTTGCTCATGCCCTGTATATTTTTACAAAATATGAGCACTACAGCCGGTATCCAATACCCAATAAGTAGAACTATAAGAAGTAACATTTACTTCTATAACATAATACCTGAAGAAGAAGTCTCGTACGTCTTCTTCAGCTTCTCATAATCTTCCAGGAATTTATTGCAGTTTCTCTTCAAATGCCCATGACCATTACAATAACGGCACTTAACATCTTCAGAAGGACCAGGTTTAACCTTAGGAGCATGGCCAGACTCGCTTGGATTCACAATCGAGCTCATCTTGCCATCACCTTTTTTCTTACCAAGTTTCTTAAACTTTTTACCCTTTTGTACCATAAGGACATTTGGGGTGTCCTTTTTGATGTTAGGTTCAGCAGTCTTAAGTATCCCATGCAATTCAGTCAACGTCTTCGTCAAGTTGTTCATGTTATAGTTCATAACAAATTGATCATAGCTTGACGGCAGTGACTGCAGAATGATGTCAGTGGCCAACTCTTGGCTAATGGGACAATCCAGTTTCCCCAGGTTATCAATATAACCCATCATCTTAATGACATGAGGACTAACTGGTTCGTCCTTTGGTAGCTTGCATTCTATCAGAGACCTAACCGTCTGGTATCTCTGAGTTCGTGCCTGCTCCTGAAACATACTTTTCAGGCCAGTGATCATCTCTATTGGCGACTCCACGTACTCAAATTGCTTATGCAATTCCGAGTTCATGGTAGCCAACATGAGACAACTCACATCGACCACATCATTAGAATGCTTATCCCAAGCATCCTTATCTGACTACCAGGCATTGGCTCGGTACTTCTTGGGGAGAACTTTCTCAAGGACATAGCCCTTTTTCTCCTGTTTGAGAACAATTCTCAAGTTCCGATACCATTCAAGAAAGTTGGATCCATTTAACTTGTCCTTCTCAAGGACGGATCGCAGGGAGAAATTGTTATGATGGTTTGTGCTAGACATAGCTAAAAAACAAGTGAGGTTTAGTTATGAAGTTCAAGAAATGAGAAGTCTTAACTATTAAGAAAAATCGCATTATATTCTAACAGCGTTTCCTCAAATGAATATAATGATCCAAGACCCATACTTCACTAAACTTGAGTGAGCCACTGGCTATCACCCAAATTTTAGCTATCTGGGTAAGCAACAACTTTGCTAGTTATATCCAATATAACTCTTGGTTGTGGATTGACATCTCATGTCCAATCCACCTGATGTCTCTGAGCCCAAAACGATTTTGATGGCCCAGTCAAGTAAACCAATCTCTTAAGTCACATAATTGTTGATGCCTTGCACTGCAAAACCATCAACACGATTACCTCCTGTCTTACTCATGTAATCGTGGACATCTCGCACTGCAAGTCTATCGCACAATGAAATGAGTCTTCACAGTTGACAAGATTGGAAAGACATCAAGGATCACTTGATATTTGGTTGAGGAACGGAACCATTTAAGACGTTCAGTTTTATTTTGTTTTAATTCTTCTAATTAAAGTGTTTCATTATGGTTTGGTTCTGTGATTTCAGGTTCAATAACCTAAACCATCGGACCTTGTATCGACCGACACTACTTTAGTGTCGATCGATGCAGGTTAACCAAAGCCAATTTGCGATAACCGATCAATCCAATTGATCCGGTTTTATGATAACCGGTCAGTGTCGATCGACACTACATTAGTGTCGGTCGATGCTAACCTAATCATATTAATTTCTTTAAACCGTTTAGCAGTTTAACCAATTTAAACCAAGCTCGATGATCGGTCCAATCCAATTGAACCGACTATCCTGATTGCGAGGTCTGTGTCGACCAACACAACTCTTGTGTCGATCGTCACAGTTAGGTTAAACTTGTATCTTATTCGGGTTATCCTTATGTGTCGACCGACACCGGATTGGTGTCGATCGACACAGTGCGATAGGCCCTAATCGTTTTCAAGCAAAAACCTAAAACTAGATTACTTTCATGAAAACGAGTTTTAGCATGCTTGTATCAACTATACAGAGATCCAGATTCAACTAATCTAATCAACATGCTACTGATTCAATAGAACCCTAAGACTCTGATACCACTGAAGGAATTTCTAGCAGTTCCTAATCCAATTAGGCATCCCTAGTCTGAATTCCAAGCCTAGGATCTAGGGTTCATATAATCGAATAAATGGGATCTTGAGATTACCTGGTAATTGGCAGCGAAAGGTTTGCAAGTAATCGAGATCTCGAAGCACCTCAAACGCTGTGCCTCTACTGGTATCCACACGCACACAAACTGAACAGGAGGGATGCTAGTGCCTTAGAGATCAGATCTCTCAAGAGGTTTCTGTTTCTTTTCTGGTGGCTATCAATTAGGTTCATTATGTGTAAAGGTCGACCATATATCT
The DNA here is from genome assembly GCA_030180135.1 of Orychophragmus violaceus. Classification (NCBI taxonomy): domain Eukaryota; kingdom Viridiplantae; phylum Streptophyta; class Magnoliopsida; order Brassicales; family Brassicaceae; genus Orychophragmus; species Orychophragmus violaceus. Next base: position 64,104,648 of record CM058232.1, on the reverse strand, counting down.
TATATATGTCGACTTATACCACGACCGAATTAACCAACGATTAAACCGAAGTTAATCTGGTCATTCGCGATCTGTGTCGATCGACACACTTACTGTGTCGATCGACACTGCCTCAGAAACTCGGTATTGAATGCATATCAAATATGCATTCACCAGATCATTACATTAATGATCAACCTCTTATACTACGTCCAGTTTGCTTAGGTGTGTGACCCTGTAGGATCATATAACACTAGCAATGAGTTCTAAACTCATTGATCATAAGTGGCTTCTAGCAAAGTATTATGACTGCCCAGTGTCATATGATTATCTCATCTCGACAATACGACTTTCCCTTAGAGTAAGTACAAGTGTGATTTCAGGACATTCCCAACAGTGCATATCTCCGCTACATGCGGAACTTGATGGTTTACTTTGGGTGATGTTATGCCTCCTCGAATGTACGATTTATGAGGTGGTAATCGAGACCGACTGTTCGGATCTGATCAATATGATGAAAGACCCTCAGGATTGACCGAGCTTTAGGATAGAGTTGGATTTATTCAAATCTTATATAGAAGCCTTTGTATTTTTAGATCTTTTTTTTATTCCTTGGACTCTTGATGTTGGTGCCGACTCCCTTGCAAAAGGGGTAAGAGCACGTACCATCTTTTTCCCCCATGTAAGTCACGGTGAGCCGGTTCGGTTAACCCATCGGGATGATAATCCGACCCGGAAAACTTTTATTTAATATATGGAGTATTTGTTGACAAAAAATAATAATAGACATCAAATACTGTTATTAAATATTCAATTTCAAAACAAATGCATGCTATTGAAAAACAAATCTTACGTAGCATAATCATAAACCACTATGTAAAGTGCAAGATCTACTCTGACGGGCGAAGAGCGCGCGTCCACCATAACACTATATTATCTTTTCATAGCACTTTACTGATGCTCTCTATGTGACATTTTATTTTTCTTGTAGTGTTCATTAGTCTTAGATGTCTGTCAAGCTCGAACCAGTGGTCGATTAGGTTCCTGCACATGTTTTTGTTCCTCGAAAAGTCATTGTTTTCTACAAGGGTTTTACTCAAAGCAGAATGACACAACTGACTCTAAAATATGAAAACAATGTTAGTAACTACCTCCCCAGACTTAAACAACATTGTCCCCAGTGTCATCAAGCCTATAGTAGGAAAAACAAAACAGAAAAGAACCAAAGACTAGCAAAGAAGAAGAACCTTATCTCGCAAAGGGTGTCAACCGATATCAAAGGGGTATTGATCGACACTGAGCATGTGTATCGACTGCACAATGTTGATAAAGCTTGATATTGATCTGTCTTTGCGTCACTGTTGTTGACCGACATTGGTCCAATCTCGTTTTTAGTTTTACTACATTGTTGTCGACCGACAATGTTTTAAAGACTTAAAAAAATTAGTAAAATTAAAATTAAAAATAAAGGTTAGTACAAACTCACCAGTGGGTTTCCTCCTGCCAGGCCTTGTTTTCAGTCATTTGCTTAACTTTGTCAGGAGATCAGGCTCATATAGGGTTATGCAGAGGCCTTTTAGTACCTCTGTAAAATTCTCCTTATCCTTGGTGGTTTGTAGGCATCATGATCATGGGATATACCATGGAATGAAGGAAGAGAACTAGGGTGGGAGCGAAGTGTGGGTGGGATATAGCATTTTCCTGCATTTACAGCAATAAGGTTAGGAGGTGAAGGCTTAAGAAGTACGTACCTTTGCTTTGGTAGAAGTGAGATGTCTAGAGATTTCTGCTTAAGAGCAGTTGCAGGTGTTGCAGGTGTTGAAGGTGTTTGAGTCAATTCATGTTGAACTCCAATCTCTGCTTTTCCACTACCAAGCACTTAATCTTTATCAATCTGAACTTTTGGCTCCACCTCAACTCTGAAAGTCCGACCATCTGTTATGGATCTCAGCAGCTTGTTCGTTTTGAAGTTTATATGCTTATCTAATAGATGGAGGTCAATAAAACCATGCCTCACATCAATCACAACCCCAGTTGTAGCCAAGAAATGTCTACCAAGGATCATAGGATCCTCTAGTTCAACATCATTCTTCAGCACCATAAATTATGTTGGAATCAAGCAATCTCCAACTCTGATAGGAATGTCCTCAAGAACTCTTTTTGGAATCCTTTTTTAGCGATCAACTATAATCAAAGAGATCATAGTAGGGTGGAAGTTCATTGGCCCCAACCTTACATCCACATAGTATGACATAAGGTTCACACCATAACCCAAATCACACAAGGGGTGCTTGAAGCTGGCCAGGAAGATGGAATAGTCTCACACAAAGACTCATAGGGTCGGTATCTTCTTTGAAATCTTGTTCTGCAGAACATCACAGACTTGCTTGGAGATAATCATCACCTCTTATTTTTGATCTACATTCTTGGATATCATCTTCTTCACATACCTCCTTAGACAAGGGCTATTCCTCACAACATCAACCAGTGGGATCTCAATAAGCAGTTTATCAATAATTGATTTCCACTTGAACTCATCCAGCTCATGTTTGGACTTCTTAGGAGACTTTGGGAATGGTATCTTACGCTTGTATACTCATTCTGATGTTTCTTCATGCTGCTTTCCACGATCTGGTTTGGTGTCGACCGAAATTGAGGTCTATCAGGTCAACACTGGCTTCAAAATAGGTGAATCTGGCTTCGGGTTTGGTGTGTATCGACAAATACTAGGAGGGTTTCGATCGACACTGGACTCCTTGGTCGACACCAATTCTTCTGTGTCGAGCTCGGTCGGTCTGACTCCCTCAAAATTACGTTCTACGGTATGGGTGTAGACCAACACCAGGTGGGTGTCAATAGACACTGGTGGTCGACACATATATTTTGGTGTCGATGATGGTCGATTTTTGTCCGTCATCACTCGAAAACTCGAGAATTTTCTTTGGTGTTGACCGATACCACTTCTGGGTGTCAACCAACAAGGATTCTGCATACTCAAAATCGTGAGAAATTTCCTCTTCCTCAGCATCCACGAACTCTTGTTCTCTTAAACCCCTTTTTGGCTCTGCAAAGTTAGAATTTGAGATTAGGAGTGTATGAACTGAGAATAAGAACATGAGAATAGAAAGACTCGGAGGCTGAGAAAAAGAGTCTCGTAGATTAATTTTACACTTACAATACAAAGTAAGTTGACTAGGGCTACACCAAGAATAAACAAAGAATAAACTGAATAAGGATAAGAGAAGCTAGCCAGCCTGGATGCCACTGATCATGTGAGAGAGGGACAGCTCCTTCATTAACTTCACACGTGACTCTGTTTTGTCCGTCTTATATAGATGGATGATGTAGCTGACTACATAGTCTGCAGATGTAGTTGACTATGTTCTCCTGATATAGTTCCCATTCTTTGATATAGTTTCTTGATATAGCTGACTATACGACTGATGTATACACTGATAATGCACATTGCATTTATCATGATCAACACTCCCCCTCAAGTTCAGACTTTGGAATCACCCTAAATACTGAACTTAGAATGATCATGGCAACACCTCATTAAAAACCTTGATGTGGAAAACCACTTGGGACAAGACCACATCAAGGGAAAAAGAGTATGTTGCACATGAATCAGAGAAGTTCTAATCATGAGTAGGAAGGTCTGCAAGTCCTAGTTTGCTAAAGATATGATCACAAACCTTAAGACTTGCAGCCTTGGTGAAGATGTCTGCTAGCTGATCTTCACTCTTTTTTTAGCGAGGTAGGACTGTCCCATCTTCAATCTTCTCTCTTACCTTGTGACAATCTTTCTCAATGTGTTTAGTCCTTTCATGGAACACATATTTGGTAGCTATGTGGATTGCAGCTTATTGTCACAATGGAAGGTGATGGGACTTGATTGCTCAATGCCAAAGTCCTTAATGAGAGCCTTTAGCCATGTCAATTCGTTTGTGAGCTTCCTCATTGATCTATACTCAGCTTCAGCACTTGAGCAGGAGACAACCTTCTGCTTCTTGGTCTTCCAAGTCACTAAGTTTCCTCCAATGAAAGTGCAATAACCAATTGTGGATCTCCTATCACTCTTATCACCAGACCAATCTGCATCACAGTAGCCAACAATCCCAATACTATCATTCTTACCCATCCAAATGCCTTGTCCTGTTGAGCCTTTAAGGTATCTAAGGATCCTCTCAATCACACTCCAGTGATAAACCGTGGGTGATTGCATATGCTGGGTGACTTGATTCATAGCAAAACGTAGGTCTGGTCTAGTGAGAGTGAGATAGATAAGCTTCCCAACCAATCTTCTATACAAGGAGACATCCTTGAACTTCTCTTCATCTGATTTCTCCCCCTTTCTATTTACTTAGTAGCCATCTTCAAGAGGAGTCTTTGCTATCTTGCAATCATGCATTCTTGTTTCTGTCAACAAGTCTTGAACATACTTCCTATGGGACAGAAACAACCCATCATTGAATTTGCATACTTCAATGCCCAAGAAATACTTCAACTCTCCAAGGTCTTTGATGTCAAAGCAGCTCTCGATGACAGCTTTTGTGGATTGAATTCCCTCATTATCACTTCCAATAATGATTAAATCATCCACATAGATCAGAACTACTACCAATCCTAAAGCGCTTTGAAGAGTAAACAGTGTGTGATCAGATTGAGACTTCGTGAATCCATGGTTCATGAGAGTATGGCTTAGCTTGTGGTACCATGCCCTTGGTGATTGCTTCAACCCATAGATAGCTCTCCTTAGTCTCAATACTTCACCAGGTTTACACAAGTGCTCTAGTCCCAGTGGTGGAGTCATGTACACCTCCTCTTCAAATTCTCCTTGTAGAAAAGCGTTTTTGACATCCATTTTCCATAGATCCCATGAGAGGTTTGTAGCTAAGGATAGAGTAACCTTACTTATGGAGTTTAGCTACTGGTGCAAAGGTATCAGTCTAGTCTTCTCCATAAGTTTGGGTGAATCCTCTTGCAACCAGACTTGTTGTGTATCTCTCTATGTCCCCATTTCTCTTATACTTAATTGTGAAGACCCATTTGGAGCTAACAATATTCTTTCCTTTTGGTAGTCTCTCCACATTCCAAGTGTGATTCTTTTCCATAGCTCCCTTCTCATCACTCACTGCATCCATCAAAACCTTGATATCCTTAGCCTCCTCATAATTTTTAGGAACCTGGTTCATCTCAATCTTTTTAAGAAAGGCACGGTGGAAAGATGGTAGCAAGTCAATAGAACAAAAAGATTGATTAGGATGAGCCACATCTTGGTTGTTGAAGTAGACTCTTGTTTTGATCCAGCTTGATGGATCTTTCTTTTCCCTTGTGCTCCTCCTGAGTTGTTGAACCAGTTGATAAGCCACTTCTAGAATACCTTCTTCTTCCCCTTGAAAGACAGCCTCTTCCTCTTTCATTTCCAAGTTCCCTTGATCCTGATATTGAGGTAACACTTCTTCTTGAGTTTGAGCCGTTTCTTAAGTGGATGTCCCTGGTTCATCATCTTCTTTAGGAGCTTCTTGGGTTGTTGTTTCCTCTTGTCTCGGGACCTTTGGAGGATCATTTCCCAGATGATCCAATAAATACTTCAGACTTGTGGCAAGGGCAGAAGGTGATCTTGAGAGGTCTTTCAATCCTTCCCAATCTCTCTTTTCAAAGTATCCCTTTCCTTCTATGAACTTAACATCTCTTGAGACATAAGTGCGGTTGTTGATTGGATCATAGCATTTGTACCCCTTCTGGGTAGTTGAATATCCAAGGAACATGCACTTGATGGTCTTAGCCTCTAGCTTGTTTCTTTGATCCCCTGAGATATGGACAAAACACACACACTCAAACACACTTTGGTGTTCAATAAAGGGTTGAGTTTTGTTTAATACCTCAAATGGTGAGATGTCTTGTAGAACTTTGGCCGGAATCCTATTGATGAGGTAGCAAGCTGATAAGACTGCATCTCCCCAAAATCTTTTAGGCACATTGGCATGAAACATCATGGATCTAGCAACCTCCATGAGGTGTCTGTTCTTTCTTTCAGCCACTCAATTTTGCTGGGGCGTATGTGGACAGCTTGTTTGATGTAGGATTCCATGTTTGTTCAGATTAGCTCTGAATCTTTGACTTGTGTACTCTCCTCCATTATCTGATCTGAACACGTTGATCTTTGCATTCAACTGATTAGTAGTGTAGTTTTGAAAGTGAATGAAAGCTTCATAAACTCTGTCTTTCGATGGGAGCAAGGTGACCCAAGTGTATTTTGATTTTTCATCTATGAATGTCACAAAATACTTGTTTCTATCTCTAGACAGGAAAGGTGAAGTCCAAACATCATAATGCACTAGATCAAAGCAGTTTTCATAGATAGTGGTAGATATAGGGAAGATTGTTTTGCAATGTTTGCCAAGAATACAAGCTTCACAAATCAAATAATCAAAGGTATCATTAGGCAACATCAAGTTTAGAGCTCTAGCATGAGGATGACCGAGTCTAGCATACCACAAGACGTTTTGATTAACCGAAAAACAGGAATTCAAAGCTAAGGAATCCGAATTGCTTGGAGTGGTGTTTTCAAGGAGATAAAGCTCATCTTGTGTTCCACCTCTGCCAAGTACCTTTCCATTCTTAATATCCTGAAAGCACACCTCATTAGGCCCAAAAATAACATTGCAGTTCAAGTCTTTAGTAATCCTTTTAACAGATAGCTCATTGGATTCAAACTTAGGTATAAAGAGAGCATCACTATCCTTGTTAAACAATCTTAACTTTCATGTTCCTTCAATGGGAATTCCTTGACCATCAGCAATAGTTACCATGCCTAAGGCTGGTTTAATGTCTTTTAACAACTTAGCATCTCTAATCATATGGTGAGTAGCTCCTGAGTTCACTACCATGTTACGACAAGATTGTGCGAGTAACTTATGAGACAAGAGTGTGATACCAGAGAGTTTAGAGGCATAAACCTTGATGAGATCCTCCAGATCACTCCTTCTCACGTACTCAGTGTTAGTGAACAAGGAAAGCTCTCCTCCTTAAGTAGATGAAGTCGCTTGTTCAGTCACTTATTGAGAGATGTTGGCTTTTGAATCCCTGAACTTGGATGGCTTGAGATGTGGATGGAGGATCCAGCACTTGTCCTTGGCGTGTCTCTTCTTCTTGCAATACTCACAGAAAAAAATGGTTTCTGTCCTTATGCTTGAACACGCTTCTGTCCTCATGCTTGAACATACTCTTGTTGGCAGTGACAAGCTCCCCCTTTCCTCTAAACATCGCGATGCTCTCTTGTTCCTTTTGGATCCTTGAGCACACTTTTTCGAAGTCAGGGAGAGTAGTCTCCCTTAGAATGGACTTGATAACATCATTGTAGACCGGATTCAGATTGAGAAGGAGTCCAAAGATCTTGTCTTGCTCCTTCCTTTCATTAAGAACCTTTGGGTCCATGGTGCTTGGCCTTAACATGTCAAGCTCAGACCAAGCAGATGAGAACTTCTCAAGATACTTGGTGAACTCTCAATCCTCTTGGTGAAGGTCACTGATTGTCTTCTTCACTTCATACACACGGCTGAGGTTGGAGACATCACCATACACCTTCTTGAGAGTGTCCCAAAGTGACTTGGTAGTCTCACAATGGGAGTAAGCTTCAAGAATAGAGAATTCCAAAGAGTTTTGGAGGAAGCCAAGGACTGATTGATCTTCTTGAAACCACCTTGCTTCTTCCCTCTTGGTCTCCTCATCCTTTTTTATTTTTGGGTCATCCTCGGTTGGAGTTCTGTCTTCAAGAATATGCTCCCAACTGTCTTGGTTGTTCTCTGCCAGGGTCTGTAGTTTAAACCTTTGAGAACAACCGGGATAACAGTATGTTTTAGGCTGGAGTTAACTTGGATAGTTTCTTCCATGGATGTATTTGAGAGAGATTAAAACAAAGATGAGAATGGGTAGAAATAGAGAGCAAAAGAAGAATCTGAACCGTGAGAGTAGTAGAATAAAGAGAGAATAAAGAGAATCAAGGAACAATAACACTATTGCTCTGATACCATGTTAGAATTTGAGATTAAGAGTGTATTAACCGATAATAAGAACAGGAGAATAGAAAGACTCGGCGGCTGAGAAAAAGAGTCTCGTAGATTGATTTTACACTTACAATACAAGTCATATATATATAGTAAGTTGACTAGGGTTACACCAAGAATAAACTGAATAAGGACAAGAGAAGCTAGCTAGCCTGGATGCCATTGATCATGTGAGAGAAGGACAGCTCCTTAATTAAATTCACATGTGACTCTGTTTTGTCTGTCTTATATAGATGGATGATGTAGCTTACTACATAGTCCCCAGATGTAGTTGACTATGTTCTCCTGATATAGTTCTCATTCTTTGATATAGTTTCTTGATATAGCTGACTATACGACTAATGTACACACTGATAATGCACATTGCTTTTATCAGGATCAATATGCAATGACCTCTTTTTTAGTCTAAACAAAGACATCACTAACATATTGCTTCAGATTCTACTCAGTTCTTGCAGGAAGAGATCCTTCTTGCCTTCGCATTGAACAATAAACCTAAGCTACCTAGATATCCAACTTCTTCATATGAGTGCTCAGTGACTCAAACTTCCCATTGAGATCCTAATACATAACATTAATCTTTCCATTGAAGTTTACATTGATCTTTTGTCGTCCTTCCGGAATCTGCTCCAACATAGATTTCATCACTTTGTCTGGTCTTGTTGGAGGTGGTGAATGGTAAGAAGAATTACCATAGTATTTGGTGAACCCATTTCTCTAGAATCACTTCTGGTAAACTATCTTAGAAGTTAACCCACCTGCTCCAACCAATATGTGGGAATGTTATCTATTTCTTATGCTTGGGATGACTTGTACATTGATGGGGTTTCCTTCCACATCAAGTCTTCGCCCTTGCGTGTTGCTGATTTGACATGAAAACCACCTTGCTAAGATTCCCTTGTGCGTTGTGGCTCTTGTGCTTTAACTCTGCTAGCTTCTAAAGGCTGAGATGTACTAGTTGTTTATCCTTGTCTCTCTTGATTATGCGATTAAGCATTCACCTGAAACACCAAAAAAGAGAGAAGAATCGCGTAAGTAACAAAAAGAAAAAGAAAATGCCTAGTCTAAACTCTACTACTAGAATCTCTTAGCACTCAAAGAGGCCCAAAGCAATGGCGCCATAAACTTGATAGACTAAAGTTTATACCTAAGAACGGACTGCAAGTGCACTACAAATCAATTATAGTATGAGAAGTGTTATCGAACAAAGAGTCTCAAGAATGCACAATAGATCATAGGTTCAAACCAAGCTAATTGAGTTGATTGTAATGAAAGAAATCATCAATAAAGGAGATGTGTAAATTAGAAGGAAGAGACACTAGGCTCGGGAAATTCTTAGAAAATTAGGAATGTAAGCTAATCAATCAGTCATGATTATGTTATGTTCTAGAATTTGAAACACAAAGATAATGTGAAAACTATCTTTGTCTAACAACCTAAAACCCAATGTCTTGGCGAGTTATAAAGTCTAAACATGCATTTAATCAAGTTAGATTTGTTCACAAATTCTCTAAACCAAATTTCTTTGCGAATAGACAATTTTCCCAACTAAGGCTCTTTATAGCTAATTAGCCAACTTTCGTTGCGAGAATCAACATGTGATCAGTAATATAAGTGGTCAATTCAGATCAAGCATTAAAAACAACCTAAGGTAAAGAATTAGAAGTTATGAAATCTTGATTAACTGATCAACCTAACAATTCATGAAATCCCTAATGAGAAACTCTAAACCTAACTAGCAAATCTACTATACATGATCAATGAAACATAAATCATAGATGAAATCGATTGCATAAGAGAATCTATAAGAAACAAAAAGGGTTTGAAATCCTCTCTCTGGGAGTATTAGATCACCCCAAAAGCTCTCTGGAATTTTTCTCTAGAAATAAAATAAATTTTAGCCTAAACAATGGCTGAAAAACCTAACTAAATAGTCTAAACACGATGTTTTTTTTTAAATAAGACAAACTTATGGGAAATGTTGCAAAAAATCTTTGGACACGATGGGTGTCGACCGATACCAGAGGAGGTGTCGATCAACACCAGCTCTGAATGTGGGCAGTGACTTCTATTTTATGTATCTTTTTATCAATTTCTCCAAAAGCTCTCAGAATCTCCAAAGTCCAAACGTGCATCAACTTGTAAAGACTCTAAAATACTCAAAAACACTGAAAATAATATAGTTAAAAATCCATAAAAATCATGATGTATCAATAGCATCGTTGAGAAACTTGTTGTATAGAAGAACCAACAAAAAAACATCTACCAAATGCATAGTGAATTGAACCTTTTCCATTTTCTTGTCAAATATTTCTATGTACTTCTCCAAGATATGTTGTTGGGAATGTCCTGAAATCTATTGTACTTGCTCTAAGTGAAAGTCGTATTGTCGAGATGAGACAATCACATAACACTAGGTAGTCATAACGCTTTGCTAGAAGCCACTTATGATCAATGAGTTGAGAACTCATTGCTAGTGTTATATGATCCTACAGGGTCACACACCTAAGCAAACTGGGCGTTAAAGACGAGGTTGATCATTAATGTAATGATCCAGCGAATGCATATTTGATATGTATTCGATATCAATATTCTGGGGCAGTGTCGATCGTTGCAGATAGTGCATCGATCGATGCAACTCGCGGATTAACCAGATTAATACGGTTTAATCGTTGGTTAATTTCGTTGTGGTTTAAGCCGACATATATAAGATATATGGTCGACCTAAACTCGTTTCTAACCTAATTGACAGCCACCAGAACGAGATAGAAACCTCCCTAGAGATTAGATCTCTTGTAGGCACTAGCATCCCTCCTGTCCAGTTTGTGTGCGTGTGGATACCAGTAGAGGCACAGCGTTTTGAGGTGCTTCGTGATCTCGATTATCTGCAAACCTTCCGCTGCTAATCATCAGGTAAATCTGAGATCCCATGGATTCAATTACTTGAACCTTAGATCCTAGGCTCGGAATTCAGACTAGGGTTGCTAATCCTGATTAGAACTGCTAGAAATTCCTTCAGTGGTATCAGAGCTTTAGGGTTCCATTGAATCTGTAGCATGTTGATTAGATTGGTTGAATCTGAATCTGTGTATGGTTGATACAAACTTGCTAAAATTCTTTTTCATGAAAACCTTGTTTAAGGTTCTGTTCGAAAACGTTTTAGGGCTTTTTCGCATGGTGTCGATCGATGCCAGATTGGCATCGATCGACACAGGGCGAAAGCCTGAATAAAATTTAGGGTTTTCGCATGGTGTCGATCGTTGCCAATCCGGCATCGATCGACACAGGACGAAAACCCGAATAAAACTCAGTTTTCGCCTAGTGTCGGTCGACACAAACCTCGCGAGATTGATGAATCGGCTCAATTGGATTGGACCGGTTATCGAGCTTGAATAATAATGGTTGAACCCTGTGAATGGTTTAATTGCGATTGGTTTGATTAGGTTGGCATCGACCGATGCTAATGTAGCATCGATCGACGCTGACCGGTATTCAAAACTGGATCAATTGGATTGATCGGTTATCGCGAATTGCTTTTGGTTATCTTGCATCGATCGACACTATAGTAGTGTCGGTCGACATCAGATTAGATGATTAGGTTATTGAACCTGAAATCACAGAACCGAAGCAAGATAAATCAATTAATTATAAGAATCAAAACATAATAAAACTGAACGTTTTAAATGATTCCGTTCCTCAATCAAATATCAAGTGATACTTGATGTCTTTCCAATCTTGTCAACTGTCAAGACCCATTTAATTGTGCGATAGACTTGCAGTGCAAGATGTCCACAGTTTCATGAGTAAGACAGAGGTAATCGTGTTGATGGACTTGCAGTGCAAGACGTCAACAATTACATGACTGAAAAGATTGGTTTACTTGACTGGGCCATCAAAATCGTTTTGGGCTCAGAGACATCAGGAGGATTGGACATAAGATGTCAATCCACAACCAAGAGTTATATTGGATATGACTAGCAAAGTTGTTGCTTACCTAGATAGCTAAAGTTGAGTGATAGCCAGTGGCTCACTTGAATTTAGTGAAGTATGGGTCTTGGATCATTATATTCATCTGAGGAAACATTGTTTGAATATAATGCGAGTTTCTTAAAAGTTAAGACTTCTCATTCCTTGAACATCATAACTAAACCTTTTTACCTTTCTTTGTTCTCAGCTATGACTAACACTCATAATAACTCTTTCTCCCTACGATCCGTCCTTGAGAAGGACAAGTTAACTGGATCGAATTTTCTCGAATGGTATCGGAACTTGAGAATTGTTCTCAAGCAGGAGAAAAGGGACTATGTCCTGGAAACTGTTCTCCCTGAAAAACTGAGAGCCAATGCTCCACATGCAGAAAGGAGTGCTTGGGATAAGCACTCTAATGATGTGGTCGATGTGAATTGTATCATGTTGGCTACCATGAACTCGGATTTGCAAAAGCAATACGAGAACGTGGAGTCGCCAGTGGAGATGATCACTAGCCTGAAAAGTATGTTTCAGGAGCAAGCACGAACTGAGAGGTACCAGACGGTTAAATCTCTCATTGAATGCAAGCTACCAAAGGACAGTCCAGTCAGTCCTCATGTCATTAAGATGATGGGTTATATTGATAACCTGGGGAGGCTGGATTGTCCCATTAGCCAAGAGTTGGCTACTGACATCATTCTGCAGTCACTGCCGTCAAGCTATGATCAGTTTGTTATGAACTATAACATGAACAACTTGACGAAGACGTTGACTGAGCTGCATGGCATGCTCAAGACAGCTGAGCCTAATATCAAGAAGGGCACTCCTAATGTACTTATGGTACAAGGAGGTAAGAAGTTTAAGAAACTTGGCAAGGGTAAGGGAAAGGGCAAGGCAGTCCAGGTTGAGGACCAGGACACGCCTGCGCCAGGCCCGAAGCCCAAGCCGGGCCCATCTGAGACTGATAGGTGCCATTACTGTAAAGAGCTTGGGCATTGGAAGAGAAATTGCAACAAATTCTTGGAAGAAAAGAAGAAGAAGAAGAAGAAGACTTTCGAGACTTCATCTTCAGGTATTTATGTTATAGAAGTAAATGTTACTACTTCTGGTTCTACTTCTTGGGTATTGGATACCGGCTGTGGTGCTCATATTTGTACAAATATGCAGGGCCTAAGCAACAGTAGGAAGTTGGAAAAGGGGCAAGTAGACCTACGCGTGGGGAATGGAGCAAGAGTTGCTGCATTAGCCGTAGGAACATATAACTTGTCTTTACCTTCTGGTTTGGTTTTAAAACTTAATAATTGCTACTATGTACCTGCTATAAGCAGAAATATTATTTCTATTCCTGTTTTGGATGTAGAAGGATATCAGTTTTCAATTAAGAATAAATGTTGTTCTTTTGATTACAATGATATATTTTATGGTAGCAGCCCATTAGAGAATGGGCTTTATGTTTTAAACCAAAGCACACCAAGAGATTCAAATCAAATGACACGAATCAGACTTTTCTTTGGCATTGTCGTTTGGGCCACATAAACGAGAAACGGATCCAAAAGCTCCATAGTGATGGGCTTCTGGGCTCATTTGATTATGAATCATGTGAGAAATGTGAATCTTGTTTACTAGGAAAAATGACTAAGGCCCCTTTCAACAAATCAAATGAAAGGGCCAGTGACCTATTGGGCCTTATACATACAGATGTGTGCGGCCCAATGAGCACAAGTGCCAGAGAAAATTTTCGATACTTCATTACCTACACTGATGATTTCAGTAGGGATGGCTATGTCTATTTAATGAGACACAAGTCGGAATCTTTTGAAAGGTTCAAAGAATTCCAAAATGAAGTACAGAATCAACTTGGCAAAAGTATTAAGGCTCTTCGATCAGATCGTGGTGGAGAATACTTAAGCCAAGAATTCAGTGATCATTTGAGAGATTGTGGAATTGTTTCACAACTCACTCCTCCTGGAACACCACAATGGAATGGGGTGTCCGAGAGGAGGAATCGAACTTTATTAGATATGGTTCGATCAATGATGAGTCTCTCAACTCTTCCATTATCCTTTTGGGGATACGCTCTAGAAACGTCTGCGTTTACACTTAATAGGGTTCCGTCAAAATCAGTTGCAAAGACACCACATGAGATGTGGACTGGAAATGTTCCGAGTTTGTCTTTCCTGAAGATTTGGGGTTGCGAAGCTTATGTTAAGCGATTAATTACAGATAAGCTCGAACCCAAATCTGATAAGTGCTACTTCGTTGGTTATCCTAAGGAAACCAAGGCATACTACTTTTACAACCAATCCGAGAACAAAGTGTTTGTTGCTCGGAACTGTGTCTTTCTTGAGAGAGAATTTCTCTCCAAGAGAAACAGTGGGAGTAAAGTACAACTCGAAGAAGTTCGAGAACCGCAGGAAAATACTCAACCGGTAGAGGAAGGGCAACAGTTGGATCTACAAAGAGTTGTAGAGACAGCGCCTGTGGAGCCTGAAATTCGCCGATCCGAAAGGATCAGTCACGAACCCGAGAGATATGGATTTCTCGTAACCAATTGTCATGATTAGTTAATCATTGACAGTGACGAGCCAGCAAATTTTGAAGAAGCAATGATGAGCCCTGACTCCGAAAAGTGGCTGAAAGCCGCTGAATCCGAAATAGGATCCATGTCACAGAACCAAGTATGGACTTTGGTTGATTTACCCGATGGTGCAAGACCCATTGAGTGTAAATGGATTTTCAAGAAGAAAATTGATGTGGATGGAAATATTCAGATATATAAAGCAAGGCTGGTGGCAAAATGTTTCAAACAAATTCATGGCATTGACTATGAAGAAACGTATTCCCCGGTCGCCATGCTTAAATCCATTCGGATTCTCCTAGCAACAGCAGCTCATTATGACTATGAGATCTGGCAGATGGACGTGAAAACAGCTTTCCTTAATGGAATTCTGGAAGAGGATGTGTACATGACACAACCCGAAGGTTTCATCGATCCAAATGCAGCTAGGAAAGTATGCAAGCTTCATCGATCCATTTATGGATTGAAGCAAGCATCTCGGAGTTGGAATCTTTGTTTACAAGAAGACTAGTGGGAGCGCAGTTGCATTTCTCGTGTTGTATGTAGATGACATACTTCTTCTCAGAAATGACGTTCCGTTGTTACAGTCTGTTAAGATGATAGGTGTCAGGTTTTATCCTATATCTAACTGCAAGTGCACAGTTCAGTAGTCGTAGTATATAGGTATCGAATCCACAGGGACTCCGTATTCAATAGCTCAAGAACAGGAAATTAAACTAGGAAGAAAGCAATGTGATTGAATTAAAAACAATGCAAGAAAGTAAACAGAAAGCAGAGATTGTTGGTTGTGAAAGCAAGTTATTAAAAGCGCTAAGTCTAGGGCGTTCTCAGGAAATCAGACAAGCAGACAGTTCATTCAGCAAGGATCTAATTAAGCACAGTTCTAGAACTCAAAACACAGATATAGAATTAACCAAATTCCTTTGCGATAATTCTCTAAGTCTAAGTGCAGCAAACCAAACTTTCGTTTGCGAGAACTAACAGATTAAACTAGCATTAATTCCAAGTTTGATATGTTCACAATTATCCTAAACCAAACTTTCATTTGCGAGAAGTTTAATTGCTCAACCTAATTAGTTCAGATTCCTAAACCCCACTTCCGTGACGTATTTAGCAACCTAAGATCTAGATTCTAATTGATCAGGTTAGAACTAGCTTTAAGCACAATTAGATTGAAGAACAGATATAGTTATGAATCCTTAACTGAATTTAACAAGTCTAGCAAGTCATGAAATCCTATGTGAGAAACCCTAAACCTAACAAGGAATCTACTCAGACATAGATAATGAAAACATAATCATATGATGAATAAATTGCATAGAAGATAAAGAATAAAAGGGGTTCGAAATCTTCTCCAAATACAGATGAAGTAAAGGTTCAGATCAGCCCCAAAAGCTCTAAAAATCCTCTGCTCTTAATTATGAAAGCGTAAGTAAATAAAACACCAAAAACTTAATTATATAGGTCTAATCTCGGCCAGGGGCTTCTTTGTAAATATCAGGAACTTCTGGATCAGAGTGCAATATCTTGACTCTTCATAAACCGCCGAGTTTTGGCCCATCTCGCTGGTGCAACGATCGATGATAGAGTGCAACGATCGACGCATTCCTCTGTTTCGGACAGTGAACTCTATCTCTCGGCCAAACACTCCAAAAATCTCCAAAAAGTGCCATAATCACCAAGTATGCTCCAAACCTGATTATACCTGTAAAAGACTCTAAAAGAACACAAAAAGACACTAAAACACACTTATATCATGGTCTAAAACTAATAAAAACCATGATATATCAACTCCCCCACACTTAGCCTTTGCTTGCCCTCAAGCAAAACAGAGAACTAAAGCTTGGTGAAGAGGTTTGAAAACTCTTCAGAAACTCATTTCATCCTAGAAGCTACAATACTCAGATTCCCATTAGTAAACCACTGAAAGAATCAATCACAAGATATCAAGACCACAATGTACTTCCCCCACACTTAGCAACTGTCCTAAGTAAACTCCATAATCACATTCAAGCATTCAAATTCTCCCTACTGACTTCTGCAAGTATTTAAGTGCGGTCTCACCTAAGGAGTATCGATCAAAGGGCACATGGATTCTTACCTTATCAGCTCTAGACCACCATACTATCTTTCTCTAGTCCCTTTCTTCTATTTCCCTTCTTTAACAACTGATTTTTCCCACTTTGGGTATCATTTTATTTTTTTTATCAGTGTTCTTCCCGTTATGGGTTGTACTTTGGACACATTCCATGGATAGCACATGAGATAATAGGGGTCTCTACCACTCCTGTGACCACTTCGGAGTTACTAACTCATCCTCAGTTTTTTATCTTTTTTTTTTTTTTTTTACTTTATAGAAGGGGAGAAGGGAACTAAATAGGATAGGTTGACAGGCTGTGTCAGAACTAACAGGGAATCCGACACAAAGTATACCAAGCCCTTAGGTGAGAAATCTAAGTCAGTATTAAGTTGAAGTCAGTAAAAGGATCCTCTGATACCTGAAGTGATGTGGGTGTTCTCAGTAGGTTGATCTGTGATGGGGTTTTCTAATAGTCATAGATAGATCCTGCAACTTCATCCCAATGGTTACTTAAGTTCCTGCAAGTCTTGTAAATCTTCTCAGAAAATCATAGTTTCTTACTTAAACAATTTTGACTCAATAAAACAAAAAAATTTGAAAAATGGACTGACTCTTAAGAAAACAGAAAGATAAACGTCAGTAGCACCTCCCCCACACTTAAAACACACTGTCCCCAGTAGTGTCAAGCGAAGGATCGGTAAAAAGAAAGAAAAATTATTAAAGTTCTGTTGAGTTATGCCGGGTTTACCTCTGTCGCTCAGGCATCGATCGTTGCACTAAGTGCATCGACCGTTACTTGGAGATTTTCGTGTATGGTCGATCGTTGCTCAGAACTGCAACGATTGCTGCAATGCGATTCCGATCGTGTTGTGACGATCGACACAGAAGTGCGTCGATCGACGCACTGCGAATCTGTCCGAGACCTGCAACCAGAAACTCACCAGAAACAAAAACAAACGTAAAATCCTAACAAAAACCCCAAAAATTAAGTAGAAAAACACCAGTACCTAATGGTGGGTTACCTCCCACCCAGCGCTTGTTTAAGGTCAATAGCTTGACCGGACGGACAAGATTTTTCAGGCATCAGGTGCATTATCCAGAGGCAGAATCTGACCTCTTGGAATCTCGGCCTTAGCCCAATAATGTTTTACCCTCTGTCCATTCACAGCGAACTCATTTCCTTCCTTGCCGACTAGAATGACAACTCCATATGGACGCACTTCTTTGATTGTGTAGGGACCGGACCATCTTGATTTCAGCTTACCTGGAAACAAATGCAAACGAGAATTGTATAAAAGTACCTGATCATTAGGCTCAAACCGTCTAGAAACGATCTTCTTGTCATGATAAGCCTTAGTCCTCTCCTTGTACAGCTTTGAGTTCTCATAGGCAAGATGTCTAATCTCATCCAACTCATTGAGCTGTATCAACCTTCTTTCTGCAGCTGATTTAAGGTCAAAGTTCATCTGCTTCACAGCCCACGCTGCTTTGTGCTCAAGTTCCACTGGCAGATGACATGCTTTTCCATACAACAAGTGAAATGGAGTAGTCCCTAATGGCGTCTTAAATGCAGTCCTGTAGGCCCATAAAGCATCATCAAGCTTAGCTGCCCAATCTTTTCTTGTCTTCCCAACTGTCTTCTCTAAGATCTCCTTGATCTGTCTGTTAGAAACCTTGACTTGTCCACTAGTCTGAGGGTGATAAGGAGTAGCAACTCGGTGATGAACTCCATGCTTTCTTAGGAGCTTCTCGAAGACCTTATTAATAAAGTGAGATCCTCCATCACTAATCACTATCCGAGGTACTCCAAATCTAGGGAATATGATGGACTTGAACAGCTTAATGACTACTGAAGAATCATTGGTTGGACTAGCTATTGCTTCTACCCACTTAGACACATAATCTACAACAACCAAGATGAATTTATTCCCATGAGATGAAGGAAAAGGACCCATAAAGTCTATGCCCCAGCAATCAAAAACCTCAACCTCAAGAATGAAATTCTGAGGCATCTCATGCTTCCTACTGATTTTCCCTCTCCTCTGACAGGCATCGCAATGAGAAATGAAGGAGTGAGTATCTGCAAACATTGTAGGCCACCAGAAACCTGCTTGTAAAACCTTAGACACAGTCTTAAAAGTAGCAAAATGTCCTGCATAATCTGATCAATGGCAGTGGAATAGGATATCTGGAACCTCTGATTCAGCAACACATCTTCTGTAAAGGCCATTTGAACAGTGCTTGTAGAGGTAAGGTTCATCCCAATAGTATCGCCTAAGCTCTCTGAAGAACCTCTTCTTCTCATACCCCTTCAGATCATCCGGTTCAGTCTCTGCAGCTAGGTAGTTGGCTATATCTGCATACCATGGTCGATCAGTTGTTGTGACAGCATTAATCTCGAACTCGTAGCCTCCAATCTGAATTGTAAAAGTCTCTGGATCTGCATCCGCATTGCAACGATCGTCGCAGAGGAGCGCATCGATCGTCGTTGTCCCGATAGGTGCATCGATCGACGCCGAGATGGCATCGATCGACGCAATGCGATTAATCCGACAGTTTTGCAGGTTTCTTTCCAAATTTGTGTGAAACATTGTACCAACCATATTGACGTTCTCTTCAGGCAAATAGTCATTAATTGGCACGTCTTCCTCAACCAGCATCCTTGAAAGATGGTCAGCAACTCCATTTTCAACCCCTTTCTTATCCCTCACTTCAATGTCAAACTCCTGAAGCAACAGAATCCATCTCAACAGTCTTGGCTTAGCATCTTTCTTCTGCATCAGATACTTCAGGGCCGAATGATCAGTGTGTACAATCACTTTTGAGCCAACAAGATAAGGGCGAAACTTCTCAAATGCAAGACAACTGCCAACAACTCCTTCTCTGTAGTGGCATAGTTCCTTTGTGCATCATCCAGTGTCCTACTGGCATAATAGATAGCATGAAGCTTTCTATCCTTCTTCTGCCCAAGAACAGCTCCCACAGCATAATCACTTGCATCGCACATAACCTCAAAAGGCAGATTCCAATCCGGTGGCTGAACTATGGGAGCACTCACTAATGCCTGCTTGATATGTTCAAATGCAGTTTGACAATCTGCAGTGAACTCAAATTTGGTATCCTTACATAGCAAAGCAGTTAGTGGCCTAGCGATCTTACTGAAATCCTTGATGAACCGTCTATAGAAGCCAGCATGTCCAAGAAAGCTTCTAATAGACTTAACAGAATCAGGCGCCTGAAGGTTGGTCATTACCTCGATCTTAGCGCGGTCCACCTCTATTCCTGCTTCAGACACTTTATGTCCAAGTACAATGCCATCTCTGACCATGAAGTGACACTTCTCCCAATTAAGAACTAAATGCTTTTCTTCACATCTTGTCAAAACCTTACACAGATTATCTAAGCATTCATTATAGGATGATCCATATACTGAGAAATCATCCATGAATACCTCCATAAAGTCCTCAATCATGTCTGTGAATATGGACATCATGCATCTCTGGAAAGTGGTTGGTGCATTGCAGAGTCCAAAAGGCATCCTACGGTAAGCAAATGTCCCATATGGACAAGTGAAAGTGGTCTTTCCCTGATCCTCTGGATGGATGGGAATCTGAAAGAAACCTGAGTAGTCATCGAGAAAGCAATAGTAAGGATGATTGGCTAACCTCTCAAGCATATCAATAAAAGGCAAGGGAAAATGATCCTTCCTGGTAGCAGCATTCAGCTTCCTATAATCTATACACATCCTGTGTCCCGTCACAGTCCTAGTAGGTATCATCTCGTTCTTCTCATTCTTCACAACTGTAACTCCACCCTTCTTAGGCACTACATGGACTGGACTCACCCAATCACTGTCAGAGATAGGATAGATAATCCCAGCATCAAGGAGTTTCATAATCTCCTTTTAACCACTTCCTGCAGATTAGGATTAAGTCTTCTCTGATGCTCGATAGATGTCTTGGATTCATCCTCAAGATGTATCCGATGCATGCACAGCTCCGGTGAGATACCTGAAATATCAGCAAGAGAATAGCCAAGAGCCTTGCGATGCTTGTGCAGCTTGCTTAGCAGTATAGTGAGCTCTGCATTGTTCAAGCTAGCATTAACAATCACTGGATAAGTTGAATTCGGTCCAAGAAACGCGTACCTTAGCCCGGATGGGAGTTGTTTCAGTTCTATTTTCGGAGCTTTTTCCTCTGCCCAATCTCTGTCAACTTGCAACGATCGATGCAAGGGTAGTGTCGATCGTTGCAAGGTCGCGTCAAACACTTCTACTTGCATTGCAGACTCAACATAATCCATCATCCTCGTATAGCACATTGCTGGCTCGTCCTGCAGGTACTCCAACTCCAATATAGAGCTCAGTAAAGCCCTTTCTAGTGGGTCCTCAACATGTGATTGGTAAAAATACTCGGTAGCCAAATCACCCAATGTGTCCACATAGAAGGTCTGCCCGTCGATGGTTGGTCTCTTTACCAGCTTATTCATATCAAAACTCATCTTCAGATCACCCACATTCAGAACTATTTTACCTCCCTGACAGTCAATCATTGCACCAGCTGTAGCTAAGAAAGACCTGCCTAAAATCAATGGATCTTTTGGCTCTTGTCCATATTGTAGAACCACAAAATCAGTAGGGATCACACATTTGCCAACCATTATAGGCACATCCTCTATTACTCCTTCGGGAATCCTGATTGATCTATCCGCCAGAACCAGTGATATCCTAGTGGGTATAAAGTCTGTCATTCCGAGCCTTTTAGCAACTGAGAGGGGCATAAGATTCACACTGGAACCAAGATCACATAGAGACCTTTCGAATCTCTCTTTGTAGATAGCACAATCCAACACGAAGCTTCCTGGATCCTTTAACTTCTCGGGAATTCTGCCCTGAACCACTGCGCTGCATACCTCATTGAGCATCATTATACTTTCCTCATCAGACCATTTCCCAGAAATCATATCCTTAAGGCATCTCTTCATCATAGGAGAGGTTTCCATGGAATCCAACAAAGGCACTTCAACTTTCACCTTTTTTATGAACTCCTTCCACTTTGCATACTGCCTATCATTCTTAGCTTTTCTGGGATTCTTGGGATAAGGTACCTTAGGCTTGTATACCCTTTCGGTCGGCTGTTTCGGTTTCTCTGGTTTCGAACTCTCTGTAGTCACCTTGTGTCGATCGTTGTTCCTATCGCATCGATCGATGCTAGGCGACTGTGTTACGACTTCCGGTTCCCTGATTTCGCTTTGCATCGGTCGTTGCTCAGGTGCATCGATCGACGCATTGCGAATATCGCGGATCTCATCTTCAAGCTCTTCAATTTCCTCAAGTTCTTCAACACTTAACTGCTTTTTCTGGCCAGACGACAGCTCCTTACCACTTCTCAACGTCACTGCATTGCATGGGTACTTTGGATTAGCATCAGTCCGTCCTGGGAGATATCCATCTTCCCTTTTAGCATGTCCAACAGTTCTTGCAACTTTAGCATCAAGCTCCTTCATGTGCGTGTTCAGATACTCAAACTTCCCATTCAGCTCCCTGTAGATTGTTTCCATCTTCTCGTTGGCATCTGCTGCATTCTTAGTCTGACTCTCCATCATCTGTTTCAGCATCATCTCCACTCTACTTTCAGGTTCATTGGTTCTCTGAGTACCTTGTCTAAAGGTCTTCTGAAAACCACTTTTCTGCCCTCCATTGGAGAATCTGTTTCCTTGTTGATTGCCAATCTATTACCTTGGAATCCAGAACCTCCTATGTAATTCACATCTTCCTCCTGAGTGTCCTCCTCAGTTTGAATTTCATCTACATCTTGGGCAAAATGGACAGCTTTCTTACCTGCTAGGAGATTGCAAACTGTGTCCAGCCTAGATCTAATATCAGCCATGTCAGAATTCTCTACACTTCCACCAGCTTTCTTCCTCCTCTCATCCGTAGTCTTGCAGCTGTTGCTGCCTATTAGATTCTCAATCAACTGCTTAGCTTGTGTAGGAGTCCGGGTGTTGAAGTTAGCATTACTGGAATTGTCCAGCGCAGACTGATACGGAAGATCTATGCCTCTGAAGAAGATGCCAATCAACTGAACCTCAGTGAATCCATGGTGTGGGCAGTCACGCTGATACTGCTTAAATCTCATCCAGGCAGTCTTTAAAGGCTCCACAGCTCCTTGTGAAAAGGTGAGTATGTCCTGTCTGGACTGGTCTGAGCGCGCATCATCATAGAAGTGACGCAAGAACTCACTCTTTAAAGCTGCCCAAGTAGTATACTGAGCAGGCGCTAACTGCTTCAGCCATGCACTAGCGTCTCCAGCAAGACTGTGCGGAAAGAGCTTAAGGAACAGATAGTCCGGACAGACTCCATCATACTTCATGCCAGTGACTACGTCCTCAAATGAATCAATGTGATCCATAGGCTGCTCTGTTGGGTAACCATGAAATGCATTCTGTCTCATCAGCGAGTAGTAGATGGTTTTGATCTCAAAATCATTCCTCTCAAAAGCAGGAAGCACTAAAGCTGACCGGTTTCTATGAAACTCATCCGGTCTGTTGTAGTTAGCTAAAGTCCTCTCATGGACAACCATCTGTCTACCTTGGGCCTGTCCTTGACCCTGGTTCTGCTCCTGTTGCTGTTGCTCAGGAGGATCAGGGATGACATTCCCTTCAGCATCAACCCTTTGCCAAGCAGCATTGTATGGGTTGTTATCTCGGTCCCTCAGGGTACCTTCAGCATCACGTACAAGAATCAAACGCTCTTGCACCGTCCTTTCTCTTCTCTCTCTTCTGTTGGTTCTCTCTAGACGTCCAAGTTCTTCAAGATCGAGATTAACTAAGTCCAAGTTCGGATTACTTCTAGTTTTCTGCGTCTGCATAAACTGTCTGTAATCGTCCGGCAACGATCGATGCTATCAGTGCAACGATCGTTTCAATCTCTGAATCGCCTAGTGACGATCGATGCTAGAGTGCAACGATCGACGTAGTGCGATATTAGTACCTGCGACAGAGAGAAAAACAGAGAAAATCAGCAAGTAAAAAAAACAAAAATAAAAACGAAAAGAAAACGAAAAATCCTAGTAAAACCCTAAGTTCTAAGCTATCGAAGACTCAAAGAGTCCCCGGCAACGGCGCCAAAAACTTGATAGGTGTCAGGTTTTATCCTATATCTAACTGCAAGTGCACAGTTCAGTAGTCGTAGTATATAGGTATCGAATCCACAGGGACTCCGTATTCAATAGCTCAAGAACATGAAATTAAACTAGGAAGAAAGCAATGTGATTGAATTAAAAACAATGCAAGAAAGTAAACAGAAAGCAGAGATTGTTGGTTGTGAAAGCAAGTTATTAAAAGCGCTAAGTCTAGGGCGTTCTCAGGAAATCAGACAAGCAGACAGTTCATTCAGCAAGGATCTAATTAAGCACAGTTCTAGAACTCAAAACACAGATATAGAATTAACCAAATTCCCTTGCGATAATTCTCTAAGTCTAAGTGCAGCAAACCAAACTTTCGTTTGTGAGAACTAACAGATTAAACTAGCATTAATTCCAAGTTTGATATGCTCACAATTATCCTAAACCAAACTTTCGTTTGCGAGAAGTTTAATTGCTCAACCTAATTAGTTCAGATTCCTAAACCCCACTTCCGTGACGTATTTAGCAACCTAAGATCTAGATTCTAATTGATCAGGTTAGAACTAGCTTTAAGCACAATTAGATTGAAGAACATATATAGTTTTGAATCCTTAACTGAATTTAACAAGTCTAGCAAGTCATGAAATCCTATGTGAGAAACCCTAAACCTAACAAGGAATCTACTCAGACATAGATAATGAAAACATAATCATATGATGAATAAATTGCATAGAAGATAAAGAATAAAAGGGGTTCGAAATCTTCTCCAAATACAGATGAAGTAAAGGTTCAGATCAGCCCCAAAAGCTCTAAAAATCCTCTGCTCTTAATTATGAAAGCGTAAGTAAATAAAACACCAAAAACTTAATTATATAGGTCTAATCTCGGCCAAGGGCTTCTTTGTAAATATCAGGAACTTCTGGATCAGAGTGCAATATCTTGACTCTTCATAAACCGCCGAGTTTTGGCCCATCTCGCTGGTGCAACGATCGATGCTAGAGTGCAACGATCGACGCATTCCTCTGTTTCGGACAGTGAACTCTATCTCTCGGCCAAACACTCCAAAAATCTCCAAAAAGTGCCATAATCACCAAGTATGCTCCAAACCTGATTATACCTGTAAAAGACTCTAAAAGAACACAAAAAAGACACTAAAACACACTTATATCATGGTCTAAAACTAGTAAAAACCATGATATATCATAAGACTTGGCTCGGAAGTTGTTTTTCAATGAATAAGAATCTATAGAGATAGATTAAACAAGTTAATTGGACTGTGTCAAGACACTTATATCGATAAGGTCTTACACAGGTTCAGAATGCAAGATTCCAAGAAGGGCTTCATACCAATGTCTTATGGCATAAGTCTCAGCAAGAAGCAGTGTCATGAGACACCTGCTGAGCGAGATCGCATGAGTCGGATTCCCTATGCCTCGGCATTGGGATCCATCATGTATGCCATGCTCTGTACTCGTCCAGATGTTGCTTGTGCTTTAAGCATGACGAGTAGATACCAATCGGATCCAGGTGAAAGTCACTGGACAGCAGTCAAGAATATTCTGAAGTATTTGAGAAATACTAAGGATCTTGGTGTATGGAGGAAGTGATGAGCTGGTAGTAAGTGGTTACACAGACGCAAGTTTTCAGACAGACAAAGATGATTTCTGATCGCAATCTGGTTACATCTTCTGCCTGAATGGCGGTGCAGTCAGCTGGAAGAGTTCCAAGCAGGACACTGTAGCAGATTCCACAACTGAAGCTGAGTACCTCGCTGCTTCTGAAGCGGCAAAGGAGGCTGTTTGGATTAAGAAGTTCATCACTGAACTTGGTGTGATTCCTAGCATTTCTGAGCCAGTGGCTTTGTATTGTGACAACAATGGAGCCATTGCGCAAGCAAAGGAACCTAGATCACACCAGAAATCCAAACACATAGAAAGGAGATATCACCTTATCCGTGATATTGTGAATAGAGGAGATGTGAAGATCAGCAGAGTCCCGACGGATGAGAATGTAGCTTATCCACTGACCAAGCCCCTCCCAAGGCCTAAGCATGAGTTTCACACTGCTGCTGTAGGCATTAGATTTCTTAAGATATGATCTTGTTTTCAGTGGGAGTTATATTTGGTTTTTAGTTATGACTTGATGTTCGTAAAACATAATTTGGTTATGTTATTTTAATGAAATTGTTTCAGCATTATTTAATTGTGTTATTAAGTAATTGTCCCAAAGTAATTTATGACATTTTATAGGTCATCAAGTATGTGACTTGATCATGAAACCCTATAAGAAATAAATGATATAAATTATAAATGGTCCCTGATCGAGGTTGTTAAAATGGGACATTAACAACCACGTGAGACTAGTATGTGAGGTGACTGATGACTATGTTTCATGAAGTCATTAATAAGTGTATTAAAGTCATTCATATAGATATGTGTTAGAGAACACATGATCGGACTTGACCCGTTAATGAGAGCTCTACAAGATGTTATATGAGTGTCATAAGAGTTTCTCATTATGACTAAAGAGTGTAGTTCTTAGACTTGAGTTCATCATGTCCTCTCTTATATGGATTGGTTCGTCTTGACTTTGTCAAACGTCAGCCGTAGCTGGTGATCATAAAGACACTGATTAGGCGTATCATGAAATATGAAAGAAACATGGATGGAACAAGATGGGATTTGTACCTCCTATATAACAGGAGTTAAATATCTCTGGGCCTATCGAAGATTTGATACTGGAAATGCGTGGCCGCGCTCAAACGAGGTGATTGTCAGTCGTTTGTTTTATCAGTACAAATCGGGATTCGATAAACGTGATCTGGCTTGATAAGGATGACACAGTTCTTGCCTTATCCTAGATTGAGATATAGCTACAAAGGGATTAAAGGAATAGATGATTCCAGTACAAGTGGGAGATTGTTGGGAATGTCCTGAAATCTATTGTACTTGCTCTAAGTGAAAGTCATATTGTCGAGATGAGACAATCACATAACACTAGGTAGTCATAACGCTTTGCTAGAAGCCACTTATGATCAATGAGTTGAGAACTCATTGCTAGTGTTATATGATCCTACAGGGTCACACACCTAAGCAAACTGGGCGTTAAAGACGAGGTTGATCATTAATGTAATGATCCAGCGAATGCATATTTGATATGTATTCGATATCAATATTCTGGGGCAGTGTCGATCGTTGCAGATAGTGCATCGATCGATGCAACTCGCGGATTAACCAGATTAATACGGTTTAATCGTTGGTTAATTCCGTTGTGGTTTAAGCCGACATATATAAGATATATGGTCGACCTAAACTCGTTTCTAACCTAATTGACAGCCACCAGAACGAGATAGAAACCTCCCTAGAGATTAGATCTCTTGTAGGCACTAGCATCCCTCCTGTCCAGTTTGTGTGCGTGTGGATACCAGTAGAGGCACATCGTTTTGAGGTGCTTCGTGATCTCGATTATCTGCAAACCTTCCGCTGCTAATCATCAGGTAAATCTGAGATCCCATGGATTCAATTACTTGAACCTTAGATCCTAGGCTCGGAATTCAGACTAGGGTTGCTAATCCTGATTAGAACTGCTAGAAATTCCTTCATATGTCTCATATGGTATCGAGGCTGAACCCTTCCTTGTTGATTCTTTGTTCACATAACACACCATTCATTTGCCCTTAGCATCATTGACCTTCTAAACAACAACTTCATCACTCTCATCCTTCTCAAACATTCTCTCATCATCCTCAATTTCAATTACCAACTCCCTCTTTGTTACTCATATCTTCAATGAGTTCCCTTTAAGGTAGCTCTGTTCTACTCTTTAATGTGATTGCCTTTATGTATTTCATTTGATTTGGCTCTGGTATTCTGGGAAGTATACCAATTGGTTTCTTTGAAGTTGAGATTACTTGAGAAATTTTGGAGGACATGTTCTCAAACTTTACATTCGGATCATTGTATGATCCATTACCTTTTTCATGAATCTACTTCATTGAACTTGTAGTGTTTCTTCCTTGACCTTCCATGATTTGTGTAAGCATAAATTGTATTTTATCCACTGTAGATTATGAGTTAGAAGAACTTCCATGATTCGAATAGCAACCTTGGTTGTTGTTGAACTGAGGCTTTGTTTGGAATTTGTCTTGATTGTTGTATTGAGGTTTTGGTTAGAAGTTTTTTTGGAGAGTATTTTGACCTTGAAGCTTGAAATAAGGATAAGTTTGGTTTTGAGGATTCTCCACAATGGTGCTCCTGTAGGAAAATTTAGGATGGTTCCTATATATTGGATTGAATCTGTTTTGATAACCTTACCTCTAATGTAGTTGATCTCTTCTTGGACCATATCACACTCCCACTTCTTGGTAACCTTGGGTCTGATCATAATCTCCAAAAAAGTTGATGGACCTTAGTTGAATTGCACGATATTATCTATGTTCTTATTAAGAGCCTAAATCTCCTTCCTTTGATCATCTCTTTCTACACTACCTCTAAATGTTTTATCATAGTTATATCCATAGTTGGAGAAACTTTAGGCTAAATTCTCCACAAGTCCTTCTCTTTCAGATTTTCCCAAGAAATTTTCAAAGCTAACAATGTCTAACATCAGCCTAGACTTGGACAAAACTCCCCTGTAAATTGTACTAAAGAGACTCTCCTTTGAGAAGCCATAACGAGCGCATTGCATGGTGTTGCCCTTGAATCTCTCACATGCTTCCCCTAAAGCTCTTAGTACCCTTTTGTGCAAAGTTCGACACCCTTGCAGTCCTTGAAGTGGAGAAGAACTTTGATAAAAAGGCTTTCTTGCATTGATCCCATGAACTGATGGATCATTGGTTGGAATAATCTGAGTTTGAAAGCATCTTCAGATATCCCATTGATCATGACAGTTCCATAAAGCATGTTGAACTGATCCAAGTGATTTAGAGGATCTTCTATTGGTAGTCCAAGAAATTTGCTTCCTTTGCAACATGTTGATGAATCTAGCTTTGATTTTGAAGTTATTGTTTTCCACCTAAGGGGTGTTGATCCCTGTCATAGTGCCATGTATATTAGGCTCGTAATAGGTGTCAATGGCTCTAGCAACCCCTTTGTGCATGTGGAGATCATTGTCCTTTATTCCCTTCATGCTCATATTCATCTCTATCATGAGGTTTGTTCTCCATTTCTAAACCAAGTCTTTCCAAGTGCGCCAACCTCTCTTGTTCCCTCCTCTCCCTTGCTATTTCTGTTTCGAAAGTCATGATGTCTTCAACCCTCTCCACTATATTTAGGGTTCAATAAAGGCAACATATAAGTAGGTATTCTTATTTATAACATATTTATACGATCTAACAAGGAAATTGGTCAAACCAATAACTTTGGGGTGACCCCGATAAATATGGGTAAAAAGGTGGTAAACCCGATAAATATGGGTAAAAAGGCTGGTAATCCCGCGAACTTTGATTTTCATATGCTCCTACGGTCACCGGACCCCGCTGAGCTTGGCAGCTGGAAAGTTTAAATGGCAGCGTTCGAGGATATTTGTAACACCCGTCCCCTCGGATCCAGCAAACGACTCATTGGCTTCTCAAGCCATAGTCCACATACCAGTGAACGAAGTCATAAACCACAATCCAACAATTAATTCTAAACGGTTTACTTTGTTAAAAAATCAAAACCCGAATCTTACAAAGGAAAACGGAACTGGAAGAGACTTAATCATAAAAATGAAAGAAACAAAAGATAAGCATAATGATGAGTACATCGACTCAAGCGTTGACTCAAGCGTTGACTCAAGCGTAGAGATACGTCGAGAAGACCTAGAAGAAGTACCTGCTGCTCAAGACGTGACCACCATGAGAGATCCTCCGAGGACAAGATCAGGAACTAGAAGACTTAGAGCACTGTTCAACACATCCATTCAAAGTCTCCTGGCTCAAGATTATCAAGTGGAGCGTCTAGAGGCCCAAACGAAGACAATTGAAGACTCAATGATGATCTTCTCAATTCAGCCCACTTAGGCCCATTCATGGACGACCACACGCGCTCAATAAGGTATGGTTTCAATTCATATATTGTGTTTGTTCATTTTGCAGGTCCAAGTCTTATATTAGTTGTCTGAGTCAGAGTCTGTATTAGTAGTTAAGTGAGTCAAGTTTCCCTGTATTACTTTAAAGTCGGACCGTAGGATATTTTATTTAGTAGCCGTTGTAATTAGGTTTTCTGCCCTAGAAGGCAACAGCTGCACGATCCCCTTTATAAGGATCCTTAGCAGCCGTGTATCATTCACCAAGTATCAATACAATAACGCAGTTCTTCTTCTTCGTGAGAAAACACCTTTCGAATTCTAAGCTTTCTTGTGAGTCATATCAAGCGACCTTAGGTTCAGTCTTATCACAAGATCTTCATCTCTTGTGTGGCGACATTCAATCCATCTTCTATCCATTCAATCATCTCACGTTCATTCTAAGGCGTCTAGAGACCCGAGGTTTGAATCCATCTTACCACCATATCACCCACGATCTAGAATAGAGAGACCTCAGTCCCTGTTCTAAGTCAACCCACGCTTCCATCTTGCATCATCTGGTATCAGAGCCGAAAGGTTCCTAGATCAGGTGTATCTATCCCTTTTCCTTTCGGTTTCTTTGCAATCTAGTTTATAGCTTTCGATTTTTACATTCAAAAAAAAAAACCCATAAAAAGTCTTTTGTTTCATCTAGTTTCATTGTTGATCTACATCCTTGATTCAAGTTAGGAATCGCTTCTTTGTGCTTGAGCCAATAAGCGAATTCTCTTGTCAATCTTAGGGTTTTAGAATCAAAGCTTTTCTTTTCTTGAACTCGTTTTCAATTTTCAAAAAAAAAAAAAAGTTTGCTTCGTATTCTTGTTTTAGTTCTTCATTTTTTTTTGCATTCAAAAAAAAAATAAAGGATTTACGAAGAAGAAGAAGTGTGATCTTTTGATCCGATTTTCCCACTTGAATTTTGGTTCAAAGTGTTCATTTCCTTTTCCAAAGATTTCGAAAATATTTTCCATATTTTAAGATTTTCTAGTTCCTATTTTTACTAAATCTCGTTTTCAAAAAAAAAAAAAAAAAATTTTCCAAATCTTTTCAAATTTCTAAAGATCTCCTATATTTAATCAAATCGGTTTACAACTTTCCAAAATCCTTTTGTCAAAACCGAGCGTGATTTATTTTACTTGTAACCGAGCCTTCTCTTGTGTCAGTCCTTGACGCATCGCTTGTATCACAAGTTATCATAGGTTTGCTTAGGATCTTTCTCCTTATTTTGTGCCTTTTGTTCCCTAGTCACTTGATCGCTTGCTCTAGTGTGTATAGGAACAGGAAACCAATGGCAGGAGACCACGTCGACCCTAATGCAGCTCTACTAGAAGCGCTACAAGCCATGAAGAACGACTTGTCGGCTCAGATCGGACGGATTGATCAAAGGGTTGGACGACTAGAACTTCCAAGGAATGATGAGCAGTCGGATGATGATGAGAGTGAGAATACTCTGAATGCAGGAGCAGGAGGGAGGAACCGAGATCATCAACATAACCGCCGTGATCGCCAACCACAACAAGAGGTAAACCGTAACTTTGCAAAAGATTTGAAACTAACTGTGCCAACTTTTGCAGGTAGGGTTAATCCGGAAGCATACCTTGATTGGGAGAGGCGTATGGAGTACATCTTTGACTACTACGAGTACAATGACCAGAAGAAGATAGCTCTAGCTTCGGCTCAACTCACGGACCATGCCTTAACTTGGTGGGACAGAGAAGTCCAAGACCGTAGGCGAAACAACTTTGAGCGGATCACAACCTGGGCAGCCATGAAGTACAACTTCAGGAGGCGATTTATGCCACCTCATTACCACAGAGATATGCAAAAGCAGTTCAGGCTTCTGTCACAGAAGAACAAGAGTGTTGAGGAATACTATGAAGAGTTTGAGCAACTCAAGAACCGGATGGCGTTGGACGAGAGTGAAGAAGTTCTCATGGGCAATTTCATTGATGGACTCAATGACCGAATCGCCAGAAAGGTAGAACGTCAACCTTGTCATGATCTTAATGATTTATTGCATGCAGCCGTGCAGGCTGAACAAGGAATCAAGAGAAAGACAGCGGCAGCGAGTCGCTCAAGACCTAACTCATGGAGTGCACCGCAAGCTAAGAACCTTGACAAAGGCAAGACTGTTGCCTCAGGTTCCCAAGATAAGAGGTCAGCTTATGACGCTCCAAGGAACAACCGTACTGACTCAGGTAAGTCTTCAACCACTAATACAAGAGCGCACGAGATTGTCCAAATCAGCGAGTTATGATCCTAACACCTGATGGAGGATATGAGTCTCAAGATGAAGAGGAACACCTTGAGGCTGCGGATTCAGAAGAGGAAGTAGCATTTCCCGAGACAGGAGAGATGTTAGTTGTTTGCAGGGCATTGAGTGCCTTGAGTGACCCAGACACCATCCAGAGAGAAAACTTGTTTTTCACTCGATGTTCAGTTCAGAGCAAGGTATGTAGTCTCATAATTGATGGTGGATCTTGTACTAATGCTGCTAGCAAGATTATGGTGGAAAAGCTAGGTTTGAAGACAACCCAACACCCGAGGCCATACCGCCTTAGATGGTTAGACTCAAGCACCGAGATCAGGATACATGAGCAAGTCCTGATTCAGTTCAAGATAGGGAAGTATGAGGATGAAGTTTTGTGCGATGTTGTCCCAATGCAAGTAGGTCATATGCTTCTAGGCCGACCATGGCAATTTGATAGAGAGGTCATACACAACGGACGCACCAATACTCATTCCTTCACGCATGACAAGCGCAAATTCCAGCTTGCTCCTTTATCGCCTCAAGAGGTACATGAGATGCAATCCAAATTTGCTGCTGAGGCCAAGGTAAGTAAAACTAACCTTTACATCACGCCTAGTACTGTCTATAAGGCTTTAGAGCGAAAAGAAACGGTGCTACTAATGGTGTTTAGAGATGTGTTGATTACAAGTTCACAGGATAATGTGCTTGTACCAGAGATTGTATCACTGCTTGACAGATACAGAGATGTGTTCCCCGAAGAGATACCGGCTGGATTACCACCTATTAGAGGAATAGAGCATCAGATTGATCTAGTTCCCGGTGTACCGTTTCCCAACCGTCCAGCTTACCGTATGAACCCAACAGAGACTAAGGAGTTGGAGAAGCAGATTCAAGACTTAATGGAGAAAGGTTACATTAGAGAGAGCTTGAGTCCGTGTGCTGTACCAGTTCTCTTAGTGCCAAAGAAAGATGGAACTTGGAGGATGTGTGTAGACTGCAGAGCAATCAACAACATCACCATAAAATATCGACATCCAATTCCAAGGTTAGATGATATGCTTGATGAACTATCTGGATCTAATGTGTTTTCAAAGATTGATCTTAGGAGTGGATACCATCAAGTAAGAATGAAAGAAGGTGACGAATGGAAGACTGCTTTCAAGACTAAGCAGGGGCTCTATGAGTGGTTAGTCATGCCATTTGGTCTAACCAATGCACCCAGCACCTTCATGAGATTAATGAACCAGGTTCTAAGAGCTTACATCAGTAAATTTGTAGTAGTTTACTTTGATGATATATTGGTTTATAGCAAATCATTTGAGGATCACCAGAAGCATCTTGAGCTAGTTCTTGACACACTTCGAAAAGAAAGCCTATATGGTAATCTTAAGAAGTGCTCCTTTTGTACTAATGAAGTGGTTTTCTTAGGTTTTGTTGTCAGTTCCAAAGGCTTACAGGTTGATCAAGAGAAGATCAAAGCAATCCAAGAATGGCCGAGACCAAACAACATAGGACAAGTCAGGAGCTTCCACGGGTTGGCAAGCTTCTACCGGCGTTTTGTCAAAGATTTCAGTACTATAGCCACCCCTCTTACTGATGTGATCAAGAAGGACGTAGCATTTCAGTGGGGATCAGCTCAAGAGGACGCGTTCAACAGACTCAAGGATCGCTTGACGCATGCACCAGTTTTGGTATTACCTGATTTTAACAAAACTTTTGAGGTTGAATGTGATGCTTCAGGCTTAGGTATTGGAGCCGTGCTAACTCAAGGAGGGCGTCCAGTAGCCTACTTCAGTGAGAAACTAAGTGGAGCCAGCTTGAACTACCCAACGTACGACAAGGAACTCTATGCGCTAGTGAGGTCGTTGGAGACATGGCAGCACTATCTTCTGTCCAAGGAGTTTGTCATACATACTGATCATGAGACTTTGAAGCATCTTAGAGGACAAACAACACTGAAGAGAAGACATGCTAAGTGGATGGAGTTTGTAGAAGCATTCCCATATGTGATAAAGTATAAGAAGGGCAAAGAGAATGTTGTGGCTGACGCACTCTCAAGGCGACACATGCTGATCACAACTTTGGAGGCTAAGGTCTTAGGGTTTGAACACCTTAAGGATGCATATAAGGATGATCCAGACTTCGGTTCAGTCTACCAAGATTGTACTACTGCCCCAACAGGTTCCTTCTACTTACATAATGGTTATTTGTTTAGGGAAAAACGTTTGTGTGTTCCACAGGGTTCTATGCGAGACTTGTTGATCAAGGAAGCACATGGTGGTGGACTCATGGGACATTTTGGAGTGGATAAGACTCTGAGCGTTTTGGTAGAACACTTCTTTTGGCCTCACCTCAAGAAGGATGTGGAACGATTCTGTTCCAAGTGTGTCACTTGCCTCAAAGCCAAATCCAGGTCACATCCACATGGTTTATATATGCCACTTCCTATTCCTAGTATGCCTTGGGTTGATATATCAATGGACTTTGTCTTAGGCTTACCCAAAATCCGAGGAAAGGATTCTATTTTTGTTGTAGTGGACAGGTTCTCAAAGATGGCACATTTCATTCCCTGTGCCAAGACTAATGATGCCACTCAAACTGCTGAGTTATTCTTTAAAGAAGTAGTACGCTTACATGGGATCCCAAGAACTATTGTTTCTGACCGAGACACGAAGTTTCTGAGTCACTTCTGGAGAGTTCTTTGGAGGAAGCTAGGAACCAAGCTACTCTTCTCAACAACTTGTCATCCACAAACAGATGGACAAACTGAGGTTGTAAACAAAACTCTATCTACTCTCTTAAGAGCCACGGTTGGTAAGAACTTACGTAATTGGTTAGATTGTATTCCATATGTTGAGTTTGCTTATAATCATGCTAACCATTCAACTACTAAGTTGTCACCTTTTGAGATTGTCTATGGATTTCAGCCAGAAATCCCTTTAGATCTTGTTCCTTTGCCGCCATTAGATGTTACTAATCAGGATGGAGAGTCCAAGGCTGAGATGATCAAGAAGCTGCATCAGAAGGTGAAGACCAACATAGAGGAAAAGACGGCCAAGTACAAGAAGGCTGCTGACAAAGGGAGAAAGGAGCTCATTTTCAATCCAGGAGATTGGGTGTGGGTTCACATGCGTACAGAGAGGTTCCCAAATCAGAGGAAGTCCAAACTAGCACCAAGGGGAGCTGGGCCATTCCGAGTGTTGGAGAGAGTCAACAACAATGCCTACAAGCTGGATCTGCCAGGTGAGTTGACCATTTCACCAGTGTTCAATGTTGCTGACTTGCTTCCTTATAATGCAGATGATGGAATTCTGAGGTCAGAATCTTCTCAAGAGGGAGGGAATGATGAGGACATCGACTCAAGCGTTGACTCAAGCGTTGACTCAAGCGTAGAGATACGTCGAGAAGACCTAGAAGAAGTACCTGCTGCTCAAGACGTGACCACCATGAGAGATCCTCCGAGGACAAGATCAGGAACTAGAAGACTTAGAGCACTGTTCAACACATCCATTCAAAGTCTCCTGGCTCAAGATTATCAAGTGGAGCGTCTAGAGGCCCAAACGAAGACAATTGAAGACTCAATGATGATCTTCTCAATTCAGCCCACTTAGGCCCATTCATGGACGACCACACGCGCTCAATAAGGTATGGTTTCAATTCATATATTGTGTTTGTTCATTTTGCAGGTCCAAGTCTTATATTAGTTGTCTGAGTCAGAGTCTGTATTAGTAGTTAAGTGAGTCAAGTTTCCCTGTATTACTTTAAAGTCGGACCGTAGGATATTTTATTTAGTAGCCGTTGTAATTAGGTTTTCTGCCCTAGAAGGGAACAGCTGCACGATCCCCTTTATAAGGATCCTTAGCAGCCGTGTATCATTCACCAAGTATCAATACAATAACGCAGTTCTTCTTCTTCGTGAGAAAACACCTTTCGAATTCTAAGCTTTCTTGTGAGTCATATCAAGCGACCTTAGGTTCAGTCTTATCACAAGATCTTCATCTCTTGTGTGGCGACATTCAATCCATCTTCTATCCATTCAATCATCTCACGTTCATTCTAAGGCGTCTAGAGACCCGAGGTTTGAATCCATCTTACCACCATATCACCCACGATCTAGAATAGAGAGACCTCAGTCCCTGTTCTAAGTCAACCCACGCTTCCATCTTGCATCACATAAGTCTTATTGAAAGATCCTACTTCCCAAAACATGGCACCGCACTCGATCGCCTATCTCTGCAACTCTCTAAGATTACCTACAAAACATATGTTGTCCCACAAAGTCATTCCTTTGGATGGGAGGAGGTACAATCACATACCTGTTAACATGGAACTCATCAGGCCTGTTGTAATCAACAAGAGTCCTCCCAACTGGTGCATTTGGTGGTGCATTAGCTTGTGGACCCACAGGCACAACAGGTTCCTCAACAACTAGTTGTACGATGACATTTCCATCCGCATCAACTCTCTGGTCCTGGTTGTTGCAAGCATTGTTCTCGACATCTCTCAGAACACCATGTTCATCCTGAATCAATATCACAACGTTGGGATTCAACATCCTCAGTGGCTTCTGAGCTTTCATGTTCTCTCTCTCTCTCTCTATCCTTGAAAGCTCTTGATT
Organism: Orychophragmus violaceus; assembly: GCA_030180135.1. Taxonomy (NCBI): domain Eukaryota; kingdom Viridiplantae; phylum Streptophyta; class Magnoliopsida; order Brassicales; family Brassicaceae; genus Orychophragmus; species Orychophragmus violaceus. The sequence goes on along the minus strand of CM058232.1, from coordinate 64,067,935 downwards.
TTTAAGAAAAACAAGCTCTTTATCCGGATTATTCCTTAGTGCGCGATCAGGCATGAACTATCTGATATGCGAGAGGAGTGTCGACCGACGTTGTCTTAGTGTCGCTCGATGCTGAGGGGCGAGTGTCGATCGACGCCAAGTGAGTGTCGATCGACGAGTATAATCCTCTTCGAACCTGAAACACAAAGCACGTGAGAAAATAGAAGAAAAGTTAGTAGAATAAAAAAATGAAAGGCTTAGCTAAAATCAAATCTATCGAAGACTCAAAAGAGTCCCCGGCAACGGCGCAAAAAACTTGATATGCTCAAAGTTTAATCCCTAGAGCTACACTGCAAGTGCACAGATGTGACTGTAGTATATAGGGGTCGAATCCACAGAGAATCAAGAATCTAACGATAGATTGTAAAGTGTCGAATTAAGCTAAGCAAAGCAGTGAATAAGCAGTAAATAAGCAAGTAAAGTAAATTGTGTGAGATCAATAAGAGAAAACGTCAGGTTCAGGGAAGTACTCAGGAAATTAAGAATATAAATTAACCAATTAGCAGGATTCAGATATCGATGTTCTAGAACTAGAATCACTAACATATAACAAACCAACTCTCGTAGCGAATGCTAACTATGTCTAGCAACCTAGAAAACCAAATCTCTTTGCAAATTCTAGAGTTCTAAACATGCATTTAATCCAGGTTCGTTTGTTCTCAATTTCCTTAGATCAAATCTCTTTGCGAATAGGTTAATTGTTCACCTAAGTTCTTTTCTATCTTATTAACCAACTCTCGCTACGCTAATCAACCTGGTGACAATAACCTAAATGGCCAGTTCAGATTAAGCATTAAGAACAACCTAGATGAAGAACTAGAGAATCCCTAAACCTAACAAGGAAATCTACTAAGACATGGCGAATGGAACACAAGACATGAAAAATAGAAAACCAAATAGCATGAAAGAGATAGAAAAACAGGGGTTCGAAATCTCTTCTCTCTCGAGTACAAGACCAGCCCCAAAATCTCTGATAAAGCAAAGCGTAGCCTAAATATTGACTCAAAAACCTAATTAATAGTCTGCAACACGATTTGGATCTTCTTGTAAATATGAGAAACTTCTGGGTAAATCTCCAAAATCTATATTTTTGACGCGCAGGAATTTTGTCCTTTAGTGGTGCCGATCGACACTAAGTGCAGACGCACCCAATGAACTCTGTGAAATCCATGTATGCTGCAAAATCACTCCAAAAGCTCTCAGAATCTCCATATAAGCTCCAAACGTACCTAAACTAGCAAAGGACTCAAAAGACTCCAAAAACAACTAAAAGACTCTAGATAAAGACTTATATCATGGCTTGAAAACATGTAAAAACCATGACATATCATTGCCCAGGAATTTCCTCATCTTAAGATACACCGAATCCCCCAAGGCGAACTCCAAATCCTTACGACGCGTGTTTGCAAAACTCTTATGGCGGTCGTGGGCCTGCTTCAGCTTCTCCTTGAGAAATGCCACTTGCTCGACTATTTCTTGGATCTTCCCCGGCTCTAAGTCGCACCTCTTCCCCACTTCGGTACAGCATAGGGGGTCCTACAAGGTATACCATACAGTGCCTCGTATGGCGACGTCCTTACGCTTGAGTGGTAACTGTTGTTGTAGGCAAACTCGACCAATGGCAGAAACTTAACCCAATTGCCTTGCTAATCCAACACACATGCTCTTAGCATATCCTCCAATATCTGAATGGTCCGCTCAGATTATCCATCGGTCTGAGACTTATATGCCGTGCAGAGAAGTACCTTCTTACCCATCGCTTTCTGAAACGCTTGCCAGAAGATAGAGATGAACTTCAGATCTCTTTCTGAGACGATGCTGACTGGTGACCCGTGCAACTTCACTATGCACTCTAAATACTTTTGGGCGAGAACCTCGGTTCAATCTGTTTTCTTTATTGCCAGAAAATGCGCAGACTTGGTGAGTCGATCCACGATTACCCAAATTGCATCCTTCCTTCATGTTGTCTTTGGTAGCCGGGTAACGAAGTCCATGGTCACCATATCCCATTTTCATTCTGGTATAGGCAACCCTTGTAGCAACCCGTTGGGAACCCTCCTTTCGGCCTTGACCTGTTGACAATTCTGACACTGTGAAACCCACGTTTCCACATCCTTCTTCATACCTTCCCAATGGTAGTATCGCTTCAAATTCTGATACATCTTGTGGTTCTCGGGGTGATCAAAAACTGTGACTGGTGAGTTTGCTTTAGAATCTCGTTTCTAAAATCCTTTACCTTCGGCACACAAATTTGGTTCTTGAACATGATCGTACCATTGGCTGTGGTGTGGTACCCAATCACTTCCTTCTCGACCGTTACTTCCAGGGTTCCATCATGCGGTAGAGCCTCTCTGATCTTTCCCAACAAGTCGGCTTGGTCCAATCCTTCCAACCTTGTTGCTCCTTCTTTTACTGTGGTGGCACACAACCGAAATTCCGCTAAGGTTTCTGATAGTTCCTACACTTCCTTGTTTTCCAACAAGACGAACTTTCTTCTGCTTCAGGTAGAAATATGTCAACTCAACACGGAACTCCATCGGACACCGAGATGTATCCAAGTTTCGCTTCAACTTCCTTCTCCAGTTATCAGCTGCAATGGCATCTGTTCCCCCGTCGAAATGCTCCATTTGCATTTCCCGCAGATGCTTCATCATGCTCCAATAGGATAGTCCTTGCACCACTTCTGGCACCTGTTATGGTGGCGGTGGTGGTTGCTGAACCACTACCGGTGGGGGATGAGCAACTCCAAATCCCATAGGAGCAAATCATGCTCCTCCAGCAACATAGTCAGCTCCACCTGCTGCATTCCCAGCTCCTCCTACGGCCTTTGCTGTCACACTTGCATTCCCTTGCACAACTTCGGGAGCTCATGCTCTTGCAGCTCCCATTGCGGCTCCCATTGTAGCTCCTACTGCTTATGTTGCTCCGGCTGCTGCTCCTGCAATACCTCATGCAGCTCCGGCAACTCCGACATGCACCTCCTGAAGGGTTAGCAACTCTTGTAGAAGAGCGGCATCCACGGCTACTTTCCCAGCTCCCAAAACTGCCCATTATGAGTTTACGGCAACTCCTTCCTGACATCCATCCACGCTGGTAGCACTGCCTGTCGAAGTGGCTGGAGACACGTCTCTGGTTTTACGGCCGGTGGCACGGTTTTGATCCTCTTGGGCGGCATCCTATTGCAAAAGAAGAACGAGTGAGTCAAACGGCGATTAAAAATAAACGCACTTATCGGCGAGTATATAAGGAGGTCAATCTGGGTGGTGCTCCTAGAATCTAACTTTTAGAAATCTCCATTTAGAAAACATTGAAACCACTTTGAAAATCTCCTTGAAAACTGAATATAAATACACTATCTACCCTGCCTAGCCAGACGGAACCGGCTCTGATACCAAAATTGTAACAACTGTCCCGTCGGATCTAGCAAACACTTAATTCTAAACGGTTTACATTATTAAAAATCAAACCCGAGTCTTACAAAGGAAAACAAAGTGAAAGAGACTTAATCATAAAAACGAAAGAAATGAAAGATAAGCGTAAGTCTTATTGAAATAAAGAAAACACCAAAAGATCCCACTTCCCAAAACATGGCACCGCACCAGACCGTCTACTCTTCAACACCAATCCCCAGTGAGTGAGAGCACTAGGAACCCACGATCTCATCATACACTATCATAACAACAAGAAATAATTCCAAGGCTAGTAACACATTGCACCCAAAGCCCGAGGGCTCACAATCAACATACAACTAGCAACTTGTCCATAGGCGGGGCCTCAGGTCGAAACCCCCACGCGCCCACGGACTATCGGGTACGCCAAGGCCTCAATGCCTCCAACATCAAAAAACAACAACAACAGCTCGTCGGCTCCAGCACCAGAACAACACTGGGACGGCTCGTCAGGATCCTCCTCCGACGATCAAGGGCATGTACGAAAATGCGCCAACCGTGCCCTGCAACAAAATTCTACCAAAACCTAATCCACACAAGCCGTCAAACAAAAACAACGTTTTCGATTTAAGTGATAACCTATATTCTAGGTTCTTTCAATCAAATCAACACAAATCATCATCTAGATCTACTCTACCTAGGAAAGATACTATTAACAAAAGACACATGTCCTGTATATTGAGATAGAATAGGGTATAGATCACGACTGTCCTCACCTTAGTCTAGATCTGAGATACGGGAGTAGATCTAGAGATTCCAGCGACAGATCTGGAGATCTGCAAACAGATATGGGGTTTCAGACAACAGATCTAGAGAAAGCGATAACAGATCTATGGTTTTGGACATCAGATCTGAAGAGAGAGAGAGAGAGAGAGAGAGAGAGAGAGAGAGAGAGAGAGAGAGAGATAGAGAGAGAGAGAGAGAGAGAGAGAGAGAGAGAGAGAGAGAGAGAGAGAGAGAGAGAGAGAGAGAGAGAGAGAGAGAGAGAAAAGAGAGAGAGAGAGAGGCGAAGAGAAGAACCGATCAGATCTAGAAGCATAAATCGAAGTAGATCTGAGATCCAAAGTTCTAACCTTTCAGAACGCGAAGAACGGAGAATTCTACACTCAAAAGAATCAAGAAGACGTTGACTAGGGGTTCGGGAACGAAGACGGGACCGATCGGGGAATTCCGGCGAGAAATCCGGCGAAGAACAGCGGTTGCACGATGGCTCCGAGCGGCGGCGGTGCGGCGGCTCCGGCATGTCGGCGGTGACAGTCGTCCGGCGGTGGTCGGACGACGGTCGGCGGCATGGGCTGGTCAGCTGGCTGGCTCTAGTCACGGGCAGAGCTTCGTTGTCTCGAACTTTATGCAAAATGAGGAGTTGGACACTCTTTTATATAAAGGAGGATCCTAGAGTTTCCAGAATTGATGAGTTTGGCCTTCGCCTTTAGGCCCAACCCCACTTTGTTCTTGGGCCCTAGGATTAGGCCATTAAAATATCCCTCCGAGCTCAACCGCTATAAGGACGGCGATTCTTCATCATTTTGTTTGGGAGATCATTACGGTCGGCAGCAACCCTTGAGATTGGCTGCTAGGAGATTTGAGTCATAGCTGTGTGATGTTGTCCGCTAGTAAAGGTCATTGGGAGCTCGCTGCTTATCATTCAATTCTTCTTTCTCGACTCATTAGTCTTGGGCAGCCGCTGCAAGATGCTGTTGAGAGTTAAAACGTGATAGGCGTTTCTAAACCGACTTTGATCGTCCAATGTTCTTGTTTCTTAGATTTACTGAAACTTTTATATATAAATGCTCGTATACATGCCTAAGTGAAAGTTTTATAACTAAAATATGCTAAAATGAAGAAGCTAAAACCAAAAAAAAAAAAACACAAAATATCATTGACCAATTGGGAAGGAAGGAAACACTGGTATGGTGGTGGGAGTGAAATATTGAAATGATTGAATATTTCTCATGGGGCAGAAGCATTGTGATGTTGCTTCATTGCCAATTATTACTATGATTTCTCTGGGAGAGATGTTGGTATCAGATTTGGATCTACTAATTCTGGAACTCGTGCCACTTCTGAAGGTAACTCTGCAATTGCTTGCAATAAATTGTTTGCTCGCCTTTCACTTTGTCAATTTGATGGGCAACGTTTGCAATGGATTCTTTAACCTGTTATTTTGATCTTCGGTGATCTTCTGCTGTTCTTTAATGAACTTGGAGATGGTTTTTGAACGGTCGACCATTAGTCATTGCTTCTTTGTGTTGAATCAAGACTAACTACTCCTCTCCTTCTAGCACAAAATTTGTGTAGCAGAAACTTCTATTATCAGGACTAGTTGTCTTGACACCCTTGCGCACGCGCAGGGTTCGAGTTTGGTATAGGCGCTATATTTGTTTTCGCATCCATTTTGGAATTGTTTTGACCTTTTAGAATGATGAATGACAATGTTGAGGAGTTAATTGTCTACAAGTTTTTCTCTTACGGAAAGCAGAATCACATACTCGAGTAATAGGATCGAGGACAATTCCATGTTCATTGACCAACATAAATTTAACCAACTATGTATAGATGTATACTTTATGAAGTGCAAATAGGTTGGCTTGGTTTTCTAGTTGCAGAAATAAGACGGCTTTTGTCTTGGATACTGTAGGCTCTTAATGAGGATTACAAATGGGCAGGAGCAATCCTTGCAACCATGCTTCGTCAGCATCAATCAGATTCTAGTGATGTAAATGGTTGTCTATTCAAATGTGTCTTTATTCTAGCATCAAGTGGTTCCAACGTCACACAAGTTAACCACGCCTCCATAATTTTGCAGGTATCAGGCCGTTACTATGTCACTCTCTTCGAAATTCTCCTTACCTTTTTCTCCTCACACTATCTAAATAAATGAGTAGGAAATAGAGCAGCCAAATTCAACTTCCGACTCATTACGTATTGATTGTATTAGAGCACTTTAATCCTAATATTCATGCTTATGTTGTTGGATTTAATATTCCTATTGTCGTATGTGGAGCCAGTCAATTTGAACGTAGACGAAGAGACTTTGATGAGAGCTGTGGCATTTTGGAGATCGTCTCTCAGTAAAACTTTTAAAATACGCAAAGTAGTCAATACTATTGTCATAATTTTTAATTTCCCCAGTAAAGGTTTGTCCTAACAGTTGTTGTAATCGTTTTCTTTTCATTTTCTATTTTTTTCTTCAAAATTTTCATTTTATGTTGTATGTTATGTTTGCAGATACTACATCCTTTTCTCATTTTTTGATTAGATAATTGCTAATTTTGTTCCTGGGAGCTCATATTCGATATATAATTCCGCTCAAGAAACTCTGAGGTCATTGCTGCGTAGTGTTGTTAAGGTATGTGCATCTGAATTTTTCATATCTTTTTATTTTTCTGTTTTGCGTGTATTCACCTGCAAATCATTATTTCATGAGCTTATGCTTGTCCGGCAGTTTGTTTTTTGTAGGTTCCACAGATAAAAAATATATATGGTTGTCGAGCTAAATGGCGTACTGGTCACTCGTGCTTTGATAACGGTTCTAGAACTCTCGGATGTGTAAAACATTACTCATGGTATCATCTTTTGCTTGTGCGTTAGAAGTTCCTAAGTCCATTTCCCTCTTTTGTTAGATAATGGCTCTAAATGGTAACCAAGGGAATGATGAGGAATAATGAATTCTCTTTCGTTCCTTAAAAAATACACCATTTACAAGTAATATTTTTTACACATAATTCCTTCTCATTCCTTCTTTCATAGAGAACTAAAGAGCAAAACTATTCCTCATCAAATTTGGGAAGGAACGATAATTCCTATTATTTTATTCATTTTCGTTCTTTTCCTACTCATTCTCATTGTTCTTCAAATGGTATTAACTTGGATAACTGATTTATAGGTATGCAATGGAGCAGTCTACATTGCAAAAGACAGTCTACTAATCGCCCCATCTTTCGCATCCATGTTTGATGATTTTGCATCTTCCCCTCTTGATACCTTTTATGATTCTTCTTGAGGCTTGGTGAACGTACATGTGATAATCTTGTGTTGCTATGTTCGTGAGAAGAGTAACATGTGGAAAGGAAGCGGGAGAAGAGTTGACTTTAGTCAACTAGGAAAGACTCTTTCTCATTTGGAGTATTTGCCAGTAAAAGAAGATTAAATATAAATACAGACATGTGTTGTACTTTCTTGGGCAGCTTTGGATTTTGGATCCTCTTGAGGAGATTAAGATCGGGTTAGGCCGACGTTTCTCAATTGTTCTTGATTTAAAGTGTAATGCGTATCTCTTTTCATTCAATAGGTCATTTCGAATGTTTGGATAGAGTGTGAGAGTGATTTTGTGAGAGATCAGATTCCTAAACTCTATCAATTAGTGCGGGGAGCTCGGTCCAAGCTTCACGTCGAGACGTTCCGATCGATCAGGAGCGATGGCGGAGGATTTTGTAGAGATTCCAGTCTTTACAGGCCATCATTTGCGAGGATGGATTGATTGGCTGGTAAAATTCTTTGTTCGGGAGCAATTTACAGACGACAACGACAAATTGAATTTTGCACAAAGCTTTATGGAAGGCGAAGCTCGATCATGGCTTCTTCAGAACTGGAATATGAGGATTTTCAAAAGCTGGGATGAATTGAAGCGGAGCTGGGATGAATTGAAGCGGAGTTTGTTGTTACGGTTCGAAAGATACGACGATCCAGAAAGAGTCAGCATAATATTAGAGCAAGAACGACGATGTAAGGAACTTTAAGAATTCTGGAAAATCCCAGAAACTACGGAGTCAGAATCTCAGTTGGACTCAGTTCGAGAGACGATGGATTCAATTATAACTCTGTTGGAGCTGATCATGTCACAGACGTGTCCGGATTTGGCGAAAGGAAAATGTGTCGTCGAATCTTGCAATCCTCATGTTCAGGTATCGAATTCATCTCTAATTCATGATCCGGAGACTGAATCATTAGGGTATCGGAGGAATCATCTTGTGTTTGAGACTCATGGTGGTTTGGCAAAGAGAAACGGTGCTAGAATAATTGACAAATCAGAGATGCCAATGTTTGATTGGTTCATGCCGTATGGGTGGTTGCATCAAATAGAGAGATATTTCCGCACCAGATTATATAGTGAAAAGGACATGCTTGAATTGGTGTCTATGAACTTAGAAGAAGATGCATCGGATTGGTATAAGGAGCAAGTGACCAGTGTTGAATTCAGGAATTGGTCAAATTTTAGGATTGTTGGCTCGCTTTGCATCATTTCAATTAGAAAATATCCTTAAGAAATAATCAATTTCTGACATTAATCACAAGCTAGAATCTAATGATCAGCAATGGAAGCCTAGAATCTGTAACGAACTTCAAGTTCAGCCTCTTGTATTCTCAAAAGGACTGCTAAAGAAGGAAACAATTCATGAGTCTTCAAGAAGAAGTATCCATTCAGGAGGATAAATCGATTCAGGCCACAACAACTAATCTTAAGACAAAACCATTTTCACCAACTAAGTTGATTTCACAACAAGAAATGTTCCCAAATGAGTCACATGCTGGCTTTGTGCTTGTTGTGTTGCATGTTGCAACTGACAGTGGTGATTTGCTTGTTCATATCCAGGAAGAAGCGTATGTTTTACAGGTACACAAGGAAGATGAATTTACATCCTTGAAGAACATTGATGCAGTTGCAACACATGAACCTTATACACCTGATTGTGTTATGCAACTTAATCAAATGGAGCGCACGGAAGATAATGATCTTCACGAGGGAGAAGCATGTGAAGTGAAAGAGATGATTTCAGACCATGCCTTGTCTCCGATTGATGCATTTGTAAAGGAGAATAGTTCATAAGAGAGTCTCAAATTGGACTTGGATTCTGACAGTATTCAAGAGGCAGGACCAAAAGGTGAAAGTGAATCTCTCACCACCTTGGTGAAAACAGATTCCTTGGAGGCATATGCATCATTTACACTTGTTTGTGTTTCACCACTTCAACAAATAGAGAAGACAAAATACGAAGGATTTCAAGAAGCATTGTGGTAAGGTTCCAAGGAATCAGGGGAGTCACATTCTCTTTTGTTTGTTGATACGTTGACTAGTCATTATGGCAGAGTTGTGTTTTCTGTTTCTAAAGTCGAACAGAATGTACATGCCGACGAGGTGTCTGCCTTGCATCACCAAGCAAGCGATGTCAGTGAGAGAAAATATGTGATAGTGTATTCTGCAGAAGTGCAACAATGGGTTGTTATTAGTAGGATACATTCAGAACATGGGAACATTCAACATCATAAGCAGTGTTACAAGACTTGGCATTTCAAATACAAAGATTGGAGAAATGATTTACTATATGTGGAGAAAAACAACAAAATGGGTTCTGATGCTAATAATACTTCTAATGCTTTGGTGAGTATTATCAGTAAATATGATGTGGGTGTGAATAAGAGGCCGGCCGATAGCCTGAGAACCGAAGAGAATGAGATTGCTACATCGATGGCTGTTGGTGTAGACCAATTGTGTGATCAAATATCTCTAAAAGCCACAAGTAGGAAGAATTACATGAAGTATCCTAAGACTTGGAAATTCAAGCACAAACAGTGGCATTTCTTGAGAGTTATACCTTACAATGAACAACATGAGCAGTTTAAACAGAGGAACTATTTTGCTGTGTGGTATTGTTGGAAAGAATGGAAGTTTCTGCAAATGCGATTGGTAGCTTTTCGGGTAGTCCAGACAAAGGGACCACGAAGATAATAGGTTCAGGGATGAAGAACTTGATGTCATTACATACCCTTGGAAAGAAAGAAGTGTTGTGGAATATTAAAACACTGCAGGAATTTCATCACAGTTTCTGCAGTGAGTTAGCTTGGTGGGAGAATAGTGATTTGATGTTAATACAAATTCTACTCAAAAGTGATAAAGGTTTTCCAGTTGCCTGATCATGCTCTTCACCAAATCAGAGTCAAAACTATTGTCGCTGTGTTACTATAGAACTGTGTGTGCTTCAGAGTTCCAGTTATGTTTAGCGATGGTAGCATGGCTGCTGTAAATTCAGCACAACCTACGACATTACCATCTTGTTGGGCACTTAGAAAACTTTCTCCTGTTATAAGGCACCATTGGAGAACCAAATCAAGACAGAGTGGTGTTTTGCGATGGTTGAAACAATGCATAGGCAGGAGAAGAGCTTTCACGTTGTTGGTATTATTGTATCAGTTGAGTAGGAAGCACATTGAGAAAATAAAAACCAGACACACAACTTCTTTGATAAACTCTTACAAGGGATTGTCTCTCATCACAGTGGATGTATATGTATATGGGGATGCTATTATGGGTTTAAGGAAAGCTTTCATTCAACCACTTCAGAACAAGCTGAGAAGTATAAAAACAACAGCAAATGGGATATGTACATTACTACGTGTACAAGCATTGGATCGTCTCTTGCTTGAAGTATCACCTGCTGTATTAATGCATATCAACGGCAGTATGATACAACTTCATGTATACCACAAGTATTAGAGAAGAAAGTGTTTTAAGACTTGGATGTTCAAGTACAAAACAACAAGAAGATATGAGTTTGATATTGCTACAAAGCGTGCAAGGAAGAATGAAGCTGTGGACATATTTCTGAGTGGGATTCTTATCCACATTTTTCACCACTCAAGCTTGGGGTCAAGCTTGTCAAAAGCGGGGGAGTATTGTTAAGCTTGAGCTGCTATGTTCGCGAGAAGAGAAACATGTGGAAAGGAAGCGGGAGAAGAGTTGACTTTAGTCAACTAGGAAAGACTCTTCCTCATTTGGAGTATTTGCCGTTAGAAGAAGATCAAGTATAAATACAGAACTATGTTGTACTTTCTTGGGCAGCTTTGGATTTTGGATGAGACTTTCGTCTTGAGGAGATTACGATCGGGTTAGGCCGACGTTTCTCAATTGTTCTTGATTCAAAGCGTAATGCGTGTCTCTTTTCATTTTATAGGTCATTACGAGTGTTTGGGATAGAGTGTGAGAGTGATTTTGTGAGAGATCAGATTCCAAAACTCTATCAATTTGGTTTGACATTGGGTAAGAAATGATCATCTCTTCTTTCACTACCTTAATCTTTGACTTCTATATGCATCATTTAGGTGGAAATATCGTTTACTTATATGTTGTAGGCACGTTGAAGCTCCTCAGCAAATTTATTGACAATAAAGGAGTGACAGGGACAAGACATTACTTTGGTGATCTTGGAGAAACTGTATGTACCATATAATATAGCGATCATATTATATATCAATCATGAACTTCCTCCCAGAGGTGTCATATGCCTTGTCTACTTTCATTTCCAATTTCAAGAAACTTAAGGTCGTTAATGTCGAGCATCTATACATTAGTTATCACCAGATTAACAAGTTGTCTGCTCTCTCAGCAATTCTAGAGCTTTCTTCCATACAAAATATTTTGCTTTAAAATTATAGTCATAGCCGAGATGATGATAAACAAAAGAGAGATTGAATTTATGTTCTTCTAACTTGACACATTTAGCAAGGGATACTAAGCACATTGAGAAACATACGGTTTATTGAAGGCAACCTCACCTGCTGCTCTTGTACTCTTCTCTTCTTGAGCAGGGGCTTTGGAGACGATGATGGTGATACTGAAACAGCAGAGACATTCCGGGAGCCATTTGTGTTGTCATCAAAACTGAATACACCGCTTGGACTGTCCTGATCGACCCAACTCATCATCCTCTTCTTGCTTGGACTATGCTCCAGCAACAGTTGTAAGCATTCATTAACTTTCTCTTGTGAAGTCAATGCTGAATCAGGTTTTGATCTCAACGGAACAACTTTGGCATTTTAGGATTATAGAGTTCGATAAGCACATACCAGATTTACTTTGAGTAGAGTCATGAGCTGAGATTGGTATTCAAGTTCTTCACATGGTTTCAAATCCGTGATAACATAAATCATTATTGCAGTTGCTAACATAGAAGGTATGTAACTCATAACCTCGTATGTGCAACCAAGAAGCCAGAATTTAGCACCAAGTATCCAAATTACAACATCAAAAATGGTTCTAAATGGAACCTCAACAGCAACAACGGAGATCAAAAGATGTGCACAGTTCATAAACAACTCCAACTGTTGGTGACATTTAGAGCTGAATCGCCGGATAATTGATCGAAGAATTAGATTGGAGTCACAGGGTACATCCTCCACTGGAGAGTAGAAAGAACAAAAAAGTTCATTCGTTCTGTAGTTTTAGCTTCAGAGACGTATTTTGCTTCTTCCCTCTAAACCACACGAACCAAGAGGGTTTCGTTAGAAATTGACATTTTAACAAACGCATAAACAACATTATAGAGAGAAGAAACTAACTTGGAGATGTATGAGCAACGGAACATGAATCTCCTGAAGGACTAAAATTTCATTATCGATATTATGTTTTTAAATCATTTATTTCTCTTTTCTCCTGAAGGACTTCTTATTTCGGTCCAAAGATCAAGCATGCCAAGAAGTCAAAGTCCAATAAGAAGTCATACCATTTTTAATATAAATAGACTATTTATTGTTCATTTCACGCTATGATGTAACTTGCGAAGTTTCTGAGCTATGCTTATAAAGTGAAGAGCCCAAGCAATCTTTAGGGAGCACGTCTATAGACGGACTCCCACCTCGTAATCTTATTCATTGTTCGGCTCTGACCAAATCATCACTACAGAGAGTTTCTGACTCCCACTTTTAATTTATTTTTATCTTATTAGTCCAGACCCCTTTGATCGTAACTCTAGCTCTTTCGGACTAGGTCAAAATTTTGTAACAACAATTGGCGCCATATGTGGGGAGATAAGAAACTCTTCTACACTTTAGATGAAGTCGAAGATGACATGACCAACCTCAATCAGTGATAAATCCGAGTCATCCGAGCAGACTCCGAGCCCACCAACAACGAACATCATCACCGAGCCAGCAACGGCGAAAACGCCAAACTCCCGCTCTTCATCCATCAATGATCCAACAAATCCGACTCAGATTAGCAACATGTTCATGGGAGGATTCCGACCTACAACAATTCAATAAGGTCAATAAAAGAATACGGACGAAAGGCAGACATGTACCGACGTTGAATGCAAAGCACGAACTACAAGATCGGAAATGAGGACGAGATAAAATTCACCAAAAATGACGAGAAGGGATTATACAAACCACACAATGATCTGCTCATCGTCAATGTATGAATAGGCGATCGCGAGGTAACTAGAGTCTTAATTGACACCAGAATCACGATCGACCTCATTTAAGAAAAAATCCTACAAAGAATGGAGTTATGCGACTCACAAAGACTTTGAATTATTTTACCAGCAACACGATCACAACTATCGGTACGATCAAACTACATGTTCGCTTTGGGAAGACAACAGTGATAACCAAATTCGTAATCAACCAACCGGCCATCTTCAACGCCATATTAGGAATACCATGGATCCACGCCATGAAATTGATTCTGCCGACCTACTTCCAATGTGTCAAATTCCCAACCTCGGACGGCACCTTCACACTCCGAGGAAGCCAAGAAGTCTCGTGTACTTGTTTCCTCTCTGAGCATAAATTGAAACAAAAGTTCCGAGCATGACTAGTCGTTGAACCGCAAATAGAGCTTCCACCACAGGACGGGGTCGAGCAAGTTAACATCGATATCAGCATCCCAAAATGATGTGTCGGGATAGGCGCAGAACTAAGGAAGGATCTGAAAGACCGACTCATCGAATTCCTCACTGCGACGCGGTTGAGTAAGTTAACATCGATATCAACATCCCATAAAAAAGTGTCGGGATAGGCGCAAAACTAAGGAAGGATCTAAAAGATCAACTCATCAAATTCCTCCGCCGAAACTCTTTGACTTTCGCCTGGTCAACCAGCAACATGACATGTATCGACCCTACGATCACCTTCCACGAAATGTCAACCCAATGCTCAAACCCATCAAGCAGAAAAGGAGAAAACTCGGGCCGGAACGCTCCAAAGCAGTCAACAATGAAGTAGAAAGGCTATACAAATTAGGCTCGATAACCAAAGCAAATACCCAGATTGGCTCGTAAACCCGTGGTTGTGAAAAAGAAAAAACGGAAAATGGCGAGTGTTTTTCGACTTCACTGACCTCAACAAAGCCTGCCCAAAGGACAATTTCTCACTAGCTCACATCGATAGGATCGTCGAAGCCACGACGGGAAACGGACTCCTATCATTCATGGACGCATTTGCCGGATACAACTGATATACTTGTATTTTCATGCATTTAGGCTATTGTTAGAATCATGTTTTACTTCTTTTTAGTTTCCTTTAGCTCCATTTCTTTGGTCATTGGTGTATTTAGAGTATAGGATCATCTAGAGCTAGGTTTATGCATTCTAGGATTGCATTTGGAGTGTTTCTTATGTTTTGTAGGTTCTTGGAGTTGCTAAAGATGTTTGGAAGAGTTTGGAGGCCAAAGGAGTGATTGCAAGTGAAATGGTGATGAAGGACCAAACCGATGAGCTTGAAAGATTGAGTCATATGAAGATATTACGTTGACTTTTAGCTCTGAGATTCTAAACACAAATCATGGGAAATTGAGTTAGCTTTCTAATGGAGGTGGTGTGAAGTCATTCGGAGCTATATGTAAAGAGTTATGCCTGATTTACTGGATGCATCTCAACACAGTCTTCATATCGGGTTGCATATCGGCCAGCCAACCGATACGACCTCTCGGATTAATTTTTGTGCATCCATATCGGTTGGCATATCGGTTCAGCCAACTGATACGCTCCTTCGACAGAAAATCCGAGAGCTCGTATCGGTCGGTGTATCGACCGACCCAACCGATACGCGTCCCAGAAATTGCCTTGGATCCGGGTCAACACCCGGTTTGTTCCGGGTTGACCCGGCTCGCACCCTATTGACTATTTAAGCCAAAAACCTATTTTTTTATTGTATCTTAAGCTTTATTTTATGTTCTAAACACTTGGAAGAACAAGTTTGGATTTCTTGGATTAATCTAGTACTTCTTTTGTGATTCCTTCATCAAATCCTTCAATCTATCTCTAGTTTTCTATGATCAACATTGTTTCTATGGATTATGTTGTTCACATGATGATTAGTGAGTAGTTCTTCATAGGGCTTATGGGTTAGGTAGGATTAGGTTGATTAGGGGTGATCAATGGATTTCTAGTGCTTGATTGTTTAAAATCTCATCTGTCAAAGTGTGTTTAATGTCTAATTAGCCTTGATCAAGTTGATTAGAATGCTTAAGATTTCTTGTTCATAACATGTTCGATGAAATTCCTGTTCATAGCTTTGATAGAACTTTCACATTCTAGCGCATGAGAATGTATGTTTAGAGTGATTGTTAGTTGTTCGGAACTTGTTTGATTGCTTGCTTGATTCTAATTCACAAATGAGAATTTGTTCTTGGATTAGGATTAAGTAAAGAGATTAGTATTAAGAGATTAAACTGATCGTATCGTTGTGTTCCTTACTAGGAGATTAGCTTGTTTGAAGTTTGAATTAGGATCCTTGATCATCCCGAGTCACCTGTCCGTTGACCTTAACCTTATGCCCTATCTTTATCATTGATTGAATCACTTGTTTATTTGCTTTTGTTTACTTCGGCTTAATTTTTTCTCGTTAGGATTGTTAGAAACCAAAAACTTAATTGAGTGATTTGACTCTAGAGGATTAGTGAGTGCTTATTGGTTTTATCCATCCCATAATAGGTTCGATACCTCAAAGCTACTTCGATAAGCTTGAGGAATTGGTACCTCAAAGGATTGCGAAAATCCTGGTTATCAATTTGGCGCCGTTGCCATTTTGGGATTCTGGATATATCAATTCATTTTCTATTCCTTTTTAGTTCAAGTTTTTGTTACTGATTTGCTACTTTCTCTCTTGTTGATGTTAGGTGTATGAACTTGCGCAGCAAAGGGACTACAAACTTAGTTGCAAGGGTTTACGACATCAAAGCACACGAGAGGAGATTAGCAAGGGAACGACGAGCACAAGAACGAGCTGTTAACGTTGAGAGACTTGGGTTGGAACCAACTGTTGAAGATATACAAGACTTTGAGAGTGTTGAGCAACAAGTTATGGATAACCATGAGGATCAACAGCAGCAACAGCAAGAGAGGCCAGCTAGGGCCATTGGTGATGGAGACACATCGGATACAAATGCAAACCGGCATGGGATCATTCTGTTGGAATTGTGTCCAGTAATCTCGGTACTGTCTCTAGAAAGTAAGAGTATGTCAATGATCAGACATAAGTCATATAATACTGGGGGTCATGATGGCTTGCTAGAGTCCGCTCATGATCTATAAGTCTTGGACTTATTGCCTTTATTATATGATCCCATATGGGTCACACGCCTAAGCTAACAGGAAAACGTGTAGGAATGGTTATAGCAGAAGTACGGTAAAAGTGCTAGGCATTTACTGTACTTAGAGAGAATAAAACGGTTTAGGCACTGTGTGTCGATCGATGCACAAGGCGTGTCGATCGACACAGTGCGCGAACGCCTCGGAGTAAATTGGCATTTGGGCCAAATGGCCCAAAATGAACTGAATGAGTTTTATATAAACTTAAGACGAGTTCAGGTCGAAATAATCCCTAGCCGCGAGCCTCCTCTCTCTCTCTGCGCCGATTTCCTCCTGGTCTAGCAGCCTCTTCCTGCTCGGTGTGCGTGTGTGAACCTCTGGAGGAGTTATCTCTCGGTGGCTCTCTGATCTCTGACCCGTACCTCTTCTTCCGCTGCATAAACAAGGTAACAGGTGAGATCAATGTTGTTTCTATTCAAGAGAACCTAGATCCGCATGTTTAGGAACTGATCAATCTGAGAATTGAATCTGGATTAACCCCTAAACATTCCTTCAGTGGTATCAGAGCTGTTGGTTCTGGTTTTTCTTGTTTAGATTCAAGTTTAGGATTGTTTTTCTTGTTTAAAAGTGTTTTGAATCAACTACTGATAAGAGAAATCACTTAAGTAACAAGAATTGAAACCTAAACATATGAAAAATCGCATGATCAAGCTATATGATTTGGTATGCGATCTGATCCGAGAGAATGAGTATCGGCTGCGATCGCATGGATCGATCGATACGATCGCATGGATCGGTCGATACAGACTCTCGGCAAAACCTGTTAACGCGTGAAAGCATCGATCGATGCAGGATCGATGCAGGTTCGATGTTGGTGCATCGACCGATGCGGTTGGTGCATCGATCGACACGGTTAGGGTTTTGGCTCGTTTCCGTGCATGCGTGAGAGCATCGATCGATACAGGGTCGATGCACGATCGATGCAGGATCGATGCTAAGAGCATCGACCGATGCGGTTGATGGATCGATCGACACGGTTGGTTCATCGATCGACATGGTTGGTTTAAGGCTCGGTTTAATATTTTGATTAAAATTAATTCGTCCTGGTTTAATAAACAGATTTAATAATTTTATTAAGTCTGGTTAATCCGGGACAAGAAATCCAATGTCGAAAGAATTATTGGATTTAGTGCCTAAACCAGGATTTTGTAATTTGATTTGGTTGGACCAAATAAATTGAGAAAATCCGGTTTAGTAAATAACCGGTTGACAATTGTGGTCGTCGTAGTAATTAATTTTGGTTAGACCAATTTTAATGAACCAGACCGGTTATGTCATCTAATTGGACGATCGGGTTATGTCTCGGACATAGACCAATTCTTCGGCCTCGGGCCAAGAAGTTAAAACGATTGGGCCAATTATTTGAGTCTTTCTTCAGATTTAATTTAAAATTTATTTTATAAAGAATATAAATCGATTTTAAATTAAAGTTTCCGATATTTTGAAATTAGAAAGTTTCTTAAATTAGAAGTTTCTAGATTTGCATGATTCGGATTTTAAGAAATTTCTAAAGTTAGGAAGTTTCCAGTTCTAGAAAGTTTCCAATTTTAGAAAGTTTCCAAAAATAGTAGGTTTTCTAAAATGGAAAGTTTTCCGAAATAGTAATCTTCTATTTTGGGAATAAGATTTTAAAATAAACCTACGAACCTCAAATAATATCAAGCGTTGGATGTCTTGTCCAGGCTATGTCAGCTGTCGAAGCCCATTCAATTGTATTCATGGCCTTACAGTGTGAGGGTGTCTGCTTTTGCGTGGGTAAGACGGTTTGTGATTCATAAATGTCATTGGGAGTCCCAGACATTAATGATTACATGACTGTATAGTCTGGTTTTCTTGACTAGGCCATCGGGAGTCCCGGGCCTTGAGACATCAGAGTGGATTGGGCCTCGGGCCCAGATTCACAACCAAGAGTTATATCACGGATATAATTAGCCGACATAGGGCTTACCGATATAAGCTAAGGTTGGGTGACGGCCAGTGGCCCACTTTAATCTTAGTTATATGTGGATCTTGGAATCATTATATTCTATTGAGGGTAACTGATGTTATTGAATATAATGCATGATTAATCATATTAAATTTAATACAAGATTAATCATATTGAACATATTAACTAAAATCCTTTTATCTTAATTTTCAGTTATGACTAGCACAAACACTTTCTCGATCCGGTCTGTCCTTAAGATGGACAAGCTGAACGGATCAAATTTCTTGACTTGGTCGCGGAACCTGAGGCTAGTTCTCAGACAGGAGAGAAAGGACTATGTCCTTGAGAGAGCTCTCCCCGTAAGGATCGGGTCCAATGCTTCTCATGCAGTATATGATGCTTGGAATAAGCATTATAATGATGCGGTAGATGTGCGTGGTCTGATATTGGCTACCATGGACTCAGACTTGCGGAAGCAATATGAGAACATGGAGTCGCCAATAGAGATGATCAGCAGCCTGATATTGAAATTTCAGGAGCAGATAAGGGTGGAGAGATACCAGTTGGTTAAGTCTCTCACTGGCTGCAAGCTACCAAATGATCATCCAGTGAGTCCTCATGTCAGTAAAATGATGGGTTACATTGATAACCTGAGGAAACTGGATTATCCAGTTAGCCAAGAATTGGCAACTGAGATCATACTACAGTCACTGCCGTCAAGTTATGATAAGTTCAAAAGGAACTATATCAAGAAAGGCTTAACGAAGACGCTGACTGAACTGCATGATATGCTCAAGACAGTTGAGCCAAACGTGAAGAGTACCCTGAATAATCTCATGAATGAGAAGGGTAGGTTTAATAAACCTAATGCTGACAAGGGTGAAGGCAAAGTTGTCCAGATTTTGAATCATGGCAAGCGTGTGTCTTCTGAGCCCGAGTCAGATACCTCTTACGTTGGTAAGTGCTGCTACTGTAAGGAGACAGGGCATTGGAAGAGAGATTGCATTAAATTCATGGAAGATGATGAGGAGTTGAAGTTGATGTCTGCGACTACTTCCTCAGGTATTCATGTTATTACTTCAAGTTCTACCTTAAAGGTATTGGATACTGGTTGTGGCACTGATATTTGTGATAATATGCAGAGCCTAAGCAACAGTAGAACGTTGAAGGAAGGGCAAGTGGAACTACATGTCTGGAAGGAGCTATGGATGCTGCCTCAGCCGTAGGGTTTTCACTTGTAGATGCCTTTGAGGCTTGGTTTTATTAAGTAATTGCTACAATGTACCTGCTTTAAGCAGAGTTGTCTTTCATTTTCTTGTAAGAATTTGAATGTTTTTCATTTTGATAAAAGACAAGTTTTGTTCTTTTGATCTTAATGAAATATTAATTGTAGCACCCTATTCATGGAATGGGTTTTATATCTTAAACCAAAGAGTGCCTAAATGGTTTTATTAAGTAATTGCTACAATGTACCTACTTTAAGCAGAGTTGTCTTTCATTTTCTTGTAAGAATTTGAATGTTTTTCATTTTGATAAAAGACAAGTTTTGTTCTTTTGATCTTAATGAAATATTAATTGTAGCACCCTATTCATGGAATGGGTTTTATATCTTAAACCAAAGAGTGCCTAAATGTAACATAAATACCGAATTGGTTTAAATCTGATGAATTAAACCTGATTTTCCTTGGCATAAAAGTCTTGGTCACATAGAGTAAGTCGGATTCAGAAATCCCATAGTCATGGACTGTTGGGCTCATTTGATAAAATATCTTATGAGACTTGAATTCTGTTTACTAGACCAAAAGGTAAAGGGCCTATCTTAGCCGAGCTAGAGAAAGGCCCAAAGGCTTATTGGACCTGGAACATACTCATGTATGTGGCCCAATGAGCAGTAATGCCAGAGAAAATCTCCTGTACTTCATTGTCTCTACTGATTACTTCAGTGAGTGTGACTGTGTTCATTTGATGAGACACAAGTCGAAATTCTTTGACATGGTCGAAAGAGTTCCAGAATGAAGTATAGGATCTGAATGACAAAAGTATTAAGACTCTGGATTAAATCACGAGTGAGAATACTTAAGTCATTGATTGTGTGATCATCTAAATGAGTGTGAAATCGTTTCACAGCTCATTTCTCCTGAAAACCTGAAGGTTTTTCTGTGAGAAAGAATCAGATCTTATTAGAAATGATTAAAGATGATTCACACGAATCTTCCATGATATTATTTAAAAATAACGCTCTAGAAATATCTAAGTTTACGCTGAAAAGGTTCCACCAATATCAGTTGAAAGACACCACGTAAATGTGGATTGGAATCGATCCAAATTCGTCTTTACTGAATATTTGTAGTTGAGCTACTTCGCTGGTTGTCCTAGGGAAACCAAGGCTTGTTACTTTTACGTCCATTCTGTTTTCTAAGAAGGGAAGTTATTTCCAAGAAGAACAGTGGGAGTAAAAGTATAACTCGAAGAAATTCGAGAAATACAGGAGGCTGCTCAACCTGTTGAGGGAGAGCAACGGATGGATTTACAGATTTCTGTAGAATCTACACCTGTGAAGCCTTGTCCGAAGGAAACCAAGGCTTGTTACTTCTACGTCCATTCTGTTTTCTAAGAAGGGAAATTATTTTCCAAGAAGAACAGTGGGAGTAAAAGTATAACTCGAAGAAATTCGAGAAATACAGGAGGCTGCTTTACCTATTGAGGGAGAGCAGCGGAAGGATTTACAGATTTCTGTAGAATCTACACCTGTGGAGCCTGAAGTTCGCAGATATAAATGAATCAGTTACTAATCCGAGAGTGATTTCTCGTCATTAGTTGAACCTGATAATCATTGAAAGTTCGCATGATCTGATGATCATTGAAAGCGACGAATCTGCGAAATTCAAAGATGCGAAAGTGAGCCCGGACTCCGAAAAATTACATTTTATGTAAGTTAGCCTCATCGATCCATTCATGGATGGAAGCAAACATATCGGAGTTGGAATCTTCGTTCTGTTGAAGTAGTCAAGGTTTTGACTTGAACAGGAACGAAATGGAACTGTGCGTTTACTAATAGATAAGTGGGAGCAATATTGCATTTCTCAAAGTGTATGTCGATGACATACTGATTCTCGGATATAACGTCCCAACGCTGTAGTCGGTAAAGGACTAGCTTGGGAGTTGGTTTAATGATTGACATGGGTAAAGCCACGTAGTTCTTGGATTTTGGATCTAAAGATAGAGATCCAAAAGAGCTGGTAGGACAAAGTCAGGATTCTTAAATTGACAAAGTCCTACAAGTTTTGAGCAATCCAAGAAGGGTTTTATGCCAATGTCACATGGCATTAAGTTAAGCAAGATACAGTATCCTACGATAACTGCTGAGCTTAAATGCATGGATGAGATTCCATATGCGTCGGCAATTGGATCTATCATGTATGCCATGAAACATACTTGTTTGATGTTGCTTTAATGTTAAGCAAGACAAATAAAGACCAGTCAAATCCAGCAAAGAATCAAGTTTCCTAAAGTATGTCCTAAAGTATTTGAGGAATACTAAGGATAAGTTCTTGATTTACGGAGAAAGTGAGGTGCTATAAGTCGATAGAGTCTGAAAGGCAAGTTTCCAACAGACAAAGATGATTTCCGGTCACAGTCCGGTTATATCTTGTGTTTGTCTGGCGGTGCACGGCACTGTTGCTGACTCCATGACTTAAGCTGAATCTTTCGCAGCTTGGGAAGCGGCGATAGAGGTTGTTTGGAAAGAAGAGTTCATCACTGAACTTGATGTGATTCCCAGCATAGATGAGACTAGCTGCACATCAGAGGTCCAAACACCTTGAGATAAATGACAGAGATGTTAAGTAGATCAGCAAGTTTCAACAAATGAGAACGTTGCTAATCTATTAACGAAGCCACTCCTTAGCCCTAAGCACGAGTCACGGACTGTAGCTGTAGGATAAGTGAAGTTAAGATATAGTCTTAATTTCAGTGGGAGTTAGTAAAGGGCTTTATTTAGTTATTGATATGTTCTTGTAAAACATTTGAGATGTTTAATAATGAAATTATTATTTCAAGATTATTTTAACTGTGATGAAATAATCGTTCCAAAATGATATGAACCATTTTATAGGTCATCGAAGTAAATGACTTGATCTTGAGTCATCGAAGTCATTTAGCTTGATCATGAGACCCTATATTTGATAGATGGCTTATATCATCCTGTCCCTAGTCGAAGGTTGTTGAAATTGGAACACCAACAACCGTGTGAGACTGGATTGGTACGTGACTTATGACAAAGTCTCAGTGTGTCATAGATGCGCGGCATCAAAGTCAGTACATAGGTGTATGTTTGGGAACATACGACCGGACAAGACCCGCTTATGAGAACTCTTCAGGATATTTATATCAGTGTCATAAAAGATTCTCACTACGACTATAGAGTATAGTCCTTAGACCTGAGTTCGCATGCATGTGACTGCACATGGACTGATGCACTTTGATCATTGTCTAACGCTGTCGTTCTGCGATAGTTATAAGGACCTTGTTTGGGTACATTATGAAATGAGTAGTTTACAGTGATGGAACAAGACGGGATTTGTCCCTCCAATATAAATGGAGTGAATATCTCTAGGCCAATCGGAGATTTGAATACTGGAAAATGCATGGCCATGCTCAAACGGACTGTCCCGAGTCGTTTGGATTGTCAGTATCAAATCAGAGTCCGATGAACAAGATTAGGCTTTATAAGGATGACACTAATCTTGCCTTATGACTAATCGAGATATTGAGACAAAAGGATTATGAATACAGAGATTCCAGTACAAGTGGGAGATTGTTGGAATTGTGTCCAGTAATCTCGGTACTGTCTCTAGAAAGTAAGAGTATGTCAATGATCAGACATAAGTCATATAATACTGGGGGTCATGATGGCTTGCTAGAGTCCGCTCATGATCTATAAGTCTTGGACTTATTGCCTTTATTATATGATCCCATATGGGTCACACGCCTAAGCTAACAGGAAAACGTGTAGGAATGGTTATAGCAGAAGTACGGTAAAAGTGCTAGGCATTTACTGTACTTAGAGAGAATAAAACGGTTTAGGCACTGTGTGTCGATCGATGCACAAGGCGTGTCGATCGACACAGTGCGCGAACGCCTCGGAGTAAATTGGCATTTGGGCCAAATGGCCCAAAACGAACTGAATGAGTTTTATATAAACTTAAGACGAGTTCAGGTCGAAATAAGCCCTAGCCGCGAGCCTCCTCTCTCTCTCTGCGCCGATTTCCTCCTGGTCTAGCAGCCTCTTCCTGCTCGGTGTGCGTGTGTGAACCTCTGGAGGAGTTATCTCTCGGTGGCTCTCTGATCTCTGACCCGTACCTCTTCTTCCGCTGCATAAACAAGGTAACAGGTGAGATCAATGTTGTTTCTATTCAAGAGAACCTAGATCCGCATGTTTAGGAACTGATCAATCTGAGAATTGAATCTGGATTAACCCCTAAACATTCCTTCACATTCCACCACCGGTAAACAACAACAACTTTGAAATCCGGGCTATGGTGATGAACATGGTGCAGAACAATCAATTTCATGGGCTAGCATCTGAAGACCCGTTGCAACACTTGGACACTTTTAACAAGATATGCGCTACTACAAGGTTGAATGGTGTGACTGACGATGGTTTGAAGATGCGTCTCTTTGTCTTCTCTTTGGCAGATAGAGCCAAGGATTGGGAAAGCACCATCCCACCAGGATCCATCACTACTTGGGGAGACCTCAAGAAAGCTTTCTTGAAGAATTTCTTCTCAACTACTAGGACTGCCCGTTTTCGCAATGAGGTATCCGGGTTTGTGCAACGCAACAATGAGAGCTTTGCTGAAGCTTGGGAGAGGTTCAGTAAGCTCACTACTCAGTGCCCCCACCATGGTTTCACCAAGGAAACATTACTCAGCAACCTCTACCGTGGAGTGCTTCCTAGAATGAGGGCAATGCTAGATTCTTGCAGCAATGGACACTTCCTAGGCAAGGGAGTAGATGCAGCTATGGAGCTGATTGAAAATCTTGCAACGAGTGATGGTAACTACAATGAGGACTATGAGCGCACCAATAGAGGATCATCTTCCACGGATGAGAAGTATGAAAAGGAAATCAAAGCTTTGAATGAGAAGTTAGACAAGATGATCTCCATTGGCCAAAATGTTGGGAATGTCCTGAAATCTATTGTACTTACTCTGAGAGAAAGTCGTGTTGTCGAGATGAGACAATCATATGACACTAGGTAGTCATAACGCTTTGCTAGAAGCCACTTATGATCAATGGGTTGAGAACTCATTGCTAGTGTTATATGATCCTACAGGGTCACACACCTAAGCAAACTGGACGTTTAAAGACGAGGTTGATCATTAATGTAATGATCTAGTGAATGCATATTTGATATGCATTCGATATCAATATTCTGGGGCAGTGTCGATCGATGCAAAGAGTGCATCGATCGATGCAACTCGCGGATTACCAGATTAATTCGGTTTAATCGCTGGTTAATTCCGTTATGGTTTAAGTCGACATATATAAGATATATGGTCGACCTAAACTGATTTTTAACCTAATTCACAGCCACCAGAACGAGATAGAAACCTCTCCAGAGATTAGATCTCTTAAAGGCACTAGCATCCCTGCTGTTCAGTTTGTGTGCGTGTGGATACCAGTAGAGGCGCAGCATTTGAGGCGCTCTAGATCTCGATTATCTGCAAATCTTCCGCTGCTAATCACCAGGTAATTCTGAGATCCCATAGATTCAATTACATGAACCCTAGATCCTAGGCTCGGAATTCAGACCAGGATTGCCTAATTGGATTAGGATCTGCTAGAAATTCCTTCAGTGGTATCAGAGCTTTAGGGTTCCATTGAATCTGTAGTATGTTGATTAGATTAGTTGAATCTGAATCAGTGTATGGTTGATACAAACTTGCTAAAATTCGTTTTCATGAAAACCTAGTTTAGGGTTTTTTTCGAAAAACGTTTTAGGGTTTTTCGCATGGTGTCGATCGATGCCAATCCGGCCTCGATCGACACAGGGCGAAAACCCGAATAAAATTTAGGGTTTTTTCGCATGGTGTCGATCGTTGCCAATCCGGCATCGATCGACACAGGGCGAAAACCCGAATAAAACTCAGTTTTTGCCTAGTGTCGATCGATACAAATGTTGTGTCGGTCGACACAAACCTCGCGAGATTGATGAATCGGTTCAATTGGATTGGACCGGTTATCGAGCTTGGTTAATGATGGTTGAACACTGTGAATGGTTTAATTGCGATTGGTTTGATTAGGTTGGTATCGACCGATGCTAATGTAGTATCGATCGACACTGACCGGCAATCAAAACTGGATCAATTGGATTGATCGGTTATCGCGGATTGCTTTTGGTTGTTCTGTATCGATCGAAACTATAGTAGTGTCGGTCGACATCAGATTCGATGATTAGGTTATTGAACCTGAAATCACAGAACCAAAGCAAGATAAATCAATTAATTATAAGAATTAAAACATAATAAATTTGAACGTTTTAAATGGTTCCGTTCCTCAACCAAATATCAAGTGATACTTTATGTCTTTCCAATCTTGTCAACTGTCAAGACTCGTTTCATTGTGCAATAGACTTGCAGTGCGAGATGTCCACAATTACATGAGTAAGGCAGGAGGTAATCGTGTTGATGGGCTTGCAGTGCAAGACATCAACAATTACATGAATTAAGAGATTGGTTTACTTGACTGGGCTATCAAAATCGTTTTGGGCCTAGAGACATCAGGTGGATTGGACATGAGATGTCAATCCACAACCAAGAGTTATATTGGATGTAACTAGCAAAGAGTTGCTTACCTAGATAGCTAAAATTTGGGTGATAGCCAGTGGCTCACTCAAGTTTAGTGAAGTAAGGGTCTTGGATCATTATATTCATCTGAGGAAACATTGTTTTGAATATAATGCGAGTTTTCTTAATAGTTAAGACTTCTCATTTCTTGAACATCATAACTAAAATATCCCTTGTTTTTCCAGCTATGTCTAGCACAAACCATCGTAACAATTTCTCCCTGCGATCCGTCCTTGAGAAGGACAAGTTAAATGGATCCAACTTTCTTGAGTGGTATCGGAACTTGAGAATTGTTCTCAAACAGGAGAAAAAGGACTATGTCCTTGAGAAAGTTCTCCCCAAGAAGTACCGAGCCAATGCCTGGCAGTCAGATAAGGATGCTTGGAATAAGCATTCTAATGATGCGGGGGATGTGAGTTGTCTCATGTTGGCTACCATGAACTCGGAATTGCAGAAGCAATATGAGTACGTGGAGTCGCCAAAAGAGATGATCACTGGCCTGAAAAGTATGTTTCAGGAGCAGGCACGAACTCAGAGATACCAGACAGTTAGGTCTCTGATTGAGTGCAAGCTACCAAAGGGCGAACCAGTTAGTCCTCATGTCATTAAGATGATGGGTTATATTGATAACCTGGGGAAACTGGATTGTCCCATTAGCCAAGAGTTGGCTACTGACATCATTCTACAGTCACTGCCGTCAAGCTATGATCAAATTGTTATGTACTATAACATGAACAACTTGACGAAGACGTTGACTGAATTGCATGGGATGCTTAAGACTGCTGAACCTAACATCAAGAAGGACACCCCAAATGTCTTTATGGTACAAAAGGGTAAAAAGTTTAAGAAACTTGGTAAGAACAAAGGTGATGGCAAGACGAACTCGATTGTGAATCCAAGCGAGTCTGGCCATGTTCCTAAGGTTAAAACCAGTCCTTCTGAAGATGTTAAGTGCCGTTATTGTAATGGTTATGGGCATTTGAAAAGAAACTGAAATAAATTCTTGGAAGATTATGAGAAGCTGAAGAAGACGTACGAGACTTCTTCTTCAGGTATGATGTTATAGAAGTAAATGTTACTTCTTATAGTCCTACTTATTGGGTATTGGATACCAGCTGTGGTACTCATATTTTGTGAAAATATGCAGGGCCTGAGCAAAAGTAGGACTATGGAGAAAGGACAAGTGGACCTATGAGTGGGAATGGAGCAAGAGTTGCTGCATTAACCGTATGAGTATTTCATTTGTTTTTCCTTTTATGGCATGTTTTGAACTTAAAACTGCTACTATGTACCTGCTATGAGCAGAAAGATTATTTCTAATCCTTGCTTAGATATAGAAGGATATCAGTTTTCAAATTAAGAATAAGTGTTATTCATTTGATTACAGTGATATATTTTATAGTAGCAATCCATTAGAGAATGGACTTTATGTTCTAAACCAGAATGTGCCTAACTATAACATTAATACCAAGAGATTCAAGTCAAATGATACGAATCAAACTTCTCTCTGGCATTGTCGTTTTGAGCTACATAAATGAGAAATAGATTCAGAAGCTCCATAATGATGGGCTTTTGGGCTCATTTGATTATGAATCATAATGAGTAAAGTGAATCTTGTTTATTGGGTAAAATGACGAAGGCTCCTTTCAACAGAGGTAATGTCGATCGACACAAACGGTGCGTCGGTCGATACAGGTTGCGAACGATCAAAATGAAAGGACCAGAAGCTTATTGGGCTTTATACATATGGATGTATATGGACCGATAAGCACTAGTGCTAGAGGAAAATTTCAGTACTTCATTACCTTTACTGATATTTTCAGAAGGTACGGTTATGCCTTATTCATAAGGCATAAGTCAGAATCTTTGAAAAGTTCAAAGAGTTCCAAAATGAAGTACATAATCAATTTGGCAAAGGTATTAAACCTCTACGATCAGATCATGGAGGTGAATACTTAAATCAAGAATTTAGTGATCATCTGATAGATTGTGAAAGTGTTTCACAATTCACTCCTCTTGTATCGGACTTTATTAGATATGGTTCGATCTATGATGATTCACTTAGATCTTCCATTATCCTTCTAAGAATACGCTCTAGAAATGTCTGAGTTTACTTTAAATAGAGTTCCATCAAAATCAGTTACAGAAATACCACATGAGATGTGGAATGTAAATGTTTCTGATTTATCCATCATGAAGATTTGGAGTTGTGAGACTTATATAAAACGTTTAATCTCTGATAAGCTCACACCCAAATCTGTTAAGTGCTACTTCATTGGTTGTCCTAACAAAACCAAGGCATATTACTTTTACAACCAGTTCAAGAACAAATTGTTTGTTGCTCGGAACTATGTTTTCTTGAGAAAGACTTTCTTTCCAAGAAGAACAGTGGGAGTAAAAGTACAACTCGAAGAAATTCGAAAATCACAGGAGACTGCTCAACCTGATGAGGAAGAGCAGCAGTTGGATCTACAAAGAGTTGTAGAACCTGCACCTGTGGTGCCTAGAGTTTATAAAGGATCTGGTGAATGTATATTTGATATACATTTAAATGGCGAGTTTCTGAAGAAGTGTCGATCGACACAAAAGTTGCATCGATCGACACATATCGCGAACCAAATATTGATTTTGGTTTATGACTTAATTAACTACGGTTTAAATCTTGGTTAATTAGGTCATGGTAAAAGTATACATATGAGATATGTGTGTGCGACTTTTACAGAAAACTGAAGCTCGCAGATCCGAAAGGATCCGTCACGAACCCGAGAAATATGGATTTCTCGTAACTAATTGCCGTGATCTACTGATCATTGAAAGTGACGGGCCTGCGAATTTTGAAGAAGCAATGATGGGCCTTGACTCCGAAAATGGCTGAAAGCCGCTGAATCCGAAATGGGATCCATGTCACAGAACCAAGTATGACTTGGGTTGATTTACCCGATGGTGTAGAAACCATTGTGAGTAAATGGATTTTCAAGAAGAAAAGTTGACATGGTTAGTAGTATTCAAATGTACAAAGCTAGGTTGGTGAAAAAGGTTTCAAGTAAATTCATGGTATTGAATGTGAAGAAACCTAATCCCAGACACCATGCTTATGTCCATCCGGATTCTCCTAGCAACCGCCACTCATAATAGTTATGAGATCTGGCAGATGGATGTGAAAACAGTTTTCCTTAATGGAATTCTGAAAAAGGATGTGTACCTGACACAACCTGAAGTTTTCATTGATCCTAATGAAGCTAGGAAGATATGCAAGCTTCATCGGTCCATTTATGGACTGAAGCAAGCATCTCGGAGTTGGAATCTTCGTTTTGATGAAACAGTCAAAAGGTTTGACTTCGTCAAGAACGAAGAGGAACCGAATGTTTACAAGATGACTAGTGGGAGCGCAGTTTCATTTCTGGTATTGTATGTTGATAACATACCACTTCTCGGAAATGAAGTTCCATTGTTTCAGTCTGTTAAGACTTGATTCGAAAGTTGTTTTTCGATAAAATTATGGGAGAAACCGTATACATTCTTGGAATAAGAATCTATAGAGATAGATTGGATAAGCTAATTGGATTGTGTCAAGATACCTATAGTGATAAGGCCTTGCACATGTCCAATATGCAGGATTCCAAGAAGGGCTTCGTTCAAATGACTCTTGGTGTTACTCTTAGCAAGACGCAGTGTCTTTCGACACACGCTAAGCAAGGGCGAATGAGGGTCAGGCTACTGCTAAAGGCATTAGATGTCTTAAGATGTGATCTTAATTTTAGTGGGAGTCATTGTTATTAATTTTAGTTATGATATGATGTTCGTATAAACATAATTTGATTATGTTATTGAAATCTGACATCTGTATTATTTAATAATGGTTATTAAATAATAGTCCCAAAGTAAGTTATGACATTTTATAGGTCATCAACTATG
Organism: Orychophragmus violaceus; assembly: GCA_030180135.1. Classification (NCBI taxonomy): domain Eukaryota; kingdom Viridiplantae; phylum Streptophyta; class Magnoliopsida; order Brassicales; family Brassicaceae; genus Orychophragmus; species Orychophragmus violaceus. The sequence continues at coordinate 64,037,391 of CM058232.1, read as the reverse complement.
TGACTTGATCATGAAACCCTATAGATAATAAATGACATAAATTATGTTAGTCCCTGGTCGAGGTTGTTAAAGTGGGACATTAACAACCGCGTGAGACTAGTATGTGAGGTGACTGATGACTAAGTTTCATGGAGTCATTAATAAGAGTATTAAAGTCAATCACATAGATATGTGTTGGAGAACACAGGATCGGACATGACCCACTGATGAGAACTCTACGGGATAGTTATATAAGTGTCATGAGAGTTTTCATTGCGACTATAGAGTATAGTCCTTAGACCTGAGTTCATCATGTTTTCTTACATGTGAATTGGTCCGCTTTAACCTTGTCAAACGTCAGCCGTAACTGGTGACTATAAAGTCATTGATTGGGCGTATCATGAAGCGTGTGAAGAGACAGGGATGGAACAAGATGGGATTTGTCCCTCCTATATAACAGGAGATAAATATCTCAGGGCCCATCGAAGATTTGATACTGAGAAATGTGTGGCCACACTCAAACGAGGTGATTGTCAGTCGTTTGTCTTGTCAGTATAAATCGGAGTTCGATGAACATGATCTTGGCTCAATAAGGATGACACGGTTCTTGCCTTATGCTAGATCGAGATATAGTGACGAAGGGATTAAAGGAATAGATGATTCCAGTACAAGTGGGAGATTGTTGGGAATGTCCTGAAATCTATTGTACTTACTCTGAGAGAAAGTCGTGTTGTCGAGATGAGACAATCATATGACACTAGGTAGTCATAACGCTTTGCTAGAAGCCACTTATGATCAATGGGTTGAGAACTCATTGCTAGTGTTATATGATCCTATAGGGTCACATACCTAAGCAAACTGGACGTTTAAAGACAAGGTTGATCATTAATGTAATGATCTAGTGAATGCATATTTGATATGCATTCGATATCAATATTCTGGGGCAGTGTCGATCGATGCAAAGAGTGCATCGATCGATGCAACTCGCGGATTACCAGATTAATTCGGTTTAATCGCTGATTAATTCCGTTATGGTTTAAGTCGACATATATAAGATATATGGTCGACCTAAACTGATTTTTAACCTAATTCACAGCCACCAGAACGAGATAGAAACCTCTCCAGAGATTAGATCTCTTAAAGGCACTAGCATCCCTGCTGTTCAGTTTGTGTGCGTGTGGATACCAGTAGAGGCGCAGCATTTGAGGCGCTCTAGATCTCGATTATCTGCAAATCTTCCGCTGCTAATCATCAGGTAATTCTGAGATCCCGTAGATTCAATTACATGAACCCTAGATCCTAGGCTCGGAATTCAGACCAGGATTGCCTAATTGGATTAGGATCTGCTAGAAATTCCTTCACAAAAGAACATCAGCTTTGTGGGACACTATGAGGATTCTAAGCCACAGCTCTATGATGATGATGAGGATTTGACACAAGAAGAGATTAACTTCATTGCTGGACAAGGTGGTTTCAATATGGGCTTCAACCAAAACTATTGAAACCACCCAAACTTTTCATACCGCAATCCCAATGTAGCCAATCCTCAAGACCAAGTCTATCCTCAAGCTCCATCTCAAGGACAAGCTCATCAACAAGGGCAGCAAGGCTTTCCTCAGCAGCAAAAGCCTTTTGTTCCATACACAAACCAGCAAGGGTTTGTCTTTCAGCCTCAGCCTCAAGGACAACAAGGCTATGTTTCCAAGCAGCAATACCCTCCACCCGGTTTTGGGCAACAACAGCCACAAGCTTCTTCCTCTTTGGGTTTGGGTAATGAGTTAAAGGGCATGATGCAACAACTCATCCAAGGACAAGCTAGTGGGGCATTGGAAGTGAAGAACTTAAAGAATGAGTTGCAGCATTTGACCTCTCGCTTGATCAATGTTGAAAACATGCACGCTTCCACTTCTAGACCTACCGGTACCTTGCCCGGAAACCCGGAGAAGAACCCAAAAGACTACTGCAATGCAATCTTCTCTACTGCTGATCATGAGAAATCAGACTATGAGCGAGAGGTTGATGAGATAGAAGCACTTCTCTATGGTTATGAACTCCCTCCGGCTGCAGCTGTTCCTCTCAAGGAGATGAAGGCCACTATAGTTAAGCCTTCCTATGTTGCGCCAGCTAAAGTGATGAATGCTACTGATATTTTAGCTGAAGATATTGTGCCTACTGTCCACACAACACCAAGGGTACTTCCCAAGCTTGGTAATCCGGGTAAATTTACCATCAGTTGTACTTTGGGAGACTTGAAGATTAACGATGCACTGTGTGACTCCGGCTCTACTGTGAGTGTGATATCTCTTGACATGGTGGAATCTCTTGGGATTAAGAGCATGGAAAGGTACCCATCTTATATTACATTTGGAGCCTCTTACTCAAAAACTCCAATGGGAATAATCAAGGACTATCCACTGAAGATTGGTGAGTGCACTATCCCAACTGACTTTATTGTCATGGAGATGAAGAAGAGTACCCAACTACCTCTTTTACTTGGTACCTCTTTCCTCAACACCACTGGAGCTTGTCTGGACTTCAAGAAGAAATGTGTTGTGCTGAATAATGTTAACACCAAGGCTTGCTATCCTCTGAGGAGCACATCTCTTCACACTTGTGGTGTCATCCTCTCTCCAAATGAGGATGATGTGTTAGAGGAGGCAAGGCTGTTTGCAAATGTAGGAAAGGAAGTTTGGCCTAAACCCACTACTTACGGATCATTCCGTGAGCACATGGGACGCGCTCAAAAGGAGGGGGTGGATAGAGCTATTGGAACTCCTTCTATGACCATGAAGACTGAGTATGTTGGGTCCAAATCTTTGAAGAATCTGAGCATTGATAAGGAAAAAGCTCCAAAAGAAAGGGTTGTGGATATGGTGACAAAGATGCCTCCGAAGGTTGTAAAGGCTTCGATCAGTCCAAGGTTCCAAGGTGACTCGGTTAATCTCGGTGAGCTGACTTCTCAGGTCCTAGCCATCAATCTCGAAGGCAGGCCACACTCTTCAACCGCCTAAAAACCGGTTTGCAAAAGTCGAGCTTAACGACTCTAAACAAAAGCGCACTTGGGAGACATTCCCATGTTTATTCTTGTACATATGATCTTTTGCTTGTTATTTTTGATGCTTTGCTTTGAGTTTTATCAGGTTTTGGTCATTAGGTGAGGTTGTGGGCTCATTGGTGTTAAGTAAAGGCCATGGGAATGAAGAAAAAAAAAAGAAACAGGGGGTCAGTATCGGTGTCCGTATCGGCTGGCCAGGCCGATACAGGTCTTAGCGGATTTAATCCGAGAGTTGGTATCGGTCGGCGTATCGGTTGGCCAGGCCGATACGCTCTCACTGCCCAGGTTCACTCGACCGATACGCCTTCTCTTGGACCAGGTAACACTCCAACTTGTACATACTTGCATTTTAGCTTCTTTTCTTTCTTTTTCTCCTTTTGTTGAGTCTCTCTCTCGAGCTTACTTTCCCACCGAGACGGTGTAAACTAAGTTTGGGGGAGAGGCTAGTTGCTAACCATATTTTATTTGTTCCTATTTTCGATTTCCTCACTTTGAGTCTCATGCATTTCATTTATGGCATAGAAAAAACCAAAAAAAAAAATTGAAAAAAAATTTCAAAAAGAAAGCATGTAGTTGCACTTGCATCATAGGATCGAGTCTAGTTGCATCATATAGGACGCATGCATAGGGAGCAATAATTGAATTTCCTTGTAAGAATGATTGAGTGATGACGTGTTCTTTATGCTAGTTGTTTGAGCTAGTTGATTGTCCTAAGATTGCAATTCAAGAAAGGCTAGAAAGTTAAGACGAACCATGCTAGGATTGCTTGCTTTGAAACTTGATTTGAAACTGAAATAGGCTTTGAATTGACACTAGCTCTACCTAAGTGAGAACTTTAATGATGACATCTAATTATCTTACTCTTGCTTTGCGTGCTAAACTCATGGGTTCTCTGAAAATATTCAAGCATTCTTATCCCTTTTACCACTCTCGCTTGCTTGAATATACTCCACACCTTTCACCACCCTTCTTTCAAACCATAAACACTCTTGTTGAGAGGTAGGCCTATTTTCTTGAATGAGCTAGGTAAAAAGTGTTGAGTATGAGGCGACTAGGGGAAATTTCCATATAGTGCAGGCTCAACACCTTTAGCTTTGCAATAGGCTAGAATCCAAGTTTGGGGGAGAAATTGGGAATGGAAGAAGAGAGTAAAGAAAGGGAAGAATGAAAAGGATTTTGGTTAGGATCTTATGTTTGTTGGCAAAGTGTTTTAAAAGAAGAAAAGCTCTTATGTGTTTAAAGAAAAGAAAAGTGTCTCATATTTTGAAATGAAAAGAAGCCAAAGGCTCAACTCAAAGAAAGAAAAGAGACCATTGCTAAAGAAAGACTTGAGCTAAGTTAAAAAGAAAAGATTTGCCACTGTTTTGAAAAGTCTTTATTGATCCTTGGGGAGTTTGATTGGAAAGTGTATGACTGAGAAAAGGGGATGAGGCAAAAAAAATAGCCTTGATCCAGGGTAGTATCCATTTAGGTGGGCTAGATTAGGAGAAGAAGTAATTGGGGCATGGGTAGATGGAAATCAACCTAGTATGCACCAATTGCCTCTAACTCTTAGCATTTTACTATAGCTCATTCCTTCATGCTTTTGGAATAAACCCCTCTTTTGATTGAGATCACTTTAATCTCAAAACCTTGTCCCTTTGCCAAATGAGTTTGATCACCTTGCATTGAGTAAGATCCACTTGAAAACCTAATGAATGTTAAAGAGCTAGTTGATAGGAATGCTTGTCTAGGTTGAGAATTGAGCTAAGAGTTTTGTCTTGATGAGCATGGCTAAATTTTTGGAGTAAGCCTAACTTGGTTGCATCTTGGTGACGTTGACTCGAATTGGAACTTGTTGATCTTGGTTTTGTCTTTGGGTTTTATGAGCTCCCGCCTTCAAACCTTTCTCCCAACTTGCTTCGATAGTCTTATGCTTGCTTGTGGACAAGCAAGGTTTAAGTTTGGGGGAATTGATATACTTGTATTTTCATGCATTTAGGCTATTGTTAGGATCATGTTTTACTTCTTTTTAGTTTCCTTTAGCTTCATTTCTTTGGTCATTGGTGTATTTAGAGTATAGGATCATCTAGAGCTAGGTTTAGGTATTCTAGGCTTGCATTTGGAGTGTTTCTTATGTTTTGTAGGTTCTTGGAGTTGCTAAAGATGTTTGGAAGAGTTTGTAGGCCAAAGGAGTGATTGCAAGTGAAATGGTGATGAAGGACCAAACCGATGAGCTTGCAATATTGAGTCATATGAAGATATTACGTTGACTTTTAGCTCTGGGATTCTAAACACAAATCATGGGAAATTGAGTTAGCTTTCTAATGGAGGTGGTGTGAAGTCATTCGGAGCTATATGTAAAGAGTTATGCCTGATTTACTGGATGCATCTCAACACAGTCTTCATATCGGGTTGCATATCGGCCAGCCAACCGATACGACCTCTCGGATTAATTTTTGTGCATCCATATCGGTTGGCATATCGGTTCAGCCAACCGATACGCTCCTTCGACAGAAAATCCGAGAGCTCGTATCGGTCGGTGTATCGACCGACCCAACCGATACGCGTCCCAGAAATTGCCTTGGATCCGGGTCAACACCCGGTTTGTTCCGGGTTGTCCCGGCTCGCACCCTATTGACTATTTAAGCCAAAAACCTATTTTTTATTGTATCTTAAGCTTTATTTTATGTTCTAAACACTTGGAAGAACAAGTTTGGATTTCTTGGATTAATCTAGTACTTCTTTTGTGATTCCTTCATCAAATCCTTCAATCTATCTCTAGTTTTCTATGATCAACATTGTTTCTATGGATTCTGTTGTTCACATGATGATTAGTGAGTAGTTCTTCATAGGGCTTATGGGTTAGGTAGGATTAGGTTGATTAGGGGTGATCAATGGATTTCTAGTGCTTGATTGTTTAAAATCTCATCTGTCAAAGTGTGTTTAATGTCTAATTAGCCTTGATCAAGTTGATTAGAATGCTTAAGATTTCTTGTTCACAACATGTTCGATGAAATTCCTGTTCATAGCTTTGATAGAACTTTCACATTCTAGCGCATGAGAATGTATGTTTAGAGTGATTGTTAGTTGTTCGGAACTTGTTTGATTGCTTGCTTGATTCTAATTCACAAATGAGAATTTGTTCTTGGATTAGGATTAAGTAAAGAGATTAGTATTAAGAGATTAAACTGATCGTATCGTTGTGTTCCTTACTAGGAGATTAGCTTGTTTGAAGTTTGAATTAGGATCCCTGATCATCCCGAGTCACCTGTCCGTTGACCTTAACCTTATGCCTTATCTTTATCATTGATTGAATCACTTGTTTATTTGCTTTTGTTTACTTCGGCTTGATTTGTTCTCGTTAGGATTGTTAGAAACCAAAAACTTAATTGAGTGATTTGACTCTAGAGGATTAGTGAGTGCTTATTGGTTTTATCCATCCCAGAATAGGTTCGATACCTCAAAGCTACTTCGATAAGCTTGAGGAATTGGTACCTCAAAGGATTGCGAAAATCCTAGTTATCAACAACAAGATAATGATGCATCCCGACGACCTCGAAAAGACGTCATTCATCACTAACCGAGGAACGTATTGTTATAAGGTGATGCCCTTTGGTCTCAAAAACGCTGGAGCGACATATCAGAGGCTCGTCAATAAGATGTTTGCCGACCAGCTCAGACAAACAATTGAGGTATACATAGACGATATGCGGGTAAAGTCAGAATCAGTCGACGATCACATCGCCCACCTTAATACCTGCTTTGGCAGTCTGAATAAGTACATAATGAAGCTCAGTCCAGTTAAATGTTCATTCGGCGTCACCTCAGGAGAATTCCCCGGGTGCATAGTCACGAAGAGAGGAATATAAGCAAACCCACAAAAGATCGCGGGACTCACCGAGCTCCCATCGCCAAGAAATACACGCGAAGTGCAAAGACTCACAGGGTGAATAGCCTCCTTGATTCGTTTCATCTCCAAATCAACGGACAGATGCTTGCCTTTCTACTAGCTCCTCCGAGGAAACAAGCAATTCGACGATAAGTGCGAGGTTGCCTTTGAAAAGTTAAAAGAGTATATATCAACACCTCTTGTCTTGGCCAAATCAGAGGCAAGGTAAACTTTGTATCTCTACATATCAGTGTCCAGCTCGCGGTAAGAAGCGTCCTCGTCAGAGAGGATAGAGGCGACCAAAAACCAGTCTTCTATATCAGTAAAAGCCTCGACGATGCTGAAATCCGATACTCCACTCAGGAAAAACACGCTTTAGCAGTCGCCACCTGGGAAACGAAGCTCTGACCATACTCTCAATCGCATTCGGTAATCGTCCTCACCAACCAACCGTTGAGAGCCATACTTCACAGCCAAACCCAGTCAGGACCTATGGCAAAATGGGCTGTAGAATTGAGCGAGTACGACATCGAGTACAAACAACAAACGAGCAAAGTCACAAGTTTTGGCAAATTTCCTGATCGAGTTACCACCAGAACTAACTGTTGGGAATGTCCTGAAATCTATTGTACTTGCTCTTAAGTAAAAGTCGTATTGTCGAGATGAGACAATCATATGACACTAGGCAGTCATAATGCTTTGCTAGAAGCCACTTATGATCAATGAGTTAAGAACTCATTGCTAGTGTTATATGATCTTACAGGGTCACACACCTAAGCAAACTGGACGTTGTATATGGGGTTGATCATTAATGTAATGATCGGGTGAATGCATATTTGATATGCATTCAATACCAAGTTTCTGGGGCAGTGTCGATCAACGCAATAAGTGTGTCGGTCGATACAGATCGGCAGTGTCGATCGACACAGTAAGTGTGTCGGTCGACACAGCTTGCGAATTGCCAGATTAAAATCGGTTTAATCGCTGGTTAATTCGGTTGTGGTTTAAGTCGACATATATAAGATATATGGTCGACCTAAACACTGAGCTAACCTAATACACAGCCACCAGAAGAGATATAGAAACCTCTTGAGAGATCTGATCTCTATAGGCACTAGCATCCCTCCTGTTCAGTTTGTGTGCGTGTGGATACCAGTAGAGGCACATCGTTTGAGGTGCTTCGTGATCTCGACTACTTGCAAAACTTCCGCTGCAAATCACCAGGTAATCTCGAGATCTGACAGATTCAATTATATGAACCTTAGATCCTAGGCTTGGAATTTATACCTAGGGTTGCTAATCCTAATTAGAACTGCTAGAAATTCCTTCAGTGGTATCAGAGCCTTAGGGTTCCATTGAATCAGTAGCATGTTGATTAGATTAGTTGAATTTGGATCTCTGTATAGTTGATACAAACATGCTAAAATTCGTTTTCATGAAAGTAATCTAGTTTTAGGTTTTTTTGCTTGAAAACGATTAGTGTTTATCGCCCTGTGTCGATCGACACCAATCCGGTGTCGGTCGACACCAATCCGGTGTCGGTCGACACAGAAGGATAACCCGAATAAAACTTAGGTTTCGCCTAGTGTCGATCGACACAAGAGTTGTGTCGGTCGACACAAACCTCGCGAAATTGATAAATCGGTTCAATTGGATTGGACCGGTTATCGAGCTTGGTTAATAATGGTTAAATGCTAAGAACGGTTTATTGCGATTGGTTTGATTAGTTAGCATCGACCGACACTAATGTAGTGTCGATCGACACTGACTGGTTATCATAAAACCGGATCAATTGGATTGATCGGTTATCGCAAATTGGTTTTGGTTAACCTGCATCGATCGACACTAATGTAGTGTCAGTCGACACAAGGTCCGATGGTTTAGGTTATTGAATCTGAAATCACAAGAACCAAACCAAAATGAACCATTTTGATTAGAAGAATTAAAACATAATAAAACTGAACGTTTTAAAGGTTCCGTTCCTCAACCAAATATCAAGTGATCATTGATGTCTATCCAATTTTGTCAACTGTCAAGACTCATTTCATTGTGCGATAGATTTGCAGTGCAAGGTGTCCACAATTACATGAGTAAGACAGGAAGTAATCGTGTTGATGGACTTACAGTGCAAGACATCAACAATTACATGACTTAAGAGATTGGTTTACTTGACTGGGCCATCAAAATCGTTTTGGGCTCAGAGACATCAATTAGATTGGACATGAGATGTCAATCCACAACCAAGAGTTATATTGGATATAACTAGCAAAGAGTTGCTTACCTAGATAGCTAAATTTTGGGTGCTAGCCAGTGGCTCACTCAAGTTTAGTGAAGAATGTGTCTTGGATCATTATATTCATTTGAGGAAACATTGTTTGAATATAATGCGAGTTTTCTTAATTTTTAAGACTTCTCATTTCTCGAACATCATAACTAAACCTCCCTTGTTTTTCAGCTATGTCTAGCACAAACCATCGTAACAATTTCTCCCTGCGATCCGTCCTTGAGAAGGACAAGTTAAATGGATCAAACTTTCTTGAATGGTATCGGAACTTGAGAATTGTTCTCAAACAGGAGAAGAAGGACTATGTCCTTGAGAAAGTTCTCCCCAAGAAGTACCGAGCCAATGCCTGGCAGTCAGATAAGGATGCTTGGGATAAGCATTCTAATGATGTGGTGGATGTGAGTTGTCTCATGTTGGCTACCATGAACTCGGAATTGCAGAAGCAATATGAGTACGTGGAGTCGCCAATATAGATGATCACTGGCCTGAAAAGTATGTTTCAGGAGCAGGCACGAACTCAAAGATACCAGACGGTTAGATCTCTGATTGAGTGCAAGCTACCAAAGGGCGAACCAGTCAGTCCTCATGTCATTAAGATGATGGGTTATATTGATAACCTGGGGAATCTGGATTGTCCCATTAGCCAAGAGTTGGCTACTGACATCATTCTGCAGTCACTGCCGTCGAGCTATGATCAATTTGTTATGAACTATAACATGAACAACTTGACGAAGACGTTGACTGAATTGCATGGATGCTTAAGACTGTTGAACCTAACATCAAGAAGGACACCCCAAATGTCCTTATGGTACAAAAGGGTAAAAAGTTTAAGAAACTTGGTAAGAACAAAGGTGATGGCAATACGAGCTTGATTTTGAATCCAAGCGAGTCTGGCCATGCTCCTAAGGTTAAAACCAGTCCTTCTGAAGATGTTAAGTGCCGTTATTGTAATGGTTATGGGCAATTGAAAAGAAACTGCAATAAATTCTTGGAAGATTATGAGAAGCTGAAGAAGACGTACGAGACTTCTTCTTCAGGTATTATGTTATAGAAGTAAATGTTACTCCTTATAGTCCTACTTATTGGGTATTTGATACCAGCTGTGGTACTCATATTTTGTGAAAATGTGCAGGGCCTGAGCAAAAGTAGGACTATGGAGAAAGGACAAGTGGATCTACGCGTGGGAAATGAAGCAAGAGTTGCTGCATTAGCCGTAGGAGTATTTCATTTGTTTTCTTCATGGCATGGTTTTAGAACTTAAGAACTGCTACTATGTATCTGCTATGAGCAGAAACATTATTTTTATTCCTTGTTATGAATATGGAAGGATATCAGTTTTCAAATTAAGAATAAGTGTTATTCAATTGATTACTATGATATATTTATAAGTAGCAATCCATTAGAGAATGGACTTTATGCTCTAAACCAAAACGTGCCTAACTATAACATTAGTACCAAGAGATTTGAGTCAATTGATACGAATCAAACTTTTCTCTGGCATTGTCGTTTGGGCCACATAAGTGAGAGCGGACTCAGAAGCTCCATAGTGATGGACTTTTGGGCTCATTTGATTATGAATCATCTAAGAAACGCGAACCTTGTTTATTTAGGTAAAACGACAAAGGCCACTTTCAACAAAGGTAGTGTCGATCGACACAAACGGTGCGTCGGTCGATACAGGTTGCGAACGATCAAAATGAAAGGGCCAGAGGCTTATTGGGTTTCATACATACAAATGTATATGGGCCAATGACCACTAGTGCTAGAGGAAACTTTCAGTACTTCATTACCTTTACTGATGATTTCAGTAGGTAAGGTTATGTCTTATTAATGAGACATAAGTTAGAATTTTTTGAAAAGTTCAAAGAGTTCCAGAATGAAGTACAGAATCAATTTGGCAAAGGTATTAAAGCTCTACGATGAGATCATGGAGGTGAATACTTAAGTCAAGAATTTAGTGATCATCTGAGAGATTGTGAAATTGTTTCACAATTCACTCCTCCTGAATCGGACTTTATTAGATATGGTTCGATCAATGATGAGTCACTTAGATCTTCCATTATCCTTCCAGGAATACGCTCTGGAAACGTCTGCATAGGGTTCCATCAAGATCAGTTACAGAGACACCACATGAGATGTGGATTGTTAATGTTCCTGATTTGTCTTTCAAGAAGACTTGGGGTTGTGAGGCTTATATAAAACGTTTAATCTCTGATAAGCTCACACCCAAATACGATAAGTGCTACTTCATTGGTTGTCCTAACGAAACCAAGGCATGTTACTTTTACAACCGGTCCGAGAACAAATTGTTCGTTGCTCGGAACCATGTTTTCTTGAGAAAGATTTTCTTTCCAAGAAGAACAGTGGGAGTAAAGTACAACTCGAAGAAATTCGAAAATCACAGGAGACTGCTCAACCTGATGAGGAAGAGCAGCAGTTGGATCTACAAGGAGTTGTAGAACCTGCACCTATGATGCCTAAGGTTTGCAAGGATCTGGTGAATGTATATTCGATATACATTCAAAAGGCGAGTTTCTGAAGAAGTGTCGATCGACACAGATCGTGAACCAAAATATTGATTTTGGCTTATGACTTAATTAACTACGGTTTAAATCTTGGTTAATTAGGTCATGGTAAAAGTATACATATGAGATATGTGCGCGACTTTTACACAAAACTGAAGCTCGCAGATCCAAAAGGATCCGTCACGAACCCGAGAAATGTGGATTTTTCGTAACCAATTGCCATGATCTGTTGTTCATTGAAAGTGACGGGCCTGCAAATTTTTTAAGAAGCAATGATGAGCCCTGAATCCGAAAATGGTAATATTCTGATATACAAAGCTAGGTTGGTGGCAAAAGGTTTCAAGCAATTTCATGGTATTGATTATGAAGAAACCTAAGCCCCAGTCAACATGCTTAAGTCCATTCGGACTCTCCTAGCAACCGCCACTCATAATGGTTATGAGATCTGGCAGATGGATGTGAAAACAGTTTCCTTAATGGAATTATGGAAAAGGATGTGTACATGACACAACCTGAAGTTTTCATTGATCCTAATGAAGCTAGGAAGATATGCAAGCTTCGCCGATCCATTTATGGATTGAAGCAAGCATCTCGGAGTTGGAATCTTCGTTTTGATGAAGTAGTCAAAAGGTTTGACTTCATCAGGAACGAAGAGGAACCGTGTGTTTACAAGAGGACTAGTGGGAGCACAGTTGCATTTCTAGTATTGTATGATACTACTTCTCGGAAATGAAGTTCCATCGTTTCAGTCTATTAAGACCTGACTCGAAAGTTGTTTTTCGATAAAATTATGGGAGAAACCGTATACATTCTTGGAATAAGAATCTATGGAGATAGATTGGATAAGCTAATTGGATTGTGTCAAGACAGTTATGGTGATAAGGTCTTGCACAGGTCCAGTATGCATGATTCCAAGAAGGGCTTCGTGCAAATGACTCTTGGTATTACTCTTAGCAAGACACAGTGTCCTTCGACACACGCTGAGCAAGAGCGAATGAGGGTCAGACAACTGCTACAGGCATTAGATGTCTTAAGATGTGATCTTAATTTTAGTGAGAGTTGTTGTTGTTGATTTTAGTTATGATATGATGTTCGTGTAAACATAATATGATTATGTTAATGAAATCTGACATCAGTATTATTTAATAATGGATATTAAATAATAGTCCCAAAGTAATTTATGACATTTTATAGGACATCAAGTATGTGACTTGATCATGAAACCCTATAAGTGATAAATGACATAAATTAAGTTGGTCCCTGGTCAAGGTTGTTAAAATGGGACATTAACAACCGCGTGAGACTAGTATGTGAGGTGACTGATGACTAAGTTTCATGGAGTCATTAATAAGAGTATTAAAGTCAATCATATAGATATGTGTTGGAGAACACAGGATCGGACATGACCCACTGATGAGAACTCTACGGGATAGTTATATAAGTGTCATGAGAGTTTTCATTACGACTATAGAGTATAGTCCTTAGACCTAAGTTCATCATGTTTTCTTACATGTGAATTGGTCATGTTTAACCTTGTCAGACGTCAGCCGTAATTGGTGACTATAAAGGCTTTGATTGGGCGTATCATGAAGCGTGTGAAGAAACAGGGATGGAACAAGATGGGATTTGTCCCTCCTATATAACAGGAGATAAATATCTCAGGGCCCATCGAAGATTTGATACTGATAAATGTGTGGCCACACTCAAACGAGGTGATTGTCAGTCGTTTGTCTTGTCAGTATAAATTGGGTTTCGATGAACATGATCTTGGCTAAATAAGGGTGACACAGATCTTGCCTTATGCCAGATCGAGATATAGTGACGAAGGGATTATGGGAATAGATGATTCCAGTACAAGTGGGAGATTGTTGGGAATGTCCTGAAATCTATTGTACTTGCTCTTAAGTTAAAGTCGTATTGTCGAGATGAGACAATCATATGACACTAGGCAGTCATAATGCTTTGCTAGAAGCCACTTATGATCAATGAGTTAAGAACTCATTGCTAGTGTTATATGATCCTACAGGGTCACACACCTAAGCAAACTGGACGTTGTATATGGGGTTGATCATTAATGTAATGATTGGGTGAATGCATATTTGATATGCATTCAATACCAAGTTTCTGGGGCAGTGTCGATCGACGCAATAAGTGTGTCGGTCGATACAGATCGGCAGTGTCGATCGACACAATAAGTGCGTCGGTCGACACAGCTTGCGAATTGCCATATTAAAATCGGTTTAATCGCTGGTTAATTCGGTTGTGGTTTAAGTCGACATATATAAGATATATGGTCGACCTAAACACTGAGCTAACCTAATACACAGCCACCAGAAGAGATATAGAAACCTCTTGAGAGATCTGATCTCTATAGGCACTAGCATCCCTCCTGTTCAGTTTGTGTGTGTGTGGATACCAGTAGAGGCACAGCGTTTGAGGTGCTTCGTGATCTCGACTACTTGCAAAACTTCCGCTGCAAATCACCAGGTAATCTCGAGATCTGGCAGATTCAATTATATGAACCTTAGATTCTAGGCTTGGAATTTATACCTAGGGTTGCTAATCCTGATTAGAACTGCTAGAAATTCCTTCACTAACCAGCGATGGCGAGCAGGCAACAGTCAAAAAGTGGACCCTATTCATCGATGGATAATCTTCTCACAAAGGATCAGGGATCGGAATCAGGTTAACCTCTCCAACAAGAGAAATTATGGAGCAATCTTTCCGACTCGGGTTTCCAGCATGAACAACGAATAGAATACAAGGCCATGATAGCGGGACTACGATTAGTGAAAGCAATTGGACAAGACACATTGACACATTTTGTAATTTGCAACTAGTTGCTAGTCATTACAACGGTAAATATGAGGCAAAAAACGACCGGATTGGCGCATATTTACGAATCATTCAACATTTAGCGGGAGAATTCAGCATCTTCACGCTCATTAAAATCCAGCGGAGTGACAACTCATCAACGCTAGCATCTCTCGCTTCCACATTCGATCCCAACCTCCGCCGAGTCATACCAGTCGAATGCATAATAAACCGAACATCGACCAAACCAGAAATTCGTTCGCCATTTGCGAACTCGAAGATGGAATGAACGACGCCGACAAAAAAAATGAGTTTGTCATGAAAGAGCTTTCTGAAAAGACAGAGATTGGAGAGATGAAATCAAAGCTTACATCCTGGAAGTCCCGGAAGACAGGTGGGTGGCCCGACGCTTAAAAGTAAGGTGCGCCCACTACGTCGTGAACGATGGGAAACTATTCCGAAGAAGCGCATCTAAAGCGCTCCTAAGCTGCATCTACGGTGAAGAAATAAAATGGGTAGTAGAGGAGACACATGAAGAGCAGAAGGTAACCACTCCAATGGTGGAACGCTTGCCACAAAGATTAAGATACAAGGGCTTTTCTGGCCAACAATGGTAGCGGACTACGAAAAATATGTCGCTTGCTGAGAAAAAATGCCAAAGACACGGGCTGGACGTTCATCAACCCGCCGAACTTATGACCACCTCCGCCGCCCCCTATCCATTCTTGAGATGGGCAATGGACGTCAGGGGTCCCATGCTAGCTTCCATGAAAAAGAGGTTCGTCATCATCATGACGGATTACTTAACTAAATGGGTAGAAGCTGAATACTACGCTAACATCCGCGACCCCGACGTGCAAAAATTCGTATTGAAATACATCATCTGATGCGACAGCTTACCTTACGAGATCGTGATGGACAACCATTCACAATTCATATCAAGCGTCTTGTAAGGCTTCTGCGCACGATGGAAGATAAGGTTTAGCAAATCAACACCTCGTTACCCCCAATTTAGCTGGCAAGCCGAGGCGACAAATAAAACAATCATAGATGTGCTAAAGAAACAACTCAAAAGCAAAAAATGAGTTTGGGACCATGAGCTAGACGGAGTCCTTTGGTCAAACTGAACGACTCCACGTCGAGCAAACGGACAAACTCCTTTCTCATTGTCAGACAAAATGGAAGCGATTTCCCCGGCCGAAGTCTGCATCCCAACCATCCAGAAAAAGCTCGTAACCGAACACGAGGACCTCAACAACAACATGATTCTTGTGTTGGGATAGTGTCCTGAAATCACACTTGTACTCACTCCTAATGATAGTTGTGTGTCGAGATCAGACATTCGTATAATACTGGGCGGTTGCAATGTTTTGCTAGAAGCCTCTTGCAATCTGTAAGTTGTAGACTTACTGCCAGTATTATATGATCCTATAGGGTCACACACCTAAGCAAACTGGAAGCTTAAATATGGGAATGATCATTATGGTAATGATCATGTTAGTGTGTATTGGATACACATTAATATCGAGTATATGGTGGTGTGTCGATCGACACAGTATCTGTGTCGGTCGACACGGATCGGGTTTCAAAACAGACGTTTCGATCTTATGACTTAAACGAGTCGGCCCGTTTTGAGTGATTCTAGGTCTTAATAAAAACCATGAGTTTCGACCTAGAACAGTAACCGTCGCCTTTTTCTTGACAGAGAAAGCAGAAACACCAAAACTCAGAAATCCCAAAGATCCGGCACTAGCATCCCGACTTTCCAGGTTTGTGTGCGTGTGTATCTGGTAGAGGCGAAGCATCTGAGTCGCTTACTGATCTCGTCACCAATCATTCCGCTGCCAGTTCAAGGTAAGAACGAGGTTGGTAATTTCAATATAACGAACCCTAGATCCTAGGAGATCCAACAGTGGTATCAGAGCTATTATGGTTTAGTCTGTTGAATCTAAGGCATTTAAATCGAATACTGATGAATTTGATTAGTTAAGTGCCTGTTAAATCGTGTTTTGTAGAATTTAATCTCGGATTAAGTCTCTGTTGAAAAACGATGAACCTGTGTTTTCGCACAGTGTCGATCGACACAAGTTTGTGTCGGTCGACACACCGCGAAAACGTATATAAAACTTTAGGGTTTTTGCAAAGTGTCGATCGACACTAAGCTTGTGTCGGTTGATGCACCGCGAATACGCCTATTAGATCGCACTGTGTCGATCGACACACTGGGTGCATCGATCGACACAGGCTGTGCGAAAGGATAAATCGGTTCAATTAGATTGAACCGGTAATTGAACCGGTTATCTCGCATGGTTATGTCGGTTAAATCGGTTCAATTGGATGAACTGGTTCAATCAGATTGGACAGGTTATCTCAATTAGTTAAGAACCGATTTAATTGGTTGATTTCGGTTAAATTAGATTTATCAGTTATCAAGCCGGTTCAATTGGATTGAACCGGAAAATCAATTTGGTTCTGGTTAGGTCATGTCGATCGACACAGTATTGTGTGACGATCGACATGGACCAATTAAACCGGACTGGTTCAATTAGATTGAACCAGTTAAGGAAATTCGATCCGGTTTGACCGGTTATCGAAGTCCGGTTTAAATTAGGTTGTGTCGACCGATGCAAGGATGCGTCGATCGACACACCACTCGCAGACTTGAAGGCTGGACCTCAATTTGCAGATACCAGACCAAATTTATTCCTAAGTTCTAGATTAAACTTAAACATAATAAATCTAGATATTATAAGAAACTTAAAATATTCTTGGATGTATATTGGATATACATCAAGATTAAATAGTTCATTTCCTCAAATAAATATCAAGTGATCTTGATGTCTTGCCCGATCTTGTCTACTGTCAAGACTTGTTTCGTTGTTGGATAGCCTTGGAGTCCTTGGTATCCACAACTACATGAGTAAGGCAGGTGATCATTGATAGACTTGCAGTGCGACTGTCAGTGATCACAAGACAGAAGAGATTGGTTTTACTTGACTGGGCTATCAGAAGTTCTGGGCCCAGAGACATCAGAGTAGATTAGACATAGATAGTGTTATCTGCGACCAGGAGTTGTACTGGGTACAATTAACAATGATTTGCTTACCTAGATAACTAAAGTTTGGGTGATGGCGAGTCGCCCACTCAGATTTTGGTGAAGTATGGATCTTGGCTTATTGTATTCATCTGAGGAAACATAGTTTTGAATACAATGCGAGTTTTCTTATTAGATAAGAATTCTCATTTCCTTGAGCATTATAACTAAAATCTCCACCTCTTTTAATTACAGCTATGTCTGTCCCAACTCACATCAACACTTTCTCGCTAAGATCCGTCCTTGAGAAGGACAAGCTAAATGGATCTAATTTCTTGGAATTGAAGGATTATGGTGTTCTTCAAGGTTTAATTCCCAAATTACAACCTAACACATAATCTTAAACAGATCTAGGTTCTTGCAAAACGAATCATAAAACCAACCTGTGACATTACCTTTTGCAGCGGATTCTAGATGGTAATGACCAGATCAGTTAGAACAGATGAACAACCTGCTCCTCCTTTGGTATCCACACTCTTACAAGCCGGGATGGCTGCTAGACCAAAGAGATGGATGATCAGAGAGAGAGATTTTAGAGAGAGAGGTAAAAACGCGGCCAAGCAAGAAAAATCGCAGGGATCTCTTTTTCCTTAGGGTTTTTCGATTTCATATCTCTCATTAATGGGCCCAAGTCATTTGACTAATGGCTCATTAATCATTTGGGCCCAAGACACAAATCAGGCAAAAACCTGCATTTTGTCTGGCCCAATTCTCTGATCCAATACAGTAAATGCCACTGCATCTTACCGTATTAATTCCATTTAACTTTCCCGTTAGCTATGGAGTGTGACCCTTAGGGATCATACAATACTGGTAATAAGTCCTAAACTTATAGATCAAGAGCGGACTCTAGCAAGCCATCATGATCACCCAGTATTTATGACTTATGTCTGATCTCGACACTTATCATACTTTCTAGAGATAGTACGGTAGATTTCAGGACATTCCCAACAATCTCCCACTTGTACTGGAATCCTACAAAGGACATTCCCAACAATCTTCCGATTGTACTGGAATCCTACATTCCCTAGTCCTTTTGTCTCAATATCTCGATCTGGCATAAGGCAAGATGCGTGTCATCCTTATATAGCTAGACCATGTTTATCGGACCAGATTTGATACTGACTATTCAAACGACTTGGGCAAGTCCGTTTGGGAATGGCCATTCTCTTACCAGCTATCAAATCTCCGATTGGCCTAGAGATATTACCTCCGTTAAACGGCAGGGACAAATCCCATCTTGTTCCATCACTATGAACTACACAATTCATAATACACCCAACCAAGGTCCGTATAGCTCCCAGTTACGAAACAGCGTTAGACAATGATCAAAGCGCATTACTCCATGTGCAGCCACATGCATGCGAACTCAGGTCTAAGGACTATACTCTATAGTCGTATATGAGAACTTCTTATGACACAGATATTAATATCTTGCAGAGTTCTCATCTTGCAGGCCATGTCCGGTCATATGCTCCCCTACATATACCTATGTGTCGACTTTGATGCCGCGCATCTATGACCCCTCGAAACTTGGTCATAAGTCTCAACACAATCTAGTCTCAACAGGTTGTTGTTGTTCCAATTTCAACAACCTTCGACTATGGACACTATGATTTATGTCACTTCGTTAAATATGGGGTTTCAGGATCAAGTCTACTCATGTACTTCGATGGCCCATATATAATGACATGAATCATTTTGGAACGATTATTTATATCACAGTTAAAATAATCCAGAAATCATTAGATTTCATAAACATAAAATATTATGTTTACATGAACCATTCAAAATAACTAAGTAAAGCCCTTTACAAACTCCCACTGAAATTGAGACTACATCTTAATTTCACTCATCCTACAGCTACAGTCCGCGACTCGTGCTTAGGCATAAGGAGTGGCTTCGTTAATAGATTAGCAACGTTCTCATTCGATGAAACTTGCTTATCTACTTAACACCTCTGTCATTTATCTCACGAAATAGGTTATACCTATCCTCAAGGTGTTTGGACCTCTGATGTGCAGCTAGCCTCATCTATGCTGTGAATCACATCAAGTTCAGTGATGAACTCTTCTATCCAAACAACCTCTTTCGCCGCTTCTCAAGCTGCGAAATGTTCAGCTTAAGTCATGGAGTCAGCAACAGTGCCTTGCACCGCCAGTTAGACACAAGATATAGCCGGACTGTGACCAGGAATTATCTTTGTCTATTGGAAACTTTCCTTTCAGACTCTATCGACTTGTAGCACCTCACTTTCTCCGTAAATCAAGAACTTATCCTAAGTATTCCTCAAATACTTCAGAATATTCTTTACGGCAATCCAGTGATTCTTTGCTGGATTTGACTGGTCTTTACTTGTCTTGCTTAGCATTAAAGCAACATCAAAACAAGTATGTGTCATGGCATACATGATAGATCCAATTGCCGTCGCATATGGAATCCTATCCATGCATTCAAGCTCAGCAGATATCGCAGGACACTGTATCTTGCTTAATGAATTGCCATGTGACATTGGCATAAAGCCCTTCTTGGATTGCTGATTACGTGTAGGACTTTGTCAATTTAAGAATCCTGACTTTGTCCTACCAGCTCTTTTGGATCTTTATCTTTAGATCCAAAATCCAAGAACTACGTGGCTTTACCCATGTCAATCACAAAACCAACTCCCAAGCCAGTCCTTTACCGACTGCAGCATTGGAACGTTATTTTCGAGAATCAGTATGTCATCGACATACACTATGAGAAATGCAATATTGCTCCCACATATCTACTAGTAAACGCACAGTTCCGCTTCGTTCCTGTTCAAGTCAAAACCTTGACTACTTTAACAGAACGATGATTTCAACTCCGATGTGTTTGCTTCCATCCATGAATGGATCAATGAAGCTAACTTACACATAGTGTAATTTTTCGGAGTCCTGGCTTACTTTCGCTTCTTTGAATTTCGCAGATTCGTCGCTTTCAATGATCATCAGATCATGCGAACTTTCAATGATCATCAGGTTCAACTAATGACGAGAAATCACTCTCGGATTAGTGACTGATTCATTCATATCTGCGAACTTCATGCTCTACAGGTGTAGATTCTACAGAAATCTGTAAATCCATCCGTTGCTCTCCCTCAACAGGTTGAGCAGCCTCCTGTAATTCTCGAATTTCTTCGAGTTATACTTTTACTCCCACTGTTCTTCTTGGAAAGTAACTTCCCTTCTTAGAAAACAGAATGGACGTAAAAGTAACAAGCCTTGGTTTCCCTAGGACAACCAGCGAAGTAGCACAACTACAAATACTCAGTAAAGACGAATTTGGATCGATTCCAATCCACATTTACGTGGTGTCTTTCAACTGATATTGGTGGAACTATTTCAGCGTAAACTTGGATATTTCTAGAGCGTTATTCTTAGAGAATATCATGGAAGATTCGTGTGACTCATCTTTAATCATTTCTAATAAGATCTGATTCATTCTCACAGAAACACCTCTAGGTTTTCAGGAGAAATGAGCTGTGAAACGACTTCACACTCATTCAGATGATCACACAATCAATGACTCAAGTATTCTCACTCGTGATCTTATCCAGAGTCTTAATACTTCTGTCATTCAGATTCTATACTTCATTCTGGAACTCTTTCGACCATGTCAAAGAATTCCGACTTGTGTCTCATCAAATGAACACAGTCACACTCACTGAAGTAATCAGTAGAGACAATGAAGTACAGGAAATTTTCTCTGGCATTACTGCTCATCGGACCACATACATGAGTATGTCCAATGTCCAATAAGCCTTTGGGCTTTTCTCTAGCTCGGCTAAGATGGGCCCTTTGTCTTTTGGTCTAGTAAGCAGATTTCAAGTCTCATAAGATATCCATTCAAATGATCCCAAAAGTCCATAACTATGGGGTTTCTGAATCTGACTTACTCTATGTGACCAAAACATTTATGCCAAGAAAAATCAGGTTTAATTCATCAGATTTAAACCAATTCGGTATTTATGTTACATTTAGGCACTCTTTGGTTTAAGACATAAAACCCATTCCTTGAATAGGGTGCTACAATTAACATTTCATTAAGATCAAAAGAACTAAACTTGTCTTTATCAAAATGAAAAACATTCAAATTCTTTACAAGAAAATGAAAGACAACTCTGCTTAAAGCAGGTACATTGTAGCAATTATTAATACAAAACCAAGCCTCAAAGGCATCTACAAGTGAAAACCCTACGGCTGAGGCAGCATCCCAAGCTCCTTCCAGACTCGCAGTTCCACTTGCCCTTCCTTCAACGTTCTACTGTTGTTCAGGCTCTGCATATTATAACAAATATCAGTGCCACAATCAGTATCCAATACCTACAAGGTATAACTTGAAGTAATAACATGAATACCTGAGGAAGTAGTCTCATACATCAACTTTAACTCCTCATAATCTTCCATGAATTTAATGCAATCTCTTTTCCAATGCCCAGTCTCTTTACAGTAGCAGCACTTACCAACGTAAGAGGTATCTGACTCGGGCTCAGAAGACACACGCTTGCCATGATTCAAAATCTGGACAACTTTGTCTTCACCCTTGTCAGCTTTAGGTTTGGTAAACCTACCCTTCTCCTTCATGAGATTGTACAGGGTGCTCTTCACGTTTGGCTCAACTGTTTTGAGTATGTCATGCAGTTCAGTCAACGTCTTCGTTAAGCCTTTCTTGATATAGTCCCTTACGAACTCATCATAGCTTGACGGCAGTGACTGCAAAATGATATCAGTTGCCAATTCTTGGCTAACTGGATAATCCAGTTTCCTCAGGTTATCAATGTAACCCATCATTTTACTGACATGAGGACTTACTGGATGATCATTTGGTAGCTTGCAGCTAGTGAGAGATTTAACCAACTGGTATCTCTCCACTCTTACCTGCTCCTGAAATTTCAATTTCAGGCTGCTGATCATCTCTATTGGCGACTCCATGTTCTCATATTGCTTCCGCAAATCTGAGTCCATGGTAGCCAATATCAGACCACGCACATCTACCGAATCATTATAATGCTTATTCCAAGCATTATATACTGCATGAGAGGCATTGGACCCGATCCTCACGGGGAGAGCTCTTTCAAGGACATAGTCCTTTCTCTCCTGCCTGAGAACTAGTCTCAGGTTCCGCGACCAAGTCAAGAAATTTGATCCGTTCAGTTTGTCCATCTCAAGGACATACCGGATCGAGAAAGTGTTTTGATTGTTTGTGCTTGTCATAGCTGAAATTTAGAGATAAATAGAGTTTTAGTTATTAAGTTCATAAAAGAGTAATCTTAACAACTTATAAGAAAACTCGCATTGTATTCAAAATTTCTTTGTTTAACCTCATAAGAATACAATGATTCCGAGACCCATGTTCAGCTAAATCCAAAGTGGGCCACTGGCCGTCACCCGGAATTAGCTTTACTTGGTAAGCATACACACAGCTAGTTATAACCAATAACTCTCGGTTGTGAATTGGGCCCGAGGCCCAAATTCACCAGATGTCTCAAGGCCCGGGACTCCCGATGGCCCAGTCAAGGAAACCAATCTCTTACAGCCAAATAATCACTAAAATCTGGGACTCCCAATGAAATTAGTGACTATATACTACTTTACTTACGCGAAAACAGACACCTCACACTGTAAGCCATATCTGTAATCAAATAAGCGTTAAGTAGCTGACAAGATTGGAAAGACATCCAAGCTTGATATTGTTTTTGA
Source organism: Orychophragmus violaceus (assembly GCA_030180135.1). Taxonomy (NCBI): domain Eukaryota; kingdom Viridiplantae; phylum Streptophyta; class Magnoliopsida; order Brassicales; family Brassicaceae; genus Orychophragmus; species Orychophragmus violaceus. The sequence goes on along the minus strand of CM058232.1, from coordinate 64,014,046 downwards.
GGATTTTTAAGTTTTATTTACAAAAATAGAAGATTACTATTTTTGGAAACTTTCTTATTTTAGAAACTTTCTAAATTTAGTAACTTACTAAAATAGAAATTTCTAATTTAAATATTTTATAAATATTTTGGGTTGGGTCACAAATTATAGGCCCAATTCTTGGCCCAAGACCATAGAATTCCAACTGGCCCAATAATTTGACATAACCGATCCGGTTTATTAATTCTGGTCCAAGACCAAATTAACTCTCAAAACCATCGGTTATTTACTAAACCAGACCAGCTCTAAATTATTTGGTCCAACCAAATCAAACTTAGACCAGCCTTCGGTTTAGGTTAAAATTCAATTTTATGAATTTAAATCCGGTTTAACCAGAAATAAAATTATTTCCAGCAAACCGCGATTTGGGTTAACGCCTTAACCATACATTAATTAAATAATTAATGATTTATATAATATACCATTATATATCATATATTCCAATATATAATATATATAATATATATAATGTTACGATCATGTGATCATATCACATGATCCAATTAATTAACACAACAAAAAACAAACCCTAACAATTCAAATTATCATGCGATCATAACAACCTTCGATAATTAATTGTGAAACACACGCACACAACACAAAAAATCGTGACACACAATCACGAAGCCATTAATTAATCAACACAGCATCGCACACGATCCAGCCGGCCTCACGATCGAATCGATCGTTCTCGGTCAACACACGCGATCGAGTGTCGCTTTAACACAAGCGATTGATTATCTCAGCAACAAAGCGATTAGGGTTTTAAAATTGTTAACAATAATATTCGGCGCATGATCCATTCAATTATTAACAACATGGCCGAGACCAAAATTCAAGGTTTTCATTAATCAATTTTCAATCAAAATCAATTAATCAATTAATCATTCATATGATCCAATTTCACAAGAAACCTAATGCCTGGCTCTGATACCACTGAAGGATTATGGGTGTTTCCAAGGTTCAATTACCAAATTACAACCTAACACATAATCTTAAACAGATCTAGGTTCTTGCAAAACGAATCATAAAACCAACCTGTGACATTACCTTTTGCAGCGGATTCCAGATGGTAATGACCAGATCAGTTAGAACAGATGAACAACCTGCTCCTCCTTTGGTATCCACACTCTTACAAGCCGGGATGGCTGCTAGACCAAAGAGATGGATGATCAGAGAGAGAGATTTTAGAGAGAGAGGTAAAAACGCGGCCAAGCAAGAAAAATCGCAGGGATCTCTTTTTCCTTAGGGTTTTTCGATTTCATATCTCTCATTAATGGGCCCAAGTCATTTGACTAATGGCTCATTAATCATTTGGGCCCAAGACACAAATCAGGCAAAAACCTGCATTTTGTCTGGCCCAATTCTCTGATCCAATACAGTAAATGCCACTGCATCTTACCGTATTAATTCCATTTAACTTTCCCGTTAGCTATGGTGTGTGACCCTTAGGGATCATACAATACTGGTAATAAGTCCTAAACTTATAGATCAAGAGCGGACTCTAGCAAGCCATCATGATCACCCAGTATTTATGACTTATGTCTGATCTCGACACTTATCATACTTTCTAGAGATAGTACGGTAGATTTCAGGACATTCCCAACAGGAATGGTATCGGAACCTGAGAATAGTTCTCAGGCAGGAGAACAAGGAATATGTCCTTGAAAGGGTTCTCCCCGATAGGCCACGTTCCAATGTAGGCAGATAAGAATGCTTATGACAAGCATTCAGCTGATGTCAAAGACGTTAATTGTCTAATGCTGGTGACTATGAACTCGGAATTGCAGAAGCAATTTGAGAACGTGATGTCACCAATTGAGATGATTAACAGCCTGAAAGCCTTGTTTCAGGAGCAAGCTCGCACTGAGAGATACCAGACGGTTAAATCTCTCATGGATTGCAAGCTGGCTAAGGACAGTCCAGTGAGTCCTCATGTCCTTAAAATGATAGGTTACATTGATAACCTGGGGAAACTGGACTGTGCCATTAGCCAGGAGCTAGCAACTGACATGATTATGCAGTCTTTGCCGTCGTGTTTTGATCAGTTCATCGTGAACTACAACATGCAAAACATGACTAAGACATTAACTGAGTTGCACGGTATGCTGAAGACAGCAGAGCCGAATCTCAAAAAGGCTACTCCCAATGTCCTGATGGTACAAGGGGGTAAAAGGTTTAAGAAACCTGGTAAGGATAAGGGAAAGGCTAAGGCTGTCCAGACTGAGAGTCAAGACAAGCCCAAGCCCAAGCCCAAATCCGAGCCTTCTCCTGAGGATAAATGCAACTACTGCAAGCAGCTAGGGCATTGGAAGAGAGGCTGCAAGAAGTTCATGGAAGATTACAAGAAACTGAAGCAGACGTATGATGCGTCAGATTCAGGTATTTATGTTATCGAACTTAATGTTATGACTCCTAGTTCTACTTCGTGGGTATTGGATACCGGTTGTGGTGCTCATATTTGTACTGATGTGCAGGCACTAAGAAACAGTAGAACGCTGAGGAAAGGACAAGTGGAGCTACGGGTCGGGAATGGAGCTAAGGTTGCTGCACTGGCCGTAGGCACTTATGATTTGTCTTTACCTTCTGGCATGGTTTTAGTATTGAATAATTGCTACTTTGTACCTGCGATTAGCAGAAACATAATTTCAGTTTCCGTTTTGGATTTGGAAGGTTTTGATTTTGCTGTTAAGAATAAAGTTTGTTCTTTTAATCGTGACGGTACATATTATGGTAGCGCCCCATTAGATAATGGATTATATATATTAAACCAAGAAATGCCTGTCTTTAACATAAATACAAAGCGGTTTAAGTCAAATGACGAAAACCCGACTTTCTTATGGCATTGTCGTTTGGGCCACATCAATGAGAAACGCATCCAAAGGCTCCATCAAAATGGGCTTCTGGGCTCATTTGATTTTGAATCATGTGAGAAATGTGAATCTTGCTTGATGGGCAAAATGGCTAAAGCTCCTTTCAACAAACCGACTGAAAGGGCCAGTGATCTATTGGGCCTTATTCATACTGATGTATGTGGGCCAATGAGCACTGTTGCCAGAGGAAATTACAAGTACTTCATTACCTTTACTGATGACTTCAGTAGGTATGGCTACGTCTATTTGATGAGACATAAGTCAGAATCCTTTGATAGATTCAAGGAATTCAAGAACGAAGTACAGAACCAACTTGGCAAAAGTATCAAAGTTCTGCGGTCGGATCGCGGAGGAGAATACTTGAGCCAAGAGTTCAGTGACTATCTGAGCGAGTGTGGAATTGTTTCACAACTCACTCCTCCTGGAACACCTCAATGGAATGGAGTGTCAGAGAGGAGGAATCGAACCTTATTGGATATGGTTCGGTCTATGATGAGTCATTCAAATCTTCCATTATCCTTTTGGGGATACGCTCTAGAAACGTCTGCGTTTACACTAAATAGGGTGCCATCTAAATCAGTGGAAAAGACACCACATGAATTGTGGACTGGGAACATTCCTAGTTTGTCTTTCCTGAAGATTTGGGATTGTGAGGCTTATGTCAAACGTTTAATCTCTGACAAGCTCGCACCCAAATCAGATAAATGCTACTTCGTTGGTTATCCTAGGGAAACCAAGGCATACTACTTTTACAACCAATCTGAGAACAAAGTATTTGTTGCTCGGGACTGTTCTTTTCTTGAGAGGGAATTTCTTTCTAAGAAAAACAGTGGGAGTAAAGTACATCTCGAAGAAATTCAAGATGCACAGGAGACTGCTCAACCTGCTGAGGAAGAGCAGCAGTTGGATCCACAAAGTTCTGTGGAGCCCACGCCTGTGGAGCCTGAAGTTCGCAGATCCGGAAGGATCCGTCACGAACCCGAGAGATACTATGGATTTCTCGTGACCATTCCAATGATCTGATGATCATTGAAAGTGACGAACCTGCTAACTTCGCAGAAGCAATGATGGGCCCATACTCCGAAAAGTGGCTTGGAGCCTCTAAATCCGAAATGGGATCCAAGTCAGAAAACCAAGTATGGTCCTTGGTCGATTTACCTAATGGTGCAAAAGCCATTGAGTGTAAATAGATCTTCAAGAAGAAGATTGACGTGGATGGTAATGTGCAAATTTACAAAGCTAGGTTGGTGGCTAAAGGTTTCAAGCAAATTCATGGTATTGACTATTATGAAACCTATTCCCCAGTCGCTATGCTTAAATCCATTCGGATTCTTCTAGCATCTGCCGCTTATTATGATTATGAGATTTGGCAGATGGATGTCAAAACCGCCTTCCTGAATGGAATTCTGGAAGAGGATGTGTATATGACACAGCCTGAGGGTTTTGTAGATCCTAAGAATGCTGGGAAAGTATGCAAGCTTCATAAATCCATTTATGGATTGAAGCAAGCATCACGGAGTTGGAATCTTTGTTTTGATGAAGCAGTGAAACAATTTGGTTTCATCAAGAACGAGGAAGAACCATGTGTATATAAGAAGACTAGTGGGAGCAGAAATGCATTTCTTGTACTATATGTCGATGACATACTTCTTCTCGGTAATGACGTTCTGTTGCTTCAGTCTATTAAGACTTGGCTCGGAAGTTGTTTTTCCATGAAAGACATGGGAGAAGCCGCGTACATCCTTGGAATCAGAATCTACAGAGATAGAGCGAACAGGCTGATTGGATTGTGCCAGGACACCTATATTGATAAGGTGTTGCACAGATTCAAGATGCATGATTCCAAGAAGGGCTTCATACCGATGTCTCATGGCATTAGTCTCAGCAAGAAGCAGTGTCCGGCGACACAGGCTGAGCGAGAACGCATGGGTAGGATTCCTTATGCTTCTGCAATAGGATCTATCATGTATGCCATGATCTGCACTCGTCCAGATGTAGCTTACGCGTTAAGCATGACGAGTAGATACCAATCTGATCCAGGTGAAGTTCACTGGACAGCTGTCAAGAATATTCTCAAATATTTGAGACATACTAAGGATAAGTTCTTGGTATATGGAGGAAGTGAAGAACTTGTGGTGAATGGATTCACCGATGCGAGTTTTCAGACGGACATAGACGATTTCCGATCACAATCTGGATATGTCTTCTGTCTAAATGGCGGTGCAGTGAGCTGGAAGAGCTCTAAGCAGAATACCGTAACTGATTCCACGACGGAAGCTGAATATGTTGCTGCTTCAGAAGCGGCAAAGGAAGCTGTTTGGATCAAGAAGTTCATGACTGAACTTGGTGTGGTTCCTAGTATCTTGGAGCCAGTGGCTTCAGAAGCGGCAAAGGAAGAGCTCTAAGCAGAATACCGTAACTGATTCCACGACGGAAGCTGAATATGTTGCTGCTTCAGAAGCGGCAAAGGAAGCTGTTTGGATCAAGAAGTTCATGACTGATCTTGGTGTGGTTCCTAGTATCTTGGAGCCAGTGGCTTTGTTTTGTGATAACAATTGGGCCATTGCTCAGGCGAAAGAACCCAGGTCACACCAGAAGTCCAAACACGTAGAGAGGAGATATCACCTGATTCGTGATATCGTCAATAGAGGTGATGTGAAGATCATCCGAGTTCCAACGGACGAGAATGTCGTTGATCCTCTGACTAAGCCACTCCCAAGGCCCAAGCATGAGTTCCATACTACTGCTGTGGGCATTAGAGATCTTAAGATGTAATCTTGATTCTAGTGGAAGTTTTAGTTTTATTTTAGTTATAATAAGATGTTCTTGTAAACATACTTTTGGATATGTTTAATGAAATTTGATTTCAGCATTATTTATTGTGATCTAAATAATGGTCCCAAAATAAGGTTATGTCATATTATAGGTCATCAAGTTGAGGACTTGATCATGAAACCCTATAAGTAATAGATGACATAAATTATGATTTGTCCCTAGTCGAGGTTGTCAAAGTGGGACACTGACAACTGCGAGAGACTAGCTTGTGAGGTGACTGTTGACTAAGTTTCATGGAGTCAATGATATGAGTATCACAGTCAGTCACATAGATATATGTTGGTGAACATAAGATCGTACATGACCAACTAATGAGAAGTCTACAAGATAGTTATATCAGTGTCATAAGAGATTCTCATTACGACTATAGAGTATAGTCCTTAGACCTGAGTTCATCTTGCTTTCTTGCATATGAATTGGTACACTTTGACCTTGTCAAACGTCAACCCGTAACTGGCGGCTATAACGGCATTGTTCAGGTGTATCATGAAGTGTGTATAGGAATAGGGATGGAACAAGATGGGATTTGTCCCTCCTGAATAACGGGAGATAAATATCTCAAGGCCTATCGAAGATTTGATACTGAGAAAATGTGTGGCCGCACTCGAACGAACTGTAGTTCAGTTGTTTGTATTGTTTAGTATAAGATCAGGAGTTCGATAAACACGATGTTGGCTTAATAAGGATGACACTAATATTGCCTTATGCCAAATCGAGATATAGAGACAAAAGGATTATAGGAATTGATGATTCCAGTACAAGTGGGAGATTGTTGGGATAGTGTCCTGAAATCACACTTGTACTCACTCCTGATGATAGTTGTGTGTCGAGATCAGACATTCGTATAATAATGGGCGGTTGCAATGTTTTGCTAGAAGCCTCTTGCAATCTGTAAGTTGTAGACTTACTGCCAGTATTATATGATCCTATAGGGTCACACACCTAAGCAAACTGGAAGCTTAAATATGGGAATGATCATTATGGTAATGATCATGTTAATGTGTATTGGATACACATTAATATCGAGTATATGGTGGTGTGTCGATCGACACAGTTGTTGGTTCCTCCTAGGATCTAGGGTTTGATATATTGAATTTACCAACCTCGTTCTTACCTTGAACTGGCAGCGGAATTGGTGAACGAGATCAGTGAGCAACGCAGATGCCTTGCCTCTACCATGTACACACGCACACAAGCTGGAAACGGGATGCTAGTGCCGGATCTGTGGGATCTAAGAGTTTCTGGTGTTTCTGCTTTTCTGTCCGAGAGAAGAGAAGACGGCTAGGGTTCAGGTCGACCATATAAGACCTTATATATATCGACCTGGAAATGACATCACCAAACCGTCGGACAATCCCGGCTCGGTTACGTCATTAATCCGAAACATCAGTTTCGGAACCCGATGTGCAACGATCGACACGCTTACTGTGTCGATCGACACACCTCCACGAAAAGCCTGCATCGATCGACGCACTCATGCATCGATCGACACACACATTGTAAAACTCTATGTAAATGTGTATCCAATACACATAAGTATGATCATTACCATAATGATCATTCCCACTTTCATGCTTCCAGTTTGCTTAGGTGTGTGACCCTATAGGATCATATAATACTGACAGTAAGTCTACAACTTACAGACTGCAAGAGGCTTCTAGCAAAACATTGCAACCACCCAGTATTATACGAATGTCTGATCTCGACACACAACTATCATCAGGAGTGAGTACAAGTGTGATTTCAGGACACCATCCCAACAATCTCCCACTTGTATTGGAATCATCAATTCCTATAATCCTTTTGTCTCTATATCTCGATTTGGCATAAGGCAAGATTGGTGTCATCCTTATTAAGCCAACATCGTATTTATCGAACTCCTGATCTCATACTGAACATTACAAACAACTGAACTACAGTTCGTTTGAGTGCGCCACACATTTTCTCAGTATCTTCGATAGGCCCTGAGATATTTATCTCCCGTTATTCAGGAGGGACAAATTCCATCTTGTTCCATCCCTGTTTCAACGCACATTTCATGATACACTTGAACAGTGCCGTTATAGTCGCCAGTTACGGGTCGACGTTTGACAAAGTCAAAATGCACCAATTCATATGCAAGAAAGCATGATGAACTCAGGTCTAAGGACTATACTCTATAGTCGTAATGAGAACCTCTTATGACACAGATATAACTATCTTGTAGACTTCTCATTAGCGGGTCATGTCCGATCATATGTTCACTAACATATATCTATGTGACTGACTGCGATAATCATATCATTGGCTCCATGAAACTTAGCCAACAGTCACCTCACAATCTAGTCTCTAACGGTTGTCAGTGTCCCAATTCTACAACCTCGACTAGGGACGAAACATAATTTATTAACTTATAGGGTTTCATGATCAAGTCCTCAACTTGATGACCTATAATATGTCATAAACTTATTTTGGGACCATTATTTAGATCACAATAAATAATGCTGAAATCAAATTTCATTAAACACTTCTAAAAGAATGTTTACAAGAGCATCTTATTATAACTAAAATAAAACCAAAAACTCCCACTAGAATCAAGATTACATCTTAAGATCTCTAATGCCTACAGCAGTCGTATGACTCTCATGCTTAGGCCTTGGGAGTGACTTAGTTAGAGGATCAGCGACATTCTCGTCTGTCGGAACTCGGCTGATCTTCACATCACCTCTATTGACGAAATCTCGAATCAGGTGATATCTCCTCTCCACGTGTTTGGACTTCTGGTGTGACCTTGGTTCTTTTGCCTGAGCAATGGCTCCATTGTTATCACAAAACAAAGCCACTGGCTCCAAGATACTAGGAACCACACCAAGTTCAGTCATGAACTTCTTGATCCAAACAGCTTCCTTTGCCGCTTCTGAAGCAGCAACATATTCAACTTCCGTTGTGGAATCAGCTACGGTATTCTGCTTAGAGCTCTTCCAGCTCACTGCACCGCCATTTAGACAGAAGACATATCATGATTGTGATCGGAAATCGTCTCTGTTTGTCTGAAAACTCGCATCGGTGAATCCATTCACCACAAGTTCTTCACTTCCTCCATACACAAGGAATTTATCCTTAGTATGTCTCAAATACTTGAGAATATTCTTGACAGCTGTCCAGTGAACTTCACCTGGATCAGATTGGTATCTACTCGTCATGCTTAACGCGTAAGCTACATCAGGACGAGTGCAGAGCATGGCATACATAATAGATCCTATTGCAGAAGCATAAGGAATCCTATTCATGCGCTCTCGCTCAGCAAGTGTCGTCGGACACTGCTTCTTGCTGAGACTCATGCCATGAGACATCGGTATGAAGCCCTTCTTGGAATCTTGCATCCTGAATCTGTGCAACACCTTATCAATATAAGTGTCCTGGCACAATCCAATCAGCCTATTCAATCTATCTCTGTAGATTCTGATTCCAAGAATGTATGTGGCTTCTCCCATGTCTTTCATGGAAAAACAACTTCCAAGCCAAGTCTTGACAGACTGAAGCAACGGAACGTCATTACCGAGGAGGAGTATGTCATCGACATACAGTACAAGAAACGCAATTTTGCTCCCACTAGTCTTCTTGTAAACACATGGTTCTTCTTCGTTCTTGATGAAACCAAATTGTTTAACTGATTCATCAAAACGAAGATTCCAACTCCGTGATGCTTGCTTCAATCCATAAATGGATTTATGAAGCTTGCATACCATCCCAGTTTTCTTAGGATCGACAAAACCTTCAGGATGTGTCATATACACATCCTCTTCCAGAATACCATTCAGGAATGCAGTTTTGACATCCATTTGTCAAATCTCATAATCATAATGAGCGGCAATTGCTAGAAGAATCCGAATGGATTTAAGCATAGCGACTGGGGAATAGGTTTCATCATAGTCAATACCATGAATTTGCTTGAAACCTTTAGCCACCAACCTCGCTTTGTAAATCTGTACATTGCCATCCACGTCAATCTTCTTTTTGAAGATCCATTTACACTCAATGGCTTTTGCACCATTAGGTAAATCGACCAAGGACCATACTTGGTTTTCTGACATGGATCCCATTTCGGACTTAGAGGCTCCAAGCCATTTTTCGGAGTCCGGGCCCATCATTGCTTCCGCGAAGGTCGCTGGTTCGTCACTATCAATGATCATCAGATCATTTGAATCAGTCACGAGAAATCCATAGTATCTCTCGGGTTCGTGACGGATCCTTCCGGATCTGCGAACTTCAGGCTCCACAGGCGCCGGTTCTACAGAACTTTGTGGATCCAACTGCTGCTCCTCCTCAGCAGGTTGAGCAGTCTCCTGTGCATCTCGAATTTCTTCAAGATGTACTTTACTCCCACTGTTTTTCTTAGAGAGAAACTCTCTCTCAAGAAAAGAACAGTCCCGAGCAACAAATACTTTGTTCTCAGATTGGTTGTAAAAGTAGTATGCCTTGGTTTCCCTAGGATAACCAACGAAGTAGCATTTATCTGATTTGGGTGCAAGCTTGTCAGAGATTAAACGTTTGACATAAGCTTCACAACCCCAAATCCTCAGGAAAGACAGACTAGGAACATTCCCAGTCCACAGTTCATGTGGTGTCTTTTCCACTGATTTAGATGGTACCCTATTTAGTGTAAACGCAGACGTTTCTAGAGTGTATCCCCAAAAGGATAATGGAAGATTTGAATGACTCATCATAGACCGAACCATATCCAATAAGGTTCGATTCCTCCTCTCCGACACTCCATTCCATTGGGCGTACCAGGAGGAGTGAGTTGTGAAATAATTCCACACTCGCTCAGATAGTCGCTGAATTCTTGACTCAAGTATTCTCCTCCGCGATCCGATCGCAGAACTTTGATACTTTTGCCAAGTTGATTATGTACTTCATTCTTCAATTCCTTGAATCTATCAAAGGATTCCGACTTATGTCTCATCAAATAGACATAGCCATACCTACTGAAATCATCAGTGAAGGTAATGAAGTACTTGTAATTTCCTCTGGCAACAGTACTCATCGGCCCACATACATCAGTATGAACAAGGCCCAATAAGTCACTGGCCCTTTCATTTGGTTTGTTGAAAGGGGCTCTAGCCATTTTGCCTATCAAACAAGATTCGCATTTCTCACATGATTCAAAATCAAATGAGCCCAGAAGCCCATTTCTATGGAGCCTTTGGATGCGTTTCTCATTTATGTGGCCCAAACGACAATGCCATAAGAAAGTCGGGTTTTCGTCATTGGACTTAAACCGCTTTGTATTTATGTTAAAGGCAGGCATTTCTTGGTTTAAAATATATAACCCATTATCTAATGGGGCGCTACCATAAAACGTACCATCACGATTAAAAGAACAAACTTTATTCTTAACAGCAAAATCAAAACCTTCCAAATCCAAAACGGAAACTGAAATTATGTTTCTGCTTATCGCAGGTACAAAGTAGCAATTATTTAAAATTAAAACCATGCCCGATGGTAAGGACAACTCGTAGGTGCCTACGGCCAGTGCAGCAACCTTAGCTCCATTCCCGACCCGTAGCTCCACTTGTCCTTTCTTCAGCGTCCTACTGTTTCTTAGTGCCTGCACATCAGTACAAATATGAGCACCGCAGCCGGTATCCAATACCCACGAAGTAGAACTAGAAGACATAACATTAAGTTCGATAACATAAATACCTGAATCAGACGCATCATACGTCTTTTTCAGCTTCTTGTAATCTTCCTTGAACTTCTTGCAGTCTCTCTTCCAATGCCCCAACTGCTTGCAGTAGTTGCACTTATCCTCAGGAGAAGGCCCGGATTTGGGCTTGGGCTTGGGCTTGTCTTGACTTTCAGTCTCGACAACCTGGGCCTTTCCCTTGTCCTTCTTCGGTTTCTTAAACCTTTTACCCCCTTGTACCATCAGGACACTGGGAGTAGCCTTCTTGAGATTCGGCTCCGCTGTCTTCAGCATGCCGTGCAACTCAGTCAATGTCTTAGTCATGTTTTGCATGTTGTAGTTCATGATGAACTGATCAAAACACGACGGCAAAGACTGCAGAATCATGTCAGTGGCTAGCTCCTGGCTAATGGCACAGTCCAGTTTCCCCAGGTTATCAATGTAACCCATCATTTTAAGGACATGAGGACTTACTGGACTGTCCTTAGCCAGCTTGCAATCCATGAGAGATTTAACCGTCTGGTATCTCTCTGTGTGAGCTTGCTCCTGAAACAAAGCTTTCAGGCTGTTAATCATCTCAATGGGTGACATCACGTTCTCATATTGCTTCTGCAGCTCAGAGTTCATAGTCACCAGCATTAGACAATTAACATCTTTGACATCAGCTGAATGCTTATCCCAAGCATTCTTTTCTGTCTGCGGGGCATTGGAACGTGGCCTCTCGGTGAGAACTCTTTCAAGGACATATTCCTTGTTCTCCTGCCTGAGAACTATTCTCAGGTTCCGATACCATTCCAAGAAATTAGATCCATTTAACTTGTCCTTCTCAAGGACGGATCTTAGTGAGAAAGTGTTGATGTGATTTGAGACAGACATAGCTGTAATTTAAAAGAGGTAGATTTTAGTTATAATGCTCAAGAAATGAGAATTCTTATATAATAAGAAAAAACTCACATTGTATTCAAAACTATGTTTCCTCGGATGAATACAATGAGCCAGGATCCTCAGATTACTAAAATTCGAGTGGGCGACTCGCCGTTACTCAAACTTTAGCTATCTAGGTAAGCAAATCATTGCTAATTGTACTCGGTACAATTCTTGGTCGTGGATAAGACAAACTATGTCCAATCCACTCTGATGTCTCTGGGCCCAGAACTTCTGGCAGCCCAGTCAAGTGAAACCAATCCATTATCTGCCTTGTGATCACTGACAGTTGCACTGCAAATCTGTCAATGATCACCTGCCTTACTCACGTTGCAGTGAATACCGAGGACTCCAAGATTATCCAACAAACGACACGAGTCTTGGCAGTAGACCAGATCGGGCAAGACATCAAGATCACTTGATATTTAGTTGAGGAAATGAACTATTTAATCTTGGTGCATATCCAATACACATCCAAGAAGTTATTAATTTAATCAAAACATTCAGCTTTATTAAGTTTAGGTTTTATTCGATTTGGTAATCGCAACTATAGGTCCAACCTTTGAGTCTGCGAGTTGTGTGTCGATCGACGCATCCTTGCATCGATCGACACATCCTAACCACAATCAAAATTGGTCTCCGGTTAAATCCAATTGAACGGAAACCAACCAACTGAATCGATCGATCCACCCAGTGCGTCGATCGATACAGTGCGAGTTTTCGCGTTGCATCGATCGACACAAGCTTTGTGTCGATCGACGCTATGCGAACAACCCAAAATATTTTACGAGTTTTCGCTCTGCGTCGATCGATGCACGCTTTGCACCGATCGACACTCTGCGACAAACCCTAAAAGGTTTACGTGTTTTCGCTCTGCATCGATCGATGCACGCTTTGCACCGATCGACACGCTGCGACAAACACATGTATCGAATTTCCAGCAGAAGCTTTTAATCTTTTAATCCGAGATTAACACTTGAAAAACGATTTTAGCAGGCAATAATCAATTCAACAAACCCAGTTTTCGAATTAATTTCATCAGATTCAATAGCCTAAACTAACATGCTCTGATACGACTGTTGGTTCCTCCTAGGATCTAGGGTTTGATATATTGAATTTACCAACCTCGTTCTTACCTTGAACTGGCAGCGGAATTGGTGAACGAGATCAGTGAGCAACGCAGATGCCTTGCCTCTACCACGTACACACGCACACAAGCTGGAAACGGGATGCTAGTGCCGGATCTGTGGGATCTAAGAGTTTCTGGTGTTTCTGCTTTTCTGTCAGAGAGAAGAGAAGACGGCTAGGGTTCAGGTTGACCATATAAGACCTTATATATATCGACCTGGAAATGACATCACCAAACCGTCGGACAATCCCGGCTCGGTTACGTCATTAATCCGAAACATCAGTTTCGGAACCCGATGTGCAACGATCGACACGCTTACTGTGTCGATCGACACACCTCCACGAAAAGCCTGCATCGATCGACGCACTCATGCATCGATCGACACACACATTGTAAAACTCTATGTAAATGTGTATCCAATACACATAAGTATGATCATTACCATAATGATCATTCCCACTTTCATGCTTCCAGTTTGCTTAGGTGTGTGACCCTATAGGATCATATAATACTGGCAGTAAGTCTAGAACTTACAGACTGCAAGAGGCTTCTAGCAAAACATTGCAACCACCCAGTATTATACGAATGTCTGATCTCGACACACAACTATCATCAGGAATGAGTACAAGTGTGATTTCAGGACACCATCCCAACAACAGTATGTGTGTCGGTCGACACAGATCGGGTTTCGAAACAGACGTTTCGATCTTATGACTTAAACGAGTCGGCCCGTTTTGAGTGATTCTAGGTCTTAATAAAAACCATGAGTTTCGACCTAGAACAGTAGCCGTCGTCTTTTTCTTGACAGAGAAAGCAGAAACACCAAAACTCAGAAATCCCAAAGATCCGGCACTAGCATCCCGGCTTTCCAGGTTTGTGTGGTGTATCTGGTAGAGGCGGAGCATCTGAGTCGCTTACTGATCTCGTCACCAATCATTCCGCTGCCAGTTCAAGGTAAGAACGAGGTTGGTAATTTCAATATAACGAACCCTAGATCCTAGGAGATCCAACATCTTGATCACCTCGATCAAGGGGAGGAAAAACGCAACCAAACACTCCTCAGAATCCCAAACTATCAACACCAGGCTACACGCTATTACAACAAAAAATTCAAAGGCATGCACTTCAACGAAGGAGACCTCGTGTTAATGAAAGTATTCAAAAACACATGAGAATACAGAGCATGAAAGCTCGGCGCAAACTGGGAAGGCCCCTACATCATTTCAAAGGTCGTCAACCCATGAGTATACGAGCTCGTCACCACGCAAGGAGAAGCAATACCAAGATCATGGAACGCGGACAAGCTCAAACGATACTAATACTAAACGAGCATCGACGTCTCAAAAAAAGCCATCCCTCCCTACGAGCTGAGGCTACTTGTTGATTTAGAGAATCACAATGATCAATTCAATAAACTGATCTTAAAATGAGGGACTTGGATAATAAGATTAAAAGGATCGAAAAGCAATAACAAAGATAGACCAGAAAATATACTCTTTATTTGATTAGAGCCGAAATCCATGGAGATCGCTAGCTTTAGGGTTTTTGAGTACAAAGTATGAATGTTTCCTCTCCCTCTTTTCCCGCGCAAGGGAAGGATATTTATAGCAGAGGATATAGGGTTTTCCCTTAGATTCTCTCTGATATTATTTAAAAAAATTTGAACTAACATATATTTTATTTCCTTTAAGAAGATTTTCATTTATCTTCTTGGCTGGAGTATCATCGCTAAGCCTTCCCATTGTTGCCGAGCTACTTCGTGTTGGGGTGACTTCTTCCTACGCGGATTGGATCTTTGATGGACCATTCAGCTATTGGACCGAGCCTTAGAGGGGTGTTAAACCCACCTCCAACACTACTCTCTCAATATGTAAAGTGAACTACGATCGGCTTAATCCCTCTTCGGAAGGTACGTAGGCAGCCTTTTTCAAGGTTCAGCTATTTTAATAAAAATTTATATTAATCACCCTAAGTACTTACTCGCATTTTGCACTCATCAACATTATGGGCAAATGATCAATAAGAACAACTTATCACATAAAATTACCACGCATGTCACGTCGTCAAAATAAATACCAATATTAAGCGACCTAAGTCGGGCCCAGTTCCGAAAAAGTCTTTAAAATGGATAAGACAAGCCGAACATCTCTTTGCACGTCCAATTCAACCAAGACTTCTACAAGATAAGCTGAGTATGTACTCGTCCCTAAAAGCGACTGATTTATCACGGGATAAGTAGAGCGAACTCGCTCCTAAAAATTTATTTACATGATAAGCCGGCAGCAGTTCCGCACCTCGACACGAACCATAGGGTAAGCCGAGCGCGTATTCGCTCCTAAGAGTTATTTTCAGGATAAGCCGAGTCGAACATGCCTCTAAAAAGTTATTTACAGGATAAGTCATCAACAGTTCTGCACCTCAACATGAACCACATGATAAGACGAGCACGTACTCGCCCCTAAGCATTATTAACAGGGTAAGCCGGGGGCAGACTCCCGCCTAAAGAAATATAGTTTACGGGACAAGCTGAGCACAGTCTCTCGCACCTAAGAAACAATTACGGGATAAGCCGCACCAAGATCCGCACCCAAAAAAACAAGTACAACCAAACAATGCAAAAGAAAGGATATCTAAGAAAGACCAATATATGGTGCAAAAAGCATCTTAAACACATAATCAAAAGTGAAACATAAATAAAATAAAAATCTAAGAGCTTTCAGGAGCTCGGTTTTCTAAAAGAGCGAACCCCTCATCACGAAGTCTCCCAACCTCGGCAGCAGAAATAACTCCCTCGTTTGAACCGTGCACGTCCCACACAGTGCAACCCATCGAGGAATCTCGTTTATGACTTCGACCACCTAGATGAGACATATAAAGATCTTCGTAAAAAATGTTGGTGTCGTCCAACGAATATAGCTCCTCTCTCAGGACCTTTCGTCAGCGACCAGTCGGTCAATTTTGCTGGAACCTCTAAACCACCATAACCCAGAAGACGGTATGATACCAAAACGAAAAAAACCTTGTTCAACTCCATAAGTTTCGCCTGAGATCACACGTCCTCTTCTCTAGCCTTACTGGTCTTTGATAGACGAGCCTCAGCCGTACCAAAAATCTCGGCCTTTGATCGCGGACCTCATCGGCACAGAACGCTCGCAGATTGTCACACTCAGATTTATGCACGGTTTGAGCAGCAAGCAATGCATCATTAGCTTCCACAGCAGAATCAAGAGCCGCAGAAGCACTGGCCAAACAACCTTCTCGCTCCCGCGATAAGTCATCAACCTGAAGCTCAAGGCTCTCAACCTTTTTTCTCTCTAGTCGAAAGGCTTCACCACCTTCCCCAAGCTCACAAATCTTCTCTTGCGTCTTGAGAAGCTTCATCCCTATCTTCTTATTCTCGAACCTGAGAATCTTAATTTCATGCTCATAAGCATCCACCAGGCGATTCTCGTCCGCAAGAGTCTGCACAAAACAAGGCAGAAAATGAAAACAAAAACTCAGAAAAGGGGAAACACAACAAAAAGGACTCAAAACAAATACTAAGGAAAAAGAAGAAAGGGGGGGGGGGGAGGGAGAGAGAAAATTTCACTCGGAAATGACCGCAGACGACTTTTCGATGAAGGTCCAGTCTGAAGAAGGTGAAAATCGGGGGACGTTCTTTGGTCAGACTCGCCCTTACCGACCGAGGAAGCCGAGCACATGCACCAAAATCATTGATAATCGCACCGGTCCGAGAATACTAGAATGAAAGGAGAATTCAATTGCTTCAGTCCTGCTGCACCCACGATTCTCTTGATCAGCGGAATTTCGGACTGATGGCTCGACCAAAATCACGACATCCATTTCCTTCGACTCGGAATCAGGAGCCGAGCTCTCCTTACCGGGTCTCCTCTTCTTCTTTTTGACACCAAGTCATCATTACAATCCTCATCATCCTGAGCGATAATCGGAATATCCCCAAGCGATTTCTTCCTTTTCTCTCTCTACACCTCCGTTGAAGAATTAGCGACTGCCTGAGCAATGATACCTACTTCAGGAATCTGGCTCAAGCTATTTTCTCGCCCTCGGGTATCACCAACTGAGGGGTCTGCGCCAATCGTGCGACCATCAACGCCCTTGGAAGGAGGAACGACACCAGCATCAAATCGACCAATAACCTTGGTCTCTGAAGCAGAACGAGCAGAAGGTCTCAAGGAGGACTTCTCTTTTCTCTCCAATAGCCCACTCGGCTTAAGCTCCCCAAGCAGTCGCCCCGGCATCTATTTGAGAAAAAGTTTTCCGAATTCTCCCAACATGGACATTAGGCCACTTCAAAGGGCCAAGCGAAATCAACTTCTTCAAATCCACTAGAAAACCTTTTGGATAACAAGCAATAAACGTACGGCGATCTAAAAGAATAGGGGAGGAAAGAAGGGAGCATAAGACAGTCAAACCAAAGAAAATTCAAAGAGGGAGGAAAGAGAAAGCAATGATCATACTATGATCATGATTCCACAACGACTGATCCGGCCTATTTTCATCAGGAACCAACGCGTCATTATCTTTGCAAAAAAGTACCGATTCTGCCAATCAGTTATTTTACTCACCGCCCCAGTAACAAGCTTAAGTCTATAATGATATTTGGTTGTAACGTAACGCATTCCTAAGATCGCCCTGTTAGTCGAGATTCTCATCGCTTCTTCGAAAAAACGAAGAGTCATATCAATCCTCCCCTCAGCAACAAGCAATAGGGCGCCTACCATATTACGAACCGCAGCTGGGAAAAGCTGAAAAGAGAAATCTGCGTTGCTCGCAATAACCAACCAAAAGCTTAGGATGAGGAAACCAGAGGTGGCAACTAACAAACCAACAATCAAGACAAACCCAACTGTCGGGAACCGACCACGGTCTGTCGTCCACAGTCGGAAGTCGGAGTAGAAGACCAGGACGACGAGCATGAACCTTCTTTATATTATCTAAAGTCTCCTGCTTGCACATAGATTTATGAACCTCGCGAGTCACCACGGTTTTATTTGCTTCCTCTGTTTCACAAACTACATTCAGGCCCGGGCCATCAATCTGATATTTTGGAACGTCAAAACAAAGGCAGCGACTCTCGGAGACCAATTCCTATTCGCAAACCCGAGACTCAATCCCTTCATCAGCAGATTTCAAAATAGACGAATTCGTACTCGAAGAAGGGGACGAGCTAACGTCAACAATACTACTGGAAGAACAAATGATTAGACTCAGTACTCATTGCCAAGCCAAGGTCAGAAACAAGAAGATAAAAGCAAAGGGAAAAGAAAATACGGCACTCAAAAATGGGAAGAATAAAGCTTGGCCGAAAAACTCCTATACCATAATTTTTTTGGCAAACACTAAGGAAACATCATCATTGCTCCACACGACTCCCAAGATCCGACGGTTGCACAAATTGATGACATCACAGAAGATACACAAAAATATCATCCATACAACCATTGATGCTTTTTGTCTCCCTAAGTACATCACGGGAATCGCATGAGTCAGATAAAGTGACAAATTTCTATCTGACTTAATGCTCAAAAATTCACCGACTCCGACCCGAGCCGAAGATCTCCGAACTGGGGGGAGACTAATTGTTGGATATGGGTTTAGCACTCCATCCATAAGCCCACTGAAATCTGACACCTCATCAAAAACATTTCTACCCAAAAATCAAGCCCGCTAAGAAGTCAACAGCCCAACAAGAAGTCAGACCATTTTTACTATAAGTAAACCATCTACTGTTCATTTCACTCTATGATGTAAGTTGTGAAGGCTCCGAGCTACACTTATAAAGTGACGAGCCCAAGCAATATTTAGGGAGCACGTCTATCGACGGACTTCCACCTCGTAATCATGTTCATTGTTCGGCTCCGGCCTAGTCATCAATACAAAGAGTTTCCGACTTCAAACTTTTAATCTATTCTTATCTTGTTAGTCCGGACTCCTTCGATCGTAACACTCTCTTTCGGATTATATCGAAATTCCGTAACAACAAATTAATCCAATTCTTTTTTTATATTAAAAAAATTAAATGTTAAATTCCTTTCAAATAAAAAAAAAACACTTTGCTTTACAACTTGTTCATGAAAAAGAATGCTGAGATTTTCATTACAAAAACTACTCAGTTTATCAAACTATGTCGGGTTTGGTGATGGTGACTCAATGGAAGGTGGACTTGTGGAGAACCATAACTCCATGCTTCCATTGTAGTTGTTATCCCCGCTTTGCCTGATCGAGTCTAGTCTGTTCGGAACAGTTTTGTCTATGATTTTGATAATCTGAGCTGATGACTTCTGTTCTTCCCCACTCTTGCGACTGCTTCGTTCCCGCCAAAGATTATATATCGTGGATTGAAAACTGTATCCGACAAGTAGATTTTATTGAGACCAAATCTTGTTTTTTTTTTTTTTGTAATAAGACAAAATCTTGGTTCTTTCGTAAGATTGATGAGCCTATCCCAGACTCCCAGTCTATTGTTAACTTGTTCCCCAGCAAGCTTCGATCGTGGTCTATATAGTTGAAGTAAATGAACATGTGAAAAATAAGTGGTTTTAGGATTCTTCTGTATTTTCACAAAAAATGCAGTCTGATTTTTGAATTCCTTCCCAGTTTTTCATTTGATCACCAATTATCAATTGGATATAAATGATAGTTATGAAAATCTGAAACATGATATTTAAAGTTTAAAAAAAAATGTAGCAAGTCATCTAAAGCTAGTTGAGATGGAAATTAAGCTACAGAGAGTCTTTTTTTTTGTGGTCGATGACGGTAGCAGATTAATTAATAAGTTTTGTACACTTTTTATAAGCAATGAGATGCTTAACTTTCATCTAAGCATGCATGATAGATCTCTTAAAGTAAGGCTTAAAAAAGGAACAAAAAACGAAGACAGAACAGTCAATGTACTAATTAATACACTAAAACAGGAAGGAATTTTCGACAGCATAAGAGAAGCTTTAAAAATGATAGTTGAATTTGTTAACATTTGGACGTTATACTATATTTATATCGGTCCAAAACCATCGATTTGGATGGTCCCGTAGCTTTAGGTTTTGTTGACAAAAGATAAAATCTCAATATTTAGAATTCTTAAGAAATTAATAATAGATCTATTCAATGAATAAGCATCTATATCGTTCAAAGTTGTTGCACACAAAAAAAAAAAATCCATATCGTTCAAAGCTATAATGATGAGACACATGTTTTCAGATTTTTTTCATTTAAAGTTTTTTTTTTGTCTAAGTTTTTCTCATTTAAAAGTAGTAGTATCATTTCCTTTAAGTTTCTTTAGATTTTCTTTAACCTACCCTTGTTTTATGTAGAAGCAACCAGTTTTGTTTTACAATTAAGAACTTCAAATATTTCCATAAATGTTATACTATATGACAAATGCTAAATTAGTTAAACATGTTTGCCATAAACGATTTATGTCCTACCAACTCTAGGTTTGAAAAATCAGATGTAACGGTTAAAAACATTTTTTAATTCCAAATCAGAATCAGGCCTATAGACACTACAAGAAAACAGGGCATTTACCGACGGAATTACCGACGGAATAAAATCCGTCTGAAATTATCGACGATAAACCGACGGAATTTCGACGGGACGTTTTCCGACGGAATTTCGTCGGAAATTTCCGACGGTTTCTCATTCCGTCGTAAATTCCTGACGATTAACCGACGGTTTAACTAGCCGTCGGTTTTCCGTCCTATTTCGGTCGGTTTAGCGTCAGTTTATTATAGCCGTTAATGTGACCGTTTATTTGACCGTTGGAGCGCCAAAAAACAGACCGATTTCCGGCGGATTTCCGTCGGAAATTCTTTTATATATATCTCATGTCTCCTCTCATCCCCTCCACACATATCCATCCATAACTCTCTCTCTCCCTCTCTCTTTAACCGAGCAAAATGTCATCTTCTAACTATTACCGATCGTGGATGGACGGAGTTAGGGTTGATGAGGCGACGAGCCTAGTCCATGAGCAATATGCACTTGGTATTGCGGAATTCATGTCGTTAGCTTCCAATCAACCACATACATTGAAAACCGGTAAGTTAAAATGTCCATGTCTTAATTGCCGAAATTTAAGAACTGTTATGATTGGCGAAGTATGGTATCACTTGTATTCAGTTGGGTTTATGTCGGGTTATAAGATTTGGTATCTCCATGGAGAAACTGCGGATTATGCAAGTAGTAGTAGAGAACCTTACAGAAGTATTAGTACTTTGGAACCTCATGCTAGTTCTAGCGAACCTTATAGTGCCGATGTAGATTTTGGTGTAGGTACCGTCCAGATGGTTAATGATGCATATAGAGAAAATATTTTAGAAGTAGGTGAACATCAAATTCCTAGGGTAGATGAGGAACCTAATGTAGAAACTAGGAGATTTTTTGACATGTTAGATGCAGCAAAGCGGCCACTTTACGATGGTTGCAGAGAGGGTCATTCGCCATTATCATCTGCTACACGATTAATGGGCATAAAGACGGACTACAATCTGCCGGAAGAATGTGTGGATGCATTTTGCGACTTTTTGAAAGATATTCTTCCAGAAGATAACCTTGCGCCAGCTTCATACAACGTGGTCGAGAAACTTGTTAAAGGGCTTGGATTACCGTATGAGATGATAGATGTGTGCATCGACAACTGTATGATATATTGGAGAGAAGATGACTACCGTCTGGATTGCAAATTCTGTAAGAAGCCTCGCTATGAGGATACTGGGGGAAGAGCTAAGGTTCCGTTCAAGAGAATGTGGTATATGCCGTTAACCGATAGGTTGAGGCGCTTATACCAATCAGAGAGAACTGCGGGGGAAATGAGATGGCATGCTGAGCATAGAAGAGGAGCAGAGATTGGACATCCATCGGATGCGGAAGCGTGGCGACATTTTCAGAGTGTATATCCAGATTTTGCATACGATCCACGTAACGTGTACCTCGGATTATGCACAGATGGTTTCAACCCGTTTGGAAGGCATGGGAGACAATATTCGTTGTGGCCCGTGATTTTAACTCCTTATAACCTACCGCCAACTATGTGCATGCGTCGAGAGTTTCTTTTCCTCTCTGTACTCGTTCCCGGTCCAGAGCATCCCAGAAGATCACTTGATGTGTTCTTGCAGCCATTGATACATGAGTTGCAAATGTTATGGACGTCCGGTGTTGTAGCATACGATGTTTCATGCAAGGAAAATTTTATGATGAGGGCTGCATTGATGTGGACCATTAGCGATTTTCCGGCTTACGGTATGCTATCTGGATGGACAACACACGGGAGGTTAGCATGTCCGTATTGTCAGGAAAAGACAGATGCATTCCAGTTGAAGAATGGACGCAAGTCGTGTTGGTTTGATTGTCATAGAAGATTTCTACCGCATGATCATCCATATCGGAAAAACACAAAACTTTTTACGAAGAAGAGGAAAGTGTTTGATGATCCTATTCTCCAAGATGATGGCTCGCAAACTTTGGGGCTCTTAGAAACCTTTGGTGCACTAAGAACTGTTGAATGCGGTGGACAAGGGCATGAGAATATTTACGCAGCTGGTGTGGTCCACAATTGGCACAAGCAAAGCATCTTCTGGGATTTACCATATTGGAAGGACCAGTTACTAAGGCATAATCTTGATGTCATGCACATTGAGAAAAATTTCTTCGATAACATCATGAACACTGTTCTCAACGTGCAAGGGAAGACGAAAGATAATGTGAAGTCTAGGCTTGATTTACCTGAAATTTGTGATCGGCCGGAACTTCATCTTCAGAAGAACGGAAAACCGCCAATTCCAGCATATTGGCTAGACTCGAAGTCGAAGGAAGAGTTATTTAAGTGGATTATGCTACAAGTTAAATTCCCTGACGGGTATGCATCAAACTTTCGTAATTGTGTGGACACTGATGGAGGAAAGTTTATCGGAATGAAGAGTCATGATTGTCATGTGATGATGCAGCGACTCCTACCATTTGCATTTGCTCATCTCCTTCCTCGAGATGTCCACAAAGCAATTGCAGCTGTCGGATCTTTTTTCAGAGATATATCCACCAGGTCACTCACTAGTGAAGGGATCAGAAATCTGGAGCAAAATATTCCTAAAATCTTATGCAATCTAGAAAAGATATTTCCACCGTCTTTCTTCGATGTCATGGAACATTTGCCTATTCATCTACCAGGTGAAGCTAGACTTGGTGGTCCGGTACAATATCGGTGGATGTATCCTTTCGAGCGCTATATGTTCCACCTTAAAAAGAAGGTGAAGAATCCCGCTAAAGTGGAGGGCTCTATTGCCGCTCAATATAACAACGAAGAGACTGCGACATTTGCTAGCTACTACTTCCCTTCGCAAGTACGCACCAAGAGCAGGCGGCCAGCTAGGAACGATGATAGGGGAGAGAGGCAAATTTATAGGTCAGTTGTTCCTAACATTTTTCAACAGATTGGGCGGTTAAGTGGAAAAGCAGGCAAGCGGCAACTAACAACTCAAGAGCATACACATCTCCACAAGTACATTCTAACCAACTGCGAGGAAGTATCTGAATATGAGAGGTATATATATATATGTGTTAGATTTATATTTTTATGTGCACTTGGTTTATTTATTTCTAATATACTAAATTTTCGTAGGTTATATATGGAAGCTCTCCAGTTTCATCATCCAGAACTGGACGAAGCCCAACGCGAGGCCCGTAAACAAAAAGACTTTAGTCATTGGTTAACCTTCTATGTAAGATTTTGTATCTCAGATCTTCTAAAACATAGGCGAAATAGAGTATTTTATAACTTTTATTTGATGCTCCTCTTAGGTCGGTGAGGAACAAAAAGCCGGACGTACCCCGGATGATTGGTTAGCTGACATAATAGAGGGCATCCACTACACAGCAAAGTCTTATCCGAGATATTGCACTAGGGGGTACGCTTTTAAGGTGCATGTAGAAGGGTCAACTAGAATTACCGCGGATCACGGAGTTTCATCCGCATCTGGCGAAGTTGTCTACTACGGTATTCTCAAAGAAATACTAGAAGTAAAGTACATAGGGAAGCTTGGAATGCGATGTGTAGTTTTTCTATGCGATTGGTTTAACCCGGTCCTAGGGCAAGGTGTCGTGATAGATGAGTTCGGTGTGACGTCAATTAATTCGAGCAAAAAACTAAGAAACTACGATCCGTTCATTATTGCTTCGCAGGCAGATCAGGTTTGTAATTGTACATAATTATGTATAATATTTACAATTTAAGTAATCATTTTAACGTTGAATTATATTTATGCAGGTGTGTTACATTCCATACCCTCGTTTAACTTATAAAAGTGATCCATGGATCACGGTTACAAAAATAAATCCTCGAGGGAGGGTGTCCGGAGTCGAAGAACGCGAAGTAGAGCCTTTACAAACAAGTGTAAATGATTTCATAGCTCCTGTAGAAGAATCGCTTGAAGTAAATTTAGTTGTCGACTTTAGCCAATTCGGGGACATTGTTCTACATTCAGAATCCGAAGAGGAGAGAGGCGAATTTGATGACACCGACTCAATTTCTACCAACTACGATTCAAATAGTGACGAAGAATAAAAATGTATTACACTTGAGACATTCGTAAAACTTCTAAAATATAATAAAATAAATCCAATTAAATTTTCTAAATGTTTTACATTTAAAAAGGTACGACGGCGAAATATTTTGTAAAATAAGTTGTAAAATTTTACGACGAAAAACCAACGATAATGTACGGCGCGAATTCCACAGGACCGCTAGACGGGTTTTCCAGACGAAAATGAGGCGGCTGAAGCTACGTTGGGAAAGAGGAGAAGGAAGGCCTGCTTGGATTCCTGCGAGGTCTTGGAACCTCGTGGTGCGTCAATGGCGGGAGACGGACGTGGGAGATTGGTTCACCAACCAATTCCCGAACTATAATAGATTTTAGTTAATGTTATTTTTATTTTAATGCAATGTTTTTTTTTTGTTTTTTAAAAATGCAATGTTTTATTTTAATTATGAATCAATGTTAATTTTTTTTTAATGAACAATAGAACTAGTTAGTTATATCTACTATTTATATGTAACAATAACAATTATTACGAAATGGCTCAATTGGTTTAAGGCAGGAGGACAAGTGCTTGAGGTGGGGGGTTCGAGTTGAGGTATCAACGTTTTATTTTTAAAACCGTAAGTTTAAAAATTCTATAGACACTATTCCTATGTATCATTATCCAACAAATACTAAATGGCTCAGCTGGTACAATTGGTGGAAATATATGCTAGAGGTGGTTGGTTCGATTCCAACCTTGCACCAATTTGTTTTTTTATTTCCGACGGAAAACCGTCTGTTTTCGAAAATCCGTCGGTTTCCCGTCTGTTTATATGGCGCCTTTTTTTGGCGAAAATTTGGGAGTAACCGCCAAATTTTGGCGAAATTTTCTATTGGACCGCCAAAATTTCCGACGGAAAAACGACGGTAAATGATTTCCGACGGTTTTCCGTCAGAAACCTTTATAATTGTGTCGCGATTCATCTTCTTCCCCATTTCTCTGTAACATCTCTCTCTCTCTCAAATCGTCTTCTCCCATCTTCTCTCTACATTTCCGCCGCATTCTCGCCTCAAAACCCCAATTCCGGCCGTCAATGGAGAACATGAATGTGTAAGTTCACTTTTAACCGATTGAATTCTTTTAAATTTCTTGTTTTAGGTTGTTGGATGCTAGAACTTGGTTGCATGTGTACATTGATAGGTAGTTTCTAATGGGAATGTTAGATTGAACAATTTGATAGGATTTTGGATTGTTTACATATGTTTTCTGTGAATTTTTTTTATTTTTCAACCGTTTTTTTTTCAACCGAGTTTAAAACGTTTTTAAAACGATTTCAAACGTTTTAATATCGTTTTAGATCGTTTTTAAACATATCTAAACTCTAGAATTATTTCTAAGAACATTAATTATTTTTAGAATTTTTTTGGAAAATAACCTTGTTTTTTAAAACGTTTTGATTTAATTAAAACAATTTTATGAAAACGTTTTTAAAATTTTAATATTTTAAAATATTTTTATAAAATTTTCGAAATTTTGTACAATTTTTTCAATTTTTAAAACAATTTGACATATTTATGAAAAACATTTTACTTTTTTTATTTATAAATTTTGCAAAGTTTATCCCAATTTTGTATAATTTAGATATCGAATTGTCAATCTAAATTCTCGATTGGATTATAATTTTATAGGGACACTTTTATGACTTTTGAGGAGTTGTACAACACTCCGGCGAATGCTGTACCGGAGAATTCGTTACCAGAGGAGCCACCGCAGCGGCAAGCACCGAGACCCCGACGGTCTAGGTCGACTCAAGTGCGGCCTCCACCTGCTCCATTGTCTCAAACAGAGCCGGGAACGTCTCAGATTCGGCCGGAGGTTCCTAGTGGGAGTCACTCTGTGTCTCAGGCCACACAGTTTGTCCCCCCGAGTATTGCCGCAGAGATATCGGCAATACTCGATCTACCGGGACGAGAGCATCTCAAACGGCTCGATCCATTATACGAGACCAATCCGGGAACTTTGTGGTAATAAATCTTTTTAATGTTAAATTTTCATGTTATATTTGCTTATTATACAAATATTAAACTTTTGATTTTTTTTGGTTTTATCAGGTTTACGTTGACCGAATCCAAGATCGCGAGGAGCATCTTGGGAATGATGTACAGCATGCTCCACGCCGGGTACCCGACGTACAGAGAAATGCCTTTAGCCTCTAGGCATAACTGGTTCCGCCAATTCGCGGTAAATAATGTTAACTTTGTTATATATATATATATATATATATTTTTAATTCTAACTAATATTTAATTTTCATTTTTTTATAGCAAGAGTATACTTGGGATAGCAAGTATACAGAATTGGTGGAACAGGAGTTCCATGCGAAAGCAGCTTCGCATTACTCGAACGTCCTCAACATATGGAAGCAGAAGTGGTGCAACGCAGAAGTTCCCAAGGGTATTGACGAAGAAGGCGATACTTGGAAGGGGTTCGTCCGTCATTGGAGTAAGCCTGCGACCGCAGCAACCTCTTCGACAAACTCGCAGAACCGTAGAAGTCATAGGAACGGTGTCGGGATGGCAACTCATAATGCCGGAGCACGGAGCACTGCATCGAGGAAATTAATCTTGGTAAGTTTCTTTTTATTTTAATTTTCATTATGTTTAGATTTTTCTTTTAAAGTCAAAATTTGTTTTTGCAGAAACAAAAGAAAGGAGGAAAAGATCCGACTCATATTGAGCTCATCGAGGATGGTCACAAAAATAAGGAGACGGGCGAAATCCAAGATCCGATTGCTCGGAGGATTGTTGAGTCGACGAAGAGGCGTTTGGAAGAGGTGGTTACCCAATCTGAAGGAATCGGTTCGACGAAAGAGATACCGGACGAGCAAGTCAACGAAGTTTTCCTTGAGGTAAAATTCCAATTTAAATAAAATATGAATTAAGTTTAACAGTTATTTAATCTCTAACATAAATTCATAACTTAAATATTTACAGGAAACAGAGAAGAGAAGAGGCCGGATTTTCGGTTTGGGAAACTTGGCGGACAAAGCTACGACACCGCATTCACGTTTTCGTCCAGAGCCCGACGTGGATTTCGTCGAACTCATCAAGGAAAAGGATGCGGAGATCGAAGCGTTGAAGGCCAAGCAGGCGCAGATGGAAGTCCGGATGACAGAGAAAGAGGCAGAAACCTCGAGGAAGATGGAAGAGATGAGTACTCGGTTTGAGTACTTTATGCAGCACGGCCATCTTCCAGACGCCGCACCGACGAACCAGGGGGGAAAGGGGGGAAAGAAAAAGGGGACGGGAAAGAAAAAATAAACGGGAATGTAATTTAAAAACAGTTTTTTTTTAAATAAATTTTAATAAATTTCTTTTTTTTTGGTTAAATATTCTCTAAATAATAAGAATATTTTAATATAAAAACTGTTCGGAATATTTTTTTTAAAATAAATTATAACGTATCCGTCGGAAACCCGTCGGTTGTGGACCGTCGGAAACCCGTCGGTTGTGGACCGCCGGAAACCCGTCGGTTGTGGACCGTCGGAAACCCGTCGGTTGTGGACCGTCGGAAACCCGTCGGTTGTGGACCGTCGGAAACCCGTCGGTTGTGGACCGTCGGAAACCCGTCGGTTGTGAACCGTCGGGAACCCGTCGGTTGTGAACCGTCGGGAACCCGTCGGTTGTGAACCGTCGGGAAGCCGTCGGTTATGTTCTCTCGGAATACCGTCGGTTATTTTCCCTCGGAATACCGTCGGTTATATTTCGTCGTTTAACCGTCGGTCTATTTTGTCGGTTTATGATCGGTAATCCGTCGGTTTATTATCCGTCTGTTTTCCCTCGGTTTATTATTCCATCGGTAATCCATCGATTTTTACAGACGAAAAACCGACGGGTATTTATTTCCGACGAAATAGAATTGACGGATTTTTTTGGTGGGAAATCCGTCGGAAATGGTCTTTTCCGAGGGAAACCCGTCGGAAATGTCCCTCGGAATTGGCCTGTTTTCTTGTAGTGAGATGTTTCTATAGAAAATTGCCGCCATACATGATATCTAGCATGATATTATAACCAAATCAATTAACAATTAAAGTTGAAGGATCACTTTGTAGTTACTCGACTTAATTATTATGAAAGATACAACGATTTTTCAACGTTACGTACGGAGGTTTCTAAATTACATGGAAATCAAACAACTCACTTTCAAATACCGTAGAGAAATTAATGGCGACGCGCGCCGTTTGCTTGATGCTTTGATTCTTAAACCACAAAGAATCCTTCTTCTCTTTATCCAAAACCTTAAGATGCTTATATATACGCACGTGTACACTTATAGATTCATCAATATCTTTCATCGGCAAATACATTCTTAAACTTTAAATCGGCAAATATTAGTAAAAAGAAACAAGCACATTTCGCTTCGTTGGAACACAAATGGCATCGTCTCTAAGCTTTGTTCACGTCGTTACAATCCTTATAACAGTAATTACGTCCCATTTTCCTCAGTGTGACGCAAGAACAAGTCTTAACGTTCTGAGTTTCGGGGCAAAACCAAACGGCGTCGTAGATGCCACAAAAGCCTTTTCGGATGCATGGGACTCAGCGTGTCGAGTGGAAGACTCGGCCATGATTTACGTGCCGAAAGGAAGGTATTTGATTGGTCGGGAGCTTCGGTTTGAAGGAGAAAGTTGCCGAAGCCGTGAGATAACCCTAAGGATTGATGGAACTTTGATTGGTCCTCAAGATTATAGGTTGCTTGGGAAAGAAGAAAATTGGTTCAGTTTTATCGGTGTTCACAATGTTACTGTTCTTGGAGGTTCTTTTGATGCTAAAGGATCTACCTTGTGGAGCTGCAAAGCCAATGGTCAAAACTGCCCTGAAGGTGCAACGGTATGTGTGTTATTGTTGAAATCATTATTTCGGGTCGATGATTTTAATTTTAAGGTTGCGATAGTCTTAAAATGCAAATTTAATTATGCATATGCATTTGTATTCCTTGTTATGTTTTGTTTTTTTTTCCTAAATAAAAGAGAACTTCATATATAAATAATATATATACACTTTTTGGTAAGCTTATTAGGTAATTTTTTTGTTTTTCTTTCCTCAAAATGTAAACGCAACACGAAACATAATGCAAATTAGAGTTTCCTCGTTTTTCTATTTTCTTCTATTTTATTTGAAATTTTATTAGCAACAATTTTCTGGTTCGAATATCAAATGAGACTTTAAAAATAATATTCCATGTCTTATACCAAAAGTTTTAAAATATTATATATTTTAAAAATTAACAAATTGTTTAAAAATTAAAATTTAATGTCTAAAACGTAATCCTAAACTCTAAAAAATAAATATAAAAATTATACATTTCATTAATTCTGAAAATTGGTCTTTAATAATTTAAATTTGTTTTTTTTGTTTCTTAATTTTGCCATTATCTTTATATTAATTTAGAAGCGGTTTTGAGTTCTCAAATTGGTTGATTACTTGGTTACACTTAAAATTAGGTTTTTATTGTTTTAACCTTATTTGGTTTTTTAAATTAATTTACTATATTAATTTAAATAATTATTTTTATTAGAAATATATATTAATAATTGCAGTAATAAAAAATTAAAATATCAAATAATTTTTATAAGATAATTGCTATTTGATATTAATATATTACTAGATGTGTTTATTATGGATAAATAGTTTTATATTATAAATTTTATAATTATCATTAATATATATATATATATTAAATATAAAATAAATTATTTTTTAATATAAAACTAAAATAAAATATTTTAAAATTAATATTAAAAACATGATACAGATGAATTATTAGTATACTATGGTTTTTATTTAGAAAAGAAAACTCTATTATAATACCGAACACATAAGAAAACGCAAACACAAATAAACAATCAAGATCTAAGATGAAATAAGGTTACTATATTAAATGCAGACACTGAGATTCATGGACTCATTCAACGTGAGGATCAAAGGAGTATTATCATTGAACAGCCAATTGTTCCACATAGCAATCAACCGTTGCAAAAACATAAAGATCGAAGATATCCGAATCATAGCACCAGATGATAGTCCCAACACGGATGGCATTCACATTCAGCTATCGTCTGACATCCAGGTCCATAATGCTTCCATCAAAACCGGAGACGATTGTATCTCGATCGGACCCGGTACAAAGAACTTGATGGTAGAGGGAATCACTTGTGGTCCTGGACATGGAATCAGGTATATATACAACGTCACTAACGTGATATATTACAAATCTTATTGCACCCGTTTTGGTCTCATATACATTATGTCCAGCATTGGGAGCTTAGCCAAGGACCTAGAGGAGCAAGGCGTGGAAAATGTGACCGTGAAAAAGGCAGTGTTTGTACGGACGGACAATGGGCTAAGGATAAAGTCGTGGCCACGTCATAGCAAGGGATTCGTGGAGAGGGTTCGGTTCTTAGGGGCACGTATGGTCAACGTCTCATATCCTATCCTCATTGACCAAAACTATTGCCCTGGCGATTCTTATTGCCCAACTCAGGTCCTTTCTCCTTTACTGATTTTTTTATAGGGCTTAATGCATAGCCAAAAATTGTAAAAACGAAAGAAAGATAACTGTTTTGTAAATAAGTCGCGTATTTTATATATTTTTTAAAATAGTCTGTTATCAATAAAATAACATGACTTTTTATATAAAAAAAGCGTGAAAGGTATGATATTAAAAACACACACACATTCCATAAATGACCATTATATATTTTTTTTAAATGTTTGATATCGATTTTGCAAATAAACATTGAAATTTGGTGTCTTTTTTGCCGACCAAAATATTATTTCATTATATCAAAAATATAATATTTAAATCATACATAACTATATAACGTAAATTATTATACACAGTTATGTGGACTATATGCTTTAAACAATATAAAAATAAATAAAAATTTGGTTATTTAGTGCTATATTGCTATTATTATATTTATTTAGGTTATCTGGATCCTAACTAGATAATAAATTTAATATTCGTGTATGAATTTTTTCTAAGAAATAATTAACTAATGTGAAAAATATATTTTTCAGGAGTCGGGAATCAAAATAAACGATGTCATATACAGTGGAATCATGGGAACATCGGCCACAAAAGTTGCTATAAAAATGGATTGCAGTGAGCGATTCCCATGCACACAGATTCGAATGCAGGCAATAAATTTAACTTATTACGGTGAAGAAGCAAAGACATCTTGCACCAATGTTTCTGGTAAGCAGCTTGGCTTGGTTATACCCAACGGATGTCTCTGATCGGACTCCATTCGTTTGTCCTAACGAGGACTTTGTAACCATTCGTACATAAAGTACATAATTTAATTTATCAACAAACATTATGTGTTTACATATTTTGTAACCATTGTAAATAATTCTTTGAATACAGTGTGTGGTATAAAGTACTGACATGTAAATAAATAAAATAATAAACAAAATTTCTTTTACACACATCTTTTTTTTTCACCAAATAAATAAAAAGTAGTTCAACACTTTTACGCAAAGGAAGCATTATTACAATACATATATTCTAAACTTAGCAGTATCATTTATGAGCATAGAAGAGTAATATAATTTTTTATTAATATAAAATCATTAATCTGGTCTGTTTGTGAAGGAAGAATGAGTGAACCATATTTTGAAAAAAAAAATTCTGCCAATAGATAGACATAACTCCAAATACATTAATGTGACATCTTGATTAATAATCGAGATATACCAAACACATAAAAATATATCAATCTGAGTTTTTTCAAATATATGACTTTCAATATTTTTTTTAGTACACCGTAGTATACAATTATAACAAAATGGTCGGGTATTGTTGATTATTTGTCGGTTATTTCCGACAGAATGTCTATTTGTTGAAAAATTAACGACGAATAACTGATATCCGATGGAAGCTTTTCCGACTTGGAATTTTTCTGATGAAAAATCTATCGATTAATACCTTGTTTTGTAGTGTAGGCATTCAAAACACTACAAAAATGCATATAGCTAGCATCTGTTACAATAATAACAACACTATTTACAATTACTAGATTTAAGCGCGCAGATTTTCAATCTAAAATATTTAATAATAATATGAAACCGAAACTTTAGTTATTAATGAATTATTGGATACAAATACAATGATACTGTCACGTTAAAAGAAAATTTGCCAGATGTCACGTTATTTAAAAGAAAATTTGTAAATTGCCAGATGTCACGTTAAATATAAAATTTAGTTGAAAACTTTACAAAATAAAATTAAAAAGTATTAGAGTATCCTATAAAAGATTAATTACATCCACTATATATTTTTTTATCTTTTTAGTAGGAGACTTGTATCTTTTGATGTTTGCTTCCAATTTGCTCACATAAAGCAAGATGTGATTGGACGGTGGAAATACTATGTATCTTTATATCTTTCTGTTTTTTTATCCATGGATGAACAGTAAAAATAGTTTTTTTAATAGGTTAGCTTCTCTTGTAATACTCAAATATGTGGACCAAATTAATTAGTGGTTCTTAGCCACACAATTAATATCACATACTAAATGCTTACGATGGATAGCAGGTGGTCAAGCATCCACATTATTAAGAATATGTGTACAAAGAACACATGAATAAGAGTTTAATGTCACATATGATCGTGGTAGTGTCCTTGAATAGTCGCTAATGTCCACCTGAGCTCTGGTAAACAATTTTTAAAGAGATCTAGTGGACAATATCAACTATTCGTGGAAAGCACACATGCTAGACGCTAACCCATGGACAGAGGGTAGCCCAGAGTTCAAAAGATCGTGAGATGATACCTAGTAAACATAGTTTTCAGAGCTCATCTGGACAATATCGACTATTCATAGACACTACCATGATCATATCACATGTTAGTTGCTTCTAATAAACAGAAGGTGGCAAGAGCTCACATCATCGTGAATCCGTGGCTACATATTACGACGAGCCCCACTATCCACCCAAAAGCAACATTTTCACGTGACCACATGTTATCCATTCGGAGCGCTTAGCATGTGATATGAACGTGACAATGTCCACGAATAGCCGACACTGTGGACAAATAGTCTAGACTGTCAACTAGAAACTTCTGTATTAAGTCCGATTTTTTTTTTTGGATTCCGGTACATCAACCGATTATATCTTCATTCTGGCGGTTTCTATGGCTGAAAACCTCACCTCAGTCGTCCTACCCACCGTCAAAAAACTAAAGGGTGAAATAATATATAAAGTAAGAAAAAGAATGTGTAAGAAATAAAGAAAAAAAGTAAAAAGGAAAAAGGGGAATTTTCGTCTAACCACCACATAATAATTTGGTAAAAGATATCAAATTGCTATCAAACATAAAAAATACTAATCTACACCAAAATAGTAAAAGATACACTCAGTGCAATTAACACATACTATAGGGTGAATTGCACTCAATGTATCTTTTACTCTTTTTGTGCACTTTCTCTTTTTTATGTTTCATAACATTCTTGTATCTTTTCCTAACTTATTATGTGGTGGTTGGACCAATTTACCCCTCATGGACACGTAAAAGATCAAAATGTCCAAGTCGTGAATTTATTTTTCTTACCTAGTATGGTGTTATATGATCAAATAATTTAATACTCCCTCTGTTTCATACTAAGTGTTGTTTTAGAGTTTAATTTTTGTTTCACTATAAGTGTCGTTTTACATTTTCAATGCAATTTTAACTAATTTTTCCAATTTTATCCTTACTCTTTTAGTTTAATAATAAGTGTGAACACATTATGTATGTAATTAACGAAGGGTAAAACAGAAAATTTAATTATTTTCTTAATATGTGTGAAAAAACCTTAAACAACACTTAATATGAAACAAAAGGATCAAAAAAATATTCATTTTACTCTGTAAATAAAAATTAATGATTATTTTAATTTTGCACAAAGTTTTTTATGAGTGTTAGTTTTTTTAGTCGACGCAACAGCCTCATCCTCCCATGGCTGGAGGAATATACTAGCATGCAGAATTCTGCTCACGGGAAACATTGGGAACACTATTAGTAGAGAGAAGATGAGAGTGATATGAGAGTTGCTGATCTACTCACCAGAGGAACCTCCGGCTGGAACATTCAAAGATTGATGCGCTTCTCCCTGAATTCTCTAATGATATCCTTAGTTTAGGGTATCTCCAGCCCACCTTCAAATCCTTAAATTTTAAGGTTTTTGGCATTCTAACCCACCTTCAAATATTCAAATTTTGAGGTTTTGAATAATAAAACCTCAAAACTTTTTTTTATTATTCTTTTAGTCTTTCTAATTATGTCTTCCTCAAATAAATGTTCTAAATCTAAACCTTAAGTCTACAAAAAATAAAATAAAATAAGATAAATATTATATACATTAAACTAAGTTTACAAAATAGAAAATTACATTAAATAAAACTCATACAAAATAAAAATACATTAAACAAATTTGACACAAATTAATGCAAATTACATAAACACATAAATATTACATATCTTACAAGTGATACCAAAATACTAGTATTCATCCGGTAAACTGGATCCTGAACCTCCAAGATAATCAAAATATTGTGGATAAAAATTTGAATCAGATGAAGATTGTTGCTGCTCTTGAGTTCTTTTTGTATGATTCTCGCTTTCTAAATACACTCGACATAACAACTCATCTTTTTGGTGAATGAATGATGAGCCTCTATTTTTTCCATATTTTTGTCTAGAAAATAAAGAATTGTTTGTAGCGTGAGTTTTTTGTTAGGCGGAGTCTATTATTTATACACAAAAGAGATGGATAAGAATTCAAATACATGGACACAAATCTGTTTTACAGATTTATTTATCTATAATGTCGGAATGCGTTGATTGAACACATATGTGAACATAACGGAAATAATGCTTAAGTAATTTTATATGTTATATGCAATGTTATAAAATTTGTGTTTATGTATGTTTTATTATCATATATATAATTTATATTATCTTTTATTATGTAATATTATAATATTCTATGTTGTATAATATATTAAATGTATGTTTTATATGTAATTGTGAAGTTTATAATTATTAGTAACTTTTGTTAATATTAACTATAATGCAAATAAATAAAATTTTAAAGTTTTTTTGAAGTTTTATGGTTGGAACAATCCACTCTTAAATCCTCAAAACATATGCTCCCTTCAAAAATGAGTGTTGGGTTGGAGATGCCCTTACAGCCGAGCACAAATGATTGCGAAGATTCATTTTTCCGGTATCACGAGAAATCAGGAAATTACTCAACAAAAACAGGCTATCGTATTGCGGTTTCTCAACAAGAACATGAGATCACAGAAGATCATTCACCTGTTGATATATATTGGTAGAAGACAGTGTGGTCCGGATCATTCCCACCTAAGCTCAAGTTGTTCCTATGGAAGGCTTTACAGGGAACTCTACCCACGTGAGGCAATCTGAGTACTTGGGAAATTCTTGCTAATGCTAACTGCCCTGATGTGGAGACCTCGAAAAAACTACTCATTTCTTCTTTCAATGGGATATTGTAGCTCAATTATGGTAAAAATCACCCTTCTCGACAAGTTTCACCATTCCTCAGGAATCACCTTTACTAAATATGATAAAGAACTCGGATCAGATAATCAACCTCCCACCAATCAGAATCTTAACGGAGCTTACTCCATTGCTCTTATAGGCTCTGTGGACATCAAGAAACTCACTTATCTTCGACAAAAGATAAATCTCTGTAGAAGCTACCATCCTCAAAGCTACAAACACAGCCCGCGAATGGCAAATGGCTCAGTCAATGGTGAAGATCAAATCTCTAAATCCGGGATCAACTTGTTGGAATACTTTGAATTTCTCTTTAAAAAACCTTTTATTTTTATTAATCTCTATATTTCTTTTATCTTTCTCTTTGTTTTTGATTCTTGTGAATACATTAATCTTAAGCCTACAACTCTGTTTATAGAGTTAGGACTCTAACTATAATGGTAAATTGATAATTCCTATTATTACAATTTCCTTTTCATTATTTGTCCAATTTCCTTTTTCTTTGTTTGCCTTTCCCTTTTCTTGATGATTTTCTTTTTGTCCAATTCCTTTGTTGTTTGTTTTCCACTTTGTTGGCATTTCCCTTTTTCTTCTTTTCTCTTTTCTTGATTTTCCATTTTATTTGTTTTTCTATTTTTAACCACAAACGAATTTATTTCAACACTCTCTCTAGATTCGTTTGTTGTAATTTCCATTTGCTCCCTCTTGATTGAATCATCTTCTGTTTCATCGTTTGTTGCTTCTTCTTCTTCTATCTCCACTGATTTTTCTTTAGGTATCTCCGAACTGATAATGAACTTCTGATTATTTTCTTGAACCTCTATTAGATTCCTCCAAGCTTTATCCATGATTGTACATGTCTTCTTTTCAAATAAAACTTTATAACCTTTAGCCAATAATTGTGGCACACTTAGCAAATTTATGTCAAGCCCTAGAATTAGTAGAACATCTTTGATTGTAACATTTCCATTGGTTGTCTCCATGCTAATATCCCTTTTCCTACACTTGTAAGAATTACTCCACATCCAAATTTTATCTGAACTTTGTATGTCCTGTCTAATTTTGTGAAGAATTTCTCATCTCTGATCATATGACATGTTGTTCCACTGTCTATTAGCCATGCTCTTTCTTCATAAGTTTGACTGCATCATAAGCTGTTGCAGTGAAAGATAATTCTCCAAACCTTTTCTCTGTTTCTTGCGTTTGACATGAATGAGCTTCTGACTGAAATATATTTTTGCAATTCTTTGCATAATGCCCCGATTTTCCACACATAAAGCATTCTTCTTGAACTTGTTTGCTTTCATATGGCTTCTCTTCCTTGTTCTTGAAGTAACAAATATCTTCATTGTGATTATTCTTCTTGCAGATACCACACCATGGTGAATTTCCTTTTCTGAAATAACAATTTTCTTCATTGTGATTATCCTTTTTGGATGTATTGCACCACTTGTTTGTTCTCTGGCGTTGATATGATCTTTGGGCAAAATTTGTTTCTTTGGATCTCGCATACAATGCTCCTTCGATTGGTTCCTCATCTGGTAAATACTGTGCCTCATGAGAGATTAGTGATCCAACAAGATCTGTCACAGTTATCTTCCTTAAATCTTTTGTTTCTTGCAATAAAGTTGCTAACCCTGCATAACTCTTTGGAAAAGAGTATAATATCTTTCTGATAACTTGATGATTAGTCTTCTGTTATCCAAGTAAACTCATCTGGTTCACAATCTCCTGGATTTTATCTGTATACTCTTAAATCTTTTCTCCATGTTTCATCTTCAGATCTTCAAACTCTTTGTTCAGAGAAACTAGCCTCACAAGTTTTGCTTGATCATTCCCTTGATAGTTTTCTTGTAGCCTCTCCCAAATTTCTTTGGAAGTGGTAGCAGAAACTACATTTTTAAGAACCAGATCTGTCACAGCCATCTGCAATAATTGTAGAGCTTTCATATTTTGCATCTCTTGTTCTTTCCATTCTTCTAGTGAATCTGATTTTGAGTTTGGCTTTGGTGGAATTCCCTTATCCACAACTTCCCAAAGCTCTTGAATCTTCAGAGTAGTTTTTATTCTTGCAGCCCAAAGCTCATAGTTTTGCCCATCAAACACTGGAATCTTTAGGTTTTGCATGCTTGTCATGATTACGCCTTCTTCTGCTTCTGCCCGAACTTTGCACGGACTGATCTTTTCACGAGCACGGATTTTGCACGAACCTGATTATTTATGTTTTTCGCACGAAATTTGCACGAACTTGATTTTGCAGCGGAATTAGTTTTGCATAGACTTTGCACGAAACGATTTTCTTTAAAAAGTTGCACTCAAGACCTTGGCTCTGATACCATGTTGGAATACTTTGAATTTCTCTTTAAAAACTTTTTCTTTTTATTAATCTCTCTCTTTCTTTTATCTTTCTCTTTGTTTGTGATTCTTGTGAATACATTACAACTCTATTTATAGAGTTATGATTCTAACTATAATGGTAAATTGATAATTCCTATTATTACAGTTTCCCTTTCATTATTTATCCAATTTCCTTTTTCTTTGTTTGCTTTTTCCTTTTCTTGGTGATTTCTTTTTTGCCCAATTTAATTTGTTGCTTGTTTTCCACTTTGTTGGCTTTTCTCTTTTCCTTCTTTTCTCTTTTTATTTGTTTTTCCATTTTCAACCACAAAAGAATCTATTCCAACACAACTACACAACTCCACCATCCCGAAGCATCAGACGACGTCTATTTATGTCACTCTGATGCGGCTTGGAAGGAGTCCAAACGCACCAGTCTGAGATTTACTCTCCGCCTCTCAACCTTGCCGACCTCGGAATCCTACGAGCACGGTACAAAAACCCTTGATTTCGTCGCATCACCTCTGATAGCAGAGGCTTTCTCTGATGCCCTTACACGGGGTTTCTCCAAGGTCTATCTATTCTCAAATTCACAGGAGCTGATCAAAGCTCTGAATTCGAAGATCACACCGGTGGAGCTCTACGAAGTTGTTTCCGACATCGAATTTCTATCAAACTGCTTTCAATTTCTTAGTTTCTCTGCAATTTCCTAATCTCTGAATTCATCAGGTGGTCAATTAGCTAAGGCAGCCCTCCATGGGCTTTGAATGTATTGGGCCCTGACATGAACTTCTTTATTTAGTTTAATCAATTGTTGTTAAAAAAAAAGAAGGTTTTT
Source organism: Orychophragmus violaceus (assembly GCA_030180135.1). NCBI lineage: Eukaryota > Viridiplantae > Streptophyta > Magnoliopsida > Brassicales > Brassicaceae > Orychophragmus > Orychophragmus violaceus. The sequence continues at coordinate 63,974,300 of CM058232.1, read as the reverse complement.
TAGTTCAATTAATTTCTCTAATAATTTTCCGTCCGTTCACCTCGTGACATTTACTCCTTTTCATCTTCTATTTCCTCACATATTTCCTCACATATTGAACAAACGTCAAACAATCTTATAGGAATTACATCTTAACTTATACTTTAATCTCTTATTATAAATACTCATAGTATATTATCATTTTAAATATTAATTAGCATATAATCTTAATCTTAATGTTTTTAATATGTGTAAGTTTTTAATTTTTTCCCTTTTGAATATCCTTTTTGTTACAAATTTTCATTTTCTTGTAGAATGTGATAATATACAAAAGATTTCTCAATTTTAATTTTTTATATTTTAATCATATAAATAAATATTTTGAAATGATTTATGATTGTTTTATTTATAATATAAAATGAATTGTTTTATTTAATTTTAAATTTTAAAAATATATTTTCTAAATAGTGAATTTCTTCTTTTATCAAATTCGTATATAGTTTTAGAATCATTAATTGTTTTAAAAATATTTATTATTGACTCTTTTATATATATAAAACTTGTATTTTCCCTTTTGAATATCATATATATAAAACTTGTATTTTCCCTTTTGAATATCCTTTTTGTTACTAAATTTTCAGCTTCTTCTAGATGCAATAATATACAAAATATTTCTCAGTTTTTAATAATTTTTATATTTTAATCATATCAAAAAATATTTTGAACTGGTTTATGATTGTTTTATTTTATAAGATAAAATGAATTTGTTAATATAATTTTAAAATTTAAATATGTATTTTTCTATATAGTGAATTTCTTCTTTTATCCAAGTTTTTTATTATTATATAATCTTAGATTGATTCTTTAAAAAAAATATTTATTATTTACTCTTTTATATTTATCAAACTTATATATATATGTGCATTATATATATTTTTAGTTTGCTTTTGTACCATTTAATATACTAGTGAACTCCAACCTCTGCGCACGCGCGGAGGATTGGTTGTAATAATTATTAGTTGAGTTGTTTTTGAGGTTACTTAGTCGTAAAGGTAAACTGCATTAGTCATGGAATGATGACCGGATTATATTTATTTTAGTTTGAGGTTGGACTGTTTTAAGATATGGTCGGAGGTGTTCTTGTGTGATCTCATTTCTCAAACGAATATATTGAATTCGATGTTAGTGTTACATCATTTTGTAGTAGTGCTATTTAACGACCTATATAATAACATGTTATTTTGTAATTGTTTTTCTCTGGGAACTGAAAAACAAACGTTGAATTGCCTTAAGAACGGAAATATTTTTTCTATAAATATTTTTCAGTTTCGTATTTACAGATTAGTATTTTTCTGGTATGCATAATCTTGGATTTAATATTTTTTATTTGGGTTTGCCTTAAATTATTTTATGCAAATTTGTTTATGTTCCAAAATCTGTATTTACTGTTTTTGTTTAGTTCTCATCTCAAATTCACTTCAAGATATACATATAAAGAACTCATGAAAAAATATACATACTACACAACTCAAGATGTCCTTCTCCTGTTAGAGACCAAGCTAAGAAGAACTCAATGAAGCAATTAGCATTAAATATGGAACTCAGAAATCCTGCAGGACAAATATTAACAGCTGACTAAAGAATAATAGATTCAATTGGTAACTTCTTACCGCTGCGGTAAGAAGTTTACCGTTTTCACGATCACCAATCACGAAAGCGGTAGTAAAACTGTTATTAAATTTTTCTCTCAGTTTTTCATATTGTTTCTCCAACCGCTTGTTTTAAACTCTTTGCACTATATTTTAACTGCTTTCGCTTACTACTAATATTACGTTCCGCTTTTGTTCACCAATCGGACCCAATATACTTTAATTTGTTCAACGCTCCAATAGCTTAAAAAATTAAGGGCCATAATACATATCATATACCATTGATATCATAATAACAAGAGCCTAGATCTAAACCGGAAATTCGAATCACAGGAAGTTGCAGGGAGCTTAATCATTGCTTAAACTTCAACTTGAAGATGTTATCATGTTTATACAAACACATTCCTATATCGTCATATATATAGAAACGTGTGTACCTGTTTAGGTATATACATAGCGAAAGTGATTTCATTAAATTTTGTTGTTGTGAGGTCATATGTAAGTCAATAAAGCAGAAGACTAAAGACTTTAACTACGTCGTGAAAATGGTCTTTGGAGGAAACAAACATTAACTTAACATATCCTTTTCATATAATCTTTAATTTCGTCGTAAATTCTTCCCACATGAAACCCGAGATCATGCACCATCGTCACAATCTAACACGAAACCGAGAAAATTAATCAAATAAATACGCTTGGTAACAGATCGATGAAAAAAGAGACAACATACCAAGATAAGTTGAATTCAAAAGGTTCGTAGAAGAGAAAACAAATCGCGGCTCCAAACAACTGAATTTTATCTATTTTCCCAGACCCATAAGATATGATGGAGGCCCTTAGATTTCTTTAAGCGAGCAGAGAAGAAAAGGAAACGATTTAATAAGAGAAAGGGTTTTTGATCTTAATAAATCTGATGAAACTGATTCTCATACGGCTAAAGAAATAGGGGCAGAGGAATCATTTGCTTTCTTATGAGGAAGGATGATAATTGCACGACAAAGAAATAGATAACGCTTCAAACATTTTCTAACTGATGATATGGTGTCATTTTCGAGAGTTTTAGGTCACCATGTACACAAAAAAGAATTGCTGACGTGGCAGCATGAGAAGGAGAGAAATTTCTCTCCCATTATTTATACTAGGTGATCGATCCGCACGTATGTGCGGACATTATTCTATTTGTTAGTTAATTTATGTGTATATTTCGGTTAGTGACAAGACAATACATGATTTTAGTTTTTTTTCTGGTCGATATGATATAAGTTTTGATTCATCATTTTACAGGAACATCGCAATTGTTACATTCAGATGCATAAAATAATAATTATATACACGTACGAAAACACATTATTATAGCATTGTATGTATGGTAAATTAACTGTTGTAGATAAACATCCGTTATTTTTGAACATACTATTGGTTTCATATTTGTATATTAAGAATTTTCCGAGGTCATTTAAGGCACCTCTTCTTCCACCTATGAATGTGCTCTGCGTGTCTGGAATGTCATGTCGCTTTAAATCATGATTGGTAACCGTATCATCGCTTCGATAACCATCATTTGTTCTGCTTAAAATATAGCCTCTTTTTTCTTCATTCTTCCCTATACTAATTTAGTCCCTCTCCCTTGCCTCTACCAAAGCTTTGATTCATTTCATGTCTTTCATCTTCATTCCTTCCTTAAACATGCAAACATGTTCATCATTATTATTGTGTTCGGATTTGTATCGACCTTCGGAGTCATGTCTGATCGAGCTCATCGATGAACTTATGCTCTTTTTGTTAAGGGTAACTCATCCGTAAATGGATTTGTGCCGATGGTTCTTTCCGTTTGTCGCCTTCCCAACTTAAGGACGACGCTCAAATCCTTCATTTGGATCGATATGATGCGTCGTTAATTTCACTAACATGCTTGGACCACACCTTGCAAGAGTTGTTATAGTTTTGATCAAATTCGATTTTATATTACATGTTTGCGTGTGAAATATTTGTATATCATATCTCTAAACTTTCACTTAAGTTTTCGCTGACTATTCTTCCTTTTACTCCTTCCTCTTAGATCTCTCTCAGACTTAATCTCTCACGGATAACGAAAATTGACGAAAAATCAAGTTCTAAGATATTAGTTTTGTGAGTATTTTGTATGCTATATATTATTTAATGTTACAATTATTATCTTAGATATATTTTTGATGTATTTTTTCATATTCCACATTATAATTAATGATTCAAATTTAAAATATACAGTAACAATATATCTAATGTAAAAATCGTTATAACAAATAATAAATAGCATTCAAAATAAATACTCATAAAATTAATAACTGAATTTTTTTTTAAAAGTTAGAGAACTCAACTAAGTCAAAGTTGACAATTTTCTTTTATAACAACTTCATGCAAAGAGTAAATATACATTAACAAATTAACAAACTTTTATGAATTTTACTCTCTTTTTTTCTTTAATGACTGAAACTTTCATTTTAATTTGAAATTATTTTTTTATGAAAATATAAAAGAACAAAATATACATTAACAAATTATAAAAATGTCATAAAAGAAGAGAAGTCCTTGCTCTTACCTGAACCACCCCATATCGTTCAAGTCTAAATAGAAAAAGCATTCACAAGCTAGTCATCACTCAATATTGACTGAATCTCAAAACGAAAACGAAAAAAAAAGCAAATATATTGTTGATATAAACCAAGAAGTTGCGAAGCTTGAGCCATCTTGATCATCCATGTGAAAAGTTTCACTCATGAGGAGTCTTACATGTATGTGTTGTTCTTTTGTGCGTTGAGAAACTCCATCTCATTGCAAAAACAAGATGTTGTTCTTCTAGTGGTACTTAAGAAGTGCATTCAGATGCAAAAATCAGATATTGCATCCAAAATAATTGGAAATTCTGTATGCATTTGAAAGTCAAAGTGCGTCTCAATTACCGTAAAACATCATTTTGCCGCCAAAATCACAAAATATCATTTTTTGTCAAAATCACAAAATAACATTTTTCGTCAAAATCACAAAATAACATTTTTTGTCAAAACCGCAAAATAGCAGTTTCCCGATAAAACCGCAAATCGCAATTTTTCGCCAAAACAAAAAATTCGTGTTTTCCACTAAAACAGCAAAATCGCATTTTCCGCCAAAACCGCAAAATCGCGTTTCCCGCCAAAACCGCAAAATCGCATTTTCCCGCCAAAACCGTAAAATCGTGTTTTCCCGCCAAAACCGTAAAATCGCATTTTCCCACAAAAACCGCAAAATTGTGTTTTCCCGCCAAAATAAAAAAATAGCATTCCCCCCCCCCCCAAAACCGTAAAATCGCATTTTCTTGCCAAAACCGTAAAATCGTGTTTGCTCGCCAAAACCGTAAAAATAATGTTTCCCGCCAAAACCACAAAATTTAAACCTTAAAAATAATGCATCCAACTAATATCTACAAACACACAAAGAAACATAAATGTATCTAGACGTAATTTCCAAACACAATTTCTAAATGCACAAAATAACTACATCTGGATGCAACGTTTGGAAACTGCATCTGGACGCAGTTTCCAGACGCAATTTCCAGATGAGGAAAAGAATAGGGCCTTTGCTGTTCATGAGAATGATGAGTCGAATACAGTTGTTGGTAAAAATAGTATTGGCAACAAGAATGGTGAGACTAACTCAGGAGAAGAGGGCGACAGAGAATTTCAAGAAAAGGGGGAAAATAGTATGCGCCTAAGAGGTTTAGCTGCGTAGAAGAGTTTGGGAGGTGTGTTCGCTGATGAAAAACAACCACCAACTATGTTTGGCTGGGATGCTCCTCCTATATTGGATGAAATAATTGAAGATTGTAAATATCTAACTATATATGTGATTATGTATCCGCTTATTTTTGGATTTATAGTTGGTTATTTTCATATTGATATTTAATTACATCATTAAATTGTTGTATGCATGTATTGATGTAGCTTTGAACGATGTATCTTACGAGGGAGATGACATATTCGCTAGAAGAATTTTTAGGAACAAGGTCAACTGCAAGATCAAAATGACAATCAACGCCATAAATAGGAAGTTGCACTTCCGGACGCCAAGATTGACACCAAGACACATGAAGTTTTTGTGCGTCAACCCAAATTGTACATGTGCGTCATCCTCGTCAAAATCAAGATTATCCTCTTCTATCATAGCTTCAACTTTAACCTGTATGAAATGTAATTGACTATAGTTAACTACTATTATGATTAAATAGTTGACTAATATTATTATATATAGTTGACTATGAGAAAATGAAGAAGGAGTCTGACCTTCTGTTTCTTGTCTAGCACGTCGACGTGCTACATGTTTCTGTTTATTGCTTTTTTAGAACCATGACGGAGAACTGTCAGAATCGAATTTGGATCCTCGAATTCATCAGGGCCCTTCCCCTTAAGATCTTTTGATAGTATAGTTGGAGCTGCAGAAAGAACGACCATTTGCAATGCATGTATAAATCCCAGAACGCACACGTTGCTTGGCAAAATAATTCCAACGATGAAATGAGATTCTTAATGGCTCATATACTCATGTCGAAAGATTTGCGACCCCAAGGATACTTAAGGAATTTGTCAATATTTTTGACCATCATGATGTGTTTTGGGTTGATCTTGGCATTCTTAGAAGTAGGACATAACACACCGTCGACAAGCAATAAGCAAGCTAACCTGAATTGGATGTTTGTCCTTGTAAGGCTTCCCTATCAATGTGTTCATTATCCAAGTTGGTGTCGGATTCTTTGTATCTCCGAAAAGTTATGTATGGTATTCAAATAACTCATCATGGTCAATATCTTCGACCTTTGTTATCTTCTCACAATGCAGACAAATTACAATGACAAATTCCCTCAATGAGAAACGAATTGGTTGACCGGTGAACAAGCACCAAATTTCATAAAGCTTCTTTAGTGAAAGTTGCCAATACACCATGAAGTTTAGGAATCTAACAGAAAAGAATATCTTGTTACCATCTTTCATCAATTTGCCGAAATGTGACTCAATAAGTATGGTCATGTTGTCTTCTCCTAGGGCGTGAGTTACAACATCCATGAAGTTAAGTTGAAATTATGTGTTGGCTTTCTTGTCAACAAGTTCCTTGCCTAACTTGAAGGTAAGTTGAGGCAACATGTCTCCCATTTTAGCTAACTAAAGATAATAATCAAACTAAATATGTTAGAAATAATTGCCAATTTAAATAGAATCTGAAGGCAATCATTTTATAAACTATTAAACAATATATTGGACAGATCATAATAAGTTGTCAACGATATCAGAATTTCGCTTTGGAAGGAAAAGAACATACTGAGGGTCCCAATTAGGAAATGGCAGACTTCGCGGGTCAGGTTTACCGGAAAGAAAGATGAAATAATGGTGGAGTTATGGTGTTTTGAGAAAGATGGAGGGAAAAAGGAAGAGATTTAAGAGAAGGGGGAGAAGGAAATAGATTTGTAACAAAGAGAGAAAAAGTGTGTGTGTGTGTGTGTGAGAGAGAGAGAGAGAGAGAGAGAGAGAGAGAGAGAGAGAGAGAGAGAGAGAGAGAGAGAGAGAGAGAGAGAGAGAGAGAGAGAGAGAGAGAGAGAGAGAGAGAGAGAGAGAGAGAGAGAGAGAGAGAGAGAGAGAGAGAGAGGGAGAGAGCGGAAAAGTAAAGAAATGTGAGACGAAGATAGAAAGGGATGGAGTAAAGATGGTGACAGAGGAGAGAGAGAAAGGAAGATGAATCAAAAAGATGAGAGATCGGTTAACGAAAAAAGTTGTCAGAAAATGGAAAAAAAACTGTAATGTTAATAGAGTGATTTGGACGGTATGAATAGTAGGCTAGTTATGGCTTGTGCTACTAGGTGTATCATTCCGTGTCCCATTGGGCCTTCAAAATATAATCGACTATGTAAGCTGCTTAAATAGTCGAGTTTTTAATGAAAGATGTGATAAAGCAAACATCACTTTTAACCAACAAGACTTGTAAACAAGTAGAAAACCAAAATAAGAACTAAAAACTTGTTTTCTTACAACATAATTTAAAATTGAAAAAAAAATACTTAGAAATTTGAAATTCATTTCACACAAAGACAATATTGTTCAACCCCAAAGAAACGTGAACGTCTGGTAGTGAACAAATATGTATCATTTCTCAGAGCCAAATTCCTAGTGTTTTAAACCACATGTGGGGAAGTAAATGTGTAAAAGATGCGTTTTCCAAACGTCGGGATTATCAAGCCTGTAAATGTGTAAAAGATGCGTTTTCCAAGACCACACAGATAGAACAAGCGAGAACGCCAGGCTGGAATACGATCCATTATCTCGACGCCTCTGGGATATTGACCAAAAGAAATGGCTAGCATAGTAACCATAAACATTGCTTTGTTCAGTCCGGATTTAAATTCTCTATTTAAAATAGGAAGGGCCCTTCAAGTTCTGTTGTATGAACCATCTCGTGAAGACCGTAAATGTATAGAGCTTTTGTGTTGTCTGCTTGATAGGCAGAATGGAAGAATTGTGGAAATCGTGGTTGGAATGTCCTGAAATCTACCGTACTATCTCTAGAAAGTATGATAAGTGTCGAGATCAGACATAAGTCATAAATACTGGGTGATCATGATGACTTGCTAGAGCCCGCTCATGATCTATAAGTTTAGGACTTATTACCAGTATTGTATGATCCCTAAGGGTCACACACCATAGCTAACGGGAAAGTTAAATGGAATTAATACGGTAAGATGCAAAGGCATTTACTGTATTTGTACAGAGAATTGGGCCAGACAAAATACAGGCTTTTGTCTGATTTGTGTCTTGGGCCCAAAATCCTAATAGGCCATTAGTTTAATAACTTGGGCCCATATAAGGAAGAGGAATGGCGCCTAGGGCTTAATGGACATGCTCTCTGCGATTTCCTGAGCCGTCTTCCTCTCTCTCTGATTTATTCCAGCTTGGTCTAGCAGCCTGATCCATAGCTTGTAAGCGTGTGGATACCAAGGAGGAGCCGGTAATCATCTGCTCTAAGTGATCTCGACATTACCAATCAATCCGCTGCACTCTAAAAGAGGTAATGATCCTGATCTGTATGATTCAACTGCAAATCACCTAGATCCTAGTTAATTATGTGCTAGGTTGTAACCTGAGAATTACACCATGAATTCACATAATCCTACAGTGGTATCAGAGCCTAGGTCGTTAGGTTTTTGCTGTTTGGATCATATTTAGGTTGTTTTAATGTTAAGAATCGAATTTGGCTTAAGAAATTTGATTAAATTTGATTAGAACTTGTAACACCCTGATATGAAATCGCTTGATGTCTTTGTTATATGATCATAACTGAAACGATTAGTTTGGATTGTTAAATGTCAATGATTAAAATCGTTTTTCTTTTTGTCTTATGTGATTGTAACAATCGCATGATTAAAAGAGTGATGTCATGTTCATAATTGAATCGTGATTGTTTAAATTGAAGAGAACAAAATGGTTTTGTCTTTGGTGATGCTTGAATCGAATGTTGACTTTGTTTAATCACAAGAAACGATTTGGTTTGTCACAAGTGAATGTCATTATCGAATTATTGAATTAAGGTATGTTAATGTCATAGTCGGTTTGTCTTTTAGTGTAAAGCAAGAATCGTTTTGTTTGATTGTGAACATGAGCGAATCGATTTCTTATCATCAATGATTAATCGATTGTTTGAATTGAAACATTTGTTACGATTATTAATCGATACACACTTGTTACGATTTTGTGAAAAGTCAAAATCACTTTTTGAATTAAAGTGAATCGATTTGTTGATAGGTTGGTTAAGATTTTGAATCGATTAATTATTTAATTATTGTATGGTTCAAGCCGTTAACCCAAATCGCGGTTTGCTGGAAATTATTTAATACAATTGGTATTATTTAATTTCTGGTTAAACCGGATTTAAAATTCAAAAATTGAATTTTAACCTAAACCGAAGGCTGGTCTAAGTTTGATTTGGTTGGACCAAATAATTTAGAGCTGGTCTGGTTTAGTAAATAACCAGTTGGATTTAGTAGTTAATTTGGTCTCGGACCAGAATTAATGAACCGACTCGGTTATGTCAAATTATTGGGCCAATTGGAATTCTGTGGTCTTGGGCCAAGAATTGGGCCTATAATTTGTGACCCATCCGAAAACTTTAATAAAATATTAAATTAGAAATTTCTATTTTTAGCATGTTTCTAAATTTAGAAAGTTTCTAAAATAAGAAAGTTTCCCAAAATAGTAATCTTCTATTTTTGGAAATAAAACCTAAAATCCTCAAAACCAATATCTAGCTTGGATGTCTTGCCCAATCTTGTCAGCTACTTAACGCTTATTCAATTACAGATATGGCTTACAGTGTGAGGTGTCTGTTTTTGCGTAAGTAAAGTAGTATATAGTCACTAATTTCATTGGGAGTCCCAGACTTTAGTGATTATTTGGCTGTAAGAGATTGGTTTCCTTGACTGGGCCATCGGGAGTCCCGGGCCTTGAGACATCTGGTGAATTGGGCCTTGGGCCCAATCCACAACCGAGAGTTATATGGATAACTAGCTGTGTGTATGCTTACCAAGTAAAGCTAATTCTGGGTGACGGCCAGTGGCCCACTTTGGATTTAGCCGAACATGGGTCTCGGAACCATTGCATTCTTATGAGGTTAAACAAAGAAATTTTGAATGCAATGCGAGTTTTCTTATAAGTTGTTAAGATTACTCTTTTATGAACTAAATAACTAAAACTCTATTGTCTCATAATTTCAGCTATGTCAAGCACAACATCACAAAACACTTTCTCGATCCGGTCTGCCCTTGAGAAGGACAAACTGAACGGATCAAACTTCCTGAACTGGTCCAGGAACCTGAGACTTGTGCTCAGGCAGGAGAAGAAGGCTTATGTCCTTGAAAGAGTTCTCTCTCCTAGACCTGCGAATAATGCCGCACAAGCTGTGAAGAATGCTTGGGATACGCATTCTTCAGATGCTAATGACGTGGTTTGCCTAATGTTGGCGACAATGGCTCCCGAACTGCAGATGCAGTGGGAAGGCCTGACTTGTCCCATGGAACTGATGGCAAACCTGAAAGCGTTGTTTGAGGAGCAGGCCCGTACAGAGAGATTCCAAACTGTTAAGAATCTCTTGGACTGTAAAATGGCTAAGGATGCAGCAGTGAGTCCACATGTTCTGAAAATGATGGGTTATCTCGATCATTTGACTAGACTCGACTGTCCTATAAGCCAAGAGCTTGCTTGTGATATCGTTATGCAGTCTCTTACTCCTGCATATGACCAGTTCATCTTGAACTATAATATGCATGGGTTGATAAAGACTTTGCCTGAGCTACATGGTATGCTCAAGACTGCAGAACCTAATCTGAAGAAGGCCAAGGAACCGTCTGTACTCATGGTGCAGAAGGGCAAGGGTTTCAAGAAATCCGCTGCAGACAAGGGAAAGGGCAAGGCAGTCGAAAAGGCCAAGCCCAAGCCCGTGTCTAAAGCTGGGCCTTCTGATATCTGCCACTTTTGCAAAGAGGCAGGGCATTATCGCAGGGACTGTAAGAAATACCAGGAAAGTCTGAAGAAGAAGAAGAAGTCCTTGGAGACTACTACTTCAGGTATTTTTGTTATTGAAGTAAATACTACTACTTCTGGTAATACCACTTGGGTATTGGATAGTGGATGTGGGGCTCATATTTGTACTAATATGCAGGCGCTCAGCAACAGTAGAAGGTTGAAGCAAGGGCAAGTAGAGTTGCGGGTTGGCAATGGAGCGAAGGTTCCAGCACTGGCCGTTGGCACTTACTTGTTGTCTTTACCTTCTGGATTGATTTTAGAACTTGAGAATTGTTATTTTGTACCTGCTATAAGCAGAAATATCATTTCAGTTTCATTATTGGATTTGCAAGGATTTGATTTTTCTATTAAGAATAAATTGTGTTCCTTTAATCTCAATAATATGTTCTATGGCTGTGCCCCTCTTGTTAATGGGTTGTACATGCTGGATCAATCTGCTCCAGTATATAACATTAATACAAAACGGTTCAAATCTAACGAAGAAAATGAAACGTTTCTCTGGCATTGTCGTTTGGGGCACATTAGTGAGAAACGCGTCAAGAGGCTCCATTCAAATGGACTCTTGGGCTCATTTGACTTTGAGTCTTGTGAGAAATGCGAATCTTGCCTAATGGGAAAAATGACACGGGCTCCTTTCAATAAACCCACAGAAAGGGCCAGTGAACTATTGGGCCTGATACATACTGACGTGTGTGGCCCAATGTCCACAAATGCTAGAGGAAACTATCAGTACTTCATTACATTCACTGATGATTTCAGTAGATATGGATATGTCTACTTGATGAAACATAAGTCGGAAACCTTTGAAAAGTTCAAAGAATTCCAGAATGAAGTACAGAACCAGCTTGGTAAAAGTATTAAGGCTCTTCGGTCGGACCGAGGAGGAGAATACTTGAGCCAGGAATTTCGTGATCATCTGAGTGAGTGTGGGATCATCTCCCAACTCACACCTCCTGGAACACCTCAGTGGAATGGTGTGTCTGAGAGAAGGAATCGGACATTGTTAGATATGGTCCGATCCATGATGAGTCACACAGACCTTCCTATATCCCTTTGGGGATATGCTTTGCTGACCGCAACGTTCACACTGAACAGAGTGCCATCAAAAGCAGTAGCAAAGACACCATATGAGTTATGGACTGGAAAAGCTCCAGCAATGTCTTTTCTCAGAATTTGGGGTTGTGAAGCCTATGTCAAAAGATTAATCTCAGACAAGCTTACACCAAAATCTGACAAATGCTACTTCATTGGTTATCCTAGGGATACCAAGGCTTATTACTTCTATCACGAATCAGGGAGTAAGGTACAACTTGATGAAATTCAAGAAGGACAGGAACCTGTTCAACCTAATGAGGAAGAACAGCAGGATGAATTACATGAAGTTGTAATAGAACCTGAACCTGCAGTACCTGAAGTTCGAAGATCCGGAAGGATCCGTCACGAACCCGATAGATATCAGGGATTCCTCGTGACTAATTGCCATGATCTTTTGATCATTGACGGTGATGAACCCTCGAACTTTGCAGAAGCCATGATGGGCCCTGACTCCTTAAAGTGGCGTGAAGCCACTGAATCCGAGATGGACTCCATGTCTGTCAACCGAGTGTTTTCACTGGTTGATTTACCCGCTGGTGCAAAAGCCATCGAGTGTAAATGGATCTTCAAGAAGAAGATTGACATGGATGGGAATGTCCAGATTTACAAGGCCAGGTTGGTGGCAAAAGGTTTCAAGCAAATTCATGGTATAGACTATGATGAAACCTATTCACCAGTGGCCATGATGAAATCAATTCGGATTCTCCTAGCAACTGCCGCTTATTATGATTATGAGATTTGGCAGATGGATGTGAAAACCGCCTTCCTGAATGGAATCTTGGAGGAGGATGTGTATATGACACAGCCTGACGGTTACATTGATCCTAAGAATGCTGGGAAAGTATGCAAGCTTCACAAATCCATTTATGGATTGAAGCAAGCATCGAGGAGTTGGAATCTTCATTTTGATGAAGCAATAAAGAACTTTGACTTCATCAGAAACAAAGAGGAACAATGTGTGTATAAGAAAACTAGTGGGAGCAAAGTGGCGTTTCTTATCCTATATGTCGATGACATAGTGCTTCTTGGAAATGATATTCCAATGCTGAAGTCTGTTAAAGACTGGCTGGGAAGTTGTTTTTCCAAGAAGGACATGGGTGAAGCCGCGTATGTTCTTGGAATCCGAATCTTTAGAGATAGATCTAAAAGACTGATTGGATAATTCCAAGAAGGGGTTCATGCCAATGATACATGGCGCTACACTAAGCAAGACTCAGTGTCCTAAAACACCTGATGAGCTTAAGCGCATGAGTAGGATTCCTTATGCTTCGGCTATAGGATCTATCATGTATGCCATGATCTGTACTCGTCCTGATGTTGCTTATGCACTAAGCATGACGAGTAGGTACCAGTCTAATCCAGGTGAGAATCACTGGATTGCCGTAAAGAATATCCTGAAGTATTAGAAAAATACTAAGGATAAATTCTTGATTTACGGAGAAAGTGAGGTGCTACAAGTCGGTAGAGTCTGAAAGGCAAGTTTCCAACAGACAAAGATGATTTCCGGTCACAGTCCGGTTATATCTTGTGTCTGTCTGGCGGTGCAAGGCACTGTTGCTGACTCCATGACTTAAGCTGAACATTTCGCAGCTTGGGTAGCGGCGAAAGAGGTTGTTTGGAAAGAAGAGTTCATCACTGAACTTGATGTGATTCCCAGCATAGATGAGGCTAGCTGCACATCAGAGGTCCAAACACCTTGAGGGTAGGTATAACCTATTCCGTGAGATAAATGACAGAGGTGTTAAGTAGATCAGCAAGTTTCAACGAATGAGAACGTTGCTAATCTATTAACGAAGCCACTCCTTAGGCCTAAGCACGAGTCGCGGACTGTAGCTGTAGGATAAGTGAAATTAAGATGTAGTCTTAATTTCAGTGGGAGTTTGTAAAGGGCTTTATTTAGTCGTTTTGAAAGGTTCATGTAAACATAATATTTTATGTTTATGAAATTTATGATTTCTGGATTATTTTAACTGTGATATAAATAATCGTTCCAAAATGATTCATGTCATTATATATGGGCCATCGAAGTACATGAGTAGACTTGATCCTGAAACCCCATATTTAACGAAATGACATAAATCATAGTGTCCATAGTCGAAGGTTGTTGAAATTGGAACACCAACAACCACTTGAGACTAGATTGTGTTGAGACTTATGACCAAGTTTCGAGGGGTCATAGATGCGCGGCATCAAAGTCGACACATAGGTATATGTAGGGGAGCATATGACCGGACATGGCCCGCTGATGAGAACTCTACAAGATATTAATATCTGTGTCATAAGAGGTTCTCATATACGACTATAGAGTATAGTCCTTAGACCTGAGTTCGCATGCATGTGGCTGCACATGGAGTAATGCGCTTTGATCATTGTCTAACGCTGTTTCGTAACTGGGAGCTATAAGGACCTTGGTTGGGTGTATTATAAAGTGTGTAGTTCATAGTGATGGAACAAGATGGGATTTGTCCCTGCCGTTTAACGGAGGTAATATCTCTAGGCCAATCGGAGACTTGATAGCTGGTAAGAGAGTGGCCACTCCCAAACGGACTTGCCCAAGTCGTTTGAATTGTCAGTATCAAATCTGGTCCGATTAAAATGGTCTGGCTATATAAGGATGACACGCATCTTGCCTTATGCCAGATCGAGATATTGAGACAAAAGGACTAGGGAATGTAGGATTCCAGTACAAGTGGGAGATTGTTGGGAATGTCCTGAAATCTACCGTACTATCTCTAGAAAGTATGATAAGTGTCGAGATCAGACATAAGTCATAAATACTGGGTGATCTTGATGACTTGCTAGAGCCCGCTCATGATCTATAAGTTTAGGACTTATTACCAGTATTGTATGATCCCTAAGGGTCACACACCATAGCTAACGGGAAAGTTAAATGGAATTAATACGGTAAGATGCAAAGGCATTTACTGTATTTGTACAGAGAATTGGGCCAGACAAAATACAGGCTTTTGTCTGATTTGTGTCTTGGGCCCAAAATCCTAATAGGCCATTAGTTTAATAACTTGGGCCCATATAAGGAAGAGGAATGGCGCCTAGGGCTTAATGGACATGCTCTCTGCGATTTCCTGAGCCGTCTTCATCTCTCTCTGATTTATTCCAGCTTGGTCTAGCAGCCTGATCCATAGCTTGTAAGCGTGTGGATACCAAGGAGGAGCCGGTAATCATCTGCTCTAAGTGATCTCGACATTACCAATCAATCCGCTGCACTCTAAAAGAGGTAATGATCCTGATCTGTATGATTCAACTGCAAATCACCTAGATCCTAGTTAATTATGTGCTAGGTTGTAACCTGAGAATTACACCATGAATTCACATAATCCTACAAATCGATCTATAAGTGTTGGATCAAAGATAAATGCTTGAAGATCCAGAGCGCGCAGAATTTTGGGGTGAAGAAATGCGTTGTGTAGTGGTTTGGAGACGCATCTTAGTCTACAAGCGTCTTTAGCAGAGTCGGAAGCAACCCTCAGCTTAATGTTTGGGATCACATCACTTATTTTATTCAAATCCATGAATGCCATCTCCTAGTACAGAAAAGAAGATTTTACAGTAAATAAACTTGGTAAAATATTTAGCTGACAATTTTTAACTATTATTCATACGTACAAATACTATAATGAAATAGAGAAAATAAGTTTTGGATAATGAAACAGACTAAACTGCATGAAAGAGTAATCAACAATAACATCTTGAAATGCGAAATTTCAGACCAAAGTTTTGAAATTTAGAAGAGGTAAGAAGAGGCAAAACAAAAAATAGAAATTAATCTTATGAGTCTCGTGACAGAGAGAGAATAGCAAAGAGATTGGGAAAAAACAACATGGTAGAAGCCGAATCGGGGATTCTGGATAAGGGAGAGGTCGCCAAAACCAGAATTCTGCAAGTTTTAACATCCGATAATGTATTTTTTCCGGAAAAGTACATAGCTATATTTTTCTAAGAGTACGATAATCAAATCTGGGTTCTCGTACCTGGTTGACGGTTTGTGAACGGTTGCAGAATAGGGTTTCGTGGATTCGGTGTGGAGAAGAAAAGGGGATGAAAGAGAGATGAATAAGCATATTAGGTAGTTGTAGATTTTCTAAAAATATATAGTAGGCCATGAAAAAGGATTTGTCATAAAATATAAAGATAGACTAGGTCTGGGCGTTCAGGTATCCGTTCGGGTTCGGTTCGGATCTTTTGGATGGTTTAAATGGCAACTTTGTTCCGCAAAATTATAATTACAAACTCAAATATATTGGTTAGTTTTAGATCAAAATAGCTAAAATACCCAAAATAAACGAACTATACGAAATTTCTTGCTATACTTGTCTAAATTTTACAAATTTTTATTCAAATTAACCAATTTTTATTTTTGTTTTATGATTTTTCGGGTACCCGAACCCGAACCGAACTCGAATGAAACCGAACCGAACCCGAACCGAAATTATAAAATACCCGAATGGGTCTTATATGTCTAGACCCGAAAACCCGAAAATCCAAAAGACCCGAACCAAACCCGAACGGATATCCGAACGCCAAGGCCTAGTTTCTATCTTTATATTTTATGACAAATCCTTTTTCATGGCCTACCATATATTTTTCAAAAATCTACAACTACCTAATATGCTTATTCATCTCTCTTTCATCCCCTTTTCTTCTCCACACCGACTCCACGAAACCCTATTCGGCAACCGTTCACAAACCGTCAACCAGGTACGAGAACCCGGATTTGATTATCGTACTCTTAGAAAATATAGCTATGTACTTTTCCGTAAAAATACATAATCGGATGTTAAAACTTGCAGAATTCTGGTTTTGGCGACCTCTCCCTTATTCAGAATCCCCGATTCGGCTTCTACCAGGTTGTTTTTCCCAATCTCTTTGCTATTCTCTCTCTGTCACGAAACTCATAAGATTAATTTCTATTTTTTGTTTTGCCTCTTCTTACCTCTTCTAAATTTCAAAATTTGGTCTGAAATTTCGCATTCAAGATGTTATTGTTGATTACTCTTTCATGCAGTTTAGTCTTTTTCATTATCCGAAACTTATTTTCTCTATTTCATTATAGTATTTGTACGTATGAATAATAGTTAAAAATTGTCAGCTAAATATTTTACAAAGTTTATTTACTGTAAAATCTTCTTTTATGTACTAGGAGATGGCATTCATGGATTTGCATAAAATAAGCGATGTGATCCCAAACATTAAGCTGAGGGTGAAGGATTATGGTGTTATTCAAGGTTCAATTCCCAAATTGCAACCTAGCACATAATCTTAAACAGATCTAGGTTCTTGTAACTGAATCATAAACACAAACCTGGACATTACCTTTTGCAGCGGAATGATTGTAATGTCGAGATCAACGAACAGATGAATACCTGTTCCTCCTCGGTATCCACACGTTTACAAGCACGGATGGCTGCTAGACCAGATGGATGATCAACAGAGAGAGAGATTGGAGAGGGAGAGGCCCTGCGGCCATACCCACAAAATCGCCAAAAAAGCTTAGGGTTACAATACCCATGTTGCAATCTTATTTATTCACTAATGGGCCCAAGTTTAATTAATTAAACTAATGGTCCATTAGACTTTTGGACCCAAGACACAAATCAGACAAAAGCCCATTTGTTGTCTGCCCAACTCTCTGTACAAATACAGTAAATGCCTTAGCATCTTACCGTATTAATTCCATCTTAACTTTCCCGTTAGCTATGGTGTGTGACCCTTCGGGATCATACAATACTGGTAATAAGTCCTAAACTTATAGATCATGAGCGGGCTCTAGCAAGTCATCATGATCACCCAGTATTTATGACTTATGTCTGATCTCGACATTTATCATACTTTCTAGAGATAGTACGGTAGATTTCAGGACATTCCCAACAATCTCCCACTTGTACTGGAATCCTACACAGGACATTCCCAACAATCTCCCGATTGTACTGGAATCCTACATTCCCTAATCCTTTTGTCTCAATATCTCGATCTGGCATAAGGCAAGATGCGTGTCATCCTTATATAGCCAGACTATGTTTATCGGACCAGATTTGATACTGACAATGCAAACGACTTGGGCAAGTCCGTTTGGGAGTGGCCACTCTCTTACCAGCTATCAAGTCTCCGATTGGCCTAGAGATATTACCTCCGTTAAACGGCAGGGACAAATCCCATCTTGTTCCATCACTATGAACTACACACTTCATAATACACCCAACCAAGGTCCTTATAGCTCCCAGTTACGAAACAGCGTTAGACAATGATCAAAGCGCATCACTCCATGTGCAGCCACATGCATGCGAACTCAGGTCTAAGGACTATACTCTATAGTCGTATATGAGAACCTCTTATGACACAGATATTAATATCTTGTAGAGTTCTCATCAGCGGGCCATGTCCGGTCATATGCTCCCCTACATATACCTATGTGTCGACTTTGATGCCGCGCATCTATGACCCCTCGAAACTTGGTCATAAGTCTCAACACAATCTAGTCTCAAGTGGTTGTTGGTGTTCCAATTTCAACAACCTTCGACTATGGACACTATGATTTATGTCATTTCATTAAATATGGGGTTTCAGGATCAAGTCTACTCATGTACTTCGATGGCCCATATATAATGACATGAATCATTTTGGAACGATTATTTATATCACAGTTAAAATAATCCAGAAATCATAGATTTCATAAACATAAAATATTATGTTTACATGAACCTTTCAAAACAACTAAGTAAAGCCCTTTACAAACTCCCACTGAAATTAAGACTACATCTTAATTTCACTCATCCTACAGCTACAGTCCGCGACTCGTGCTTAGGCCTAAGGAGTGGCTTCGTTAATAGATTAGCAACGTTCTCATTCGATGAAACTTGCTTATCTACTTAACACCTCTGTCATTTATCTCACGGAATAGGTTATACCTACCCTCAAGGTGTTTGGACCTCTGATGTGCAACTAGTCTCATCTACGATGGGTATCACATCAAGTTCAGTGATGAACTCTTCTTTCCAAACAACCTCTTTCGCCGTTTTTCAAGCTGCGAAACGTTCAGCTTAAGTCATGGAGTCAGCAACAGTGCCTTGCACCGCCAGATAGACACAAGATATAGCCGGACTGTGACCAGGAATTATCTTTGTCTATTGGAAACTTGCCTTTCAGACTCTATTGACTTGTAGCACCTCACTTTCTCCGTAAACCAAGAACTTATCCTTAGTATTCCTCAAATACTTTAGGATATTCTTTACGGCAATCCAGTGATTCTTTGCTGGATTTGACTGGTCTAAACTTGTCTTGCTTAACATTAACATTAAAGCAACATCAAAACAAGTACGTGTCATGGCATACATGATAGATCCAATTGCCGACGCATATGGAATCCTATCCATGCATTTAAGCTCAGCAGATATCGTAGGATACTGTTTCTTGCTTAACGTATTGCCATGTGACATTGGCATAAAACCCTTCTTGGAGTGCTGAAAACGTGTAGGACTTTGTCAATTTAAGAATCCTGACTTTGTCCTACCAGCTCTTTTGAATCTCTATCTTTAGATCCAAAATCCAAGAACATACGTGGCTTTACCCATGTCAATCATAAAACCAACTCCCAAGTCAGTCCTTTACCGACTGCAGTATTGGGACGTTATTTCCGAGAATCAGTATGTCATTGACATACACTATGAGAAATGCAACATCGCTCCCACTTATCTATTAGTAAACGCACAGTTCCATTTCGTTCCTGTTCAAGTCAAAACCTTGACTACTTCAGCAGAACGAAAATTCCAACTCCGATATGTTTGCTTCCATCCATGAATGGATCAATGAAGCTAACTTACACATAGTGTAATTTTTCGGAGTCCGGGCTCACTTTCGCTTTTGTGAATTTCGCAGGTTCGTCACTTTCAATGATCATCAGATCATGGCAACTTTCAATGATCATCAGGTTCAACTAATGACGAGAAATCACTCTCGGATTAGTGACTGATTCATTTAGATCTGCGAACTTCAGGCTCTACAGGTGTAGATTCTACAGAAATCTGTAAATCCATCCGCTGCTCTTCCTCAACAGGTTGAGCAGCCTCCTGTATTTCTCGAATTTCTTCGAGTTACACTTTTACTCCCACTGTTCTTCTTGGAAAGTAACTTCCCTTCTTAGAAAACAGAATGGACGTAAAAGTAACAAGCCTTGGTTTCCCTAGGACAACCAGCGAAGTAGCACAACTACAAATACTCAGTAAAGACGAATTTGGATCGATTCCAATCCACATTTACGTGGTGTCTTTCAACTGATATTGGTGGAACTATTTCAGCGTAAACTTAGATATTTCTAGAGCGTTATTCTTAAAGAATATCATGGAAGATTCGTGTGACTCATCTTTAATCATTTCCATTAAGATCTGATTCTTTCTCACAGAAACACCTCTAGGTTTTCAGGAGAAATGAGCTGTGAAACGACTTCACACTCATTCAGATGATCACACCATCAATGACTTAAGTATTCTCACTCGAGATCTAATCCAGAGTCTCAATACTTCTGTCACTCAGATTCTATACTTCATTCTGGAACTCTTTCGACCATGTCAAAGAATTCCGACTTGTGTCTCATCAAATGAACACAGTCTTACTCACTGAAGTAATCAGTAGAGACAATGAAGTACAGGAAATTTTCTCTGGCATTACTGCTCATCGGACCACATACATGAGTATGTTCAATCTCCAATAAGCCTTTGGGCCTTTCTCTAGCTCGGCTAAGATGGGCCCTTTTCTTTTGGTCCAGTAAGCGGAATTCAAGTCTCATAAGATATCCATTCAAATGAGCCCAAAAGTCCATAACTATGGGGTTTCTGAATCCTACTTACTCTTTGACCAAAACATTTATGCCAAGAAAAATCATGTTTAATTCATCAGATTTAAACCAATTCGGTATTTATGTTACATTTAGGCACTCTTTGGTTTAAGATATAAAACCCATTCCTTGAATAGGGTGCTACAATTAACATTTCATTAAGATCAAAAGAACAAAACTTGTCTTTATCAAAAATGAAAAAACATTCAAATTCTTTACAAGAAAATGAAAGACAACTCTGCTTAAAGCAGGTACATTGTAGCAATTATTAATACAAAACCAAGCCTCAAAGGCATCTACAAGTGAAAACCCTACGGCTGAGGCAGCATCCATAGCTCCTTCCAGACACGCAGTTACACTTGCCCTTACATTACCAATTCGATTCAATGCTTTTAACGTGCTAAATCAACAAAGTCAAAAGCCAAAAACGATTCAATAATTAATTCGTATCACTTGAAGACAAAACTAATTAAGCGAAGGTTAACAAACCTAGGTCAACATCGATTTGAACATTAACAAAATCGATAAGCGATTTGAACATTAACAAATGATTTGAACGATTTCAACAAGCGATTTCAAATGAATTCAAAAAGCAAATCGATTCATACAACAAGATTCAAATTACAAGAAACTAATGACATGGCTCTGATACCACTGAAGGATTATGGTGTTATTCAAGGTTCAATTCCCAAATTGCAACCTAGCACATAATCTTAAACAGATCTAGGTTCTTGTAACTGAATCATAAACACAAACCTGGACATTACCTTTTGCAGCGGAATGATTGTAATGTCGAGATCAACGAACAGATGAATACCTGTTCCTCCTCGGTATCCACACGCTTACAAGCACGGATGGCTGCTAGACCAGATGGATGATCAACAGAGAGAGAGATTGGAGAGGGAGAGGCCCTGCGGCCATACCCACAAAATCGCCAAAAAAGCTTAGGGTTACAATACCCATGTTGCAATCTTATTTATTCACTAATGGGCCCAAGTTTAATTAATTAAACTAATGGTCCATTAGACTTTTGGACCCAAGACACAAATCAGACAAAAGCCCATTTGTTGTATGCCCAACTCTCTGTACAAATACAGTAAATGCCTTAGCATCTTACCGTATTAATTCCATCTTAACTTTCCCGTTAGCTATGGTGTGTGACCCTTCGGGATCATACAATACTGGTAATAAGTCCTAAACTTATAGATCATGAGCGGGCTCTAGCAAGTCATCATGATCACCCAGTATTTATGACTTATGTCTGATCTCGACATTTATCATACTTTCTAGAGATAGTACAGTAGATTTCAGGACATTCCCAACAGAGGGTTGCTTCCGACTCTGCTAAAGACGCTTGTAGACTAAGATGCGGAACAAAGTTGCTATTTAATCTCAAGTTCTTCTTCATTGGTCAGACTATCATCACCTTGTGCTTTATCCAGCTTTCCATTAAGACTAGCAATAAGCTTCTCATTGTTTGACGGGGAGGAGCGCTTCCACTTGGAGATCGTTCGTCTGCATTGGGTGATTTTATCCGCCATGCTTTCCTAGTCACCTCTTCCATTATGTCTCCTCCCTTCCTTCACGACGTCCAAAAAACCAGTTTTTGATTACCATCTGTTGTCAAATTTAAAGCCTCTCCTCTTCCTCTTCTCCTGAGTTTTAAAGTTTGCAAGGGTAGGTCTATGGTTAGAGCTCCATCTGAGGAGATACTCCACATCAGTGTGGGAAAATAGGTTGTGCCATTCTTCGTTCCCTTCAGCCCGGTGTAGTCGGCATTGGATTCTACAATTTCTCCGTCGTCCTGCCCAAAACGAGTTCCCTTTATGAGGGAATTCGATCATGACACAATTAATCAACATGGTCCGAAATGGGAGGAATGAGGATTCCGGTCGCTTCCGGCCTCCTTCCTTTTCGATATTTGATGTAATTTCATTGAAATCTCATAGAATCATCCATGCTCTATCTCTTTGTAATCCAATCCTAGTAAGACGCTCCCATACATTCTTCTGGTATTCAACAACCGGATCACCATAGACAAAGATAATAAAAACCTTGATCTCATCTATCTTTTCCACAATATCAACCTCTCATTTGAGAACAAGATTGAAACCTCAAAACCATCCTTGTAGAACAAAGCCAATCCACCACTTATACCAATTGGTTCTACGGTGAATAATTTATCACAACGAAAAAGAAAAAGAAAAATAGAAAGAAAATAACGATGCAACACTCGAAGATGTTGCTTAGTCAGGTATGCTCCCGCTCCCAGACAGTTCCATGCGATTTCACTCATATATGAGGACTGGGTGGTTTCTGGGACCCCACCAAATCTGAAGTAGACTTAGTAGAAATATTTGGGATTTTGCCTTTAGAAAAAGGAAGTGCCTCAGAATGAGGGAATAAGGAATTCACTGATCTTCTGGCTGTGTTCTTAGCCGGTTATGACTTCGGGAACCTTAGGGCGTAGCTCTTTGGTGATTGTCTCCCTCGCATAGACAGCTTTTTTGATGCTGCAGCTCCTATCAGGTATTTACTTGATGGTGTTTTCTTCTTCTTTGGGCTGCTGCGTTGCTTGAGAGGTGCATCTAATTTCCTCCCAGGGCGAGACAAGGGCTGACTGTTAGCTGATTTCTTGTCACGACCAGTTACCTTTAGGTTGTGGTGTTTGTCCCCATCGGCTGGTTTTACTGATCTCTCTGGTGGAGGCTTGGAGATGCTTCGATCTGATCCGCTTCATGCTCCGACACCTCCATCAAATCTTCCCCTAAGAGGTCATCATTTTCCATCAGGCTGTCTACGATCCTTCTTTCATCTACTTCAATCTTTTCATACTCACCTAGACATTTCTCCATATCATCTGCCAATTCTCTGTCTTCAGCGGTGGTATTATTCGGATTGGGAGAAGCTTCGATATTTTCTATCATTTGGGTTTGTTAATTCTTGCCTCACTAGAAGGATTAAAGGTTTCATTTGTCATGTTCGCAGACCCACCAATGTTTCCAGTGTCTTACCTTGGTCGCATTCGATTTTCTGAGACCTGTCAACCCAATGGTTGAGGTAATTCACCAGGTTCTCAGATGGAGAGAACACATGGTCTGCAATGAAAATATGACCCACTTCCTGGAGATGAGTTTGCATCTTTCTGCTTGTTTGAGGTTTCAACTGCAATGGCTCTGCCTTTCAATTGTATTTTTGGAGTTCTTCTTCTTCATGGTCAGTGAGCTTTTTTGCACATGTCTCCATTTTTCACGCATCCGTCGTTGCGGAGATCTCCTGGGTGGATCACACATCCGACGTGCTCCAGTTCTGCGCTCCTCATAAGTTACAAATATAGTCCTCTGTGAGTTTGGTGATGCTTTATGAGAAGATACGCTTTTCATGTGTTGTTTCTCTGGCATTATTTGGCGGATTCTCTTTGTTCTTGTTCACAACGTGTCCATGCTGGTCATTTGGTCTCCAGATTGTCGAATCAAAGGATTCCCCATACTTGTCCCTAGCATATCTTTCATGACTCCTACAATAAAGGTGATAGTACTCCCGATTTCGGGGACAATCTTTCGAATGGTGATTCTTAAAATTCTTCCAAACTGTTTTGCATCTAGATAGCTTGTTATCTCGGATTTTATACCGAAGATCTTGATGTTTTAAATACTCTTCAGGGCTTCTATCGAATTTTTCCGATCAATTGAGTAGTTTTCAGGGAGGAGGCAAGATTTCTGCGATGCATCGGCTATCTTTGAGGGCTGAGCAAATTTTTCCTTCACCGTCAATTCCGCCTTTGCTCTATGTTCTAGTCTGATTCAACGGTTCCGTTCACGCTGATCCTCTGACAAATTGGGGAAGGTTCCTTCTTCGTGGGATATCAGTTTGGAGGTGAAGCAATAGCGGTCCAGATCCTCGTACTTGAGGGAGACTTTGACGACATCCCCGTTGTTGAATTCAGCGCGTCTTTCAAATTTCAGGGGCTCGTCTCCATTGACTGAAACTCTAACTAAAAAACCGTGAACATATACCTTGTCAACTACACCCAGATCCCGACCAATGTTCCTAAAGGTTGCATCTTTCCAGTAATGTATAGGCACTTCGACTATTTCTACCCAAAACAACATCGTGTTTGGGAAGCCCCCCCCCCCCCCCCAATGTAGGGATCCAATGTTCTTGAGAGAAACTCCACCTATTAAATTGGCAAGGTTTGCATTCTAGGACCTTCATGACATCCTCTTCATTATCAAAGTCAAATCGGAACTTGTTATCTCCGAGATTAAAACAACGAACCCGACCTTCGATTTCCTATAGCTTCCTCTTCGGCATGTGCCGAATTAGAACGTCAATGTTGCGCCATCGTCATGGAACATACGTACAACCAGGGTACGCTTTTACTTTTCAATCAGGCTGGAGTAATTGAAAGCCAATATCTCTATTACATCATCATCATCTTGAGTTAGACATCACACTTGGCGACAGTTATCATCACTGTATCGATGATCAGTGGAGCCAGACATTGTAGATGTGTCAAAACTTGGAGAGTGCTCCCTAGTATATGGGAATTGTAGAGACAATTTTGTTCTATTACTAACACACAATTGTTCCGAAGATCACACAGCACCGGAGCAATATAGCGAATAACGGCTTACCAAGGATTTTCACCAACGAAGGAGATGACCGAGAGGAGTGAAGGAGTTGTATCCCTGTCGGCATGGAGTACCATATGAGATCGTTACAGACAACAGTTCAGAATTCATTTCAACACGATTTGAAGCTTTTTGCGAAAATGGAAGATACGACTACAAAAATCAACGTCGCGATATCACCAACAGGCCGAAGCCGCCAACAAAACAGTCCTCGATGGTTTAAAAAAGCGACTCAATGAAAACAAGGGACGATGTGCGGATCAATTAGAAGGAGTCATGTGGTCACACCGAACAACTCCCAGACGAGCAACTGGCGAAATGCCATTCGCGCTTGTATACGGATCAGAATGTGTAATCCCAGCCGAAGTCGAAATCCCAAGGATACGTCGCGAACTACTCCCTAGACAGGAAGGTCTAAATCATTCGTTGCTTCTTGACGAACTGGACCTAATTGACGAGCGACGCGATCGAGCATTAATCCGCATCCAAAATTATCAGCAAACGGCTGCAAGGTACTACACTCGAACGTCCGCAACAAGAGATTTTGCGAAGGAGATTTATTTCTACGGAAGGTATTTCCAAACACTGCCGAGTGAAATGCAGGCAAGCTAGGAGCCAACTGGGAAGGACCTTATAAAATCACGAAAGTTGCCCGACCAGGGGCATACGAGTTAACTAACATGGACGACGTCAAGGTTCCCAGAAGCTGGAATGCGATGCTTCTAAACTAGTATTATCATTAAACCAAGACTTTAGACATTTTGAACTACAGGACGGCATGATCCCCGAAAGGGGTACGTAGGCAGCCGGTCTTTCGATCGGTTCAGCTGTGCCCCCTCTCAAAAAGGGGGAGTGGGTCTGTATATATCTATACTTCCACATCGGAATTCGGAAATTTTTAAAACAATTCTTGAACTCAAAACTTGTCCGACAGAATTACCTAGAAACCTCAAAAGAACCATCTCGAAACTTCCAAGCAAACCAGCTCTGAAATTTCTAGCAAATCAGCTAGGAAAGTCCGAGCTAATCAAACAAGTCAGCTCGGAACTTCCGAGCAAACCAGCTAGGAAAGTCCGAGCAAATCAGCTAGGAACATTCTAGCAAATCAGCTAGGAAAGTCCGAGCAAATCAGCTACACTACAAAAAATATGGGCATTGATAGCACTTTAGGATAGCACAAATTCATTAAGTGCTATTCTAAAAGGTATGTTGGGTTGAGATACTTTATTATAGCATTAAACTAACGCTAAGCCGTGTTTTTATTAAGCGAAAAACGAAAAATGAGATTTGGAGCCTAATATTTTGTACGCAAATGAGCGGTAACACTTAGAGGGAAAATTTTGGTTTGGTTTTTTTACTAAGTGTCTTTATCAAGTGAAAAAAAAAACTCATTTCATGAAGTTATATAAAAAAAAATTCATCTCTCTCTCTCGTCTATCTCTAGTCGTCTCTCTCTTTTATCTAACCAGAGAAAAATACTTCTCTACCGTTGAATTGTTACTACCTCCTTGGGTCACTCTAAGAGATGTAGTCAAAGGGCTTCTTTGATGGTGGAGACGGGAACGGGTCACGAAGCGGTATAGAGTCGTCGCTATGATTGAGGAGCCATTCTCGGCTGTTTCTTCTTCAGCGATTCAGATTCATCAATGGTGGTGACAGAGATAGAAAGCGAGAGCAAACCATTTAGCAAGGATTTTAGCAAAGGTGATAATTTTCGTGTTGATTTCCATCTGGGTACAGTCTTTCTTTACTCTCTGTCTTTCTCTGATTAAAGAGCTCCATGAATCTGCCACTTAATTAGTTTCTTCTTCTTCTCAGGAAAAGCTCTTCCTCTGCCAGAGAGCCTCCGTCGTTGATACCTCCGTCTAAATAGTTTGTTCTGCTATGATTTTTTGCTCAATTATTGTGTATTGCTTTTGTAATCAGGAGGAAATGTTTGCCAAGTGATATGTTTGTCCAAGTGATTGGAGCGGATCAGGGAGAATATCAACGATTTAATCATGTGGAAAGATGTTGCGAAATCGAAACTTTGGTTTGGTTTTAGATGTATATGCTTCATATCTTCTTGCTTTGCTAAATGATTTAGCTTTAGGTACACTGAGTTCAACTATCCAGATTCATCTTTCTAGCTTCAATCATTTATCACATTCATGAGTTTAGATGTATATGTTTTATATCTTCTTGCTTCAGGTGCTTTCTCGGCGATCTCTCATCTTGGACTTTTGTTTCTTGGAGTGTCGTTTTTGTCAAACACTCTTCGCCAAGGTACAAATTTTCTCAGGTCTTTGTACATATAAAACACTCTTCGTTCTGCCGGAGCATCTGTCGCCGCTTCAATATCCGCTATAGAAGATGATAAAGATCAGGTCCCTTGTTTTTTTTTGGTTTCGTAGTTACTATTTGATGTTTGCTCTCGTTGTGCACAGGTTTTTGCTATTTTATTATATTGTTCAAAAGCTTTGACGTATTTGAGATTGTTTCCAGTTTGGAACCAATAGTGAAGTGGTGGTTGGTGGGTTAATTGTTAGCATATCCTAGCTCTAGTTGTGTATGCAAAGGACTGAGATACATAGGCTTAGTAACATCTTGTTTGTGTTGTGTGCTTCTCTTGCTATATAAATTCCGCTTCATATTCAGCATCTTTAGTAATTTCATTGAGTAAGTATTGATTGTAGTTTAAGGTTCTCAGAATGAATAGTCTTGCTTTGTCATTCTTTTGGTGGTTCTTGTAGGCATTTTTCTTCCCTTGTTTTCTTATGTTGGAGATTCACAAACTCCGTTTTGTTTTTATTTCAGAGGGTCTACTTTGTACACAAACATCTGAATTTTGCTTTCATGAGCAGGTGACATGGGCTGGCTTTGGCATTCTTGAACTGGGTCAGCATATCATCAGACATGTTCTCTTACTCGGTTATCAGAATGGCTTTCAAGTCTTTGATGTCGAGGATGCCTCTAATTTTAATGAACCCAGTTTCATTCTTACAGATGCAGCCATTACCTGCGAGGTCTGGTGATCGTGAGGGTACTTGTATCATCTTAGGGTTTACTCATGGGTGAGTTTCTACTTGTATCATCTTTGTCTTTTTATATAGTTTGAATCATAACCAGATTTAGCGAACCTGTTTTGAGGACATAGACGAATTGTCTTTATCACTATAGTGTTGAGATATGATTGCTACTTTCTCATGAAGGCTTTTGAATCTCAAGACTAGGTTCAACCTCAATGATTTGTTTAGATGCTTGATTCATTTGTGTTATGGAATAACTTTGCAAGTGGTGTAATTATGTTGTTGTTGTACCGTACGTATTTCAGGGAGGTTATGCTTCAGAAGGTCAAGGACACATACAAGGACATATTAGGGAAGCAGCTGAATCAGAGGAAGAAGAGTCTTTTTGGGCCATTCATGAATTCGAATGGATTCTAAACCAGGCCACATCCTTCCTTCAATCTTTCTTTGTAACTACATCATATCTGTGCGTGTGTCTCTGGTCTTTTTTAGCTCAATATATCATCCATCCAATTATGTCAGTGTTGTAAATTCCTCAAGACTATATATGAGAGATGTTTATTACATTTTTTTATCCGATCTCTGTAGGCTAACTAAGCGGTTTTCTTAGAAATTAGCTACAGACTCTTTAATCTCCAACTTGGTTCTGATTTTATAATGTTGTTTGTTTAAGATATTTTAAGTTATTAGTAAAAGTTAATGTTTGAAATCTATTTTTAATATAAATGAAATGATACACAAGAGTTTAGGGTTTAGGGTATAAATAAAATTTTCAGTTTTAGTTTAAAGTATATATATAAGATTATAAATAGGGTTTAGGATTTTGGGTATACATAGGGTTTAGGGTTTAAAGTATTATTTTAAATATAAAAACCCTATTATAAACAAAATATAATTACGATTACATATTTAAAACTAAGATTCCAATACCCTAAATCCTAAACATATATTATAATGTCCTAAACCATGTCCTAAACCCTAAAGCTATATTCCAATATCCCAAACCCTAAACCTCGAATCCAACCAAACCTAAATCATATCATAAATTATAAAAACAAAAAGATCACTCAAGAAAAAGATAAACCAATAAATATTAAATTCTTCTAACCCTAATTTTTGTTTAAACTAATTATATATATATACATAAAACTAATATTTAAACATTTACATGTATAGTTTAAATAAAACAAATTAAAACTCTAAATACTAACCCTAAACCCTAAA
Organism: Orychophragmus violaceus; assembly: GCA_030180135.1. Lineage (NCBI taxonomy): Eukaryota > Viridiplantae > Streptophyta > Magnoliopsida > Brassicales > Brassicaceae > Orychophragmus > Orychophragmus violaceus. The sequence continues at coordinate 63,944,294 of CM058232.1, read as the reverse complement.
CAAAACACATTTTTTTATCTATCACAATTATAAATAAAAAATTTTAAAATTTTAATTTTAACCATTTGTATTATAAATTTAAGATTTTGTTTTGAAAATCTACTAATTTATAATACTAATCATAAATTAAAAGTCTTAAAGATATCTCTTTAATGATTTTATATACCAATAACTAAAATTTAGCACTTCTAAAATTAAAAATCATATAAACTTAGATTGAAAATTAAATATATTATACTTTTGGTTATTCATTTTGTTATTTCAAATCATTTTAAAGTATTATATATACTAATTTTAATATTTTAAATCATTTTTAAAATTTAAAACTTTTTAGAAATTTTTATATATTATATTAATGTAAAACGAAAAAATAGTTTTAACAATTTATTTTATTTTTATGTTATTTTCGTATTTTTATATTAAGTAAACCTCAAAATATTTCTATTGGTTGATATACCATCACACGGATCGCATTCTCATCCGTCAGATCTTAACTCATTTAATCTCAGCCGTTGATAAACTTTAACCTAATTATTTTACTATGTATGTCACCCTTCTCTCCTTAGCGCCGTATCTCTCACAACCAAGCTTTGTTTCCATTTTTTTCTTTTGTATCATGGTGAAGAAGAACACAAGAAATCGCAGACGAAGATGAAGGTGAATCCGTTGGGAAGAAGACGAGTCTCGATCCAGCCTCCAGTCTCCTCTTCGTTCCTTCTTCAAATATGAAGGCGAATCGATTGTGAAGATGAAGGAGAATCGGTTGTTCCAGCATCCTTCTTCTTCGATTCAGTTTCGTCTTTCAACCTCCTCTTCGATTCAGTCTCGATCTAGCCTCCTCTTATTTCCAGTTTCGTCTTCCATAGCAATTTATTGGCTTTCGATTTATTGAGACACTTCTTAATTAGTTCAAGTTTGTGCAGAGTTTGTCTTACTCTTACTGTTCTGTATAAACATTTATAAGCTTTACCTTAATGGATGTGCACAGAACGTCATATAAACGTTGTAGCCTAATGGATGGTTATATTTTCTTGTGTAGATTGTATTTTTGCTTCAAAGGTCTGGAATGCACAGAAAAAGCTGGTGGTTCTGCTGTTCTAGTAGCAAACGATGTTGATGAGCCTTTGATTACTGTGGACACACCGGAAGACGAGCTGAAAGAGTCCACGACGGCTGTCATTGGTGTCGACGGCTCTGGTCGCCGGAGTTATGTGCCGGAGCCTCGTCGGCGTCTCTGGTCGACGGCTCTTGTAGTTTCTTTTTATTTTTTAATAAAATTAATTATTCAATGTAAATTATTTATTTATAAATATTAATTTAAATAATATTTTTGTGTGTTTATATAATATTTTTAAAATATGAAATAATAGTTATGGCAATAATCATAGCAGCCTAGACAAGCATAAAATTAATGCCATGGTAGCATATATTATCGCATATAAAAATTTGTTACGAAGTCTAATTTCATGGCAAAAGTAACGAGCCGTAATAGATCGAACTATAGCATCTATGAGTGCCATATCAAAACAGGTTAGAGCATTTTATCTACGCTATTATATAAGAAGTATATCACGTATATATAATGCTATAATAGAATGCATCAAACATAGCAGATAACAATTAATGCTATTATATTGCAATAATAACATAGCACAAAAATAAAGCTATGGTAGAGGGGGGGTCTATTATAGCTGCCGCTGTCAGAGCGTTTGTGGAAACGCTATCTATTACCTACGATAGCTTGTATCGTGTGCTATGAATGTTGATTTTTCTTGTAGTGCTAGGAACTTTCCAGCATATCAGCTAGGAAAGTCCGAGCTAATCAAACAAGTCAGCTCGGAACTTCCGAGCAAATCAGCTAGGACAGTCTGAGCAAATCAGCTAGGAACATTCTAGCAAATCATCTAGGAAAGTCCAAGCAAATCAGCTAGGAACTTTCTAGCAAACCAGCTAGGAAAGTCCGAGCTAATCAAACAAATCAGCTCGGTACTTCTGAGCAAATCAGCTAGGAATTTTCTAGCAAATCAGCTAGGAAAGTCTGAGCAAATCAGCTAGGAACTTTCTAGCAAATCAGCTCGGAAAGTCCGAGCAAATCAGCTAGGAACTTTCCGGCAGATCTGCTAGGAAAGTCCGAGCTAGTCAAACAAGCCAGCCCGGAAATCCCGCTGACAATCCTCCGCGGAGATTCCGAGCTGACCATTCTCCGTGGAAATTCCGAGCTGACCACTCTCCACGGAAATTCCAAGCTGATCACTTTCCGCGGAAAACTTTGAGCTAAACACTCTCCGCGGAAAACTCCACACAACTCGGACAACAGATCTTAGCTGGAAACACAGCGCATCCGCAAAAGTTCAACTCCCTTACCATACTCTTGAAGTTGTCCGGTAACGAAAATAAACTCTTTTTCTCCTTTTCATTTAGTTTATTTCTCTTAGTTCAAAATTAGGATATAAACTTTGTAGTTCAGAGCTCACCTATTATTACGTCGAATGCATAATTGTTAGAAATATATTATCTTGTCTGCTGACGGCCGCAGTAGACAAACACATACATCCTTTACGGACATTAGCCAACACATCCTATATGGATTGAGGCTCTATACATCCAACAAACGGATAAAGGCGCGCTATATAAATTTTAAATACTGCCAAGGTATGTTTATTATCGGCAAAGGGAACATAAGTCGAGATGTCGATAATAATTCCTGAGAACGGGTTATCGATAGGTCTTCAAATCCGCCACACCAGTACTAGAGTTGATAATAGACCCCAAAAATCCAGTATGACGCTACTCATCACACTGGTAAAATGACGTTTTAACCAAGTATATCTTGGTTCGGTATCTTTGAAAGGTGGTCCTGTGGATACCGGCTTATTTTCAGTGAACGAAAGATGCGAGGCGAGAGTTTCGTGGAAAATCGGGATCGAAAATCCAAACCCAGTAAAATACAACACACTGGTCTCGACAACGTCATTATTGAGTACACGACCAACTTGGGAATGTAAGACGGCAGACCCCCGCTCGGGTCCAAGCAAAACCAGCTCGGAATTTCCGAGCTGGTTGCACCTAGCTCGGACTTTCCGAGCTAAACCAGCACGGATCCGAACCTTTCCCTTCTCATTTTCAAATAATGATTTACCCCTTCAGAAATTCCGCGCTGAATGAATCTCTTGTAAACTTCCGAGCTGGATTTCGCTTCTCTGAACTTTCCGAACGGATAATCAAACATTTGTCGATATGCACAACTTGTCGCAATCTGTCTTCGGAAACATCGGCTTATACCTTCTTGGCTGATAAATCAAGCTGACGGACCAAGTTAAAGGAAATAATAATTTAGGCCCAAACATACAACATTTGGATTTCCAAAACTTTGGGCCGAATAAATAAGTTTGTACGCAAACAGACTCGGATCGTCCGTTCTCGGCCCATCCGAAAAATAGGTCAAACCGCGGAAAGATAATTGTCAAAGAAATGAGATAAACTCGAAGAAGTAAAGAGGAAGATATCTCCGAGCTAAAGAGGAAAATCTGAGATGAAAATGTAAATCTTAACGGAAAAGGGAAGGTGATAAAACAGGAAGATTTCTGCAAATCTTGCGGAAAATATCCTCGAAGCCGACTTGCCGCAGCTATGTAAGAAGATAGAGGTCATACGATTTAGATATAGCAAAAAACCCTAGCATCTAGACTTAAGAACTTAGCAATTTTCTTAGCCTTTTCCGTTCTTTGTACTCTTTTTCCGATATTTGTACTCTCTATTCGATCCCTTATCAATAAAATATCCTCCGGGTTTACTATTTCGGTGTGTTTATCTTTGAAATTTTTGTTCCCTAAAAGTTTGCTCTACAAGTTTTGACAGTGCGAGTTCCGACTCTCACACTCTATAATAACAGCATTGACGTACTGCTTATGCTCAGTTCTTCCAGCTCCATTTTGCCTTTGTGCTGCTCCAGCAGTCTGTTGAACCTGAACATATAGCTTCTTCACATGAGTGCTCAGAGACTCAATCTTCCCATTCAAATCCAGGTAAAAAGCATATATTTTTCCATTGAAGTCCACTGTACTCTCTGCTGACCTTCCCAAAGCTGTTCCAACAGACCCATCATCTTATCAGACTGCTCATTTTTTGGAGGAGGAGTCTGATATGAAGAACAATAGTCTCTGGAGAATGAGCTGTTCTGCTGGAATGGTCTCTGAAATGCAGACTTTGGTGTGTAACCAGAAGTCCGTCCCTGCTGATTCCCATATATCTGAACTTAATAACCAGTTCCAGCTATGTAATTGACGTTCTTAGACTCATCAACCTATCCAAAAGTATCCACATCTGCATCAAAATGGACTTGCTTTTTCCCAAGTAAAATGCTATGGACAGAATAAATTTTGTTCTTCATCTCTGCAATCTGTGAACTATCAAGCTTTCCACCAGATTTCTTCCTCTCCAGATCAACATTCTTAGTGCTATTGCTACACACCAAGTTCTCAATCAGCTCCTTAGCTTGCTCTGGAGATTTAGTGTTGAAGTTCCCATTGCTAGCAGCATCAAAAGCCATCTGATACCAAAAATCAACTCCACTGAAGAAAATGCCCAGCAGCTGTAATTAAGAGAAACCATGATGAGGGCAATCTCTCTGGTAGATCTTAAACCTTACCCACGCTGCTTTCAAGGGGTCTGTAGATCCCTGTTTAAACTGTGGAAGATCTTCTCTCAGCTGATCAGATATAGCATCATCATAAAAGTGTCTAAGAAACTTCCTCTTAACTGCATCCCAAGTAGTCAGAGTCCCAGGTGGAATCTGCTTCAGCCAATATGCAGCTTCTTCTCCAAGAGAGTGCGGGAAAAGCTTACAGTGCAGGAAGTCGTAGCTCACTCCATTATTCTTCATTCTAGTAACCAAAGACTCAAACGTCTCTATATGATCCATAGGGTGCTCATATGGGTGTCCATGAAAGAGGTGCTGTCCCACAAGCGTATAATAAGAGGCCTTCAGCTCAAAATTATGCCTATGAATGGGAGGAGGTACAATCGCAGACCTGTTAGCATACAACTCATCAGGCCTATTGTAATCAGCAAGAGTCCTCCCATTAGGCGGATTAGGTGCATTAGGTGGTACTTCAACTCGTGGATTTCCTTGTCCACATGTGCCTCCACCAGCACCATCATCCTGTGGCTGATGAATAATCTCCTGAACAATCACGTTCCCATCAGCATCAAGTCTCTGACCACGCTCATTGCTGACATGGTTCTCTGCATCTCTCATAATACCTTGTTAATCCCAAATCAGAATCACAACATTCACATTTGCCATCTTAACTGGTTTTTGAGCCTTCCTGTTTGTCCTTTCTAACCTTGCAAGCTCGTCAAGTCCGAGAGTCACGATCTCCTTGCCCGGATAACTCCTTAGTGTGCGATCAGACATGAACTGTCTGGTTCACGCAGAGTGTGTCGACCGACGCTAGCAGAGCGTCGATCGATGCTAATCGTGAGTGTGTCGATTGATGCCAAGTGGGTATCGATCGATGCACGTGTTCTTCGTCGAACCTGAAACGCAAGAACAGAGACAAAATGGAAAAATAATTAGTAAAATAAAAAACAAAAATCCTAGTCTAAATTCTAGACTCAAATCTATCGAAGACTCAAAAGAGTCCCCTCGGCAACGGCGCCAAAAACTTGATATGCTCAAAGTTCCCTAGAGCTACACTGCAAGTGCACAGACGTGGCTAGTAGTTTATAGGGGTCGAATCCATAGAGACTCAAGAATCTTACGATAGACTATATAGGTTCAAATTAAGCTAAGCATCAGCAGAATAATCAGTAAGTAATGCAAGAAAGTAAATCAAACGATTTGTAAATCAGTCAAGCGAAGCGTCAGGTCAAGGGAGTTCTCAGGAAATCAGGAATACATGCAAATCAATCAATCGGGATCAAATTAAGAACTGTTCTAGAACTAGAATCACATAAGTACAAGAAACCAACTTTCGTTGCGAATATCAACTATGTCTAGCAACATAGCAAACCAACTTCTGTTGTGAATCCTAGAGTTCTAAACATGCATTAATCTCAGGTTCTTTCGTTCACAATTTCCCTAAACCAAATTTCTTTGTGAATAGACAAATTGCTCATCTAGGTTCGTTCTAGCTAATTAACCAACTGTCGTTGCGAAAATAAACCTAACATCAATAATCTGGGTAGCTAATTCATATTAAGCATAAAGAACAACCCTAGACGAAGAACTATAAAGTATGAATCCCTAATGAGAATCCCTAAACCTAACAAGTAAACTACTCAGACATGGCAATCATAACAAAAGACATGTATGAAATAGAAAGCATAAAGATATCAATAGAAGAATAAAAAGGGTTCGAAATCTTCTCTTTGTCGAGTATCTGATCAGCCCCAAAAGCTATAAATCTTTCTCTCTCTAAAACTCTCTGAATGTCGAATAATACTTAGCTTAAACAATGGCTTACAAACCCTAATATATAAGTTAAAACAAGATTTGAGCCTTTTATAAATATGGGAAACTTCTGGGCAAAAGCTGTTAATATCCAAAAATGCAGATTTATGCGCAGAATTCTGGATCAGGGGATGCATCAACCGACGCACATACTGCATCGATCGACGCACTGTGCAGACACAACCAGTGAACTCTGTAAAATCTCTATGTAGTGCAGAATTGCTCCAAATGCTCCCAAAACATCCAATTAAGCTCCATATGTGCCTAAACCTGTAAAACACCTGAAAAGAATCCAAAATACAATAAAAGACTCGATAACAAAGACTTATATCATGGTCTAAAGCCCTAAAAACTATGATATATCACAAAGCCACAAATCATCAACTCGAGCTCTAAGATCTTGACTAGATCGACAAGAACGAGATCTCGCAAGAAAATTCGACATGATCTCCTAATCATAGATCCCTATCGGTTCAAGGCTCCTTTCAAATGGGGGCAGCACACCTCCGTGAACACGTCCAAACTTCTCTAAGATCTATGTCAGCCCTGAAACCTCGAGAAAGTTCACTACCCCAGTACACCCAGGAGGGTATCCGCCACTCCCAACTTTTGTGAGCTTGCCCTTGTTAACTACGAACCGAACAAGCTCTAATATCACAGGAACGATATATCACCCAACCACACATATGCCTTATCCACCTCTTGTGCCACCGGGTTGTGAACCATCTAAGTCCCTTTGGCCCAGAGGGTGAAACATTTCTTCTCAGGTCGAGTCAACCTCTGTAAGTCTCCGCCAAGATCGGCTCTGGAACCCCATTCAACTTCAGACCTCTCCAATTTGGAAAGGGTCAGGCAAACGGGCAGGCTTACCACACCGCTGACCAACAAGGCACGATTGACCGCGAATCTTTCCAAGATACGTCGATCACATAAATGTTGAACTGCAACATCTGAATAGTCGATTCACTCAACAATAAGTTCAGATTCCGGTATTGATAACGTGATCAAGGAAACTCGACAAACTCCCATCTCCGACATGAATGCCAACGCTCGCATCTGAGATGTATCTAAAATCAGCTTTCCAGAGTATTCTGGGAAAGGTGACCCTTGAGCTCACATCAGAGCTTTTAGACTGGCAATAGTTAGCGTGCACCTAAACAATTACGAGAAAGAGGTAGGCTACTCCATTTCTTTGCGAAAAATCTAGTCGGACGTGCCTTAGAATGGTTCGCAACTCTAGAAATAAATTCCATAGATAACTTTAATCAGCTCGCTACCGCCTTCCTGAAGCAATACTCTGTATACATATATGAACAAGCCTCAAAGGCCAACCTTTGGGAAATCTCTCAAGTTCAACATGAATCCCTTCGAAAAATCATAGACAGGTTCAAGGAGATCAAATTCAAAATCACGAACCCAAACATGGTCGTGTTCAGATCGGTAGTTTCTCTTGATGGTGCGCTTCATCGAGCGTCAGCTTTTGCGCTTCATGATTAAGAGATTAAAACCATTGCGAAAAGACACAAAAAAATCTGCACCACCTTCGAACAACTCGAACAGAAATTCGGGAAACAATTCAAAGGATAAAGGTCAAGGTCAACATAGATTCGCCATCGAAGATTCAACCAAGTAAAAAAACAAACCCTTTAATAATAACAAATTTCGTAAATATAATTATAAGAATGGACATTCCATCGAGGAGTGTCAAAGCAAAGCATGTCTCACATTTGAAAAATCTAAAACCGAAACTTCAAAGAGAGAAAACTCATGAAGAAGACGAGCTCCCAATTAAGTCTAATACAAGAAAAGCTACCTCCAATAAGAGGAGCCGAAATACCGAGGAGGAAACCCCTGATTCTCCACCACCCGGTCCCGGAAAGGGACTAAAACGTATCAAGCTCATCTTTTATAACCTCTCTCTTTGTGATGGTACCACCAAATATGTGGTCTCCCCCCTCCCACTCCTTTAAAGCGCACGAGAACGAGCTTTAGCTCCGACTTTATCTCACCTCGCACTTTCGGGGAGGGGGCAGAAGGGCTATGCCCACCTCCAAAAAGTGATGCTCTGGAGAGCAGCGTACCTAAACGCATCGACCTCATTCGCCGAAAGTTGGAACTATCCTGCTTATCAGCCTAAAAACAAGTCCCCCGCTCATCTGCTACCTTAGTTAGTGCAAAATCGAGCTCTAGCTCTGAGTGCACTTCCCAGGGGAGAAAAGCATCATATTTTTTTCTCACACTTGGTTAGTGCGGATTCGAACTCCAACTCGTACTACAGATCACCTCGTACTTTCGGGGGGGGGGGGGAGGTGGGCGGGGGGAGGAACTATGACCACATCCAAATATCGTCAACTTCATTTTGGAGGTTCCAAACTCTCTGGCGTGAGTTGATAAACTCAATTAAAACATTCTAACCAAAAGTCTTCAAAGACTCTAGAAATGAAAGCGAATTGGAAGGTCCCCACCACAAAATATCATTTTGGGGAAGAGAAATGCTAAGCCCTGACAAACCACATGACGACACTCTAGTAATCTAGCTCGGCATATGTGGGTTTGAGGTATCCAAAGTCATGATCGATACCAGCAGTTATGTCGATGTGTTATTTTATCATTCCTATAGAAAATGGGTTTTACAGATCCACTTCAAGAAATATTGGCATTGATAGCACCATGAAAACGCTATCATAAGACTATAATATTATTTCAATAAACGATGTTTATGCCGCGGCTATCTTAGACCTCACATACACGATTGTGTTAATTTGCCTAACTATGCCCACCTCCAAAAATCGTCAACTTCATTTGTGGAGGTTCCAAACTCTTTGCCGTGAGTTGATAAACTCAATTAAAACATTCTAACCAAAAGTCTTCAAAGACTCTAGAAATGAAAGCGAATTGGAAGGTCCCGACCACAAAATATCATTTTGGGAAAGAGAAATGCTAAGCCCTGACAAACCACATGACGACACTCTAGTAATCCAGCTCGACATATGTGGGTTTGAGGTATCCAAATTCGTGATCGATACCAGCAGTTCTGTCGATGTGTTATTTTATCATTCCTATAGAAAAATGGGTTTTACAGAATCCACTATAAGAAATATTGGCATTGATAGCACCATGAAAACTCTATCATAAGCATATGATATTATTTCAATAAACGATGTTTATGCCGCTGCTATCTTAGACCTCACATACACGATTGTGTTAATTTGCCTAAATATCATAAATTGATCAATGATAGCACAAATTTTCTTGCTATAAAATATTTTACAATAACTCATTATTATTATTAATTTATATTTTATACTAGTATGATTCGTTCATACCATGTGCGAGCAGATATATTATTAAACATAAATTTCTAAAAATAAAAAACTATCAAATTAATTTAACAATAAAACTAATATTTTAAGATTTTATATGAGACTATTTATAATAAACATATATTTATTATTATATTTAATAAGATATTTTATAATTTATTATAAATAAAACTAATAGTAATAGAATAAATTGTATTCATATATTTTTATGTATAAAATAAATACATAAATTTCTTATTTAAAATATTTTATCATTTATATATATAAATTCAAAATTTATATAAATAATACGAATTTACTATATAAAATCCAAAACAATATTTATCTTACATTTTTATTTTTTATACAAGGTTATGTATATCGTCAAAATAAAATTTTAAAAATCATCATAAATATTTATATTTACCATTTAAGTTTTTACTCAAGATTATATATATCTTCATAATAAAATTTGAAAATATAATAAACTTATCAATATAAATTTAGGTTAAATACAATAATTAGCCTAATTTTATTAAATACAAATTAGTAATCAGCCATTTTGAGAGTAAATATAAGGTATAAAGTACTTTTCAATTAATTTTTATTTGCCGTAATACTTTTTATAATAATAAAAAATTAAAGCTATTTTCTATTTTATAGTAGCTTTATTTTTATTGCTATATAATTTATTATTATACTTGATTTATATTAAAAAGTTATATTTGAAATTTATTTCATTAATAACCCAAAATATGTTTACAGAAAGATCATTAACAACACATATCTAAGTTAACATTAACTTAAAAGATTTTCATGTTAACGAGACCATCAAACACATTGGTTCTCTGTGCTTCAAAGGATTTCCAGTGAAGAAGACATTTGTAGCTTCTCCGTTTGATATAACCATCTTTTTGATCTTGTCATATCTGACACCATACAGAAGAAAAAAAAAACAACGCATTAAGCACCAGAAAGAACTGAATAAAGGACACAACCAAACTAACGAGAAATATTAATTCTAAAGGATAAGCTCCTTTATATAGAAATATGAAGATAAATAACCTACGAGTCCAAGCTCTTCTGGTCAAGTGGTTGGGGACGGGCCTTGGACGCTAACACGTTCCGGGTTCGATCCTTCTTCCATGCGAAACTAAGTCACATTTGTTTAAGGACACCCACATGGATATGGGCTTTGCTTTAGGGGCCCATTTGAATACCCGGAGAGAGGGTCTATCCATGGGCTGCACCTCCCCTTGGGGATTAGTCTGAGCCCTTCCATAGGCTCGGGATACCCCCAGATTAATCAAAAAAAAATAATAATAATAACCTACGACAAAATACCATTCATAGTTAAAAATACCTGCAAAAGATGTTTTTTTTTTTTTTTTTTTTGAAAAAGGCTTGCTATTGAAATACGAAAAAAGAAAAGGTACATGCCTTTTTGTGCCTTAGTGTTTTGGGCTTTATCTCTGATTAGAGGGTCCTAATACAAAATGAAACATATTTTTTAGAACCCAAGTGAACAATATTTCGTTGACGAAGCAGATACAAAGTGACGATGAACCCAGAAGCAGGGGAATGATCGATCAAGCAGCAGTCAGAAAATCAAATTGGCTAGATCAGAGATTAGTTGAACCATAACTGGATCATTTCTGATGATCGAGCAGGGTTGGTATCTCGAAATCTAGAGCAGTAATTTCGGATTGTTGCATCAACGATTGAGAGGATAGAGTTGGTAGAGCGGAAGGTGTGACGATGGATACGCGAATTTCTTTCCTGCCAGTGATAGTAGATAACACACTGCCAAACCACATAGAGTAATTGATTTTTTGATTTTGGCCCTTGCAGTAGCAAGAGAAATTGGAGAGATGAAGTCCACGATCTCGGAGGAGCAATAGGACAACGTCGAGCACAATTTTCCCAAATGTTCCAGCTAAAAGGGCAATCAAAGTATAAGTGATCTCTGGATTCAGCTGTGGAGTTACAGAGACAACACTTTGGATCTACATGCAAGCCCCAATTGAGAAGACGATCCCTTGTTGGAGCCCTGTTGAGAACGAACAACCACACTAGGAAGCAGTGACGGGGGATGCCACCACGGTTCCAAACCAACGGATACCAATCTACCCGAGGAGCATGATCTTTAAGCAAGGTATACACTACACCAGTTTTATATTTCGACCAATGCTTACCTTCTATAACCCATGCATAGTGATCCTCAGTTTCTGTCAAATTAATTGTAGTGAGGTATGACTGAATATTTACCTGCCTTTCTGATCTCGGCGGTTGAATAGACCAAGAGCCAAGTCTGTATATGTCGGATAATGTTGAATTTGGTCTAACACCCATCCGCCTTGCTGCATCATCCGGGAGGTAATCTCTGAGGCACCCAAAAGGTGACCAATTATCTGACCAGAACCTTGTCAATCTCCCATTTCCAACTCTCACTTTTATCCACGGAAATGCAATGAACTTCAGCTTTAAGAGTTTGTTAGCTAACCATGAGTTCCATTGTTTTACCTTAAATGTCCAGAAGGTACTTAAGGCACCATCAAGAACTTCTCTCACATACCAGGCTACCCAAATTGATCCCGAGTTGCAGAAGAGGAGCCATATCAACTTGAGCAGGCAGGCTGTATTCCAAGTAAGTAAATCCCGACAGCCCAGCCCCCCCTTCTTCTTTGGCAAGTGTTGTTGTTTCCCATGATACACGCGCTGAGTGATGGCCTTCAGTTGTCCCTTTCCAAAGGAATGCTCCACAAAGCGAATTTATCTTTTTGATGCAGGCTTTGGGGATAGAAAAAGTTGAGCACCATAAATTTGTTATACCGTTGATCACCATGTTGATCAAAAGCAGTCGTCCCGCAAATGACAAAGAGCGAGCAATCCAGATATTAACTTTACCTTTTACACTCTGGAGCAGTGGTTCACAATTATGAAGAGTTAACTTCTTAGTGCATAGCGGAACTCCAAAGTAGCGAATAGGAAGTAGTCCATGAGATAGACCCGTTAGCGAACTGATTTGAGAGATTTCTGAAGTAGAGAGCCCCGAAGAGTAGAAGGATGTTTTCTGAATACTAGCTGACAGGCCAGAGAGCGCTTGAAATTCATAAAGAATACTCATAACTGCTTGCACCGATTGCAATGAACCGTCTGTGAATATCAAAAGATCGTCCGCAAAGCATAGGTGAGTGAGCTTTGTTTCTTTGCACCTGTAGTGGTAACCAAATTTACCTTCTTCGGCTGCATTGTTAAGCATAACAGACAGACAATTCATTGCTATAACGAAGAGGTAGGGAGACAATGGATCGCCTTGTCTGAGGCTTCTCTTTCCTTTGAAGTAACCATGAACCCTTCCATTGTACCCGATAGTAAAATTAGGAGTGCAGATACAAGCCCTGATCCAAAGCAGATAAGAGTTAGGAACACCAATTCCAGCAAGACAGTTTAAGAAAAAATCCCAACTCAACGTATCAAAAGCTTTCGCCATGTCGACTTTGAGTGCAATCCTCTTTGGCCCTTTATCCCTGTGGTATCCGTTGACAATTTCCGTTGCTAAAATAGTGTTCTCAATCAGCAAGCGCCTCTGGACAAATGCTGTCTGATTAGGAAGAATCAAAGAGGGCAGTATTGGTTTAAGTTTAGATACCAACAGCTTGGAAATGGCCTTGTAGAGGGTGGAGCAACATGATATAGGCCTGTAGTCACCAACAGCTGACGCTCCAGGATGCTTTGGAACAAGAGACAAGATTGTTGCATTGACTGGGGCAGGCAGAAAACCCGAGATGAAAAACTGATGAATGGCTGCAACAACCTCTTCTCCAATAATACTCCAGGAGGCTTTGAAAAAACCTGAGGTTAACCCGTCAGGGCCTGGCGCCTTGTTCGAGTTCAGCTTAAGGAGAGCTGTGGATATGTCAGCTGAAGAAGGAGCTGCTGATAGGTTAAGAGCTTGCACCGCAGAGCAACAAAATGATAGCAAGCTTTGGAACCATGGAATAGATGAGCGTGAAGGTGGCAAGGTCTCTGGGGCCAGAATTGATTTAAAATGGGAGATCGCCAAAGAGCTCATTTCTATAACATCCGTGACCAAGATACCAAAAGGTAGTTGGAACGAACGAATAGAGTTATAAGCAGTCCTGACAGCCAGTGTTCTGAAGAAGAAAGGTGTATTGTGATCCCCTTCCTTCAGCCAGTTTATTCTTGACTTTTGTCTAAAATAAGCCTCTTCAATCGATCTAAGAAACAACCATTTTTCATGAATTTCTCGCTCCTTTTGAAAATCTATCACCGATGGCTGTTGGAGAGAAATGACCTGCACAGCTTGTAACAAACGGTTAGCAATAGAAACTCTCTCTTGAATTTTAGAAAAGTTCTCTCTGTTTAAAGTGTTTAAGTCACTCTTTATGTTCTTCAGTTTCCAGCATAGTTCAGTGAGACTAGCAGCATAACTTCCGACCCGGATCCAAGCAGCCTCAACTGTGGACACAAATTTGGGGTGTTTGGCTAAGTAATTAAAAGAATTGAAAGGTTTGGTACCGGTTTGAGGCAAAGGGGTAGAGAGGTCAAGGAGAAAGGGACTATGGTCTGAAAAATCAGGAGGGTGAAAGGCGGAAAGGCTGTGAGGAAAAGAAGCGATCCAGGGATGATTTACCATCAGTCTGTCAAGCTTCTTCGTGATTGGCGTAAGAGGTTGGTTGTTGGTCCAGGTATTAAAGAGGCCTTGAAACCGAAGATCAAAGACTCCCATCAGGTGGAAGCAATCTTTTAACTCTATCATGTCATGGGTGAGGTGATTGACTGAATCAAGAGAATGTTCTGCGGGATGGATAATTTGGTTAAAATCTCCACATAACATCCATGGGCAGGAATCAAGAGCAAGTCGGTGGTGGATATCATTGAGTTCTGCCCAAAGATCAGTTCTCTCATCACGAAAGTTGGAAGCGTACACTGCTGTACAAGTGAAGGTCAGGCTTCCCGAGATAACCACTTGACAGGTAATGGATTGCTTCGACATATGAAGAATACTGACTACTGCAGGGTACTTCCAAATCAGAATGATACGACCATCCGGATCCATGGAATGGTTAGAAGAGAAACTCCAACCTTGACAGACTTTCGACATAATATTGTTCAGTAGAGGTTCTTTAATATGTGATTCCAAAATGGCACCAAAAATTGGCTTCTGAGAATTTAGCCAATGACAAAAAGGCCTATGCTTATCCGTATCGTTTAATCCGCGTACATTCCAAAAAAAAGATTTTGTACACATTACTGAAGGTTTGGAGACTCCCCTAAAATTTGAGGATCTTCAGGAGGAGGAAGCAAAAAGGTAGTATGACCAGAAAGCGGGATTGAAGGAGGTCTAAGTGAAGAGTGGTTAAGAGGTTTTTTTTGCTGGGAAGAGAATAAAAGTGGTGGTCTGGAGGGACAAGAGAATTGGGGAGGGGGGGGGGGGAAGGGTGATAGAGGGGGATTTAAAAATCTTTGCTTGTTTAGAGGTAATATATGAGCCAAAAGTGGGGGCATAAGTTGTCGGCACTCCAAAAACTAGGGTGGCAGAGGAGGGATTAGAGGTGAATTGGACAGGAGGAGGAGAGTTTGGGGATGGAGGAGAGGTAAAGGCTTTATCTGTTTTTTCTAGAGGTAAGTTTTGGCTAGGTTCAGGGTTGGTTGACGGGAGAAAAGCAGTAGAGGGGACAACTGGGTTAGGAGTGTTAAGATAGCCGGTAGAAACATCATTTCCAACAGTCTGTTCTTGTGATTTGGGGCTGCTACGTCTCAAGAATTTTTTAGTGGAAGCTTTAACTTTATCTTGGGTCACTTGATTAACATCAGAGTTGACAGAGGGATCAGCTCCATTATCAGTCTTAGTGGACTGCTGCACAACATGAGCAGTAACATCCGGTGGAGGGACAACAGACAGAGGATCCTGATTAGTTTTGTGATCAGTATTAGGGTGCTGCATATTAACCTGAGCAGTAATATCCGAGGTAGAAGCAGTTGACTGGGGATCCGATGGAAGAGGACCATTGATGCAATTCTTTAATATATGACCAATTTGTTTACAATGACTGCAGGACGGGGGAATCCATGGGTAGTCGATCATCACTGGAATGATGTCACTATTCTCACGTACAAGTTCACCAGCTGAAGGTAATGGTTTAATGAGATCGGCTTGAACCTTAACATGAGCAACATTTAAGCTTGTCAAATTTTTTGTATAATCATCAGTCTCAATTGGCTCACCAACTAAGCCTGCAGCATGACTTAACCCTTCCTTGGTACGCAAATCAAATGGAATGCCACTGATGTGAGCCCAAAGCGGAATAGAGACGATCTCTGGGAATGAATCAGCCACTTCAGAACCCCACTGAGATACATGAAACATTGAGGAGCCTACATACCAGAGACGCTTTTCAAGTATTTTCGATCTAATGAAGTCATTGGGGACTCGAACAAGCACAGAGCGCTTCAAAGGTAGTTAATGGATTTCAAGCTTACTTCCCTTTCCCCACATGTAGTTCAGAACGCTCTGAATAGGTCCATAGTCCGGCATCTTTCCAAGAAAAGAACCAACAACATACTCTTTATGTAGGTCAGCCCCTCGTTGGAACACAGCATCCGGCACCACCACTCTTGGCTTACCTTCAGGTGAGAGAGCAGTAGGAGCTAAACGACAAAGGGAGCGATCCGCTAAATGTTTAGCTTTCTGCGCCCAAGAAGAGGGAGGAGGGAACGCACCACCATCAATAACAGGAGCAACTTTTTCCTTACCAAGAGCAGGGGAAGCATGGAGGACAGAGGCAGCTGTCTGTTTTCCATTGGAGGGAGCTGAATCCTTAGGAATAGCTTTTTCTTCAGAAGCCTTTGAGGTATTAGTTGCTGAGAGTCCAATAGCAGGATTAGTATGAAGAGGAGAGGAATTTTTAGGAGGAAGGATGGTAAAGTTTTGGGAGGTTTCGTGATGAACAGTGTTTAGATTAGGTTTTTGTTGAACAGTTGATTTTGCAGATTTGGAAGAATTAGAGGATCCCATACCAGTAGTAGAGGAGATACTCACTTTAGGCAGGTCCAAAGTGACATTAGAAGAAGGAGACCCAAGAATGCTGGTAGAGGAGGTCTCTAAACCAACAGCTGGAGTAACAGTGTGAACAGGGGGAGAAAGCAGCATTGGAGAGGGAGAAGAGGGGGAAGAAGGAAGAGGGGGAAATTCTGAGAGGGAGGGGAAATCAGGAGGGTCAGGTGGGAGAGGAGGAGGACGGTGGGGTTTGTCTACAGAGGAGGATGGCAGAGGGTCGGAGGCGGAAGCTTTGCCAGAGCCAGAGAACCCGCAGTTCGCACTCATGCTCGCACTTTTTTTTTATATGTATATTTTTTACTTGGAAAAGATGTTTCATATTGTATTCCAATTTGTGCCTCCTCAAAGCAATAAATCACATGTTTAATAAATACAATCAAATATAAAATAAGAAAAAACTCAAGCAACTACAGAATTTTGATAAAGACATAACAATCATTTGGACCTCTAGAGATTAAGACCAACATGAAATGAGCAAAATTACAGGTTTCCTTTGGACCTCCAGAGATTTCTGCTGCAATATAGTTTCAAGATGTGTTTTAGAATATTTTTAGCGATTGCCATGATCTTGTTTTGTGTGGGTATCCTGAAATGATTACTGTAAAATCTACACTATCTAGACTTTAAGGCTTACGCCAACACAAGCTCTGGTACAAAATCAATTTCTCAACAGAAGAGTCTTCTTGTAAGGAATTAAGATCTAATAGTTAGCTTTTTTCCCACTTTGTAAGTAACTCGTTCTTTAAGATGAGAAACTAGTGAAAATCCTGCATTACCGCTATCCTTTATGTCAGCCTCCATATGCACCTACACAGTCAATGGTCAAGTTCAAGAATCAACAAAATAAACAAATGAAAGATAAATATGGTATACAAGATTTGGTTCCACAAAGAAAAGATAACTCTTATTTACACCAAAAAAAAGAAGATAACTCTTATCTTTTATCAGCATAACATAACTATTCAAGATTTGCCCTTATTAAAGTGTCGACTAAGCCGTAAACCAGATACCAACGCCTCGAACACCTCTTTTAAAAGTACACAATGATGGATGACCATACCTGTTCCCTTATTGTTGTTACAGAAATCCGACCTAGTCAATATTACGGGCTGCGATCTGGAGTATCTGAACTACGAGGTGAAATGTAAATATAATATGAGGACGAAATGATTCTTTATTAATCTTTAAGGCCGGAGCCGAGCAATGAACAGGATGGTACGAGGTGTGAGTCCATCGAATGACGTGCTCACTAGACAGTGCTTGAGGTTGGAGCTTTATAAGAGTAGCTCGGCCTCTCGTAAGTTACAATCTGTGTAAAATGAAGAATGAAGGGTCCTATTTATAGCGCTTGGACGCTGACTCTTTCTTGGGCTGTTGACTCCTTAGCAGGCCTGTCTTCTTGGGCCGAGGTGACATAACTGATTTAATTAGATTTCCAATGGGATTATGGATGGGTGCTAAACCCATATCCAACAATTAGTCCCCCCCAGTTCGTCGAGTCGTGGTGCTGAGCTCGGCGAATGTCCTTGAATATTTAAGTCAAGAGGAGATCTAATTAAATCAACCGGTCTTGATTTGCAAGTGCTTTTCTTCTGGCTTTTCCCACGATTCCTCTGGAATAGACGCGAACCGTTGGCGTTGCGACTCCTTATATTCCGCGAAGAATTTTTCCTTTCTTTACGAAATTCCGCCCTCTCAGATTCTGTTTCTCAGGTAACTTGTTTTTTCCATTCTCAATCTTTGCTTTGCGTTTGTTGATCATGCGGGTAGATTCTAGTGAGCATTCTTCTACTGGTAGCGATGATTCCAGTTTTTCCGAGTCCTCCAGCGCTAGTCCCTCCGAATCTAGGTTAATCGAGGTTGACGAGGATTTTTTGATGTTCCGGTCCGGAAGAAAGCCTCACCGATTTCATGGCAGTCGAGTCATGGTGGGGTTGTCTTACGGCCGTGAATCTACTGTCATGACGAGGCGAAATCTTGGTGGTGATGACGAAAAGAATTATCGCGGCAGCGACATTGGGATTGATGATTTTGAAGGATTATGGGTGTTTTTCCATGGTTCAATTCCCAAATTACAACCTAACACAAATCCTTAAACAGATCTAGGTTCTTGCAAAACGAATCATAAAACCAACCTGGACATTACCTTTTGCAGCGGAATGATTGTAATGTCGAGATCAGATGAGAGCTGATGAGAATCGGCTCCTCCTCGAGTATCCACACTCTTACAAGCAAGGGACGGCTGCTAGACCAAAGAGCTGGAAGAATCAGAGAGATGAAGAGAGAGAGAGATAGAGTCACGCCAATTTAGAAAAAACGCAGGAGCACAATTTCCTTTAGGGCTTTCTAATTCTCTTATATCTCATTAATGGGCCCAAGTCATTAGACTAATGGCTCATTAATCTTTTGGGCCCAAAATACAAATCAGACAAAAACCTGTATTTGTCTGGCCCAAAACTCTGATCCAATACAATAAATGCCATTGCATCTTACCGTATTAATTCCATTTAACTTTCCCGTTAGCTATGGTGTGTGACCCTTTGGGATCATACAATACTGGTAATAAGTCTTAAACTTATAGATCAAGAGCGGACTCTAGCAAGCCATCATGATCACCCAGTATTTATGACTTATGTCTGATCTCGACACTTATCATACTTTCTAGAGATAGTACGGTAGATTTCAGGACATTCCCAACAATCTCCCACTTGTACTGGAATCCTACAAAGGACATTCCCAACAATCTTCCGATTGTACTGGAATCCTACATTCCCTAATCCCTTTGTCTTAATATCTCGATCTGGCATAAGGCAAGATGCGTGTCATCCTTATATAGCCAGACCATGTTTATCGGACCAGATTTGATACTGACTATTCAAACGACTTGGGCAAGTCCGTTTGGGAATGGCCATTCTCTTACCAGCTATCAAATCTCCGATTGGCCTAGAGATATTACCTCCGTTAAACGGCAGGGACAAATCCCATCTTGTTCCATCACTATGAACTATACACTTCATAATACACCCAACCAAGGTCCGTATAGCTCCCAGTTACGAAACAGCGTTAGACAATGATCAAAGCGCATTACTCCATGTGCAGCCACATGCATGCGAACTCAGGTCTAAGGACTATACTCTATAGTCGTATATGAGAACTTCTTATGACACAGATATTAATATCTTGCAGAGTTCTCATCAGCGGGCCATGTCCGGTCATATGCTCCCCTACATATACCTATGTGTCGACTTTGATGCCGCGCATCTATGACCCCTCGAAACTTGGTCATAAGTCTCAACACAATCTAGTCTCAACAGGTTGTTGGTGTTCCAATTTCAACAACCTTCGACTATGGACAATATAATTTATGTCACTTCGTTAAATATGGGGTTTCAGGATCAAGTCTACTCATGTACTTCGATGGCCCATATATAATGACATGAATCATTT
This sequence comes from Orychophragmus violaceus, assembly GCA_030180135.1. Lineage (NCBI taxonomy): Eukaryota > Viridiplantae > Streptophyta > Magnoliopsida > Brassicales > Brassicaceae > Orychophragmus > Orychophragmus violaceus. The sequence continues at coordinate 63,924,007 of CM058232.1, read as the reverse complement.
TGGAACGATTATTTATATCACAGTTAAAATAATCCAGAAATCATTAGATTTCATCAACATAAAATATTATGTTTACATGAACCATTCAAAATAACTAAGTAAAGCCCTTTACAAACTCCCACTGAAATTAAGACTACATCTTAATTTCACTCATCCTACATCTACAGTCCGCGACTCGTGCTTAGGCATAAGGAGTGGCTTCGTTAATAGATTAGCAACGTTCTCATTCGATGAAACTTGCTTATCTACTTAACACCTCTGTCATTTATCTCACGGAATAGGTTATACCTATCCTCAAGGTGTTTGGACCTCTGATGTGCAGCTAGTCTCAACTACGCTGTGAATCACATCTAGTTCAGTGATGAACTCTTCTATCCAAACAACCTCTTTCGCTGCTTCTCAAGCTGCGAAATGTTCAGCTTAAGTCATGGAGTCAGCTACAGTGCCTTGCACCGCCAGATAGACACAAGATATAGCCGGACTGTGACCAGGAATTATCTTTGTCTATTGGAAAATTGCCTTTCAGACTCTATCGACTTGTAGCACCTCACTTTCTCCGTAAATCAAGAACTTATCCTAAGTATTCCTCAAATACTTCAGAATATTCTTTACGGCAATCCAGTGATTCTTTGCTGGATTTGACTGGTCTTTACTTGTCTTGCTTAACTTTAAAGCAACATCAAAACAAGTACGTGTCATGGCATACATGATAGATCCAATTGCCGTCGCATATGGAATCCTATCCATGCATTCAAGCTCAGCAGATATCGCAGGACACTATATCTCGCTTAATGAATTGCCATGTGACATTGGCATAAAACCCTTCTTGGATTGCTGATTACGTGTAGGACTTTGTCAATTTAAGAATCCTGACTTTGTCCTACCAGCTCTTTTGGATCTCTATCTTTAGATCCAAAATCCAAGAACTTCGTGGCTTTATCCATGTCATTCATAAAACCAACTCCCAATCCAGTCCTTTACCGACTGCAGCATTGGGACGTTATATTCGAGAATCAGTATGTCATCGACATACACTATGAGAATTGCAATATTGCTCCCACTTATCTTTTAATAAACGCACAGTTCCACTTCGTTCCTGTTCAAGTCAAAACCTTGACTACATTAACAGAACGAAGATTCCAACTCCGATATGTTTGCTTCCATCCATGAATGGATCGATGAAGCCAACTTATACAAAGTGTAATTTTTTTTCGGAGTTTGGGCTCACTTTCGCTTCTTTGAATTTCACAGATTCGTCGCTTTCAATGATCATCAGATCATGCGAACTTTCAATGATCATCAGGTTCAACTAATGACGAGAAATCACTCTCGGATTAGTGACTGATTCATTCATATCTGCGAACTTCAGGCTCTACAGGTGTAGATTCTACAGAAATCTGTAAATCCATCCGATGCTCTCCCTTAACAGGTTGAGCAGCCTCCTGTACTTCTCGAATTTCTTCGAGTTATACTTTTACTCCCACTGTTCTTCTTGGAAAGTAACTTCCCTTCTTAGAAAACAGATTGGACGTAAAAGTAACAAGCCTTGGTTTCCCTAGGACAACCAGCGAAGTAGCACAACTACAAATAATCAGTAAAGACGAATTTGGATCGATTCCAATCCACATTTACGTGGTGTCTTTCAACTGATATTTGTGGAACTATTTCAGCGTAAACTTAGATATTTTTAGAGCGTTATTTTTAGAGAATATCATGGAAGATTCGTGTGACTCATCTTTAATCATTTCTAATAAGATCTGATTCATTCTCACAGAAACACCTCTAGGTTTTCAGGAGAAATGAGCTGTGAAACGACTTCACACTCATTCAGATGATCACACAATCAATGACTTAAGTATTCTCACTCGTGATCTCATCCAGAGTCTTAATACTTCTGTCATTCAGATTATATACTTCATTCTGGAACTCTTTCGACCATGTCAAAGAATTCCGACTTGTGTCTCATCAAATGAACACAGTCACACTCACTGAAGTAATCAGTAGAGACAATGAAGTGCAGGAAATTTTCTCTGGCATTACTGCTCATCGGACCACATACATGAGTATGTTCAATCTCCGATAAGCCTTTGGGCCTTTCTCTAGCTCGGCTAAGATGGGCCATTTGTCTTTTGGTCCAGTAAGCAGAATTCAAGTCTCATAAGATATCCATTCAAATGAGCCCAAAAGTCCATAACTATGGGGTTTCTGAATCTGACTTACTCTATTTGACCAAAACATTTATGCCAAGAAAAATCAGGTTTAGTTCATCACATTTAAACCAATTCGGTATTTATGTTACATTTAGGCACTCTTTGTATTAAGATATAAAACCCATTCCTTGAATAGGGTGCTACAATTAACATTTCATTAAGATCAAAAGAACAAAACTTGTCTTTATCAAAATGAAAAACATTCAAATTCTTCACAAGAAAATGAAAAAACAACTCTGCTTAAAGCAGGTTCATTGTAGCAATTACTTAATACAAAACCAAGCCTCAAAGGCATCTACAAGTGAAAACCCTACGGCTGAGGCAGCATCAATAGCTCCTTCCAGACACGCAGTTCCACTTGCCCTTCCTTCAACGTTTTACTGTTGCTCAGACTCTGCATATTATAACAAATATCAGTGCCACAACCAGTATTCAATACCTATAAGGTATAACTTGAAGTAATAACATGAATACCTGAGGAAGTAGTCTCATACATCGACTTCAACTCCTCATAATCTTCCATGAATTTAATGCAATTTCTCTTCCAATGCCCAGTCTCATTACAGTAGCAGCACTTACCAACGTAAGAGGTATCTGACTCGGGCTCAGAAGACACACGCTTGCCATGATTCAAAATCTGGACAACTTTGTCTTCACCCTTGACAGCATTAGGTTTAGTAAACCTACCCTTCTCCTTCATGAGATTGTACAGGGTACTCTTCACGTTTGGCTCAACTGTTTTGAGCATATCATGCAGTTCAGTCAGGGTCTTCGTTAAGCCTTTCTTGATATAGTTCCTTACGAACTTATCATAGCTTGACGGCAGTGACTGTAGAATGATCTCAGTTGCCAATTCCTGGCTAACTGGATAATCCAGTTTCCTCAGGTTATCAATGTAACCCATCATTTTACTGACATGATGACTTACTGGATGATCATTTGGTAGCTTGCAGCTAGTGAGAGATTTAACCAACTGGTATCTCTCCACTCTTACCTGCTCCTGAAATTTCAATTTCAGGCTGCTGATCATCTCTATTGGCGACTCCATGTTCTCATATTGCTTCAGCAAATCTGAGTCCATGGTAGCCAATATCAGACCACGCACATCTACCGCATCATTATAATGCTTATTCCAAGCATCATATACTGCATGAGAGGCATTGGACCCGATCCTCACGGGGAGAGCTCTTTCAAGGACATAGTCCTTTCTCTCCTGCCTGAGGACTAGCCTCAGGTTCCGCGACCAAGTCAAGAAATTTGATCCGTTCAGTTTGTCCATCTCAAGGACAGACTGGATCGAGAAAGTGTTTTGATTGTTTGTGCTAGTCATAACTGAAATTTAGAGATAAATAGAGTTTTAGTTATTAAGTTCATAAAAGAGTAATCTTAACAACTTATAAGAAAACTCGCATTGTATTCAAAATTTCTTTGTTTAACCTCATATGAATACAATGATTCCGAGACCCATGTTTAGCTAAATCCAAAGTGGGCCACTGGCCGTCACCCAGAATTAGCTTTACTTGGTAAGCATACACACAGCTAGTTATAACCAATAACTCTCGGTTGTGAATTGGACCCGAGGCCCAAATTCACCAGATGTCTCAAGGCCCGGGACTCCCGATGGCCCAGTCAAGGAAACCAATCTCTTACAGCCAAATAATCACTAAAATCTGGGACTCCCAATGAAATTAGTGACTATATACTACTTTACTTACGCGAAAACAGACACCTCACACTGTAAGCCATATCTGTAATCAAATAAGCGTTAAGTAGCTGACAAGATTGGAAAGACATCTAAGCTTGATATTGTTTTGAGGATTTTTAAGTTTTATTTCCAAAAATAGAAGATTACTATTTTGGGAAACTTTCTTATTTTAGAAACTTTCTAAATTTAGTAACTTACTAAAAATAGAAATTTCTAATTTAATATTTTATTAAATATTTTGGGGTTGGGTCACAAATTATAGGCCCAATTCTTGGCCCAAGACCATAGAATTCCAGTTGGCCCAATAATTTGACATAACCGAGTTGGTTTATTAATTCTGGTCCAAGACCAAATTAACTATCAAAACCATCGGTTATTTACTAAACCAGACCAGCTCTAAATTATTTGGTCCAACCAAATCAAACTTAGACCAGCCTTCGGTTTAGGTTAAAATTCAATTTTTGAATTTCAATCCGGTTTAACCAGAAATTAAATAATACCATGTATTAAATAATTTCCAGTAAACCGCGATCCAGCAAAAGGTTTTAGACTCTTTCTTAGTCGTATCATGCCATTAAACCAAGCAATCAAAACTGATTTTGATCAATTAATTATTCAATTTGACTAAAAGTGATTCATTCAATCACAATAGACAAATCAACAAGCGATCACATTCAAGCCATTATCAAAACAAAGTCAACATGCGATTTAATTAATCCAACAATAGATTTCAACTTTGTCCAATTGAATAATGGAATCACTTTGACCTTAATACAATAAACTAATCGAACGTGCTTATCAATTCAATAATCATGGCTCCATTATCGATTCATGCTCTTCAAAACAAGACAAAACCGACTTAGGCCCAACCCAGCCATTATCATAAGCGAATGAAATCAATTCAATTATCATATCATACTCTTTGTTCATCCAGCCGTGAGCTGAGTTACCAAACCCTAACACGATTCACAAAAGACAAAAAAAAAAATTTGTCCTTTTCCAAACCCATTAATCATTCACGATCGTGACAATGTCAAACTAATCAAATTGACAAACGATTATGATTATTAATTCAATCCAAATTACAAGAAACTAATGACCTGGCTCTGATACCACTGAAGGATTATGGGTGTTTTTCCATGGTTCAATTCCCAAATTACAACCTAACACAAATCCTTAAACAGATCTAGGTTCTTGCAAAACGAATCATAAAACCAACCTGGACATTACCTTTTGCAGCGGAATGATTGTAATGTCGAGATCAGATGAGAGCTGATGAGAATCGGCTCCTCCTCGAGTATCCACACTCTTACAAGCAAGGGACGGCTGCTAGACCAAAGAGCTGGAAGAATCAGAGAGATGAAGAGAGAGAGAGATAGAGTCACGCCAATTTAGAAAAAACGCAGGAGCACAATTTCCTTTAGGGCTTTCTAATTCTCTTATATCTCATTAATGGGCCCAAGTCATTAGACTAATGGCTCATTAATCTTTTGGGCCCAAAATACAAATCAGACAAAAACCTGTATTTGTCTGGCCCAAAACTCTGATCCAATACAATAAATGCCATTGCATCTTACCGTATTAATTCCATTTAACTTTCCCGTTAGCTATGGTGTGTGACCCTTTGGGATCATACAATACTGGTAATAAGTCTTAAACTTATAGATCAAGAGCGGACTCTAGCAAGCCATCATGATCACCCAGTATTTATGACTTATGTCTGATCTCGACACTTATCATACTTTCTAGAGATAGTACGGTAGATTTCAGGACATTCCCAACAGATTTGGAGGATTGCTCGGAAAATTGCTCGGCCATTCCCGACCGTCGTTCCCAGGTGGTGCCTTCGATTGGAGTGAAGGAGACGAAAAATGCTATCCCCAGGGCAATCCGCTCGTCTGTTTGTGAGCAGGAGGATTTAGATGGTATTGTTGAGCGATGTTCTCGTGTTCCTGGTCTTACACTTCGACTGCCAACCTTGCACGAGCGGCCCTGGGACGCTCCTTCTGGTTGGGTGTGCTTTTACGAGTGTTGGTTCACTGAGTGCTTTTTACTTTTTCCTCTTCCTCGGATTTTAATCGAGTATTGCGAGGCCAGGGAGATTGCCTTATCTCAGCTCTGCCCGTCCGCTATTCGCAATGTATAGGTCTCTTAGTTGTGGCGGCTGATAGCGGGATAGACATGTTTGCCCGTATTTTTGAGGAGCTGACGTCGATTTCGGTTAATCCGGGGACTTCTGGTACATTCTATGTGAGATTTAGGCCTGGTCGCCGTTTAAGGGTAGTGTCCGATCCTCCAGACAGGACTTCTGATTGGCAAGATGGCTATTTTTTCGCGCGTATAAACTGCGCACTGTCTTGATACGAGCAAAGATTTTCGATCAACTTGGAACTATAAACCTGGTAGTCTTTCTTGTGCTGCGTTTGTGTGCTATTGTCGTTGGTTTTTGACAGGTGCATTTTGCTTTTGCAGTTCGTTCTTCTTCGAGCTGCTGGAACGCGGTGTTTACGAAGGATCTGAACAGATTGAGAGCTCATGGTTGTGTTAATTGGCCTTCATCAAAGGACGTAGGGGCCAAGCACGGGTTTGATCAGAGGATCCGTGATTGTCTAAAGAAAATTGACTTAGGTATGTGTACTCTTCTCCCCCCTTTTTTTATTAGAAACTGTAGATTATTCCGATGTGCTGAAGTTATTGTTTTTGCTGCATTTAGCGTTTCTTGAGATGGACTCTTCTGCTGGTAATGAGCCGTCGTCACCTCGGCTATCTAGGAAGAGACAGAGGACTTCTGTGGTAGCGGCAGCGGTGACACCTTCGCTGATGATTATTTCTGATGATATTTCTGATACAAGGATGTCTGGTCGGTCGCAGGGAGTGTTTGGGCGTTCCTCAGATCAGGTTGCCTTGCCTGCTGGGGATTTTCGCCAGGGGGAACGGCAGCCGAGCCTTGGGAACGAGGTCGAACATTCCGAGGGAGTTCAGCCTTCGACATCTTCTGTTCGAGCTGCCGACCTGGTGTCTGGGTCTGTGGATGCCGTACCTGGTTCAGGCAAGCCGTCCTGGTCGTACATCCATAAGGGGAAGGTGCCTTTGATAAATGATATGTCATCATGTACCAGTCTTGTTCAGAGGCTCAGGGCCGGCCCTGTCAAAGATCTCATGCCTGTTTCAGACATGCACAAGCCGTGTCTTCAGAAGGAGAAAAGTCATCACCTCGTTATGGTATGCGCGATTCTGAATCAGCTTCGAGATTCATATGAGTTTGAGAGGTGCCAGGCGAAATCGACGGAAAGCGTCCTTAGGGAACAAGTTGATTCGTTGCGGCGCTCGTCTCGCGAATTGAAGCAGGTTCGTAAAGATCTTGTCGAGGCCAGAAGGGCTTCTGCTGCTTTATCCTTAGTGAACGAGAAGGCGGCGGTTTTGGAGAAGAAATTGGCTGAGCTCGAAGAAGAGAAAAGCGGCTTTCAATCTGAGGTCAATTCTCTTAGATTGAAAGTTGACTCTCTTGCTACCAAATACGACGGGCTTCGAGAATCTTTTGACGCACGCCTTCGCTCTGAGCGGGATGCTGCGTATAAGGATGCATCTGGTCGGTTGGAGAAGCTGAGGTCGGAGAGAGAACAGGTGGATCGTTATATTCCCAAGCTGCTGGAGTTTAATCAGGCGTCCAGTGTTCTTAGCGCATACTAGCTGCTCGCGAACACTGGAGATCCGGTTCCTCCTGCATTGATTGCTAAGCTTGAAGCGGACATGCCTCTCCTGGAGCGGGAAGTTAATGAGTTGCGAATCCCTTAGATTTTGATGCTCTTTGTGTGCTGCCGTGCCGAGACGATATTACAGACTTACTCTCGTCGCGTTCGATGTGATCGTCGGATTATGTGTCAGTTGTTTCCCTTTTGTACTATTTGTAGAATCTGTACTAGTATTTGAATTTTCGTTTCGTTTTTTTTGTATGTGCGCTTTACTTGCTTACTCGCCGTCTTATGCTTATGTTCTGTTCTGTTGGCGCGGGCTGATGATTTCCTGTTCTCTTTTACCCAAGGGAGGCTTGCTCAAATATCTTCGGTTGACGCGTTGTTTTGACTTTCCGAGGCTTAGTCCATGCGTAATTACTGCTTTCCTCGGGATTTACTTTTCCGTGTTCATGGGAAAAGGTGGACCGCCATTTTTGCATTGAATGTGTGTGTTGGTAACTGACGCGTTGTATTGAATGCCTTGTCTCCGTGGTTCTTGCCTTTGTTGGCTATAAATACTCCTTCTGTTTTCCTGGTTTTTCACATCATACTATTCTTCTCCTTTCTTTTGTTGTTTTTTCTTTTCTTTTTTTGTTTGAGTGTGGGACAGCCTTTTCATTCTGGTTTGGCCGTAGAGTCGTATTTTGTTGTGTCGTGGCAGCAAGGCCGCTCTGCCAATGGGTTCCTTCCCAGTGTTAATCACTGGGCGCCTTCGACCGCCGGAGTTTCGTTTTCCTTTTGGTCGAGTGGGCTCGTGTTTTCTCCGTGAAATGGGGGCTTGTCGTTGTATGGATTTATACCGATGGCCGCCCTTGTTTATCACTTTTGCGAACTTAAGGGCGACGCGCAGTTCCTCCGGTCGGGTGGATCTGATGCGTTACCGATTTTAGTAACGTGCTGAGGGCTGTCCTGTCTTGAACTTGTCTCTTTTCACGTGAGTACGTTTTTTGTTGCAATTTGTTCTTCGATTTGCTCGCTCTTTGCTGAATTCTTTTCTGTTTTTTATTGTTTGCAGGACAGCGGGCTCGACGTCAAGCTGGCTCGTTTTCCTCCGAATAAGAGGAAGATTCCTTTGGGGAGAGCAGCCGATGTCGGAGTGGCCAGGGGAACCATGGGATCGGGTTCCGGGACCCAACTCCTCCTTTTGATGTGTTGAGGTTGGCGTGCCCGTGCCTTTTTACCCCATGACGATCCTCATCGGTTTGGTTTCAACGTTGCTCACTGCTGGGCCTCTTCCGTTTGAGGTCGTATCAGGACGGACGACGAAATCGTGTTTCAAGAAAGGGGCTTGGCTCCTTGTTGGATGAGATCGGGCTTATTGCACGGGCTCTGATCCGGAAGAAATCGTGTTTCAAGAAATTAGACTAGCTTTGTAGTTTTTCCTTTTTTTTTTGTTGTTGTTGTTGTTTGTATATATTTTTTGTATTTGTCAGGTGAGTTTTAATAAAAGAAATTATCGTTTCCCTTTTTGATTTGTATATTTTATATACATATTTTCTTATTTTCGTGTGCGAGTCGTTTCTCGGCTTTGGGCGAGGTCAAATATAGGTGCGAGTACGTGCTCGGCTTATCCTGTTTTTGATTTTCAAAGCTCGCCCATTCATACGCAGAAGTTTATGAGTGCGAGTATTGGCTCGGCTTACCTCGTCATCTGCTCGGTTATCTAGGTGCGAGTACGTGCTCGGCTTATCCTGTGGAGTCCTTGGATAGTTATGCGGAGGAGGTCTGGCTCACAAAACTTTTCCTAAGGACTCGTGCGGGTCTGGCCCCGGCTTATGTCGTCGTAACGACGATGTGAAGCTATGTCACTGTGCATGGGGCACGTGTTTATTGGATCAAACATTTGGCCAGAATGTCGATTGTTAACTATTTATACGCTAGATTGTACGAAAAATGCATGAAATTTTTTGATATTGAAAACTGTAATAGTGGCTGCACCTTACATAGGTTGCCTACGTACTCTCCGAAGAGAGATCAAGCCGAGCGTAGTTCTTTCTGGTTACATACTTTGATCCGTAGCTCGATCACTAGCATATATCTAGATGCGGGTTGAGTAGAATTAGGATGTTTTATTTGCGCGTGCGGTGCTCGTCATACCTTTGTTGGGGTGCGGGTTTTGCCTTTCTCTGTCTTTGGCGAAGTGGCGACCGTGTGTTCGGATATAAAGCATGATGCTTGTCGCACTATGCATTCCACCGTGAAACAATACCTGGAGATTCTCTGGCTGCCGCGGAGTGTGAAGATTCCTCCTGGTGTTGGAAATTGTATGCATTGGTGGTATGTTGAAGGTACTGCTTTCATAGCGTGGATCCAAGGGGTCCCCAAGATTACGTTGTAAATCGCAGGTCGATCTATGACGACGAATTTGATGAGCTTTGTCAGGCGCCCGACGTGCACTGGCAGTTTGATGGTCCCGATCGTTGTGGTGGTGTCTCCGGAAAATCTGGTGAGGGGCTTCTCCGAACGCTTCATCCTGTAGTCGCGGAGTTCCATCCTTTGTAGAGTTTCTTTGAATATTAGGTCAACAGAGCTTCTTGTGTCGATTAGAACCTTGGTGACTTTACAGTCACCGATCTGGAGTTCGACGACAAGTGGGTCGTTGTGTGGTTTGTCGAGGCCCTCTTCGTCTTCAGCGCCGAAGGTTATAGCTCTTCGGGGATGTCCTTGTTCCATTGTTGTCGTGCGTCTGCTTTTCGGCTATAGGCCGTTATTGATCTCACGTAATCGTTACAGGTGGGAAGTTCCCCCATGATCATGTTGATTCGTTTTTTGGGAGTGGGTGTATCTTCTTTCTCGTCGTCGCGGGCTCTCTTTGATGGTTCTGTGTCTATGTCACTTTGTTCTGTCTTCTGCTGGCCTACTTGCCTTTCCTTTTCCTCCTGAACTAACTTGAATCGCTCTCCTTCGTTTTTGGGCTGCCGCGATGTTTCTCGACCTCCGGGGGATGCCGGTAGGGGGCTGCGGTTTGTTATGTTCGTTACCCATTTTTGATATTCGCCGAATAGGAGGTTTTGGAGGTGTCGACATTCCGCGGTGCTATGCTCGGAGCGCTGGTGGAAGTTACATAAAGTTTTCTCCTGGTCGTCGGACCGTACGTACTTGTACCATGGTCGACCCTGCTGGTGGCTCGTCTGGCTGCGCCCCGGTTGTTGGAAAGTTTGTTGGCTTGCCTGCTACTATTGCTCGCCAACGTAGCATGTTGCGGATTTCTTTCCCTTGTCATCAGAGCTATCTGGGGTTGTATCCTTGCCTTTCTTGTTTGAAGCGAATTTCTTGGCGAGTACATCCTTTTCCTCCTCTATCTCAACGAACACGGCCGCTCTGTGGAGGGCATCTTCAAGGGTCTGTGGCTTGTTTATAGCCAGCTCGTCGTGAAAAGGCGATTCATACCAAAGTCCATTCCGTAGCGCCGGGAGTCCTTCATTATCCGTTACCGTAATCTTTGAGATGATAACTTTGAACCTGTCAATGTAGGATCTGAGGGGCTCTTTCGGTCCTTGGCTTACGTCCCAGAGGTCGGCGCTAGAGGCTCCTTCCTGGATGAACATGGAATAATGCTTTAAGAAGGTGGTCGTCAGCTGATGGTATATGTCGATTGAGTGGGCTTCCAGCCGCGAGAACCAGTTAAGGGCGGCTCCGCTCAGATTTTCGACGAACAGTTGGCAGAAGCCGGCGTCGCGCTCTTCTGGTGAGAATTGGGTTCGTCCCATTGCAATAGTGAAGGCCGTCATGTACTGTCGCGGATCCGAGCTTCCGTCGTAAGTAGGCAGCTTGATCTTTCCTGGATGTTTGACTGGTGTCTCCGTTATCTTGTTCGTGAATGGTGTGTTTTGGGTTTCCTTTAGTACCCTGTCTATTTCGGGGGCTGAGCTGGTCGCTTTGTGAACCTTTGATGTCATGTTATCCAGTTGGATCTTGAGTGACTCAAGCTCGCTGTTTCTGCTACCTTCACTTTGGTTTTGGGTGTGCTCGGTCGGTGGTAGCTCTAGGTGGATAGTTGGTCGCCTGCTAGATTCAGTGTTCAGAGGTGGTGTTTCTCCGAACAGGACCCCCAGGAGTCGCGGGGTAGGGTTTTCGGTTTCCTGAGGTGCTTGGAAACCGACGGTATGTAGGTAATTGATTCGTTCTCTGCACGAGTCTTGATTGCTTGTTAGCACGTCGAGGCGAGCGTTGTTGTCTTTAGTAAGCTCGTCGACCTGGACCATTAACATTCGTATGAGAGAAGAGACGTCTTGGCTCTGATCGCTTGAACATGCTTCGTCTCGACGCGTGCCGGTTGTCCCAGTTCGGTTGGTTCCAGCATTAACCGGTGATATTGGTGATTCTAAGCTTAGAGCGAGCAGGCTTCGGGTTCGCTCGGGTGATTTTGGGTCGTTATCTGTTGGTGATGGTCCTGTCATCTCGGCTTCGTCTTAGATCGTAAAGAAGTCTATCGTCCCCACAGACGGCGCCAATCCGACCTAGTCAATATTACGGGCTGCGATCTAGAGTATCTGAACTACGAGGTGAAATGTAAATATAATATGAGGACGAAATGATTCTTTATTAATCTTTAAGGCCGGAGCCGAGCAATGAACAGGATGGTACGAGGTGTGAGTCCGTCGAATGATGTGCTCACTAGACAGTGCTTGAGATCGGAACTTTATAAGAGTAGCTCGGCCTCTCGTAAGTTACAATCTGTGTAAAATGAAGAATGAAGGGTCCTATTTATAGCGCTTGGACGCTGACTCTTTCTTGGGCTGTTGACTCCTTAGCGGGCCTGTCTTCTTGGACCGAGGTGACATAGCTGATTTAATTAGATTTCCAATGGGCTTATGGATGGGTGCTAAACCCATATCCAACACTTATTGTAGCGAACAAACCATCATTCCACTCTTTTGCAGAGGAGAGGAGAGAATACACAGATGAGGATACACTTATGAAGTAAAAATATAGCCACACAGATAGTGTAAGCACAACTTTAGAATAATGCTGATGAACAATTTTTGTGGAAGCTAAAACCCACACTCGAGGTTTAGAGTGTTTAGTATGAAGATTTGAAAAAGGTGGGTTAGATTCTAGGATAAACCACGAAGGGAACAAGGCTTAACTAGACGAATTTTGATTGTATTAAATGAATAACGAGAGTTTATAATGACTTTAGCTTGAGAGCTATTACAAGTGCAAAGTAAAGTAAAGAGTATGTATGTAGAGAATAGGATGATCGTAGGTGAAGGTGGAGTTGTTCTTCTTATAGCCTTTCCTCTAACTACTTTTTTCTTTCCTCGGGGTCTGCTCCAACGACTCCCACAATTTCTGGGATCTTCCTTGACTCGATCTTCTCCTCTTCTTCAGTTAACAGATCGTGTATTGCGAGTGTGGTTAAACGTCGAGTTGTGCTGCCGAGTTGGAGCTCGCTGTCTGGGTCTATGGTTCGAGTTTCGACCCGTCAAGTGTTTCTTCTGCTCAGCTGGACCTGGCCATAATGTAAATTGGTAGTCAGCTTCTATTGTCGGCCAAATTGTGAAGTTTTTATCTAGCTGAATTCCCTAAGGGAAATTGTACCCAAATAATTTTACTATTCAATTATCCAAACCCACCCTGAGTTTCGGATGTCCGTGCAGCTTCAAATTATTTGCTTAACCGATCAAATCTCGTTGTATCAGGATCCCTAGCATAAAGATAACTAAATACAAAGTTAACTTGTAAGAAGATGAAGAAGTAAACTAGACATTTCAGAAGAGTATTCCTACCTAGTAAGACGGTCAGCAACATTATTATCAGAAATTGGGACTTCAAAGCACTAAGGATTTTAATACCAAACTAGGACACAACAACAGTTGACTATCAGTATTTGGTTATAAAGGTGACATTGAAATTCTTCATTTCTGTCGTACAGAGAGACGAGAAATTTTACTAAAAGCAAAGCAGTGGAGACATTAATGATAATTGCTATATACAAAAGTCTAGTCCTGATGTCGTTAACTAGAGAATATGCTAACATAATGTGAAAACAACCAAAACCCCTAATAGATTATAACACTACGGAGGCTGAGGGGGAGGAGGGTGGGAAGAGACGGTTCAGCCATAGCCGCGGAGTCCATGGATGAGTAGGTGGGAGAAGAGGGTCTCTCTCCGAATTAATTTTACCAAATACCAAATGTATTTTTTTATCTTTGAGTAATACTTGGGTATTTGTTCACCTCCTCATTTTTTAACCAATCAAATAATTATATATAATGTAGTATCAAAAATAATTAAAAATTAAATTTATTAAAAAAACAAAGAAAAAAAGAAAAAAAAAAGAAAAATATATTTTATTTTAAACAAAAAATTTAAAATAAATGAATTATATAAAAAATAAAACTTATATTTTAATTTCTAAACCCAAAATTATAAACCCAAAACCCTAAACCATAATTTAAAAACCTAAAAAAAAAATTAAAACTAAACCCTAATCCCTAAACCCATCATGTAAATCTTCAAAAATATAAAACCTAGACCATAATCCCTAAACCCCTAAACCCTAAATCCTAATTTAAAAACCAAAAACAAATTAAAATAAAACTAAACCCTAGTCCCTAAATCCTAATATGTATCTTAAAGAATCTCTTTGCAATCTTATATATTTTTAATGTTTTCGTGTGTTAAAAAGACCACCTTACTTTACTAATAAAAAATAGCTTTATGGATTGATGGCGGATCCCAGGTTATGTCACCTATTATATTTTTGTATTTTAAAAAAAAAAAAAATCTACGGATGAATAGTACCTGCAGATGAACAATAAAAACAATTTTTTTATGTGTGAGCTTCTTTTATGAGACTTAAACATGTGGACCATATTAATTAATGATTCCTAGCCGCAGAATAAAACATCACTTGTTAAATGATTTTGATGGATAACAGGTGGCTAAACGTTCACATTATCAAGAATTCGTATACAAAAAGTCATGAATAAGAGAGTAAATGTTTACATAGACAACTATTAGCGGATAACATACCTAGTAAACACAGTTTTGAGAGATATGATGGACAATATCGACTATTCATGGACACTACCACGATCTTATCACATGTTAGACGCTTCTGATGGATAGAATGTGGCCAAGAGTTCACATGATTGTGAAAACGTACCTAGTAAACACAGTTTTAAGAGCTCAAGTGGACAATGTCGACTATTCGTGGACACTACCACGATCATATCACATGCTATACGCTTCTGATGGACATAAGGTGGCCATGAGTTCACAATGATCGTGAATCCGTATACACAAAGTACGTTAGGCCCCACTATCCATCAAAAACAACATTTTTCTTGGCCATTTTCTATTCATGAGAACCGTCTAGCATGTGATATGATCGTGATAGTGTCCACGAATAGCCAAAAAGGTGGACACATAGTCTAGTCTATCCACTCGAATCTTCCGCATTAAATCCAGTTACCTTTTTGAACTCCGGTATATCGACCAATTGTATCTCCATTCTGATGGTCTCTATGACCGGAAACCTCACTGCCATCATCTAATCCACCGTAAAAAAATATGAGAGGTGAAAAAAAAATAAGAAAAGAATGACTAGATAATAACGGAAAAAAAAAAGATAGAATATAGTTTTTGTTATGGGTTAGCTTCTCTTAAAATACTTAAACATGTGGACCAAATTAATTAGTGATTCCTAACAACACAATAAATATGACATGCTAAATGTTTCTAATGGATAGTAGGTGGCCAAACTTAGATATTATCATGAATCCGTGTACAAATAACACATGAATAAGAGACTAAATGTTCACATAGATAACTACTGGCGGATAACGTACCTAGTAAAGGCATTTTTAAGAGATATGGTGGACATTATCTACTATGCATGGACACTACCACGATCTTATCACATGCTAGATGCTTCCGATGGAAAGAAGGTGTCCAATAGTTCACATGATCGTGAAAACGTACCTAGTAAACACAAATTTAAAAGCCCAAGTGGACATTATCGACTATTTGTGCACACTAACACGAACTTATCACATGCTAGACGCTTCTGATGGACATAAGGTGGGTAAGAGTTCACAAAATCGTGAATTCGTGGACACAAAGTACGTTGGCCCCACTATCCATCCAAAAGCAACATTTTGCTAGGACACATGCTATCCATAGTAAGTGTCTAGAATCTGATATGATCGTGATAGTGTCCACAAATAGCCGATAGTGTGGACACCTAGTCTACACTGTCCACTTGGAACTTCCGTATTAAGTCCAATTTTTTTTTTTGAATTCCGGTACATCGGCCTATAATATCTCTATTTCGGCAATCTATATGGCCGGAAACCTTACCCCCGTCATCCTATACACCGCTAAAAATGAAGGGTAGAAAGAAAGATAACGTAAGAAAGAAAATGAGTTGAAAAGAAAGTAAAAAAACACAAAAAAAAAAATAAAAGGATAGGATAGTGGTATTTTCGTCTTTTCATTTCCTTATTTCTGACAAAAAGATATAAGATTGCAATTTATCAAAAATACTAAAGTACAAGGAAAAAAATAAAAAGATACAACTAGTGCAATTCACCCTCCTCTCTCAAGAGCTATTTTTTTCAATGGAGAGACATGAAAGTTATTGTGGATATGAGGAGTTTTTATTTTTTTGGTACAAAATATTTAGGTTGCCTTTTTTCTAAGCGTTGCCGCCCATAGAGGTAGCAGAATTTGGGATCCAAAACAAATTTTAGTTTTCTGCTTAGTGAAATAACGACAAACACTGATTTAATGCCGTAATAGAATATCACACTCCGACACATTCTCTATAATAGCAGTTTATAAATCCGTGTTATCTTCATGTGTTACCAATTACAGTATTTCTTGTAGTGGTCCGATCTAAAAGGATAGAAAGCAACTCTCATAGGCTTCACCAGAGAAACAACGTATCCATTAAGCACAATCCGACTACCAGTTGACGCCGCCGGAAGAAACACATAGACTTGATGGTAGTAAATAGCCCAGCTCCCTATAATGCAATTATGGGCAGGCCATGGATCTAAACGATACATGAAAGCCAAAAGGCCTCCCGAGTATGCTACTTAGAGGGCTATCAACAGATAGAACTGTCTGAATTATAGCAATTTCAGAAAAACAATAAGCTCGTAGAACGAAAGGTTAAATGCAATAACGACCTCATGATCTGCAGACCCCAAAAAGAGATCGTTTTACAATTTTGCATTGAGGATGCTAACCCCGACAGGTGTGTCGGCATCAGATCTGACATACCAAACCCAATCAAGTATGAGCTCAAAGCCTTCCTCAAATCCAATGTGGACACCTTCGCGTGGTCCACCTCCGATAGGAAAGGTATCAACATGGAAGTAGAATTTCACGACCTAAGCGTAGATCCTACGTACAAACCCATCAAGCGGAAACAACGCAAGCTCGGTCCTAATCAAGATAAAGCAGTTAACAATGAGGTGGATCGACTGCTTAAAGTAGGTCAAATAAGGAAAGTCAAATACTCTTACTGGCTCGCTAACAAAGTAGTCGTCATAAAGAAAATCGGGAAGTGGATAGTCTTTATTGATTTCACCGATCTCAACAAAGCTTTTCCCAGAGGCAGATTTCCACTTCCTCACATAAACATTATGGTAGAAGCTACAGCTGGCCACCATCTCTTATCCTTCATGGACACTTTTTATGGGTATAATTAGATCCTGATAACCCAAAAAGACCAAGAAATTACAGCTTTTATCACAGCCTGAGGCATCTACTGCTACAGGGTAATGCCAGCGCCTAGTAAACAAAATGTTCGCAGACCAGCCAGGTAAAACCATAGAGGTCTACATCGATGACATACTGGTTAAATATTCTTAGGAATGCGATCACATAGCCCAGCTAAAAGAATTCTTTCTGATCTTAAACGAGTATGGGATGAAACTAAACCCAGCTAAATGCTCAGTTCAGAGTGTTCTATGGCGAGTTCCTCAGTTACATCGTAAATGAAATAGGAATCGAAGACAATCCTAAACAGATCACAACCTTCACAGAGATGTCGTCTCCCAAGACTACTGGCGAAGTGCAGCGACTGACCGGGAGATAGCAGCTCTCAATCGTATTTTTCTCCCGATCCAATGACAAATGTCTCCCATTTTAGCAGCTCCTCAAAAGGAACAAAAAGTTCCTATGGGACGAATAGTGCGAAGAGGCATTCAAACAACTCAATGCTTATCTAATAGAACCTCTTATCCTAGCCAAACCGGTAGAAAGAGAACTTATTTGCCTCACATGGAAGTGTCATCAGCTGCAGTAAGTTGAGTACTTGTTCGTGAAGAGCAGAACGAGCAGCAGCCAATCTTTTACGTAAGCAAAATGCTAATATACGCAGAGACCAAGTATCCAACAATGGAAAAACTAGCTCTAGCTATGGTCATGTCAGCTTGCAAACTCTGAATTTACTTTCAGTCACACTCAATTGTAGTGATGACCTCACAACGTATTCAAATTATACTCCACAGTCTAACCCAATTGGGCCGACTAGCTAAATGGGCATCAAGCTCAACGAGTACAACATCGAATTCCGCACCACGACCTGCGCGAAAGCTGAAGTCTTAGCTGACATTGTTAGTGAGCTGGTGCCACAGTCCACAGAAGAAGCCATTCCCGGAAAAAAAATTGGAAACTCTATGTTGACCTAGCATCCTCCAAGCATGGATACGGAGTTGGCATAAAATTAGTAACCCCTAAGGGAGAGTTGCTAGAGAAATCCTTCAGACTCGGCTTCGTAGATTCTAACAACAAAGCAGAATATGAAGGTCTCATTGCCGGTCTCAAGCTCACACTTGGGATTGGAGCTCGAGAACTATTAGATTTCGAGAATTATACCCCTGAACAAATGGGAAGCTTATAAAATCAAACATAAAAGCACAAAATATTGTATAACACAAAACATTTCATACAAGCATAATCTCTCAAAGCCATGCTTCATATGCTCTCATGGAAAGCAGATCGCAACTTTACTAAAATAAATACAACAAGGAATCTGTGGAAACCACTCCAGAGGACGAGAACTATCTGTATGAATCAAAAGACAAGGATAATTCTGGCCCACCATGGTTGCGGACTACAAGGTTTACTCAGCAAAGTGTGACAAATGCCAACGACATGCACCTATAATCTACCAACCAGTTGAAAATATATCCTTGATATCATCTCCCTATCCATTCATAAGATGGTCTGTGAACGTTGTCTGACCATTCTTGTCGTCTGGCAGGCAGAGACATCATTATCTGCTAGTCATAACAGACTATTTTACCAAATGGATAAAGGAAGAGTCCTATAAAAAATAACTGAATAATAGAAGCAAAACTTCATCTGGAAAAACATTGTATGTTGCCAGGGTCTCCCTTACGAGATCGTAACATATAACATAATTAATCTCACCTCCAAAAGGTTCGGAGATTTCTTAGAAATGTACAAAATTTCTTGACCACCTCAACCCAGAGATATCCTCAAGGAAACGATCAAGCCGAAGTAGTAAATAATTTAGTCCTTGGCAACCTCAGGAAAAGACTTGATGTTAAGAAACAAATATGGAGTGAAGAGCTCCCTGTATTTCTCTGAGTGTGCCGCACTACACCTTGCAAAGCTACCAACGAGACCACGTTCTCACTCGCCTATGGAATGGAAGCGGTAGTTCCCACCTAACACACGTTCAAAGCCTCGGGAAGATGCATTATCCTCAAAACGGAGAGCGCAACGAACATATGCTTCTGGATCGCTTAGAGATGATCAACGAAAGGCGCTATCATGGTCTAATCTGAATCCAAAATTATCAGCATGCTGCATCTCGCTACTAAAACTCCAAGGTCAGACCGATGAGACTCAAAGTATGAGACTACATCTTGCTCAAATTCTATCAACACACTAAAGAGCCAAGAGCTGGGAAAGTAGGGACCAATTGGGAAGGCCCCCTACCTAGTCATTGAAGTAGTCCGCAACGGAGTCTACAGGCTCAAGAACGTCCAAAGCGACAAACCAAAGATACGACCATAGAATTCAATGAATAAGAGTTCGATCTGGTTTTCTGTCGACAGAAAGTCAAGAGCTACTATCACTAAGTACTTATCTCAAAATTGAATTACGTTCATGCATGATCCCTTGACAGGGTACATAGGCAACTCGCCCCTCGAGTGCAGCCCCAACCTCCTTTTACTTCTTTATTTTATCTCATCTGCCTCAACAACGAGTAAAACCCCTCTTCTACAAAACTTGATCGAATGAAATAAAAAAATTCGCAATAACTTATCTTATTTGCACTTTTTTATCTAAACATCCGATCTCGGTCTCAAAACGACCAAAAGAACAATCTAATACAAGGCAAAACAAATACAAAGAACTATATCTGCGAGCTTGATCAGAAATAAATCTCGATAAAGGAATCTCAGAAAGACCCAAGTAGATGTCCTCACATCATAAAATCACCTCGGCTACCCATTACACAAGAGCTCACAATTGGGTTGACGTTGCCGATCTTGATCAATCTCATTAACTAGAGAAGTTCCTTCGAACATTTGAACTTACTTGCATCAATTTAGCAACACTTGGAACAAGTTAATATTCGACATCATGGTTCGATCCCCAATATCAAACTTACCAATCAATCAGCTTGTCGATCTTCGATCCGCACTCAGAATACCTCCAAGATCACCTCTTTAATATCTTGAACTTGATCTTCACTCAAATTCACGAACAAGTAAAAATATCAACCATGAAGCAGTGTGAGCTCGAAATACACCTTTGGAAATTTTTCCAAAGAGATTTCAAAAGCGAGACCTGGGAAAAACAAACAATTTTTTCAAAACATAACCCCCCTCGGGCATAAATGCAGTAAGTTCGAAAATAACGACAAACAGGATTAAAACCCTTCCATGAACCAAATCCAAAGAAACACATAAAAATAAAGGAAAAGCGAACGGAAGACCGGATCCAGGTCAACTCGACGCCGTCATTTGAACCGTGCTGATACACTCCTGGTGGAGCTCTTGTTGCTGGATCGAGTTGAACCGGCTGCTCGATCTCCTCAGAGAACTCAAGCAAGGGAAGATTGTTAATCGAGCAATTAGAGACCTGCGCAGCAAAAATATCGAGGGTAAACTCTTTCTTATCCTCAAGCAGCTTTGCCTTCTCGGCTGCTATGTCAGTGTGAAGGCCCGAACCGGCCTCCCTAGGCCGCGGTTGATGTGTTCCAGTGGTCTGGCCGTTTCTTGGCCTGAACCTCCCTAGAATCCGTCCTATTAAAAATTTCCTTCTAGGAAAAGTATTCGTAGGATATTCCTATTGAATTCCTTATTCAATTCTAGCCTTCGGTCCTTCATACTTAACAATACGCAGCGGAAATCCTTATATAACATTAATTTCATTTTTCTAAAGAATTATCCATCCATGAACCTCATGAGTTCTTAATTTGTTTCCTTAAAACTCTTTTTGAGGTTCCAATCCTATCTATCAATTCTATCCACCTAAGTTTTACTTAGATTGTTCTTTTCGCCTATTCCATTATAAACCTTTACTTAGAATAGTATTTGGCTAATTAATGTGTACCTTAGCCTTTGAAGTGGAGACGGTATGAAGCCAGTTCAAGGTCCTTCTTCCTTTGTCCTTGTGTTTACTTTCATTGTCTCATCTCATTCATTCGTCAAACCCTCGTAACATATCCCCCTTATACTTAATAATTCAACCAACCATCCCCACATGACAAAGTACAAGTGAGATCTTCAAGTTACATCAATTTGACCACCATACATTCTTGCTCCATTTTCTTAGATCCATTAGATCTGTCTTACTTCTCTTCATGTCCTTTGAAATTTTTTCACTATATCTCGTCTAAGTCCTTCTTGGATGATCGGCAGTCATGTATCACACTTAGGCACGGATCGTACCTTGATCCATACCTTATCGTCCAACCGACCCAAGTAATACTGAGTGTTACTACACACTCGGACCAACCGCGATCGAACTGGTCTCACCGATACGTCCCAAAAGCAATCCAGCATGGAGACGCCATCCGTCGACCACCGATACAGTCCTATGGACCTATCGGCTCTTTGCATGCAAACCATCCTGAAACCATTCGTACTATACTCGTAGGTCGATCGCCATTGCCCGCCGTGCGCAATACTCGCCCATGATCGGTCCTTTGGTCGATCATGCAGATTATGGAATTATCCGTTCATCCTAACTTCCGATTAATCCCACATTACTACACCTATATCGCCCTTGACATATATTCTGTTGAATAGATAGAACAGACAGTTGCATGGTATATGGCCTTCACTCGACTGGATGGTTCATTGCTTGAATTTGGAATGTAGTCTCCCACTAATTCCTTCACTCATGCCCATATAAGTTAATCCACTTCGCGACCCTTAGACATGGCTTCTTGGTCTGATAGCCACAGCCTGGTTAATGGGCGGATTTATCTTGATCCTTTCCAAGGGTCCTTAATTGCCTCTTTAAATCGCCGGTTTTCTCCATTGAAGGTTCCAGCCAATTCTTTTTTGTTTCCTTTCTTCTTCTTTCACGGTTTGACCTTAGTATTTCCTTGTATATCCTTTTATTCCCACGTCCTTGATTGCCCTGCCAAACCGCCACAAATCTTACTCTTAACTGCAGGCCATTTGGATTAACCGCATTGAGATTCCGGCCAACCGCTGGGGATTCCTTTCTTCCTTATGCGGCTTCTCTTCAGTATTTCTGGGTATCTTTCCCCTTGTATATGTGTGTGTGTGTGTGTGTGTGTGTGTGTGTGTGTGTGTGTGTGTGTGTGTGATCACGATTTTCCTTGAGGAAACCGTCCCCAGTCACTCTCTAAACCACCGGCCATCTTCCTTGAAGATTCCGGCCATGTAGCTCTTCCTCTCTTGCCTTGAAGCCTTGCGAATTCTTTGGGACATTTCTAGGATCTCTCTGAGTTTTAATGTATTTCCCGGCGTGTGGTGGTAATCTCTCAATCCGTCCATGGCCTTCTTATTTAAAGGAAAATTCCCAAAAACTGCCCATTGGCGGAAAGGTGCAAGTGGTGGCCAAATGTGTGCCAACCACTAGTGCCCCTTGGCTTGTAACTGCACATTAGTCAGCTAGTATCACTAGCTGACTTTGACCACTAGCTTACCCAACTAGCCAACAATCCTCCCAGCTGACTTGAGCTTATCGTCAGCTGATCCAGCTCGGCCGTTCAGCACATTTCAGTTGAATACTTCATGTCCAGCTTGACTAAGCTCCTTTCCCACTGAATTTAGCCAATTATAGACCATGGAACACTTATTCTGAGTCTCTCCGACTGATTGTACTTGTTCTGGTTCCATGTCTTATTTCCCCAATCTTCCCAGGGTCAGATCCCCGGGAACGAGATGCTACAAATATACCCCCTTGAAAGGGATTCGTCCCCGAATCCGACTCAAGGTGTTTACCCCGTTCAAAATCTATGAACCATTCGGGACTAATAAGATCCAAATGCATTAGAAAATAATCTTATGTGCACCAACATTCCTACTTGGCCAAAATAATACCGTAGTCCATTCTAAGGTTCTCTAATGGGTCGTTATCTTCACGTCGGCAGTCTTAGACTGATTTAGGACCCGGATCGTCCCTTGATCTGTGTCCGTACGACCACCGTCTGAGTAATACCAAGTATTACCACAGCACGTTCGACCACGATCGTATCGGTCGCCCTGTTCCGTCCGCGGTAATACCGCGTATAAATGCCTGCTCGGTTCGACTGAGAATGGCCTATCGACCCGATATCCCCCATGTTCGATGCCATCATAGGGTTGCCTTTCGTCGACCTTTGGTACCGTCCCACGGACGTACCGAGTGGGTAGTAGGCAAACTGTCCATGTGCCCATTTGCACACCTACCCGTGGTCTGATCGCAACCTGATCAAGCGCTCGGCACTCGCCCATAATCGGTCCTTTAGCCGATCATGATTTCTCATAAAATCCGACCCATCTTCCTTATTTTCCAATTCTATCCAAGAGAGAGAAAGAGAGAGAGAGAGAGAGAGAGAGAGAGAGAGAGAGAGAGAGAGAGAGAGAGAGAGAGAGAGAGAGAGAGAGAGAGAGAGAGAGAGAGAGAGAGAGAGAGAGAGAGAGAGAGAGAGAGAGAGAGAATTGTTCCAACCAGAACCCACCAACCGTAGACCATACGTCCTGCCATGGTCGCTGTTCAGTCGAGTAACTTGTACGTACCTCGGCTTTCCTGGTTGCCTTGTTAGACTCCTTACCCGTTGAGGGGTCCATGTTTGATCTTCCTAACGCTCCTTTCATCCTAAAGCTCTCCTTTTACTTAATAAGCCCCATGCGTTCCTGGGATGGGGATGCTACAAGTTTCCCCTACTTAATGGGAATTCTTCCTCGAATTCGGTGGTGGTTAACTTTTGTGCCTGCTCCCTCTGCCCCAGCCTGATAAGCCTTTCCATTTCCCATTGACCTTGGCCTACCAAGATTAATTCGTTCCCCGATTTTTTTCTTGTCTCGGAATTAGTCAAATCCTGATCACAATCCTTACTGCTTTGATCCAGGCTTGATCTTAGTTTCTCGATCTTAGTAAGTTTCTTACTAGATCATATTCAGGCCCTGGTCCCCGTAGGACTCGACCTTTACCAATCATCTCCTGACTCACAAGACTAGTAGACCATGAGTCAACCAGTGCGTGTGTCTCCACACCACTAATGGTTTAGGTCCTTACACATTCACAATGCTAAGCGACGTAACCCTTTTTCCAACACTATGGAAAGCCTTACCTGATCCTTCTTGGACTCGTCACTTTCCCCAATACCATGGGAAGCTTGGCATGATCTTTCTTGGACTCGGCCTTTTCCAATCATTTCCGAGCTCACAAAACTATGTGTAGCCCTGGAGTCAACAGAGCGTACTCTTCGGAACCTCCAATGGTTATGGTTCCTAGACATTCCTTATGTCTAAGTAACCTAACCCTTTCCCCATTGCAATGCCACGCAAAACAATTGAAGAAGTAGGGGTTTAGTGACAAACCAGTAATCTTAATATAGGAGCCGGCCACGCCGGTGTCCTTAACTAGTTCTTAAACCCAAGGTGTCTCCGTCTAGCTGATAGGTCGAGTTTTAATCCCTATTCTAACTGCAAGTGCACAGTGTTGGATCCCGATGGATCTAGGGTTTGTTATATTGAAATTTAGAACCAACCTCGTTCTTACCTTTTGGCAGCGGAAGAGATGGTGAACGAGATCAGTGGAGCAACGCAACGCTTTGCCTCTACCAGATACACACGCACGCTCGCTGGAAACAGGATGCTAGTGCCGGATCAATGGGGATCGAAAGGTTCTGGTGTGTCTAGTGTTTCTGTCAAGAAAACTGGACGGCTCTGTTGTTTAGGTCGAACTAAACACGTTTTTATTCGACCTAAACGTGCTTAACGGGCCAGACTCAATTAAGCCATAACCCGAAAAGCCTGTTCGGAAAATATGAACTGTGTCGACCGACACACAAGCTGTGTCGATCGACACAACACCTTTATATCGATTCTTATGTGTATTTCAATACACATAACATGATCATTGCCACAATGATCATTCCCATGTCGTAGCTTCCAGTTCGCTTAGGTGTGTGACCCTATAGGATCATATAATACTGGCAGTAAGTCCACGACCTACAGATTGCAAGAGGCTTCTAGCAAAGCATTGCAAACGCCCAGTATTATACGAATGTCAGATCTCGACACACAACTATCACAGGAGTGAGTACAGGTGTGATTTCAGGACACTATCCCAACAATCTCCCACTTGTACTGGAATCATCAATTCCTATAATCCTTTTGTCTCTATATCTCGATTTGGCATAAGGCAAGATTTGTGTCATCCTTATTAAGCCAATATCGTGTTTATCGAACTCCTGATCTCATACTGAACATTACAAACAACTGAACTACAGTTCGTTTGAGTGCGGCCACACATTTTCTCAGTATTCAATCTTCGATAGGCCCTGAGATATTTATCTCCCGTTATACAGGAGGGACAAATTCCATCTTGTTCCATCCCTGTTTCAACGCACACTTCATGATAAACTTGAACAGTGTCGTTATAGCCGCCAGTTACGGATCGCATTTGACAAAGTCAAAATGTACCAATTCATATGCAAGAAAGCATGATGAACTCAGGTCTTAGGACTATACTCTATAGTCGTAATGAGAACCTCTTATGACACAGATATTACTATCTTGTAGACTTCTCATTAGCGGGTCATGTCCGATCATATGTCCACTGACATATATCTATGTGACTGACTGCGATAATCATATCATTGGCTCCATGAAACTTAGCCAACAGTCACCTCACAATCTAGTCTCTAACGGTTGTCAGTGTCCCGATTCTACAACCTTGACTAGGGACAAAATAATTTATTAACTTATAGGGTTTCATGATCAAGTTCTCAACTTGATGACCTATAATATGTCATAAACTTATTTTGGGACCATTATTTAGATCACAATAAATAATGCTGAAATCAAATTTCATTAAACACTTCTAGTGAGTGACTTGGTTAGAGGATCAGTGACATTCTCGTTTGTCGGAACTCGGCTGATCTTCACATCACCTCTATTGACAATATCACGAATCAGATGATATTTCCTCTCAACGTGTTTGGACTTCTGGTGTGACCTGGGTTCTTTCGCATGAGCAATGGCTCCATTGTTATCGCAGAACAAAGCCACTGGCTCCAAGATACTAGGAACCACACCAAGTTCAGTCATGAACTTCTTGATCCAAACAGCTTCCTTTGCCGCTTCTGAAGCAGCAACATATTCAGCTTCCGTTGTGGAGTCAGCTACGGTATTCTGCTTAGAGCTCTTCCAGCTCACCGCACCGCCATTTAGACAGAAGACATATCCAGACTGTGATCGGAAATCGTCTCTGTCCGTCTGAAAACTCGCATCGGTGAATCCATTCACCACAAGTTCATCACTATCTCCATACACAAGGAACTTGTCCTTAGTATGTCTCAAATACTTGAGAATATTCTTGACAGCTGTCCAGTGAGCTTCACCTGGATCAGATTGGTATCTACTCGTCATGCTTAACGCGTAAGCTACATCTGGACGAGTGCAGAGCATGGCATACATAATAGATCCTATTGCAGAGACATAAGGAATCCTATTCATGCGTTCTCGCTCAGCAGGTGTCGCCGGACACTGCTTCTTGCAGAGACTCTTGCCATGAGACATTGGTATGAAGCCTTTCTTGGAATCGTGCATCCTGAATCTGTGCAACACCTTATCTATATAAGTGTCTTGGCACAATCCAATCAGCTTGTTAGTTTTATCTCTGTAGATTCTGATTCCAAGAATGTATGCGGCTTCTCCCATGTCTTTCATGGAAAAACAACTTCCTAGCCAAGTCTTAATAGACTGAAGCAACGGAACGTCATTACCGAGGAGGAGTATGTCATCGACATACAGTACAAGAAATGCAATTTTGCTCCCACTTGTCTTCTTGTATACACATGATTCTTCTTCGTTCTTGATGAAACCGAATTGTTTTACTGCTTCATCAAAACGAAGATTCCAACTCTGTGATGCTTGCTTCAACCCATAAATGGATTTATGAAGCTTGCATACCTTCCCAGCGTTTTTAGGATCGACAAAACCTTCAGACTGTGTCATGTACACATCCTCTTCCAGAATACCATTCAGGAATGCGGTTTTGACATCCATCTGCCAAATCTCATAATCATAATGAGCAGCAATCGCTAGAAGAATCCGAATAGATTTAAGCATAGCTACTGGGGAATAGGTTTCATCATAGTCAATACCATGAATTTGTTTGAAACCTTTAGCCATCAATCTCGCTTTGTAAATCTGTACATTGCCATCCACGTCAATCTTCTTCTTGAAGATCCATTTACACTCAATGGCTTTTACACCACTAGGTAAATCGACCAAGGACCATACTTGGTTTTCTGACATGGATGTCATTTCGGATTTAGAGGCTCCAAGCCACTTTTCGGAGTCCGGGCCCATCATTGCTTCCGCAAAGGTCGCTGGTTCGTCACCTTCAATGATCATCAGATCATTTGAATTGGTTACGAGAAATCCATAGTATCTCTCGGGTTCGTGACGGATCCTTCCGGATCCGCGAACTTCAGGCTCCACAGGCGCCGGTTCCACAGAACTTTGTGGATCCAACTGCTGCTCTTCCTCAATAGGTTGGGCAGTCTCCTGTGCATCTTGAATTTCTTCGAGATGTACTTTACTCCCACTGTTTTTCTTAGAGAGAAACTCCCTCTCAAGAAAAGAACAGTCCCGAGCAACAAATACTTTTTTCTCAGATTGGTTGTAAAAGTAGTATGCCTTGGTTTCCTTAGGATAACCAACGAAATAGCATTTATCTGATTTGGGTGCAAGCTTGTCGGAGATTAAAACGTTTGACATAAGCCTCGCAACCCCAAATCCTTAGGAAAGACATACTAGGAACGTTCCCAGTCCACAGTTCATGTGGTGTCTTTTCTACTGATTTAGATGGTACTCTATTCAGTGTAAACGCAGACGTTTCTAGAGCATATCCCCAAAAGGATAGTGGAAGATTAGAATGACTCATCATAGACCGAACCATATCCAATAAAGTTCGATTTCTCCTCTCCGACACTCCATTCCATTGGGGTGTACCAGGAGGAGTGAGTTGTGAAACGATTCCACACTCGCTCAGATAGTCGCTGAATTCTTGGCTCAAGTATTCTCCTCCGCGATCCGATCGCAGAATCTTAATACTCTTGCCAAGTTGATTCTGTACTTCATTCTTGAATTCCTTGAATCTATCAAAGGATTCTGACTTGTGTCTCATCAAATAGACATAGCCATACCTACTGAAATCATCAGTAAAGGTAATGAAGTACTTAAAGTTTCCTCTGGCAGCAGTACTCATTGGCCCACATACATCAGTATGAACAAGGCCCAATAAATCACTGGCCCTTTCATTTGGTTTGTTGAAAGGGGCTCTAGCCATTTTGCCCACCAAACAAGACTCGCATTTCTCACTTGATTCAAAATCAAATGAGCCCAGAAGCCCATTTCGATGGAGCCTCTGGATGCGTTTCTCATTGATATGGCCCAAACGACAATGCCATAAGAAAGTCGGGTTTTCGTCATTGGACTTAAACCTCTTTGTATTTATGTTAAAGACAGGCATTTCTTGGTTTAATATATATAACCCATTTTCTAATGGGGCGCTACCATAAAAAGTACCATCACGATTAAAAGAACAAACTTTATTCTTAACAGCAAAATCAAAACCTTCCAAATCCAAAACGGAAACTGAAATTATGTTTCTGCTTATCGCAGGTACAAAGTAGCAATTATTCAAAATTAAAACCATGCCCGATGGTAAGGACAACTCGTAGGTGCCTACGGCCAGTGCAGCAACCTTAGCTCCATTCCCGACCCGTAGCTCTACTTGTCCTTTCTTCAGCGTCCTACTGTTTCTTAGTGCCTGCACATCAGTACAAATATGAGCACCGCAGCCGGTATCCAATACCCACGAAGTAGAACTAGAAGACATAATACCAAGTTCGATGACATAAATACCTGAGTCAGACGCATCATACGTCTTCTTCAGTTTCTTGTAATCTTCCATGAACTTCTTGCAGTCTTTCTTCCAATGCCCCAACTGCTTGCAGTAGTTGCACTTATCCTCAGGAGACGGCCCGGATTTGGGCTTCGGCTTGGGCTTGTCCTAACTTTCAGCCTGGACAACATGGGCCTTACCCTTACCCTTCTTAGGTTTCTTAAACCTTTTACCCCCTTGTACCATCAGGACATTGGGAGTAGCCTTCTTGAGATTCGGTTCTGCTGTCTTCAGCATACCGTGCAACTCAGTCAATGTCTTAGTCATGTTTTGCATATTGTAGTTCATGATGAACTGATCAAAACATGATGGCAAAGACTGCAGAATCATGTCAGTGGCCAGCTCCTGGCTAATGGCACAGTCCAGTTTCCCCAGGTTATCAATGTAACCCATCATTTTAAGGACATGAGTGAAGGAATGTTTAGGGGTTAATCCAGATTCAATTCTCAGATTCAACAGTTCCTAAACATGCGGATCTAAGTTCTCTTGAATAGAAACAATTGTTGATCTCACCTTATACCTGTTTATGCAGCGGAAAGGGATGGTATGTCAGAGATCAGAGAGCCACCGAGAGATAACTCCTCCAGAGGTTCACACACGCACACCGAGCAGGAAGAGGCTGCTAGACCAGGAGGAAATCGGCGCAGAGAGAGAGAGGAGGCTCGCGGCTAGGGCTTATCATCGACCTGAACTCGTCTTAAGTTTATATAACTCGTTCAGTTCGTTTTGGGCCATTTGGCCCAAAGGCCAATTAACTCCGAGGCGTTCGCGCACTGTGTCGATCGACACTCCTTGTGTATCGATCGACACACAGTGGCCAAACCCAATTATTCTCTCTAAGTACAGTAAATGCCTAGCACTTTTACCGTACTTCTGCTACACCGTTCCTACACATTTTCCTGTTAGCTTAGGCGTGTGACCCATATGGGATCATATAATAAAGGCAATAAGTCCAAGACTTATAGATCATGAGCGGACTCTAGCAAGCCATCATGACCCCCAGTATTATATGACTTATGTCTGATCATTGACATACTCTTACTTTCTAGAGACAGTACCGAGATTACTGGACACAATTCCAACAATCTCCCACTTGTACTGGAATCTCTGTATTCATAATCCTTTTGTCACAATATCTCGATTAGTCATAAGGCAAGATTGGTGTCATCCTTATAAAGCCTAATCTTGTTCATCGGACTCTGATTTGATACTGACAATCCAAACGACTCGGGACAGTCCGTTTGAGCATGGCCATGCATTTTCCAGTATTCAAATCTCCGATTGGCCTAGAGATATTCACTCCATTTATATTGGAGGGACAAATCCCGTCTTGTTCCATCACTGTAAACTACTCATTTCACAATGTACCCAAACAAGGTCCTTATAACTATCGCAGAACGATAGCGTTAGACAATGATCAAAGTACATCAGTCCATGTGCAGTCATATGCATGCGAACTCAGGTCTAAGGACTATACTCTATAGTCGTAGTAAGAATCTCTTATGACACAGATATAAATATCCTGAAGAGTTCTTATAAGCGGGTCTTGTCCGGTCGTATGTTCCCAAACATACACCTATGTACTGACTTTGATGCCGCGCATCTATGACACACTGAGACTTTGTCATAAGTCACGTACCAATCCAGTCTCACACGGTTGTTGGTGTTCCAATTTCAACAACCTTCGACTAGGGACAGGATGATATAAAACATTTATCAAATATAGGGTCTCATGATCAAGCTAAATGACTTCGATGACTCAAGATCAAGTCATTTACTTCGATGACCTATAAAATGGTTTATATCACTTTGGAACGATTATTTCATCACAGTTAAAATAATCTTGAAATAATAATTTCATTAAACATCTTAAATGTTGTTTCAAGAACATATCCAATAACTAAATAAAGCCCTTTAATAACTCTCACTGAAATTAAGACTACATCTTAATTTCACTTATCCTACAGCAACAGTCCGCGACTCGTGCTTAGGCCTAAGGAGTGGCTTCGTTAATAGATTAGCAACGTTCTCATTCGTTGAAACTTGCTGATCTACTTAACATCTCTGTCATTTATCTTACGGAATAGGTTATACCTATCCTCAAGGTGTTTGGACCTCTGATGTGCAGCTAGTCTCATCTATGCTGGGAATCACATCAAGTTCAGTGACGAACTCTTCTTTCCAAACAACCTCTTTCGCCACTTCCCAAGCTGCGAAATGTTCAGCTTAAGTCATTGGGTCAGCAACAGTGCCTTGCACCGCCAGATAGACACAAGATATAACCGGACTGTGATCGGAAATCATCTTTGTCTATTGGAAACTTGCCTTTCAGACTCTATCGACTTATAGCACCTCACTTTCTCCGTAAATCAAGAACTTATCCTTAGTATTCCTCAAATACTTTAGGACATACTTTAGGAAACTTGATTCTTTGCTGGATTTGACTGGTCTTTATTTGTCTTGCTTAACATTAAAGCAACATCAAACAAGTATGTTTCATGGCATACATGATAGATCCAATTGCCGACGCATATGGAATCTCATCCATGCATTTAAGCTCAGCAGTTATCGTAGGATACTGTATCTTGCTTAACTTAATGCCATGTGACATTGGCATAAAACCCTTCTTGGATTGCTCAAAACGTGTAGGACTTTGTCAATTTAAGAATCTGACTTTGTCCTATCAGCTCTTTTGGATCTCTATCTTTAGATCCAAAATCCAAGAACTACGTGGCTTTACCCATGTCATTCATTAAACCAACTCCCAAGCTAGTCCTTTACCGACTACAGCGTTGGGACGTCATTTTCGAGAATCAGTATGTCATCGACATACAATATGAGAAATGCAATATCGCTCCCACTAATCTATTAGTAAACACACAGTTCCGCTTCGTTCCTGTTCAAGTCAAAACCTTGACTACTTCAACAGAACGAAGATTCCAACTCCGATATGTTTGCTTCCATCCATGAATGGATCGATGAGGCTAACTTACATAAAATGTAATTTTTCGGAGTCCGGGCTCACTTTCGCTTCTTTGAATTTCGCAGATTCGTCGCTTTCAATGATCATCAGATCATGCGAACTTTCAATGATTATCAGGTTCAACTAATGACGAGAAATCACTCTAGGATTAGTAACTGATTCATTCATTTCTGCGAACTTCAGGCTCCACAGGTGTAGATTCTACAGAAATCTGTAAATCCTTCCGCTGCTCTCCCTTAATAGGTAAAGCAGCCTCCTGTATTTCTCGAATTTCTTCGAGTTATACTTTTACTCCCAATGTTCTTCTTGGAAAATAACTTCCTTTCTTAGAAAACATAATGGACGTAAAAGTAACAAGCCTTGGTTTCCTTTGGACAAGGCTCCACAGGTGTAGATTCTACAGAAATCTGTAAATCCTTCTGCTGCTCTCCCTCAACAGGTTGAGCAGCCTCCTGTATTTCTCGAATTTCTTCGAGTTATACTTTTACTCCCACTGTTCTTCTTGGAAAATAACTTCCCTTCTTAGAAAACAGAATGGACGTAAAAGTAAGAAGCCTTGGTTTCCTTCGGACAACCAGCGAAGTAGTACAACTACAAATACTCAGTAAAGACGAATTTAGATCGATTCCAATCCACATTTACGTGGTGTCTTTCAACTGATATTTGTGGAACTATTTCAGCGTAAACTTAGATATTTTAGAGCGTTATTCTTAAATAATATCATGGAAGATTCGTGTGACTCATCTTTAATCATTTCTTATAAGATCTGATTCTTTCTCACAGAAAAACCTTCAGGTTTTCAGGAGAAATGAGCTGTGAAACGATTTCACACTCATTAAGATGATCACACAATCAATGACTTAAGTATTCTCACTCGTGATTTAATCCAGAGTCTTAATACTTTTGTTATTCAGATCCTATACTTCATTCTGGAACTCTTTCGACCATGTCAAAGAATTCCGACTTGTGTCTCATCAAATGAACACAGTCACACTCACTGAAGTAATCAGTAGAGACAATGAAGTACAAGAGATTTTCTCTGGCATTACTGCTCATTGGGCCACATACATGAGTATGTTCCAGGTCCAATAAGCCTTTGGGCTTTTCTCTAGCTCGGCTAAGATAGGCCCTTTACCTTTTGGTCTAGTAAACGGAATTGAAGTCTCATAAGATATTTTATCAAATGAGCCCAACAGTCCATGACTATGGGATTTCTGAATCCGACTTACTCTATGTGACCAAGACTTTATGCCAAGAAAAATCAGGTTTAATTCATCAGATTTAAACCAATTCGGTATTTATGTTACATTTAGGCACTCTTTGGTTTAAGATATAAAACCCATTCCATGAATAGGGTGCTACAATTAATATTTCATTAAGATCAAAAGAACAAAACTTGTCTTTTATCAAAATGAAAAACATTCAAATTCTTACAAGAAAATGAAAGACAACTCTGCTTAAAGCAGGTACATTGTAGCAATTACTTAATACAAAACCAAGCCTCAAAGGGATCTATAAGTAAAATCCTACGGCTGAGGCAGCATCCCAAGCTCCTTCCAGACATGTAGTTTCACTTGCCCTTCCTTCAACGTTCTACTGTTGCTTAGGCTCTGCATATTATCTCAAATATCAGTGCCACAACCAGTATCCAATACCTTTAAGGTAGAACTTGAAGTAATAACATGAATACCTGAGGAAGTAGTCGCATACATCGACTTTAACTCCTCATCATCTTCCATGAATTTAATGCAATCTCTCTTCCAATGCCCTGTCTCCTTACAGTAGCAGCACTTACCAACGCAAGAGGTATCTGACTCGGGCTCAGAAGACACACGCTTGCCATGATTCAAAATCTGGACAACTTTGTCTTCACCCTTGTCAGCATTAGGTTTAGTAAACCTACCCTTCTCATTTATGAGATTGTACAGGGTACTCTTCACGTTTGGCTCAACTGTCTTGAGCATATCATGCAGTTCAGTCAGCGTTTTCGTTAAGCCTTTCTTGATATAGTTCCTTCTGAACTTATCATAGCTTGACGGCAGTGACTGCAGAATGATCTCAGTTGCCAACTCTTGGCTAACTGGATAATCCAGTTTCCTCAGGTTATCAATGTAACCCATCATTTTACTGACATGAGGACTTACTGGATGATCATTTGGTAGCTTGCAGCTAGTGAGAGACTTAACCAACTGGTATCTCTCCACCCTTATCTGCTCCTGAAATTTCAATTTCAGGCTGCTGATCATCTCCATTGGCGACTCCATGTTCTCATATTGCATCCGCAAGTCTGAGTCCATGCTAGCCAATATCAGACCACGCACATCTACCGCATCATTATAATGCTTATTCCAAGCATCATATACTGCATGAGAAGCATTGGACCCGATCCTCACGGGGAGAGCTCTCTCAAGGACATAGTCCTTTCTCTCCTGTCTGAGGACTAGCCTCAGGTTCCGCGACCAAGTCAAGAAATTTGATCCGTTCAGCTTGTCCATCTTAAGGACAGACCGGATCGAGAAAGTGTTTTGATTGTTTGTGCTAGTCATAACTGAAAATTAAGATAAAAGGATTTTAGTTAATATGTTCAATATGATTAATCTCGTATTAAATTTAATATGATTAATCACGCATTATATTCAATAACATAAGTTACCCTCAATAGAATATAATGATTCCAAGATCCACATATAACTAAGATTAAAGTGGGCCACTGGCCGTCACCCAACCTTAGCTTATATCGGTAAGCCCTATATCGGCTAATTATATCCGTGATATAACTCTTGGTTGTGAATCTGGGCCCGAGGCCCAATCCACTCTGATGTCTCAAGGCCCGGGACTCCCGATGGCCCAGTCAAGAAAACCAGACTATACAGTCATGTAATCATTAATGTCTGGGACTCCCAATGACATTTATGAATCACAAACCGTCTTATCCACGCAAAAGCAGACACCCTCACACTGTAAGGCCATGAATACAATTGAATGGGCTTCGACAGCTGACATAGAATGGACAAGACATCCAACGCTTGATATTATTTGAGGTTCGTAGGTTTATTTAAAAAAATTCATTCCCAAAATAGAAGATTACTATTTCGGGAAACTTTCCATTTTTGGAAACCTACTATTTTTGGAAACTTTCTAAAATTGGAAACTTTCTAAAAACGGAAACTTTCTAACTTTAGAAATTTCTTTAAAATCCAAAACCCGCAAATCCAGAAACTTCTAATTTAAGAAACTTTCTAATTTCAAAATTTCGGAAACTTTAATTTAAAATCGACTTTATAATTTTATAAAATAAATTTTAAATTAATCTGAAGAAAGACTCAAATAATTGGCCCAATTGTTTTAACTTCTTGGCCCGAGGCCCAAGAATTGGTCCATGTCCAAGACATGACCCAATTGTCCAATTAAATGACATAACCGGTCTGGTTCATTAAAATTGGTCTAACCAAATTTTAACTACTACGATGACCACAATTGTCAACCGGTTATTTACTAAACCGGATTTTCTCAATTTATTTGGTCCAACCAAATCAAATTAGAAAATCTTGGTTTAGGCACTAAATCCAATAATTCTTTCGACATTGGATTTCTTGTCCCGGTTTAACCAGACTTAATAAAATTATTAAATCTGTTTATTAAACCAGGACGAATTAATTTTAATCAAAATATTAAACCGAGCCTTAAACCAACCATGTCGATCGATGGACCAACCGTGTCGATCGATCCATCAACCACATCGGTCGATGCTCTCAGCATCGATCCTGCATCGATCGTGCATCGATCCTGTATCGATCGATGCTCTCACGCATGCACGGAACCGAGCCAAAACCCTAACCGTGTCGATCGATGTGCACCAACCGCATCGGTCGATGCACCAATATCGAACCTGCATCGATCCTGCATCGATCGATGTTTTCACGCGTTAACAGGGTTAGCCGATAGACTGTATCGACCGATCCATGCGATCGTATCGATCGATCCATGCGATCTCAGTCGATACTGCCTTATGAAAATCGCATTCTACCAAATCATATAGCTTGGTTTCTGCGATTTTATGTGTGTTTAGGTTTCAATTCTTGTTACTTAAGTGGTTTCTCTTATCAGTAGTTGATTCAAAACACTTTTAAACAAGAAAAACAATCCTAAACTTGAATCTAAACAAGAAAAACCAGAACCATTGGCTCTGATACCACTGAAGGAATGTTTAGGGGTTAATCCAGATTCAATTCTCAGATTCAACAGTTCCTAAACATGCGGATCTAGGTTCTCTTGAATAGAAACAATTGTTGATCTCACCTTATACCTGTTTATGCAGCGGAAAGGGATGGTATGTCAGAGATCAGAGAGCCACCGAGAGATAACTCCTCCAGAGGTTCACACACGCACACCGAGCAGGAAGAGGCTGCTAGACCAGGAGGAAATCGGCGCAGAGAGAGAGAGGAGGCTCGCGGCTAGGGCTTATCATCGACCTGAACTCGTCTTAAGTTTATATAACTCGTTCAGTTCGTTTTGGGCCATTTGGCCCAAAGGCCAATTAACTCCGAGGCGTTCGCGCACTGTGTCGATCGACACTCCTTGTGTATCGATCGACACACAGTGGCCAAACCCAATTATTCTCTCTAAGTACAGTAAATGCCTAGCACTTTTACCGTACTTCTGCTACACCGTTCCTACACATTTTCCTGTTAGCTTAGGCGTGTGACCCATATGGGATCATATAATAAAGGCAATAAGTCCAAGACTTATAGATCATGAGCGGACTCTAGCAAGCCATCATGACCCCCAGTATTATATGACTTATGTCTGATCATTGACATACTCTTACTTTCTAGAGACAGTACCGAGATTACTGGACACAATTCCAACAATGAGGACTTACTGGACTGTCCTTAGCCAGCTTGCAATCCATGAGAGATTTAACCGTCTGGTATCTCTCTGTGCGATCTTGCTCCTGAAACAAAGCTTTCAGGCTGTTAATCATCTCAATGGGTGACAATACGTTCTCATATTGCTTCTGCAGCTCAGAGTTCATGGTCACCAGCATTAGACAAGTAACATCTTTGACATCCGCTGAATGCTTATCCCAAGCATTCTTTTCTGTCTGCGGAGCATTGGAACGTGGCCTCTCGGTGAGAACTCTTTCAAGGACATATTCCTTGTTCTCTTGCCTGAGAACTATTCTCAGTTTCCGATACCATCCCAAGAAATTAGATCCATTTAACTTGTCCTTCTCAAGGACGGATCTTAGTGAGAAAGTGTTGATGTGATTTGAGACAGACATAGCTGTAATTCAAAAAAAAGGTAAATTTTAGTTATAAAGCACAAGAAATGAGAATTCTTATCTAATAAGAAAACTCTCATTGTATTCAAACTATGTTTCCTCATATGAATACAATGTGCCAAGATCCTCAGATTACTAAAATTCGAGTGGGCGACTCGCCGTTACTCAAGCTTTAGTTATCTAGGTAAGCAAATCATTGCTAATTGTACTCAGTACAACTCTTGGTCGTGAATGAGACAAACTATGTCCAATCCACTCTGATGTCTCTGGGCCCAGAACTTCTGACAGCCCAGTCAAGTATAACCAATCTTTTATCTGTCTTGTGATCACTGACAGTTGCACTGCAAGTTTGTCATTGATCACCTGCCTTACCCATGTTGCAGTGGATATCAAGGACTCCAAGATATCCAACAAACGACACGAGTCTTGACAGTAGACAAGATCGGGCAAGACATCAAGATCACTTGATATTTAGTTGAGGAAAAGAACTAATCTTATCTTGATTTATATTCACTATATATATCAAAAATAATAACTTTTAATTAAAACATTTAGTTTTATTAAGTTTAGATTCATCTAATACTTTTAGGATTATATTATTCTGGTTTATGCAAATTTGTGGTCAAACCAGCATATCTGCGGACATTGTGTCGATCGACGCCAACTATTGGTATCGATCAATGCAACTATATTTAAACCGTTCTTCGATAACCGGTCAAACCGGATCGAATTTACTTAACCGATTCAATTCAATTGAACCAGTTCGGTTTAATGGTCCATGTCGATCATCACACACTGTGTGTCGATCGATATGACCAAACCAGAATCAATTTGGTTAATAAAATTAACCGAGCTAGATAACCGGTCCAATCCAATTGAACCGATCTATCTGATCGCATTGCATGTGTCGACCGACACACCCAGTGTATCGATCGACGCAACACGATTACGGGTACTCGATCTCAGATCGAAACCCTAGAATTATTTACGGATTTTCGCTTTGTATCGACCGACACACGCTTTGTGTCGATCGATACTGTGCGATAAACCCTAAATTTTATTCGCGAGTTTTCGCTCTGTGTCGACCGACACACGCTTTGTGTCGATCGACACCCTGCGACAAACCCTAAAATTTTATATTTTGCGCCGCGGCGTGTCGACCGACACATGCTTTGTGTCGATCGACACAGTGCGATTTTAGCAATACCATCGTTTTCAACAGAGACAAAAATCCGAGATTTAATCAGTGAAAAACGATTTCAACAAGCAATATACAGATCAACAACATCAAGTTTCGATTTTATATCACCAGTTTCAATAGCTAAACCCTAAGCATGCTCTGATACCACTGTTGGATCCCGATGGATCTAGGGTTTATTATATTGAAATTTAGAACCAACCTCGTTCTTACCTTTTGGCAGCGGAAGAGATGGTGAACGAGATCAGTGGAGCAACGCAACGCTTTGCCTCTACCAGATACACACGCACGCTCGCTGGAAACGGGATGCTAGTGCCGGATCAATGGGGATCGAAAGGTTCTGGTGTGTCTAGTGTTTCTGTCAAGAAAACTGGACGGCTCTGTTGTTTAGGTCGAACTAAACACGTTTTTATTCGACCTAAACGTGCTTAACGGGCCAGACTCAATTAAGTCATAACCCGAAAAGCATGTTCGGAAAATCCGAACTGTGTCGACCGACACACAAGCTGTGTCGATCGACACAACACCTTTATATCGATTCTTATGTGTATTTCAATACACATAACATGATCATTGCCACAATGATCATTCCCATGTCGTAGCTTCCAGTTCGCTTAGGTGTGTGACCCTATAGGATCATATAATACTGGCAGTAAGTCCACGACCTACAGATTGCAAGAGGCTTCTAGCAAAGCATTGCAAACGCCCAGTATTATACGAATGTCAGATCTCGACACACAACTATCACAGGAGTGAGTACAGGTGAGATTTCAGGACACTATCCCAACACACAGTGATGTAGTTGTAGTACTTAGGGTATCGAATCCACAGGGACTCCGGTCAACGATAGATTTAGAACTATTAAGATTAATCTAGGGGAAAGCAAATGTGATTAGAAACTAAAAAGCAAGCAGAAAAGTAAATAGCAGCGAGTTTGTGAGCAAGGAAGCGAAGCGTTAAGTCTAGGAAGTTCTCAGGAAATCAGGAACACAGGCAATCAATCAATCGGGATCTAATTAAGAACTGTTCTAGAACTCAAACACAGATATAGAATTAACCAACTGTTGTTGCGAGAATTCTCTAAGTCTAAGTGCAGCAATCCAAATTCATTTGTAATTACTAACATATTAAACCAGCTTTAATTCCAAGTTCGATATGTTCACAATCTAATTAAACCAAATTCCTTTGTGAGTAATTAAATTGCTCATCTAGGTTCTTTCCAGCTAATTAACCAACTGTCGTTGTATCAATCAACCTAACATCATAAATCTGGGTAGCTAATTCAGATTAAGCAGTAAGAACAATCCTAGATGAAGAACTAACAGATATGAATCCCTACAGATGAATTAACCTATAATTCCATGAAATCCCTAATGAGAATCCCTAAACTTAACATGTAATCTACTCAGACATGTTCATCGGAACAGAAAACATCATGAATAGAAAACCAAATATTATAAAATCAAATAAAGAACTGGGGTTCAAAATCCTCTCTCTTTCGAGATCAGGATCAGCCCCTAACTCTCTCTGAAAAATAAAATAAAGCGTAAGAAAAGCGTAGCCTAAACAAGTGGCTAAAAACCCTAATATATAGTCTAAAACACGTTTTGGGCTTCTGTGTAAATATCTGGAACTTCTGGGCTTTTCTGCAATATCATCATTCTTCATTAAACTGCCGAGTCTGGCCCATTCGCGCTATGCATCGATCGATGCAGGTGTGCAACGATCGACGCAATCCTCAAATCTGGACAGTGAACTCTGTCTCTCGGACCAAATCTCCAAAATGCACCAAACAGCTCCAAAATCTCCACTTCTGCTCCAATTGTGCTTGTACCTAATAAAACCTGTAAAAGACTCTAAAGAAACATAAATAGACTCTAAAACACACTTATATCATGGTCTAAAACTAGTAAAAACCATGATATATCAACTCCCCCACACTTAGCCTTTGCTTGCCCTCAAGCAAAACAGAGAACTAAAACATGGTGCAGAGGTTTGAAAACTCTTCAGAAACTCTTTTCATCCTAGAATCAACAACACTCAGATTCCCCTTAGTAAACCACTGAAAGAATCAATCACAAGACATCAAGACCAACATATACTTCCCCCACACTTAGCAACTGTCCTAAGTAAACTCCAAAATCACATTCACGCATTCAAATTCACCCTACTGACTTCTGCAAGTATTTAAGTGCGGTCTCACCTAAGGAATATCGATCAAAGGCACATGGACTCTTACCTTATCAGCTCTAGACCACCATACTATCTTTCTCTAGTCCCTTTCTTCTCTTTTCCCTTCCTTAGCATTCTAATTTTTCTCCATTGGGTATCATTTTTTTTTTTTATCAGTGCTCTTCCCATTAAGGGGTGTACTTTGGACACATTCCATGGATGCACAGGATATGATAGTTGTAGCTACCACTCCCAGAGACCACTTCGGAGTTACTAACTCATTCTCAGTTTATTATCTTTTTTTTTTTATGGAAGGGGGAGAAGGGAACCAAATAGGACAGGTTTACAGGCTGTGTCAGAACTAACAAGGGAATCCGACACAAAGTATACCAAGCCCTTAGGTGAGAAAATTAAGTCAGTATTAAGGTGAAGTCAGTAAAAGGATCCTCTAGTACCTGAAGTGATGTGGGTGTCCTCAGTAGGCTGGTCTGTGTTGGGGTTTTCTAATAGTCATAGATTGATCCTGCAACTTCATCCCAATGGTTACTTAAGTTCCTGCAAGTGCTGTTAATCTTCTCAAAAAATCATTGTTTCCTACTTAAACTGGTTTTGACTCAATAAGATAAATTTTTGAAAATGGGACTGACTCTTAAGAAAAAAAAAGCGTGCGTCAATAGCTC
The DNA here is from genome assembly GCA_030180135.1 of Orychophragmus violaceus. Lineage (NCBI taxonomy): Eukaryota > Viridiplantae > Streptophyta > Magnoliopsida > Brassicales > Brassicaceae > Orychophragmus > Orychophragmus violaceus. The sequence continues at coordinate 63,882,435 of CM058232.1, read as the reverse complement.
CTCCCCCACACTTAAAACACATTGTCCCCAGTAGTGTCAAGCTTAGGGTCGGTGAGAATAAATAATCAAATCGAAACAATCCGAAAAGTTGCAGAACATGTACCTGTCGTTGCCCTGTGTCGATCGATGCCACAAGGGTGTCGATCGATGCAAGGCGAATTTTGCTCGCGGTTATGTGAATAACCGATGTCTGGACCGCAATTGAATTGGTAAACCGTAAATCGCAACTGCATCGACCTATGCACTAGGTGTGTCGATCGATGCAATGCGATTTTGCCTGTTTCTCAAGCCTTTGAACACACAAAAACAGAAAAAATAAAAACACCAAATCAAATTGAAAAACGAAAACTAAAACGAACCTAACAGTGGGTTGCCTCCCACTCAGCGCTTGTTTTGAGTCATTAGTTTGACTATGGGAAGATATCAGATTCATGGCGGTTTCAACAGAGACTTTGAATGTCTCTGTGAATATCTTTTCATCCAGGGTGGTGTGTATGCTGTCAGATCATGAGGTCTCCCAAGGAAAGAGTAAACAACAATAGGGCGGGAGTGAAGCTTGGGTGGGGTACTGAGTTTTCCTGCATTCAAACCAATGCGGTCAGGAGGTTTAAGCGTAGGTGATTTATACCTTACCTTTGGTGGAGATCTGATGTGTGGAGCTTTCTGCTTATGAGCAGTTGCAGGCTCTGAAGATGTTAGAGCAGGTTCAAGAGGAACCGCCATCTTCTTCTCTCTACTATCAGATACTTTAGTTCCACCAATCTGAACTTCTTCTTTCAAATGACCATCAGCGGATATCATCTTCTTTGCATCTCTCAACACACAAGGATGAACTCGAGAAGCTTCAGCTGGTGGAGTTTCATTCAGCTCCTTATCTATCACTTTCATGCAGTTAGCCACTTCTAGCTCCTGTTTAGACGGTTTAGGAACCTTAGGATATGGCACACAGGGCTTATAGACTCGTTCTGGGACTGTTGTCGGTTTCTGGTCTCGTCTGCGATCTATGTCGATCGATGCACCAGGTGTGTCGATCGATGCAAGGCGATTATGTTCAATTTCATGAGACGGATCGGGGTTGCAACGATCGACATCAAGTGTGTGTCGATCGATGCATGTCTCAGACAGACAATATTCATCCAGAAAATCCGAGATTATGCTTTCTTCTTCTCCTAGCAACTCAATCTCATCTCTTAAGGTCACAGCTTTGATGCACCACTTCTGTTCAGCTTTCCCAGCTTCATTTTGCCTTTGTATTTCTTGAGATGTCTGTTGGATTTGAACATCCAGCTTCTTCACATGTGTGCTCAAAGATTCATACTTCCCATTCAGATCTTCATGCAATGCATCTATCTTTGAGTTTAAGGACACAGTGATCTGTTGTTCTCCCTCAAGAAACTGCTCCATCATAGCTTCTAATCTGCTCTTATGTGTAGGTGCAGGCGGTGCTTGGTAAGAAGAAACAGCATAGTTCCTTGGGAATGAGTTACTCTGTTGCTGGAAGGGTTTCTGAAAAGCAGATTCCTGACTGTAAAATCCATTCCCTCCAACGCAGTTGATAGCTCTTTGCGCATACTTTCCAAGTACAAGACTATGCAGAGAGTCTACTTTGCTCTTTATCCCAGCTATCTGCGAGCTGTCAATCCCTGAACTGAGAAAATCATACATCTTCCTTACGATATGTGACGATCGACACACAGGACCGTGTCGATCGTTGCAGGGCGATTACAGGCGTACCTGAAACGCAAGAACAGAAAAAGAAAAAAAATTAGTAACAAAAAAGAAAAACGAAAAACCCAGTCTAAACCCTAAGTTCAAATCTATCGAAGACTCAAAAGAGTCCCCGGCAACGGCGCCAAAAACTTGATAGGTTGAGTTTTAATCCCTATTCTAACTGCAAGTGCACAGTGATGTAGTTGTAGTACTTAGGGTATCGAATCCACAGGGACTCCGGTCAACGATAGATTTAGAACTATTAAGATTAATCTAGGGGAAAGCAAATGTGATTAGAAACTAAAAAGCAAGCAGAAAAGTAAATAGCAGCGAGTTTGTGAGCAAGGAAGCGAAGCGTTAAGTCTAGGGAGTTCTCAGGAAATCAGGAACACAGGCAATCAATCAATCGGGATCTAATTAAGAACTGTTCTAGAACTCAAACAAGGATATAGAATTAACCAACTGTCGTTGCGAGAATTCTCTAAGTCTAAGTGCAGCAATCCAAATTCCATTGTAATTACTAACAGATTAAACCAGCTTTAATTCCAAGTTCGATATGTTCACAATCTAATTAAACCAAATTCCTTTGCGAGTAATTAAATTGCTCATCTAGGTTCTTTCCAGCTAATTAACCAACTGTCGTTGTATCAATCAACCTAACATCATAAATCTGGGTAGCTAATTCAGATTAAGCAGTAAGAACAATCCTAGATGAAGAACTAACAGATATGAATCCCTACAGATGAATTAACCTATAATTCCATGAAATCCCTAATGAGAATCCCTAAACTTAACAGGTAATCTACTAAGACATGTTCATCGGAACAGAAAACATCATGAATAGAAAACCAAATATTATAAAATCAAATAAAGAACTGGGGTTCAAAATCCTCTCTCTTTCGAGATCAAGATCAGCCCCTAACTCTCTCTGAAAAATAAAATAAAGCGTAAGAAAAGCGTAGCCTAAACAAGTGGCTAAAAACCCTAATGTATAGTCTAAAACACGTTTTGGGCTTCTGTGTAAATATCTGGAACTTCTGGGCTTTTCTGCAATATCAGCATTCTTCATTAAACCGCCGAGAGTCTGGCCCATTCGCGCTATGCATCGATCGATGCAGGTGTGCAACGATCGACGCAATCCTCAAATCTGGACATTGAACTCTGTCTCTCGGACCAAATCTCCAAAATGCACCAAACAGCTCCAAAATCTCCACTTCTGCTCCAATTGTGCTTGTACCTAATAAAACTTGTAAAAGACTCTAAAGAAACATAAATAGACTCTAAATCACACTTATATCATGGTCTAAAACTAGTAAAAACCATGATATATCACTAGCCCTTACCCTTTGTCGTTTAACTTTCATTCCCACGATTTACTTTCGGTCTCTGATTTTCTTCTAGAAGCTTCGGGCATTCACGCATGTAATGCTTGTCCCTTACACAATGAAGCATATCATTAGTCTTTTATTTGTCACTTTTTCTTGACTCTTAATTTCCAGACAGCTTAAGATCTTGTGGTCCCTGCTGCTGCACTTCGCACGTACACTTCCTTTCCTTTCTACACTCCCTAAAGTGTGCTTTCATTGTTTCGGCAAGTGGTACTTTTGGTGCGGTTTCCAAAGGATAGCCATCAGCCCCAACTCAATCCCATTTTCCTCTTTATTTTGCGGACTGCCTCGGATACCGTGGTCCTTACTGCCATCTTTGCACATACTTTGGCGCGGTTATAGAGGTCTGGAAATCAGCCCCGGTTATATCCCATTTTTCTCTTTAGGTCCCTCCCGTTCGGCTAGCCACTTTTTCCCGTGATTGCGCCTTGTCCAGTTTACCTCGGCACTGTCTTTCGACCTTGATCCAAATCCATGAACTAATCTTCCATCTGATCCTATACTTGGCTGGTAAATACAACCTTCCAACTGATCTCATACTCAACTGGAAAGTACTTCCTATTGGACTTGATCTCAAAGCATGTCTTAGACTCGGTGCATCCTTGGTGCACTTGTCTCCGCAAGCAACAAATTATACGTGTCCCCTTCCATGAAGTGGACCGCATCGTCCTAGAAACAACTTCGCTCTGATACCACTTGTGAAGCCCTGACCCGGCCTCCCTAGGCCGCGGCGATGTGTTCCAGTCGTCAAGCCGTTTCCTGGCCTGAACCTCCATAGAATCCGTCCTATTTAAAATTTTCCTTCTGGGACAAGTATTCCTCAGATCTACCTATTGACGTCCTAATTCAACTCTAGTCTTAGGTTCTTCATACTTAAAACTATGCAGCTGAAATCCTTATCTAACCTTGATTTCGTTCCTCCAAAGAACTATCCATTCGTGAACCTCATGAGTTCTTAATTCGTTTCCTTAAAACTCATTATGAGGTTCAATTCCTATCTATCCATTCTATCCACCTAAGTTTTACTTAGATTGTTCCATTCGCCTATTCCATTCTAAACCTTTACTTAGAATAGTATTTGGCTACTTAATGTGTACCTTAGCCTTTGAAGTGATGCCGGTATGAAGCTAGTTCCACGTCATGCTTCCTTTGTCCTTGTGATTACTTTCACCGTCTCAGCTCATTCATTCGTCAAACCCTCAGAACATATCCCCCTTGTACTTAGTCATTCAACCAACCATCCCCAAATGACCAAGTACAAGTGACATCCTCAAGTTACATCTATTTGACCACCATACATTCTTTCTCCATTGCCTTAGATCCATTGGATCCGTCTCACCGCTCTTCATGTCCTTTGAAATATGTTCACTATATTCTGTCTAAGTCCGTCTTGGATGATCGGCGATCATGTATCACACTTAGGCACGGATCGTACCTTGATATGTACCTTATCGTCCAACTGACCCAAGTAATACTGAGTGTTATTGCGCACTCGGCCTAACAGCGATCAAACCAGTTGCATTGATCCGTCCCGCAAGCAAGCCAGCCCAGAGACGCCATATGTCGACCACCGATACAGTCCTACGAACCTATCGGCTGGTCGCACGTGACCCGTCCCGAGCCCATTTGCACTATACTCGCAGGTCGATTGTCATCGCCCGCCATGCGCAATACTCGCCCATGATTGGTCCTTTGGCCGATCATGTGGATTATGGACTTATCCGTTCATCCAAACTTCCGATTAATCCCACCTTCCTGCACCTTTATCGCCCTTGACATATGTTTTGTTGACTGGATAGAACCGACAGTTGCATGGCTTATGGCCTTCACTCGACTGTACGGTTCATTGCTTGAATCTGGAATGTAGTCTCCCACTAATTGCTTCACTCACGCCCATAAAAATTGATCCAATCCGTGACCCTTAGCCATGGCTTCTTGGCCTGATATCCACATCCTGGTTCATGGGCGGATTCATTTTGATCCTTCCTAAGGGTCCTTAATTGCTCCTTTAAACCGCTGGTCTTCCCCCATTGAAGGTTCCGGCCAATTCCTTTTGGTTTCCCTTCTTATTCTTTATTGGTTTGGCCTTAGTGTTTCCTAGTATTTCCTCTTATTCCCACATTCTTGATTGCCTTGCCAAACCGCCACAAATCTTCCTCTTAACTGTCGGTCATTCCCTTTGGATTATCCGCATTGAGATTCTGACCAATCGCTTGGGGATTCCTTTCTTCTCTATGTCGTTTCTCTTCAGTATTTCTGGGTATCTTTCCCCTTGTATATGTGTGTGTGTGTGATCACGGTTTTCCTTGAGGAAACTGTCCCCAGTCTCTCTCTAAACCACCTGTCATCTTCCTTGAAGATTTCGGCCATGAAGCTCTTCCTCTCTTACCTTGAAGCCTTGCCTATTCTTTGGGACATTGTTGGGATCACTCTGAGATTTTAATGTGTTTCCAGTCGTGTGGTGGTCATCTCTTAATCTACCCATGGCCTTCTTATTTAAAGGAAAACTCCCCAAAACTGCCCATTGGCAAAAAGGTGGAAGTGGTGGCCGAATGGGTGCCAACCACTCGTGTCCCTTGGCTTGTAACCGCCCACCAGTCAGCTAGTGTCACTAGCTGACTTAGACCACTAGCTGACCCAACTAGCCAACACTCTTCCAAGCTGAGTTAAGCTGACCGTCAGCTGATCGAGCTCGGCCATTCATCTCATTTCAGCTGAACACCTATCCAGCTTGACTAAGCTCCTTTCCCACTGAATTTATCCAATTCTAGACCATGGAACACTTCTTCTGAGTCTCTCCGACTAATTGTACACATTCTGGTTCTATGTGTTATTTCCTAATCCTACTTGGGTCGGTGTTGGAGGTGGATTTAGCACCCCTCTATGGCCTCGGCAAATAGCTATTCGGCCCGAAGAAGATACAGCCTAAGCAAAATGATGTCGACCCATTACGAAGTAGCACGGCGACAATAAGGCAGCTCGGCGACGTCGTCACGACAGACCTACATGGAAGAAGTAAATCCGTTAATTTAACATATTTACAAAATCACAGAAGATAAACGCAAATTTTGGAAAAGGAAACAAAATAAGAGTTGGTTCGGATTTTGTAAATAATATCAGAGAGAATCTAGGGAAAAGCCCTAGATCATCTGCTGTAAATATCCTTCCCCTGCGCGGGAAAAGACTAAGTTAACATTCCATACTCTTGTACTCAAACCGTAGAGCTAGGGATTCAATTCGGTTTCGGCTCTCGATCGTATAAGACAAGATTCTCTGGTCCAATTCTGTTATTGCTTTTCTGTCCTTCAATCGTTATTTCCAAGTCTCTTATTTTCTGATCAGTTTATTAAATTGATCAGTGTATGATTCTCTAAATCAACAATTGGCGCCTTCTGTGGGGACTTTGGATTTTTTAGATTAACCAAAGGAAAGATCGGCGATGACAAAAACACCTCTCTCAACGCAGGAGACAGGAGGAACGGGCGACATCACCAACAACAACACCACAACAGCTCTGTAGAAGACGACCCCCCCCCCCGAAGGAGTTTGATCGAGACAATCCCCGAATGGAGCTGATTGAGCACTTGAAAATTGATGAACGGAACCCTGAATGGAGTGTAGGAATCGGAGCTGACCTCGATACCGACATCAGGGCCGAACTGATTGATATCCTCACGAAAAACGTATCAACGGTCACATGGTCAGTCAAAGATATGATAGGAATCAACCCAAACATCGCGTGTCACGAACTCAACGTCGATAGAACGTTCAGACCTATCAAACAAAAAAGGAGGAAGCTCGGAGTAGAAAGAGCAAAAGCATTAAATGACGATGTAGACAAGCTAGTAGGGGGCGGATCCATCACAGAGGTGAAATACCTTGAGTGGCTCGTGAACCCGGTGGTGGTTAAAAAGAAGAACGAGAAGTGGAGAGTATGCTTGGACTTTACGGATTTGAACAAATCCTACCCTAAAGACTGTTTCCCGCTACCACACATCGATCGACTGGTTGAAGCGACCGCCGGAAATGAGCTCCTGTCATTCATGGACACCTTCTCCGGATACAACCAAATCCTGATGCACCCAGACGACAGAGAGAAAACATCATTCATAGCAGACGAAGGAACTTTCTTTTATAAGGTCAGGCCGTTCGGTCTGAAATACACAGGAGCAACGTACCAACGCCTTGTTAACAAGATGTTCGCTAAACACCTCGGCTGAACCATGGAATTTTACATCGACGACATGTTTGTGAAGTCGTTGGCAGCAGCGGACTACATCACCCACCTGAAAACGTGTTTGACAACTTGAATGGCTACGGGATGAAGCTAAAGCCAACTTAATGTACCTTCGGTGTTACCTCGGGAGAATTCTTAGGGTATATAGTGACCGAACGAGGAATCGAAGCAAACCCAAAGCATATCACAGCGATAATAAACCTACCATCCCCGAACAAAACTTGAGAGGTGCAAAGGCTGGCCGGTAGAATTGTCGTGCTCAACCGGTTAATTTCCAGATCGACTGACAAGTGTCTCCCTTTTTAGCAACTCCTGAGGAAACAAAAAGTTCGAATGGGATAAAAAGTGCGACGAGGCTTTCCAACAGCTGAAAGAATATCTCACAACACCCCCAATACTAGCTAAACCAGAAGAAGGAGAGACGATTTACCTCTACATAGCAAAGTCAAGCTGTTGTGAGATATTCTTTCATCAAAACATTGGATGGAGAGGAAACTCGATACCCAACAATCGAAAATTGGCTCTGGCAGTTGACACGTTGGATAAAATACTCAGACCTTACTTCTAGTCACATCCAGTCACCGTCTTAACTACTATGCCTCTGCGATCGATCTTGCACAGCCCAACTCAATCTGGCAGGCTGGCCAAATGGGCTGTCGAGCTGAGCGAATACGACATAGAATTCAAAGGACGAACTAGCGTAAAAGCTCAGGTCCTAGCGGAATTCATCGTCGAACTCCCACCTGAATTAACGCAGGACGATCAATTGGAGGAAAAAAGTTGAAGCCTCCACGTAGATGGTTCATCATTAAAGGCTAGCTCATGGATCGGAATTTGGCTCGAATCGCCAACAGTTGAAGTGCTCGAGCAATCATTTAGGCTAGGATTTCCAGCCTCCGACAACGAAGCCGAGTATAAAGCCTTGATTTCCGTATTACGATTGACTAAGGCCATCGGCGCCAAGCGCATCCAAGCATACTGCGATTCACAGCTGGTCATGAACCAATTCAACGGATAATACAAAGCCAAAAACTAAAAAATGGATGCCTACCTCGGCATAGCCAAGCTGTTAACCAGAGATCTTAGATCGTTCGATTTAACAAGAATACCGAGAAAGGAAAACACAATGGCAGATGCCCTCGCAGCTTTAGCCTCGAGCTCGGACGCACACCTAAGACGAACGATCCTAGTGGAACTCATAAACAAGTCGAGCATAAGTTCCCCCGATGTGTGTAACTTCATCGATGGAGATATAAATGACAAATACATTGCAGGAAACCAACCCCATATCGATGGAGAGCAAAGAAGCAATTGGACATCGGAGATAAGGGCATATATATCGGACGGATAATTACCAAGGAAAGGTAGGAAGCTCGCAGACTTAAGGCGAAAGCAGCTCGCTATGTCATGATGGAAAGAGACCTTTACGGTAAAACGCCATCGGAGTGGCATTACGATGCGTAGAAGGAAAGGAGATCGAGGAAGTAATCAAGAAAACCCATGAAGGAGCAGGAGGAAATCATGCCGGAGGATGATCGTTCGCACTAAAAATCAGAAAGATCGGTTTCTTATGGCCAACCATGGAAAAGGACTGCGTAAAGACGCCGCAAAGTGTGAACCATGTCAAAAACATTCCTTGGGCAAAAATGCACCTACGGAAGAGCTGCATTCCGCCGCGTAACCGTACCCATTCATGAGATAGGTGATGGACATAGTCGGACCAATGCACAAGTCCAAGCAAAACGAGCACGTCTTAATACTTTCTGACTGATTACTTCACCAAGTGCGTAGAGGCTAAAGCTTACAAAACGGTGACAGCTCGGGACGTCACCAGCTTTCTGTGGAAATATATCATCTACAGACACGGGATCCCCTACGATATCGTCACTGACAACGAAAAATAGTTCATGTCGATCCTACTTAGTCAATTCTGCAATAAGTGGAACATCAGACTGAGCAAGTCGACACCGTATTACCCACAAGGAAACGTCCAGGCGGAAGCCACAAACAAAACAACCATCGCCGGATTTAAGAAGCGGCTCGAGAAGCACAAAGGGAATTGGGCCGACGAGTTGGATGGAGTTATGTGGTCACATCAAACCACCCCACAACGACCATCAAATCAAACCCCATTCTCCTTAGCTCATGGAATGGAAGCTATGTCGCCGGCTGAAATAAGCCTACCAACTATTCGGCGATCCATGCTTATCCGGAACCCAGAACTTAATGACGAAATGCTTCTCGATAACCTTGACTCACTCGAAGAACAAAGGGACGAGGCCCTCTTACGAATTCAAAATTATCAACACCTCGCCGCCCGGTATTAAAACAAGAAACCAAAGGCAGACATCTAAAGGAAGGGGACCTCGTCTTACACGAAGTTCACAAAGGAACAAGGGAAAAGAGTGCCAGCAAAATCGGTATACATTGGGAAGGACCTTATCAAATTTCGAAGGTCGTAAAGCTCGGGGTCTACGAGCTCTCCGAACTGGAAGAAAACCCGTTGACTTCTCATGGAATTCCATGCACCTCAAACGCTTCATGTACTAGATTTTTTGTCACGAAAAAAAAACTGCGCTCATCGAGCTACAAACTATGTAAAATGAACTACGAATGGCTTGATCCCCTTTCAACGGGATACGTAGACAGTCCTTACAGGATTCACCTATACCTTAACAAAAATAACATCTTGCAAAAAGATATGACTACGTCGGCGTCCTGGCCAGATGACTGACTCAAACGCGCTCCATGAGTGCCGTGGTGAAATAATCCACACCTGCATCATGTGTGCAAAACGTTACAACTCAAAGTCACAGTGATGAAGAACTGAGCGGGGGTCGCCCCCGCTCGCTTAAGTCTAAATCGCGACAAATAAGCCGACTTGACTCGCATAACCGACCTTGAACTAAGCAATATATGTGATACAAAGTCGGCATTCATAACCACTCAAATCCAAAAAGGGGTACTGAGGCATACTTCGGTAACCCTCCCCCCTCTTTTGCAACAAAATGGAACTAACTCCGAAGGCGTTGTCCACAAGAGGGTTACAATTCCGCCGATGTATAACCTGGCTGAAAATAGAAATCGAAGGAAATACTTGATTACTTCGACATGATAAAAATACGTCGGCAGGGTTACAAAAACAATACGAATCAAACATTTTGTAAAATCGGCAGGATAAATTCGCTGAAATACAACCAAAGTAAAATGAAGCGAAATGAAGAAATTTAAGCATAAGTACAATAATAGAAGTAGAATGAAGCGAAATAAAGAAATCCTTTGTTTTATTTATCTTCAGAAAATATTATTACAACTCGAGCTACAAGAGTAAAAAAACTACACTAATTTCTTGAAAGACGATTTCCGTCCAAGTTCAGCCTCTCCTGCCAAAAACTGAATTGCTTCCAAACAAGTCGGTTGCGTCGTCTTCTCCCAGCAAGGCCGCCGATGAGAAAGAAATTGTTAAAGAAACTGACATCGGCACCAATGTTCTCCTAAATATAAAGAAGATCAAAGGAACCGTTTTCAAAAAACAGCCACCTCACCACCGAGGACCTTTCTTGAAAGACGATTTCGTCGCATGTCACTTGTAAGGCTCGTCCCTAATAGTCAGCTACACGAATAAGAGCATTGGCGAAGTTAAGCCCGGACGGAGGATCTTCATGGGGCAAGCAAGGCTCCGAAGCGTCGACCTAACCACTCCAAAAACTCTCATCTCGCTGCTGACCGAGCTCTGTGAGATGGATTCCCGAAGAAACGTTCCGCCCGCATCTTCCAGGACAGGCCCACTTCGATGTACCGTTAGTTGCTCTGCAAAACAAGAAGATCAAAACACAGAGTTATGGATATTAAACAAAAAGCAGAGGAAAGGATCTTACGCGGAAGGCAACTGACCCTAGAAGGAGCAGACCAGAGCGAGTTACTGAGATCAATGACACATCAGATTGATCCTCACAAAGTATCTGAGCCCCACCCTTAAGTTTGGAAGGGCGACAAATGTAGGTAACCATCGGCATAAATCCAGATACCGACGAGAGCATAAGCTCATCGACGAACTCGGCCAGATAAATTTCTATAGGGCCATCACTATCCTTAAGAAAGAAAAGAGGACGCAAGGAGAAGGAAGAACCGAGATATTTGGCAGAAAGGAAATAGGGAAGAAATGAAAGTGATGAAAATGGTGAAGAAGAAGGCCATATTTATAGCGGAGAAAGCAGTGGTTACCGAAGCGAAACGATGGTTACCAACACAAAATTAAAGCGACACGGCATTCCGGATACGTGGAGCGCATCCATTGGTGGAAGAGGAGGTGCTTTAAATGGCTTTGGGATACGAAAATATTTTCCCTCGGCCGAAGGCAATTAATGAAGGAGACGGATGAGGTAAGAACGAGCCGATCTCGTTATTGGGCCAAACCATGAAGTAAATTCGCCGGCCTAAGTTTCACTCAGCGCGATGAACTGGGGGTGGCTTACTTTTGGATATGGATTTAGCACCCCTCTATGGTCCGTCCCAATAGCTAAACGGCTCGAAGAAGATCCAGCCAGAGCAAGATGATGTCGGCCCATTACGAAGTAGCACACCGACAATAAGGCAGCTCGGTGAGGTCATCACGACCGACCTGCATGGAAGAAGTAAATATGTTAATTTAACATATTTACAAAATAACAGAAGATAAACGCAAATTTTGGAAAAGGAAACATAATATAAGTTGGTTCGGATTTTGTAAATAATATCAGAGAGAATATATGAAAAAACTCTAGATCCTCTGCAAAAAATATCCTTCCCCTGCGCGGGAAAAGACTAAGTTCACATTCCATACTCTTGTACTCAAACCCTAGAGCTAGCGATTCAATTCGGTTTTGGCTCTCGATCTAATAAGACAAGATTCTCCGGTCAAATCCTGTTATTGATTTTATGTCCTTCAATCGTTAGTTCCAAACCCTTATTTTCTGATCAGTTTTTAAATTGATCATTGTGTGAATCTCTGAATCAACAGTCGGGTCCCCGGGAGTGGGATGCTAGAGTCAGCTCCAGCCTCGAGCTCCTCGATCAAGTCAAGATTGGTTTGGATCTCTTAGATCACGACAAGGGTGTCTGTCTCCAAATCCTTATTAGCTGATTTAGCCTTCACGAACTCCAACAACTCATGGTAGTGGGAACGAAGCTTGATTCGAGCCGCCTTCATACTTTCCCACACCTCTTTGCCTAACCTTCTATCAGTCTATGCTTCTCTTTGGAGATATTGCGTCTCTCAGCGAGCAACCTGTCGTGGTCATCCTCGGCCGCATTGAGCGTTCTCTGTGTATCTCCCATGAACGTCCTCTCCGCTTGGATCCGGATCTCGAGGATTTTGGAGTGCCTCAACCTGAGCATCTGAGTCAGCAAGTCTGTTGGACAAGGCACTGGCAGTAGCCCCCTAAACATGCGCCTCGACCCTCAATTCCTCGATCTGTTTTTTCTCCTCGAGCTCTTTTAAGCGAGGTACATCCCTGATCCTTTGCTCGAGCAAGGCGATGTGATGATTATTCTCTCCCATAGCCTGAAAACACAAATAGAAAAGAATCAGAACCAATCACGCTCGTAATCTCAAAATAATCAGGAAATCGTGAAACTTACCCTTCCAAGAGCGGACTGAGACTCCACATAGGCCTCCCACTCGGTCATTTTTCTGATGGCCGGAAGCTGACATCCCCCCCCCCCTTAAAGTGTTTGGGGAGGTGGGTTATGCCCTTTGGATCCTCAATGATCGGAAAATCCTTCGAGTGCTTGAACTTTTAACAGAAAGGACGACTCCCATTATACGCACCAGATGAGTTTAACTTTGCATCAGCCTCATTTGAGGTACGAGGAAGTCTTCTTCTCTTCCTCTGAGGCTTGGGCAGAGGACCTGATTTTGGGGCACAATGGCAGAGCTCGCAGCCAAAGCCCCCATAACAACAACTTTCGGGGCAACCACCACTATAGCTGTCTCAACAGCTCACTAAACGTCGCCTCCCACCGCAGAAGCAGCCATCTACATATCACCTTGCCAACGTGTCTACAGGGATCAAAATCACCTCTTTGTCAAAGATGACAAGCGGGTAGTGAGCGCCACATTGATTGGGGATGTCACATCACCCGAACGGACTCTCCTAAGCCCGCAATGGTCTCCCTTGTGTTCCTCCTCGAACGGAATGACGGTTTAACTATACTGGCCATTTGACGCGGAGAAATTGCTGAGGAACTGGAGTCAGATTGTTCGAAACAGGTTTTGCATGCAGATATCACAAACAATATGTCAGTTACTCATAATTACATTCGAACTAAAACAGCTTGCAAAAGCATACCTTTCCCTGGACGCAAGTGATCTGGACGATATGTGATCATAAATGCAACCTCTCCATAGTGTTGCAACGAGTCCAAAAATCATGTTTGTAAGAAACGATTTTGTAACAGAGGCTGAAAAAAAAAACAAGCAAAGTAGGTCAGTTGCTAAACTATGCCAAGCATAATACAATAATAAACGATCTACTAGGTGACTCGTCTAAGCGGCGCCAACACGCCACACAAGTCGAATCTTCCTGAAATCAAACCTTCTGACAGTGGCGGTACTGACACAGAAGATAAAATATTTTTCATTCTAGTTGCCGCCATCTCGCACCGAGGTCGCCAACAAGATCCTCCAATCTGGACGAGAGGAGGTATTGAAAGTTCTTCGTGTTTCTTTTCACCGACACCAAGTGATGGAAATCAGAGACGCTAAGAGGACGGAGAATCTCCAACGCCATTACCATAAAGACACGAAGGAGTTCTTAAAAGTTCCTAATAGTTAAGATCTTAAACAGTTTTACATATAAAACAAAAGGAAATCCTAAAAGTTCATAAAGGTAAAAACACAAAGCTAAGGAAATCCTAGAAGTTCATAAAGGTAAAGACACAAAGCAAAGGAAATCCAAAAAGTTCCTAAACATTAAAACCTTCAAGGAAAAGGTTAACGATTAAAAACATAAAAACAGAACTTAGTTAAATAAAGGAAATCCTAATAGTTAACATCTTAATCAGTGTTTCTTCTCCCTCTTAACAAACACCTTCTTTGGCTTATTCACTGATTGTGGAGTACGCTTAGTTGATGACTGTTGTCCAGAATCGTCCTCTAAAACCACAGATAGTGGCCTTTTATGAATTGGACTGAATGGATCAGCGATTACATCATGGTCACTTGACTCAGATGAGTTGTTAGAGTTGTTTCCTATCTGCAAATGAAGCACGTAAACATTAACTGATGTAAACCATTCAGTTTATATGCAATCGTTAGGTAATATAATGTAGTTATAAATGAAGATCATTATGTACATCACCTCAATGGCATTAGCATCTGCAGGAACATCAGAAGTAGCGCTTGCTGCCACTTTCTGGTCAATCATTGGATCCTGCATTGTAAATCAATGGGTAAAAAATGGGCCAAATCAATATGAACATCGATTGTAAAATAAAGAACATAGAGGATTCTTTTGCATCAGATAACACAAACTCATAGACTGCAAACATATTAGTTGTGTATAGATGTTCATGGATTTAATGATGTAAAAATGAAGATCAGGGAGGACATAACCTGAATGACATTCGCAGCTGAAGGACCTGAGGTAATGGAGATTGCTACAGGATTCTGGTCGAGTGTTGCATCCTGTAAGTACAAATCAAATGGAATGTGACTTAATCAAGACAAATGGGTTAACATATAAACTCTGATAGGTCTTTGTGCTATAACAGAAATTGTTACAACTATAGTAAGAAACGTATCAAAGCTGAACTAATGTGAAAACCAACCTGTTTATCTGCCTCCTCTCTCATCTTCTTTATTTCGGATCCATCGACACTGAGTTTTACCACCTGGAAAGAGGAGTTACCGTAGCCATGCTCTGAACCCTTCACTTTAACTTTTAAGACAACAGTCATCCCTTCAACACCCAGCAGTTCTTCAGGATAATCAGCTTGACGATTAAACTAAATCAGAACGAATTAGCAAAGAAGAATTAGGCAAACTTAGATATTTTGTAGACATTAGAAAAACAGTATTAATAACCAAAATAAAAATAAGTACATGGATCTGATGTTGACGTATTTCATATGCAGATTTATGAATCAATTCAACCACTTCTCTATCAAAGAGCAGGAAGGATGTTGTTTTTGTCTGATCAGCTGCTGTGAATTTGACCATGAACCTGAAAAAAGAAAAGTATAAAAAAACAATTAAGAGATGCAATGCTGAATAACGAATATCAAAAATCTAAGTTAAGAAGAGAAAGACCTTAAACTTGTAGTAGTTATTTCTTTATCGCAATGCCCACATGAGTGCTTGTCGTTTTCCACTTCTTCTGTAATGGCATTGAAATAAGGCGTTGCTTTCCTGAAGCAGCCGTTACACGCAACGTAAAACCATGGTTCTTCAATATTGAATGACACAATGGTCGCTAGAGTTACACAGAGCATGTCCTGAAGATTAGTAAATAGTGTTACAATGGATAATAGTTTATAAATTTATTCATGTCGGTTCAGCAACACTGGAAAAAAAATAAGGTTAAAGGTCCTGTTACTTTACCTCAGTCTCTGCTAAGATTTGGGCTATGGGTTTGTAACTGGTCCTTGGAAATGGACCAAGAGATGATTGGCTTGAAGTTGTTGATGATGCCAATTGGGATAGAGAGACCATCGAGCCACTGCTACCCAATCTGAAATTTTTGTAACGAAGTGTTGATATATTAAGGTGATTATATGTGAAATAGAGAATTACAAAGACAATAACTACTATTCTAATATTACCCTTCTTTGAACTGTCTTATCTCATCCATTTCCGAGCGAAAATACAGTTTTGTTGCAAAGGGATTGCTCTGAATCGTTGTTTTTCCTGAAAAGAAAAGGTATCATATTTAGAAAGCAAAAACAGACAATGAATTTAATTTGCATAACATCACGCAATGTTTAAAAATATATGTAGGAAAGATAACTTAGTACGATTAGACTTTCTGGTCTTCATTAGACTACCAAGAAACACAACCGGATTGTCCATATGACTCTTAACATACGCATGAGTTTCAAAGGCGAATTTGGACCACAGTGTACAGTCGATGACTTCATCCCTGCCATGTAAGAGTTTAAGTATGTAAACCAACCTCAATATTTACATACCATAAACAAAGGCTACATGACTAACCCAAGATCTCTGAGTTTTATGCGCAGCATTGACTCTGTCCTTGCACCAATTCTTACATCTTGGATTTCACTCATGGCAACAACCTCTCCGATGACATCTAGCAGAAGAAAAAAAGGAATTAGCAACTGTTTTATTCATTTGAAGAATATGAGATAAATATAGAAACACAAACATACCAAAGAATACTGTTGAGTCATGGGACTCGGATACAATTTCATCAAAAGGATGAAAGTGGAATCGGTGGTCAAGATTTGGGATATCCTGGGCTGGTTTCACAACAGATTGAAAAATGAAGCTTATCTTGAATGGATGTCCAGTTCCTCTGAAGCTCCCCTGATTAGGGATTAATCTGAAATTCATAATCAGCCGACATGCTCCTTCCTCTAAATGCTCCTGGTATTTATGGCATAAACCCTGACTTAGTGTAGCTTGAATCCTTGACCCCTGAGGAAAAAATGGAGTTTCAGAAATGACAATTATAAGATATTAGTTATAATGATCTGATT
Organism: Orychophragmus violaceus; assembly: GCA_030180135.1. Taxonomy (NCBI): domain Eukaryota; kingdom Viridiplantae; phylum Streptophyta; class Magnoliopsida; order Brassicales; family Brassicaceae; genus Orychophragmus; species Orychophragmus violaceus. The sequence continues at coordinate 63,865,401 of CM058232.1, read as the reverse complement.
ATAAAAATTCATACCTTTTCATCAACCAGGATCATATCAAGACTAGTAATAACTCCTAGTGTCTCTGGTTTCTCATATGCCCATAGCCTTGCAATTCTAACTTTGATCTTGTACGGTACAGTGGATGGAAAAAGCTCAGAAATAGGTGTGAATAGGAGAGGCATCTGAAATTAGAGAAAATAAGATGATCAATTAGTTGTCCAGAAATATATTACAGAGAACAATCTCGAGAATGTATACTGGTAATCGAATTACTTTTGAAGAGAGAAGTATCGGGAGATATGGAACAGTATCTGAAAATAGAGAAAGTAAGATGATCAATGTAAATTCTGGATATATAACAAAGAGAGGGAAAACTCGAGAATGTATATACAAATAATTGAATTACCTTTGAGCAGGGAAGTATCGGGAAATATGGAGAAGTTTCCTTTTGTTGTCCTCTCCTATATATGGAGAAGTTAGTACATGTTACGATATGAAGAAACCCAAAAAAAAATTAATAATAGTTAATGGTCAACGTGGGTAGTGGTGTGAGAGTGGGACAGTTAGTTATTGTAGGTTTCTAATTTTTTTAAACACAAATATTCATATTTATTTGAGGATAAATGTGTTAAAAAGGGCACAATTTTTTGAAAAATAATTGTTGAAACTGATCAATAATTAAATATGACTTACATTCAGCTTTGTAGTGTTAGACATTCAATATTGACAGCACTAATACAATGAACCTGATACAAAAAAAACATTTGACGTTAGTACACCAGGATTCTCTGGCTCGCAAACAAAGAAAACACAATTTATTATTATATTACTAACCCAACGTTTACGAAAGAGAAAGTTTTACTAAACCAACTGGAAAAATGCTGTTAGATACTTAAATCATCAAGTTAACTTCTAAAATGCATGGTAGAAGAGATCAGCCATATATATTTTCCCTCACCCTGTAGTTAACTTGGTCGAGCCATCTTATGGTTTTTAAAGATATCCCATAGATGAATTATGTATGAAAATTTATTTGGTAATATGATATATATATGGTTTAAATGTATGCATCTAAAAGTAAATAAAATCATCCTTTTCCTTTAAATTTTAAGATATTTACACTTGATAATTATTTGTTTGTTGCCTGCTTAAATTAAAATAAAAGTATTGTTTAATAATTTTAGCTAATGTATCTGAAAACAGGAAGTGGCACACTCCTCTTTTCAATCTCTTACGACCAATTAGAAAGAACAATTTTTACCTCTTGAATTGAGTTAAGGGCTCGATCCTGCTCGTGATGGCACACATTGATGCAATTCTGATCTTAAGCTTCTCATCTCTGACTACATTACATTGAGCTGTTCTTGAAGATCCTTTAGTAAACTCATATGTTCTGCATTGATGCTTGTATTTCTTGGCGGCTTATGTGAACGCTTGATGTAAGTACAAAGCTTTCAGGCACGCTTGATGTACGTACAATAAGCAAAGCAAGGAAAAGAATGGAATAATTACAAACCTTAGCCTCGTAACCTCCTCTCCAGCAGCACGCTTGATGTAGTGTTTCTGCTAACTCTTTAGTCTCAACCTGCTTTTGAGAAGCATTTTAACGCAAAAGATATAGAAAAGGGAACAATGATAATTCTAAGTTAACCCAAACAATAAAGACCTTAATATCAGCATTGAGAGGGAGCCGCAGTGAATCATTGACTAAAGCTTCAGATGTTTCAGATAGTGAAGTTGAGTATTCTTCTTCAAGAGTTGTCCACTGTTCCAAATAAGGAATCTGCATAGAGTTAGAAGAGTTTAGTCACCAATTATTATTGAATTACATATTTTCTCAAACATTCATGAATGTAAAAGAAATTGTCTAATGAACAAAGTTTCTAATCTGACTTACTTGAGACTCCACAATCTTCTTAACAGCTTTTACTCTCAGTAATCTTTGCAGTTCTATGCGTTTCTTTTGTACATAGTCAGAGATCTCTGCCATTTTCAAACAAATGGAATAAAACATCCTCTGCACGAAAATGAATCCACCATTAAAGATCATCACCATCGTAATTAATTTGACATAAACAACATTCACTTATGTTTGTGTCAGATTCATACTGATCTATGTACTAAACACAATCTTTTTTTCAGAAGTGATAAATCTGACTAAATACTTGGTCTCCCCATGAGCAGCTGAAATCTATACCTTCCTGAAATATTATGTACATATGCAGGTCCTGTTTCTCAGCTGCGACAAAAAGAAAAGAGGGTTAGGGTTCTGAAATATAACGAAAATTATCGAGGGATAAGAGACTACTTACCGGATTCAGATGAAAAGAATTCAATTGGAGGTATGCAGGTACTTCAGCTTCCGTTTTTTTGGTGTCCATGTGTATAGAAGAGCCGGATTCCCTGTTTGTCGACAAATTTGAGCACCCAATCGAAACTAATGAGGTAACAAAATTGAGATAGATATGATTTGAATCGTATGTTTTGAACAATGGAAGAAGATTTGGAATGAACAAACCGTGAGATTAGAGATCCGTCCAAGGGAAATTTGCTGGAGACGGGTACGGTTTTCGATTTACGACCTAAAGCAGAAATTATTTCTATTCATAGTTAGATAAAAGAAACAAAAAAAAATCACAAAATTCTTAGGTGAGAGATGAGATCGATTAAGTTGTAGATCTCTAAATGAAAATACTCCAAGAACATACCTTGATATAAAGCTCGACGACGGGAAACGGCTTGGCCTTCTCCGCTGCAGACGAAAAAATTCACGAAAAGAGGGGTTAGGGTTTTCAATACAACTAAGATCATGGCGATGAACAACTTGTAAAGAGAAATCGATTCAATAAATCGATAATCGAAGACTGTGGAGAGATTAATCGATGAAGAAAGCTTATGCTTTACCTGATTGAGAGAGAAAGAGAGGAGATCGATTTGGGGGAGAAAGAAAGCGAAAGGTTCGATGAGTCGTGGTTTGTTTGGGATCTTTTCAGGTTACCATACGGAAAAAATAAAGCGAAAATTGAGGTGTTGACACATCAGCAAAAGCCGATGTGTCAAATGCAGAATGCTTCCCGTTTCTCTTCCCCTACTTCTGAATTATATATATTAGATATGTTACGATATGAACACAATAATTTTATGATAACTGATCTATAGTCATATCAAAATTTATGGTATAATAAATGAATTAACATAACAATTTCAAGTTTTTATGTTATAATAAATGATTTAATATTATATTTGTATATGATATGTTAACTATTATAACTATTATATTATATTAATAATGTTAGTATGGTAACATTTATTATAACATCTAAATATAACTGTTATCATGTTACTTTGTAAAAAAATTAACACTATAAAAATACACTTATAATTATACGATATTAGTTTGTAAGTTAATCAAATAATTATCTATTAAAATTATGATGCTAACACGATTAATAATGAGCTTTGTTTTCCGATGAATAATGTCATTCAGCAATGAACAATATTATAGTCTATGAAAAGTTCGTCAAAAATAATTTTTGAATCAATGATATTTTATATAGTTAAACAAAATGAGAAGAATATTATTGATTTTAACATTGTTTTTTCCTAGATAACTAAATTTAAACTAACTTTACTATTCACATATTTATTATAGTATTCATAGTCTTACATCAAAATCAACCAATACTATACTTTTCGTGTAGATGTGCGCGTTGAGTTCACGTGCCCGAACTTTTTTCTCTCGTTTTTAAAAGAGTTTGTCGTCTATTCTTGATTTCCCGAGATCAAATCTTCTTGAAATCAAACCCTCCGACTATGGCGGTACTGACACGGAAGATGAAATATTTTTCGTTTCAATCGCCGCCATCTCACACCGTGGTCGCCAACAATATCCTCCAATCTAGATGAGAGGAGGTATAGGAAGTACCATATTGTTCCTCGTGTTCCTCTTCACCAACACCAAGTGATGGAAATCAGAGACGCTAAGAGGACGGAGGATCTCCAACGCCATTATCTGAAGTCCGATAATATGTCTTACAAGACTAGGGCACATCTAAGGAAATGTCAGTTCCAAACTAATCAACACCTCCAACAGAAACTTTGGAATCGGGAAAGTGAGCCCACACGATTCGAAAGTGTAAGCACAACACCAACCCGGACGAACTGACTCATGATTTTGAGGTCTTCCTGAATAGCCCTCGACGGTCTGTACGGCCCGAATAACAGTTTTCTCATTGCACCGGAAATGCCTGCATTGTCTCCTCTTCCTTGGTTTAGCGCCATAACGGGATGAAAACATGGGAATTAAGTCGGAGTTGAAAAATGAAAAACGAAAGAAAAGAAAGATTTTTTTGCAAAACACTAAAATGCAAAATCTGAGAGGTCTTTCGGCGAAAATCGGGATTCTATTCTAAGCTTTCATAAAAAAAAATTATAAACACGATAAAAAGAGTAAGAAGCAGTTAATAGTTTCTCTGGTTTCTGGTCTGGTCTGGTCGGTTATTTGTATTTTCGGACTGGACCAACCGACCAGACCAGAAACAAAACGGTCAAAATCAGCAGAAACACGTTGAATCCTTCTTCTCAGGGCTCAGTTATTGACGCTCTTTTCTAACTATTTTCGAGTTTCTCCTCCACGTTTGATCGATCATTCCTCTTCTTGCCTCTTTGTAGATGTAAGTCAGCAGCAATCAATCAATTTTTTCATGTAAATTTCGGTTTTTGTGTCATCATCTTAATTTCATCGCAATCAATCAACTATTTCATATATAATTTCCGTTTTTCTTATGTTTCGGATTCTTAGTAGTGTTCATGAAATGCTTTACTCAGTGAAAATCGAGTGCAAAGAAGATCCTTCCCTCCACATATGCTTACGATTATTTCATGAAAATGCGTTGTACGACCCAATCCGTTTCGAATATCTGAATTGTTTGTTCATTTTGTGAATGATCAATCAGTGGCAAAATCATATTTTCTTGCTTAGAGTATGAAATTTTGTTGGCATTAGTGATTATGTGTGTAGAGTATCAATATAATGACATAATCTTGTGTACAATCACTATGCAGAGACGTGCTTTGTTGGTATGTAGGTTGTTTCATACTGTATAGAGCTTAAATATTACTGCAAATGGCTTCCAGCGCGCTTCTCCGGAGAAGGAAGTACATTGTTCAGTTTCTAAGTGAACAGGTGAACACAATCCAACGTCTTTCAAGCATTGAGCGGCAAGGAAAATTGGGATATGAGAACATTAGGGGTCTGGATTGTGGAAAATCTGATTTTAAAGATGAGAAATTGCTTTCTTTTAGAAAGAATAAAGAATTGTTCACTTCATTGAAAGGGTTTCAGTCTCCAAATTTTCGTAATGGAGTGGAAAGGTTACAGTTGCCTTACCCGTTAGGACATAGATTGGTAAGACAATCTATGTGGTCTTCTGTGGCAACAGCCAACAAGCCGGACCATGATAAAAAGGAAGAAAAACTTAGTTCACAAAGCAAAGAAGCTTCTCCTGAGGAGTGTGATGAAGCAGTGGAGGGGTTGAGTTTGGCTAAAGCCAAAGCTAAAGCGATGAAATTGGAAGAATCACAAAAATCTGACATATCCATTCTGCAACATGTGTGGTCGTTTCTTCTTGGAATTGGTCCTGCGTTGAGAGCCATTGCATCGATGAGCGATTTGATGGCATTTATCTATTTTGCAGGGAAGATTGGGCCAAGAAGCTTTGTCACTGGAAAGATGAATTTAAATCTACCGTGCAACACTACTGGCTTGGGACAAAGTTGCTTTGGGCTGATGTCAGGATTAGTGTGAGGCTGCTTGTTAAGCTTGCCAATGGGAAAGGTCTCTCTAGGAGAGAAAGACAGCAACTCACTCGAACGACTGCCGACATTTTTAGATTAGTACCAGTTGCAGTTTTCATTATTGTCCCATTTATGGAGTTCTTGCTACCGTTAGCTCTGAAGCTGTTTCCAAACATGCTGCCGTCTACTTTCCAGGACAAAATGAAAGAAGAGGTATTGTCAAAACCTATTTTATTGCTTTTTCTGTTCCTTTACTAGTGTTACAATTTCAGTGGTCTAAAAAAATAGTCGTGAGATGTTCCTAGTGACCGACTGGAGTACTGAAACTTTTTGCTCAAGATAATTTCCTATTCGATTTTTGTTAAAGAAGGTCGACCATTGATGTTCCCTTACTTTTTTGCCAGTTACTTTTTTGGAGATTGGCTTAGGACTGTTACAAAGTCATTTCTAATCGTATAGTGAATTTATAGTCATCATGAGTTACAATACAAATCTTATCTTTGTTCTAAACTTCTAGCATAGTAGTGCTAAGAATATATAATTGGTTCGTTTTCTTTTCCCCTTTTAATGTATACATGTAGCCCTTGAAGAAGAAAACGTGTAAAGAAGGGCTTACATCTGCATACGAGAATTTGTACTGTTCGACAGTGAATCTTTATTTTTTTTTCGAATGAATGTGAAATTGATTCAAACAAAAAACTGTGTTACATCTAGTGCCTCTTATTGGTTTTTCTGTTTAAAAATGAGCTGAAATGTGGTCAAAGAATAACAAATGAAAGAATTCACGTCAGAGCTTGGATTGGTCTTGAGCCAAACCATGCTTGTAGTCCGTCTTCCAACTCTCGCTTGCCTTCCCCTTTGATGGAGCTCAGTCTATTCCTCACCATTTTGTCAATAAACTTGAGGATGCAATGATCAGGTCTTGGCTCCTTTCCATTTCTCCTCGAGTTTCTCTCATACCAAATGCTGTGGACAGCTGCTTGGAATGCATATCTGACTAGGAATAGGTTGGTTTTGTGCATTGTTGAACCCGATAGGAGGTGGACTATGTCGCACCAGTTGGAGGTGTATTCTTGCTGAAGTAGACCGTGAACTAGGGAATGCCAGATACTGTTGGAATATTGACATGAGAAGAAGAGATGGTCTCTGGATTCTTGATGACCTGAACATAACACACAGCCAGCATCTACATTACTGTTCCATAGTTGCATTCTATCTCCTGTGGACAGTCGGTTGTGCATTGCTACCCAGAGAAGGAAGGAGTATTTTGGCGTGTTGTGAGCAAACCAAACACTGTGAAACCATTCGCAAGGTGGCTGTTCTTCACGCAGGAGGATCCAGGTCGCTTTAGTCGAGAAACTTGGCTTGTATTTGTCATTCTTGTACTTCCATAGAGCCTGATCATCATCTTCCCTTAACGCCGAGGATCGAAGTTTATCAATCTCATTTTCTATGTCGTTTAAAAAACCATTCCGATGTCTTCTTCGTCTGTGAGATGCTAAGACTTCATCTACAGTTGCATTTTCTCTAACTCCCAAATCGATTGTACCTCTATCTCTTAGCATGTCCTTTAACCTCACATTACTGAACCAAGTATCATACCAGAATGAGGTTTCTCTGCCACTGTGTATCGCCATTTTGCAGAATCCCTTGGCCAGGTTTCTGAGATTAAGCAGTTTTCGCCATACCCATGATCCAGATGAAGAGCTCTCCTTAATGGACCAGAACGAGCCCTTCCGGATAAGATACTTTTTAATCCATCTCACCCACAGAGAAGGCTGAGATGAGACAATTCTCCAGATGAGCTTCAGACTTGTGACAGTGTTGACTTCCTTTAGTGGTCTTATCCCCAATCCCCCTTCATTCTTCAACTTACACACATCTTTCCAACTTATTTTGGTCTTCTTTGTGTTTAGATCAGGGCCTGACCAAAGGAAGGCTGAGCAGAGGCCTTCAATTTCCTTTAGACAGGCATTCGGTAGCCTAAAAGAACTAAGCCAGAAGTTCGTCAAGCTCATAATCACAGTGTTTATCAACTGCAATCTCCCTGCATAGGACAGGAAGCGACCTGTCCATGAGCTCATACGTCCACGGATTCGCTCAATCAAGGGCATGTAATCTGCAACTGTCATGCGCTTAGTAAGGAGAGGGAGTCCTAAATAGCGTACCGGAAGTTGACCAGTACTGAAAGGGAAATTTGAGAGAATGGTCGTCTGGTTTGCTTGACTTATGCCTGCCATAAACAATTTTGATTTCTCCAGACTGATCCTTAGACCTGAGCATCTGTAAAAATCATCAAAAACTTCAAGTACACCCTCAATAGATCGGTGTTTTCCATCCGTAAATACCATCATGTCATCCGCAAAGCAGAGATGCGTGAGGGAGATATTCTGACATCGAGGATGGTAACCAATTTTCCGGTTACTTGCAGCTTTATCCAGCATTCTGGAAAGCACATTTAAGCAAATCACAAAAAGGTATGGAGAGAGTGCACATCCCTGTCTCAGACCTCTCTCACTACCAAAGAAACCAGCTAATTCCCCATTTACCTGAACTGAAAAGGAGGTTGTAGTAACACACAAACTGATCCACTTGATGAAAACCTCAGGGAGATTCATAGCAGCCAATGTGTTCAGGAGGAATTTCCAATGAACGGAATCGAAGGCCTTGGAGATATCGATTTGCATAGCGCATCGGGGGGAAATGGACTCTTTGTGGTAGTCTTTTATTAGTTCAGTAGCTAACAAGACGTTCTCCACCAGTAGTCTGTTGTTGACGAATGCCGACTGATTCCATGCTATAACTTTAGGCAGTAGCTTTTTAAGTCTGTTGGCAAGAATTTTCGAAATCACCTTGTATATGACGTTACACAGGGAGATGGGCCTGTAATCTTTCATCTCTTGAGCATTCTCTTTCTTTGGTATTAGAGCGAGAATGGTAGTATTGATCCCTTTCGGTAAAAACCCCTTTAGAAAGAAAGACTGGATTGCCGTCGTGAAATCTGTCCCAATTATGGACCAGGCAGATTTAAAGAACTCACTTGTGTATCCGTCAGGCCCCGGAGCTTTGTTGCTTGGCATTCGAAACAAAACCTCCTTCACTTCTTCCTCAGAGACTGATCGTTGCAGCATTTCACAATCAGTTTCACTGCACTGGAATCCAAGCAATTCACGCAGCTGGTCTACTTCCATATCTTCAAGGTCGGCTGGTTTCAAGGTTAGGAAATCTTTGAAGAACCTCTCGGCTTCATTCTTGATTCCTTCATCCGTATCCACCACTTCTCCATTAGGGCACTTGATCTCTCTGATCGCATTTTTTGATTGCCTTAACCTGATAGCATTGTAAAATGCCGTATGGTTACTGTCACCCACTCTTAACCAATGCAATTTAGCCCGTTGTCTGAGAAACTCTTCCTCCAGGTCACTAACTCGCTGCCATCGAGAATGTGCTTCTGTCTCTGCTTTAATATTGTCCAGAGAAGGGTCACTGCTGACAGTGAATCTTTATCAAGGCTACTTAATCTTAATAACTTGGTAATTTACGTATTTGGGAAGAGCAGAGCAATTAAGTCTCAGTTTATTAGTCTTCAAAGTGATACCTTTGTTTCGTCAACTCAAGTAATACTTATTATTTATTAATGCTAAAAGAAACACAAATATATTGATCTTTTGTCCTCTCACTGTCACTCTTGCCTGTTTCTCAAGTAAATTGTTGGAACGTTTCTTTTCAAGGAGGCACTAAAAAGAAGGCTGAATGCAAGAATGGAATATGCAAAGTTTCTTCAAGATACTGTTAAAGAAATGGCAAAGGAAGTCCAAACCTCGCGCAGTGGAGAGATAAAGAAGATCTAGATGGATTCATGAACAATGTTCGCCTTTCTTGTTATTTTTTAGAATTGACTAGCTTGTGTTTTCTTCAAGATGGATTGATAGCTTTGTTACCAACTTTGCAGGTTAGAAGAGGAGTAGGTGTTTCAAATGATGAAATTTTGGGCTTTGCAAAGCTATTCAATGATGAGCTTACACTGGATAACATTAACAGGTTACGCATTCGTCAAAACTGTATATATTACAATACTGCTTCTGTTTGTTTATATATCATATTCTTAAATGCAGGCCTCGATTAGTAAATATGTGCAAATACATGGGTATTATTAGCCCATTCGGAACTGATGCATATTTACGTTATATGCTTGGGAAAAGATTACAGGAGTAAGTTCAACACTGCACATAATGTCATTTTCCTGTCCTATATTTTTGCCAATAAGTCCTTGAATATTTCTCTCTGTTTGTGTGGGCATCAATTTGCTCTTAATGACACAATTTTCATTCATCTAAGTTTATTTCCATCTTTCTCACATAAACGTTTGACAATGCCATTCGTAGGATTAAAAAAGATGATAAGTTGATCAAAGCTGAAGGTGTGGAGTCTCTCTTAGCCAAGCTTGCAGATACAGAGGAATGCTTCAGTTAGGCTCAGTTGAAGAAATGAGACAGCAGGTCATTGCTTCTTTTCTGGAGTTGGTATTAAAGAAATTATACTCTTTGTGAACAAGAAGATTGGTCTTGTATTAATTTATGTGTTATTGTACAAGTTAAGGAATATAAGTCATTGCAGTTAATTGACTGGCTGGATTTGTCGCTCAACCATTCAGTACCATCATCCCTCTTAATTCTCTCTAGGTAAGCTTTTCATGCTATATTAAGAATGACATTGCCGCATTTGTGATACTGTGAATATTGGCAGATCTTTCTCCATGTCTGGGAAACTCAAGCCAGAGGAAGCTGTTCAAGCTACTCTCTCCTCTCTGCCAGATGAGGTTTTGGACAAGCAAAGGCGAAAACTCTTGAGAAACATGAGCGTGAAGAGTTCCTGAAACTAGTTAAAAAGGAGGTAAATCTGCTTTGCATTTGTCTTCTACTTTCTTGGAATAGTCAAATTAATCTTCCTTATGGTACAGGTAGATCTATACAACAGCATGGTAGAGAAAGGTGGTACAGATGATGAGGAAGAAGCTAGGAAAGCTTATTTAGCTGCTCGAGAAGATAGTCGCTGATAAAACTTCTTCTGCACTGTTAGATAGGGTAACAAAATGTCTAAACTTTGATAAACTATATTCTTCATTTATCTTTAGGTTGAGACAATGCTCCAGAAACTCGAAAAAGAAAGATTGGAAACCGCTGGCGACTCCTGGACAGGTCTGTATAGAATCATCATCCTTACGATTGGGCTAATCGGGAGGGCACTAAAATTTGGATTTTGTGGTACAGAGATTATGATGGAAAGGTAAGTCCAGATGAGGTTACATCGGCTGCGATGTACCTTAAGGACACATTGGGCAAAGTGGGAATCCAAGAGCTTATCCAGAATCTATCTAAAGATAAAGGTTACATTCTTTACTCTCTTTCTAACTTTGCAATTTCATTTCTCTAATGGGAAGCTTTTTGTTTGTTTTTAGATGGCAAAATATTGGTGGAAGATTTGGTGAAGTTAGCTAGTGATGCTGAAGAAGCAGCTGACGAGGCGAATGAGCCCACCAAGCCTTGAGGAATAAGTTTCTTCAACAAGCATTTCTATATTTTACTTTAATAGACACTTGGAGATAAAAAGAGTTATCGGTAAACGTCACGTGACAGTCGCAAACCTATTTACACACATTGTTGGGAACCATAATCATAATCATAATCATAATCAGAGAGACGAGAGATGTGTTCATTGGAGAAGCGTCATCGACTTTTCTTGCTCAAACTTACTGGCGACGGCGAACACCGTCTCAACCCTACCTTACTCGACAACATCCGCGCCGCCATCAACCAAATCCGTTCCGATCCATCCTCTTCACGATCAGTACTCATCACAACATCAGATGGAAAATTCTTCTCCAACGGCTACGATCTCGCCTTAGCCGAATCAGATCCTTCTCTCCGTATCCTCATGGACGCCAAACTCCGATCCTTAGTCGCCGATCTCATCTCTCTTCCTATGCCCACAATCGCCGCCGTAACCGGTCACGCCTCCGCCGCGGGATTCATTCTCGCCATGAGTCACGACTATATATTGATGCGTCGCGACAGAGGATTTCTGTACATGAGCGAATTGGACATCGAACTTATAGTTCCTGCGTGGTTTATCGCTTTGATCCGGTTAAAAATTGGTTCTCCCGCGGCGAGAAGAGATGTGATGTTGACGGCGGCGAAAGTTACGGCCGATCAGGGTTTGGAGATGGGAATCGTGGATTCCGCTCATGCTAGTGCGGCGGAGACGATTGAAGCCGCCGTTAAATTGGGAGAGGTGATAGTTAGACATGGAGCTGATGGACACGTGTACGGTAGGATGAGAGAGACTCTTTTAAGAGAGGTTCTTCATACGGTTGGTTCAGATGAGAGCGCTTCCAGTGGGGTGGGAAACATTGGATCTAAACTGTAGGATATTACCCTGCCAAAAAAAAAACTATAAGGATATTACAGTGTGACTTGTTTGTATAATTTTAGTGTGTACGAGTTGATAAAAATAAATTTAATATAGGGTCCAACCGAAATTTGCTACATTTGTTTTCTGTTTACACCAATGTTTTTAAAACGTGGCCCGTAGCCGAACTAAAAAAGATTTTGGATCGTAAGTCAATATGGTCTGACCGGTTTCGATCGGATTTGATGATATTTTCAAAAAAAATATTAGTATAATCACTTTGTACTTATAAATATGATCTCCAAATATAAGTTATCTCAATATATATAAAAACCTTTGTAACAAATATTCAAATATTCATAAATATGTCTTTAAAACAAATTATCACTATTATATTGTTCAAACACAGATTAAACTAATAAATTAAAGTTTATTTTTGATGATTTTACGGGATTATTTAAAACCAATTACGTTTTTGATATCTTATTACAATTATTGATTTTTTTTAGAATATTGTGTTCAACTTTTTCATACCAATCGATAAGAACTTAAGAAAAAAAATAATTTAAAATTGATTTCAGGTTTTAGTTTGTAAAAAAATTGAGAAACTAAAATATAACAATAAAATAGTATAAATCTAAAGGTCAAAATTGCTAAAAAATTGTTAATATCGATTATTAGAAACTAAAAATAGAAAAAAAAAAATCTCTAAGATAGATACATTTTTTAATAACTTTGATGTGTAATGATCAAACCCAGGTCAACTAGTTTGATTGGTTCGCTGAAACCCAGATTTTTGCCGGTTTGATTTAGATTTTTAAACGATTCAACTACTCTTTAGGTTTTTCATCAACCCAACCCGACTGATCATCTGGTTCGTGGTTGAATCCGGTCTAACCGCTGATTCGAACCGGGTTTCAAAACATTGGTTTACACGCTGTAATTTTGTAAATAGCCAGAGAAGAAAGGAAATGTAAGAAATAATAAATAAATAAATTGAATTTATTTAGACCTTAAATTTAGGGTCAAATTACACATAGTTTTTATTTGCTGTCTACATCTAAAATAAAAAGAAAATAGAAAACAAAACTTGTACATAACCCCTAATAATATTTCTTTAAAATTGATTATTTACACAATAATAATATTGAACTACAAGTTATTTCGTTAGAGCCCTACTATCTATCTCAATAGATCCCAACTATCTATCTCAAGTTATGATTCTAAATCATTAACTCTTGTTGTATGGTCCAAAATCTCACCAATAATAAATTTTCTAGAGTAATGTGCAGAAACAATCTTAAAAAATTGCCTTATTACTACAACAATCTTGACAACAAGGTTTTGTTTCTGAAAATTTTGACTAAATGACATAAATCAATGTTTCAATTTTTATTTGCAGTAATGCCATTCAAAAATAAATTAATTTAATAATAAAATTTAGATATTTAAATCAATAAAAAGGAAAATAAAAAGTGATACTTTTATTTTTTTCCAAGACTTCCGGCGAGTTTTCCGGCGAATTGATAGTGAACTTATGTTTTTTATTGTAGACTTTTGTATCATTTTGGTAGACTTAATTGTATATTTGTTTTTTCGGTTTAGTGAGTTGGTTAGAGATTTCATTTAAATGAGATGTAGACTTGTTTGGGTGACGAGTTAATTATCGTAGACTTATTTTCAATAAGAAAAATACTATAAATATTTGATTTAAATAAAAAAATATAAAAAACAACTAATATCCTAAATCTACGATTTTCTCATTTTATACACTGAACCAAAAAATAAACTACCCTAGGCGACGACGATGGCGAAGGAGAAAAATCTTGAATCGAGTCTTCCAGTGAGTTTTGGTAAGGTTTCTTCTTCTCTTCACGGCGGGTTTCTTCTTCTCGTCATTCTTCTTCAAAATCGCGACTCTTGCTGTTCCTCTTTAAGGTGGAGGGTGCGTTATTTTTCTAAAGCTTCTCGGACGTCATCGGCTGTAATTTCTGGAGATGGCAGTTCTTTGGTTGTGCGGTTTATCGGAGGAGGAGGCAGCTTGGATCAAATCGATTTTTGGTGTTGCGTGGTGGTGAGAAGAGTCGTTCAGATATGTATCGGCGAAATCGAGTGATGGATGTTTCGAAGCTCTGATGCTTATGCATCTTGCATGTTTTGGCCGCGTTACACCTCTGTTGTGTTAGACAATTCCGGCAAAGAAACATATATTTCCAGTGATATTTGTTTTTTTTTTTTAAATTGCGGTTGTTGTGGATGGTAGTAATGTTAGATTTATATATTGATATGATGGTTGAGTTACATTTATACTTGAAATATCAATTCGTATTTGATAGTAGACTTATGTTATAATATTGTAGACTTTTGTAATGTGTTTGTAGACTTAATCGTAGAGTTGTTTCTGGTTTTAGCTTAGTAATTGTGTTTTTAGGTTTCATTTGAAAGGTTGTAGACTTATTTGGGTGTCAAGTTAATTATCGTAGATTTGCTTTCAGTATTCGTCTGAATGATTGTAGACTTGTTTTGGGAGGAGATTGCTTACTTGATTCTTCTTTGACAACATGTTCACGAGCCTCATTCACACTCTCTATCTATTTAATCTCAACACAAAGCCTAAAGGCTTTATCTTTACAAAGACGAAAAACACGTTCAATTGTCGACAATTCCCAACACTTACCGGAGGTGTATCCATTTCCAAGTTTCGAAATATTTCTTTGGTAACATGTAGTTCAGCTCGACTTCGTGGGTTCTGTTATCCAAATCATAGTCTTCACAGACCATTACAATCAAATCCTCATAAGAAGTTATATGTTGTAGGCAACAAATGTGACTCCCTCTGCTCTTATCTTTGAAGTTTTCAATATAAAAGACCCATCGACCTCTCTGAAATCTCTATTTACCGGAATCAAAACTTATTTCCGACATACCGAATGGTGGAGATTGGAAAGGATGAAGCTATTGAATGAAATGAAATAGGATGAAGGATAAGATCCTTAAGTAAATCTAGAAATTTTTAAAAAGCAAAAATCAAGTTTTTTCCTGTGCCTAGCCTCCAAAAACCATCGGCGGAAAGATGAACACCAAAACCTATAGCTGTTCCAACCAACACAACTATCACATTTAATTCACTATATGTCTACCATAACGTACTAATAAATATTAAGTGTACCATAACTTACTAACAATTATTAAGTCTACGAACTACACCTCATTAGTAACTTAAGTCTATTTTACATTTTAATACAACTACAAAATAAGTCTTACCAAACAACATAAAAATCTACAAAACGACATAAAGTCTACGAAAATGACATAAAGTCCGCAATAACGTTTCAAAAACCTGCCATGTCTACGACGTTGTCGTCTTCCATATAAAATATGCTACAACGTCATGAAAGTCTATAAGGAAAAAAATAAGTCTACATGGTCAAAAATAAATCTACAATGGAAATATAAATCTACGATTACACATGATATATCTGCAACCACGTCGATGTATTCAAGTTCCCTAAAAAATCTATGACCACTTGGAGAAAGTCTACGAACTCCAAGAATAAGTCTGCATCAGGAAATTAAATCTAATGTTGTATAATTGAAATCTACCAATCGACAAAAAAATCTACAAAACAAATCTACAAATTTACCAAAAAAATCTACAAATCGGAAACAAATCTGCTGTCATAGACAATAACTCTGCAAAATGTACGACAAATCTACGAAAACTTAAAAGTCTACTACATCAGTTATAAAAGTCTACGACAACTAAACAAAATAAATCTATCAAACTTTAAATAAATATACAAATCACTAAAGAAAAATCTACAATCCAGAATATAAGTCTGCAATCTTAAAAAGAATTTACAATCCTGAAAACAAGTCTAAAACCTCAAATACAAGTCTACAACCAAAAAAACAAATCTACAAACCAAAAACAAGTCTACCATTAAAGACCAGTAGACTTAATTTGGTAGACTTATATGAAAATCGAGTAGACTTATTCACGGATTCCAGAAAACTTAACATTTCATTAATGACAGTTTCGTAAATACGTTTTTGTATACGCGCTGAAAAGAGTAAAATAAGTACAAAAGATTATTTAAGTAATAAAAACTTTCCAAGGTTGTTTAAATAATTATGGAACTTTTCAAGGTTGTTGTAGCTAACTTCCTTATTTTCTATTAACCTAGGAATTGGTGATAAAAAAATATTTATAAGATCAAATGGCATGTGTAATACCATGTCTCACCAAATTGGTCAACGGGCAGCAGAAAAGTCAAAGAGGGGCATTTTCATAATTTTTGGAAGATGAGGGGCATTTTGGTAATTTTACTAAAATGTGAGCCGTAAATCTAAGACGGGCCAAATGTTATTTTTTTTAAAATAAATAAAACATTTAGAAGACCAAGAATGGTGGAAACGGACCATAGATGAGTTTTCGGACTATCGGGAAAGGAAACCGATAAAACCGATAATACTTGTAAAATCCATAACCGGAGCTACAGGTTTCCAAATGACGTGATTCAAATTTCTAAATTCATCTAAGAGCATCTAGAATCTGAAAATGATGCTTGGTGGGTTTATAGAAGCAGCTAAGGAGTTTTTAAAATATTAAACGTAAAACTGGCTAAACCAAAGCATCGGAACGGAACGGAGTTACGGGATGATTTGAGTGGATTGGTTCACTGGTTTTGGACAAAAGAATTCCTGCAATGACAAGTGTAACCTCTCCTTAGGCTCCAGCTATATCTTCTAGAAGAATGGACACTTGTCATTATTACTTGGAGAAAAAGCTAAAAAGAAGATTCAATGAACTCTCCCCTTTTTAAAGCTTGATGGCGTGGCTAAATAGGATCAGAGGAGGGGCAGCTGTCAAGATTTTATGCCAACAACTTACCTTGATGAGGTGTCTATTGGAGAAGAATTGGAGTGACATTTGTCACTTCCTGAGCTAATGTGGTTTGCTATAAAAAGAGGCTTGGGCTTCACTATTCTTCATCACAAATAACACCAAAACAACAAAGAAAAGAGAAAGAGAGAGGGAGAGGAAGAGAAGGAGAGAAGAAGAAGAAGAAGAAAGAAGAAGAAGAAGAAGAAGAAGAAGAAGAAGACCGGAGGGAGGAGGAATAAGAAGAAGAAGAAGGAGAAGGAGACCGGAGGGAGGAGGAATAAGAAGAAGAAGAAGAGGAGGAGAGAGAGAGAGAGAGAGAAGATGAATCTGAAGCTTGAAAAAGAAGAAGAGGGAGAGAAAAAGAAGCATGAAGGGGAGAGAGAAGATGAAGCTTGAAGAGGAAGAAGAGAGAGAGAAGATGAAGCGTAAAGAAGAAGAAGAGAGAGAGAAGATGAAGCGTGAGAGAACCGGAAGAGAGAGAGAGAGAGAGAGAGAGAACCGGAAGAGAGAGAGAACCAGAGGAGAGAGAAGCGGAGGAGAGAGAATGAGGGAAAGAGGAGATAGAAGATAAGGATGGTCCGGAGGCTCGATCAGAATCACTAAGGTCAACATTAAGGTCAAGTGCGGATCAAGGTCGGGTCAAAGAAAGTCGACGGTTCGGGGAAGGTTCGGGGAAGGTTCGGGTTAGCGTCGGGTTCGTTCCGGGTCTCGTTGTTCTGCTAGTCCGTCAAATCCATCCATCCGTCGTCATAATAACACTGTGAGTAAGCTAAATTGTGTGTTGCATTTAGTTAGAATCATATAGATCCGGAATTGATAAACCGTAGTATAGATTGCATACCCGATTGATTAAATTGGTTACAACGGCTAGGTTGATTAATAACTCGGTTATTTAATTAAATGATTACGTTAAGAGATGCATGCTTGTTAGCATATATCCGTAATTGATTGATAGTTTGTTGATTGCTTGATTGGGTGATGCATACATATAGGACGACATGCTAGGACGTATATGCATATATAAGTATTTAAGAACATATTTAAAGGAATCTATATACGGAAAATTATGAGTTGATTAAAATACGGTTAAAAGACATAACACACTTAGAATATAATAACGGGGTGGGTTAATTAGTCGGGTTAAGGGTAATGAATGGAAGTTAATGAATAATGAGATGTCGGGGAGTTAGTAATCTTACTAACTCTAAACCGACAAATCGAGGACTTATTAAAAGGTATTTAGGAAGGGATAAGTAAAAGAAGTGGTGTGATTGAGGGGCCGTCTAAGGGATTAGTAATCCACTAATCCCAAGGTAGCGGATTGAATGAGTAAGGTTAAGAAAGGATTAAAAGACTAATAAACCTATATAAGTGTTGTGTGGTGTTGTGTTTGTTAATTGCTTGATTGTGTATCTACTTCGGTATTGGTCCGAGTAGACTATTGTTTGTGTGAATGTGTATCTATTTCGGTGTTTGGCCGAGTAGACTTATGATTGCTTGATTGTTTATCTACTTTGGTGTTGGGACGAGTATACCTGTACTGGTAGATACTTACTCTGGTGCGGGACCGAGTAAGTCCGAGTATGGATACCTAATCCGGTACAAAACCGGATAAGGTCGGATGATATGGAGGTTGGTGATAGGACTTGTGGGATAGATTGGGAGTTGTGATTGGATTTATTTATGTTTACCTTGTCGGTCTTGCGTGATAGATTCCCAGTGAGTCTGCTTGTTTACATTGCTGTTATTAGGACTTTATAGGGTGTGTTAGATCCCGCAAGTCTAGAGATGGCGTTCCGGTACTTCCGAACTGATTGGATCCTCGGGTAGTGACCTGATTGGTTCACGTACCTTTGGGTGGTGATTCTGGTTATGGTGTTAACCTACTGAGTCACGCCGGTAGGTGTGAGATCCGGAGAATACGGGGTGGCGTCCTAGGGCCGGACTGCATGGAATCTTTGGTTATCTAGGGGTAACCCGAGTCACCGCGTATCGATGGACTCCTGGTCGTAGGACTTCGTGTTTTCATCTAGGAGTCGTGGGAGGTTTTAGTTACCGTGGGGTAGCTAAGTGTTCCCGTGGAAGTTACCGAGTTCGCGTTTAGGGCCCATGGTGTGGAGATTGCGTTAGAGATGCGTTTAGTGTAGATCGAGTCTAATCGAGGGGTGTTCTCGATTTCCTTCGCTGAAGTTATGTGTTGTTATTTGAATGCTTGTGTGTTGTGGAGCTCATCACATCTTGGTAGCACGTGATCAGCTATTGTACTTGGTTGTTATTTTGGGTTTGGGCGGGATTATTAGATTTTTAGCAGCCTTTAGTTGGGAGCCGTCTCACTGGGCAATCTTAGATTGCTCATTAGACTCCTTTGTGTTTTTCAGGTTTGGCATAGCTCGGCGGATGCATAGGATACTCAGAGTAGTCTCGGGTTAGCATTGGGTATTGGTTGTTTACGCATTTTGACTTTATTTTCGGTTTCGAATTTTATGGGCCCAATTAAAAGATTTGTATTAGCCCGTATATTTTTATGAATAAAATTTATATTTTTAAAGTAATAAAAACGGAATAATTCCCTGATATACGATTTAGTCCGAACCAAACACAACTCGTGGAAGCGGTACGGGTTGAAAAGCCTCGTATCGCGGAAACGAGGTAAACGGAGTCAAAGATGGTTTGGTTCGAGCCTTTGACTCAAACCGGACTGTCTCTAGCTTTCGTATTGTGACAAACTCTTCTTGTATGACTGCTCGGGTTCGATCGGTCATGTTCTTGTTTGATTGTTGGCCGGTCAGCTTGTCGGTCAGCGAAAAACGGGAAGGGGGCATTACAAAAGGTGGTATCAGAGCATGGTTCGTCATGGGTTCGAAAATTCCGGTATTTCAATGTTTTCAATCTTTTATCGAGTCGAAATGTGTCGCATGCAACCGTTAGGAATCCGAGTCGCCTCCGTCAAACCCGGGGAATGGGTATTTTATTAAGATTGTGCTAATCATTTGGTGTTTTGTTGCAGTCACACAGCAGAGTTGTCCTGGGAGGATTAGTGTGTGTGGGGGGGGGGTGTTTGCGACGACAGGAGGAGCAACCTCAATATGGACGACCGAGACCTATTCCGGATCAGCAGTGGGCAGACATGATGGTGAACCGTTTCCTCAAGCTAGCAGAGACTCAGAAGTTCGGGGTCACTCAGCAGCAGCCACCGCCACCGGATGTTATTCCATTATTACCGCCTTTGTTGCCCGAAAGTATCAGTTGTCGTCACCACCATCACAGCTCCTGTCGGCCGAGAAGTGCATTGCGCTCCTTTCCTGTCATGATCGAGTCCGCGTCGCTCCGCCACTACCACCACACTCATTCCTTCCTCCTGGCGCACCTGCCGGTTAGGATCCACATGAGTTGTACCGCTCATGTTGGAGATTAGGAAATAGATTAGGCCCAGGTAAGTAAGGGCTCTAACTCGTTGGTTGATGTGTATCGGCTTGCATTCGTCTCTGACGATTCAGTTTTGTTAAGCGGTGTTTCTTGTGGGACAGATTGGAACCGCTAGTATATAGACTCCTACAGACATATGCATTTAAAACTCTATGTGGTGAATAGAAGTTTTATTTACATAGTGGATGTTGAGTATTTCGGTTGTCGTTTTGAGTAGCGGAGTGGTTATATTGCATACTCAAGATGGTTGTAAATGCAATGTAGTTATGATGTGAAAACAAATGATGGTCCGAACAGACGGTTTCTATCAGAACCCAGAGAGACGACTGCAATCGCCGATTTGCTTGATTGATGGATTGTGTGTGATTGATTGCCTTGCTAGGTTGTTAGAATTTAATTGCTGGGATTGCTCGCTAGGTTGTTAGTCATGAATTGGAATCTCTGCATTTGATGCACTAGGTTGCTAGCGTTGCGTTTGTTTGATCGCTAAGGTGTTAGCCTGATTGATGCATTGCATGTGTTTGATCGCTAGGTTGCTATATTTTGATTTTTGAGCATTCACTTGATGGATGAGATGATAGCATGGCATTTGCGTGATCGTTAGGATGTTAGAATTTCCGTACTGCATTGCGAATGATTGATAGGTGGTTAATTGAGATTGGTTTCATCAATCATTTTGTTAGTGTTATTTGAATAATGAGCATTTATGGGTTGTTTGATTCGCTAGGTTGCTAGAAAGTAGTTCTTGAGTTTAATTAGCGGAATCGTTTGGATTGCTCGGTTAGGGTGTTAGAAGTTGGGGAAGTGTTAGACCATTAGTCTTGTGTAGACGAGATGATAAGTTATCGGTTAGACTTGTGGAAGGTAGAGAACCTCTTAGATAGACCTAAGCTTGTAATTGATAAAGCGGTATTTATAAGAAGCCTTTTTGAGATTGAGCGGAATTATAAGATATTGATAATTAGCCACGTGTAACCGTTGATTACGTGACTAAATACCAATATCTCTATTAGGAAGTGATATCAGGAAGTAAGTTACAAAGGTCTAACCTTTCCAGTGTTGTTGAGGTTGTTGATGTAAGATGTGATGGACGATTTGACGAGGACACAAGACCGAACCCGAACCCGAGAGACGAGATGTTATTTTAGGAAGCAATTTGACCCGAGCCTGCAAGAAAGTCAGTGGGGATTCAGAAAAGAGTTGGGTTACCAGTAGCAGAAGAAAATCAAAACGGATGAGTTTGATAAGTTAGCGAAGAGATTCAGAAGCATCAATGTCAGTGGAGGAGTCCGTTCGAGGATATCAGTGGGAAGAACAGTTTTGGAGTCAGTGAAGCGTGGAAATCAGTGATCGAGGAAGTTCGAGGCGTGCATGAGTATGGCGGTTTAGATGGAAGGAAGAAAATCGGTATGAACATAATATCGATCGGGAACGGTAATCATTGGAAACAAGTTAAGTGACGGGAATGGAGGACGAGTTATTATTGCGTGATCGGGAAAGTCAAGACAAAGTGGGGAAACCTGGAGTATTGGTCGGCGCAGATGAATTCATGAAGTGGAGTATAGCAATTCAGTCAGAATTGGTGGATTTGGGGATCAGAGATAGAATCGATGAAGCAATCAAATAGAGAAGTCAGGATTGATCAAGAGTCATGCCATTTAGCGTGGGAAATTTAAGATGTCAGTGTGATAATAGTTGGAGCAAAACCATATTTCAAGAATTAGTTGAGCATCGGGTCAGAATTCAAGCAGTATCATATGGCGCAAATGGAAACAAGACTCAGGGTAGAGCCGTGCAGTCAAGAGCAATGAATGTGCAATCAGAGTACAGATCAGTGTAGGGAAGTTTTGTGCAAACCAGTGGTTCGGAAGTAAGTAAGCATCGGGAGTATGAGCTTAGTTTGGGGGCAGAGTGTGAGTAGCAGAGCATAGTTGGATTGCATTCAGAGATGGAAAATTACAGAATTCAGATTCTGATTCGAAGTTTGTTAGTAACGGAGAATTCGGGGACCGAATTCCTGTAAGTGGGAAAGAATGTAATACCATGTCTCACCAAATTGGTCAACGAGCAGCAGAAAAGTCAACAAGGGCCATTTTCGTAATTTTTGGAACATGAGGGCATTTTGGTAATTTGAGCCGGAAGCTAAGACGGGCCAAATGTTATTCTTTTTAAAATAAAGAAAATATTTAGATGACCAATAATGGTGGAAACGGACCGTAGATGGGTTTTTCGGACTATCGGGAAAGGAAACCGATAAAACCGATAAAACTTGTAAAATCCATAACCGAAGCTACAGGTATCCAAATGAGGTGATTCAAATTTCTAAATTCATCTAAGACCATCTAGAATCTGAAAATGAGGCTTGATGGATTTATAAAATCAGATAAGGAGTTTTTAAAATATTAAATGCTTCACTTGATCATTATATGACATGCTCATTCATCCTTAGATCAGTCCATCATTGAGCCACTTGAGTCGGTATTGCCTTAGATGCTTGGTATTCTTCAGATCTAGCTTTTAATCAAGATACTTGCTAGCCACTTTAGTGTAAGAACCACCATCTAAAATCAAGCTACATACCTTGGCATATATGTTACATCTTGTGTAGAAGATGTTTTCTCTTTGCACGGTCTTTGGTTCAAACATAGCACTAAGAGCTCTTCTTGTCACCAATATCTCTCCAAATTCTGGATAATCAGTGAATTCCTCTTCTGAGTCAGCTTGCTCTTCTTCTTCCTCATCTCGAGACTCGTATTCACCATTAGATTTGAGGATCATCAACCTCTGGTTTGGACATTCTATTGTGTAATGACCTTTTTCTGACACTTAAACCATGTTATATTACGAGTTTGTTGTGGTTGTGTCTTACCTTGCTCATGTTTAGGTGCTTTAGATGGTCATGGGATTGCCTTTTTGAACCAGTTTCAATATCTGGAGACTTACCCTTCTCCAATATTCTTTGGGGTTGAGGAGCCCAAGTAGATTTTCTCATGTTGGTGGTAGTGGTCTTCGTCTTGATGTGTTTCTCAGATTGAATAACATAGTGCAACAAATCCTCTAGATGCTCATAGTTCTGCCTCTCCACCTTTCTTGCAGTTATGTCTTGTAATCCATCTAAGAATCGGGCCATCAATGTCTTGTGTGAGTCTTACACTTCGATTCGGTTCTTGAGAGTCTCGTACTCTTCAAAATATTCTTCAACCAAGTTGTTTCCTTGGATAGCTTCCTGAAACGTTTATGTAAGTCCATATAGTAATAAGCTGGTACATACCTTTTCTTGAATTGGAATTTCATGTCATCTCAGGTGGTGATCAAGCCATGTCTTAATCTTCTTCTCTCAGATACTTCTCTGTCCCACCAAGTAAGATCATTGTGTATGAGCTCAGTAGAAGCTAGAGACACTTTTTTGCTTCTGGATACTGGTAGTAACCAAATATGTAGTCCATCCTTCTTTCCCAATCAAGGTAAGCTTGAAGATTGATATTTTCATAAAAGGTAGGAGCTGTGAGCTTGAGGTCTTTACCCCCATGTCTCTCATCCTCTAGGTCTCTCCCTCGGCTTATATACCTTCCTTGGCACATGCTCCACTCTCGATCTTGACCACAACTTTTCTGCCTCCAAGGTTGTGAGTCTATTCCGGAGGATGTATGTCATCTTTGAAGTCTGGCATGTCCCATCAGTCTCTTCTTCCTCTTGTTGCCTCCGGTTTCTTTGAAAATTGTCTAACTGGTGTTGGCCGTTGCTCTAGTTGAGTAAGGCGATCATTGTTAGTCCTCATGGCATCTAGAAGTTGAGTCGATGCCATGAAATATTAATATTAATATGCTTGATTGTCGAGACAAGAAAATATTAATATGATTGTTTTGCAAACATATCAATGTATTCCAAGAAATAAGAATTTGCTTGATTGTCGAGACAAGAAAATATTAATATGATACAGTTTCGTTTTCTTGCTAAACTCGGCAGTCACGTTTTGAAAAACTTCCTATTCTGATTTTTTGTGACTTTTATATTTGAATTCGAAAGATGCAAAGTTCTAATTAAGGAAATGTTGTTTGGATGCAAAGAGGTAATAAAACAATTAGTTTACCGAACTAATTCAAATTTTGCAACAATGAGATTTTTCTTTGGGTTTTTGATGGGGAATGCAAATAAGGAAACTAGATGCAATCAAAAAATAAATAATTTTTTAGTTTTCTCGAAATAGAATGAATCAAACTAACCTTTTTCTTTGGTTTTTGGATGAAGAACACGAAGAACAAACTTAACTAGAAGCAATCAAAGTTGTATTTTTAGTTTCTTTTATGAATGAAAATAAGAAGAACGATGGGAATGCAATAATAAATTCTTTTGGTTTTTATATAGGAAAAGTAAAGGACAAAAAAATAGTTAAATGAAAAGGAGTCGAAAGGTAAATGGGTAGATGTCACCTGATTTGGAACTTTTTGGCTTTGATACCAGATAATGTAGCCTCAAGACGAGACCTTCAAGGATAGGATGATGAAACCAAGGTCGTGTGGCTCTCTCAACCTGGTCAAACAATGGAGTGAAGTGGTGGATGATGGGAATTATTCAGTTGTTTGTATAACTCACCCTGGAAAAACCAGTGGATGAAATGGATGAAATGAGCAATGGATTGATGGTCGCCACAAAGCCTATGAATGGACTTTGATAAGACAGAACAAGAGCAGCCTCTCACCAACTTTCAAATGAATTCAGAATGGAATTTTTATAGAGATTTCTTTGAAAGAAAAGTTCTACTTTTTGATCTTGGGTAAAATGGCTGTGAGAGGAAACCTTATATAATGGTTTGAACAACTTTGCCTTCTAAGAGTCTTTGAACTAGACTACAAAATAGGAAAAATACTTGATTTTAGGACTCTTAACGACTAATGAAGAAAATGACATACTCTAGTTGAAATGAAAAAGATCACACAAAGAAGTATTCGTTAGTCAATAAATCAGAATTGAACTCAAACACTTTCCTTCTTTGGTTCTTGGACGAATTGGCTTGATTTGAATGAGATGGCTGTTGGATGAAGTGTGGCGTTTCGGAGCTTAGATCCTTGGCGTGATCTTAAATAAGGAAACATCCTTATTGCCTTTGATTAATGGTATAAATTTGGTTGGACCGACATTTATAACATAAACTTCTTCTTTTGTTCTTTCTATGTCTTGTCCACGGTTGTCTATTGTCTCATGCTCTTTGTCCATGGCTTCCTCCTTGAAGTTTTTTTTTTTTTTTTTTTTTTGAACAAAGGCTTTTCCTCCTTGAAGTTGATCGTATGTTCCACTGCTTGGTTGAATTTCTCTTGCAAGACTGACCTCTTTGTTGGGCCGCGCCTCACTATTGGTATTTGAGGTTCTTGTTCGGGTTCTATGGCCTCATCAATTAACATATAAAAATAAGACGGTTGTATCCGAGCATTCCGTGCTAATTTTTTTTGTTTTTATGTTGCTCACACGCATGATATGAATAATAACAAATTTCGTAAAGTTTTTTTTAAGTTTCTCATACTCTTCCAAATGAATGTAAAACGTAGGTCATTCCATTGGTGCATACATTAATTAAGTAGATCAAATTTTTTTTGAACTCTACATACAGTGACGAGAGACTACATATGATGTTCCTTATTCTTACTATATTACATACATCTCTTTTTCGTCACTGATATACTAACAATTTTTTTAAACAAACAAAATAGAAGGCTCAAGTCACTGATATACTAACTTTAACATGAATATATATCATCTTTTTTCTAGAAAGCTGTGATCTATGTTGCATGGAATCAGAAATGGGTACGCGAAAACGAAGCGTTTAGCAGAATGGAAGCGAATTTTTTGAAAAAACAGGATTTGGAATCATTTTGGAAGCGTATGTAAATATATATATATATATATATAAAATAAATAATATAGCACCAAACCATATTAAATATTGTTTAAGTAACACCATACATAAATGTTATCAAAGAACTTAACTAAATATAAAAGAAAAACATAATGCTCAAAATCAAACGTTTAGACCATCATCTTCATCCTCATTTCCATCGGCTCCTTAAAAAAACAGCTTTTAATTCGGGTTCATCGAGAGAAAGATCAAGAAACTCAAGTATCCCAAAATTGGTTTCATCCAAAGTATCAAATTGACCACCTCCAAAATCACACATATGATTAGGACCTTGTTTATAACAAGACTTCTTCTAGATAGTAGACGAAGATTAATATCTACAAATACCAAATATTATGCTCTATGTGGAGTAATGTTGTTTCTTGTTGCTGAATTTATGAACTTGTATGTACTCCAATTCCTTTCACAACACGAGGATGAAGAAGATTGTCCAAGCAACTTAAATGCTAAAGTTTGAAGTTTTTGTGCTAAAGCTCCATGAGCTGTCCACCATTGTAGAGGTTCTAAAATGAACCTATCATGCATTGTATCAACACTATCAAAATCTTCCAAGTATAAATAAGGTCTTTAGATTAGTAGTTAGGTCTTATTAGATTTTTAAAAATATTAAAAGTCCCTACATTTTTGAATATTATGTTTTTTTTTTAAAATGAAAGTTCATGTCACACTTTCAAATGAGGAATCAATGATTATGTGACGCTTCCAAAACTGGAATCTGTAGTATCCCCCAACTGGCCTAAGGAAGACGGGACGGGCCATGGGACCAGAAACATGAACAGGAAGTCCGGAGAGACAAACCAAAGTGTCCCATAGGCATTTCAAGGCTGAGATTCAGCTAGAAGGAGCTCAGTCAAGTGTAGGAGTGAAGAAGTCAGCTCAGCTGAGCTGAACAGTCCAGCTGGTCAGCTAGGTCAGCTGGCAACCAGCTCAACTCAGCTGGCCCAAGTGTTAAGCTCACGGGTCAGCTGGTCAGCTAGTGACACTAGCTGACCAGGCGGTTACCAGCGAATGGTCACCATGGCAAGTTGTGACCTTTCGGCCAACAACTTGTGACCATTCGCCCAAGGGAAGTTGGCGCCAAGGAAAGCCTATAAATAGGCCATTCCTTGGCCATTTTTGCGCACGCCCACAAGGGAAAGAAACAACAAAAATTCTCCAAAGGCATAAGGCTAAATCGAGAGAGTTTTGGAGAGAGAGAGAAGTCGGAATCTCCAAGAGAAGGTCGGCGGTTTTAAGAAGTGATTCGGTGGTGGTTAAGGCGCAAAGAAGGGAGTGAAAGATGGCGGGTGAGGCATCAACTACACACGGCAAGACCACGACCACATCTAAGGTTAGAGTCCGGTTCATGTTCTCTCGGCCTTGGCCAAAACCCTAGCGGTCAAAGGCCGGTTGTGTATGGCCGGAAACTCTCTTCTCCTCTTGTTCTGAATGGGCGCTATATCCTTGTTACACGACTGGCCATAAGGCCATGGTCGTGGACGGTTGGCTATACGTTGAGTCATGATCCTAAGCGCTAGAAAGGCCCGAGAGATCGGTGTTGTTTCGAACGGTTCAACGGCTCGTCGAGAGGACGGTAAGCCGAGAACCGAGAAGCCAAAACACAGTCGGCCTAAGCGTGAAAATGGACCAAGGGAAACGGCCGTTGGATCGCGAGACTTAACCGCTCGTCAATCGCCGGTGCATGATGCGGACGATCGCGGATGGTCTACGGACTGTCGCATGCAATCGATGGCCGCGGTCGCACGTACGGACCACAGGAACGATCGCGACCGTCCGCGATAACGATCGCACCCGTTCGTACGTAAAGTCGCATCCGTTCGCGGATGTACGACTGGACCGCAGACCGACCGCATAACGATCGCGGATCGACCATCGCGGACGTAGCGCATGGCCGTACGGTCATTCGTCAAGCCGGACAGTACGCTCGTACTGATCATTCCACGCGACCGTAAGGTTAAGCGTGCGATAGATCGGTACGTCCGTCCCGGTACGCGATACGACCGTAAGGCTATCCGCGTGCGGACGTTTGGACGACCGTGAACAAAATGCGGAAGATCGTAAGTCCACACATCCGACCGTGGACCGAATGACTTGAACGCGTGGACACACGCTCACGTCCGTAAGCCGAGTTATGTTTGCGGTTCTTAAAGTGTGTAACGGGAATGAAAGCGTTAGGAAATGGAAACTTAGAATAATCTAGGTTTGCTTGTATAATATAAGTTCATGGGATCATATAGAATTGTGAATTTCTAGGTTGCATATAAATTGCTTGTAAATGAATATGTAAATCTCATGAACATGTTTTGGCTTTCCGGTGATCATGTCGATGATCTGGCTTAGGCGCGGACTTAAGGACCCGGAAGACGAGTGGTGTTTAGATAGACATTGTTAGGACCAAATACTTTAGCATAATGTAAACGAATTACATTGTTATTGGTACCTTTGCTTATTTAATAAAATGTCTATTTTGCCTTATATGAATTGCCTTAGTCTAATATGAATCGAATGGAATGAATAAATGAGATAGAAATTGTTTAAGTATGAAAATAATGGGCTTGAGGTTCGCAAAGGAACCTCAAGTTGAAATGGTTAAGTAGTGGCAAACCTTACCGGCCCTATGGCCGGGATAGGCCTTGTCAAGTTGGTATCAGAGCGGATTTATTTCCTAGGCTTGGGTTAAGGGCTACACCACTCGTCCGAGGTTAGATTGTCCGCATAGAAATGTTAGACTTGCTAGGACTTGGAGATTGATTGAATATATAAATTGTCTTGTTGAATCTTCAGGTTGGAAAAGGCAAGTCCAAGAGGACAAAGGACAAGGAAGCGTCTGCGACCGGCCACGGCCCGAGAGTCCAGACCACCATTGTCCAACCAGGGTTAACCGGTCCTGAGGTTAACCCAACGGCCACTGGCCCCATTGCTTCACAGATTCCCGACGGGACTAGGGTTGAGTAACCGAACGTCCAAGCCGGGAACGATGAGCAGTTGAGTGAGTCGTCATCTCATGCGGCTCGAGATGAGACCGGCCATGAGAAGGATGACGCCACAGGTGGTGGTGGCGGTGAGACTTTGACAGCAGTCCCGAACATCGGTCAGATGTGGACTATGTTAAAGGAAGTCATGGGCCAGCTCACGGTACTGAACCAGAACCTTTCTGGTCAGAAACCGACTGAGGGTGAGCCGCGGATCACAGTCCCTGAGACTATTGATCCGAGTGATGATGATCCGGACGTAGTAGTGATAGAGTCACCGACCCCTAAAAAGGTCCGTAAGGTGGACTATCTCAACGTCCTAGGTCACATCACCAAGCTGGGCACAAAACACTTCAAGGGATATGCTGACCCGCTTGAGGCTGATGAATGGAAGTCACGACTTGTCTGGAACTTCCGTTCCACCCGTTTCCCTGAAGACTACCGCAAGGACATTGCGATCCACTTCCTGGAAGGGGACGTACACAACTGGTGGCTGTCTGTTGACAGGCGCACCAAGGGCCTCATCAACTCCTTTGCGGAGTTTTAGGTAGAGTTCAACCGGAAGTACTTCCCGGCCGAGGCCTGGGATCGTATGGAAGGTCGATACTTGAGCATGGTCCAGGGCCGCAGGTCGGTCCGTGAGTATGAGGCCGAGTTCGACCGTCTCAGACGTTACGTGGGACGGGATGTTGAGGACGAGCCGGCTCAGGTGCGTCGCTTCCTTCGCGGCCTGCGAGTGGAGTTATGTACCCAATGCTCGGTTTGTACCTACAACAGTGTTTCCGAGCTAGTCAAGAGGGCAGCTACGGTGGAAGCCAATATGGCTGAGGTGAACCGCGTTGGCTCAAAAGACACTTGGGGAAGTGTTGGAAAGCCAATGTTGCATGCGCGAAGTGTGGCGGAAAAGACCACGAGTCAACAAGCTGTCCACAGAACAAGGGGCGTGAAGAGGTGACCGAGAGATCAGTGACGTGCTACCACTGTGGCCAAGCTGGACACTACATCCATGAGTGTCCTAAGCGCCAAGATGGGAAGCCAAAGGCGCCAGAAGTGAACAGGGGTCATGGAAACCGCGCGGCTACGACCAAGGGTCAAATTGTTAAACCTCGGGTTTACGAACTGGTGAAGGACTCAGGCGAGTCCGGCTCCTACGATGTGATCACTGGTACGTTACTGGAACCCTGACCTTTATTCAATTATAGTAATGCATTGCATACATATTGGTGGAAAAAGCGGGATGCGCTTATACATTTGGGAAATGTGTAGGGACCGTTTTGATAGGCGGTGTAAAGACATTGACCTTGTTTGATTACGGGGCTACGCATAGCTTTGTGAGTCCCGAAATGATTGGAAAAGGCTTGTTCCAAAGTGAACAAGTGGCCGGCCAAGGCATTGTGAATGCCGCCGGTGGGCAAGTGATGCTTATGCTTGGTTTAGTCCGTGATGTGCCCATTTCCATTGGAGGCGTGAGCATGCCGGCTGACCTCGTGGTGGTCCAACTCAAACATCACGAAGTGATCTTGGGTATTGACTGGCTCGGCCAAAACCGAGCCACCATTGAATATCACCGGGGAAGGGTGAAATTCGAGAAACCTGAGGGCAAGGTAGTGTTCCAAGGAATACGGCCAACCTCGGGAAGCTTGGTTGTCTCTCCTATCCAAGCGGAGAAGATGTTGGCTAAGGGATGTGAAGCATACTTGGCTACCATCACGACCAAGGAAGTTGGGCCAGAGGCTAAGGTTGGGGAGATCCCAGTGGTTAAGAAATCTGAGGACGTGTTCAGACCATTAGAAGGCTTACCGCCTGACCGGTCTGATCCGTTCATCATTGAACTTGAATCCGTAACTAAATCCTTATCCAAGGCGCCTTATATAATAGCCCCAGCCGAGATGGCTGAGTTGAAGAAGCAGCTGGAGGAGCTGCTGGAAAAGGGTTTTATTAGGCCGAGCAGTTCTCCTTGGGGGCGCCTGTCCTATTCGTCAAGAAGAAGGACGGGAGCCTTCGCTTGTGCATAGACTACCGAGGCATCAAACGGGTTACTGTCAAGAACAAGTACCCATTACCTCGGATAGACGAGTTGTTAGACCAATTTAAGGGTTCGACCTCGCTTCGGGATACCATCAAATCCCGATAGCACCAGAGGACGTGAGGAAGACCGCGTTTAGAACTCGGTATGGACACTACGAGTTTGTAGTCATGCCGTTCGGTCTAACAAATGCACCGGCCGCGTTCATGAAGATGATGAACAGTGTCTTTCGGGAATGGCTAGACAAGTTTGTTATCATATTCATTGACGACATTCTTGTTTACTCCAAGAACCCTAAGGAACACCGGGAACATCTTAGGATCGTGCTGGAGAAGTTGCGGGAACAGAAGCTCTATGCCAAGTTAAGTAAATGTAGCTTCTGGCAAGAGCGGATTGGCTTCCTAGGACACATAGTGTCGGCGGAAGGAGTGTCGGTTGATCCGGAGAAGATCCGGTCAATTGAGGAGTGGCCAAGGCCGAGAAACGCGACTGAGGTCCGAAGCTTTCTTGGTCTGGCCGACTACTACAGACGTTTTTTTCAAGGGTTTGCAAGTATGGCCAAGGCCATGACGAAGCTGACCGGAAGAAACGTGAAGTTTGTATGGACTGATGCCGCGGAGAAGAGTTTTAAGGAACTCAAGGAGATGTTGACCAAGGCGCCAGTTCTGACACAACCCCAAGATGATGTGCCTTACGTGGTATACACGGATGCGTCAATCAATGTGTTGGGATGTGTGTTGATGCAAGAAGGGAAAGTGAATGCATATGCTTCAAGGCAATTAAGGAAACATGAGGGGAACTATCCCACTCATGATCTTGAGATGGCCGCAGTAGTGTTTGCACTTAAGATCTGGAGATCTTATCTCTACGGAGCAAAAGTGCAACTATTTACGGACCATAAGAGCCTGAAGTATGTGTTCACCCAACCTGAGCTCAACCTTCGACAGAGGAGATGGATGGAACTAGTGGCCGATTACGGTATGGACATTACTTACCATCCAGGAAAGGCCAACCTTGTGGCCGATGCCTTAAGTAGAAAAAGGACCGAGGTGGCTATTGAACGGGATGCAGAGACCTTGGTCGGAATGGTCCGTTCCTTGCGTCTCAATGCATTAGCCGTGGGAGAGGAGCCAGTTGGCTTAGGAGCAGCGGACCAAGCAGACATTCTGACTAAGGTCCGGCTTGCTCAGAAGGATGATGAGGAGTTGGTGAAGGCCGCTGAGAACAACCATACGGAATACCAAATCTCCAACAATGGGACGATTGTGGTAAATGGCCGAGTCTGTGTGCCAAACGTGTGGGAACTGAAGGAAGTCATCTTACGAGAGGCTCATCAGTCTAAGTTCTCAATTCATCCCAGTCAAACCAAGATGTACCATGACCTCAAACGGTACTATCATTGGGTCGGGATGAAGCGTGATGTAGCTGACTGGGTGGCCAAGTGCCCAACCTGTCAGCTTATCAAGGCTGAGCGCCCAGTTCCGAGTGGATTGTTACAAAGTCTTCCCATTCCGGAGTGGAAATGGGATAACATAGCTATGGACTTTGTGACGGGTTTACCTACGACCCGGAATATGCGAGATGCCATCTGGGTTGTGGTAGATATGCTCACCAAATCTGCCCACTTCTTGGCCATCAAGAAGACGGACGAAGTGGGGAAACTGACTGAGGTATACATTGATGAGATCGTGAGACTTCATGGGATCCCATCAAGTATAGTTTTAGACAGGGACGGCCGGTTAACTTCTTATTTCTGGCAAGCCTTCCAGAAGGCCCTGGGAACGAGAGTGAACATGAGTATGGCTTACCATCCCCAGATGGGCGGTCAATCCGAAAGGACCATACAACCCCTAGAAGACATGCTAAGGGTGTGTGTTCTTGAATGGGGCGACTCATGGGAGAAGTTTCTACCATTGACCGAGTTTGTGTATAACAACAGTTATCACACAATCATCGTAATGTCGCCTTATGAGGCTTTGTATGGGCGGCCTTGTCAAACCCCACTATGCTGGACTGAAGTTGGAGAGTCAAGTATAGTCGGACCAGACATAATAGAGGAAACAACGGAACGAATCCGATTCCTCAAGGCCAAGATGAAAGAAGCTCAAGACCATCAAAAGAGCTATGCAGAAAAGAGAAGGAAGGACCTTGAGTTTGAAGTAGGCGACCAAGTCTACTTGAAGATGATTACCTTCAAGGGTCGGGCCAGGGTTTCCAAGCGTGGCAAGCTGGATCCTAGATATTGGGACCGTTCCGAATCATTGAACGGGTTGGGGCGGTCGCCTATAAGTTGGATTTTCCAAGTGAGATGGACGCATTACACAATGTATTCCATGTCTCACAGTTGCGCAAATACTTAGGGGATCAAGATATAATTGAGCCTGAGATTCCAAGGGAACTTAGGCCAAACTTGACCATCGAAATCCGGCCACTCCGAATCCTAGATAGGATGGAAAAAGCAACCCGAAATAAGGTGGTGCAAATGGTCAAAGTTGAATGGATGAAGGCCGACTACCCGGAGTGGTACAAAAACCTTGACGCGGATTCGGGGACGAATCTATTTCAAGGCGGGGAGACTTGTAGTATCCCCCAACCGGCCTAAGGAAGACGGGACGGGCCATGGGACCAGAAACATGAACGGGAAGTCCAGAGAGATAAACCAATGTGTCCCATAGGCGTTTCAAGGATGAGATTCAGCTAGAAGGAGCTCAGTCAAGTGTAGGAGTGAAGAAGTCAGCTCAGCTGAGCTCAACAGTCCAGCTGGTCAGCTAGGTCAGCTGGCAACCAGCTCAACTCAGCTGGCCCAAGTGTTAAGCTCACGGGTCAGCTGGTCAGCTAGTGACACTAGCTGACCGGGCGGTTACCAGCGAATGGTCACCATGGCAAGTTGTGACCTTTCGGCCAACAACTTGTGACCATTCGCCCAAGGGAAGTTGGCGCCAAGGAAAGCCTATAAATAGGCCATTCCTTGGCCATTTTTGCGCCCGCCCACAAAGGAAAGAAACACCAAAAATTCTCCAAAGGCATAAGGCCAAATCGAGAGAGTTTTGGAGAGAGAGAGAAGTCGGAATCTCCAAGAGAAGGCCGGCGGTTTTAAGAAGTGATTCGGTGGTGGTTAAGGCGTAAGGAATGGAGTGAAAGATGGCGAGTGAGGCATCAACTACCCACAGCAAGACCACGACCACATCTAAGGTTAGAGTCCGGTTCATGTTCTCTCAGCCTTGGCCAAAACCCTAGCGGTCAAAGGCCGGTTGTCTATGGCCGGAAACTCTCTTCTCCTCTTGTTCTGAATGGGCGCTATATCCTTGTTACACGACCGGCCATAAGGCCATGGTCATGGACGGTTGGCTATACGTTGAGTCATGATCCTAAGCGCTAGAAAGGCCCGAGAGATCGGTGTTGTTTCGAACGGTTCAACGGCTCGTCGAGAGGACGGTAAGCCGAGAACCGAGAAGCCAAAACACGGTCGGCCTAAGCGTGAAAACGGACCAAGGGAAACGGCCGTTGGATCGCGAGACTTAACCGCTCGTCAATCGCCGGTGCATAATGCGGACGATCGCGGATGGTCTACGGACTGTCGCATGCGATCGATGGCCGCGGTCGCACATACGGACCACTGGAACGATCGCGACCGTCCGCGGTAACGATCGCGTCCGTTCGTACGTAAAGTCGCGTCCGTTCGCGGATGTACGACTGGACCGCAGACAGACCGCGTAACGATCGCGGATCGACCATCGCGGACGTAGCGCATGGCTGTACG
Source organism: Orychophragmus violaceus (assembly GCA_030180135.1). Lineage (NCBI taxonomy): Eukaryota > Viridiplantae > Streptophyta > Magnoliopsida > Brassicales > Brassicaceae > Orychophragmus > Orychophragmus violaceus. Next base: position 63,830,232 of record CM058232.1, on the reverse strand, counting down.
ATCATTCGTCAAGCCGGACAGTACGCTCGTACTGATCAGTCCACGCGACCGTAAGGTCAAGCGTGCGATAGATCGGTACATCCGTCCCGGTACGCGATACGATCGTAAGGCTATCCGCGTGCGGACGTTCGGACGACCGTGAACAAAACGCGGACGATCGTAAGTCCACGCATCCGACCGTGGACCGAATGACTTGAACGCGTGGACACACGCTCACGTCCGTGAGCCGAGTTGTGTTTGCGGTTCTTAAAGTGTGTAACGGGAATGAAAGCGTTAGGAAATTGAAACTTAGAATAATCTATGTTTCCTTGTATAATATAAGTTCATGGGATCATATAGAATTGTGAATTGCTAGGTTGCATATAAATCGCTTGTAAATGAATATGTAAATCTCATGAACATGTTTTGGCTTTCCGGTGATCATGTCGATGATCTGGCTTAGGCGCGGACTTAAGGACCCGGGAGACGAATGGTGTTTAGATAGACATTGTTAGGACCGAATACTTTAGCATAATGCAAACGAATTACATTGTTATTGGTACCTTTGCTTATTTAATAAAATGTCTATTTTACCTAATATGAATTGCCTTAGTCTAATATGAATCGAATGGAATGAATAAATGAGATAGAAATTGTTTAAGTATGAAAATAATGGGCTTGAGGTTCGCAAAGGAACTTCAAGTTGAAATGGTTAAGTAGTGGCAAACCTTACTGGCCCTATGGCCGGGATAGGCCTTGTCAGAATCGACGCTTCCAAAGTGCTTTCAAATCTATATTTTTAAGAATCGCGCTTCCACGGCATTTCCTCGTGCTTCCACGGAGATTTTGATTCCGAAGTTATTCTGAAATGTGAAACGTGCTCTAGTGGAGATTTCATGCAACATAGACTGTGATATAGGTTTTGTCTTCGAGTTGACAAAAAAAGGTTTTGTCTTCGATAATTGGACAATCTCTCATGCATAATTATAATTCCGCTAACTTTTTAAATGTCTTGAAGATTCTATTAATATTAGTATATTACATCGTTTTCGCTCTTTAAAATATACTAGATTATTTGACAAAAAAAAAAAATATACTAGATTATTTTTTGGAAATTGATTATTTATTTAAATGTCTCGAGGTGGCTTTTTTAGTAAAAATGTTTAGTTGAGAAATTTTTTCGCATTTTTTCTAAATTTATTTATGTTTTTATCTTATTTACTTCTTTTCAAGGTAACATTATTTTATTTGGAAACACGCAGTTTCTACATAAGTTATCTACAAGATTCATCGATATGTATCCTCTCTAGATTAAAATATTGCCAATAATAATCATAAAATCTCCGCTCGTTACTTCTCTCTCTAAGTTTCACTATATCTTCTCTGTACCGACCAATCTTCTGTGTTTCTCGATTCCGGCCATCGGCGTTGCCGGCGGTCGGATTACTTTTGCCTCTTTTTGTTCTATTTATAATCTCCGATTTTGATGTCGGTTTTTTTTTGTTTTTTTTGTCTTTCTCGGTTGTTGCCAGAACCAATAATTCCGATGATCTATCGGATCTTCTCGATCTTCCTCCTCCGTTTTTCTTCTGTCAGAAAATCGATTTATCTTCTGATTTTGTTTTGTCTCTTGTTGATCGGATGGATTCAAATTTCGTTGGCCTTCTCCCCTTGCTCGAGTTCGCGGCGTGCAACGACGACAATAGGTGGATCTCTGCTTTGGTTCCACCATCGACGATTCTCCATGGACTGTTGAAGTTGTTTGGCGAATCTAGTAAGCGTGTTCATTCTCTACTGTGATTTCTATGGCACCTTGCTTTGGCGGGATGTTGATCGGCAAAGGTATAAGCTTGGTCTGGGGTTATACTCCGGTCTTGGTGGTCGGCGAAACTTCCCGGCGCCGGTGCTGCATGACGGTCAAGATCTGGTGTGTCCTCTCTCGCTTCCACATGACAAGCTCCTCGTCTTCTCTAATTGATTAGGCGGTTTAGGATTTGCCTTTTTTAGACCCATTTCGTTTTCATAACCCTTGTAAGCAAGTTCCCTAGTACTTCTAGAGGTAGATGTATTACTTGTTTTAAATGTCATGGAAAAGGACATATGGATCGAGAATGTAACAACTGACGGGTCATGATCGTCACCTCGACTGGCGTGTATGAGTCTCAGGATGAGCATGAAGAAGAAAAGGATATGTCCGACTCGGGAAATCCTATTTGATATCCAGACATTGGAGAATTGTTGGTGATCCAGAGAGCTCGCGTGACGATCCAACGGGAGACATCTTGCATACTCGGTGTACCGTGAACAACAAGGTCTGTAGGCTCATTATAGATGGAGGTTCATGTGCAAATGTGGCTAGCACATACATGGTTGACAAGCTAGGTCCCCAAGTTACGAAGCATCTACGCCCATACCGGCTTAGGTCGCTCAACGATGATACATAAATATAGATAGTTGCTCGAGTAACTGTTTCGTTCAGTGTGGGAAAGTACATTGACCATGTGGTGTGCAACATCGTGCCCATGAAAGTAGGTCACCTACTTTTAGGCCGGCCCCGGCAGTTCGACAAGGAGACTTTACACAATGGACGTACCAATCACTACTTGTTCAGCAATGACAAACGCATTGACTAACGCGATTTTTAGTGGAAAACGAAATATCCATGGATCCGCCGTCTGATAAGGCAGTAGGTCCGACAAAAAAAGTGTTTATTTATCAAAATGAAAGTGATTACAAGTGAAAGGAATACATAAGAAAAGGTGATGAGAGTTACAAAGAAGACGGAAAAAGGTGTTTTAAAAGAGTTCCAAAGAACAAAGTAGCGTAGCTCGAAGCTTTGAATATGACTTTGTCTCTCTAAAATACCATCTTCTCTCTCTAGAATTAAATGTCTTCCTTAACGAAGAGTCTTGGGTATTTATATTGCTTATCTTCCTTAATTCTAATAGCTCGTCTGGAGATGTCCGCTACTTTACCCACCGTCGTATAACCTGTGGTGAAGACAGTCAAGATCTCCTTCTTTCATAGGTAGAGTTGGCAGGTGATAAGTCATCATTGCGACATTCCATTTTTGTACATGATTTGAACGCAAACTTTGTATTTTACTTGATTTCCGTGTCATCCGTTCGATTTAGGATTTTTTGGTATAAATGGGCCTTGACCAAAATCTCAACAATCATGTTTATGGGCCGAGCTAGCCCATGGGTGCTAAGCCCACCCCAACCCCCCCCCCCCCCCCCCCCCCAAGTTTCGTTGATACGGAAGGGGTGTTTTTAAGACGGTTAGCTCGGTCATTATTTTGTTAGATATCTCACTGAAGTAATGTTTAGTGTTAATCCAGATTCAATTCTCAGATTCAACAGTCCTAAACATGCAGATCTAGGTTCTCTTGATTAGAAACATAATAGATCTCACCTTATACCTGTTTATGCAGCGGAAAGAGAAGGTATGGTCAGAGATCAGCAGAACCACCAAGGGATGGATCCTCCAAAGGCTCACACACGCAATCACAGAAAATGGCTGCTAGACCGAGTTGAGGGAGGCCGCAGAGAGAGAGAGAAATCGCGGCTGGGTTAGGGTTAGGGAAGAGAGAATCAGACTTGGTTTTAATTATAAAACCCTTCTCTAATTCTTTTGGGCTTTTGGGCCCAAATTCCCAGTCTAATTAAATTCCTCAGATTTAATCAGACCCATTAATCTCTCTCTAAGTTCGGTAAATGCCTAGTACTTTTACCGTACTTCTGCTAAGCCGTTTCCTCATAGTTTCCTGTTAGCTTAAGCGTGTGACCCATATGGGATCATATAATAAAGGCAATAAGTCCAAGACTTATAGATCATGAGCGGACTCTAGCAAGCCATCATGACCCCCAGTATTATATGACTTATGTCTGATCATTGACATACTCTTACTTTCTAGAGACAGTACAGAGATTACTGGACATAATTCCAACAATCTCCCACTTGAACTGGAATCTTTGTATTCATAATCCTTTTGTCTCAATATCTCGATTAGTCATAAGGCAAGATTAGTGTCATCCTTATAAAGCCTAATCTTGTTCATCGGACTCTGATTTGATACTGACAATCCAAACGACTCGGGAAAGTCCGTTTGAGCATGGCCATGCATTTTCCAGTATTCAAATCTCCGATTGGCCTAGAGATATTCACTCCATTTATATTGGAGGGACAAATCCCGTCTTGTTCCATCACTGTAAACTACTCATTTCATAATACACCCAAACAAGGTCCTTATAACTATCGCTTAACGACAGCATTAGACAATGATCAAAGCGCATTAGTTCATGTGCAGTCACATGCATGCAAACTCAGGTCTAAGGACTATACTCTATAGTCGTAGTAAGAATCTCTTATGACACAGATATAAATATCCTGAAGAGTTCTTATAATCGGGTCTTGTCCGGTCGTATGTACCCTACATACACCTATGTACTGACTTTGATGCCGCGCATCTATGACACACTGAGACTTTGTCATAAGTCACATACCAATCTAGTCTCACACGGTTGTTGGTGTTCCAATTTCAACAACCTTCGACTAGGGACAGGATGATATAAACCATCTATCAAATATAGGGTCTCATAATCAAGCTAAATGACTTTGATGACTCAAGATCAAGTCACTTACTTCGATGACCTATAAAATGGTTCATATCATTTTGGAACGATTATTTCATCACAGTTAAAATAATCTTGAAATAATAATTTCATTAAACATCATAAAATGTTTTACAAGAACATATCAATAACTAAATAAAGCCCTCAAACTCCCACTGAAATTAAGACTGCATCTTAATTTCACTTATCCTACAGCAACAGTCCGCGACTCGTGCTTAGGCCTAAGGAGTGGCTTCGTTAATAGATTAGCAACGTTCTCATTCACTGAAACTTGCTGATCTACTTAACATCTCTGTCATTTATCTCACAGAATAGGTTATACCTACTCCCTAGGTGTTTGGACCTCTGATGTGCAGCTAGTCTCATCTATGCTGGGAATCACATCAAGTTCAGTGACAAACTCTTCTTTCCAAACAACCTCTTTTGCCGCTTTCCTAGCTGCGAAATGTTCAGCTTAAGTCATGGAGTCAGCAACAGTGCCCTGCACCGCCAGACAGACACAAGATATAACCGGACTGTGACCGGAAATCATCTTTGTCCGTTGGAAACTTGCCTTTCAGACTCTACCGACTCGTAGCACCTCACTTTCTCCGTAAATCAAGAATTTATCCTTAGTATTCCTTGAATACTTTAGGATATTCTTTACGGCAATCCAGTGATTCTTTGCTGGATTTGACTGGTCTTTACTTGTCTTGCTTAATCATTAAAACAACATCAAACAAGTACGTTTCATGGCATACATGATAGATCCAATTGCCGACGCATATGGAATCTTATCCATGCATTTAAGCTCAGCAGTTATCGTAGGACACTGCGTCTTGCTTAACGTAATGCCATGTGACATTGGCATAAAACCCTTCTTGGAATGCTGAAAACGTGTAGGACTTTGTCGGGATAAGAATCCTGACTTTGTCCTACCAGCTCTTTCGGATCTCTATCTTTAGATCCAAAATCCAAGAACTACGTGGCTTTACCCATGTCAATCATAAATCCAACTCCCAAGCCAGTCCTTTACCGACTGCAGCATTGGGACGTTATTTCCGAGAATCAGTATGTCCTCGACATACAATATGAGAAATGCAATATCGCTACCACTAATCTATTAGTAAACGCACAGTTCCATTTCGTTCCTGTTCAAGTCAAAACCTTGACTACTTCAACAGAACGAAGATTCCAATTCCGATATGTTTGCTTCCATCCATGAATGGATCAATGAAGCTAACTTACACGTAGTGTAATTTTCGGAGTCCAGGCTTACTTTCGCTTCTTTGAATTTCGCAGGTTCGTCGCTTTCAATGATCATCAGATCATGCGAACTTTCAATGATCATCAGGTTCAACTAATGACGAGAAATCACTCTCGGATTAGCAACTGATTCATTCAGATCTGCGAACTTCAGGCTTTACGGGTGTAGATTCTACAGAAATCTGTAAATCCATCCGCTGCTCTCCCTCAAGAGGTTGAGCTCGAATTTCTTCGAGTTACGCTTTTACTCCCACTGTTCTTCTTGGAAAGTAACTTCCCCTCTTAGAAAACAGAATGGACGTAAAAAGTAACAAGCCTTGGTTTCCCTAGGACAACCAGCGAAGTAGCACAACTACAAATACTCAGTAAAGACGAATTTGGATCGATTCCAATCCACATTTACGTGGTGTCTTTCAACTGATATTGGTGGAACTTTTTCAGCGTAAACTTAGATATTTCTAGAGCGTTATTCTTAAATAATATCATGGAAAATTCGTGTGACTCATCTTTAATCATTTCTAATAAGATCTGATTCTTTCTCACAGAAACACCTCCAGGTTTTTCAGGAGAAATGAGCTGTGAAACGATTTCAGACTCATTCAGATGATCACACAATCAATGACTTAAGTATTCTCACTCATGATCTAATTCAGAGTCTTAATACTTCTGTCATTTAGATTCTATACTTCATTCTGGAACTCTTTCGACCATGTCAAAGAATTCCGACTTGTGTCTCATCAAATGAACACAGTCCTACTCACTGAATTAATCAGTAGAGACAATGAAGTACAGGAAATTTTCTCTGGCATTACTGCTCATCGGACCACATACATGAGTATGTTCAATCTCCAATAAGCCTTTGGGCCTTTCTCTAGCTCGGCTAAGATAGGCCCCTTTGTCTTTTGGTCCAGTAAACAGAATTCAAGTCTCATAAGATATCCGATCAAATGAGCCCAATAGTGCATAACTATGAGATTTCTGAATCCGACTTACTCTATGTGACCAAGACTTTTATGCCAAGAAAGATCAGGTTTAATTCATCAGATTTAAACCAATTTGGTATTTATGTTACATTTAGGCACTCTTTGGTTTAAGATATAAAACCCATTCTTTGAATAGGGTGCTACAATTAATATTTCATTAAGATCAAAAGAACAAAACTTGTCTTTTATCAAAATGAAAAACATTCAAATTCTTACAAGAAAATGAAAGACAACTCTGCTTAAAGCAGGTACATTGTAGCAATTACTTAATACAAAACCAAGCCTCGAAGGCATCTATAAGTGAAAATCCTACGGCTGAGGCAGCGTCCATAGCTCCTTCCAGACATGTAGATCCACTTGTCCTTCCTTCAACATTCTACTGTTGCTTAGGCTCTGCATATTATCACAAATATCAGTGCCACAACCAATATCCAATACCTATAAGGTAGAACTTGAAGTAATAACATGAATACCTGAGGAAGTAGTCTCATACATCAACTTCAACTCCTCATCATCTTCCATGAATTTAATGCAATTTCTCTTCCAATGCCCAATCTCTTTACAGTAGCAGCACTTACCAACGTAATGTTGGAATTGTGTCCAGCAATCTCTGTACTGTCTCTATAACGTAAGAGTATGTCAGTGATCAGACATAAGTCATACAATACTGGGGGTCATGATGGCTTGCTAGAGTCCGCTCATGATCTATAAGTCTTGGACTTATTGCCTTTATTGTATGATCCCATATGGGTCACACGCTTAAGCTAGCAGGAAACAATGTTGAAAGGCATAGCAGAAGTACGACAAAAGTGCTAGGCATTTGTCGTACTAAGAGAGAATCAATAATGGGTCTGATTAAATGGGATTTAATCAGATTGGGCCCAAAAGCCCAAAAGGGAAAGAGAAGGCTTTTAATGTCTAAAAGCCAAGTCTCTTCTTCCCAACCCTAAGTCTCCCAGCCGCGATTTCTCTCCTCTCTCTGCGCCCCATCTCAGCTCGGTCTAGCAGCCAGTTTCTTGTGATTGCGTGTGTGAGCCTTTGGAGGATCCATCTCTCGGTGTATCTCCCTGATCATTGACCTGTTCATCAATTCCGCTGCAAACAAACAGGTAAAAGGTGAGATCTAATGTTTCTAAATAAGAACACCTAGATCTGATGCATGTTTAGGTTGATATCAATATGAGAATTGAATCAGGATCAACCAAAACTTCCAACAGTGGTATCAGAGCCATTGGTTCTTAGGTTTCTTGTTTTAGATTCATGTTTAGGTTGTTTAATCTGTTTAGAATTGTTTTTGAATCAATTACTGATAAGATAAAACAGTTAAGAAACATAATTGAACCCTAAACACACAAGAAAAATCACAAAACATGAGCTATATGATTCATGTTTTGGTGATCGGCCGAGAAGGAGGACGGATCGGACGGACGGACGCGGCTGGACGGATGGATCGGATCGGATCGGTTGACCGATCGCGGTCGATCGTCGCGTCGAGTCGATCGCGTCGTCCCGATCGCTTCCGGATGTCGCGCGCGTCACGTCCCGATCGCTTGGCGATCGTGGAGCGACCGTGCGTCCCGACCGTCCCACCCGAGCGTCCCGGCCTGCCCGGCTGTCGCGTCCCGTCCGTCCGTCCCGAGCAAGCCAAGCATGTCGATCTCGGATCATGGCGCACGGCTTGCGGCTGGACGATCATTGCTTGATCCGAAAGCTAGGGTTTCACGGTTCAATCGGTTCGGTTCGGTTAGTGGTTCGGTTTAAAATTTGATTAAAAATCAACGTTCTGGTTTAATAAACAGATTTTAATAAGTTTATTAAATCTGGTTAAACCGGAATAAGAAATCCAATGTCGAAAGAAATATTGGATTTAGTGCCTAAACCAGGAATTTCTAATTTGATTTGGTTGGACCAAATAAATTGAGAAATTCCGGTTTAGTAAATAACCGGTTGACAATTGTGGTCATCGTAGTAATTAAAACTTGGTTAGACCAGTTTTAATGAACCAGACCGGTTATGTCAATTAATTGGACAATTGGGTCATGTCTTGGACATGGACCAATTCTTGGGCCTCGGGCCAAGAAGTTAAAACAATTGGGCCAGTTAATTGAGTCTTTCTTCAGATCAATTTAAAATCTATTTTATAAAATTATAAAGTCGGTTTTAAATTAAAGTTTCCGAAATTTTATAATTAGAAAGTTTCTTAAAATAGAATTTTCTGAATTTGCGGGTTTTGGATTTTAAAGAAATTTCTAAAGTTAGAAAGTTTCCGGTTTTAGAAAGTTTCCAATTTTAGAAAGTTTCCAAAAATAGTAGGTTTCCATAAATAGAAAGTTTCCCGAAATAGTAATCTTCTATTTTGGGAATGATTTTAATAAACCTACGAACCTCAAATAATATCAAGCGTTGGATGTCTTGTCCAGGCTATGTCAGCTGTCGAAGCCCATTCAATTGTATTCATGGCCTTACAGTGTGAGGGTGTCTGCTTTTGCGTGGGTAAGACGGTTTGTGATTCATAAATGTCATTGGGAGTCCCAGACATTAATGATTACATGACTGTATAGTCTGGTTTTCTTGACTGGGCCATCGGGAGTCCCGGGCCTTGAGACATCAGAGTGGATTGGGCCTCGGGCCCAGATTCACAACCAAGAGTTATGTCACGGATATAATTAGCCGAAATAGGGCTTACCGATATAAGCTAAGGTTGGGTGACGGCCAGTGGCCCACTTTGATCTTAGTTATATGTGGATCTTGGAATCATTATATTCTATTGAGGGTAACTTATGTTATTGAATATAATGCGTGATTAATCATATTAAATTTAATCCGAGATTAATCATATTGAACATATTAACTAAAATCCTTTTATCTTATATTTCAGTTATGACTAGCACAAACAATCAAAACACTTTCTCGATCCGGTCTGTCCTTGAGATGGACAAGCTGAACGGATCAAATTTCTTGACTTGGTCGCGGAATCTGAGGCTAGTCCTCAGACAGGAGAGAAAGGACTATGTCCTTGAGAGAGCTCTCCCCGTGAGGATCGGGTCCAATGCTTCACATGCAGTATATGATGCTTGGAATAAGCATTATAATGATGCGGTAGATGTGCGTGGTCTGATATTGGCTACCATGGACTCAGACTTGCGGGAGCAATATGAGAACATGGAGTCGCCAATAGAGATGATCAGCAGCCTGAAATTGAAATTTCAGGAGCAGATACGAGTGGAGAGATACCAGTTGGTTAAGTCTCTCACTAGCTGCAAGCTACCGAATGATCATCCAGTGAGTCCTCATGTCAGTAAAATGATAGGTTATATTGATAACCTGGGGAAACTGGATTATCCAGTTAGCCATGAATTGGCAACTGAGATCATTCTGCAGTCACTGCCGTCAAGCTATGATAAGTTCGTAAGGAACTATATCAAGAAAGGCTTAACGAAGACGTTGACTGAACTGCATGATATGCTCAAAACGGTTGAGCCAAACGTGAAGGGCAGGTTTATTAAACCTAGTATTGACAAGGGTGAAGACAAAGTTGTCCAGATTTTGAATCATGGCAAGCGTGTGTCTTCTGAGCTCAAGTCAGATACCTCTTACGTTGGTAAGTGCTGCTACTGTAAAGAGATAGGGCATTGGAAGAGAGATTGCATAAAATTCATGGAAGACGATGAGGAGTTAAAGTTAATGTATAAGACTACTTCCTCAGGTATTCATGTTATTACTTCAAGTTCTACCTTGCAGGTATTGGATACTGGTTGTGGCACTGATATTTGTTGAAATATGCAGAGCCTAAGCAACAGTAGAACGTTGAAGGAAGGGCAAGTGGAATTGCATGTCTGGAAGGAGCTATGGATGCTGCCTCAGTCATAGGGTTTTTCACTTGTAGATGCCTTCGAGGCTTGGTTTTGTATTAAGTAATTGCTACAATGTACCTGCTTTAAGCAGAGTTGTTTTTCATTTTCTTATAAGAATTTGAATGATTTTATTTTGATAAAAGACAAGGTTTTGTTCTTTTGATCTTAATGAAATATTGATTGTAGCACCCTATTCAAGGAATGGGTTTTATGTCCTAAACCAAAGATTGCCTAAATGTAACATAAATACCAAATTGGTTTAAATCTGATGAATTAAACCTGATTTTTCTTGGCATAAATGTCTTGGTCACAGAGAGTGAGTCGAATTCAGAAATCCCATAGTTATGAACTGTTGGGCTCAATTGAATGAATGTCTTATGAGACTTGAATTCTGCTTACTAGACCAAAAGACAAAGGGCCCATCTTAGCCAAGCTAGAGAAAGGCCCAAAGGCTTATTGGAGATTGAACATACTCATGTATGTGGTCCGATGAGCAACAATGCCAGAGAAAATTGTTCTTGTACTTCATTGTCTCGACTGATTAATTCAGTGAGTAAGACTGTGTTCATTTAATGAGACACATGTCGGAATTCTTTGACATGGTCGAAAGAAATCGGAATTCTTTGACATGGTCGAAAGAGTTCCAGAATGAGGTATAGAATGTGAGTGACAGAAGTATTGAGACTCTGGATGAGACCACGAGTAAGAATACTTAAGTCATTGATAGTGCGATCATCTGAATGAGTGTGAAGTCGTTTCACAGCTCAATTTCTCCTGAAAACCTTGAGGTGTTTCTGTGAGAAAGAATCAGATCTTATCAGAGATGATTAAAGATGAGTCACATGAATCTTCCATGATATTTTATAAGAATAACGCTCTAAAATATCTAAGTTTACGCTAAAACAGTTCCACCAATATCAGTTGAAAGACACCACGTAAATGTGGATTGGAATCGATCCAAATTCGTCTTTACTGAGTATTTGTAGTTGTACCACTTCGCTGGTTGTCCTAGGGAAACCAAGGCTTATTAGTTTTACGTCCATTCTGTTTTCTAAGAAGGGAAGTCACTTTCCAAGAAGAACAGTGGGAGTAAAAATGTAACTCGAAGAAATTCTTGTTATTTTTACGTCCATTCTGTTTTCTAAGAAAGAAAGTTATTTCCAAGAAGAACAGTGGGAGTAAAAGCATAACTCGAAGTTTTCTCAAGGAAACCAAGGCTCGGTACTTTTACGACCATTCTGTTTTCTAAGAAGGAAATTACTTGCCAAGAAGAACAGTGGGAGTAAAAAGTATTTTTTCGACCATTCTGTTTTCTAAGAAGGGAAGTTACTTTCCAAAAGGAACAGTGGGAGTAAAAGTACAACTCGAAGAAATTCGAGAAATACAGGAGGCTGCTTAACCTATTGAGGGAGAGCAGCGGAAGGATTTACAGATTTCTGTAGAATCTACACCTGTGGAGCCTGAAGTTCGCAGATATGAAAGAATCAGTCACTAATCCGAGAGTGAATTCTCGTCATTAGTTTAGCCTGATGATCATTGAATGTTCGCATGATCTGATGATCATTGAAAGCGACAAATCTGCGAAATCCTAGGAAGCGAAAGTGAGCCCAGACTCCGAAGAATTACATTTTGTGTAAGTTGGCTTCATCGATCCATTAATGGATGGAAGCAAACATATCGGAGTTGGAATCTTCGTTCTGTTGAAGTAGTCAAGGTTCTGACTTGAACAGGAACGAAGAGGAACTGTGCGTTTACTAATAGATTAGTGGGAGCAATATTGCATTTCTCATAGTGTATGTCGAAGACATACTGATTCTCGGATATAACGTCCCAATGCTGCAGTCGGTAAAGGACTAGCTTGGGAGTTGGTTTAGTGAATGACATGGGTATAGCCACGAAAGTCTTGGATTTTGGATTTAAAGATAGAGATCCAGAAGAGCTGGTAGGACAAAGTCAGGATTCTTTGATGACAAAGTCCTACACGTTTTCAGCACTCCAAGAAGGGTTTTAAGCCAATGTCACATGGCAATACGTTAAGCAAGAAGCAGTGTCCTACGATAACTGCTGAGCTTGAATGCATGGATAGGATTCATATGCGACGGCAATTGGATCTATCATGTATGCCATGACACGTACTTGTTTTGATATTGCTTTAATGTTATGCAAAACAAGTAAAGACCAGTCAAATCCAGCAGAGAATCACTGGATTGCCGTAAAGAATATTCTAAAGTATTTGAAGAATACTAAGGATAAGTTCTTTAGGTAAAGAAGAAAGTGAGGTGCTACAAGTCGATAGAGTCTGAAAGGCAAGTTTCCAACAGACAAAGATGATTTCCGGTCACAGTCCGGATATGTCTTGTGTTTGTCTGGCGGTGCACGGCACTGTTGCTGACTCCATGACTTAAACTGAATGTTTCGCAGTTTGGAAGCGGCGAAAGAGGTTGTTTGGAAAGAATAGTTCATCACTGAACTTGATGTGATTCCCAGCTTAGATGAGACTAGCTGCACATCAAAGATCCAAACACTTAGTGGAATGACCTATTCCGTAAGATAAATGACAGAGATGTTAAGTAGATCAGCAAGTTTCAACGAATGAGAACGTTGCTAATCTATTAACGAAGCCACTCCTTGAGCCTAAGCACGAGTCGCGGACTGTTGCTGTAGGATAAGTAAAATTAAGATGTAGTCTTAATTTCAGTGGGAGTTAGTAAAGGGCTTTATTTAGTTATTGATATGTTCTTGAAAAACATATAATGATGTTTAATGAAATTATTATTTCAAGATTATTTTAACTGTGATGAAATAATCGTTCCAAAATGATATGGACCATTTTATAGGTCATCGAAGTAAATGACTTGATCTTGAGTCATCGAAGTCATTTAGCTTGATCATGAGACCCTATATTTGATAGATGGCTTATATCACCCTGTCCCTAGTCGAAGGTTGTTGAAATTGGAACACCAACAACCGTGTGAGACTGGATTGGTACGTGACTTATGACAAAGTCTCAGTGTGTCATAGATGCGCGGCATCAAGGTCAGTACATAGGTGTATGTTTGGGAACATACGACCGGACAAGACCCGCTTATGAGAACTCTTCAGGATATTTATATCTGTGTCATAAGAGATTCTCACTACGACTATAGAGTATAGTCCTTAGACCTGAGTTCGCATGCATGTGACTGCACATGGACTGATGCACTTTGATCATTGTCTAACGCTGTCGTTCTGCGATAGTTATAAGGACCTTGTTTGGGTACATTATGAAATGAGTAGTTTACAGTGATGGAACAAGACGGGATTTGTCCCTCCAATATAAATGGAGTGAATATCTCTAGGCCAATCGGAGATTTGAATACTGGAAAACGCATGGCCATGCTCAAACGGACTTTCCCGAGTCGTTTGTATTGTCAGTATCAAATCAGAGTCCGATGAACAAGATTAGGCTTTATAAGGATGACACTAATCTTGCCTTATGACTAATCGAGATATTGAGACGAAAGGGATTATGAATACAGAGATTCCAGTTCAAGTGGGAGATTGTTGGAATTGTGTCCAGCAATCTCTGTACTGTCTCTATAACGTAAGAGTATGTCAGTGATCAGACATAAGTCATACAATACTGGGGGTCATGATGGCTTGCTAGAGTCCGCTCATGATCTATAAGTCTTGGACTTATTGCCTTTATTGTATGATCCCATATGGGTCACACGCTTAAGCTAGCAGGAAACAATGTTGAAAGGCATAGCAGAAGTACGACAAAAGTGCTAGGCATTTGTCGTACTAAGAGAGAATCAATAATGGGTCTGATTAAATGGGATTTAATCAGATTGGGCCCAAAAGCCCAAAAGGGAAAGAGAAGGCTTTTAATGTCTAAAAGCCAAGTCTCTTCTTCCCAACCCTAAGTCTCCCAGCCGCGATTTCTCTCCTCTCTCTGCGCCCCATCTCAGCTCGGTCTAGCAGCCAGTTTCTTGTGATTGCGTGTGTGAGCCTTTGGAGGATCCATCTCTCGGTGTATCTCCCTGATCATTGACCTGTTCATCAATTCCGCTGCAAACAAACAGGTAAAAGGTGAGATCTAATGTTTCTAAATAAGAACACCTAGATCTGATGCATGTTTAGGTTGATATCAATATGAGAATTGAATCAGGATCAACCAAAACTTCCAACACGTAAGAGGTATCTGACTCGGGCTCAGAAGACACACGCTTGCCATGATTCAAAATCTGGACAACTTTGTCTTCACCCTTGTCAGCATTAGGTTTAGTAAACCTACCCTTCTCATTCATGAGATTGTACAGGGTACTCTTCACGTTTGGCTCAACTGTCTTGAGCATATCATGCAGTTCAGTCAGCGTCTTCGTTAAGCCTATCTTGATATAGTTCCTTCTGAACTTATCATAGCTTGACGGCAGTGACTGCAGAATGATCTCAGTTGCCAATTCTTGGCTAACTGGATAATCCAGTTTCCTCAGGTTATCAATGTAACCCATCATTTTACTGACATGAGGACTCACTGGATTATCATTTGGTAGCTTGCAGCTAGTGAGAGACTTAACCAACCGGTATCTCTCCACTCTTATCTGCTCCTGAAATTTCAATTTCAGGCTGCTGGTCATCTCTATTGGCGACTCCATGTTCTCATATTGCTTCCGCAAGTCTGAGTCCATGGTAGCCAATATCAGACCACGCACATCTACCGCATCATTATAATGCTTATTCCAAGCATCATATACTGCATGAGAAGCATTGGACCCGATCCTCACGGGGAGAGCTCTCTCAAGGACATAGTCCTTTCTCTCTTGTCTGAGGACTAGCCTCAGGTTCCGCGACCAAGTCAAGAAGTTTGATCCGTTCAGCTTGTCCATCTCAAGGACAGACCGGATCGAGAAAGTGTTTTGATTGTTTGTGCTAGTCATAACTGAAATATAAGATAAAAGGATTTTAGTTAATATGTTCAATTTGATTAATCTTGTATTAAATTTAATATGATTAATCACGCATTATATTCAATAACATAAGTTATCCTCAATAGAATATAATGATTCCAAGATCCACATATAACTAAGATCAAAGTGGGCCACTGGCCATCACCCAACCTTAGCTTATATCGGTAAGCCCTATGTCGGCTAATTATATCCGTGATATAACTCTTGGTTGTGAATCTGGGCCCGAGGCCCAATCCACTCTGATGTCTCAAAGCCCGGGACTCCCGATGGCCTAGTCAAGAAAACCAGACTATACAGTCATGTAATCATTAATGTCTGGGACTCCCAATGACATTTATGAATCACAAACCGTCTTATCCACGCAAAAGTAGACACCCTCACACTGTAAGGCCATGAATACAATTGAATGGGCTTCGACAGCTGACATAGACTGGACAAGACATCCAACGCTTGATATTATTTGAGGTTTGTAGGTTTATTAAAAATTCATCCCAAAATAGAAGATTACTATTTTGGGAAACTTTCCTTTTTGGGAAACCTACTAATTTTGGAAACTTTCTAAAATTGGAAACTTCCTAAAAATTGGAAACTTTCTAAAATCGGAAACTTCCTAAAATTGGAAACTTTCTAAATACAGAAATTTCCTAAAATCCAAAACATGCAAATCTAGAAACTTCTAATTTAAGAAACTTTCTAATTTCAAAATTTTGGAAACTTATTAATTTAAAAAATCGATTTTATAATTTTATAAAATAAATTTTAAATTAATTCTGAAGAAAAGACTCAAATAATTGGCCCAATTGTTTTAACTTCTTGGCCCGAGGCCCAAGAATTGGTTCATGTCCAAGACATAACCCAATTGCCCAATTAAATGACATAACCGGTCTGGTTCATTAAAATTGGTCTTAACCAAAATTAATTACTACGATGACCACAATTGTCAACCGGTTATTTACTAAACCGGATTTTCTCAATTTATTTGGTCCAACCAAATCAAATTAGAAAACCACTGGTTTAGGCACAAAATCCAATATTTCGACTTTGGATTTCTTATCCCGGTTTAACCAGAACTTAATAAAAATTATTAAATCTGTTTATTAAACCGTGACGTTTAATTTTAATAAAATTTTTTTAAACCGAACCATAAAACGAACCGAACCGATTGGTCACGAACCGTTCACGGTTGTGACCTAGCCGCAATCGAGACGAGACATCGGTCAGCCGCAAGCAACGGACGCGATCCAAGATCGGTCCATGTCTTTCGCGACGATGCTCGGACGGGACGCTCGGGACGCGGACGGTATGGGACGGTCTGTCGATCGTCGAGCTCGGGTCGGTTGCTTCACTCGATCACCGAGCGATCGGGACAGCGTTGGACGAGAGCGGGACGATGCCGGGCGCGACGGGACGAGGCGCGACGATCCGATCGCAATCGATCGTGCGATCCTCGGCTGATCCGATCGACCACTCGACGCGATCCTTGATCCGTCCGATCGATCGACCCGCCGTCCAGCCATGCTCATGATCGTGTCGATGACACAAGCCGATCCACGATCGGTTTGTTCGTCAAAACGATCCGGACGTGTGATCCGAAACTGATCAACACTCCGACGCATACCGATTCAATATAGATCGGATCATGCGATTTCTTGTTTGTTTAGGTTTTTTAATTCTTGTTTCTTAAGTGTTTTTCCTTATCAGTAGGTTGATTCAAAAACACTTCTTAAACAATCCTAAACTTGATTCTTAAACAAGAAAAACCACAGAACCAATGGCTCTGATACCACTGAAGGAATGTTTAGTGTTAATCCAGATTCAATTCTCAGATTCAACAGTCCTAAACATGCAGATCTAGGTTCTCTTGATTAGAAACATAATAGATCTCACCTTATACCTGTTTATGCAGCGAAAAGAGAAGGTATGGTCAGAGATCAGCAGAACCACCAAGGGATGGATCCTCCAAAGGCTCACACACGCAATCACAGAAAATGGCTGCTAGACCGAGCTGAGGGAGGCCGCAGAGAGAGAGAGAAATCGCGGCTGGGTTAGGGTTAGGGAAGAGAGAATCAGACTTGGTTTTAATTATAAAACCCTTCTCTAATTCTTTTGGGCTTTTGGGCCCAAATTCCCAGTCTAATTAAATTCCTCAGATTTAATCAGACCCATTAATCTCTCTCTAAGTTCGGTAAATGCCTAGCACTTTTACCGTACTTCTGCTAAGCCGTTTCCTCACAGTTTCCTGTTAGCTTAAGCGTGTGACCCATATGGGATCATATAATAAAGGCAATAAGTCCAAGACTTATAGATCATGAGCGGACTCTAGCAAGCCATCATGACCCCCAGTATTATATGACTTATGTCTGATCATTGACATACTCTTACTTTCTAGAGACAGTACAGAGATTACTGGACATAATTCCAACACTCACATGTCTTATCAAGCAAGCTCATGTTGGATATCCTTTTAACATGGAGCAGTTTTACAGGTTGTGGGTTTAGATGCGGCGTATAGACGCAACAACTTAATGGTTGCATAGGGTAATTATGACCTTTATTGGGAAGCGATGCAACTTTCTTTTCTTTTCAATTATCTCCTTAGTATCCTTTCTCTTTCTTCCCTCCATTCTCTTTTCGTTCTTTTTTCCTTCGGAGTTAAACAAGTAACTTCTTCTTTTCTTTTGTGTTTTCGCTTATTTTGTTGTGATTCGGTAAATTTCGTCGTTGTTTTTCGCTTTATTGTACCCTCTCAAACAAATAATCGTTCGTGCGTATATCGGAATGGAAATAGCTATTACCGAGTCTGGTCTTCTGTCGGGGTCCGATGGAAGGGACGACGGAAAGTAACTCATTCCTAACCTTGGGCCATGTTCTGACGGGTCTTCTACCCTTGCTACAAGGCACGATCACTGCTCCGGGGGAGCGTCTGCTGGCGGAATCGATTCGTTGCTAGATTCTTTCTTTGTAGAAATGGATACAAAGGCTGGGTGAGCTTATTTTAGGAGTGCGATCGGGACTGAGATTCCTTGGGGCGTCCTTCCTGGGGCGGTTTCGCTTTGTTCTGAGTGTACTATTTTTGCCGACCCCCATGAATCCCCCGATGAACGAACGTTTAGGACATGTTAATTTTAAGTCTGTGGGTAGATTAATGAACATGAACTTGATTCCTAAAAGCAAGAGAAGCAAAGATAAATGTGAAGTTTGTGTCCAAGCCAAATTCACAAAAACACCATCACCGAGCATAGTAAGAACAACTGAACCTCTAGGTTTAATTCACACGGATTTGTGTGATTTAAAATTTGTGCAAACTAGAGGTGGAAAGAAGTACTTCATAACTTTCATAGACGATTGCACTAGATACTGCTATGTGTATCAATTACGAAGTAAAGATGAATCCTTGGAGAAGTTCAAAGAGTACAAGCTCGAAGTTGAAAACCAACTTAATAAAACTATCAAAATGGTTAGAAGTGATCGAGGAGGTGAATATAATGAACCTTTCGATGCGTTCTGTAGAGAACATGGTATTATTCATCAAACAACTACTCCTTACTCACCAGAGTCTAATGGAGTTGTGGAACGAAAGAACCAAACACTTAAGGAGATGATGAATGCAATGTTGTAGGAATCTGGGTTAGTCCAGAACATGTGGGGGGGAAGCGTTGCTTACCTCTAATTACATCCTGAACAAAATACCACACAAAGTGACTGGAAAAACTCCTATTAACTTTGGAAAGGTAAAGTACCTTCGTACAAATACCAGAAAGTGTGGGGATGCCTGGAAAAGGTAGCAGTGCCACTTCCGAAAAGGTCACAATCGGACCTAAGACGGTAGACTGCATATTCATTGGATATGAACATAATATTAGTGCCTATCGTTTTCTGGTACATAAATCAGATATACCAGATATCCACGTGAACATGACAATGGAGTCAAGGAATGCTTCCTTCTTCGAAGATGTGTTTCCATGCAAGGATAAGGGAAATCCGAAGAGAACTCGTGATGAACGAGATGCTAGCCATGAGGCAGGCACTTCTGGCACTTCTATAAATGAAGAAGCAGGAGTAGAAGAAGAAATTGAACTTAGACGAAGCAAGAGAGCTCGTAAAGAAAAGACATTTGGTTCAGAGTTCATAACGGCATTTCTAGCATAAAGTGGGTCAAGAACTTTCAGTGAAGCCATGTCTACACCTGATGCACCTTCATGGAAAGAGGCTGCTAACAGTGAATTCAGTTCCATTATGCAGAACCATACATGGGAATTGGTTGATTTACCTCAAGGGTGTAAACCTCTTGGGTGCAAATGGATATTCACTACAAAGTTGAAAATAGATGGATCTATAGACAAGTACAAGGCTACACTTGTGGTGCAATGATTCCGACAAAAGGAAGGGTTGGATTACTTTGAAACCTATTCTCCGATGACGAGAATAACTTCGATTCGTATGCTGATTGGAATGGCAGCATTAAGAGATCTTGAAATCCACCAAATGGATGTAAAATCTGCTTTCCTAAATGGAGATTTAGAAGAAAAAATCTACATGCATCAACCTGAGGGTTATGCCGCTTCTGGGCAAGAGAAGAAAGTGCGTAGACTTGTAAAGTCATTATACGAACTTAAACAAGCGCTGAAACAATGGAAAGTTTGACAATGTAATGATTTCAAATGGCTTTCATACTAGTGAATGTGATAAGTGCATATACATCAAAACTACTCCTCACAGATATGTTTTGCTCTGTTTGTACGTCGATGACATGCTCATCATGGGAAGCAGCAAGGATATAATCCAACAAACTAAGAATATGCTTAGTGGAAAGTTTGATATTAAAGACTTGGGATTAGCAGATGTAATTCTGGGAATTAAGATCACTTGAAATTCCGAAGGAATAATCCTGTCACAAAATTATTATGCTGAAAAGATCCTAGAGCGGTTTAAGAACTACTCAAATGGGAAAGCGAAAACTCCAGTTGACCCTCAACTTCATTTGAAAAAGAACTCAGGTGAACTTGTGTCACATGTGGAGTATACAAGAGTGATTGGAAGTCTAATGTACTTGACGAATTGTACTAGACCCGATTTAGCGCACTCAGTAAATGTACTAAGTCGCTACACGAGTAATCCAGGTCATACTTACTGGAAGGCCATAACTAGAGTATTGAATTATCTGAGAAATACTAAGAGTTATAGGCTTCATTTTGGAAAGGAACCAACAGTACTAGAAGGGTACAATGATGCTAATTGGATTTCAGATTCAAGAAACTCCAAATCTATGTGTGGATATGTATTCACTCTTGCTGGTGGAGCAGTATCCTGGAAATCTTCCAAGCAAACACTCATGGCCTGATCAACCATGGAGTCAGAGTTCATAGCTTTAGACAAAGCATCAAAGGAAGCATAATGGCTTCAGAACTTCTTGGAAGATATCTCGATGTGGAAAAAACTAGTGTCAGCTCTACGCGTACACTGTTATAGTCAGTCGGCTATCTCATGGGAACTGAGTAACATATACAATGGAAAATCTCGCCATATACGAAGACGGCATAAGACCATTAGACATTTGATCTCAAGTGGTGTAATAACGATAGATTACATCAAGTCGGCTGGTAATTTAGAAAATCCGTTCACAAAAAGCTTTCCGCGAGATCAAATTTTGAAATCATCAAAAGGAATGGGTTTAAATCCTATGAACAAAGATGACATTTGATGGACACCCCACCTATGTGACTGGAGATCCCAAGATCTAGGTTCAAAGGGAAAACGAAATTGAGCTGATTCAGGATTGACTACTATAACTCTGCCCAGTTCCTAGGATGATAAAATAGTGATATATGTGTGTAATGAGATTAAGCGTTGACTTTTAATGATTCCATAGCTTTGTAATAGTGGCGTACAGACAAATACTTCTTAAATGAAAGCTGATGGCAGATCACCTAGTGAGTGTGATATGGGGCCGTTTCTAGGAGAATGAATGTAAGGCTATACTTTCTAACTTCACTCATGAATACCATGCATGTTCAAGGCCACAATGAACACAATATAGAACATAGTTCTACGAGAAGATGTCGTTGTGCGATATCTGTTGTCTCGGTTTACATCAAAGTCCGGGTGGTTCAAAACATCATGTTCACCTCATGGCCGAGTAAACCCCACCTATATTAAAAATGATTGGTTCAAAGCTGAAAAATGCTACCTTCCAAATACAGTTACATTTCCATATACTCTCGAATTTCTTTCTAGTCTAGTCAAGTTTAGTCTGGTCGAATCTATCTAGTAAGTCGAGTCTGTCTAGATAGTTGCATTTGCATATGTTTAGAGTAATTTCTATTCATGTAGGGGATTGTTGGAACAATTTGTTCAATAAAGACATGTTAAAGACATGAGCTTGATTAAAAATGTTTTTGTGTAAAAAGAAATGAGTTAAACCCATAAAGACATGGGTTTTATTGAGAAGGGAAAGTTTCCAATTTGTTGAAACTTAGTGGACAAGTTCGTGTGCGGCCCATGTCGAAAAACTTGTGGAAAAGTTTATTTCCTAAACCTAGCCTTCTCTAATCCTGTATAAAGGACCCCTAAGCCTCTCTTGTAGCGCATCCACAACGAAAATCACACAAAGTAAAACTCAAAAGAAGTTCCTTCAATTGTCTTCTGTTTTAGGTTAGTGTCTAATTCGAGAGTATCGTAGTTCATATGTTCGACAGAACCGATATCGAGTGTTGCGATACGGTTTCCTACAATTGTATCCTCGGACTCGTGAATCTTGATTTGACCTGTCACACTACGGGTGATTCTTAGAGTTAAGGAAAGAGATCAAATCTCGTCTCCATATATTCTGATTTCTACTCTTTTTATTAAATCATTTTTATATCATTTCCTTAATACTTATTGTTTATTCGTGATTAAATCGCTTTTATCGTAGTGCTGTAAATTTTGGTTCTACATTTTGAATATGATTAAATCAACAAACCCCAAAGCATCGAGAAGACGTCCGCCTAGGGAAAGTGGTTTACAACTATGGGACGTGATTTAGATTGAAATTATTATACGAAGACTTATTAATACTCTATTGTATAATTCGTAAAGTTAAAGCAGTTAGGATACAAAATAAGGTATTAAGCTAAAACTAACAAGGAAGCAAAATAATAGCCTCAAAGGAAACCTCACTGAGAGTGAAAAGGGTGAAAGAGGCTAGGACAATGGATCCTCTATAAATTAGTTATGGAGCAACGTTGACTATTTAATTAGTTTTGACAAATTAACAAATGCTATTGTTGCCTATTTTACCCCTACGAAAGAGAGAGAGAGAGCATGACTTAGAGCAAGTTCATCGAGAGTTCTTAATGAGCTTATGGCCCAAAATCATATGTATTAGAGCATTTAAAAAAAAAAGTATTGACTAATTCTTAAGAACCGGCTCTTAATAAGGATCCTCTAAGAGGCAGTATCTAACCACGTGTCAGACAACCATTTGTTATTTTTTTTTTCTGATTTCACACTCGGCTTTGCTTTTTTGTTTGTTCCGTCATTTCCAAAAAAAATCGATTTGTCTCTGATAATTATCAAGATGGTGGAGCAGAAGAAGAAGCGGTTCGCTCTGTTTCTGGCGACGTGCGACTCCGACTTCGTTAAGAAGACTTATGGAGGTTACTGCAGTGTCTTCATCTCCACTTTCGGCGATGAAGGTGAGCAATGGGATTTATTCCGGGTGATCGATGGCGATTTTCCCGACGATAATGATCTTGATAAGTACGATGGCTTTGCTCGGTTCTCGGCATCTGTTTCGGCCATCAGGTACTCTACTCGCTGAATTTTTTATTTTTGGTTCCATCTTTTTGTCATTGTGTTCTGATTTGGATCTTGGATTCTTAGGGTTTAGAATGTATGATTTGTGGTACACATCTGTGTCGATGACAATCAGAATATGACTATGTATTACTTACACTACTACATTTCATTTAGCATATTTGGTTCATATCATTGTTAAACAGTAGAAATCATGCATTATCTGGTGAAATCTTAGTCAAAGGTTCAAAATTTGGTAATCTAGTTACTGGGGCATTTCCATTTTCACCAGATTCCAGTTGTTGCACTGCATTTTACTAGAATATATCTTAAAGTTCATCATCTTTTCATTGAATTGCTTTTCTCTGGATGTTGATTTGATCGGTTGAAATTGAATTTATCTCTAGTTTGAGTATATGAATGAAGAGAGTCAAATGCTTTGCATTATTGATTCATTTACTTGCTATGTAATTTTCTCATCTAGAGGTATTTTGAGTTATGTTCTTCAACATTGGCGTGAAGAGATTCATTTTTGGTGACATACTTTGGATCTACTTCAACTACTGATGATGTTGCGTGCTTGCAAATTGATTAAACTGTTTTCTTGATCCATAAGAGTGTTTCTTTCTTCTTTTTATGCAGATAATTACTAGAGTCAAAGGAGGGAAAATAGGAAGGGCTCGTCAAGGTCCAGACATGGGACTGAGAAGGATAACCATAGCAAAGGAAAATGAGAAACTTGGCCTTTACTTTGGAGACGAGGTCCCAACATCTTTAGCCATTATAAAATGTCATCAGGACGAAGTGTTGGAACTCCCTGAGTCTGCCACAGTCCTTGCCTCTTCTGCGGTATGCCAAGTCGAGATGTTCTCAATCGAAGACCACTTCCTCTGCATCCAAGGTCATCCCGAGTATAACAAAGATATTCTGTTTGAGATCGTAGACCATTATTGTATGTTTGAAATTAAAATTAAAATAAATAAAAACTAAAAATAAAATGTTTGAAAATAATTAATTTTATTTTTAAGAACCTCAACTACGGGTTCACCAATGGAGACTTAAAACAAATACAAGTTCTTAACTATTCATAAATAACAAAAAAATTATTAAACTATTGTTAAAAACCTCAATAAGGGGTTCACCAATGTTCTTGCTCTTACGTAGCAAACCTGGAGAGAGAAAGTTTGTGGCCCAAGATTCATTAAATGCTCATGTCCCTTGTTCTTCATATAGGTGAGATAATTAGATGTATCAAATAAAATAAAATTTATTATAGTTAAAAAATATAAAAATCTAGGATAAAACCCCTACCGTTGGTTATATGGTTAACTATGTATAAAATTAAGTAAGTTTACACTTATATGGTTTATTGTTAATTGTTAACTCTATTGTTAATTGTTAAATAAGTATAAAACATAATTTATTGTTAATTGTTAACTTTTTATTGACATAAATATTGTGCTAACAATGTTAATTTGTTAACTAAGTTATGTGATTTATCATACAATCAGTTGCTTGAATTAAAAATGTATATCTAGCTAAACCCTAAACCCTATACCCTAAACCCTAAATCCTAACCCCAAATTATAAACCCTATACCCTAAACATTAACCGTAAACCATAAACCCTAACCCCCAAAGCCTAAACCCTAATCCCTAAACACAAACCCAAAACCCTAACCCCCAAAGCCTAAACCCTAACCCCTAAACATTAACCCTAAACCCCAAAGCCTAAAACCCTAAACCTCAAAGCCTAAAAGCCTAAACCCTAAACACTAAACTCTAAACCCTAAACAGTAAAGCCTAAATACCAAATCAAATCATAAAATATTTGAAAGTTAACCCACTTATCATATCAAAATTATTGGTATAACTATGTTTAACATTCAATAAAATTATCGTATAAACTCGATGTAAGAGAAAAATGTAAATATATACACGTTAACATGTTAACCAAGTTATCATATAATTAAAAAATGTGTTGTTGCATAAGCAACTTTGTTATCGTAGTTGATTTTACAAAATTTATGGATAAATTACAAACTAACTCAGTTATATGCTATCATACATGTGTGATAAATGAGTTGTTGTGGACTATTCATCTTCTTCTTCATGAACATTCATGGTTTATCCCGTAAAAAACTTTTCACAACTTCACCTTCTCCTAACCTCGCCATCATCCATCTTTAATAACTACAAATTTAGTTCTAGTTTTTTTTCTTTTTCGTTTTATACTTCTTCTTGATTTCCATCTCCATCTTCTTCTTATTTTTCATTTTTTGTTTATTCTTTCCTTCCCCCCGACAAGAAAAAGAGAGAGAGAGATATGTATTTATTTTTTTAGTAAAAGTGTAAAAGAGAGAGAGATATGTATGTAATTTTTTAGTAAAAATAGGAGTAGAACTGATTTTTTTGTGAGTGAATAGTGTTAGATGAGAGAGATTTAATTTTGGTATTAATAATTGGTCCTAGGCAAACACATTTTTCCGGGAACACAAACTTCTCTTGGAATTAATTAATTTTAAATTTCTCAGGATTTATCTACATATAATCTTCAACCATATGAATGCGCCAAATTGTTATTAAAGCAAGGGATGTCAACTATCCTAAGATTGAAGTAGATTGATGATGCAATGTTCATTGTAACTTTTGTTTCTAAAGGTATCATCTCTTTTGTAATTCAAATCTATTTTATAATAGGAGATCAGTCTCTCCATAGTTCAAAACTTTTGCAATGTTCATTGACACATTTATTTTTTTTACTCTCTATGTTTCATATTGTAAGTAGTTTTAGCTAAAAGCGTAGATATTAAGAAATTTACTTTTTTTTAATAAATATTATTGAGTAAATATAATCCAACCAATCATCAAAAAAGTTAAAGAAAATTTGGAGAGTTTAATTGGCTACACACTATTCGATAAAATAAAAATTGCATAAAAATATGAGAACAACTTATATTTTAAAACATAAAAATACCCAAAACTACTTATATTATGAAAGAGAGGGAGTAGTAAAAACGTATAGTCAAAAGAAAACCCGGGGAATATGATCCCTGATGCGTAGGAAATCCTGATGACATATAGTCAAAAGAATTATACGTATGTGCTCTTGTTTGATTTTGGATCAAACTATCCAGGCTCTTCTGTAGATCTTTTAATTGACATTTGAGGCTAGTCGTTTCAGCTTCTTTGCTCTGAAACTGAGCTGTACCGGCCATCATTTGTTTCGCCATAGCCATCATTTCATGGTGCAAATTGTTAAGTCTACCATGAATCTCTGTTATCGCATTTTGAAGACTGCTCAATCTTCTATTGTTGCCCTCTCTCAATTGATCAACTTTATAATTAATAGTTGATAATAGTTGATTTTGTGCGAGTGCATTTTCCGTTTACCAGTTGAGGACCTTTTCTGCTTGGCTTAATCGATCTGGTCCGGAAGAGTTGATGGCGTTTGGAACGATCTTTGGTGCATGAACAATATCGTCCTTGGTGAAGTCTTTTGGAGGAGGGAGATCCATCTTGTGCATCATCATGATTTGCTGATTTGATTTCTCCTTCTTCGTCGAATATTCAACTATGAAGTCGTATTTTCCGTCACCAATTGGACCAACTGTAGGATCTCCGTCAAGATACCTTTTGTATAAGGGATCTTTCTTCTTTCTTCTCCGTCTTCGGACTTCATCGTCGGATTCATATATGTCTTCTATACATGCGGTACAAGAACAAACATCAAAGTATTGATGTCCGTTTTCATCTTTGAATGGATATACGACCGTTGCATCTTGACCAAAAGAAATTGGTTTTAGACGTTGTTGCTCAGATAGATCATATTCTTCAATTTGAATTGTAAATTGTGTGAAGAGCTTCCTTTGAGACGATGATGATCTTGGCTTTTCGAATTTAATCTCCGTCGTTCCATTACTTCTAGAATGAAAGCTAACGTCCGAGGTCTGGATATGTGCTTCAGATGCTTGATGTATCTTTTTGTAGCTTGTAACCCATGACTCCGGTAACCGCCGTAACAGTTCTTCTCGAGATATTTGTCGAGGGATCTGGATAGAGTTGGGTGCTTGAGACGCTGATGTGACTTCGAGATATAAAGCCTCGTCAGATAATGGCAATACTAGATCAAGAGCATGATCTTGAATTCTGTAGACGATTTGATGATGTAAGGTTGCCACCACACTTTTTTCTTGCATAGGCGCACCGATAAGCTGTAGTTGAACTTTAAGCGCCTTTAGGAGATTTGGATCTTGCAATGATATGTTGAAATTGAGAAACAGTGTGATAAATATTGTTCCTGCGTTCAGCGTTGTTTGAACTGTTCCGATGCAGGCTTGTTGATAAGACTTTAGTCTTGAGTCGAGCAAAGCTATTCGTGCTACAACCGGTAAACCCTTTCGAGCGTGTAAGGTTAAACCGATTCTCACCACACCAAAGTGTAGATGAGTATAGCCGTGTTGCTGCCACAGCCTTGGAAGATGTTCTGGAATATTCAGTGATATGAACTGTTCTTCCTCAGTAGCTGGTACTTGGCATGATGAAAACTTGCTTGACTGTACATACTCCATGACTCTTCGACCGGGAGATGGTTTGATGAGCTCTCGAACACCTTTGACCAAAAAAGTACTAGGTTTTTTTGCAAAGTATTCGTACGGATTCACCACTTGAAGGGTTGTTTCCGGCATTTGATCTCAGAGAACATATTCGATTTCATATAAAGAACTGGCATTTGAAAGAGAACTTTTTGATTTTGGTAAAGTAGAAATTGCAAACTGAGAATCAATTTAAAGTTAAAGGTTTTGTAGGGTTCGAAATTGACATGGTCACGAAATCGTTTTCCAAAACATTCAAAACTATCAGTCATAAACAATGATCCATTCCATCTCAACACAGTGTTTTGGCTCTGATACCCTCGATACATGTATGTACGAAAGCTTTTGGATGACTCTAAAATCGAGCAAACCCCTTTATTTTCTGGGTACTTCAGTATTTTAGTTTTCTCAACTAAGTTCCAAAACCAAAAAAAAACAAGTCTGATTTGCCACCCAAAAAAACTCGGTCTGTTAAGTAAATTTTATTTTACAAAACAAGACAATGATATAAAATTCTTAATATAATTACACATGTACGTTTCAACGCACATATACATCGGCATCTCATCAATATATACATACATATATATATATATATATGAACATCACTTCTACTTATTCCATCGATAAAGCTTCCGCTCAGGCTTGTAATAAACCCCATCTTTTCTAACTGAGTAACCACATATGTAGCTAGGGTAACAGTAAGCAGATGTGTCCGGGTTAATATTAACCGGGAAATTCACAAATCCGAAACTCGATCGGAGATGACAATGCGTCAAAGCCTGCCTCCTCTTACCATCGTACTTGAACTGGACCACAACGTAACGGTCTCCTGGTTTGCTTTTCCTCCATACCTTACTACCGTTTGCGCATACAAAACCTGCGTTTCCATTATTCTTCAGACCAAACAGATCATTGGAGATGACGATTCGTACAACCGTGTCTGGCCGTACCCTAAACTCTGGTCTGTCGTCTGTCTTGTGGTACGCTTGTAAGGAGTTTACGACTAATGATACGTATGAGATTTGTACGAGGAGAATGATGAGAAATTTCGTAACTAGCGTTTTGGGATTCATCCTCATTATGGCTTAATTCTTGTTTGAGTTATTGCGTACGTCTTAATTCTTATTAGTATTTTCTTATCTCAAATCTTGTAACTTCTGGGTTTTATTAGTACAGAATTTTTAAAAACGGTTTAACTCGTTGATTAATACGTTTTTTTAGTTGTTTGTTGGTGCAATAAATAGAGGAAAAACAACTGAAACGGGGGGTGCCTTACTCACTTATCGATCATATCTGGGTTGGTTTCTTTTTTTGTTTATAAACTCCATCCCCGTTTAGTAATAAAGAGGTATATATGTCAATCGACTAAATATAGGAATATAGTTTGCATCATATAAGTTTCCGTTTTGTACTTTTCTCCGTCATATGTATAGAAAGTTAATTTCCATTAATGGATTTTGTTTAGGAGCTTTTCGGTATATAAACAAACTAATCCTTTTCTTTTTACTATAACCAAATTGTTTTTAGTAACGGTGATCTAGTTGCCCGAGTAACTTTAGGTTAGTTAGTATCTAGCCAACTCATGTCACAATAGATCTATTTTTTTTTTTTGTAAGAATGAGCTAAAACTTAGCACTATAAACCTGACTTTATAAGCATTAGGCTGTACGTGCCAACTGTAACATACCCAAACACCAAAAATTTTTGGAAGAAAAGCCCAAAAAGCCAGCTCAAATCCACCTTCCCCTTCTATTCTTTCCTTATCTGGACGTTTCCTTTTCTAATTATAGGGCCAAGCCCATTAGCCAAGCCCATAAGCTTGCTTTCCTTTTCTAAAACCCTAGGGTTTCTGCAGAGCCTCCCCTATAAATACTGCCTTTTTTTCCCCAGAAACCCAATTCTCTTTCTTTCGGCGAAGCCCTGTCGGGATCTGAGGACGTTCGAGCTTCCAGAGCACTATTCACATTTTTCCTTCTTCCAAATCTCACCAGGTAATCCCGAGAACCAGATCTAGGCTTTCCAAACCCGAAAACGTTTTCAAACTTTTATATCTTTCAAAATACCCCGAATCCCGAGAAACCGAGCACACCATCGTGACCGTCGTGACGAGACGAAGCCGGAGCCGCACGCGCCGGAGGAGCCACGGGCGCGTGAGATCCACGCGCGGCGGAGGAGCCACGCGCCGGAGCTCACGCGCCGATCGCCAGAGCCACGCGCCGCCGCCCACCGGAGCCGCCGCCGTCGCCGGAGACCCGCCGGAGCGCCGCCGTTGACCGCCGCCGTTGACCGCCGTTGACCGCCGCCGTCGCCGCCGGTTGACCGTTGACCGGACCCGTTGGCCGTTGACCGGTCCGGGTCGGGTCGGATCGGGTCGGGTCGGGTCTGACCCATTCGGGTCGGATCCTTGACCGGGTCTGGTTTGGGTTGACCGACTGGTTTAATTCGGTTTAGTCAATTTCAATTCCAATTTCAATTTCAATTCCCGGTTTAGATCGGTTTAGCCAGTTTGAGTGGGTTGTTTTCAATCGATCGTAACTCGCTCATCCTGAGGCCGATTTAAGCGATTCAAAAGCCTATCTCACTCGATTTCTCGTCCTCTTTTCAGAACCGATGTCCGTTCGGGTCAATGGGGTTGCTAATTCACGGTTTTTCCCTCTTCTTTGGCTAAGGTGAGGACCGAACGTGATCTCCCTTACTTCATTCAATTCCGGGCGATAGTCCCTTGTTAATGTCGTCTTTCCTAGGTAGTGTAGGGATAGTAAGACGTCTGATGTGATTGCTTGAGAACGTAGAATGCTAGGTTATCGCTGAGCCTGAAAATGTTGATTGTGCGTGATGGATATGATTGTATAGAACTGTGATAGGTCCCCCGAAAGGGTGTTTCTTGGCGGCTCGCGTATAACGAGTTTTGGTACGCGACCCTTGTATCGTCGGGAGGTCTTGGCGAGCCTCCCCAGTGAAATGGCCGTGGGCCTAGTGATACCGGGTGGGCCGGTTGTGTGTGCCTTCGGGCCAGAGTAGGGGTTCATGAGTGCGAAAGCGCGAGTGGATGTAGTTTGCGTGGTGAAAGCCCTCGGGCCTGTTTGCAAGGTGATATTAGCTTAGGACTTGTGATCCGTAGTTGTGTGGTGTAACCGGGATAGCGGACTCCCTAAGTCCGTCCTCACTGGGTGATTGTGTTTGAAACAATTACTCCGACCTCTTTCCCCTTTCCTGTCCCCGTTTTCTTGCAGGTCTGGACGCGGGATCGATACAGTCGAGTGACGTCATTGGTGGTTTTCAATAAGAAGGAAGCGCCGGGTCCTGGGACAAGTTGAGTTGGCGTCCCGGTTGGACCGAATCCGGTTCAACGGGCGTCTTAATGCCGCGTCTCCGGTTATGCCGGGAGACGGGTGTTACAATTTGGTATCAGAGCCTAGGTTAAAGGTCTCCCAGTCCTGCCCTGGGAGATCAGCTTTCGTTGGTTACCCCAAAACCCTTTTTTCAATCTTTTTCAAAACCGTTTGCGAAATTTTTATAAAACAGATACTTTGCGAAATCTTTCAAACACCAATATATCACTGATTATCTCCTGTTGTGACCTCTCTTAGTTTCGTTTTATGCAGGATGTCCACTAATTCACACTCTGATTCCGGGTCCGATTGGGCACCAAACCCTACCAGTGTTCTGCGCACACGTGTTGCACCCCGCAGGAATGCACCGAGGAGACACAGGAGACGACTTACGATTGAGACATCGGTTGAGATTCCCGGCGCCACCCAGTCATCCGCCCGGCATTCAGTGGATAGACCAGTGTCTGCATCAGTTCCGGTTGCGACAGTTGTGAGACCGGCGAGGGGTAGAGGCCGACCCCGAAAGACGCCAGTAGTGGCCCCACCGGCGCCAGAGGATGCACCCCGAGTCCAGAGGTCGGGGAAGGAGCATGTAGTGGCAGATGATCATTCCGATCCACCGAGTCGTGTGTGCTTCATGACAGTGAGACCGTCAGACAGGATACTAGGGGCGTCGACATCGAGGAGGGCGCAGAAGGTTCCCCGGGACGTTCCTCGGCCCTTCCAGGTGGCAGGCATGAGTGTGCAGGAGTACATGGATGCGTTCATGTTCCGAGCTGGCTGTACCCACCCTAGATCCCCGATTCATTTGATGACCCTGTTTATGGATGGGCTAGCACCGGAGATCCGAGAGGGGATGACGGATGGGAGTGAGTATGGAGAGTACAGTCTGGTTGCGATGGCTGCTAGGTACGCAGAGGCTGTGGATAGGAACCAGAGGGATCCAGTGTTTCGGCAGCAGATGAGAGAGAGGCGTCGTAACGACGAGGACACCCGACGCCAGGTCATGGCAGAGCAGCAAGCCATTTGGGATGAGGATTTGCGACTGAAGCGAGAGCAGGAGATTGCGGACCGGGCTCGGCTGGCGGAGCAGAGGGCTGACTTGGAGCGTAGGCAAGCGAGGTATGAGCAGCAGAGGGCAGAGCAGGCCCGGCAGCAGGTGGGCGCGGGCCGCGAGCGGGAGCAGTGGGAGCAGGGGATGCAGCAGGTACGGGAGGACCGAGAGTATGTCTGGTTGGATAAGCAGATGGACATCCCTGAGGAAGGACCGGAGGGGTTTGATCAGCAGTGGGAGCAAGGGACGCCGCGGGTACGGGTGGAGCGAGAGTATGTCTGGTTGGATAGGGAGGGGAACAGATTGGAGGAGGGACCGGATGGGCAGTGGGATACACCGAGTCAGGAGCCGGCAGCAGCACCTCCAGTGATCGTCATCTCAGATTCAGAGCCGGAGCCGGAGTCAGACCCCGAGGAGTACGACAGCGAGGAAGGCCTGTTGTACCGAGGAGACTTGGACCTTGAGTTGCGGACCCCGGGATCAGCGAGTGGCTAGAGTCGGGGGGCGTGGGGGTTGATGGGAGTAGGGCGTAGTTATTTGTGTTAGAGTTTTTGGGATTTTGTGTTCGTTGGTTTTCTTTCCGCGATTTTTGCGTAGCTGTTTTATTTCTTTTGATTCGAACCTCGTGTAGCCCTATTCCTTATTCTATTGATTCTTTATTTACATCGTGCCTTCCGAACGGATTTCCTAGTGTGTTAGTTCGACGCCCCGAATAGAGCGGATCCCTTGAGTTCAGAGGTGAGCGGGAAACCGCACATCACCGAATTCGGGACGAATTCTTTTCAAGGGGGGGGGGAGAATTGTAACATACCCAAACCCAGGCCCAAAACTTTTTGGAAGAAAAGCCCAAAAAGCCAGCCCAAATCCACCTTCCCCTTCTATTCTTTCCTTATCTGGACGTTTCCTTTTCTGATTATAGGGCCAAGCCCATTAGCCAAGCCCATAAGCCTGCTTTCCTTTTCTAAAACCCTAGGGTTTCTGCAGAGCCTCCCCTATAAATACTGCCCCTTTTTCCCCAGAAACCCAATTCTCTTTCTTTCGGCGAAGACCTGTCGGGATCTGAGGACGTTCGAGCTTCCAGAGCACTATTCACGTTTTTCCTTCTTCCAAATCTCACCAGGTAATCCCGAGAACCAGATCTAGGCTTTCCAAACCCGAAAACGTTTTCAAACTTTTATATCTTTCAAAATACCCCGAATCCCGAGAAACCGAGCACACCATCGTGACCGTCATGACGAGACGAAGCCGGAGCGCCGAGCCGACCGCCACGCGCCGCCGCACGCACCCGCACGCGCCGGAGGAGCCACGGGCGCGTGAGATCCACGCGCGGCGGAGGAGCCACGCGCCGGAGCTCACGCGCCGATCGCCGGAGCCACGCGCCGGAGCTCACGCGCCGATCGCCGGAGCCACGCGCCGCCGCCGCCGTCGCCGGAGACCCGCCGGAGCACCGCCGCCGGAGCCGCCGTTGACCGCCGCCGTCGCCGCCGGTTGACCGTTGACCGGACCCGTTGACCGTTGACCGGTCCGGGTCGGGTCGGATCGGGTCGGGTCGGGTCTGACCCATTCGGGTCGGATCCTTGACCGGGTCTGGTTTGGGTTGACCGACTGGTTTAATTCGGTTTAGTCAATTTCAATTCCAATTTCAATTCCCGGTTTAGATCGGTTTAGCCAGTTTGAGTGGGTTATTTTCAATCGATCGTAACTCGCTCATCCTGAGGCCGATTTAAGCGATTCAAAAGCCTATCTCACTCGATTTCTCGTCCTCTTTTCAGAACCGATGTCCGTTCGGGTCAATGGGGTTGCTAATTCACGGTTTTGCCCTCTTCTTTGGCTAAGGTGAGGACCGAACGTGATCTCCCTTACTTCATTCAATTCCGGGCGATAGTCCCTTGTTAATGTCGTCTTTCCTAGGTAGTGTAGGGATAGTAAGACGTCTGATGTGATTGCTTGAGAACGTAGAATGCTAGGTTATCGCTGAGCCTGAAAATGTTGATTGTGCGTGATGGATATGATTGTATAGAACTGTGATAGGTCCCCCGAAAGGGTGTTTCTTGGCGGCTCGCGTATAACGAGTTTTGGTACGCGACCCTTGTATCGTCGAGAGGTCTTGGCGAGCCTCCCTAGTGAAATGGCCGTGGGCCCAGTGATACCGGGTGGGCCGGTTGTGTGTGCCTTCGGGCCAGAGTAGGGGTTCATGAGTGCGAAAGCGCGAGTGGATGTAGTTTGCGTGGTGAAAGCCCTCGGGCCTGTTTGCAAGGTGATATTAGCTTAGGACTTGTGATCCGTAGTTGTGTGGTGTAAGCGGGATAGCGGACTCCCTAAGTCCGTCCTCACTGGGTGATTGTGTTTGAAACAATTACTCAGGCCTCTTTCCCCTTTCTTGTCCCCGTTTTCTTGCAGGTCCGTGTAGGAATATATGTGTGTTCATGGTTCAATTAACAGATTGCAACCTAGCACATATAACTCAGATCTAGGTTCTTGACAAATGAATCATAAACCAAACCTGATCATTACCTTTCTGTTTGCAGCGGATTGATGGATGGTAATGATGAGATCAGCTAGAACAGATCAGATGCCTGTTCCTCCTTCAGTATCCACACTCTTACAAGCCGGGATGGTTGCTAGACCAAAGCAATGGATTGATCAGAGAGAGAAGAGAGACGGCTCACGTTTTAGGTCGCAGACTATTTGTCGAAATAATAAGACCTAAGACTTATATATCTCGACTCGTCATAAACCTAAACTGATGTTTCGGTTTCGCTGTTGTGTCGACCGACACATATACCTGTGTCGATCGACACAAGTCCTGTATCTCGATATGGGCCCAAGTAATTAACTAATGGCCCAAGTCTCTCTGTACAAATACAGTAAATGCCTTGCATCTTACCGTATTAATTCCATTTTAACTTTCCCGTTAGCTATGGTGTGTGACCCTTAGGGATCATACAATACTGGTAATAAGTCTTAAACTTATAGATCAAGAGCGGACTCTAGCAAGCCATCATGATCACCCAGTACTTATGACTTATGTCTGATCTCGACACTTATCATACTTTCTAGAGATAGTACGGTAGATTTCAGGACATTCCCAACAATCTCCCACTTGTACTGGAATCCTACAAAGGACATTCCCAACAATCTTCCGATTGTACTGGAATCCTACATTCCCTAGTCCTTTTGTCTCAATATCTCGATCTGGCATAAGGCAAGATGCGTGTCATCCTTATATAGCCAGACCATGTTTATCGGACCAGATTTGATACTGACAATGCAAACGACTTGGGCAAGTCCGTTTGGGAATGGCCATTCTCTTACCAGCTATCAAATCTCCGATTGGCCTAGAGATATTACCTCCGTTAAACGGCAGGGACAAATCCCGTCTTGTTCCATCACTATGAACTACACAATTCATAATACACCCAACCAAGGTCCGTATAGCTCCCAGTTACGAAACAGCGTTAGACAATGATCAAAGCGCATTACTCCATGTGCAGCCACATGCATGCGAACTCAGGTCTAAGGACTATACTCTATAGTCGTATATGAGAACTTCTTATGACACAGATATTAATATCTTGCAGAGTTCTCATTAGCGGGCCATGTCCGGTCATATGCTCCCCTACATATACCTATGTGTCGACTTTGATGCTGCGCATCTATGACCCCTCGAAACTTGGTCATAAGTCTCAACACAATCTAGTCTCAACAGGTTGTTGGTGTTCAAATTTCAACAACCTTCGACTATGGACACTATGATTTATGTCACTTCGTTAAATATGGGGTTTTAGGATCAAGTCTACTCATGTACTTCGATGGCCCATATATAATGACATGAATCATTTTGGAACGATTATTTATATAACAGTTAAAATAATCCAGAAATCATTAGATTTCACAAACATAAAATGCTATGTTTTCATGAACCATTCAAAATAACTAAGTAAAGCCCTTTACAAACTCCCACTGAAATTAAGACTACATCTTAATTTCACTCATCCTACAGCTACAGTCCGCGACTCGTGCTTAGGCATAAGGAGTGGCTTTGTTAATAGATTAGCAACATTCTCATTCGATGAAACTTGCTTATCTACTTAACACCTCTGTCATTTATCTCGCGGAATAGGTTATACCTATCCTCAAGGTGTTTGGACCTTTGATGTGCAGCTAGTCTTAACTACGCTGGGAATCAAATCTAGTTCAGTGATGAACTCTACTTTCCAAACAACCTCTTTCGCCGCTTCTCAAGCTGCGAAATGTTCAGCTTAAGTCATGGAGTCAGCTACAGTGCCTTGCACCGCCAGATAGACACAAGATATAGCCGGACTGTGACCAGGAAGTATCTTTGTCTATTGGAAACTTGCCTTTCAGACTCTATCGACTTGTAGCACCTCACTTTCTCCGTAAATCAAGAACTTATCCTAAGTATTCCTCAAATACTTCAGAACATTCT
The DNA here is from genome assembly GCA_030180135.1 of Orychophragmus violaceus. Lineage (NCBI taxonomy): Eukaryota > Viridiplantae > Streptophyta > Magnoliopsida > Brassicales > Brassicaceae > Orychophragmus > Orychophragmus violaceus. The sequence goes on along the minus strand of CM058232.1, from coordinate 63,793,379 downwards.
TTACGGCAATCCAGTGATTCTTTCCTGGATTTGACTGGTCTTTACTTGTCTTGCTTAGCATTAAAGCAACATCAAAACAAGTATGTGTCATGGCATACATGATAGATCCAATTGCCGTCGCATATGGAATCCTATCCATGCATTCAAGCTCAGCAGATATCGCAGGACACTGTATCTTGCTTAATGAATTGCCATGTGACATTGGCATAAAGCCCTTCTTGGATTGCTGATTACGTGTAGGACTTTGTCAATTTAAGAATCCTGACTTTGTCCTACGTGTAGGACTTTGTCAATTTAAGAATCCTGACTTTGTCCTACCAGCTCTTTTGGATCTCTATCTTTAGATCCAAAATCCAAAAACTACGTGGCTTTACCCAATGTCAATCATACAATAACTCCCAAGCCAGTCCTTTACCGACTGCAGCATTGGAACGTTATTTCCGAGAATCAGTATGTCATCGACATACACTATGAGAAATGCAATATTGCTCCCACTTATCTTTTAGTAAACGCATAGTTCCATTTCGTTCCTGTTCAAGTCAAAACCTTGACTACTTTAACAGAACGAAGATTCCAACCCCGATATGTTTGCTTCCATCCATGAATGGATCGATGAAGCTAACTTACACACAGTGTAATTTTTCGGAGTCCGGGCTTACTTTCGCTTCTTTGAATTTCGCAGGTTCGTCGCTTTCAATGATCATCAGATCATGCGAACTTTCAATGATCATCAGGTTCAACTAATGACGAGAAATCACTCTCGGATTAGTGACTGATTCATTTTTATCTGCGAACTTCAGGCTCTACAGGTGTAGATTCTACAGAAATCTGTAAATCCATCCGTTGCTCTCCCTCAACAGGTTGAGCAGTCTCCTGTATTTCTCGAATTTCTTCGAGTTATACTTTTACTCCCACTGTTCTTCTTGGAAAGTAACTTCCCTTCTTAGAAAACAGAATGGACGTAAAAGTAACAAGCCTTGGTTTCCCTAGGACAACCAGCGAAGTAGCACAACTACAAATACTCAGTAAAGACGAATTTGGATCGATTCCAATCCACATTTACGTGGTGTCTTTCAACTGATATTGGTGGAACTATTTCAGCGTAAACTTAGATATTTCTTGAGCGCTATTTTTTTTAAAGAATATCATGGAAGATTCGTGTGACTCATCTTTAATCATTTCTAATAAGATCTGATTCTTTCTCACAGAAACACCTCTAGGTTTTCAGGAGAAATGAGCTGTGAAACGATTTCACACTCATTCAGATGATCACACAATCAATGACTTAAGTATTCTCACTCGTGATTTAATCCAGAGTCTTAATACTTCTGTCATTCAGATTCTATACTTCATTTTGGAACTCTTTCGACCATGTCAAAGAATTCCGACTTGTGTCTCATCAAATGAACACAGTCACACTCACTGAAGTAATCAGTAGAGACAATGAAGTACAGGAAATTTTCTCTGGCATTACTGCTCATCGGACCACATACATGAGTATGTTCAATCTCCAATAAGCCTTTGGGCCTTTCTCTAGCTCGGCTAAGATGGGCCCTTTGTCTTTTGGTGCAGTAAGCAGAATTCAAGTCTCATAAGATATCCATTCAAATGAGCCCAAAAGTCCATAACTATGGGGTTTCTGAATCGACTTACTCTATGTGACCAAAACATTTATGCCAAGAAAAATCAGGTTTAATTCATCAGATTTAAACCAATTCGGTATTTATGTTACATTTAGGCACTCTTTGGTTTAAGACATAAAACCCATTCCTTGAATAGGGTGCTACAATTAACATTTCATTAAGATCAAAAGAACAAAATTTGTCTTTATCAAAATGAAAACATTCAAATTCTTCACAAGAAAATGAAAAACAACTCTGCTTAAAGCAGGTACATTGTAGCAATTACTTAGTAAAACCAAGCCTCAAAGGCATCTACAAGTGAAAACCCTACGGCTGAGGCAGCATCCCAAGCTCCTTCCAGACACGCAGTTCCACTTGCCCTTCCTTCAACGTTCTACTGTTGCTCAGGCTCTGCATATTATAACAAATATCAGTGCCACAACCAGTATCCAATACCTATAAGGTATAACTTGAAGTAATAACATGAATACCTGAGGAAGTAGTTTCATACATCAACTTCAACTCCTCATAATCTTCCATGAATTTAATGCAATCTCTCTTCCAATGCCCAGTCTCTTTACAGTAGCAGCACTTACCAACGTAAGAGGTATCTGACTCGGGCTCAGAAGACACACGCTTGCCATGATTCAAAATCTGGACAACTTTGTCTTCACCCTTGTCAGCTTTAGGTTTGGTAAACCTACCCTTCTCCTTCATGAGATTGTACAGGGTGCTCTTCACGTTTGGCTCAACTGTTTTGAGCATGTCATGCAGTTCAGTCAACGTCTTCGTTAAGCCTTTCTTGATATAGTCCCTTACGAACTCATCATAGCTTGACGGCAGTGACTGCAGAATGATATCAGTTGCCAATTCTTGGCTAACTGGATAATCCAGTTTCCTCAGGTTATCAATGTAACCCATCATTTTACTGATATGAGGACTTACTGGATGATCCATCGGTAGCTTGCAGCTAGTGAGAGATTTAACCAACTGGTATCTCTCCACTCTTACCTGCTCCTGAAATTTCAATTTCAGGCTGCTGATCATCTCTATTGGCGACTCCATGTTCTCATATTGCTTCCGCAAATCTGAGTCCATGGTAGCCAATATCAGACCACGCACATCTACCGCATCATTATAATGCTTATTCCAAGCATTATATACTGCATGAGAGGCATTGGGACCGATCCTCTCGGGGAGAGCTTTCTCAAGGACATAGTCCTTTCTCTCATGCCTGAGAACTAGTCTCAGGTTCCGCGACCAAGTCAAGAAATTTGATCCGTTCAGTTTGTCCATCTCAAGGACATACCGGATCGAGAAAGTGTTTTGATTGTTTGTGCTTGTCATAACTGAAATTTAGAGATAAATAGAGTTTTAGTTATTAAGTTCATAAAAGAGTAATCTTAACAACTTATAAGAAAACTCGCATTGTATTCAAAATTTCTTTGTTTAACCTCATAAGAATACAATGATTCCGAGACCCATGTTCAGCTAAATCCAAAGTGGGCCACTGGCCGTCACCCGGAATTAGCTTTACTTGGTAAGCATACACACAGCTAGTTATAACCAATAACTCTCGGTTGTGAATTGGACCCGAGGCCCAAATTCACCAGATGTCTCAAGGCCCGGGACTCCCGATGGCCCAGTCAAGGAAACCAATCTCTTACAGCCAAATAATCACTAAAGTCTGGGACTCCCAATGAAATTAGTGACTATATACTACTTTACTTACGCGAAAACAGACACCTCACACTGTAAGCCATATCTGTAATCAAGTAAGCGTTAAGTAGCTGACAAGACTGGAAAGACATCCAAGCTTGATATTGTTTTTGAGGATTTTTAAGTTTTATTTCCAAAAATAGAAGATTACTATTTTGGGAAACTTTCTTATTTTAGAAACTTTCTAAATTTAGTAACTTACTAAAAATAGAAATTTCTAATTTAAATATTTCATTAAATATTTTGGGTTGGGTCACAAATTATAGGCCCAATTCTTGGCCCAAGACCATAGAATTCCAGCTGGCCCAATAATTTGACATAACCGATCCGGTTTATTAATTCTGGTCCAAGACCAAATTAACTATCAAAACCATCGGTTATTTACTAAACCAGACCAGCTCTAAATTATTTGGTCCAACCAAATCAAACTTAGACCAGCCTTCGGTTTAGGTTAAAATTCAATTTTATGAATTTCAATCCGGTTTAACCAGAAATAAAATTATTTCCAGTAAACCGCGATTTGGGTTAACCGCTTGAACCACCAATTAAATTGGATCGGTTTAGTTAAGTCCAAAACCGGGAAAAAACACCTTGTGTTTTAGCCAATTTTGACCTAACTTGCGGTTCTGGCTAAAGTAGACAATGAACCACAATCGGATTGATCGGTTCATTGTCTCGGTTTAGGGAAAGATGAACCACGAAGCTCGGCTGAACCGATTGGCTACTCGCGGATCATCTGCATCGCCTTTGTATCGATCGATATGAATCTTTCATGTCGATCGATACTAGCGATTATCAGCTCGGGTCAATCGGGTCATCAGGACCGCGAGATGTCAATCGGATCGATCGATATCGACCGATACCTCGCTCCCTCGTCGATCGACACGGGCAACCAGATCGCACACCAATGGCTTTCAATCGGATTGATGCGATCTAATTCTTAGGTTTTCATGTTTTCTGATCAAATTTCTTAACCAAATTCGATTTTAAACAGTAAGAACAACCTAAATCAGATTCATAAAGCAAAAACCAATAACCTGGTGCTCTGATACCACTGTAGGAATATATGTGTGTTCATGGTTCAATTAACAGATTGCAACCTAGCACATATAACTCAGATCTAGGTTCTTGACAAATGAATCATAAACCAAACCTGATCATTACCTTTCTGTTTGCAGCGGATTGATGGATGGTAATGATGAGATCAGCTAGAACAGATCAGATGCCTGTTCCTCCTTCAGTATCCACACTCTTACAAGCCGGGATGGTTGCTAGACCAAAGCAATGGATTGATCAGAGAGAGAAGAGAGACGGCTCACGTTTTAGGTCGCAGACTATTTGTCGAAATAATAATACCTAAGACTTATATATCTCGACTCGTCATAAACCTAAACTGATGTTTCGGTTTCGCTGTTGTGTCGACCGACACATATACCTGTGTCGATCGACACAAGTCCTGTATCTCGATATGGGCCCAAGTAATTAACTAATGGCCCAAGTCTCTCTGTACAAATACAGTAAATGCCTTGCATCTTACCGTATTAATTCCATTTTAACTTTCCCGTTAGCTATGGTGTGTGACCCTTAGGGATCATACAATACTGGTAATAAGTCTTAAACTTATAGATCAAGAGCGGACTCTAGCAAGCCATCATGATCACCCAGTACTTATGACTTATGTCTGATCTCGACACTTATCATACTTTCTAGAGATAGTACGATAGATTTCAGGACATTCCCAACAGTCCGGACGCGGGATCGATACAGTCGAGTGACGTCATTGGTGGTTTTCAATAAGAAGGAAACGCCGGGTCCTGGGACAAATTGAGTTGGCGTCCCGGTTGGACCGAATCCGGTTCAACGGGCGTCCTAATGCCGCGTCTCCGGTTATGCCGGGAGACGGGTGTTACACTAACGAAAGGAAGCCATTTTTTATCTGGTTTTAAGCAGATCTTATCCAAATCCGTAGTAGTGGCAGGGTCTAAAACCTTCCAAAAACTATCCACTATATATCACTTTGTTCCTCATCTCTTTCGAAGGGATTACTTGCCCTAAAGGATCAATGGTATAAATGCCACGAACTACTAAAAAAAAAATCAATAACTCTACTGTTATGTTTTTATTTTTCTTTCTGATTTATTTTTTAAATGAAAAAGAAGGAAAAGACTAAGAGCAAGTCCAATGGTGATACTCACCAAAGGTTCTTAAATTTTTTTTTTTTTTTTTTGAAACTTAAAAAAAAAAAAAAAAAATTGACCAATCCCGGCTCGACACATCACGTGAACAGTGAAGAGCCGGGTTCTAAAAATCTCTTAACTGAGAGACTTTGGGGGAAGGGGTTCTTAATTTCGCATAGAGTTCCGCGCTAAGAACCCCTTAACATACCCCATTGCACATGCTCTAAGAGCATGTCCATTGAGGGTTCTTAAGGGTGGGGGTTCTTAACTATTCACGTGGGTCCCACGTGAATAGTTAAGAACCAGGTTCTAAAAATCCTTATTTAAGAACCGGTTCTTACACTGTTCATGACACGTGGCAGATTGCCATTCGTCTATTTTTTTTTTGAATTTTTTTTTTTTTTTACACTTTTCCCCAAAAAAAAAAAAAATTTTTTTTTTTAAGAACCTCCCATGGGGTTCATGGATGGGGATGCTCTAAGGCTCTTAACAAATTCTTAGTATTTACCAATCCAACCTAAAAGTCCATCCTAAATCCGATGACCCGCTCCATACCCGAAACCTAAAACCCTAAATGAAATAAAGAACCCGAAATTGAAAAATTGTAAATCCTAAAAACTCAGTCATTTTTTGAACTTCTTGGATCCCCGGTGAGAACCCCTGCAGATCGACCTTACGTTTTACTGGATAAAATATGATTTGAAAATCGATTTAACAATTTTTGGTGGATAAATCATCGTAGATTGTGATTGAATCGAGAGAAAAAATAAGAGAGCAAAGATGAGCGAGGGCCAGAAGTTTTAGCTGGGAACAATCAACGCTTTGAGTTTGTCCGTTTTGTCGCCTGTCTCGATCGTGATCTCTAACAAGGCCCTTATTAGCACCTTTGGCTTCACATTCGGTTGTCAATTCGACTCTTCCCCCTATGTTTCATGTTCCTTTGTTATCCATGTTACTGCAGAAAAACATTTTCCTCTGGCTCTATTCGTGTGCTTTATCTGGTAAGGTTTACTTTAAGCGAATGAGCTGAACGATAGGTTAGAGATCATTTTACTTCATAATATGTTTGGAATTATTAGGTTGTTATCTCTCTTTTCCCCTTATGGTCCATTACGAGAATTGCCTTGATGATTGTATATGTTTAAGAAAGTTTCATATCGCTCATTTGACTTTAACATCCACTTTAAACGATGTTTACGTGTCTCCAAAATTTGGAATTCTCCGGTTACTCTTTTATAAGTTGTTTTTTTAGTTTAGCTCTTCTTTTCTGTGCGACTCAATGTTTTATTGCCGAGAGGCAGATACACGACAACTCTTATGTAGTATTAAACTGAGCTGGACGTTGATCAACCCTTTTTGAAACATGTGTCACCATAACTGTTTATATTCCATCAAATGCTGGTGATCTCATATGCTACTTGTACTTAACTCTTGTTATTTTGTACATACAGTGACTGCTTTGACAAGTTGGCATCTTTTGGTCACGTTTTGTTCCCTTCATGTGGCACTTTGGATGAAGATGTTTGAACAAAAGCCTTTTGATCAATGAGCTGTGATGGGGTTTGGCATATTGAACGGGATATCCATAGGATTATTGAACCTCTTTATCAGTAATAGTCGTTGTACTTTTGTTTCTTATGTTGAAAAACAGGAATTATTCACCATTAATGCATTGCCAATAATAGTTATACCAATTGTACTATTTAATTCTTAGTTATATCCAGTAATACCAGTTGTACTCTTTATCACTAATAGCAGTTGTCCTATTTGCTTCTTAATTATACGAGTTGTTCTCGAAATCATTTTTGTGTTCATCCATAATGGAAAATAGAACAAATCAAAAAATAAAAAATTTTAAAAAACTCTAAATATGAGAATGGAAATTCAAAAATTCTAAATAAATTATTTTTTTCACAATAAAAACACGTTTAGCACATGGTACCATTTATAATTTTAAAAAATTATTGTTTTCAAGTAGTTATCCCCAAGTGTAACAGTTGTACTTTGACGATTTCTGTGTATTTGTACACTACAAGAAAACAGTGTTTTTGCGACTACATTTGGCGACTATATTTGTAGTCGTAAAATTTGTGACTATTTGGAGACTAATTTATGACTGTATTATGACTATTAAAATATAGTTGTATATTAGTCGCTATTTTACGACCAATAAAGTTAGTCGCCAATTTAGTCGCCAATTTACGACTAACCAACGACTATTGTCGATACCGAAAAAATTAGTCACCAATTAGTCGCTAATTTTGCGACTAAATTAGCGACTATCTTTGTTGGTCGTAAATTAGCGACTATTATACGACCATATATTGGTAGTCGCAATACAGTCGTAAACTAGTCTCCGAGTAGTCGCAAAATTTACGACTAATTAATGACTATTATCGAGACCGAAAAAATTAGTCGCCAAATAATCGTTAATCTCAAACCCTATATCCAAACCCTATACCCCCAAACCTTAAATCATAAACTCTAAACTTTAAACTCTTAATTATAATTATAAAATCAAAATATAACCATTAATTACATACATACAACTAATATTTGAACCATTTACATATATACTTTACATAAAATCAATTTAAAATATTCTAAACAATAAATTTAGTGTAATGAGTTTTTTTGAATCTATGCAAGCAGACGATGAATCTACAGCCACGGTCACGCACTCACCTTAGTCTTTCGGTTCGTTTGATGAGAGCGGTTTTCCTGACACCTCTTGTGCTCGAAATCCAACAGAACAGACGATCGCACCGCCTTGCTTGATCACGATAAGCCAACTTGATCAAACACTTAGCCGAATCTCGGTTTCTCTCTTCAGACTTTTTCACTCTCGATCTTTCAGAGTTCTGGTCACGAAAACTGAACAAAAATCGCCTAAGGGCTGATTTTATGTGCTTATGGGCGATCTCGGGTAAGCCAGCTGTCCCGAAAACCGTCCCAAACTGCTTCCGCGTCAATCTGATTGGCCAAGCCAATCCAACCGTCTTCCCCGCGCCTTCAACACTTGGCTGCGCGGATTTTAACCCAAATATGTTCCCGCTCACTTCCCTTGGCCAAAATGCTGCGTTTTGGGCCAATAATCGTTCCCGCCCAAACTTGGTCGAATAATCAACCCGCGGACTGAAGCTTGGTCCGACAATCATAACCGCCCTGTCTGAAAGCCGACCAAACTTGTTCGAATGCTGACCAAACTTGTCTGAATCTCGGCCAGTCAGCTCAACAACTCACTTTGGTCCGAAAATCACGGTCTGAACTTCTTCCAGCTCGTTTTAGCTCGGCTTTCACACAGTAAGCCTTACTATCAGATCAACCCCTAAGTTTTTAATATTCCCTGTCTTAAAAGGCCAAATTTTGATGACCATCAAATAATCCAATCCGTTCATCCTTGATCTGATTTCGTTCATCCTTAGAACACGGGCGTTACATCTTGCCCTTGGAATGGCTGAACTTTTCACACTAACTGGAGACAGGGACGAGCTCTTCTGAACCATTAGTATTTTCTGCATTGGTGTGTTTTCTGCTTCAATCATTTAAAAACATCATTTTGATTTTGGTTTTCTCTCTGCTTATATTAGGCATCTCTTGTTTCAAGACCCATTGCAACTTTCATGAAACTATACCTGGCGTTGAAAGCTTATGAATATGGTTTCCGGGTTTTCTTGCTTACGTATTGCTATATTCTGAATTTTGGGTTCAGAACAGGACAATTCATAGAAGTGGCTGTCTCCCGCTCAGGTATTCCTCACCACACAGGAGGACCACGCCATCATCCTTCAGCAACCATCCAAAGTCTGAATGCATGCAGAGGAAATGCACCTTGGGACTGAATCTTTTTGTTCAATATAATTGTGTAGCATGTGCAAGAAGAGATTACTTGTTCAGGGAACGGCTTCACCACTTGCATGTAAGCTTTTCCTTAAGTTTGAAAGAGATTACATACTTGAATCTTATTGTATTAACATCTTATGAGTTTCATATCTGGTGACAGAGGACATAAATGGAACGTGTCTGCTTTGGTCGATCTGGGATATATGGATGGGGTTTTCTCGCTAGAAGAAATATTCAAGAAGGAGAAATGGTAGGAAGATCCATCCAAACATATAGTACCTATGCCATGAAGGAAATCTTCCTTCCCTCTGTTGTGTTGAGTGTTGGAATGTATTTTCTTTTCAGGTTCTCGAGTACCGCGGGGAACAAGTGAGAGGAATCATTTCATACTTAAGGGAAGCAAGATATCATAGGTGTTAGAGTCAAGATTAGAACTTTCCTAAAAAGGCCTATTCATGAGTTTAGGTCGGCCCAGAATAGAAAGTCGGTATTAAAGCCCAAGGCGGTAAAACCTAGGTTAAACCGAACTCGGGATAACCGACTTACATTAGGGTTAGGATGGTGTTGAATGAAAGGCGCCGCGCACCAAAGTCGGAAAAAGGGAAATATTCCACCTAAAGATAAAGGCGATATTCTAGGAAATATTCTGTATTTATCTTATTTTCCTTTTTCATGTAAACCGACTTGTAACCCTATATAAGGGAACCCGATATTCATTCAATATATACGCTTTTCTTAATATTTTTCGGCTTGAGAGACTTTAGAGCGATATTTGACCTAAAATCTCTCCGGCGATTTCTTAACATTCCTTCACCGGCTTCCATCTCGGAAACGCCGGCTTATAAACCCTAATCTCCCAAATCTCACCGCGTTCTTAAATCCTTCTTTTAGAATCCCTAATTCCAAACCCTAAAACTCTTTCTATCTTTGGATAGACCGAGTTGAGATCTCACAATTGGCGCCGACTGTGGGGATTTCTAAGAGAAATTTCTGAAACGAGATGTCGGGAAACGGTAACGAAACAGATTCGGAAAACCCTAAGGTTGACCTGAGCGACCATGAGGGAAGTGATTACAACCAGAGTGATCATGAAGACGATGCGGCCAAAGGCGGCAAGCAGCCGCGAAACGCCGCCAAGACCAAAGCTCGGGATGACGGCAAACATGCCCCGTCACTCAGCGAAACAGAGGCTCAAATCGAGCAAGACAAGACCTTAGCCACTCTAATGGCCAAGATCGAGTCACAGAACGACTTGATCAAAACGTTCTCAAAGAAAGTCGACCTACTGCAGACAGAGCAAGCAAAAATCCTTTCAGGACAACGGTCGAGGAAACCCAGGAGAGAGGTGCCTTCAAAGGTGAAAGACAAAGTCGCTAGACGACTGGTCTATAGCACATCTGAGGAAAGCCACCATGAACAGAGCCACAGCAGCGAATCCAGGAGCAACCCGCGTAAGGAAAACGACAAGGATACTCGCGAGCGGAGCTCACATCGGAGGGAAGGTTCTGAAAGACCCAAACGGAGCGAAAGTCAGAGACATAACAACCAAAGTGATGAGAGGTATTCACCCGACAGAGAGGAACATACCGGTCACCAGACACGGGACATGCACCACAGACGAAATTCGCGACGTGAGAATGGCTCGCACCGAGACAACTATCGCCACGAGCGAGGTATGTCATACGAGAAAACTCACGGAACGTCTATTCGCGGAGCAAGTCGCAACCATGTCGAAAAACAACTGATTGAGCTCAAAGACACCCTAAAAGAATTAAAAGGGGAGGTCCATGGCGTGAAGGGGTCCGCACCCGAGATAGACCGAATCATCGAGGAAACTCGTAGGACTCCCTTCACCTCGCGCATCACGAACACATATATCAGGCAAAGAGAGAAGCTCAGGCTACCGATGTATGACGGCACCAAAGATCCAGCGACCCATCTCACAACGTTCAAAATCATGGCGGCAAAGGCACGGTTCTCATCAAGCGAGGAGCGCGACATCGGCTTCTGCCAACTATTCACCGAAACCCTGGAAGGAGACGCGCTAAACTGGTTCTCCCGACTTCCATCCAAGTCAATTGATAGCTTCTCGGACCTCACATGGGCATTCGTAAGGCATCACTTTGCCTACATTCGTAAAGACACTTCGCTAAGCGCGTTAATGTCGATGACGCAAGAGAAGAAGGAAACCTTGAAAGATTTCGTAGAAAGGTTCAGAGCGGTGATGACACGAGCTGAGGCACCAGATAAGTTCACTATCGCAGCCCTGACAAACGCCGTCTGGCACGAATCGCCATTTTACCAAGATTTAGTCATCAACCCGCCACTAACTATCGAGGACGCACTTCATCGGGCAAACAAATTCGTGGAATTGGAGGAGAAGAAGGTCGCATTGGCAAAGAGATTCGGTCCTGGCAAACAGGCAGATAAGAAGGAGGAAAGAGAACCCAGGCAGCATTACGACGGTAAAAGCGCCAAAACAATGGTTGTAGACGGCACCGACAAATCCCGGTCATCAAAGCCGTGGAATAAAAGAGGGAAAGAGGCGAAGAAGGCGCAAGCAGCCTCCGCTACGGGGGACAAGTACTGTGAATACCATCAAGCTACGTCGCACGACACGGCTGAATGTCGGAATCTCAGAAACGCACTCTACTCCCGACTTTCCAATGAAGAAATCAAGGCGGCCATCGAAAGGTTGAAGAAGGAAGAATCGGGACAGAAGGAAGACAAAGCCGACGAGCAGGCTCCCAAGCAAGATAAACCGCCACGGCGTATCAAAAGCATAGCTTTGAAACGTAACCGTGAAGCAGAAGGGGAGGACGACGAAGAAGAAACCCCCAAAACCATCCGAAGAATCAACATGATCATGGGCGGTCTAATCTCCGTAAATGACTCGGTCAGGTCAATCAAGGTCTATGAACGCCTAGCATTGGCCGCGCAAAAAGCGCCTCAACCAATCCTATCAGACGATCCGCCCGTCATCTTTACCGACCAGGACCTCTATGGAACTCACTACCCTCATAACGACCCGCTGGTGGTCGAGCTTCTGATCGGAAGTTGCCAAGTATCTCGAATACTGGTGGACACCGGGAGTTCAATAGACTTAATTTTCCTAGATACACTCAAGAAGATGGACATTAAGGAGGAAGATATCAAGCAGAAGGCCAAGCCGCTCACCGGGTTCACGAGTGAGACGACGTACACAATTGGAACGATCAAGTTGCCTGTCTTCGCAGGAGGAGTTAACAGATTGGTGAGGTTTCACGTCATTGACAAGCCAACCATCTATAACGTGATCCTTGGAACTCCATGGCTGTATAGCATGAAGGCGGTATCCTCGACGTACCATCAATGTCTGAAATTCCCGACACCCAAAGGAATTCAGACAGTCAAAGGATGCCAGAGCGTAAGTCGGTCGTGTTTCGCGAGAGAACATAAGATCAGGGTGCCTTCCTGCATGATCAACACAGAACACGGAAGAAAAGGACCGGAGAAAGAACTGATCCAGCAAGTCATCATTGACGAATCAGATGCAAGCAAGTGTGTGGGCATTGGCGCAGGATTACCGGACGACATCAAATAGGAACTGATCACCTTCCTACAGCAAAACGTTACAACGTTTGCATGGACAATGAAGGATATGAAGGGTATTAACCCAACCATTACAACCCACGAGTTGAATGTCGATACGACCTACAAGCCAGTCAAGCAAAAGAGGCGAAAACTCGGCCCAGAAAGGGCTAAAGCAGTCAACGATGAAGTAGAGAAGCTACTCGAAGCCGGTTCAATCCAAGAAGTCAAATATCCTGACTGGCTGGCCAATCCAGTGGTCGTGAAGAAGAAAAACGGGAAGTGGAGAGTGTGTGTCGACTTCACGGACCTCAACAAAGCTTGCCCAAAGGATAGTTTCCCGCTGCCGCACATCGACCGACTTGTTGAGGCGACGGCCGGGAACGAACTGCTATCATTCATGGATGCGTTCTCAGGGTATAACCAAATCCTCATGAACCCAGACGACAGAGAAAAGACGGCCTTCATCACTGAACGAGGCACGTATTGCTACAAAGTCATGCCTTTCGGCCTCAAAAACGCCGGCGCCACCTACTAGCGGCTGGTAAACCGGATGTTTGCAGGGCAACTTGGCGCAACAATGGAAGTTTATATCGACGACATGCTAGTCAAATCTCTGATTGCCTCTCAGCATGTCGGTCATTTAAAGGAATGTTTCAACATCCTTAACCGATACGGCATGAAACTTAACCCAACCAAGTGTACATTTGGGGTGACATCGGGAGAGTTCCTAGGATACGTGGTAACTCAGAGAGGAATAAAAGCTAATCCAAAGCAGATCACAGCCATAATCGACTTACCATCTCCCAAGAACACTCGAGAGGTACAACGCCTCACTGGCCGCATAGCCGCCTTGAACAGGTTTATATCCCGGTCAACGGATAAATGTCTGCCTTTTTACGAGCTCCTACGAGGGAACAAAAGATTCGTGTGGGACGAGAAGTGTCAAGAAGCCTTCATCCAACTCAAGGACTACTTGTCGAACCCGCCGATACTGTCTAAACCCGAGAATGGTGAGACATTACTGCTTTATATCGCCGTTTCAACAACAGCAGTGAGTGGCGTGCTAGTTCGGGAAGATCGAGGAGAACAGAAGCCGATCTTCTACGTCAGCAAAACAATGAACGGAGCCGAAACCAGGTATCCTGCAATGGAAAAACTGGCTTTCGCAATCGTCATCTCGGCACGGAAGCTGCGACCTTATTTTCAGTCACATCCGATTGCTGTATTAAGCAGTCAACCTCTTCGAACGATACTTCATAGCCCGGGACAGTCTGGTCGTCTAGCCAAGTGGGCAATAGAGTTAAGTGAGTACGACATCGAGTACAGGAACAGGACAACCGCCAAGTCGCAGGTAATAGCTGATTTCCTTGTCGAATTATCACCTGAATTGGATGTCGGTACCGAGACAGAAGACAAAAATTGGAAACTGTTCGTTGACGGGGCTTCATCTAAAAAAGGAGCCGGGATAGGGATACGTCTCATATCACCAACCGGCGAGATATTAGAGCAGTCATTCAAACTAGGTTTCACGGCTTCTAACAACACAGCCGAGTACGAAGCTTTGTTAGCCGGTCTCAGACTAGCCAGGGAAATCGGGTACGACATCTCTTGGCCCACTGTGATTCCATGCTTGTAGCCAACCAGATCAACGGCGACTACGAAGCTAAAAATGAACGAATGGAGGCTTATCGAAAGACGGCATTGGAACTCACCAGTTCCTTCGAATTCTTCGACATTGTCCAAATACCAAGAAAGGAGAATGCCCCGGCAGATGCACTTGCGTCGCTGGCATCTAATCCCAATCTCTGTCGACGGATCCCGGTAGAAACGATCCACGAGCCAAGCATCCCGCCCCCTGAGAGCAATCAGGAAGAAACTGAAGAAATGATCCTAAGTGATAAGGACGACATGTGCTACAATATTCGAGCAAAGGGCATAGACCTCATCGCTGTCCTAACCGGCGACAACAAAGACTGGCGACTTCCTATAAGAGCATACCTGACAGAAGGGAAACTCCCAGAAGATAAATGGGAAGCACGACGACTTAAAGTCAAAAGCGCGCGATACACTATACATGAAGGTATCCTCTACAAGTATTCTGCTAACAAGATCCTCCTCAGATGCATAAACGGAGAAGAAGTAAGTCGAGTTCTCGAAGAAACGCACTCTGGAGCATGCGGAAACCACTCCGGAGGCAGGTCTCTCGCCCTCAAAATCAAGTTGAATGGTCACTATTGGCCGACTATGATAACCGACTGCGAGACCTATTCTAACAAGTGTGAAAAGTGTCAGCGACATGCGCCATTCATACATCGACCAACAGAGCTACTCACAACGTCAACCGCGGCTTACCCATTCATGAGATGGGCAATGGACATCGTTGGACCATTACCATTATCCAATCAAAGACGTTTCCTGCTCATAATGACCGACTACTTCACAAAGTGGGTGGAGGCCAAGGCTTACGTCGCCATCCACGATGTCCAGGTTCAAAATTTCGTCTGGAAATACATAATATGCCGCTTTGGGCTACCATATGAGATCGTCACAGATAACGGGTCGCAATTCATCTCGAAAGTATTCGAAGGATTCTGCAAGAAGTGGGATATACGCCTTAGCAAGTGGACACCAAGGTATCCTCAGGGTAATGGCCAAGCCGAAGCTACAAATAAAACCATCATTGCCGGCATCAAAAAACGCCTTGAAAGCAAAAAAGGAGTTTGGGCAGATGAGTTAGACGGAGTCCTCTGGTCGCATAGAACGACACCCCGCAGCGCAACAGGAGCCACCCCATTTTCCTTAGCCTTTGGCGTAGAAGCAATGGTACCGGCAGAAGCTAACATTTACACTCTCCGCCGCTCTCTCATGCCACACCACACCGATATCAATGAAAAGATGCTAATCCAAGCCCTTGACACTCTAGAGGAAGAACGGGATCGAGCCCTACTAAGAATTCAAAACTACCAACAGCTCGCAGCTCGGTACTACAATCAGAAAGTCAAGGAACGCCATTTTCAAGTCGGTGATTTCGTCCTCCGCAAAGTATACGAAAACACCAAGGAGTGGAAAGCAGGGAAACTTGGGGCGAAATGGGAAGGACCCTACAAAGTCACAAAAGTCGTCAAACCGGGAGTCTACGAGCTTGAGTCAATGAAAGGCAAGGCTTTACCTCGATCCTGGAACTCGGCAAGCCTGAAGGAGTACAACTAAGACGACAAGGTGCCACAAAAAAAAAAAAAAAAAAAAAAAAAAAAAAAAAAAAAGATTATGTACTGTGAACTACGAGTGACTTGATTCTTCCTTGGGAGATACGTAGGCAGCCTTTACCGGCACAGTCACAAATCTAATAAAATCCTTATTTTTCAGATAATTTACCGTCTTGAAAGACAGGCAAAGCCAAAAATCAGGTAAAATCTTTCTTTAGTATTCAAATATTTGATAATATACTAACAAAGCCGAGTATCAACTCGCAAAAAGCCGAGTATCAACTCGCAAAAAGCCGAGTATCAACTCGCAAAAAGCCGAGTATCAACTCGCAAAAAGCCGAGTATCAACTCGCAAAAAGCCGAGTATCAACTCGCAAAAAAGCCGAGTATCGACTAGCAAAAAAACGAGCAAACGACTCGCATCATTAGCATCATGCCTCCTGGCCAGGGGCGTGGTCTTCCTTGCGCACGAGGTGCACATCGTGGTAAGGAAAAGCCGGGATCCGTCCCGCAAATTCTTTGCGGTGGGTGATAACAAATAAGTCGAGCACAGCATCGCGCATTCTCCCGCCCTAAGAATAAAAGCCGAGCATTAGTAAGTCTCGCAAACCGCCTCTTGGCAAGAGTCGCTAAATAATTTAGAGTTTGACGACAAGCCTAATACGAGATTAGTCTGACTATTTCAAAAGTCACTAAATCGTTTAAAGGACAAAACTTAAATACGATTCTTAAACCACCTTATGGCAAATTCAAAAATTATCCAGAATAGTTTTGAACAATAGCCGACTTAGTGACGAAAGTCGCTACAAGTTTTAATACAGTAGTACGACTTGGTCACATAAATCGATAAGTCACTATTTGTTTGAAATTTGTCAGAACAATCTTAAAACAGTGGTCCGGCTTGATTTACAAGTCGCTATATGTTTAGATTTGTCAGAACACTTTCAATACAATAGCCCGACTTGGTTAAAGATTAACAAGAGTTATTACTTATTCAAAGCAAGTTTAAAAGCAATGAAAGTCGCTAGAAATTGCCAAGAAGTAAAACTTCATAAGTTAAACTTTCCGCGAAGCGGAATCGAAAGTCTTACAAGAAATAATAATAAAAATAAAAGGTTCGATACAAAAACCAATTACAACGAAGGAAAGGAGTCATTCCGTATCAGTCGGCAACTTCTCGCCATCTTTAGCTTCCTGCGTAGTAGCAGCGCCATCAAGAGCCGCGTCCTCAGAACTAACAGACTGGACGAGTCCAATAGGAACCGCCTCCGGGATTATCCCACGGTTGGTTCCAAATTCATCAACAGTACGCGGGACGGGAGGAGGAGAATCATTGAGAAGATTGAGAAGAGGATGGTGGATAGGAGAAAGAACAAACGTAAGTTCTTCCTTGGTCACGACCTCTGTCTCATCGATCTTGGCATTCACCGCGACTTCGTCAGCGGCAACTTGATCCAGGAGAGTCTGGGGAAACGATATGCCTTCACCGCTAAGTTTATTCAGGCAGTTCTTTAAACCAGAAACCTGAGCTTGCTCAACCTGCAGGGCAACGGAAACATCCTGATCCTTCACATACCGTTGAAAGAGATCGAAATGAGTTTGTGCCTTCGCCCTGACAGCGGCCTCGACCCTATCCCTTTCCTTCCGAATCATGTCGGAGTAAAACTTTTGCTGGTGCTCCATTTTCTTTTGCAACTTGAGAAAGTCGACTTTCGACTTCTCTTTAGCAAGGCTCAACTCCTTTTCGACACCACGCAACTTATCCGCAAGTACCGCGTTATTCGCCGACAGAACCTTTTGTTCTTCCTTAGCTTTCTTGAGAAGCTCATCCCGCTTACTTACCGCGTCGGCCATCTTTTTAGCGCTCCAAGAACTCTCGAGAGCAACACGGTTTGACGCCGCAATCATCTAAAAAACAAAACAAGGATTTCTTATCAGCAAAAAGAAAGAACCAACAAACGACGTCCAAACAAAAAGGACTTACTGTTGCTTCGGCATGCTTCAACCGGAGAATGGCGTCGGAGTGTGGAAGCTCTCGCAGAACCGGCCAATCTCTCTCGTTTCCACGGACACAAGTCAACATGTCGAAACACGCCCGTGGGTTGTCAATTAGCGGGACCTCGCTCTCATACTGGTATGCAAAGTTATGGATCGAAGGTCGGGAATCTCCTTCCTTTATAGGGGCTCGAGGACGGACATGAACAATCTCCTTGCTAGAAACAAAGGGTTTTGTGTTACCATAAGCATCGACGACATCTCCGGTTTCCTGATAAAAACGTTTCCACGGGTCCAGGCTCTTCTCAGTCTCATCGGTAGCCGTCGCATCAGGGATAACAGATTTATCGATTGTAGTAGCCTTCTTTGTCGGCTTTCCTTGGTCGGCTCTACCTTCCGCAGGTCGCTTCCTGGATGGAACCTTTGGAGGAAGTTTGGAAGATGGGACCGTCGCCTCCGGTTGGATAGTCGCCGCGACCTGAGAAATGATCGACTTATCTCCCGCATCCGCCAGATGACTTCCGCCTTGAGACGATGCAGATATGTTTTTCTCCTTCACCGGTTTGGCAGGGGATGAAGATTTAGACGAGATTTTCTTCGAATAGTCGACTGATTCGATTCTTTTCACCTTACCCATCCTGCTCGGTTTCACAAGCTGTTCTGGTGTAACCTTCGTCTTGGTATTCCACTTCACTAAAGAAACAAGGAAAAGAGAAGAGGAATCAGTAAACTGACTCCAATAGTATCAAATATCGACATAAGAGTACCTTTGGAAATTCGAGGGAGAGACTTGCCGATCCGATCTCGAGAGAAATCTGACCACTTACGGAGACCGAGGGATTGGATCTTTTGAAGAATCTGAAAGAAGTGATCAGGGAACGGCTTGAGAAATGGATGATGCACTGCAAAAACAAAACGGAATTGAGTAAATCATCCACGTTCATATCGGCAAGATCAGAACGATATCTACCAAATTTTGTATTCCATGACGATCGGATAAGGTCTCTAAGATCGTCAGGAACAACCAAGGGAGACATCTCGACGTAAAAGTAATGTCGCTGCCAGTTGTTAATCTTGCTAGGCGCGTCTGTCACCACTCGATGACCACTCTTCATCCTAACTGCAAAGCAACCAGGACTGGTCTTCGACATCCGATTGATTGAGGTAGCTTCTTCAAAGAAACCAACGGTGATTGTCACGTCGATCTCGGCACCAAGCACAAGGAGGCCAACCATATGGCGAACCGCGACAGCCGATAACTGAGAAATGGCAATTTCCCGGCGATGGCAGTAAGATATCAGCAGGTCGGGAAGCGGGAACCAACAGCGGCTTCCCCCAGTATCGGTGTTAATAAAATACGACTCGTACAAAGTCAGATAGCCCGGCGGAGGATTCCAAGGACGGTCAAGCTTACCGGGAACAATAAAGCTGATTCTCGGATCTGCTCCACATCCCTGGAGCGTATAGGTTATCGACTTCTCATCCGACCGAGTTTCGAAGACATTGTCAAACATCTGAGGAAAATAAGTATCGGTGCCGGCGTCACCATCATCAGAATCAATCCCCTCTATATCTACATCTTCGTCAGAACCTTCTGGATCCGAATCCCGAAGCTGCGAAATAAGAGGCTCACCCTGACCAGAGCCCTCTGCATCACCCGACTGAAGTGAAAGCTCTCGACGATAAATAAATTCTTCAGCTGCGCGATAGCCGGGATGACCTCTCAAATCAGAGGACGTGGTAGCAGATGACGAACTGGATGAAGTATTGTGACGACTTGAAGAACCAGAAGACACGGGAACGACTTCCTTATCTTTACTTCCCGAGCAACGGATCAAAGACATAATTGATGAAGAACAAACGAAGAACACTAAACAACGAACGAGGTTTGATCTAAACAACCTAGAAACCTAAGGAGGAGCGACGGCGGAAAGGCAACCGGAAAATAAATACGGTAGAGAGAAGAAATTACCTTTCAAAACTCTTCACTCGGGCAGAATGAAGAAAATGAGAAGTGAGAAGGGGCTATTTATGCTGAAAATGACGGCACAGGACTCGAGGTAATAATTACCTAGGTGACGCTTCGAGTTTCGCACCTATCCGACCAATTGAACCAAGAATCAATTCCGGTTTCATCTGATCTTCTCCGGTTTAGATCAAGTTATCAGATTTAGCAAAGCTCAATAAGAGATGGGCCTGAGCAGAAGCGAAGCCCGACCAATGAAGGAAATGGGCCTATAAACTCATAATCATAAACCATAAGTTAACTCCTCGTACTGACGACTTGAGTACAAGCCGCCACACTGGGGGGGGGCTTATTGTTAGAGTCAAGATTAGCACTTTCCTAAAAAGGCCTATTCATGAGTTTAGGTCGGCCCAGAATGGAAAGTCGGTATTAAAGCCCAAGGCGGTAAAACCTAGGTTAAACCGAACTCGGGATAACCGACTTACATTAGGGTTAGGATGGTGTTGAATGAAAGGCGCCGCGCACCAAAGTCGGAAAAAGGGAAATATTCCACCTAAAGATAAAGGCGATATTCTAGGAAATATTCTGTATTTATCTTATTTTCCTTTTTCATGTAAACCGACTTGTAACCCTATATAAGGGAACCCGATATTCATTCAATAGATACGCTTTTCTTAATATTTTTCGGCTTGAGAGACTTTAGAGCGATATTTGACCTAAAATCTCTCCGGCGATTTCTTAACATTCCTTCACCGGCTTCCATCTCGGAAACGCCGGCTTATAAACCCTAATCTCCCAAATCTCACCGCGTTCTTAAATCCTTCTTTTAGAATCCCTAATTCCAAACCCTAAAACTCTTTCTATCTTTGGATAGACCGAGTTGAGATCTCACAATAGGGAAGGGAAGGATTGCTATGTGAGTTGAAACTAATATTTCTCATGGTGCAGTCCTAACATGAGTTTTGAGTACATATTTCTGAAACTTTATGTTTGTTTTAAATTTGTTGCAGCTGTTTAAGATCAGTGAGGAAGTAGTGGTTGATGCTACAGAGAAAGGGAATATAGCTCGATAATAAATCATTCAGTAAGCAATCCATCAAGTACATAAATTGAATGATCACCAGTAGGGAATCTTGAGGCCAAAACCTAATTGATGTGTTGTGTGATGCAGTGCATGCCAAATTACTATGCAAGGATAATGATCGTAGGAGATGATGAAAGTCGTATTGTTATGGTTGCCAAGACCATTTTACCTACTAGGGAGGAGTTAACGTATGTATATATCCCTCTCTTTACACAGTTAACGCATCACCCTTTGATTCATTCACTAAATATGACATGGTTGTTTGTTTTGGCAGACACCACTACTTGTTTGATCCAACTTCGCTATGTTTTTTATTGCAGGTTTCGAGAGTTAGAATTAAGGCCTAAGCTCAAAAGAATAAGTTCTTCTAATGTTTTGTAGTTTTTTAAAATGTTTTGTAATTTTTTATTTAGTTATTGTAATTTAATTGTAATAAAAATATTATATCAAATTATTTTTTAAAATTTTTTTTTGATAGTCGCTAAATAGTCACCAAATTTTACGACTATTTGGTGACTATATTTGTTCGAGTGCATCTTAATCTAGTCTTTAGTCATTTAATGGTCGTAAATTAGTCATTAAATATTACGACTATCTTACGACTACCCATGTTAGTCGTATAAATAGTCGTAACTCGGCGACTATTGATACGACTATACGATTTAGCGACTAAGGATTACCAACTACCAAATTTAGTCAATATTTAGTCGTAAAACCTCGTTTAGCTACTATATAACGACTAATAGTGCAGTCGCAAAAACGCTGTTTTCTTGTAGTGGTAGTTGGACCTTACAATAGGATATTGTGTTGTAGTTGGACACATGATTTTCTCTTATTAATTATCATTTATGAAGTTTTCATAATAAAATTTGTATGTAAGCATAGTTTTCACCTCTTTTGCATCACTAGAGGGTGATCACTTACAAAGTCTTCCTTATATTATAAGAAGTGTTTTATGTGAAATCAATAATATGTATTATGAAAATGATAAATTATTTTAAAATTGTTTCATTATAGTTCAATGTGTATTTAGAATCTTTATAAACCTTAATTTATTATTTTTATATTTATTCAATACAAACAAACTAATATAAATTTGTTCTTAGTTGTACCTATTTGTATTAGTTGAACTTGGTGTACAAATCCGACAATAGACAAATACAAATACAAATACATATATGTTTTTAGTTGTATATACTTGAAACATGTAGTCCAAATTCCACAAATATAAACACACAAATACATATATGTTCTTAGCTCTTTCTTCCTCATTCATGAGATTCATGGTTACGGTGATTGCATTGACACATATATAATCAAAATCTTTACACATACTGTTTCCGATATGATAAACCTCTTCAGGGGCAATATTCTCAGCTCTTTCTAACGCCAGCTTGTAAATCCTCGGATCTAGTTTCTTCTTCTTCATCATCCTCCTCGTCACCATTATTTTTGTTGCCAACAATTGTCGGCCCATGGATTCCGCCTCTTTCATTCGCTCAAGTCCAAACTCTATCGGCAGAAACGAATTGAAAACAGCGAAAAGTGTTTGGCCTAAGTAACAAATAAGAATACATAATCCATTGAGAACTTACAGAGACATATCTCCAGTCCATATTGACAATCTTATATATAACATCAAATTTATCTCTCCTCTAAAGCTGCCATGTCATCCTTTTTTATGTCATTTGGGTCTATTAACTAATTTTCAGAAATCATGTTCACGAAGTCTTCAGCCCATTCAGAATCATCTGCATAAAGAATTTTTATTGGGCTATATGCTCTAATCCTAAAGTTATGTCGTCTGTCGTCTCTTATTGCCCTAATTCTCATCGGCCGCGACCTCATCTCTCAAATGGCGTTTCTGTGTAACCGTTCATCATTAATTCCCTGCTCTTTCGTCTTCCTTCCACCCCACTCACTATAAAAAAACAAAATTTTTGCGAATGGAACTTGCGACTATACTTGTAGTCGTAATATTTGACGACTATTAGGGGATAATATTGCTACTATTTTGCGACAACAGATATATGGACGTGTATTAGTCGCTAATATACGACCAAAAATGATTGTCGGCAATTTAGTCACCGACTTACGACTGATTAAAAACCATTTTCGAGACCGGAAACATTAGTCGCAGCGTAGTCGGTAATATGACGACTGATTGTGTCTGATGTGTAGAGTCGTAGAAAAATCGCAAATTGGTCAGTACATGGACGGCTAATTCGCTACTTCGTGTATAGTAGTAACAAAGTCGTTTATTTGTCGCATTGTTACAACTAATAAGCAACTCGTTATTTGTGTCGCAAATTAGTCGGGTATGGGTCGTAGTATCATATAGTATTTTTTTGATTTAGTAATAATAATATAAGATAGTTTGTTTTTACGTGCTAATAGTCTTAACTGATTATCAAAGTTGGTATATATAACCATGTATGATTTTCTTTCATAATCTCTAATTGTTATGCGTTAAATTTACCATAAGAAACTGATTGTTCATAATCCTCCCTGCTTAACGAAATACATTGATTTGTTCTTAAAAAGAGAACATGTTCTGATGAGAAAAGAAAAAAAAACAAAAGAAAAAAGCGTAGAGGCATGTTCTTCTAATTTCTAACCATGAATAACACGAATATCTCTACTTCAATAGTACTTCCTGCCTGCAAACACTTGTGTCTGGCCATCGGAATACGCATCATTGAGGATCGAAAACAACATCGAACTTTGACTAATTTTCCGGGAAAATATAATTGAATTCATTATTTCAGATTCATTTCTCACCTTGGAGATGGGTCCCGTAGTTTGCTTGGCTATCAGCTTCAGAGTTGTATTCCTGCAAATGGAAATTAGACAAACTCAGAAAATCTTAAGCATCTACAAATCGAATGTTAAAAACACAAAAGGATCTGTGCAATACCCTGCGAATATGCTCGATATCGAATGACTTTAATTGGTTGGTAAACTCTTTTGTCTGATTATACTTCTCAGCCATTTTCGTGTTTCTAACTTGCCGTTCACCCTGCATCTGTTAATTGATAGTTATCAGAAAGTCTAAAGATAAAGATTCAAGAGAGAAAACAGGCATTAGCTGTAAAGAAGCTGACCTGTTTAACAACAAGCTGAGAGTCTCCATAGGCCCTCACGTGTGTGTAACCTTTTTCGAAAGCAGACTCCAAACCACGATTCAAACATCTATATTCGGCAACATTGTTTGTTGTATTGCCTAATCCTTCACGGTAGGAGGAGATGACAGTTCCATCAAAATCACGCAGAACATCTCTTGAACCAGCTCTTCCAGGGTTTCATTTTGAAGCTCCATCAAATTCAATGGTACAATATTTCTGAAAACATACATATTTTAATTTAAATAAAATGTAAACATCAATATCGAAGTTCGAACCTAGAGTATCTCATGCTTCATAATCGGCTTTTTTTTTAAGGTAACAAGTAGCTATTTTTTCCTAATGTAAACACATTGGCACGGGCAGATCAACGAAAGAAAATGATTCAATATATTAGAGAAGAATCAAAATCAGAAACGATGAAGGGAGTGAAGGGGTTCTTGCTTTTCCCTTATCCATTTCTCTTGTCGTCTCTGTTTTCTCTACGATAGGAGAGCCAAAAGTCCGAGGTTATGATAGTTAGCGTATTTCGACGGCGGAAGGAAGAGACAGTCTGAATTTTAGAGAGGTTATGATGGTTAGGGTATTTCGATCAGTTAATGATAATTTACCATGAAATTTGGTTTATTTACCGTGCCAATGCGCAGAATTTCCAAAATATTAAAATTTTATAATTCGGCAAGCATACTCTTTTCATGTTTAATATCAATGAACACATTTTAAAAATATCACAAGTACCAATTACATAATTTATTAGTTTTTTTGCCAAAATATTTATGTTTTAAATACTATGGTCATCATTGATTATTTTTTTCAATTTTTGGATATCATGGAATACGATTAAAATACTAAATTAATAAAGAAAACCATGTTGACAAAAAACGAAAAACTAGAGAAAACCATAAATAAAGTGTGGGTTATAAATACAAAATTTAATTTAAATTCATAAACCATAACTACGTTCTTCATTTCGAAAATCCAACAAACCACACCCAACATTCTTAACATAGAGGAGGCTTAGGGTACCTGAACACAAAAATCATATTAAAACAATAATACATAAGATCCAAAAAAAACATAAACATCTTTTTTTTTTTGTCAACATAAAAAAAAATATAAACATCTATACTATATGATTATGAGTTGTGAGATAAATACCTCTGGACAAAATCACATAACTCTTCAGCTTCATACGCATCAAAGCGTATCTTAGAAACTCGTTGAATGTCTCCAACTTCACCAACCCTAATCAACAAAGAAATTTTATTGTTTATTTGTCATTTTACACTAACTGGATGAATTTACAAAAAGGTTTGATGTTTCATCATACCATCACTGTTATTGGCGATATTAAAGCACTAGAATAAGCTGAACAATATCCCATTCAGACTTTGCCCATGCTCTAACCAGCCTAACAGGAAGATCGCCATTGGCCACACAATCCAATGACTCGTTTCTGCCATTATTTACTACAAATCAGCTTTCAGACATTCTAAGAATATTGTACATGAAATAAATAGATGTTATACTTACTTCAAATCTCTAATTGTGAATTTTACTTGAAGACGGCTCCATAAATAAGTTTCCGGATCATTTGCAGTAACCACTGGATCTCTTACGAAGCCATCAATTTCAAGCACAACACCAATCAAATCTATATCTCAAACCAATAAAAACACCAAACAAATCCATAACTAAATCATATTAAAACAATAAAGTCACATAAAACTTGTAACCTTAAATCCAAAAAACTATACCGGTTGGATATATGCTAGTTATAGTGTCATTTGAAAGTCCATGTATAGGCTTCAAGTCTAAGTAGTGCTGGCCATTAGGGTATGTAATTTTACCGATTACACTTGAGCTGGTTTGACACAGAGAGAATAAACTATCTGTCAAGCGGTCAAACATTGGCTTATCAAGGATATGAACATTATCCCATTGTACCCACTGGCCCTCAGATTCCACCAGCCACTCGAAGATTTCAAGGTAACCCCCCCAAATTTTGCCTTCTATCCTTTGGCCTATCGTTAAAAAGTGAAAGACTTAAAAATTTAAACATCGTAAGAACATAAGTTTATACAGCGTAAGATCAAAACTTTATACAGTGCATAAACTGTGATAGAGAGATACCCTGTTCATCCACAAAAAGTAGTTTGATGGTTTTGCCGGAGAAGACCCCTTGATACATCCAACACCGAAGGACCTTCAATCTCAAACTCCATTTCGTTGTCGACTTGTTGATCTTTGAGAGGAATTGGTATTGCCTTTGTGCCATTGTTTTTTTTTTTTGAATATATTTTCCGTTGAGAAAATTAATGTAAGACGAAAGGAATTTGAGAAACTCTCTGAATTTGAGAGAGGTTATAATGGTTAGGGTATTGGCATGGTAATTTAGGCGCCATAAATATATTGGGTTTGGCGGGCCTTAATTAGATCTATCCATACGTTAAATTTGGTTTCGATCAATGTAAATATCTTATCGATTCCCGATGCACATAATGGTTTATTTGTGTCATTAATGTATAGTGTTGTATTAATGTATAATGTTGTGAATAGCGTTATACCAAATATAGTGTGACACTATTCACAAAACATTAGAAAATAGTTCCTCTATTATTTATTCTATTTAATCCATTGAAGTTTTACAATTTGCACTCTTTGTATAACTTCAACTTTCCTTAGCATGAATATTATTAACCTTTTGCAAAAAAAAAAAAAATCTTGCATTGCCAATGTTGATAGCTAACAAAATCTTGCATGACATAATGACTATGTTAGCTAGATTTGACATAAAGTAGGCTAATAATTACTACTTAACATATATGGTCTACATTCGGCTTCCTGCACACACGCAACCGACATTAGTGGATAGGTATCTAGGGAACTACGAAATACACGATAATCTAGGTTATTCAAGTTAAGTAGATTTTTCGGTTCATTATTTTCTTAATTATTCTTGTGTGGAACAGTGAATAGTCGTGTCTTTACGTACGATTATAAAGAAGAAGAAACTCATTCAATCAAATTAGGGATTAATTAACACCCATTCTTAATATCTTGAAACCACCGATTCAAAAGTAAAAGTCAACCGCTTCGTTAACCCAAACTACAACAACTTGCCTATGGCTTATGCGTACTTGCCATGGCATCAATACGATCAGCCTTACTACGAAACCCGCTCAGTAACAAGAAAACATAGAGCAATCATCCCATTCGACCTTTTAGCGTTGCCTAATGATGTGATAATGAAGATACTCGCCCGTGTTTGCGAATGGAACATGCAAGATCTCCGTCATTCGAAGATAGCTGTCAAAGCCTTGAAGGAGAAGACGGAAACACATGAGTTCTTCAACTCGGTTAATCTAATAGAGATGGAAAACTATGTTTGGGCTCTGGGATTTGACTGGACAAAATTCAATGCAACACATCAGCCATCCTTCTCAAGGGAATCTCAAATTTCTTCTTCGATAACACGAGAGATGAAGGTCTCGCACGCATAAAGGCGGCTGCAAAAGATGCATGCATCTTAAGAAAGTATATGTATGGTATCATATGCAAAGTCTTCGGGGAAGACAAAGATGATGAACTCTTCGGTAGATATGAATTTACTCGAGAAGACGCAGCACAGTTGCAATTAAAACTACCTCGTCTGGATCATAGTGCCTGGGGAAGATCGATTCTTGATTGGTTCACAGCAAAACGTGACGAAAACAATATTGATCGTGTGCGCCTCTGATGATGTTCTATCTTCGACCCTTGGTGCCCTGGGTGACCAATGTTTAAGGACTATTGCGACCAATGTTTCTGGATTACGCAGACCGATTTTTTTCTGCAGAATGATTGAAAACAACTTCTCCCAATTTCGCTGTAATCGATGATGTCATATTTATGTATGTTTGCCAATTTCAAATTAGATGTTTTCCCGTACCAATATCTACTATTTTGTATCTACTATAATTTAAACATCCATATCTAGAATTTTGTTTGATGGTTCAACGTTATTGCATCCCAAAGAAAACACTTAAAACAGTGAATTACTCAAATAAACTAAACACTTTAATAATAACAAGACCAACAAGAACTTGGTTAAAAATTATGCCATTTAATACATATCAAACAATTTGGCCAACATAGAAGGAGTAACCCTAAACACTAAACCCTAAAACCTAAATACTAAACCTCGAAAC
Organism: Orychophragmus violaceus; assembly: GCA_030180135.1. Taxonomy (NCBI): domain Eukaryota; kingdom Viridiplantae; phylum Streptophyta; class Magnoliopsida; order Brassicales; family Brassicaceae; genus Orychophragmus; species Orychophragmus violaceus. The sequence goes on along the minus strand of CM058232.1, from coordinate 63,764,882 downwards.
TGTTGGGAATGTCCTGAAATCTACTGTACTATCTCTAGAAAGTATGATAAATGTCGAGATCAGACATAAGTCATAAATACTGGGTGATCATGATGGCTTGCTAGAGTCCGCTCTTGATCTATAAGTTTAGGACTTATTACCAGTATTGTATGATCCCAAAGGGTCACACACCATAGCTAACGGGAAAGTTAAGATGGAATTAATACGGTAAGATGCTAAGGCATTTACTGTATTTGTACAGAGAGTTGGGCAGACAACAAATGGGCTTTTGTCTGATTTGTGTCTTGGGCCCAAAAGTCTAATGGACCATTAGTTTAATTAATTAAACTTGGGCCCATTAGTGAGTTAATAAATTGCAACATTTGGGTTATGAAACCCTAATGCTTCTTGGCGATTTTGGAAGAGCAGCCGCATGCCCTCTCTCCTCTCTCTATCTCTCTCTGGTTGAATTCCATCCGGTCTAGCAGCCATCCGTACTTGTAAGCGTGTGGATACCAAGGAGGAACAGGTATTCATCTGTTCTAATCTGATCTTGTCATTACCACCAATCATTCCGCTGCAAAGGTAAGATCAGGTTTGTTTATGATTCATTTACAAGAACCTAGATCCTTGATTAAATATGTGTTAGGTTGCAATCTGAGAATTGAACCATGGAAAACACTATAATCCAACAGTGGTATCAGAGCTAAGGCATTAGTTTCTTGTAAATTTGGATCATAGGGTTGTTTAAAAGTTTTAAAGAATCAATTAAGAAATAAAGAATTGATTAAAACATTGAACCCTAAATCGCCTTGCTTGCATAAGGTCTCGGCATGGGTCGATGTATCAATTTGATCAAGGATCGTTTTTGATACATGATTGCCGATGATTGCTTGTGTGGCAAGAAGGTGAACCCTAATCGGTTTTCTAATGGTCTCGGTTGGATTGTGTGATCGGCCGTGTGAGAATGAGCTGATCATGCGTGATCATGTAATCGATCATGAGCCGTGTGTTGCTAAAGCCGAGAGTTGGATCATGTCATGATTCATGGATCGATCAATCGTTGTTATCGATCGTATGCCTAGATGATCGGGTGTGCATTGATCTCGGATGATCGACGATCGCTTGATCAATGCGATTATATCTCGGATCAATGCATGATCCGATGGCTGAGTGATCGATGATCGAGTGATCACGGGCCGTGTGATCAAGCGTGGTCATGTGATGGACCGAGCAATGATCGATCGTTGGACGATCGTGAGCTACGGATCATGATCATGGGCCCATGATCCGATCTTGGATCGATCATGTCGATCGTTTGGCCCGTTAAATTTTACGTCCCGCGAATAGTCAATCGGTTAAACCGAGCTTCACGGTTCGTTGCCCAAACCGCACCGATTAAACCGGTCCATTTAATTGGCGGTTAATTGTGTGTTTAAAACCTTAAACCGCAAGTTAAGTCAAATTGGCTAAAACACTAGGTGTTTCTTCCCGGTTTTGGACTTAACTGAACCGATCCAATTTATTTGGTGGTTCAAGCGGTTAACCCGAATCGCGGTTTACTGGAAATTATTTAATACAATTGGTATTATTTAATTTCTGGTTAAACCGGATTGAAATTCAAAATTGAATTTTAACCTAAACCGAAGGCTGGTCTAAGTTTGATTTGGTTGGACCAAATAATTTAGAGCTGGTCTGGTTTAGTAAATAACCGATGGTTTTGATAGTTAATTTGGTCTTGGACCAGAATTAATAAACCGAATCGGTTATGTCAAATTATTGGGCCAACTGGAATTCTATGGTCTTGGGCCAAGAATTGGGCCTATGATTTGTGACCCAACCCGAAAATATTAATAAAATATTAAATTAGAAATTTCTATTTTTAGAATGTTTCTAAATTTAGAAAGTTTCTAAAACAAGTAAGTTTCCCAAAATAGTAATCTTCTATTTTTGGAAATAAAACTTAAAATCCTCAAAAACAATATCAAGCTTGGATGTCTTTCCAATCTTGTCAGCTACTTAACGCTTATTCGATTACAGATATGGCTTACAGTGTGAGGTATCTGTTTTCGCGTAAGTAAAGTAGTATATAGTCATTAATTTCATTGGGAGTCCCAGACTTTAGTGATTATTTGGCTGTAAGAGATTGGTTTCCTTGACTGGGCCATCGGGAGTCCCGGGCCTTGAGACATCTGGTGAATTGGGCCTTGGGCTCAATCCACAACCGAGAGTTATATGGTTATAACTAGCTGTGTGTATGCTTACCAAGTAAAGCTAATTCTGGGTGACGGCCAGTGGCCCACTTTGGAATTAGCTGAACATGGGTCTCGGAATCATTGCATTCTTATGAGGTTAAACAAAGAAATTTTGAATGCAATGCGAGTTTTCTTATAAGTTATTAAGATTACTCTTTTATGAACTAAATAACTAAAACTCTATTTATCTCTAAATTTCAGCTATGACAAGCACAAACAATCAAAACACTTTCTCGATCCGGTCTGTCCTTGAGATGGACAAACTGAACGGATCAAATTTCTTGACTTGGTCGCGGAACCTGAGACTAGTTCTCAGGCATGAGAGAAAGGACTATGTCCTTGAGAAAACTCTCCCCGAGAGGATCGGGTCCAATGCCACTCATGCAGTATATGATGCTTGGAATAAGCATTATAATGATGCGGTAGATGTGCGTGGTCTGATATTGGCTACCATGGACTCAGACTTGCAGAAGCAATATGAGAACATGGAGTCACCAATAGAGATGATCAGCAGCCTGAAATTGAAATTTCAGGAGCAGGTAAGAGTGGAGAGATACCAATTGGTTAAATCTCTCACTAGCTGCAAGACTGAACTGCATGATATGCTCAAGACAGTTGAGCCAAACGTGAAGAGTACCCTGTACAATATCATGAAGGAGAAGGGTAGGTTTACTAAACCTAATGCTGACAAGGGTGAAGACAAAGTTGTCCAGATTTTGAATCATGGCAAGCGTGTGTCTTCTGAGCCCGAGTCAGATACCTCTTACGTTCGTAAGTGCTGCTACTGTAAAGAGACTGGGCATTGGAAAAGAGATTGCATTAAATTCATGGAAGATTATGAGGAGTTGAAGTTGATGTATGAAACTACTTCCTCAGGTATTCATGTTATTACTTCAAGTTATACCTTATAGGTATTGGATACTGGTTGTGGCACTGATATTTGTTATAATATGCAGAGCCTGGGCAACAGTAGAACTTTGAAGGAAGGGCAAGTGAAACTGCGTGTCTGGAAGGAGCTTGGGATGCTGCCTCAGCCGTAGGGTTTTCACTTATAGATCCCTTTGAGGCTTGGTTTTGTATTAAGTAATTGCTACAATGTACCTGCTTTACGCAGAGTTGTTTTTCATTTTCTTGTAAGAATTTGAATGTTTTTCATTTTGATAAAGACAAGTTTTTGTTCTTTTGATCTTAATGAAATGTTAATTGTAGCACCCTATTCAAGGAATGGGTTTTATATCTTAAACCAAAGAGTGCCTAAATGTAACATAAATACCGAATTGGTTTAAATCTGATGAATTAAACCTGATTTTTCTTGGCATAAATGTTTTGGTCAAATAGAGTAAGTCGGATTCAGAAACCCCATAGTTATGGACTTTTGGGCTCATTTGAATGGATATCTTATGAGACTTGAATTCTGCTTACTAGACCAAAAGACAAAGGGCCCATCTTAGCCGAGCTAGAGAAAGGCCCAAAGGCTTATTGGAGATTGAACATACTCATGTATGTGGTCCGATGAGCAGTAATGCCAGAGAAAAATTTTCTGTACTTCATTGTCTCTACTGATTACTTCAGTGAGTAAGACTGTGTTCATTTGATGAGACACAAGTCGGAATTCTTTGATATGATCGAAAGAGTTCCAAAATGAGGTATAGAATCTGAGTGACAAAAGTATTGAGACTCTGGATTAGATCACGAGTGAGAATACTTAAGTCATTGATGGTGTGATCATCTGAATGAGTGTGAAGTCGTTTCACAGCTCATTTCTCCTGAAAACCTGGAGGTGTTTCTGTGAGAAAGAATCAGATCTTATTAGAAATGATTAAAGATGAGTCACACGAATCTTCCATGATATTCTTTAAGAATAACGCTCTAGTAATATCTAAGTTTACGCTGAAATAGTTCCACTAATATCAGTTGAAAGACACCACATAAATGTGGATTGGAAATGATCCAAATTCGTCTTTACTGAGTATTTGTAGTTGTGCTACTTCGCTGGTTGTCCTAGGGAAACCAAGGCTTGTTACTTTTTACGTCCATTCTGTTTTCTAAGAGGGGAAGTTACTTTCCAAGAAGAACAGTGGGAGTAAAAGCGTAACTCGAAGAAATTCGAGAAATACAGGAGGCTGCTCAACCTGTTGAGGGAGAGCAGCGGATGGATTTACAGATTTCTGTAGAATCTACACCTGTAAAGCCTGAAGTTCGCAGATCTGAATGAATCAGTTACTAATCCGAGAGTGATTTCTCGTCATTAGTTGAACCTGATGATCATTGAAAGCGACGAACCTGCGAAATTCAAAGAAGCGAAAGTGAGCCCGGACTCCGAAAATTACACTATGTGTAAGTTAACTTCATTGATCCATTCATGGATGGAAGCAAACATATCGGAGTTGGAATCTTCGTTCTGTTGAAGTAGTCAAGGTTTTGACTTGAACAGGAACGAAGCGGAACTGTGCGTTTACTAATAGATAAGTGGGAGCGATGTTGCATTTCTCATAGTGTATGTCGATGACATACTGATTCTCGGAAATAACGTCCCAATGCTACAGTCGGTAAAGGACTGGCTTGGGAGTTGGTTTTGTGATTGACATGGGTAAAACCACGTATGTTCTTGGATTTTGGATCTAAAGATAGAGATCCAAAAGAGCTGGTAGGACAAAGTCAGGATTCTTAAATTGACAAAGTCCTACACCTAATCAGCAATCCAAGAAGGGTTTTATGCCAATGTCACATGGCAATACGTTAAGCAAGAAGCAGTGTTCTACGATAACTGCTGAGCTTGAATGCAAGGATAGGATTCCATATGCGTCGGCAATTGGATCTATCATGTATGCCATGACACGTACTTGTTTTGATGTTGCTTTAATGTTAAGCAAGACAAGTAAAGACCAGTCAAATCCAGCAAAGAATCACTGGATTGCCGTAAAGAATATCCTAAAGTATTTGAGGAATACTAAGGATAAGTTCTTGGTTTACGGAGAAAGTGAAGTGCTACAAGTCGATAGAGTCTGAAAGGCAAGTTTCCAATAGACAAAGATAATTCCTGGTCACAGTCCGGCTATATCTTGTGTCTATCTGGCGGTGCAAGGCACTGTTGCTGACTCCATGACTTAAGCTGAACATTTCGCAGCTTGAGAAGCGGCGAAAGAGGTTGTTTGGAAAGAAGAGTTCATCACTGAACTTGATGAGATTCCCAGCGTAGTTGAGACTAGCTGCACATCAGAGGTCCAAACACCTTGAGGGTAGGTGTAACCTATTCCGTGAGATAAATGACAGAGGTGTTAAGTAGATAAGCAAGTTTCATCGAATGAGAACGTTGCCAATCTATTAACGAAGCCACTCCTTAGGCCTAAGCACGAGTCGCGGACTGTAGCTGTAGGATGAATGAAATTAAGATGTAGTCTTGATTTCAGTGGGAGTTTGTAAAGGGCTTTACTTAGTTGTTTTGAAAAGTTCATGTAAACATAATATTTTATGTTTATGAAATCTATGATTTCTGGATTATTTTAACTGTGATATAAATAATCGTTCCAAAATGATTCATGTCATTATATATGGGCCATCGAAGTACATGAGTAGACTTGATCCTGAAACCCCATATTTAACGAAATGACATAAATCATAGTGTCCATAGTCGAAGGTTGTTGAAATTGGAACACAGCCAACCACTTGAGACTAGATTGTGTTGAGACTTATGACCAAGTTTCGAGGGGTCATAGATGCGCGGCATCAAAGTCGACACATAGGTATATGTAGGGGAGCATATGACCGGACATGGCCCGCTGATGAGAACTCTGCAAGATATTAATATCTGTGTCATAAGAGGTTCTCATATACGACTATAGAGTATAGTCCTTAGACCTGAGTTCGCATGCATGTGGCTGCACATGAAGTGATGCGCTTTGATCATTGTCTAACGCTGTTTCGTAACTGGGAGCTATACGGACCTTGATTGGGTGTATTATGAATTGTGTAGTTCATAGTGATGGAACAAGATGGGATTTGTCCCTGCCGTTTAACGGAGGTAATATCTCTAGGCCAATCGGAGACTTGATAGCTGGTAAGAGAGTGGCCACTCCCAAACGGACTTGCCCAAGTCGTTTGCATTGTCAGTATCAAATCTGGTCCGATGAACATGGTCTGGCTATATAAGGATGACACGCATCTTGCCTTATGCCAGATCGAGATATTGAGACAAAAGGACTAGGGAATGTAGGATTCCAGTACAAGTGGGAGATTGTTGGGAATGTCCTGAAATCTACTGTACTATCTCTAGAAAGTATGATAAATGTCGAGATCAGACATAAGTCATAAATACTGGGTGATCATGATGGCTTGCTAGAGTCCGCTCTTGATCTATAAGTTTAGGACTTATTACCAGTATTGTATGATCCCAAAGGGTCACACACCATAGCTAACGGGAAAGTTAAGATGGAATTAATACGGTAAGATGCTAAGGCATTTACTGTATTTGTACAGAGAGTTGGGCAGACAACAAATGGGCTTTTGTCTGATTTGTGTCTTGGGCCCAAAAGTCTAATGGACCATTAGTTTAATTAATTAAACTTGGGCCCATTAGTGAGTTAATAAATTGCAACATTTGGGTTATGAAACCCTAATACTTCTTGGCGATTTTGGAAGAGCAGCCGCAGGCCCTCTCTCCTCTCTCTATCTCTCTCTGGTTGAATTCCATCCGGTCTAGCAGCCATCCGTACTTGTAAGCGTGTGGATACCAAGGAGGAACATGTATTCATCTGTTCTAATCTGATCTTGTCATTACCACCAATCATTCCGCTGCAAAGGTAAGATCAGGTTTGTTTATGATTCATTTACAAGAACCTAGATCCTTGATTAAATATGTGTTAGGTTGCAATCTGAGAATTGAACCATGGAAAACACTATAATCCAACAGAAACTTCTTTTTTATTTCATATTTGGTCCTTATCGTATCATCGACGGATTTTAAATTTGTTAATATCTTATCACTTCGGAATGCATTGTAAGATTTGTGTATATGTGTGTTTTATTATTATATATGTAATTTATAAAGCCTTTTATGTAATATTATAATTGTTAATAATTTTGTCAATATCAACAAATATAAATGCAAATGACCATATACCTTAAACTCTAAATCAAAACACTATACCATAAACCCTAAATACTAGTCCCTATATATATACCCTAAACTCTAAACCCAAACATTAAACCCTAAACCCAAATATTAAACCCTAAAACCTATATATACCCTAAACTCTAAACACATACATTAAATCATAAACCCTAAATACTAAACCCCAAACCCTATACCCAAATATCAAGATCAGATATATATGAGAGCATCATGGAAATAATGCTTAAGTCAATTGGTATTTTATAAGTAACGTTGTAAGATTTGTGTTTATGTTTGTTTTATTATTATATATGTAATATATATTGTCTTTTATTAAATATTATAATTATTAATAACTTTGTTAATATCTACAAATATAAATGCAAATGACCATATATCCTAAATTCTAAACCGAAACATTAGACCTAAACCCTAAATAATAATCCCTATATATATACCCTAAACTCTAAACCCTAAACCCTAAATACTAGACCCTATATATGCCTAAACTCTAAACCCGAACATTAAACCATAATCCTTAATGAGATATATTCTACGGATTCTAATTGTTGTATAACGTTAAACATCAAAACAACACACATATATTTCCATTTCCTTTTACCACCATGAAATTGTATTTCGGCATGAACATATATGGGGACATTACTAAAATGCCATGTCCTATGTATGTTCTCTAAAAGAAACCAAATGTTTTAACAATCAAGTCCCAAAGTATTTCTTTAATTTCACTGTCTATATTTCTTTAACAAACTAGGTAATTATATAGATAAGTATAAATTTAAAAATTGAGGCAATAAAAAAAGAATATATGATGAGAAAGATACGCCTACATGTGGGTTAAAATTCAAAAAATTTACCAAAAAAATCTGGGAAACCAAAACCCAATTTTATAGCCCAAAATATTTCAATTACCCGCCTGAACGCAATATTTTTCGACAAAGTGTCGAGAATTCCTTAATTACGACAAATCCTGATTTTATTATGTTCTTCTTCTTCTCTGAACCCTTCTTTGATTCATCTCGATAATCTCTCTCCAAATCATATTTTATGCCCACCAATCTCAAAATGGCATCTCTTCTTTCAATCTCTTATTCGAGGCTCTCAAGTTAATCGCTAACTTTAGCAGAAACCCTATCGACCCTCTCAAATGAAACTCTCTGTGACACGAGCCCTACATCTACATGTAAGATATGACGTTAGGATGTGTGTTAAACCCTCACATGATCGAGCTTTTCTTTGCTTTAGAAACGAGATTGCTTCTGAGTCTGATTGTGGGTTTGCTTGTGATTTTCTTGTGGTTAGCTTATTTTCGAACAATTGAATTTGGTTTTACAGGTTGTAAACGACTACTATATTCCACTTTCAGTTTCAATATGGTCTCCATTTCCTGGATAAGTTAGTTGTTTTGTTTATAACAAGTGTTTGATGAGTTAGTTTGATGGTTAAGATGTTAATCTTATAGTTAGCAAGAAATTGAGTTTGATGTCTCTGTTTAACTACTCTCTGTGTTTTGTTATGTTCAATTGTCTGGGCGTTTACAAGGTAGAGTTTGTATCATTTGAGATATGACCAAACCATCCATAACTTTAGTCTGAATCAATTTTTCGAGGCTATCTGTCAATGACGGATGAAAGACATGGTCAGCAATCCAAAGGACTGCAGAAGCTGCATCGGACTACGACCTCGGGAGATCTCAACAGATGAATATAACTACATATTTTCTGAGTGAAAGTAAGATTTTTCACAATCCATGCTTGTAAAGTCATCTCATGCTCTTTACTTTTTTTGGGGGGGGGGGGGGGGAGGGGTCAAATCTCATGTTCTTTACCTAATTTTTGTTTCTTACTGTCTTTAATTAATACAGGCCCCTGAGAAGGATGGACGAGTAAATCCTTATGGAGTCGAAAAAATCCATTAATGGGCAAGAGTAGACAGCCCATACACGTTTTTAACGTTTGTGGCCAACCAAGAGCAACTGAAGGAAAGTCAACGTAAACTACAACACCATCTGCATCATAGGCTACTTATCACTGTCTCTTGCACTTCTTAATTTTTTGGTATAGGATTTGGCAACTCCTTAATGCTGGAGTTTGCGTATGTAGATCGTTTGTGTCTATATACTAATATTATTTTGAAGCAAATGTCTTTTACATTTCTTGTAGAATTCAAATAACGGTATCAGCAATTACCAAATCGTAACTTTAACTAATCCAAATTCTTATTTTTACGAAGAAAAGTTAACAAACAGTCGTCAATTATTTACAAAATATTTAACATCGGCGTACTTTGATTTTCCGAATAGTCGCCATATATTACGACTAAGTTGTGGCTATATAAGACAGTCATAGAGTAGTCAGCAAGTAGTGACACAATTATTACCATTATCAAATCTGGCTATTCCGATTAGACGTTGCATAGTCGTTAAATTAATGTAACCAATTAAATTTGCCACTTTATTTTGTTACTAATAAAATAGTGGCAAATTAATGTGACCAATTAGTAACTTTTTGCCACTAATCAGCCACTATATTTTCTGGGTCACAAATTTGACACTCCATTACTACTATATTATGTTGTTGCATCTTAATTGCAAATTTGCCATTTTATTGTGACTCATTTACAACTGACCATTTTAGTCGTACAACAGTGGCAAATATTACTACTAATTTGCAACTAAAACAATCAATTACAAAACAGAAATGGCAGATTAGTCGCAAAATTTGGTATTGTTTCATAGTGGCAAAATAGTAGTTAGTTTTGCTACTAATTTGTGATTTTTCTATTATAATATCATAAGAGTAACAAATTAGTTGCAGATAAATTTTCCCTTTTTTAAAAATAACTAAAAACGTATGTTCAGTAAATTTTTGTTTTTTTTTGGCGGCAAAGAGTTTTATAGATTTTTAGCAAAATGGGCATTACAGTACAGGATTACAGACCACAGAATAAAAATTAACGGACACGAGTCGGGCTATTAGAAGGCCCAATTACAATTGAACCAACTACTAAACCGGAAAAGACCGACTTGATTTGCAGAAGGACGCACGGTATACCATGTGTCGACGAACCGAAGAGGGATAGACACGCGTCAGCATCCCAGGTCACGACTACATGCATATCGACAGGAGAATCGTCTTCATTGCTACGGCGTCACTTTCCTGCCGACCAATTCCATCAAGGATTGCCTAGAAACACCGCGTAGGAAGAAAATCACTTTAATCTACGACCTCCATCTCCGATGAAGCTGTGCTACAGATATGTGAATCCGGCAACAGAAAACCACCAGAAGAGGATGATGCACCAGCCGACCCGTTCAACTCGAGCGGGCAACGGACCAACGGCTCAGGGAGCGCTCGGCGAGTTAGGAAGAGAGAGAAGAAGCCTCGGTGTCGCGGCGGTGAAGCACCATGGAAGTTGATCGGGAAATCCGGCAATAACTGGGAAGAAAAACCCGAAAAAGATAGTGAAAGTGAACGGGTAACTAACCCGAAATTTATTCAACCGAAAAAGACAAACCCATCTCTATATGACAAAGAAAATTGAAGATGGGATTGAAGGAAAGAAACGAAGGATCAAAAGTAACCCGGTCGTCGGCTTGACAAATGGCCAACACCGACGACCGGAGATGAGAACTCGATGAAGCGGCTGGGTTTGAAGAGAGAAGCGAGAGGAAAGAAGAGAAAGAAAGAAAGCCCCAACAGTAAAAATTTAAATGGGCCATAAAACAAGGTGCAATTATAGCTCAAAGTAATTAAAATTTGAAAACCCTTATTTTCTTCTTTCTCCTTCACGCCACCACCTCCATCCTTCATTTCGTCCTCCTTTTTGGTATTTTCTTTTCTTTTCATTCTTCCCCTTCTTATCTTAGTCGGACTCTATATCTTCTTTCTTGTGCCTCCCTCAAATCTCGTTTTTCTGTAGTCGGACTCTATATCCTCTTTCATTCTTCTTCTCCAAATCAAATTTCTAAATCACAGCCTTCAGACTCCATGTTTCCTCCTCCTCTGACCTCTACAGATCTGGTAACCTCCCTTTCTCTCTCAACCTCGGGGTTCCTCTCTCCTCCCTCTTTCCACCTCTATCTCGTAGATTGGCCATTTCCGGGTTGTAGATTCAACTATAAAAAAGTCGTAGATCCGACCGCTGCAGCGTTGAAGGCGTAAGTGTATGTACCTAGTTGGTAGTGGAGAGTACTCTAATGGTCAATTTATGCTATGGTTTGATCTTGGTATGATTTTAATGGCAACAGACGACTTTTCGTCTGAAAAAAGCTTGGCTAAGGTGGATTTGTTATGGAATATAAGGTAGTGGTCACATTTTTTTTTATAATAATGAATTATTTAGATCATTGTCCTAGAAGAATAAAAAATCTTGAGAACCGGTTTCAGGAGATATTACTAAACGGGAGAGAGATATCGGTTGTGGATGCTAAAACCCACACTCGAGACATAAAGTGTTTAATGTGATGATTTGAGAAAGGTGGGCTAGATTCTAGGATGAACCACGAAATGAACAAAGCTTAACTTGACAAATTTGGATTGTATTGACTGAATAACAAGAGTTTACAATGTCTTAAGCTTAAGAGCGATTACAATTGCAAAGTAAGGTAAAAAGTATGTGTATAGAGAATCAGATGATCGTGGGTGAAGGTGGAGTCGTTCCTTTTATAACTTCTCCTCTCTAACTATCCTTCTTCTTCCTTGGGGTTTGCTCCAACGACTCCCATGATTTACGGGATCTTCCTTGACCTTATCTCCTCCTCTACTTCCGCTAACAGATCGTGCACTACGTGTTGGATTATGAGTTTTTCATGGTTCAATTCTCGGATTGCAACCTAACACATAATCTTAAACAGATCTAGGTTCTTGTAATCGAATCATAAAACAAACCTGGTCATTACCTTATGCAGCGGAATGATTGTAATGACGAGATCACTAGAACAGATGAATACCTGTTCCTCCTTTGGTATCCACACTCTTACAAGCATGGGATGGCTGCTAGACCGGATGGAATGAATCAACAGAGAGAGAGAGATTAGAGAGAAGGAGCCTGTGGCCACCTTCTCCAAATCGCCAAAAGCCATTAGTGTTGCAAACCCTAGGGTTGCAATCTAATTTATCTCACTAATGGGCCCAAGTTTAATTAATTAAACTAATGGACCATTAGTCTTTTGGGCCCAAGACACAAATCAGACAAAAGCCCATTTGTTGTCTGCCCAACTCTCTGTACAAATACAGTAAATGCCTTAGCATCTTACCGTATTAATTCCATCTTAACTTTCCCGTTAGCTATGGTGTGTGACCCTTTGGGATCATACAATACTGGTAATAAGTCCTAAACTTATAGATCAAGAGCGGACTCTAGCAAGCCATCATGATCACCCAGTATTTATGACTTATGTCTGATCTCGACATTTATCATACTTTCTAGAGATAGTACAGTAGATTTCAGGACATTCCCAACAATCTCCCACTTGTACTGGAATCCTACATTCCCTAGTCCTTTTGTCTCAATATCTCGATCTGGCATAAGGCAAGATGCGTGTCATCCTTATATAGCCAGACCATGTTCATCGGACCAGATTTGATACTGACAATGCAAACGACTTGGGCAAGTCCGTTTGGGAGTGGCCACTCTCTTACCAGCTATCAAGTCTCCGATTGGCCTAGAGATATTACATCCGTTAAACGGCAGGGACAAATCCCGTCTTGTTCCATCACTATGAACTACACACTTCGTAATACACCCAACCAAGGTCCGTATAGCTCCCAGTTACGAAACAGCGTTAGACAATGATCAAAGTGCATCAATCCATGTGCAGCCACATGCATGCGAACTCAGGTCTAAGGACTATACTCTATAGTCGTATATGAGAACCTCTTATGACACAGATATTAATATCTTGTAGAGTTCTCATCAGCGGGCCATGTCCGGTCATATGCTCCCCTACATATACCTATGTGTCGACTTTGATGCCGCGCATCTATGACCCCTCGAAACTTGGTCATAAGTCTCAACACAATCTAGTCTCAAGTGGTTGTTGGTGTTCCAATTTCAACAACCTTCGACTATGGACACTATGATTTATGTCATTTCGATAAATATGGGGTTTCAGGATCAAGTCTTACTCATGTACTTCGATGGCCCATATATAATGACATGAATCATTTTGGAACGATTATTTATATCACAGTTAAAATAATCCAGAAATCATAGATTTCATAAACATAAAATATTATGTTTACATGAACCTTTCAAAGCAACTAAGTAAAGCCCTTTACAAACTCCCACTGAAATTAAGACTACATCTTAATTTCACTCATCCTACAGCTACAGTCCGCGACTCGTGCTTCGGCATAAGGAGTGGCTTCGTTAATAGATTAGCAACGTTCTCATTCGATGAAACTTGCTTATCTACTTAACACCTCTGTCATTTATCTCACGGAATAGGTTATACCTACCCTCAAGGTGTTTGGACCTCTGATGTGCAGCTAGTCTCATCTATGCTGGGAATCACATCAAGTTCAGTGATGAACTCTTCTTTCCAAACAACCTCTTTCGCCGCTTCTCAAGCTGCGAAATGTTCAGCTTAAGTCATGGAGTCAGCAACAGTGCCTTGCACCGCCAGTCAGACACAAGATATAGCCGGACTGTGACCGGGAATTATCTTTGTCTATTGGAAACTTGCCTTTCAGACTCTATCGACTTGTAGCACCTCACTTTCTCCGTAAATCAAGAATTTATCCTTAGTATTCCTCAAATACTTTAGGATATTCTTTACGGCAATCCAGTGATTCTTTGCTGGATTTGACTGGTCTTTACTTGTCTTGCTTAACATTAAAACAACATCAAACAAGTACGTTTCATGGCATACATGATAGATCCAATTGCCGACGCATATGGAATATCATCCATGCATTTAAGCTCAGCAGTTATCGTAGGACACTGTATCTTGCTTAACGTAATGCCATGTGACATTGGCATAAAACCCTTCTTGGAATGCTGAAAACGTGTAGGACTTTGTCAATTTAAGAATTCTGACTTTGTCCTACCAGCTCTTTTGGATCTCTATCTTTAGATCCAAAATCCAAGAACTACGTGGCTTTACCCATGTCAATCATAAAACCAACTCCCAAGCCAGTCCTCTACCGACTGCAGCATTGGGACGTTATTTCCGAGAATCAGTATGTCATCGACATACAATATGAGAAATGCAACATCGCCCCCACTTATCTATTAGTAAACGCACAGTTCCATTTAGTTCCTGTTCAAGTCAAAACCTTGACTACTTCAACAGAACGAAGATTCCAACTCCGATATGTTTGCTTCCATCCATGAATGGATCGATGAAGCCAACTTACACAAAATGTAATTTTTCGGAGTCTGGGCTCACTTTCGCTTCTTTGAATTTCGCAGATTCGTCGCTTTCAATGATCATCAGATCATGCGAACTTTCAATGATCATCAGGTTCAACTAATGACGAGAAATCACTCTCGGATTAGTGACTGATTCATTCATATCTGCGAACTTCAGGCTCTACAGGTGTAGATTCTACAGAAATCTGTAAATCCATCCGTTGCTCTCCCTCAACAGGTTGAGCAGCCTCCTGTATTTCTCGAATTTCTTCGAGTTATACTTTTACTCCCACTGTTCTTCTTGGAAAGTAACTTCCCTTCTTAGAAAACAGAATGGACGTAAAAGTAACAAGCCTTGGTTTCCCTAGGACAACCAGCGAAGTAGCACAATTACAAATACTCAGTAAAGACGAATTTGGATCGATTCCAATCCACATTTACGTGGTGTCTTTCAACTGATATTGGTGGAACTATTTCAGCGTAAACTTAGATATTTCTAGAGCGTTATTCTTAAAGAATATCATGGAAGATTCGTGTGACTCATCTTTAATCATTTTTTATAAGATCTGATTCTTTCTCACAAAAACACCTCAAGGTTTTCAGGAGAAATGAGCTGTGAAACGATTTCACACTCATTCAGATGATCACACCATCAATGACTTAAGAATTCTCACTCTTGATCTAATCAAGAGTCTTAATACTTCTGTCACTAAGATTCTATACCTCATTCTGGAACTCTTTCAATCATATCAAAGAATTCCGACTTGTGTCTCATCAAATGAACACAGTCACACTCACTGAAGTAATCAGTAGAGACAATGAAGTACAGGAAATTTTCTCTGGCATTTCTGCTCATCGGACCACATACATGAGTATGTTCAATGTCCAATAAGCCTTTGGGCCTTTCTTTAGCTCGGCTAAGATGGGCCCATTGTCTTTTGGTCCAGTAAGCAGAATTCAAGTCTCATAAGATATTCATTCAAATGAGCCCAAAAGTCCATAACTATGGGGTTTCTGAATCCGACTTACTCTATGTGACCAAAACATTTATGCCAAGAAAAATCAGGTTTAATTCATCAGATTTAAACCAATTGCGGTATTTATGTTACATTTTAGGCACTCTATGGTTTAAGATATAAAACCCATTCCTTGAATAGGGTGCTACAATTAATATTTCATTAAGATCAAAAGAACAAAACTTGTCTTTTATCAAAATGAAAAACATTCAAATTCTTACAAGAAAATGAAAGACAACTTTGCTTAAAGCAGGTACATTGTAGCAATTACTTAATACAAAACCAAGCCTCAAAGGCATCTACAAGTGAAAACCCTACGGCTGAGGCAGCATCCATAGCTCCTTCCAGACACGCAGTTCCACTTGTCCTTCCTTCAACGTTCTACTGTTGCTCAGGCTCTGCATATTATAACAAATATCAGTGTCACAACCAGTATCCAATACCTATAAGGTATAACTTGAAGTAATAACATGAATACCTGAGGAAGTAGTCTCATACATCGACTTTAACTCCTCATAATCTTCCATGAATTTAATGCAATTTCTCTTCCAATGCCCAGTCTCTTTACAGTAGCAGCACTTACCAACGTAAGAGGTATCTGACTTGGGCTCAGAAGACACACGCTTGCCATGATTCAAAATCTGGACAACTTTGTCTTCACCCTTATCAGCATTAGGTTTAGTAAACCTACCCTTCTCCTTCATGAGATTGTACAGGGTACTCTTCACGTTTGGCTCAACTGTCTTGAGCATATCATGCAGTTCAGTCAACGTCTTCGTTAAGCCTTTCTTGATATAGTTCCTTACGAACTTATCATAGCTTGACGGCAGTGACTGCAGAATGATCTCAGTTGCCAATTCCTGGCTAACTGGATAATCCAGTTTCCTCAGGTTATCAACGTAACCCATCATTTTACTGACATGAGGACTTACTGGATGATCATTTGGTAGCTTGCAGCTAGTGAGAGACTTAACCAACTGGTATCTCTCCACTCTTACCTGCTCCTGAAATTTCAATTTCAGGCTGCTGATCATCTCTATTGGCGACTCCATGTTCTCATATTGCTTCAGCAAATCTGAGTCCATGGTAGCCAATATCAGACCACGCACATCTACCGCATCATTATAATGCTTATTCCAAGCATCATATACTGCATGAGAGGCATTGGACCCGATCCTCTCGGGGAGAGCTCTCTCAAGGACATAGTCCTTTCTCTCCTGCCTGAGGACTAGCCTCAGGTTCCGCGACCAAGTCAAGAAATTTGATCCGTTCAGTTTGTTCATCTCAAGGACAGACCGGATCGAGAAAGTGTTTTGATTGTTTGTGCTAGTCATAACTGAAATTTAGAGATAAATAGAGTTTTAGTTATTCAGTTCAAAAAGAGTAATCTTAATAACTTATAAGAAAACTCGCATTGCATTCAAAATTTCTTTGTTTAACCTCATAAGAATGCAATGATTCCGAGACCCATGTTCAACTAAAACCAAAGTGGGCCACTGGCCGTCACCCGGAATTAGCTTTACTTGGTAAGCATACACACAGCTAGTTATATCCATATAACTCTCGGTTGTGGATTGGGCCCAAGGCCCAATACACCAGATGTCTCAAGGCCCGGGACTCCCGATGGCCCAGTCAAGGAAACCAATCTCTTACAGCCAAATAATCACTAAAGTCTGGGACTCCCAATGAAATTAGTGACTATATACTACTTTACTTACGCAAAAACAGACACCTCACACTGTAAGCTATATCTGTAATTGAATAAGCGTTAAGTAGCTGACAAGATTGGGCAAGACATCCAAGCTTGATATTGTTTTTGAGGATTTTAGGTTTTCTTTCCAAAATAGAAGATTACTATTTTGGGAAACTTTCTTATTTTAGAAACTTTCTAATTTTAGAAACATACTAAAATAGAAATTTCTAATTTAATATTTTATAAATATTTTGGGATTGGGTCACAAATTATAGGCCCAATTCTTGGCCCAAGACCATAGAATTCCAGTTGGCCCAATAATTTGACATAACCGATTCGGTTTATTAATTCTGGTCCAAGACCAAATTAACTATCAAAACCATCGGTTATTTACTAAACCAGACCAGCTCTAAATTATTTGGTCCAACCAAATCAAACTTAGACCAGCCTTCGGTTTAGGTTAAAATTCAATTTTATGAATTTCAATCCGGTTTAACCAGAAATTAAATAATACCAATTGTATTAAATAATTTCTAGCAAAACGCGATTTGGGTTAACCGCTTGAACCACCAAATAAATTGGATCGGTTCAGTTAAGTCCAAAACCGGGAAGAAACACCTTGTGTTTTAGCCAATTTTGACCTAACCTGCGGTTTAAGCTAAAGTTGACAATGAACCACAATCGGTTTGATCGGTTCATTGTCGCGGGTTTGGGAAGAATGAACCACAATTATCAAAGCATTGAATCGTTTTCTTAATTCAACAAACGACTATGACTTATCAAGCCATTCACTTTTCGGATGTGAATAAGCGATTATCAACCTCAAAAGCGATTGATAATTAATTCAATCAAATCAACAATCGAATCATCAACTATCGTTTGATAATTAATAAACAAACGATTTGCAAAGCAAAGACAACTAGCAACTATCGTTTGATAACTCATTCTATCGATTAAAAAACAAAGTCAACAGCAACTATTACTTCTTACGATCACAACAATTGATTACAACAATTGATTCCATGGAACGATTACTACTAGAAGACAAAAAAACGATTTTTTGTCCTTATTCAATTCAACAATTGATTCAGTTATGATCCAAAAGGCAAAAATCTAACGACCTAGGCTCTGATACCACTGTTGGATTATGAGTTTTCCATGGTTCAATTCTCGGATTGCAACCTAACACATAATCTTAAACAGATCTAGGTTCTTGTAATCGAATCATAAAACAAACCTGGTCATTACCTTATGCAGCGGAATGATTGTAATGACGAGATCACTAGAACAGATGAATACCTGTTCCTCCTTTGGTATCCACACTCTTACAAGCATGGGATGGCTGCTAGACCGGATGGAATGAATCAACAGAGAGAGAGATTAGAGAGAAGGAGCCTGCGGCCACCTTCTCCAAATCGCCAAAAGCCATTAGTGTTGCAAACCCTAGGGTTGCAATCTAATTTATCTCACTAATGGGCCCAAGTTTAATTAATTAAACTAATGGACCATTAGTCTTTTGGGCCCAAGACACAAATCAGACAAAAGCCCATTTGTTGTCTGCCCAACTCTCTGTACAAATACAGTAAATGCCTTAGCATCTTACCGTATTAATTCCATCTTAACTTTCCCGTTAGCTATGGTGTGTGACCCTTTGGGATCATACAATACTGGTAATAAGTCCTAAACTTATAGATCAAGAGCGGACTCTAGCAAGCCATCATGATCACCCAGTATTTATGACTTATGTCTGATCTCGACATTTATCATACTTTCTAGAGATAGTACAGTAGATTTCAGGACATTCCCAACACTACGGGCGTGGTCAACTGTCGAGCTGTGTTGCCGAGTCGGAGCTCGATGTCTGGGCCTGTAGTTCTCGATTCGGCCCATCAAGTGTATATTCTGTATAGCTGGGCCCAGTCAAGATGTAAATTTGTAATGGGCTTCGAACACCAGCCCAATTGTGAGGTCTTTATCTAGCTGAATTCACTGAGGGGAATTGGGCCCAAACATTTTCCCCCCAGCCCTTTAAGCGAGCTGCTGAGCTTGAAGGGCTAGACGTTTCTGCGGAGGCCCACAATATACTTCAGATAAGTCCGAATCAGGGCATCGAACTGTCTTCAAGATATGGGGACTGTTCGGTTTCTCGAGTGCGCCGTCGGATGATACGAAGATTGAGAATCCCGCCAAAATGGACGGCCAAGATTATGTTAGGGTTTGTTCTACCCATACTCGCGGCGCCTGGGAGAGGATCTCGAAATCTGATGATTGGGATTATGAAATTCGAAAGGATTTCGCGGAGACTCGAGTTTACGCAATAATTATTGCTTTATAACTCAACTCCCTACGTTTCCACTCTTCACGATACAACCGCTGACTGCACAGTTAACTTCTCCCTTTCTCTTCCTTTATATCGACTTTTCTTTTCTTTCTCTTTCATTTTTCTGCATCGTTCGTACTTATGTCTGTATTTTTGTTTGTCTGTCATTATCAAAAACTCGAATCGATGTCGATGAAAAAGGAATCGAGCGGCGCGATGGTAAAGAAGGAGAAAGGAGTTACGGAGGATATCGGATTCGACCACCCTGATCCGATTACGAAGGCCGAGGAAATTGAGAGCTTGTACTTGACGTAAAGAGTGCCGAAGAAGGTGAAGCTGAGGCTTCTTCGTCCGGACGAGACGTCGGAATCTGCCAGACCGGGCTATTGTTGTGCGTACAAAGCCTACTTCGAGAAATGCGGCCTGGTATTTCCGATTCTGCGCTTTCTGCTGGACGTTCTGGGAGATCTTGGGATGGCGTTCCCTCAGATGTGTCCAAACTTTGTCCGTCATCTGATCGTCTTGTTGGTTAGGGACCGAGAGGAAGGAGTCTATTTCTTCATGACTTGTGCTCGATTAAACACAACTCTGGATCCAAGACTTTCTACCTTTCTCCTCGGAGAGGTTTGAAGGTTCTGCTGGGGGTCCCATCTCGAGATGACCGTTGGAGGGAACAACCTTTTTTGTTTAAGATCGATCATCATTCGGTCAGAGATTACGACCCTTCCAAGATCGAGACCTCTTGGGCTGAGTCCATTGGTTAGGAGTAGCTTTAGCTAGGTTTTATTGCTTTGCATGTCAGTTTCCAGTTCGACTGGTGTCTAATCTTTCTTTATACACGCTTTTGCAGATATCCCAGAGAGGTATGCTATAAGCGCCAAAGTCAGGAATATTTTAGTCGTTCTTGTATCCGGACAAATCCTTTGGTCGACATTTACCGCAGACAGAATCAAGCAAGAGCTTAAGCTTCTTGTGGTCACGAGCCCATTCAGGATTCATCCCACTGTACCTCGAATCGGTGAGTTTTTCGTCATCTGGTTCCAGATTACTTCGGCCTGTTTTTGTGTATCTAAGTAACCTATTTATTTCTGACTTCACATGTGTTCGTGAACAAACCGCTTCGAAGAAGGTTTGTCCAGTGCTGCTTTGACCAGAAAGAGAGACATGAGGAGGCGTCCTACTTTTTGTGAGTCATCGAAGAAGTCTGCTGAGAAAGCAGCGTCCAGTGGTTACCCAGCCATCCGTCCCTACCAGTTGAGCCAGGCTCTGACCAGCGCCATCCACTCTGGGATGTCCGAACTTCCGCCTCAATCCCCACGTCGAAGTGCAGAGCCCGAGAAGGAACCGGAGGTGGCGGTTCCCGACCAGGTGATCTCCGTAGGCTCCAAGAGTTCCGGGAGCGATTCCTCTGTGCAGTCTGCGAGCAAGAAGCCCCGTCATGAGAAGGCTTCAGAGAAGAAGGAGGTGAAGGATTGTTTAGATGAATCCTGATTCAATTCTCTGATTCAGATTATCCTAAACATGCGGATCTAGGTTCTCTTGATTAGAAACAATTGTTGATCTCACCTTTTACCTGTTTTGTGCAGCGGAAAGGGAGAACAGGTCAGAGATCAGAGAGCCACCAAGGGATGGATCCTCCAAAGGTTCACACACGCACGCAAAGGAATCTGGCTGCTAGACCACGAGGAGGGAGGCGTCGCAGGAGAAAGAGAGTTTGCGGCTGGGTTAGGGTTACAGAGGAAAACAGACTCGAGTTTTATTTATAAAACTCGTCCGGTTCCTCTTGGGCCATTTGGCCCAAATACCAAATAACTCGAAGGCGTTCGCGCACTGTGTCGATCGACACACCTTGTGCATCGATCGACACACAGTGGCCAAACCCTTTTATTCTCTCTAAGTACAGTAAATGCCTAGCACTTTTACCGTACTTCTGCTAAGCCGTTCCTATACCTTTCCTGTTAGCTTAGGCGTGTGACCCATATGGGATCATATAATAGAGGCAATAAGTCCAAGACTTATAGATCATGAGCGGACTCTAGCAAGCCATCACGACCCCCAGTATTATATGACTTATGTCTGATCATTGACATACTCTTACTTTCTAGAGACAGTACCGAGATTACTGGACACAATTCCAACAATCTCCCACTTGTACTGGAATCTCTGTATTCATAATCCTTTTGTCACAATATCTCGATTAGTCATAAGGCAAGATTGGTGTCATCCTTATAAAGCCTAATCTTGTTCATCGGACTCTGATTTGATACTGACAATCCAAACGACTCGGGACAGTCCGTTTGAGCATAGCCATGCATTTTCCAGTATTCAAATCTCCGATTGGCCTAGAGATATTCACTCCATTTATATTGGAGGGACAAATCCCGTCTTGTTCCATCACTGTAAACTACTCATTTCATAATGTACCCAAACAAGGTCCTTATAACTATCGCAGAACGACAGCGTTAAACAATGATCAAAGTGCATCAGTCCATGTGCAGTTACATGCATGCGAACTCAGGTCTAAGGACTATACTCTATAGTCGTAGTAAGAATCTCTTATGACACAGATATAAATATCCTGAAGAGTTCTTATAAGCGGGTCTTGTCCGGTCGTATGTTCCCCAACATACACCTATGTACTGACTTTGATGCCGCGCATCTATGACACACTGAGACTTTGTCATAAGTCACGTACCAATCCAGTCTCACACGGTTGTTGGTGTTCCAATTTCAACAACCTTCGACTAGGGACATAATGATATAAGTCATTTATCAAATATAGGGTCTCATGATCAAGCTAAATGACTTTGATAACTCAAGATCAAGTCATTTACTTCGATGACCTATAAAATGGTTTATATCACTTTGGAACGATTATTTCATCACAGTTAAAATAATCTTGAAATAATAATTTCATTAAACATCTTAAATGTTATTTCAAGAACATATCCAATAACTAAATAAAGCCCTTTAATAACTCCCACTGAAATTAAGACTACATCTTAATTTCACTTATCCTACAGCAACAGTCCGCGACTCGTGCTTAGGCCTAAGGAGTGGCTTCGTTAATAGATTAGCAACGTTCTCATTCGTTGAAACTTGCTGATCTACTTAACATCTCTGTCATTTATCTCACGGAATAGGTTATACCTATCCTCAAGGTGTTTGGACCTCTGATGTGCAGCTAGTCTCATCTGTGCTGGAAATCACATCAAGTTCAGTGACGAACTCTTCTTTCCAAACAACCTCTTTCGCCACTTCCCAAGTTGCGAAATGTTCAGCTTAAGTCATGGAGTCAGCAACAGTGCCTTGCACCGCCAGATAGACACAAGATATAACCGGACTGTGATCGGAAATCATCTTTGTCTATTGGAAACTTGCCTTTCAGACTCTACCGACTCGTAGCACCTCACTTTCTCCGTAACTCAAGAATTTATCCTTAGTATTCCTAAAATACTTTAGGATATTCTTTACGGCAATCCAGTGATTCTTTGCTGGATTTGACTGGTCTTTACTTGTCTTGCTTAACATTAAAGCAACATCAAACAAGTACGTTTCATGGCATACATGATAGATCCAATTGCCGACGCATATGGAATCTTATCCATGCATTTAAGCTCAGCAGTTATCGTAGGACATTGTGTCTTGCTTAACGTCATGCCATGTGACATTTGCATAAAACCCTTCTTGGAATGCTGAAAACCTGTAGGACTTTGTCGGGATAAGAATCCTGACTTTGTCTTACCAGCTCTTTCGGATCTCTATCTTTAGATCCAAAATCCAAGAAAATACGTGTCTTTACTCATGTCAATCATTAGAACCAACTCCCAAGCCAGTCCTTTACTGACTGCAGCATTGGGACGTCATTTTCGAGAATCAGTATGTCATCGACATACAATATGAGAAATGCAATATCGCTCCCACTAATCTATTAGTAAACACACAGTTCCGCTTCGTTCCTGTTCAAGTCAAAACCTTGACTACTTCAACAGAACGAAGATTCCAACTCCGATATGTTTGCTTCCATCCATGAATGGATCGATGAAGCTAACTTACATAAAATGTAATTTTTCGGAGTCCGGGCTCACTTTCGCTTCTTTGAATTTCGCAGTTTCGTCGCTTTCAATGATCATCAGATCATGCGAACTTTCAATGATTATCAGGTTCAACTAATGACGAGAAATCACTCTCGGATTAGTAACTGATTCATTCATATCTGCGAACTTCAGGCTCCACAGGTGTAGATTCTACAGAAATCTGTAAATCCTTCCGCTGCTCTCCCTCAATAGGTAAAGCAGCCTCCTGTATTTCTCGAATTTCTTCGAGTTATACTTTTACTCCCACTGTTCTTCTTGGAAAATAACTTCCCTTCTTAGAAAACAGAATGGACGTAAAAGTAACAAGCCTTGGTTTCCTTCGGACAAGGCTCCACAGGTGTAGATTCTACAGAAATCTGTAAATCCATCCGTTGCTCTCCCTCAACAGGTTGAGCAACCTCCTGTATTTCTCGAATTTCTTCGAGTTATACTTTTACTCCCACTGTTCTTCTTGAAAATAACTTCCCTTCTTAGAAAACAGAGTGGACGTAAAAGTAACAAGCCTTAGTTTCCCTACGACAACCAGCGAAGTAGCTTAACTACAAATATTCAGGAAAGACGAATTTGGATCGATTCCAATCCACATTTACGTGGTGTCTTTCAACTGATATTGGTGGAACTTTTTTCAGCGTAAACTTAGATATTTCTAGAGCGTTATTCTTAAATAATATCATGGAAGATTCGTGTGACTCATCTTTAATCATTTCTTATAAGATCTGATTCTTTCTCACAGAAAAACCTTCAGGTTTTCAGGAGAAATGAGCTGTGAAACGATTTCACACTCATTCAGATGATCACACAATCAATGACTTAAGTATTCTCACTCGTGATTTAATCCAGAGTCTTAATACTTTTGTCATTTAGATCCTATACTTCATTCTGGAACTCTTTCGACCATGTCAAAGAATTCCGACTTGTGTCTCATCAAATGAACACAGTCACACTCACTGAAGTAATCAGTAGAGACAATGAAGTACAGGAGATTTTCTCTGGCATTACTGCTCATTGGGCCACATACATGAGTATGTTCCAGGTCCAATAAGCCTTTGGGCCTTTCTCTAGCTCGGCTAAGATAGGCCCTTTACCTTTTGGTCTAGTAAACAGAATTCAAGTCTCAAAAGATATTTTATCAAAATGAGCCCAACAGTCCATGACTATGGGATTTCTGAATCCGACTTACTCTATGTGACCAAGACTTTTATGCCAAGAAAATCAGATTTAATTCATCAGATTTAAACCAATTCGGTATTTATGTTACATTTAGGCACTCTTTGGTTTAAGATATAAAACCCATTCCATGAATAGGGTGCTACAATTAATATTTCATTAAGATCAAAAGAACAAAACTTGTCTTTTATCAAAATGGAAAACATTCAAATTCTTACAAGAAAATGAAAGACAACTCTGCTTAAAGCAGGTACATTGTAGCAATTACTTAATACAAAACCAAGCCTAAAAGGGATCTATAAGTGAAAACCCTACGGCTGAGGCAGCATCCCAAGCTCCTTCCAGACATGTAGTTTCACTTGCCCTTCCTTCAAAGTTCTACTGTTGCCCAGGCTCTGCTTATTATAACAAATATCAGTGCCACAACCAGTATCCAATACCTATAAGGTAGAACTTGAAGTAATAACATGAATACCTGAGGAAGTAGTCGCAAACATCAACTTCAACTCCTCATCATCTTCCATGAATTTAATGCAATCTCTCTTCCAATGCCCTGTCTCCTTACAGTAGCAGTACTTACCAACGTAAGAGGTATCTGACTCGGGCTCAGAAGACACACGCTTGCCATGATTCAAAATCTGGACAACTTTGTCTTCACCCTTGTCAGCATTAGGTTTAGTAAACCTACCCTTCTCATTCATGAGATTGTACAGGGTACTCTTCACGTTTGGCTCAACTGTCTTGAGCATATCATGCAGTTTAGTCAGCGTCTTCGTTAAGCCTTTCTTGATATAGTTCCTTCTGAACTTATCATAGCTTGACGGCAGTGACTGCAGAATGATCTCAGTTGCCAATTCTTGGCTAACTGGATAATCCAGTTTCCTCAGGTTATCAATGTAACCCATCATTTTACTGACATGAGGACTCACTGGATGATCATTTGGTAGCTTGCAGCTAGTGAGAGATTTAACCAACTGGTATCTCTCCACTCTTATCTGCTCCTGAAATTTCAATTTCAGGCTGCTGATCATCTCTATTGGCGACTCCATGTTCTCATATTGCTTCCGAAAGTCTGAGTCCATGGTAGCCAATATCAGACCACGCACATCTACCGCATCATTATAATGCTTATTCCAAGCATCATATACTGCATGAGAAGCATTGGACCCGATCCTCACGGGGAGAGCTCTCTCAAGGACATAGTCCTTTCTCTCCTGTCTGAGGACTAGCCTCAGGTTCCGCGACCAAGTCAAGAAATTTGATCCGTTCAGCTTGTCCATCTCAAGGACAGACCGGATCGAGAAAGTGTTTTGATTGTTTGTGCTAGTCATAACTGAAAATTAAGATAAAAGGATTTTAGTTAATATGTTCAATATGATTAATCTCGTATTATACTTAACATGATTAATCACGCATTATATTCAATAACATAAGTTACCCTCAATAGAATATAATGATTCCAAGATCCACATATAACTAAGATCAAAGTGGGCCACTGGCCATCACCCAACCTTAGCTTATATCGGTAAGCCCTATGTCGGCTAATTATATCCGTGATATAACTCTTGGTTGTGAATCTGGGCCCGAGGCCCAATCCACTCTGATGTCTCAAGGCCCGGGACTCCCGATGGCCTAGTCAAGAAAACCAGACTATACAGTCATGTAATCATTAATGTCTGGGACTCCCAATGACATTTATGAATCACAAACCGTCTTATCCACGCAAAAATAGACACCCTCACACTGTAAGGCCATGAATACAATTGAATGGGCTTCGACAGCTGACATAGACTGGGCAAGACATCCAACGCTTGATATTATTTGAGGTTCGTAGGTTTATTAAAATTTCATTCCCAAAATAGAAGATTACTATTTCGGGAAACTTTCTAATTTTGGAAACCTACTATTTTAGGAAACTTTCTAAAATTGGAAACTTTCTAAAACCGGAAACTTTCTAACTTTAGAAATTTCTTTAAAATCCAAAACCCGCAAATCCAGAAACTTCTAATTTAAGAAACTTTCTAATTTCAAAATTTCGGAAACTTTAATTTAAAATCGACTTTATAATTTTATAAAATAAATTTTAAATTAATCTGAAGAAAGACTCAAATAATTGGCCCAATTGTTTTAACTTCTTGGCCCGAGGCCCAAGAATTGGTCCATGTCCAAGACATGACCCAATTGTCCAATTAAATGACATAACCGGTCTGGTTCATTAAAATTGGTCTAACCAAATTTTAATTACTACGATGACCACAATTGTCAACCGGTTATTTACTAAACCGGATTTTCTCAATTTATTTGGTCCAACCAAATCAAATTAGAAAATCCTGGTTTAGGCACAAAATCCAATTTACGACTTTGGATTTCTTATCCCGGTTTAACCAGAACTTAATAAATTTATTAAGTCTGTTTATTAAACCGTGACGTTTATAATTTTAATAAAATCATTAAACCGAGCCTTAAACCAACCATATCGGTCGATGAACCAACCGCATCGATCGATCCATCAACCGCATCGGTCGATGCTCTAAGCATCAATCCTGCATCGATCGTGCATCGATCCTGTATCGATCGATGCTCTCACGCATGCACGGACGGTTATCAGGTTTGGCCGAGATATTCTCGGATTGTGTCGACCGATCCATGCGATCGTATCGATCGATCCATGCGATCACAGCCGATTCTCACTTTTGAAAAATCGCATTCCAAATCAATATAGTTTGGTTTTTGCGATTTCAAATGTGTTTAGGTTTCAATTCCTTGTTGCTTAAGTGATTTCTCTTATCAGTAGTTGATTCAAAACACTTCTTAAACAAGAAAACAATCCTAAACTTGAATCTAAACAAGAAAAACCAGAACCAATAGCTCTGATACCACTGAAGGATTGTTTAGATGAATCCTGATTCAATTCTCTGATTCAGATTATCCTAAACATGCGGATCTAGGTTCTCTTGATTAGAAACAATTGTTGATCTCACCTTTTACCTGTTTTGTGCAGCGGAAAGGGAGAACAGGTCAGAGATCAGAGAGCCACCAAGGGATGGATCCTCCAAAGGTTCACACACGCACGCAAAGGAATCTGGCTGCTAGACCACGAGGAGGGAGGCGTCGCAGGAGAAAGAGAGTTTGCGGCTGGGTTAGGGTTACAGAGGAAAACAGACTCGAGTTTTATTTATAAAACTCGTCCGGTTCCTCTTGGGCCATTTGGCCCAAATACCAAATAACTCGAAGGCGTTCGCGCACTGTGTCGATCGACACACCTTGTGCATCGATCGACACACAGTGGCCAAACCCTTTTATTCTCTCTAAGTACAGTAAATGCCTAGCACTTTTACCGTACTTCTGCTACGCCGTTCCTATACCTTTCCTGTTAGCTTAGGCGTGTGACCCATATGGGATCATATAATAGAGGCAATAAGTCCAAGACTTATAGATCATGAGCGGACTCTAGCAAGCCATCATGACCCCCAGTATTATATGACTTATGTCTGATCATTGACATACTCTTACTTTCTAGAGACAGTACCGAGATTACTGGACACAATTCCAACAGGAGGCGTATGCATGGTCCGGTTCGTCGCATGCCCCTGGAACCAAGCCTTTCCACTGGAAATTTGATCACACCAAGGACTATTCGATCACGGATGATCCGGATTTAATTGTCCACCTGATGCGTCACTACAAACCTACCGGCTGTTCTCTTCCTTCGGTGAAGAACATGATAGGGCGTGAGCTTTATGTCAAGTCGATGACTGCCCGTGGAAAGGTAGTTTTCGTAGCTTTGTTCCCGACTTTTAGTTTTCTTCTGATGTTAACTCTGATTTTGCAGTCCTTGGATGCAGACAATCAGTTGGTACCTTCTATGAACAGAGTCTCCGGAGTGTTCCTCGCAGGGAAAAGATAGATGAAGCTCAAAGTGTGGTACATTCCCTTACTGCGACTCTTAAGACATGCCAGGAGACCTGCAGCTCCGCGAAGCCCATATCAACGTCGCAAAGTCCCAGTGCATGGTTGCAGTGGATAGGTCGGTTCGCTTGGAGGAGCAGATCAGGGAGCTGACCTTGAAGATGGAGGATGCTTTTCGTCGGGACAAGCATGACGGGATGGGACGGAGGGATGAGCATTACTATGACATGTTCGAGGCCGACAAGGACAAGTTCGAGAGGAAGAAGAAAGAGGTCGACTGCGAGATAAAGCTTCAAGAGGTCGAAGCTAACATCAAGCTGATCGGACTCTTGCAGAGCGGGGTTATGACTCTTGACGAGGAGCTTCCCAAGCTGCAAGGGCAGAGGGATATTTTGTGAATAACTTCGAGGCGGCTCAAGTCTCTGACTTCTCTCTCCGTGCTGAACTAAGGGCTATCCCTCAGATCTCCGAGGACTCGGTGAAGCCTGTAGCTCGTTCCTTGGGTTTCAATAAGTTCGACTCGAATGCTGAAATGATGGTCGGAGCTAGAGCTGGCGCGAGTACCAAGGCGGATGAGGCAGCAGAAGCTGGAACCAAGGAGGCTATGGGTGCTGAAGGAACCAAGGAAGTTGAAGTCGAAGAAGTTGAAGGTGAGGAGCAGGGCTGATGACTGATCCTTTTTAAAATTTTAATCTTTTTTTTTTTGAATTCCTCCAAAGTACCCTTTTGGGCTAAAGTTGAACTTTTTTTTTCTTTCGGTGTTGCCTGGGAGGGCTTTAATCCATGACTCATTTTGGCTCGGGTGAGCCTTTTTATGCACAAGGTTTTAAGAATTTTATCGGTTAGAGTTTGGATTTGGTTTTAGCAACAATCTTAGAGGTTTGTTGATGCGTTTTTCAGCTTGCATGTTAAACCTTTAGGCTACAGGAGAAACTCTTTGTTTGCTTGTTTAGTCTGGCAAAACGTTCTTTAGTTTAGAGTTTACCATGACGACTTCGTGCCTTTTAGGTCGCTGTGTTTTCAGATGCCTGTTTAACTTGTGCAAAGTTGTTTCGGGTTTAATTCTGAGATCGTTCGCGAGCTGTTGGCTTTGGGAGGTCTGACTTGTGAGACCTTTCGAGTTATAGCTCGTTCGGAGCGCTTGTTCGCGTTGCTTAAGGTTTTGAGACTTAGCATGTATGCGAAGTATATTGATTTACAGCTTGCGTTAGCTATAAGATGATCTTTCGGGGTTAGTCGAATGAGTCGGACTCAAAGAGAGGTGTGAGAGTAAGCTTTATTTTGTTTTGATCGGAAGTTTACTTTACATGTGGGGTGGTAACCTGATATATCATGGTTTTTACTAGTTTTAGACCATGATATAAGTGTGTTTTAGTGTCTTTTTGTGTTCTTTTAGAGTCTTTTACAGGTATAATCAGGTTTGGAGCATATTTGGTGATTATGGCACTTTTTGGAGATTTTTGGAGTGTTTGGCCGAGAGATAGAGTTCACTGTCCGAAACAGAGATATGCGTCGATCGTTGCACACTTGCACCGATCGTTGCACCAGCGAGATGGGCCGAAACTCGGCGGTTTATGAAGAGTCAAGATATTGCACTATGATGCAGAAGTTCCTGATATTTACAAAGAAGCCCCTGGCCGAGATTAGACCTATATAATTAAGTTTTTGGTGTTTTATTTACTTACGCTTTCATAATTAAGAGCAGAGGATTTTTTAGAGCTTTTGGGGCTGATCTGAACCTTTACTTCATCTGTATTTGGAGAAGATTTCGAACCCCTTTAATTCTTTATCTTTTATGCAATTTATTCTTCATATGATTATGTTTTCATTATCTATGTCTGAGTAGATTCATTGTTAGGTTTAGGGTTTCTCACATAGGATTTCATGACTTGCTAGACTTGTTTAATTCAGTTAAGGATTCATAACTATATCTGTTCTTCAATCTAATTGTGCTTAAAGCTAGTTCTAACCTGATCAATTAGAATCTAGATCTTAGGTTGCTAAATACGACACGGAAGTGTGGTTTAGGAATCTGAACTAATTAGGTTGAGCAATTAAACTTCTCGCAAACGAAAGTTTGGTTTAGGATAATTGTGAACATATCAAACTTGGAATTAATGCTAGTTTAATCTGTTAGTTCTCGCAAACGAAAGTTTGGTTTGCTGCACTTAGACTTAGAGAATTATCGCAAAGGAATTTGGTTAATTCTATATCTGTGTTTTGAGTTCTAGAACTGTGCTTAATTAGATCCTTGCTAAATGAACTGTCTGCTTGTCTGATTTCCTGAGAACGCCTTAGACTTAGCGCTCTTAATAACTTGCTTTCATAACCAATAATCTCTGCTTTCTGTTTACTTTCTCGCATTGCTTTTAATTCAATCACATTGCTTTCTTCCTAGTTTAATTTCCTGTTCTTGAGCTATTGAATACAGGAGTCCCTGTGGATTCGATACCTATATACTACAACTACTGAACTGTGCACTTGCAGTTAGATATAGGATTAAAACCTGACCCTATCAAGTTTTTGGCGCCGTTGCCGGGGACTCATAGAGTCTTCGATAGCTTAGAACCTAGGGTTTTACTAGGATTTTTCGTTTTCTTTTCGTTTTTGTTTTTGTTTTTTTTAGTTACTGATTTTCTCTGTTTTTCTCTCTGTCGCAGGTACCAAATTCGCACTGCGTCGATCGTTGCACCCTTGCACCGATCGTCACTAGGCGATTCTGAGATTGAACCGATCGTTGCACTGATAGCATCGATCGTTGCCGGACGATTACAGACAGTTTATGCAGACGCAGAAAACTAGAAGTAATCCGAACTTGGACTTAGTTAATCTCGATCTTGAAGAACTTGGACGTTTAGAGAGAGCTAACAGAAGAGAAAGAAGAGAAAGGATGGTACGTGAGCGTTTGATTCTGATACGAGATGCTGAAGGTACCCTGAGGGATCCAGAAAACAATCCTTACAATGCTGCTGGGCAGAGGATTGATGCTGATGGACGAGTGATCCCTGATGTTGAGGAAGCTGAGCCACCACGACATAACCAAGGTAGACAGATGGTTGTACGTGAGAGGACTTTAGCTGACTACAACAGACCGGATGAGTTTCATGCAAATCGGTCAGCTTTAGTGCTTCCTGCTTTTGAAAGAAATGATTTTAAGATCAAAACCATCTACTACTCGCTAATGAGACAGAATGCATTTCATGGTTACCCAACGGAGCAGCCTATGGATCACATTGATTCGTTTGAGGACATAGTCACTGGCATGAAGTATGATGGAGTCTGCCCGGACTATCTGTTCCTTAAGATCTTTCCGCACAGTCTTGCTGGAGACGCTAGTGCATGGCTGAAGACCAGTCCAGACATGACATACTCACCTTGAAGAGTGAGTTCCTGCGTCACTTCTATGATGATGCGCGCTCAGACCAGTCCAGACATGACATACTCACCTTTTCCCAAGGAGCTGTGGAGCCTTTAAAGACTGCTTGGATGAGATTTAAGCAGTATCAGCGTGACTGCCCACACCATGGATTTACTGAAGTTCAGTTGAGTGGCATCTTCTTTAGAGGCATAGATCTTCCATATCAGTCTGCACTGGATAACTCTAGTAATGCTAACTTCAACACCAGGACTCCTACACAAGCTAAGCAGTTGATTGAGAATCTAATAGGCAGCAACAGTTGCAAGACTATGGATGAGAGGAGGAAGAAATCTGGTGGAAGTGTAGAGAATTCTGACATAGCTGATATTAGATCTAGGCTGGACACAGTTTGCAATCTCCTAGCAGGTAAGAAAGCTGTCCACTTTGCCCAATATGTAGAGGTAATTCAAACTGAGGAGGACACTCAGGAGGAAGATGTGAATTACATAGGAGGTTCTGGTTTCCAAGGTAATAGATTTGGTAATCAACAGGGAAACAGATTCTTCAATGGAGGACAGAAAAGTGGTTTTCAAAAGACCTTTGGACAAGGTACTCAGAGAACCAATGGATCTGAAAGTAGAGTGGAGATGATGCTGAAACAGATGATGGAGAGCCAGACTAAGAATGCAGCAGATGTCAACGAGAAGATGGAAACAATCTACAGGGAGCTGAACGGAAAGTTTGAATATCTGAACACACACATGAAGGAGCTTGATGCTAGAGTTACAAAAACTGCTGGATATGCTAAAAGGGAAGATGGATATCTCCCAGGACGGACTGATGCTAATCCCAAGTACCAATGCAATGCAGTGACGTTGAGAAGTGGTAAGGAGCTGTCATCTGGCCAGAAAAAGCAGTTAAGTGTTGAAGAACTCGAGGAAATTGAAGAGCTGGAATATGAGATCCGAGATATCCGCAATGCGTCGATCGATGCATCTAAGCAACGATCGATGCAGAGTGAAATCAGGGAACCGGAAGTCGTAACACAGTCGCCTAGCATCGATCGATGCGACAGGAGCAACGATCGACACAAGGTGACTGCAGAGAGTTCGAAACCAGAGAAACCGAAACAGCCGACCGAAAGGGTATACAAGCCTAAGGTACCTTATCCCAAGAATCCCAGAAAGGCTAAGAATGATAGGCAGTATGCAAAGTGGAAGGAGTTCATAAAAAAGGTGAAAGTTGAAGTACCTTTGTTGGACTCTATGGAAACTTCTCCTATGATGAAAAGATGCCTTAAGGATATGATTGCTGGGAAATGGTCTGATGAGGAAAGTATAATGATGCTCAATGAGGTGTGCAGCACAGTGGTTCAGGGCATAATTCCCGAGAAGTTAAAGGATCCAGGAAGCTTCGTGTTAGATTGTGCTATCTACAAAGAGAGATTCGAAAGGTCTCTATGTGATCTTAGTTCCAGTGTAAATCTTATGCCACTCTCAGTTGCTAAAAGGCTCGGAATGACAGACTTTATACCCACCAGGATATCACTGGTTCTGGCAGATAGATCAATCAGGATTCCCGAAGGAGTAATAGAGGATGTGCCTATAATGGTTGGCAAATGTGTGATCCCTACTGATTTTGTGGTTCTACAATATGGACAGGAGCCAAAAGATCCATTGATTCTGGGCAGGTCTTTCTTAGCTACAGCTGGTGCAATGATTGACTGTCAGGGAGGTAAAATAGTTCTGAATGTGGGTGATCTGAAGATGAGTTTTGATATGAACAAGCTGGTGAAGAGACCAACCATCGACGGGCAGACCTTCTATGTGGACACATTGGGTGATTTGGCTACCG
This sequence comes from Orychophragmus violaceus, assembly GCA_030180135.1. Taxonomy (NCBI): domain Eukaryota; kingdom Viridiplantae; phylum Streptophyta; class Magnoliopsida; order Brassicales; family Brassicaceae; genus Orychophragmus; species Orychophragmus violaceus. Next base: position 63,730,747 of record CM058232.1, on the reverse strand, counting down.
AGTACTTTTACCAATCACATGCTGAAGACCCACTAGAAAGGGCTTTACTGAGCTCTATATTGGAGTTGGAGTACCTGCAGGACGAGCCAGCAATGTGCTATACGAGGATGATGGATTCTGTTGAGGTTGCAATGCAGGTAGAAGTGTCTGACGCGAGCGTGCAACGATCGACACTACCTAAGCATCGATCGTTGCAAGTCGACAGAGACTGGGCAGAGGAAAAAGCTCCGAAAATAGAACTGAAACAACTTCCATCCGGGCTAAGGTACGCATTTCTTGGACCCAATTCAACTTATCCAGTGATTGTTAATGCTAGTCTGAACAACGCAGAGCTCACTTTACTGCTAAGCAAGCTGCGCAAGCATCGCAAGGCTCTTGGCTATTCTCTTGCTGATATTTCAGGTATCTCACCGGAGCTGTGCATGCATCGAATACATCTTGAGGATGAATCCAAGACATCTATCGAGCATCAGAGAAGACTTAATCCTAATCTGCAGGAAGTGGTTAAAAAGGAGATTATGAAACTCCTTGATGCTGGGATTATCTATCCTATCTCTGACAGTGATTGGGTGAGTCCAGTCCATGTAGTACCTAAGAAGGGTGGAGTTACAGTTGTGAAGAATGAGAAGAACGAGCTGATACCTACTAGGACTGTGACAGGACACATGATGTGTATAGATTACAGGAAGCTGAATGCTGCTACCAGGAAGGATCATTTTCGCTTGCCTTTTATTGATCAGATGCTTGAGAGGTTAGCCAATCACCCTTACTATTGCTTCCTCGATGGATACTCGGGTTTCTTTCAGATTCCCATCCATCCAGAGGATCAGGGAAAGACCACTTTCACTTGTCCATATGGGACATTTGCTTACCGTAGGATGCCTTTGGACTCTGCAATGCACCAGCCACTTTCCAGAGATGCATGATGTCCATATTCACAGACATGATTGAGGACTCTATGGAGGTATTCATGGATGATTTCTCAGTATATGGATCATCCTATAATGAATGCTTAGATAATCTGTGTAAGGTTTTGACAAGATGTGAAGAAAAGCATTTAGTTCTTAATTGGGAGAAGTGTCATTTCATGGTCAGAGATGGCATTGTACTTGGACATAAAGTGTCTGAAGCAGGAATAGAGGTGGACCGCGCTAAGATTGAGGTAATGACCAACCTTCAGGCGCCTGATTCTGTTAAGTCTATTAGAAGCTTTCTTGGACATGCTGGCTTCTATAGACGGTTCATCAAAGATTTCAGCAAGATCGCTAGGCCACTAACTGCTTTGCTGTGTAAGGATACCAAATTTGAGTTCACTGCAGACTGTCAAACTGCATTTGAACAGATCAAGAAGGCATTAGTGAGTGCTCCCATAGTTCAGCCACCGGATTTGGATCTGCCTTTTGAAGTTATGTGCGATGCAAGTGATTATGCTGTAGGAGCTGTTCTTGGGCAGAAGAAGGATAGAAAGCTTCATGCTATCTATTATGCCAGTAGGACACTGGATGATGCACAAAGGAACTATGCCACTACAGATTGACTGTCAGGGAGGTAAAATAGTTCTGAATGTGGGTGATCTGAAGATGAGTTTTGATATGAACAAGCTGGTAAAGAGACCAACCATCGACGGGCAGACCTTCTATGTGGACACATTGGGTGATTTGGCTGCCGAGTACTTTTACCAATCACATGCTGAAGACCCACTAGAAAGGGCTTTGCTGAGCTCTATATTGGAGTTGGAGTACCTGCAGGACGAGCCAGCAATGTGCTATACGAGACTGATGGATTCTGTCGAAGTTGCAATGCAGGTAGAAGTGTCTGACGCGACTTTGCAACGATCGACACTACCTAAGCATCGATCGTTGCAAGTCGACAGAGACTGGGCAGAGGAAAAAGCTCCGAACATAGAGCTGAAACAACTTCCATCCGGGCTAAGGTACGCATTTCTTGGACCCAATTCAACTTATCCAGTGATTGTTAATGCTAGTCTGAACAACGCAGAGCTCACTTTACTGCTAAGCAAGCTACGCAAGCATCGCAAGGCTCTTGGCTATTCTCTTGCTGATATTTTAGGTATCTCACCGGAGCTGTGTATGCATCGGATACATCTTGAGGATGAATCCAAGACATCTATCGAGCATCAGAGAAGACTTAATCCTAATCTGCAGGAAGTGGTTAAAAAGAAGATTATGAAACTCCTTGATGCTGGGATTATCTATCCTATCTCTGACAGTGATTGGGTAAGTCCAGTCCATGTAGTACCTAAGAAGGGTGGAGTTACAGTTGTGAAGAATGACAAGAACGAGCTGATACCTATTAGGACTGTGACAGGACACAGGATGTGTATAGATTACCGGAAGCTGAATGCTGCTACCAGGAAGGATCATTTTCCCTTGCCTTTTATTGATCAGATGCTTGAGAGGTTATCCAATCATCCTTATTATTGCTTCCTCGATGGATACTCAGGTTTCTTTCAGATTCCCATCCATCCGGAGGATCAGGGAAAGACCACTTTCACTTGTCCATATGGCACATTTGCTTACCGTAGGATGCCTTTTGGACTCTGCAATGCACCAGCCACTTTCCAGAGATGCATGATGTCCATATTCACAGACATGATTGAGGACTTTATGGAGGTATTCATGGATGATTTCTCAGTATATGGATCATCCTATAATGAATGCTTAGATAATCTGTGCAAGGTTCTGACAAGATGTGAAGAGAAGCATTTAGTTCTTAATTGGGAGAAGTGTCATTTCATGGTCAGAGATGGCATTGTACTTGGACATAAAGTGTCTGAAGCAGGAATAGAGGTGGACCGCGCTAAGATTGAGGTAATGACCAACCTTCAGGCGCCTGATTCTGTTAAGTCTATTAGAAGCTTTCTTGGACATGCTGGCTTCTATAGACGGTTCATCAAAGATTTCAGTAAGATCGCTAGGCCACTAACTGCTTTGCTGTATAAGGATACCGAATTTGAGTTAACTGCAGATTGTCATACTGCATTTGAACAGATCAAGCAGGCATTAGTGAGTGCTCCCATAGTTCAGCCACCGGATTGGGATCTGCCTTTTGAGATTATGTGCGATGCAAGTGATTATGCTGTAGGAGCTGTTCTTGGGCAGAAAAAGGATAGAAAGCTTCATGCTATCTATTATGCCAGTAGGACACTGGATGATGCACAAAGAAACTATGCCACTACGGAGAAGGAGTTGTTGGCAGTTGTCTTTGCATTTGAGAAGTTTCGCCCTTATCTTGTTGGCTCAAAGGTGATTGTACACACTGATCATTCAGCTCTGAAGTATCTGATGCAGAAGAAAGATGCTAAGCCAAGATTGTTGAGATGGATTCTGTTGCTTCAGGAGTTTGACATTGAAGTGAGGGATAAGAAAGGGGTTGAAAATGGAGTTGCTGACCATCTTTCAAGGATGCTGGTTGAGGAAGACGTGCCAATTAATGACTATTTGCCTGAAGAGAACGTCAATATGGTTGGGACAATGTTTCAAACAGATTTGGACAGAAACCTGCAAAACTGTCGGATTAATCGCATTGCGTCGATCGATGCCATCTCGGCGTCGATCGATGCACCTATCGGGACAGCGACGATCGATGCGCTCCTCTGCGACGATCGTTGCAGTGCGGATACAGATCCAGAGACTTTTACAATTCAGATTGGAGGCTACGAGTTTGAGATTGATGCTGTCACAACAACTGATCGACCATGGTATGCAGATATAGCCAACTACCTGGCTGCAGAGACTGAACCAGATGATCTGAAATATGAGAAGAAGAGGTTCTTCAGAGAGCTTAGGCGACACTATTGGGATGAACCTTACCTCTATAAGCATTGTTCGGATGACCTTTACAGAAGATGTGTTGCTGAATCAGAGGTTCCAGATATCCTATTCCACTGCCATGGATCAGATTATGCAGGACATTTTGCTACTTTTAAGACTGTGTCTAAGGTTTTGCAAGCAGGTTTCTGGTGGCCTACAATGTTTGCAGATACTCACTCCTTCATTTCTCATTGTGATGCCTGTCAGAGGAGAGGGAAAGCCAGTAGGAAGCATGAGATGCCTCAGAATTTCATTCTTGAGGTTGAGGTTTTTGATTGCTGGGGCATAGACTTTATGGGTCCTTTTCCTTCATCTTATGGGAATAAATTCATCCTGGTTGCTGTAGATTATGTGTCTAAGTGGGTAGAAGCAATAGCTAGTCCAACCAATGATTCTTCAGTAGTCATTAAGCTGTTTAAGTCCATCATATTCCCTAGATTTGGAGTACCTCGGATAGTGATTAGTGATGGAGGATCTCACTTTATTAATAAGGTCTTCGAGAAGCTCCTAAGAAAGCATGGAGTTCATCACCGAGTTGCTACTCCTTATCACCCTCAGACTAGTGGACAAGTCGAGGTTTCTAACAGACAGATCAAGGAGATCTTAGAGAAGACAGTTGGGAAGACAAGAAAAGATTGGGCAGCTAAGCTTGATGATGCTTTATGGGCCTACAGGACTGCATTTAAGACGCCATTAGGGACTACTCCATTTCATTTGCTGTATGGAAAAGCATGTCATCTGCCAGTGGAACTTGAGCACAAAGCAGCATGGGCTGTAAAGCAAATGAACTTTGACCTTAAATCAGCTGCGGAAAGGAGATTGATACAGCTTAATGAGTTGGATGAGATTAGACATCTTGCCTATGAGAACTCAAAGCTGTACAAGGAGAGGACTAAGGCTTATCATGACAAGAAGATTGTTTCTAGATGGTTTGAGCCTAATGATCAGGTACTTTTATACAATTCTCGTTTGCATTTGTTTCCAGGTAAGCTGAAATCAAGATGGTCCGGTCCCTACACAATCAAAGAAGTGCGTCCATATGGAGCTGTCGTTCTAGTCGGCAAGGAAGGTAATGAGTTCGCTGTAAATGGACAGAGGGTAAAACATTATTGGGCTAAGGCCGAGATTCCAAGAGGTCAGATTCTGCCTCTGGATAATGCACCTTCTGCCTGAAAAATCTTGTCTGTCCGGTCAAGCTATTGACCTTAAACAAGCGCTGGGTGACATTACCATGGCATTGCTGAAATCTCCAGTGTGTGTAGGAGTAAGAGAGAAGGAAATGGGAGGCAACCCACCATTAGGTACTGGTGTTTTTCTACTTAATTTTTGGTGTTTTTGTTAGGATTTTACGTTTGTTTTTGGTTTTGGTGAGTTTATGTTTGCAGGTCTCGGACAGATTCGCAGTGCGTCGATCGACACACTTCTGTGTCGATCGTCACAACACGATCGGAATCGCATTGCAGCGATCGTTGCGGTCCTGAGCAACGATCGACCATACACGAAAATCGCCAAGTAACGGTCGATGCACTTAGTGCAACGATCGATGCTTGAGCGACAGAGGTAACCCGGCAGAACTCAACAAAACCTTAACAATTTTTATTTCTTTTTACCGATCCTTCGCTTGACACTACTGGGGACAGTGTGTCTTAAGTGTGGGGGAGGTGCTACTGACGTTTATCTTTCTGTTTTCTTAAGAGTCAGTCCATTTTTCAAAATTTTTTGTTTTATTGAGTCAAAATTGTTTAAGTAAGACACTTTGATTTTCTGAGAAGATTTACAAGACTTGCAGGAACTTAAGTAACCATTGGGATGAAGTTGCAGGATCTATCTCTGACCATTAGAAAACCCAGACACAGATCAACCTACTGGGAACACCCACATCACTTCAGGTATCGGAGGATCCTTTTACTGACTTCAATTTAATACTGACTTAGATTTCTCACCTAAGGGCTTGGTATACTTTGTGTCGGATTCCCTGTTAGTTCTGACACAGCCTGTAAACCTGTCCTATTTAGTTCCCTTCTCCCCTTCTCTAAAGTAAGAAAAAAAAGAAGATAATAAACTGAGGATGAGTTAGTAACTCCGAAGTGGTCACAGGAGTGGTAGAGACCCATATTATCTCCTGTGCTATCCATGGAATGTGTCCAAAGTACACCCCATAACGGGAAGAACACTGATAAAAAAAATAAAATGATACCCAATGTGGGAAAAATCAGTTGTTAAGGAAGGGAAAAGAGAAGAAAGGGACTAGAGAAAGATAGTATGGTGGTCTAGAGCTGATAAGGTAAGAATCCATGTGCCCTTTGATCGATACTCCTTGGGTGAGACCGCACTTAAATACTTGCAGAAGTCAGTAGGGAGAATTTGAATGCTTGAATGTGATTGTGGAGTTTACTTAGGACAGTTGCTAAGTGTGGGGGAAGTACATGTTGGTCTTGATATCCTGTGATTGATTCTTTCAGTGGTTTACTAAGGGAAATCTGAGTATTGTAGCTTCTAGGATGAAATGAGTTTCTGAAGAGTTTTCAAACCTCTTCATCATAATTAGTTCTCTGTTTTGCTTGAGGGCAAGCAAAGGCTAAGTGTGGGGGAGTTGATATATCATGGTTTTTACTAGTTTTAGACCATGATATAAGTGTGTTTTAGTGTCTTTTTGTGTTCTTTTAAAGTCTTTTACATGTATAATCAGGTTTGGAGCATATTTGGTGATTATGGCACTTTTTGGAGATTTTTGGAGTGTTTGGCCGAGAGATAGAGTTCACTGTCCGAAACAGAGATATGCGTCGATCGTTGCACACTTGCACCGATCGTTGCACCAGCGAGATGGGCCGAAACTCGGCGGTTTATGAAGAGTCAAGATATTGCACTCTGATCCAGAAGTTCATGATATTTACAAAGAAGCCCCTGGCCGAGATTAGACCTATATAATTAAGTTTTTGGTGTTTTATTTACTTACGCTTTCATAATTAAGAGCAGAGGATTTTTAGAGCTTTTGAGGCTGATCTGAACCTTTACTTCATCTGTATTTGGAGAAGATTTCGAACCCCTTTAATTCTTTATCTTTTATGCAATTTATTCTTCATATGATTATGTTTTCATTATCTATGTCTGAGTAGATTCATTGTTAGGTTTAGGGTTTCTCACATAGGATTTCATGACTTGCTAGACTTGTTTAATTCAGTTAAGGATTCATAACTATATCTGTTCTTCAATCTAATTGTGCTTAAAGCTAGTTCTAACCTGATCAATTAGAATCTAGATCTTAGGTTGCTAAATACGACACCGAAGTGTGGTTTAGGAATCTGAACTAATTAGGTTGAGCAATTAAACTTCTCGCAAACGAAAGTTTGGTTTAGGATAATTGTGCACATATCAAACTTGGAATTAATGCTAGTTTAATCTGTTAGTTCTCGCAAACGAAAGTTTGGTTTGCTGCACTTAGACTTAGAGAATTATCGCAAAGAAATTTGGTTAATTCTATATCTGTGTTTTGAGTTCTAGAACTGTGCTTAATTAGATCCTTGCTGAATGAACTGTCTGCTTGTCTGATTTCCTAAGAACGCCTTAGACTTAGCGCTCTTAATAACTTGCTTTCACAACCAATAATCTCTGCTTTCTGTTTACTTTCTCGCATTGCTTTTAATTCAATCACATTGCTTTCTTCCTAGTTTAATTTCCTGTTCTTGAGCTATTGAATACCGGAGTCCCTGTGGATTCGATACCTATATACTACAACTACTGAACTGTGCACTTGCAGTTAGATATAGGATTAAAACCTGACCCTATCATAACCTTATACTACCCCCCCCCCCCCCCCCCCCCCCCCCCCCCCAAAGGAAAGAAAAGAAAGAAAGGTAAAACTGAAAGTTTTTAGTGGAGTGGCTTCACTCTTAGTTCGAGCTACCTACGTACCGCGCCAAGGGATCAAGCCTAACGTAGTTCGATTATCGTGAGTACTCAGAGGTGATATAGCTTGACGTTCGTGGCGTTCCACGGTCTCTTTACTGGTACCCCGTTTTTGAATTTCGTGAGCTTGTAGACGCCATCGCGAACTACTTCGGTGACTCGGTAGGGGCCTTCCCAGTTGGTCCCGAGTTTTCCGGCGCCTCACTCTCTGGCGTTTTCGTAGACCTTGCGAAGCACTAGGACTCCCACGCTGAACTTCCGCAATCGAAATCTAGAGTTGTAATAGTGGGAGGTTGCTTGCTGGTAGTTCTGCATTCGTACTAACGCTCGGTCGCGCAGCTCCTCGATCATGTCTAGGCGATCTCAGAGCATTTGTTCATTTAGCTCCTCATGCCTCGGACTTAGAGTCCTTCGGATAGTCGGAACTGATGCCTCGGCCAGGACCATTGCTTTTATCCTGTATGCCAACGAGAATGAAGTTTCACCGGTCGCGCTGTGAGGTGTGGGTGGGAGGCCATAGGAATCCTGGTAGTTCCTCAGACCATTACTCCTTCTTGGAGTCAAGTCTTTTTTTGAGGTTACTTAAAAGTGTCTTGTTTGCAGCTTCCACTTGACCATTTCCCTGAGGATATCTCTGGGTTGAGGTCGTTAAGCGTATCTTCCAAGTTTTGCAGAAGTTTCTGAAAGCCCGAGAGATAAACTATGAACCATTGTCGGTCACTATTTCGTAGGGGAGTCCGTGTCGACAAACGATGTGCTCCCAGATGAAGTTTCGTACTTCTATCTCTGTAGTTTGCTGGTAAGCTTTAGCTTCTATCCACTTGGTGAAATAATCGATCAGGACCAGGAGATATTTGAGTTGTTTCGGTCCTGGTGAGACTAGAGATCCTACTATATCCATCGACCACCTCATGAAGGGGTAAGGTGCGGAGATCGAGGATAAGTTTTCTGCAGGCTGATGGATGATTGGAGCGTGCCTTTGGCATTTATCACATTGTCTGGTGTAGTTTTCACAATCTGCAATCATGGTTGGCCAGAAAAATCCTTGCCTTTTTATGCGGATGGCTAGAGCTCGGCCTCCAGAGTGGTTACCGCAAGTACCTTCGTGAGTCTCTCCCATCACGGCTAGGGCTTCTCGTGCGTGTATGCACCGTAGATAAGGTTCCATCATGTTGCGTTTAAACAGGCGATGCTCTATCATACATTATTTGTCGCTTTGGGCTTTTAGCTTCATGGTTTCCCATTTATCGTTGGGAACTAGGCTGAGTCGGATGTAATCCAAGATTCGTTCCCTCCAGTTTGGTCTGTTAAGAAATTCTGCGTCCAGTTCTTCGGGCTCAGACTCTTCCTAAACCGGAGTCTCTAGGACGGGTCGGTTATTGGGAAGGCCGATATCGTAAACCGCAGAGCATAACATTATTGTTTCTGAGGGAGCTTTGGAGCACGAGGTATGGGGCAGACTTTCGGTTTGTTCTGTCGGGGCCGACGCGGTTTTGTATGCAGTCTGTGCCCTTAGTGCCACGTCAATGCTGGGTTTGTTGATATATCATGGTTTTTACCGGTTTTATGCCATGATATAGTTGTGTTTTTAGTGTCTTTTGTGTTCTTTTAGAGTCTTTTACAGGTATAATCAGGTTTGGAGCTGAATTGAAGATAATGGAGCATTTTGGAGATTTTTGGAGTGTTTGGCCGAGAGATAGAGTTCACTGTCCGAAACAGAGAAAGGTGTCGATCGTTGCATGCCTAGCATCGATCGATGCACCAGCGAGATGGGCCAAAAACTCGGCGGTTTAGAAGAATCAAGATATTGCACTTTGATCCAGAAGTTCCTGATATTTACAAAGAAGCCCCTGGCCGAGATTAGACCTATATAATTAAGTTTTTGGTGTTTATTTTACGAATGCTTTCATAATTAAGAGCAGAGGATTTTTTGAGCTTTTGGGGCTGATCTGAACCTGTTACATCATCTGTATTTGGAGAAGATTTTGAAACCCTTTAATCTTTTATCTTTTATGCAATCTATTATTTCTATGATTATGTTTTCATCAATCATGTCTGAGTAGATTCCTTGTTAGGTTTAGGGTTTCTCACATAGGATTTCATGACCTGCTAGACTTGTTCAATTTCAGTTAAGGATTCAAACTATATCTGTTCTTCAATTTAATTGTGCTTAAAGCTAGTTCTAACCTGATCAATTAGAATCTAGATCTTAGGTTGCTAAATACGTCACGGAAGTGGGGTTTAGGAATCTGAACTAATTAAATTGGGCAATTAAACTTTGCGCAAACGGAAGTTTGGTTTAGGATAATTGTGAACATATCAAACTTGGAATTAAAGCTGGTTTAATCTGTTAGTTCTCGCAAACGAAAGTTTGGTTTGCTGCACTTAGACTTAGAGAATTATCGCAAAGGAATTTGGTTAATTCTATATCTGTGTTTTGAGTTCTAGAACTGTGCTTAATTAGATCCTTGCTGAATGAACTGTCTGCTTGTCTGATTTCCTGAGAACGCCCTAGACCTAGCGCTCTTAACAACTTGCTTTCACAACCAACAATCTTTGATGTCTGCTTACTTTCTTGCATTGCTTTTAATTCAATTACATTGCTTTCTTCCTAGTTAAATTCCTGTTCTTGAGCTATTGAACACCGGAGTCTCTGTGGATTTCGATACCCTATATACTACATTGATATTGCTGTGCACTTGCAGTTTAGTATAGGGATTAATTCTTGACCTATCAAGTTTTTGGCGCCGTTGCCGGGGACTCTTTGAGTCTTCGATAGCTTCGAGCCTAGGGTTTTACTAGGATTTTTCGTTTTCTTTTCGTTTTTGCTTTTATTTTTTTATTTTTGCTTTTATTTTTCTGTTTTCTCTGATTTCGCATTGCATCGATCGGCGCCCTTCTTGCATCGATCGACACACTTCGCTGAATAACCGAGAACACTAAGGGATCGTCAGGACGATGTGTCGGAATGATATTTTCAGCTCAGGGATTAACAATTCTCAGATAGCTGGGTCGAAGAACCAAGCTGACTCTCTGCATAGTCTTCAACTTGGAAAGTATGCACATGAAGCTAACCATTGCGTTGAAGGAACTGGATTCTATAGTCACGGATCTGCTTTTCAGAAACCCTTTACAAGGAGTTGTAGTGTTTCTTCTTACCAAGCACCGCCTGCACCTACAGCTCATGAGAGCAGAATGGAAATCATGATGGAGCAATATCTTGAGAGACAACAACAGATTAATATGTCCTTCAACTCAAAGATGGATGCGTTGTATGAAGACTTGGATGAGAAGTTCGAATCTTTTAGCACACATATGTAGGAGCTGGATGCAGCAATAGAGAGGCGGAATGAAGCTAAGAGAGCTGAACGAAAGCTGCACATCAATGCTGTGAACATAAGGGATGAGATTGAGTTGCTAGGTGAAGAAGAGAGCATAATCTCGGATTTTCTGGATGAATATTGTCTGCCTGATACATGCACCGATCGACACCCCCTTAGTGACGATCGACACGCCATTCTGACGGCAATTTTGAGTTCTTTCGAGAAACAGAATCGCCTTGCATCGATCGACACACATGATGCAACGATCGACACAGAACGCAGACATGTCCAGAAACCTGCAACAGTACTAGAACGAGTCTACAAGCCCCCAGTGCCATATCCTAAGGTTCCCAAACCCTCTAAACAAGAGCTAGAAGTGGCTAACTGCATAAAAGTGACGGATAAGAAGGTGATCTCCACTGATGGTCATCTGAAAGAAGAAGTTCAGATGGGTGGAACTACAGTATCTGATAGTGGAGAGAAGAAGATGGTGGTTCCTCTTGAACCTGCTCTAACATCTTCAGTACCTGCAACTGCTCATAAGCAGAAAGCTCCAGACATCAGATATACGTCAAAGGTAAGGTACAAATCACCTAAGCTTAAACATTCTGAGCACACTGTTTTGAATGCAAGAAAACAAAGAATCCCGCTTAAGCTACACTCCCACCCCGACCCTTATCGTTCGTTCCTTGGAAGATCTCATGATCTGAATGCTTATACGCCGCCTTGGATGAAAAGACATTCGCAGAGACACTCAAAGTCTCTGTTGAAACCGCCATGAGTTCGATCTCTTTCTGATAGGTCAAGCTATTGACCTTAAACAAGCGCTGGGTGGGAGGCAACCCACCATTAGGTACTGGTGTTTTTCTACTTAATTTTTGGTGTTTTTGTTAGGATTTTACGTTTGTTTTTGTTTTTGGTGCAGTTATGTTTGCAGGTCTCGGACAAAATCGCAGTGCAACGATCGACTCACTTCTGTGTCGATCGTCACAACACGAAAGGAATCGCATTGCAGCGATCGTTGCGGTCCTGAGCAACGATCGACCATACACGAAAATCGCCAAGTAACGGTCGATGCACTTAGTGCAACGATCGATGCCTGAGCGACAGAGGTAACCCGACAGACATAATTTCATTTTTTTCAATTTTTTTTTATTTTCTTTTTACCGATCCTTCGCTGGACACTACTGGGGACAGTGTGTTTTAAGTGTGGGGGAGGTGCTACTGACTTTTGTTTTCTGTTTTCTTAAGAGTCAGTCCGATTTTCAAAAAAAAAAAAATTTTATTGAGTCAAAATTGTTTAAGTAAGAAACTATGATTTTCTGAGAAGATTTACAAGACTTGCAGGAACTTAAGTAACCATTGGGATGAAGTTGCAGGATCTATCTCTGACTATTAGAAAACCCCATCACAGATCAACCTACTGGGAACACCCACATCACTTCGGTATCAGAGGATCCTTTTAGTGACTTCAATTTAATACTGACTTAGATTTCTCACCTAAGGGCTTGGTATACTTTGTGTCGGATTCCCTATTAGTTCTGACACAACCTGTCAACCTATCCTATTTAGTTCCCTTCTCCCCTTCTATAAAGTAAAAAAAAAAAAAGATAATAAACTGAGGATGAGTTAGTAACTCCGAAGTGGTCATGGGAATGGTAGCAAACACTATTTTCTCTCATGTGATCCATGGAATGTGTCCAAAGTACACCCCATAACGGGAAGAACACTGATAAAAAAAATAAAATGATACCCAATGGGGAAAAATCAGTTGTTAAAGAAGGGAAAGAGAAGAAAGGGACTAGAGAAAGATAGTATGGTGGTCTAGAGCTGATAAGGTAAGAATCCATGTGCCCTTTGATCGATACTCCTTAGGTGAGACCGCACTTAAATACTTGCAGAAGTCAGTAGGGAGAATTTGAATGCTTGAATGTGATTGTGGAGTTTACCTAGGACAGTTGCTAAGTGTGGGGGAAGTACATGTTGGTCTTGATATCCTGTGATTGATTCTTTCAGTGGTTTACTAAGGGGAATCTGAGTATTGTAGCTTCTAGGATGAAATGAGTTTCTGAAAGTTTTCAAACCTCTTCACCAAGCTTTAGTTCTATGTTTTGCTTGAGGGCAAGCAAAGGCTAAGTGTGGTTGATATATAATGGTTTTTACCGGTTTTATGCCATGATATAGTTGTGTTTTTAGTGTCTTTTGTGTTCTTTTAGAGTCTTTTACAGGTATAATCAGGTTTGGAGCTGAATTGAAGATAATGGAGCATTTTGGAGATTTTTGGAGTGTTTGGCCGAGAGATAGAGTTCACTGTCCGAAACAGAGAAAGGTGTCGATCGTTGCATGCCTAGCATCGATCGATGCACCAGTGAGATGGGCCAAAAACTCGGCGGTTTAGAAGAATCAAGATATTGCACTTTGATCCAGAAGTTCCTGATATTTACAAAGAAGCCCCTGGCCGAGATTAGACCTATATAATTAAGTTTTTGGTGTTTATTTTACGAATGCTTTCATAATTAAGAGCAGAGGATTTTTAGAGCTTTTGGGGCTGATCTGAACCATTTACATCATCTGTATTTGGAGAAGATTTCGAACCCCTTTAATCTTTTATCTTTTATGCAATCTATTATTTCTATGATTATGTTTTCATCAATCATGTCTGAGTAGATTCCTTGTTAGGTTTAGGGTTTCTCACATAGGATTTCATGACCTGCTAGACTTGTTCAATTTCAGTTAAGGATTCAAACTATATCTGTTCTTCAATTTAATTATGCTTAAAGCTAGTTCTAACCTGATCAATTAGAATCTAGATCTTAGGTTGCTAAATACGTCACGGAAGTGGGGTTTAGGAATCTGAACTAATTAAATTGGGCAATTAAACTTTGCGCAAACGGAAGTTTGGTTTAGGATAATTGTGAACATATCAAACTTGGAATTAAAGCTGGTTTAATCTGTTAGTTCTCGCAAACGAAAGTTTGGTTTGCTGCACTTAGACTTAGAGAATTATCGCAAAGGAATTTGGTTAATTCTATATCTGTGTTTTGAGTTCTAGAACTGTGCTTAATTAGATCCTTGCTGAATGAACTGTCTGCTTGTCTGATTTCCTGAGAACGCCCTAGACCTAGCGCTCTTAACAACTTGCTTTCACAACCAACAATCTTTGCTGTCTGCTTACTTTCTTGCATTGCTTTTAATTCAATTACATTGCTTTCTTCCTAGTTAAATTCCTGTTCTTGAGCTATTGAACACCGGAGTCTCTGTGGATTTCGATACCCTATATACTACATTGATATTGCTGTGCACTTGCAGTTTAGTATAGGGATTAATTATTGACCTATCATTTGTCTATCCCCTCCACGAGTATAACCCTTTTCACCAGAGGGTCGAACGTTGAGGCTAGTGCTGCTAGAGCGTCGGCTGAGGAATTCTCTCCTCGAGGTATTCTCCTGAGCTTGAAATATTTTAACTGATCTTATAGCTCACGAGCTACTTTTAAATAAGCTTCCATGCGCTCGTCTTTTGCTTCGTACTCGCCATTGAACTGGCTCGTTACTAGCTGCGAGTCACTGAAGGCGTGAACTTCCCGAGCTCCAATTCTGATTGTGAGTCAGTGCCCGACTATAAGAGCCTTGTACTCGGCCTCGTTATTGGACACGCTGAAGCCGAGCCTCAAAGACTGCTTGATTACTTCTCATGTCGGAGTTACGAGCTTGATTACTACCCCGGAACCATGCTTAGATGAAGCCCCATCAATGTGAAGGGTCCAGTAATCGTTTTGATTTTCTTGATCCGGAGCTGTAGGTGGGATTTCGAAGATGAAGTCTGCTAAGACTTGAGACTTTGCGCTCGTTCTGGTACAATATTCGATATCATACTCGCTTAGTTCAATCGCCCACTTAGCCAATCTTCCAGATTGACTCGGGCTATGTAGTATAGTTCGTAGTGGCTGTGACGTCATCACCACTATAGCGTTCGACTGGAAGTACGGTCTTAGCTTCCTGGCTGACATTACTACTGCGACCGCGAGTTTCTCCATTGATGGATATCTCGTTTCTGTGTCTATGAGCGTTTTGCTCACATAGTATATGGGCTTCTGTTCGTTTTGTTCTTCGCGAACCAAGACTGGGCTCACAGCTGGCGAGGTTGCAATGTAGAGGTATAGAGGTTCACCCTCTACAGGTTTCACTAGTATCAGAGGTTCGTTGAGGTACTTTTTGAGTTCCTGCAAAGCTATCTCGCAATCCTCGTTCCATTGGAACTTTCGGTTTCCTTTGAGAAGGTTGTAAAACGGGAGGCATTTGTCCGTGGATCGGGAGATAAAATGGTTCAGGGCCGCTATCCGCCCTGCTAGCCTCTGCACTTCCCTTTTTTTTTCTTGGAGAAGGCATTTCAAGGAAGGTCGCGATTTGTTTTGGGTTTGCTTCAATCCCTCATTCCGTTTCCAGATAACCGAGGAATTCTCCCAACGGCACTCCAAAGAAGCATTTAGTTGGGTTAAGCTTCATCCCATACTTGTTC
The DNA here is from genome assembly GCA_030180135.1 of Orychophragmus violaceus. NCBI lineage: Eukaryota > Viridiplantae > Streptophyta > Magnoliopsida > Brassicales > Brassicaceae > Orychophragmus > Orychophragmus violaceus. Next base: position 63,715,167 of record CM058232.1, on the reverse strand, counting down.
AGGATTGCAAAGCATTCTTGGAGCTGTGCTATGTGGTCGCATTCCTTGGAGGACTTCACCAGCATGTCGTCGATTAGACCTCCATCGACTTCCCAAGCTGATCGGCAAAAATTTTGTTCACCAATATTTGGTACGTAGCTCCGACGTTCTTTAACCCGAAAGGCATCACCTTATAGCAGTAGGTTCTGCGATCTTTTATGAAGGCTGTTTTTTCTTGGTCCTTTGGGCTCATAAGGATCTGGTTATACCCATAGAACGCGTCCATGAAGGACAATAGTTCGTGTCTAGCAGTCGCTTCTACCAGACGATCTATATGTGAAAGCGGGAAGCTGTCTTTTGGACATGCCTTGTTTAAGTCTGTGAAGTCTATGCAGACTCTCCACTTCCCGTTTTTCTTTTTGACGAAAACCGGGCTGGCTAACCAATCAGTGTATTTCACCTCCCTGATTGACCCGACCTTTAGCAGTATGTCGACTTCGTCGTTAACCGCTTTAGCTCGATCTGGACCGAGCTTACGGTGTTCATGTTTTAAGGTTTGAACGTGGGATATACGTTTAGCTCGTGTGAGGTAACGTCTATGTCAATCCCTTTCATGTCTTTGCTGGACCATGCAAACGTATTTACGTTTTCATTGAAGAAGCTGATGAGCTCGTTTCTGGTGGAGCTTAGGATCTCCGATCCGATGTTTATGCAACTTTCTGGACAAGCGTCGTCAATGCAAACCGAAATGACTAGGTCCTTACGCGGACCTCGAACTATTGGGTTGCTATTTCGTTTCGCACTTCGCGACGCGAGCTCTTCCTCTTTCTGTAGTTGCTATACTGACGATATTTCCAATTGCTTGAAAAGGTCATGTAGCATGATCTCGCAGATTTTTGGTTGCATGGATCGTCTTTATCCCAGCAGGGGTTGGGAACTTCACGCACTGGTGGTAAGTGGAAGGCACTGCCTTCATATATAGATCCATGGTCTGCCTAATATGGCGTTATACGGCGCCGGTTTGTTGACTACGACAAACTCCAGGATTTCTTGTTGCCCCGGCGGTAGATGGGAGCTTTACAGTTCCCATCGAGTAATGGTTTCACCATCGAATCCGGTTAACGGAGTTCGTCTGCCGGTAAGTATAGAATCTTCGAAGCCCATTTTCTTGAAAGCGTCGTAGAAAAGGAGGTCTACAGAGCTTCCTATGTTTATCATGACTCTCGATAGCTCGAATCCGGTTACGTCGAGTCGGTCTTGTCGATCTTAAAAGTTTCTCTTTCGGAGAAAGTTATGTGAGTGTCGGGTCCCTCGATAGGAACCATTTCTCTTGCATCAGTCTCGACTCGCCTTTGATGGGCTTTGATCGATTTTACTGAATCTTGACATAGTTTCTAGCCTCCCGATGTGAAGTTTATCGTTTTTGGGAGACGGGAGCTGCACATCAAAGTTTTAGAAAGCACTGATTGGCTGGTTTCTTGGGAGCTGGAAGTGGGGTGATGACCAATTTCGTAGATCCCCCACAACGAGCTAGATTGAAAATCATCTCGATGCGCTTGACACGAGAGGGAGGAGGAGAGGCAGACTCTTCCTTCTCCGGCGTTCTCTCGCGCTTAGCTTGCGAGTTACTTTTGCTTTTCGATTTGCTCTTTCCTTTGCTTCCCTTTTCTTTTTCTTTTTCCTTCTCGTCTGGTTCTTAAGTTTCCACCTCGCTGCTGCCGTTTTTGGACGCTTGCAGGAGATCCTTGGATCTACATTCCTCGGAGGAGTGCCCGTTTTTGTTTCGGTACTTACAAAATTTGCTTGCGTCGGAAGGTGTTCGCCATTGAGGCTTGCCGTCTACCGTAAGGCAGTGTTGTCTCTTGCCAGAAGATTCTTTTTTGGCTGTTTTCTTCAGGCTTGAGTTGGATTTTTTTAGAGCTGCGGCCACGTCCTTTTCATACTTTGCATAGTACGTGGCCTTGTGTAGGGCGTCGTCTAAAGATGTGCAAGATCGAATCGCGAGCTCCTGTTGGGATTATGTCCTGAAATCACATTGTACTTACTCTAGAGATAGTTGTATTGTCGAGATCGGACAATTCACGTGATACTAGGTAGTCACAATGTTTTGCTAGAAATCGCTTATGACAAATGAGTTGTAACTTATTTCTGGTATCGTGTGAACCTACAGGGTCACACACCTAAGCAAGTTGGATACACTTGGTATGGGATTGATCATTGGTATATGATCCGATCAATGTGTATTGGATACACATTGATATCGTGTTTTAAGAGATGTGTCGATCGATGCCCTTGGTGCATCGATCGATACAATATGTGTGTGTCGATCAACACCAATAGGTGTGTCGGTCGACACGAGGGAGAAACCGAAACTGATGTTTCGGTTTACCTCGAGGTCAATATATAAACAAGTTTTATAGTTCGACCTAGGTAAGCGTGCCGTCGCAGACAGTTTTTCTTGACAGAAAAACTGATCCTCTTGATCTAGAAAACAATAGAAATCCCAAGAGATCCGATTCCCGGCGCTAGCATCCCGGCGGATTCCAACTTGTGTGCGTGTGGACTACGATAGAGGCGAGGCATCTGAATCGCTCCTGATCTCGTCTTACCTGATTCATCTTCCGCTGCCAGAACAAGGTAAACGCGAGATCTATGATTCAATTACTTAAACCATGAGATCCTAGGCTCGGAATTCAGACTTAGGGTTGCCTAATCGGATTAGGAACTGCTAGGAATTCCCAAAAGAACTCTGATGTGATCCAGTGGAGCTTCGATCGCTATAGTTTCATTTGGGTCTGCGATGCGTGATTTGACCTCGCGGAATCTACCGATGTAAGCCCTGAGAGTTTCATCGGATCCTTGCCATAAGGCCAGAGATCGGCTTCCGATGCTTTCTCCTCGATGATGATCGAGTATTGTTTCAGGAATATCGACACGAGCTGGGTTGCCTAATCGGATTAGGAACTGCTAGGAATTCCAACAGTGGTATCAGAGCCTTAGGGTTTTACATTGAATCAAACCTGTTAATTGAATTTGATGATTTAAATTCGCAAACTAGGTTGTTTGAGTTAGAACAGGTTAGATCGATTCAGATCAAAATCGATTCTGAGTTTTCGCATGGTGTCGATCGACACCATGGGTGTGTCGGTCGACACAGTTGAATGAATTCGTCAGAATCGGCGGCTAGGGTTTTTCGCGAAGAAAACCAGAAAGCCTATTGTGTCGATCGACACAGTTTGAGTGTCGGTCGACACAGAACAGATTCGGCGGCTAGGGTTTTCACAAAGAAAACCTGAACGCCTACTGTGTCGATCGACACAGGTTGAGTGTCGATCAACACAGACCTCGCGAATGGTTAAACGGTTCAATTGGATTGGACCGGTTATCATGCTTGGTTAAGTCCGAATAGATCGGTTTAAATTGGATAAATTAGTTCAATTGGATTGAACTAATTATTTCAATTAGCATAAACCGATTGGTTAAAATCAGTTTGATTGGATAAAACGGTTCAATTGAATTGGACCGGTTATCGCAATCAGTTGAAACTGGTTAAAACGGTTTAAAGTGGATGAATTGTTTCAATTGGATTGAACTGATTATCCCAATTGATATAAACCGGTTTGATCGTTTGAGATCAGTTGGATCTGATAAGTTGGTTCAATTGGATTGGACCGGTTATCAAAACTGTCTCTGGTTTAGGTCAATGTCGACCGTCACACATGGGTTGTGTCGATCGACATGACCGGTTCAATGAACCGGGTTAATTGGATTAACCGGTTATTGGAGTTCGGTTTCATTTGGTGGTGTCGATCGACAAACACGGTCTGCGTCGATCGACACAGTGCTCGCAATTCTGGTCATTGAACCTTGAATTTGCAGAAACCAAACTAGACTTAAACATTGATCAAAGCTTAGCTTCAATATGGTCAACTGTTAAGACTCATTTCATTGTGTGATGGTCTAGCCAAGAGCTTGGTGTCCACAATTACGTGAGTAAGGCAGGTAATTATGTTGATGGACTTGCAGTGCTTGACATAAACAATTACATGACCTAAGAGATTGATATGCTAACCTTTCAGAGTTTAGTTTCCTCAACTAAATATCAAGTAAGCTTGATGTCTTGCCCAAATCTTGTCTACTGTCAAGACTTGTGTCGTTTGTTGGATAGCCTTGGAGTCCTTGATATCCACTACTACATGAGTAAGGCAGGTGATCATTGATAGACTTGCAGTGCGACTGTCAATGATCACAAGACTAAAGAGATTGGTTTACTTGACTGGGCCATCAGAAGTTCTGGGCCCAGAGACGTCAAAGTAGATGAGACATGGATTGTCTTATCTGCGACCAAGAGTTGTACTGGGTACAATTAGCAATGATTTGCTTACCTAGATAACTAAATTTTGGGTGATGACGAGTCGTCCACTCAGATTTTGGTGAAGTATGGGTCTTGGATCATTATATTCATTGAGGAAACATTGTTTGAATATAATGCGAGTTTTCTTATTAGATAAGATTTCTCAAGGAATGCATAACTAAATCTTGGTTTTTCTTGGATTTCAGCTTATGTCTAAGACTACTTTCTCGTTGCGATCCGTCCTTGAGAAGGACAAGTTAAATGGATCAAATTTCCTGGATTGGTATCGGAATTTGAGATTAATCCTCAAGCAGGAGAGCAAGGACTATGTCCTTGAGAAAGCTCTTCCAGAAAGGCTTGGGACCAATCGCTCGAATGCAGTATATGATGCTTGGAATAAGCATTATATTGATGTGGTAGATGTGTGTGGTCTGATGTTGGCTACCATGAACTCAGACTTGAAAAGTCAATACGAGAACATGGAGTCGCCAATAAAGATGATCACCAGCCTGAAACTGAAGTTTCAGGATCTGGCACGAGTTGAGAGATTCCAGATGGTGAAGTCTCTCACTGGGTGCAAGCTACCAGAGGATGGTCAAGTAGTCCTCATGTCATTAAAATGATGGGTTACATTGATAACCTGGGGGAAACTGGATTGTCCTGTCAACTTAGAGTTGGCAACTGACATCATTTTGCAGTCACTGCCGTCAAGTTATGATAAGTTCATAAAGAACTATATCAAGAAAGGCTTGACGAAGACGTTGACTGAGCTGCATGGCATGCTCAAGACAGCAGAGCAAAAAATCAATAAGGGCAAAAGATTTGAGAAATCTTGTTTAGACAAGGGTGATGGCAAGGCCATTCAGATTTGGAATCGGGATAAACCTGTGTCATCTTTTAAGCCCAAGTCAGGCCCATCTGATGTTGATAAATGCTGCTACTGTAAAGAGTTTGGGCATTGGAAGAGAAATTGCATTAAATTCTTGGAAGATTCACAAGAGATGGAGAAGATGTATGGTACTTCTTCTTCAGGTATTGTGTTATTGTTTCAAGTTCTACATGAGTATTGGATACTAGTTGTGGTACTGATATTTTGAAATATGCAGGACCTAAGCGACAGTAGAACGTTGAAGAAAGGACAAGTGGAACTGCGTGTCTGGTATGAAGCAATGGTTGCTGCATGAGCCGTAGAGATTCTCCACTTGTAGGAGCCTTTCATACTTGGTTTTAGAAATTAAGTAATTGCTACTATGTATCTGCCTTGTGCAGAAATGTCTTTCATTTTCTTGTAAGAATTTGTATGTTTTTCATTTTGATAAAAGACAAGTTTTGTTCTTTAGATCCTAATGAAATATTCTATGGTAGCACCCCGTTTAGAATGGGTTTTATATCTTAAACCAATGTACGATTGTACATATAACATAAATACCAAACGGTTTAAGTCTGATGACTTGAACTCTATTTTTCCTTAGCACAGTCGTTTTGACCACATAGAGTGAAGCGGATTCAGAAGTTCCATAGTTTTGGGCTCATTTGATTATTAATCATGTGAGATATGAATTCTGGTCACTGGGCCAAATGACTAAGGCCCTTTTAGCAGAGCTAAAAGTAAACGGGCCAGAGGCTTATTGGGCCTTACACATACTGATGTAGGCGGCCCAATGAGTATTAGTGCCAAAGGAAATCTTCAGTACTTCATTACCTTATTGATGACATCAATAAGTATGGCTGTGTTCTTTTGATGAGACACGAGCAGGAATCCCTTGAGGAGTTCTAAGATGAAGTATAGAACCGATTTGACAGAAGTATTGAGATCCTCGATTAGATCGCGGAGGAAAATACTTGAGTCAAGAATTGGGTGATCATCTAGGTGAGTGTGAAGTCATATCACAGCTCCTTTCTCCTAAAAACCTAAATGGTGTTTCTGAGAAAACGAATTGGATCTTATTAGATATGATCCGATTAATGATGAGTCACAGGATTCTTCCATAATCCTTTAAGAAATACGCTCTAAAATGTTTGTGTTTGCGCAGCAAAGGGTTTCAATCAGAATCAATTGAAAGACACCACATTGGATGTGGACTGAAAGTTTTTCAAGCATGTTGTTTCTGATCATTTGGGGATGAAAGCTAACAAGCTTGAACCCAAATCTGATAAGTTCTACCTCGCGGGTTGTCCTAGGGAAACCGAGGCTTACTACTTTTATAACTAATCCGAGAACAAAGTTTTGTTGTCCGGAACTGTGTCTTTTGAGAAAGATCATACTTTCAAAAGGAACAGTGGGAGTAAAAGTACACATCGAAGAAATTCGATAAACGCAGGAGACTGCTCAACCTGTTGAGGGAGAGCAGCGGTGAGATCTACAAAGTGCTGTAGGATCTACACCTGTGGAGCCTGAAATTCGCAGATCCAAAAGGATCCGTCACTAACTCGAGAGTGATTTCTCGTAGCCGATTGTCGTGATCTGTTGATCATTGAAAAGTGATGAGCATGCGAAATTCAAGAAGCGATGGTGAGCTCCAACTCCGAAAATTGGCTGGGTATGCATGTTAGCTTCACCGATCCATTTCTAGATTGAAGCAAACATCTTGGAGTTGGAATCAACATTCTGATAATGTGGTCAAAAGTTTTGACTTGATCAGAAAAGAAATGAAACCATGCGTTTACAAGAAGACTAGTGGGAGCGTAATTGCAATTCTCACACCGTATGTACATAATGTACTTAATCTCATGAACGACGTTCCGTCGGTTAAGGCTTGAGAGACTTGGGTCGGAAGTCAAATTTAAACAAAGGACAAGGAGTAGCCTCGTGAATTATTGGAATAAGAATCAATTGATATAGATTGGATAGGCTAATTGGATCGTGTCAGAATCTTTATATAGATAAGGTGTTGGACAGTTCCAATATGCATGATTCCAAGAATGGCTTCACACCAAAGGTCTTATGGCAATAATCTTAGCAAGATGAAGTGTTTTGAACACTGGCTGAGCTAGTATCGATGAGTGTGATTACCTATGCTGATGCAAAAGAATCCATCATGAATGCCATATTTTGCGCTCGTCCAGATGCAGTTTACGCATAGAGCATGACGAGAAAATACCAATAAGTTCCGGTAATGGTCACTGAACAGTTACCATAAATATCCCAAGTGTTTGAGGAAACTCTAAGGATAGTTTCGTGGTGAACTGAGGAAGTGACGAACCAGTTGAAAGTAGTTAGACGGACAAAGATGATCCCGGTTCTACCTGGTTATGTCTCTTTGTCTGAATAGCGGTGCTATCTGTTGGAAAGGCTCCAAGCAGTGGACCGTAGAATAGAGCTTTTATCTGAATGGTGGTGTGGTTTGTTGGATTTGTTTCAAGCGAGAACACCGCAGAGTCTCCCACAACCTAAGCACGAAATTTGTTCTGTTGCTGTAGGTATAAGATATCTGAAGAGATGATCTTGATTCTAGTGGGAGTTATTTTAGTTATGTTATAATCTTTACATAGACATGCTATGGCAAAGTTTGTGTAAGTTAAAACTTACATCGGTGTTACTTGATTATTGGATAATTAAGCAATGGTCCCAAAGTATTTTATGGTCATCATATAGGTCATCAAGTTGAGGACTTGATCATGAAACCCTATAAGTAAATGATGACATAAATTACGATTGTCCCTAGTCAAGGTTGTTAAATGGGACACTAACAACCGCGCGAGACTAGCATGTGAGGTGACTGTTGGACTAAGTTTCATGGAGTCAATGATATGATTATCACAGTCAATCACATAGATATATGTTGGTGAACATATGATCGGACATGACCCGCTAATGAGAACTCCACAGGATAGTTATATCAGTGTCATGGGAAGTTCTCATTACGAGTATAGAGTATAGTCCTTAGACCTGAGTTCATCATGCTTTCTAGCATATGAATTGGTGCGTTTTGACCTTGTCTAACGTTGTTCCGTAACTGGCGGCCATAACGACATTGCTTAGGCGTATCATGAAGTATGTGTAGAAACAGGGATGGAACAAGATGGGATTTGTCCCTCCTGTAACAGGAGATAAATATCTCAGGGCCCATCGAAGATTTGATACTTAGAAAATGCATGACAGTGCTCAAACGAGGTGCTTGTCAGTCGTTTGTTTTATCAGTATAGATCAGGAGTTCGATGAACATGATATTGGCTATAATAAGGATGACACAGTCTCTTGCCTTATGCCATATCGAGATATAGAGACGAAGGGATTATAGGAATAGGTGATTCCAGTACAAGTGGGAGATTGTTGGGATTATGTCCTGAAATCACATTGTACTTACTCTAGAGATAGTTGTATTGTCGAGATCGGACAATTCACGTGATACTAGGTAGTCACAATGTTTTGCTAGAAACCGCTTATGACAAATGAGTTGTAACTCATTTATGGTATCGTGTGAACCTACAGGGTCACACACCTAAGCAAGTTGGATACACTTGGTATGGGATTGATCATTGGTATATGATCCGATCAATGTGTATTGGATACACATTGATATCGTGTTTTAAGAGATGTGTCGATCGATGCCCTTGGTGCATCGATCGATACAAGATGTGTGTGTCGATCGACACCAATAGGTGTGTCGGTCGACACGAGGGCGAAACCGAAACTGATGTTTCGGTTTACCTCGAGGTCAATATATAAACAAGTTTTATATTTCGACCTAGGTAAGCGTGCCGTCGCAGACAGTTTTTCTTGACAGAAAACTGATCCTCTTGATCTAGAAAACAATAGAAATCCCAAGAGATCCGATTCCCGGCGCTAGCATCCCGGCGGATTCCAACTTGTGTGCGTGTGGACTACGATAGAGGCGAGGCATCTGAATCGCTCCTGATCTCGTCTTACCTGATTCATCTTCCGCTGCCAGAACAAGGTAAACGCGAGATCTATGATTCAATTACTTAAACCCTGAGATCCTAGGCTCGGAATTCAGACTTAGGGTTGCCTAATCGGATTAGGAACTGCTAGGAATTCCCAAAAGAACTCTGATGTGATCCAGTGGAGCTTCGATCGCTATAGTTTCATTTGGGTCTGCGATGCGTGATTTGACCTCGCGGAATCTACCGATGTAAGCCCTGAGAGTTTCATCGGATCCTTGCCATAAGGCCAGAGATCGGCTTCCGATGCTTTCTCCTCGATGATGATCGAGTATTGTTTCAGGAATATCGACACGAGCTGGGTGAAGTTATCGATCGAATTCCCTTCTAGGCTAGTGAACCATTACAGTGTGGTACCGCTGAGGTTCTCGGTGAAGAGCATGCAGTAGCCTGCTTCCTTTTCCTCATCGTTAAGATAGGCTCGGGAGACTACGAGCCGGAAGGCTCTAACATGGGCTTTTGGATCCGTAGTTCCCGCGTACTCTGGAATTTTGATCTTTCCAGTGTTATGGATCCGCACGTTAGCGATTTTATCCGTGAACGGAGTTCGACGGGTCTCTTCGATCACTTGATTGATGTCTGGCGCTGAGCTCGTAGCCATGTGGACTGCGGCTTGGAGGTGCTGGAGCTTGGCGAATGCCTTCATCGTCCGCACTAGTTTGATGTTCAAACATGGGGAGCTGCGCGTTTAGCGAGCGTGTGTTATTCGGTCCCCGGATCCATGCTTGCTGAACTATCTCGCTCAGGGGAGGTCGAGCGGTGTTTGTTCCGGGTTCCGTTCTGGGAGGGTCACGAATTGGAAGCGAAAACTGAGGCTCCCAACACCTGATGCATGTTTGGCTCGTAGCTCGCATGCATAGGTGGAGGTGGTGGCAGTTGATCTCCCTCAGGGGCTCTGATACCCGTCGAGGTTGAGGATACAGAGTTTGCGTTGGGATGCATAGATCCCATGACCAGGTTAAATACCGGGTAGCCACTACCATTGAGCGTGGAAGCTTGCCTCGGAGCTTTGGGAGTACCGTACACCTCCTCGAAGTCCAGACGTGTTCGAGGCAGCAGAATCCTTGCGGATTGTCCTCTGCCGCTCCGGTAACAGGCGGTGGTTTATATCCTAGATTCAATAGACTCCTCTCGTGCTGATCCCGATGAGCTAGTACAGTTCGCTGAGTGACTTCCTGGTCATGCGACATGTCATTCAGGACCCTTAGCATCTTGCGGAGCTCCGCCATGCCGTCAGTGTCGGATCGCGTCAAGCACGGCGAGCCGAGTCAGGGTGGATTGATCTGAGGTGCTTGAACATCCCCTAAGGGGAGATTCTCAGATCGTACCCAGGTTTGAGAGTTTGTCCTCTTGATCGTCTACGAGGTTGAGCTTGGAGGCACAACCCATGTTGGCTGAGAAACAGGGACGCAGTTCACTGCTCAGGGATGGCTCTGATCCGGTAGTCTCGATCTGAACGTTTACGTTCGATTGGTTGAGATCTTGCGATCTTGGTGATCCGACTGGAGCTGTTGCGCTAGGATCCATTTTCACGCTAGTAAGCTTTGGACAGGGTTTGGGTATACAAGATATCTATGAATCTCCCCACAGACGGCGCCGAAATGTGGATGCTAAAACCCACACTCGAGATATAAAGTGTTTAATGTGATGATTTGAGAAAGGTGGGCTAGATTCTAGGATGAACCATAAAATGAACGAAGCTTAACTCGACGAATTTGGATTGTATTGAATGAATAACAAGAGTTTACAATGACTTAAGCTTAAGAGCGATTACAAGTGCATAGTAAGGTAAAGAGTATGTGTATAGAGAATCGGATGATCGTGGGTGAAGGTGGAGTCGTTCCTTTAATAGCTTCTCCTCCTCTAACTGTCCTTCTTCTTCCTCGAGGTCTGCTCCAACGACTCCTACGATTTCTGGGATCTTCCTTAACCTAATCTTCTCCTCTACTTCAGCTAACAGATCGTGCAATGCGGGCGTGGTTAACTGTCGAGTTGTGCTTCCGAGTCGGAGTTTGATGTTTGGGCCTGTAGTTCGCGATTTGGCCCATCAAGTTTGTCTTCTATATAGCTGGGCCCAGTCAAGATGTAAATAGGTAATGGGCTTCGATCGCCAACCCAGTTGTGGGGAATTGGGCCCAAACAGCGGTGAAATGATTAACCAGGGGTTCAGAAGAAGGAGGTATGGAGTTTAAGAATGACGTTTCACTCTTGGCAAGATTCCAACATAAGAATCATGTTAAGCTTCTTGGTTTCTGTAATGAAAGAGATGAATAGATTAATATCTACGAGTTTGTATCCAACTCAAGTCTTGACCACTTTATCTTCGGTGAGACTTTGAAACACATCAGCATTTTTATAGTTTTTAGAACTCTTAGGACTAAAAATATTTATTCGAAATCTGCATATAAAGAGAAGCGAGCATCTCAGCTAAATCTGATGTAAATAGCTTTGTTGTTTTGCTTCTAGAGATGATAAGTGGTAAGAGAAACAATAGCTTTGAAGGAGAAGGAATCACAGCTTTTGTAAGTTTCTTCACATATCAGTCTTCTTGGTCCCTCCTTTCGTATCTTCAGATTTATGTAGAAAGTACGAATATATGTTTTTCTTTTGTTCAGGCATGGAAGAGAAGGGCTGAAGGAAGGCAAGATTATAATTGATTAATTCTTGGTAGAGAATCCGAGTAACGAGATCATAAGTTGATCCAGATTTGCTTGTGTGTTCAAAAGAATGCAACAAAGAGACCAATCATGAGCTCTGTAATAGATTTGTTTGTTTTGGTTTTTATTTATTTTTTATTTTAGTTATTAATTTGTTGTATTAAAATCTATTATTCAAAATAAAAATATTTTATATAATTTTTTTGTTATTTTTTTTTAAAAAGCTACGAATTAGCTACTATAAAATTGTGTATTTGAATAAAATTTTATAGTGGCAAAAATTTATGTTCAAGAATTTGGGACGCATACTTTTGTAAAACATGTGGAGTGGTAAATTAGTATTAAAAGCTTTATTTGCCACTAATTTGCTACTATTTTTGTAGTAACAATATTGATGTTTTCTTGCAGCCATACAATAGTTGTTAATTAATAGCAAAATGCTTACCATAATTATAGATTGATGTTCCTGTTAGTCGTCATATCATCGGTAAGTTAGTCAAGAAACAGTTGTCAAATAGTCACCTTATATTACGACTACGTGGTGACTATGTTAGACAGTCACGTAATAGTCGACAAGTAGTGGTCGAATCAGTACCATAATCGTATTTGGGTGTTCCGATTTGTCGCTGGATAACCGTTAATGTGGTCGTTATACAGTCGATACATAGTGACCAATTGTTACGACTACTTGGTGACTATATTAGACAGTCACATATTAATCGTCCATTAGTCACTTATTTTAACGACTGTTTGTTGACTATGTTTCTCCGACTACGTGTGGACACATCCTTTAGTCGCATAGTTGTCGCCGTGTAGTCGAAAATTAGTCCTTATTAAGCTACATCTAATCGCCGACTACTGTTGTTAGTCGTATAAATAGTCGTAACTCGCCGACTAATAATACGACTATGCGATTTAGCGACTATGAATTTACAACTACCATATTTAGACGTAATATAGTCGTAAAACGGCGATTAACGATTATTCTGCGATTAAAAGTGCAGTCGTAAAAACATTGTTTTCTTGTAGTGACTCACTGTAAACACATCTCTGTTCAGCTCATTCATTCACGGGTATTGATCCACATCCCTGTAGTTTCAGACATGTCCCTATCTACCCATATATACCCATTTGTAACCAAAAAAACTTCATCACTACTTGCTTTTTCATACTCTCTCGAGATCTTCTGGGTATTTTCCCCATCGATTCTTCTCTCTCTGTCATGGTTCAAACTGATGTCGTGATATATCATGGTTTTTACTAGTTTTAGACCATGATATAAGTGTATTTTAGTGTCTTTTTGTGTTCTTTTAGAGTCTTTTACAGGTATAATCAGGTTTGGAGCTGAATTGAAGATATTGGAGTATTTTGGAGATTTTTGGAGTGTTTGGCCGAGAGATAGAGTTCACTGTCCGAAACAGAGTAATGCGTCGATCGTTGCACACTAGCACCGATCGTTGCACCAGCGAGATGGGCCGAAACTCGGCGGTTTATGAAGAGTCAAGATATTGCACCCTGATCCAGAAGTTCCTGATATTTACAAAGAAGCCCCTGGCCGAGATTAGACCTATATAATTAAGTTTTTGGTGTTTTAATTACTTACGCATTCATAATTAAGAGCAGGGGATTTTTAGAGCTTTTGGGGCTGATCTGAACCTTTACTTCATATGTATTTGGAGAAGATTTCGAACCCCTTTAATTCTTTATCTTTTATGCAATTTATTCTTCATATGATTATGTTTTCATTATCTATGTCTGAGTAGATTCCTTGTTAGGTTTAGGGTTTCTCACATAGGATTTCATGACTTGCTAGACTTGTTTAATTCAGTTAAGGATTCATAACTATATTTGTTCTTCAATCTAATTGTGCTTAAAGCTAGTTCTAACCTGATCAATTAGAATTTAGATCTTAGGTTGCTAAATACGACACGGAAGTGTGGTTTAGGAATCTGAACTAATTAGGTTGAGCAATTAAACTTCTCGCAAACGAAAGTTTGGTTTAGGATAATTGTGAACATATCAAACTTGGAATTAATGCTAGTTTAATCTGTTAATTCTCACAAACGAAAGTTTGGTTTGCTGCACTTAGACTTAGAGAATTATCGCAAAGGAATTTGGTTAATTCTATATCTGTGTTTTGAGTTCTAGAACTGTGCTTAATTAGATCCTTGCTGAATGAACTGTCTGCTTGTCTGATTTCCTGAGAACGCCCTAGACTTAGCGCTCTTAATAACTTGCTTTCACAACCAATAATCTCTGCTTTCTGTTTACTTTCTCGCATTGCTTTTAATTCAATCACATTGCTTTCTTCCTAGTTAATTTCCTGTTCTTGAGCTATTGAATACCAGAGTCTCTGTGGATTCGATACCTATATACTACAACCACTGAACTGTGCACTTGCAGTTAGATATAGGATTAAAACCTGACCCTTTCAAGTTTTTGGCGCCGTTGCCGGGGACTCTTAGAGTCTTCGATAGCTTCAAGCCTAGGGTTTTACTAGGATTTTTCGTTTTCTTTTTCGTTTTTGTTTTTGTTTTTGTTTTTTTTTTAGTTACTAATTTTCTCTGTTTTCTCTCTGTCGCAGGTACCGATTTCGCACTGCGTCGATCGTTGCACCCTAGCATCGATCGTCACTAGGCATTTCTGAGATTGAACCGATCGTTGCACTGATAGCATCGATCGTTGCTGGACGATTACAGACAGTTTATGCAGACGCAGAAAACTAGAAGTAATCCGAACTTGGACTTAGTTAATCTCGATCTTGAAGAACTTGGACGTTTAGAGAGAGCTAACAGAAGAGAAAGAAGAGAAAGGATGGTACGAGAGCGTTTGATTCTGATACCAGATGCTGAAGGTACCCTGAGGGATCCGGAAAACAATCCTTACAATGCTGCTGGGCAAAGGATTGATGCTGAGGGACGAGTGATCCCTGATGTTGAGGAAGCTGAGCCACCATGACAGAACCAAGCTAGACAGATGGTTGTCCATGAGAGGACTTTAGCTGACTACAACAGACCGGATGAGTATCATGCAAACCGGTCAGCTTTAGTGCTTCCTGCTTTTGAAAGAAATGATTTTGAGATCAAAACCATCTACTACTCGCTGATGAGACAGAATGCATTTCATGGTTACCCAACGGAGCAGCCTATGGATCACATTGATTCGTTTGAGGATATAGTCACTGGCATGAAGTATGATGGAGTCTGCCCGGACTATCTGTTCCTTAAGCTCTTTCCGCACAGTCTTGATGGAGACGCTAGTGCATGGCTAAAGCAGCTGGCACCTGCTCAGTATACTACTTGGGCAGCCCTGAAGAGTGAGTTCCTGCGTCATTTCTATGATGATGCGCGCTCAGACCAGTCCAGACAGGACATACTCACATTTTCCCAAGGAGATGTGGAGCCTTTAAAGACTGCCTGGATGAGATTTAAGCAGTATCAGCGTGACTGCCCACACCATGGATTTATTACTGAAGTTCAGTTGATTGGTATTTTCTTCAGAGGCATAGATCTTCCATATCGGTCTGCGCTGGATAATTCCAGTAACGCTAACTTCAACACCAGGACTCCTACACAAGCTAAGCAGTTGATTGAGAATCTAATAGGCAGCAACAGTTGCAAGACTATGGATGAGAGGAGGAAGAAATCTGGTGGAAGTGTAGAGAATTCTGACATAGCTGATATTAGATCTGGGCTGGACACAGTTTGCAATCTCCTAGCAGGTAAGAAAGCTTTCCACTTTGCCCAAGATGTAGAGGTAATTCAGACTGAGGAGGAGACTCGGGAGAAAGATGTGAATTACATAGAAGGATCTGGATTCCAAGGTAATAGATTTGGTAATCAACAGGGAAACATATTCTTCAATGGAGGACAGAAAAGTGGTTTTCAGAAGACCTTTGGACAAGGTACTCAGAGAACCAATGGATCTGAGAGTAGAGTGGAGACGATGCTGAAACAGATGATGGAGAGTCAGACTAAGAATGCAGCAGATGTCAACGAGAAGATGGAAACAATCTACAGGGAGCTGAACGGGAAGTTTGAATATCTGAGCACACACATGAAGGAGCTTGATGCTAGAGTTGCAAGAACTGTTGGATATGCTCAAAGGGAAGATGGATATCTCCCAGGACGGACTGATGCTAATCCCAAGTACCAATGCAATGCAGTGACGTTGAGAAGTGGTAAGGAGCTGTCATCTGGCCAGAAAAAGCAGTTAAGTGTTGAAGAACTCGTGAAAATTGAAGAGCTGGAAGATGAGATCCGCGATATTCGCAATGCGCCGATCGATGCAACTAAGCAACGATCGATGCAGAGTGAAATCAGGGAACCGGAAGTCGTAACACAGTCGCCTAGCATCGATCGATGGGACAGGAGCAACGATCGACACAAGGTGACTGCAGAGAGTTCAAAACCAGAGAAACCAAAACAGTCGACCGAAAGAGTATACAAGCCTAAGGTACCTTATCCCAAGAATCCCAGAAAGGCTAAGAATGATAGGCAATATGCAAAGTGGAAGGAGTTCATAAAAAAGGTGAAAGTTGAAGTGCCTTTGTTGGACTCCATTGAAACTTCTCCTATGATGAAAAGATGCCTTAAGGATATGATTGCTGGAAAATGGTCTGATGAGGAGAGTATAATGATGCTCAATGAGGTATGCAGTGCAGTGGTTCAGGGCAGAATTCCCGAGAAGTTAAAGGATCCAGGAAGCTTCTTGTTAGATTCTGCTATCTACAAAGAGAGATTCGAAAGGTCTCTATGTGATCTTGGTTCCAGTGTAAATCTCATGCCCCTCTCAGTTGCTAAAAGGCTCGGGATGACAGACTTTATACCCACTAGGATATCACTGGTTCTGGCAGATAGATCAATCAGGATTCCCGAAGGAGTATTAGAGGATGTGCCTATAATGGTTGGCAAATGTGTGATACCTACTGATTTTGTGGTTCTACAGTATGGACAGGAGCCAAAAGATCCATTGATTCTAGGCAGGTCTTTCTTAGCTACAGCTGGTGCAATGATTGACTGTCAGGGAGGTAAAATAGTTCTGAATGTGGTTGATCTGAAGATGAGTTTTGATATGAACAAGCTGGTAAAGAGACCAACCATCGACGGGCAGACCTTCTATGTGGACACATTGGGTGATTTGGCTGCCGAGTACTTTTACCAATCACATGCTGAAGACCCACTAGAAAGGGCTTTGCTGAGCTCTATATTGGAGTTGGAGTACCTGCAGGACGAGCCAGCAATGTGCTATACGAGACTGATGGATTCTGTCGAAGTTGCACTGCAGGTAGAAGTGTCTGACGCGACTTTGCAACGATCGACACTACCTAAGCATCGATCGTTGCAAGTCGACAGAGACTGGGCAGAGGAAAAAGCTCCGAAAATAGAGCTGAAACAACTTCCATCCGGGCTAAGGTACGCATTTCTTGGACCCAATTCAACTTATCCAGTGATTGTTAATGCTAATCTGAACAACGCAGAGCTCACTTTACTGCTAAGCAAGCTACGCAAGCATCGCAAGGCTCTTGGCTATTCTCTTGCTGATATTTCAGGTATCTCACCGGAGCTGTGTATGCATCGGATACATCTTGAGGATGAATCCAAGACATCTATCGAGCATCAGAGAAGACTTAATCCTAATCTGCAGGAAGTGGTTAAAAAGGAGATTATGAAACTCCTTGATGCTGGGATTATCTATCCTATCTCTGACAGTGATTGGGTAAGTCCAGTCCATGTAGTACCTAAGAAGGGTGGAGTTACAGTTGTGAAGAATGACAAGAACGAGCTGATACCTATTAGGACTGTGACAGGACACAGGATGTGTATAGATTACCGGAAGCTGAATGCTGCTACCAGGAAGGATCATTTTCCCTTGCCTTTTATTGATCAGATGCTTGAGAGGTTATCCAATCATCCTAATTATTGCTTCCTCGATGGATACTCATGTTTCTTTCAGATTCCCATCCATCCAGAGGATCAGGGAAAGACCACTTTCACTTGTCCATATGGCACATTTGCTTACCGTAGGATGCCTTTTGGACTCTGCAATGCACCAGCCACTTTCCAGAGATGCATGATGTCCATATTCACAGACATGATTGAGGACTTTATGGAGGTATTCATGGATGATTTCTCAGTATATGGATCATCCTATAATGAATGCTTAGATAATCTGTGCAAGGTTCTGACAAGATGTGAAGAGAAGCATTTAGTTCTTAATTGGGAGAAGTGTCATTTCATGGTCAGAGATGGCATTGTACTTGGACATAAAGTGTCTGAAGCAGGAATAGAGGTGGACCGCGCTAAGATTGAGGTAATGACCAACCTTCAGGCGCCTGATTCTGTTAAGTCTATTAGAAGCTTTCTTGGACATGCTGGCTTCTATAGACGGTTCATCAAAGATTTCAGTAAGATCGCTAGGCCACTAACTGCTTTGCTGTATAAGGATACCGAATTTGAGTTCACTGCAGATTGTCATACTGCATTTGAACAGATCAAGCAGGCATTAGTGAGTGCTCCCATAGTTCAGCCACCGGATTGGGATCTGCCTTTTGAGATTATGTGCGATGCAAGTGATTATGCTGTAGGAGCTGTTCTTGGGCAGAAAAAGGATAGAAAGCTTCATGCTATCTATTATGCCAGTAGGACACTGGATGATGCACAAAGAAACTATGCCACTACGGAGAAGGAGTTGTTGGCAGTTGTCTTTGCATTTGAGAAGTTTCGCCCTTATCTTGTTGGCTCAAAGGTGATTGTACACACTGATCATTCAGCTCTGAAGTATCTGATGCAGAAGAAAGATGCTAAGCCAAGATTGTTGAGATGGATTCTGTTGCTTCAGGAGTTTGACATTGAAGTGAGGGATAAGAAAGGGGTTGAAAATGGAGTTGCTGACCATCTTTCAAGGATGCTGGTTGAGGAAGACGTGCCAATTAATGACTATTTGCCTGAAGAGAACGTCAATATGGTTGGGACAATGTTTCACACAGATTTGGACAGAAACCTGCAAAACTGTCGGATTAATCGCATTGCGTCGATCGATGCCATCTCGGCGTCGATCGATGCACCTATCGGGACAGCGACGATCGATGCGCTCCTCTGCGACGATCGTTGCAGTGCGTATACAGATCCAGAGACTTTTACAATTCAGATTGGAGGCTACGAGTTTGAGATTGATGCTGTCACAACAACTGATCGACCATGGTATGCAGATATAGCCAACTACCTGGCTGCAGAGACTGAACCAGATGATCTGAAAGGGTATGAGAAGAAGAGGTTCTTCAGAGAGCTTAGGCGATACTATTGGGATGAACCTTACCTCTATAAGCACTGTTCAGATGGCCTTTACAAAAGATGTGTTGCTGAATCAGAGGTTCCAGATTGTTGGAATTATGTCCAGTAATCTCTGTACTGTCTCTAGAAAGTAAGAGTATGTCAATGATCAGACATAAGTCATATAATACTGGGGGTCATGATGGCTTGCTAGAGTCCGCTCATGATCTATAAGTCTTGGACTTATTGCCTTTATTATATGATCCCATATGGGTCACACGCCTAAGCTATCGGGAAAATACGTAGGAACGGTTTAGCAGAAGTACGGTAAAAGTGCTAGGCATTTACTGTACTTAGAGAGACTAAAGGGCCTGATTAAATCCAAGGGATTTAATCAGAACTGAGAATTGGGCCCAAAAGCCCATAAGAACTGGACAAGGGTTTTAATAAATAAACCTTGCCCTAGTTCTAATTCTCCTAACCCTCCCCAGCCGTGAGTTTCTCTCTCTCTGCGCCTCCTTCTTGCTCGGTCTAGCAGCCACTTTCATGTGCGTGCGTGTGTGAGCCTTTGGAGGATCCATCTCTTGGTGGTTCTGCTGATCTCTGACCCGTACCTTCCATTCCGCTGCATAAACAAGGTAACAGGTGAGATCCATTAAGTTTCTAAATAAGAGAACCTAGATCTGCATGTTTAGTAGGATGAATCAATCTGAGAATTGAATCAGGAAACACTAAACGATCCAACAGTGGTATCAGAGCCATTGGTTCTGTGGTTTTTCTTGTTTAGAATCATGTTTAGGATTGTTTAAGAAGTGTTTTTGAATCAACCTACTGATAAGGAAAAACACTTAAGAAACAAAGAATTAAAACCTAAACAAATAAGAAATCGCATGATCCAATCTATATGAATTGGTTGCGTCGGAGTGTGGTCGAACCGCACGTCCGGATCGAATAGACGCACGGACCGATCGATGGATCGAGTCGCGTGGTCGAGTCGATCACGGCGAGATGGGCAGCGAGATGCGTGGCTGATCCGATCGCTTGCATCGATCGCGGATCGATGGCTTGGATCGATGCGATCACGCCGTGCCAGCATCGTCCCGATCTCGGCCAAGCCAGCATCGTCCCGCTCTCGTCCCGGACTGTCCCGATCGCTCGGCGATCGCGTGAAGCCACACGACCCGAGCTCGACGATCACGCTTCCGTTCCGATCGCGAGAGATGGCCCGGCTGTCTCGTCCCGATCACACGGCCCGACCGTCCCATCCCGTCCCGACCATCGACCCGCCGCGAAAGCATGATGGCTTACGGCTGGACGATCGTTTCTCGATCGCGAAGCTAGGTCACGACCGTGATCGGTTCGTGACCAATCGGTTCGGTTCGGTTAATGGTTCGGTTTAAAACTGATTAAAAATTAATCGTCACGGTTTAATAAACAGACTTAAAAAATTTATTAAGTTCTGGTTAAACCGGGATAAGAAATCCAAAGTCGAAAAATTGGATTTTGTGCCTAAACCAGTGATTTTCTAATTTGATTTGGTTGGACCAAATAAATTGAGAAAATCCGGTTTAGTAAATAACCGGTTGACAATTGTGGTCATCGTAGTAATTAATTTTGGTTAAGACCAATTTTAATGAACCAGACCGGTTATGTCATTTAATTGGGCAATTGGGTTATGTCTTGGACATGAACCAATTCTTGGGCCTCGGGCCAAGAAGTTAAAACAATTGGACCAATTATTTGAGTCTTTTCTTCAGAATTAATTTAAAATTTATTTTTATAAAATTATAAAATCGATTTTTAAATTAATAAGTTTCCAAAATTTTGAAATTAGAAAGTTTCTTAAATTAGAAGTTTCTAGATTTGCATGTTTTGGAGTTTAGGAAGTTTCCAATTTTAGAAAGTTTCCAAAATGAGTAGGTTTCCCAAAATGGAAAGTTTCCCAAAATAGTAATCTTCTATTTTGGGATAAAATTTTAATAAACCTACAAACCTCAAACAATATCAAGCGTTGGATGTCTTGTCCAGTCTATGTCAGCTGTCGAAGCCCATTCAATTGTACTCATGGCCTTACAGTGTGAGGGTGTCTACTTTTGCGTGGGTAAGACGGTTTGTGATTCATAAATGTCATTGGGAGTCCCAGACATTAGTGATTACATGACTGTATAGTCTGGTTTTCTTGACTAGGCCATCGGGAGTCCCGGGCCTTGAGACATCAGAGTGGATTGGGCCTCGGGCCCAGATTCACAACCAAGAGTTATATCACGGATATAATTAGCCGAGATAGGGCTTACCGATATAAGCTAAGGTTGGGTGACGGCCAGTGGCCCACTTTGATCTTAGTTATATGTGGATCTTGGAATCATTATATTCTATTGAGGGTAACTGATGTTATTGAATATAATGCGAGATTAATCATATTAAGTATAATGCGAGATTAATCATATTGAACATATTAACTAAAAATCCTTTTATCTTAATTTTCAGTTATGACTAGCACAAACAATCAAAACACTTTCTCGATCCGGTCTGTCCTTGAGATGGACAAGCTGAACGGATCAAACTTCTTGACTTGGTCGCGGAACCTGAGGCTAGTCCTCAGACAGGAGAGAAAGGACTATGTCCTTGAGAGAGCTCTCCCCGTAAGGATCGGGTCCAATGCTTCTCATGCAGTATATGATGCTTGGAATAAGAATTATAATGATGCGGTAGATGTGCGTGGTCTGATATTGGCTACCATGGACTCAGACTTGCAGAAGCAATATGAGAACATGGAGTCGCCAATAGAGATGATCAGCAGCCTGAAATTGAAATTTCAGGAGCAGATAAGAGTGGAGAGATACCAGTTGGTTAAGTCTCTCACTAGCTGCAAGCTGCCAAATGATCATCCAGTGAGTCCTCATGTCAGTAAAATGATGGGTTACATTGATAACCTGAGGAAACTGGATTATCCAGTTAGCCAAGAATTGGCAACTGAGATCATTCTACAGTCACTGCCGTCAAGCTATGATAAGTTCAGAAGGAACTATATCAAGAAAGGCTTAACAAAGACGCTGACTGAACTGCATGATATGCTCAAGACAGTTGAGCCAAACGTGAAGAGGACCCTGAATAATCTCATGAATGAGAAGGGTAGGTTTACTAAACTTAAAGCTGACAAGGGTGAAGGCAAAGTTGTCCAGATTTTGAATCATGGCAAGCGTGTGTCTTCTGAGCCCGAGTCAGATACCTCTTACGTTGGTAAGTGCTGCTACTGTAAGGAGACAGGGCATTGGAAGAGAAATTGCATTAAATTCATGGAAGATGATGAGGAGTTGAAGTTGATGTATGAGACTACTTCCTCAGGTATTCATGTTATTACTTCAAGTTCTACCTTATAGGTATTGGATACTGGTTGTGGCACTGATATTTGTGAAAATATGCAGAGCCTAAGCAACAGTAGAATGTTGAAGGAAGGACAAGTGGATCTACATGTCTGGAAGGAGCTATGGACGCTGCCTCAGCCGTAGGATTTTCACTTGTAGATGCCTTCGAGGCTTGGTTTTGTATTAAGTAATTGCTACAATGTACCTGCTTTAAGCAGAGTTGTCTTTCATTTTCTTGTAAGAATTTGAATGTTTTTCATTTTGATAAAAGACAAGTTTTGTTCTTTTGATCTTAATGAAATATTAATTGTAGCACCCTATTCAAGGAATGGGTTTTATATCTTAAACCAAAGAGTGCCTAAATGTAACATAAATACCAAATTGGTTTAAATCTGATGAATTAAACCTGATTTTTCTTGGCATAAAAGTCTTGGTCACATAGAGTAAGTCGGATTCAGAAATCCCATAGTTATGCACTATTGGGCTCATTTGATCGGATATCTTATGAGACTTGAATTCTGTTTACTGGACCAAAAGACAAAGGGGCCTATCTTAGCCGAGCTAGAGAAAGGCCCAAAGGCTTATTGGAGATTGAACATACTCATGTATGTGGTCCGATGAGCAGTAATGCCAGAGAAAATTTCCTGTACTTCATTGTCTCTACTGATTAACTCAGTGAGTAAGACTGTGTTCATTAGATGAGACACAAGTCGGAATTCTTTGACATGGTCGAAAGAGTTCCAGAATGAGGTATAGAATCTGAGTGACAGAAGTATTAAGACTCTGAATTAAATCACGAGTGAGAATACTTGAGTCATTAATGGTGTGATCATCTGAATGAGTGTGAAGTCGTTTCACAGCTCAATTCTCCTGAAAACCTTGAGGTATTTCTGTGAGAAAGAATCAGATCTTATAAGAAATGATTAAAGATGAGTCACACGAATCTTCCATGATATTCTTGAAGAATAACGCTCTAAAATATCTAAGTTTACGCTGAAATAGTTCCACCAATATCAGTTGAAAGACACCACGTAAATGTGGATTGGAATCGATCCAAATTCGTCTTTACTGAGTATTTGTAGTTGAGCTACTTCGCTGGTTGTCCTAGGGAAACCAAGGCTTGTTACTTTTACGTCCATTCTGTTTTCTAAGAAGGGAAGTTACTTTCCAAGAAGAACAGTGGGAGTAAAAGTATAACTCGAAGAAATTCGAGAAATACAGGTGGCTGCTCAACCTGTTGAGGGAGAGCAACTGTATGGATTTACAGATTTCTGTAGAATCCACACCTGTAGAGCCTGAAATTCGCAGACATGAATGAATCAGTCACTAATCCGAGAGTGATTTCTCGTTATTAGTTGAACCTGATGATCATTGAAAGTTCGCATGATCTGATGATCATTGAAAGCGACGAATCTGCGGAATTCAAATAAGCGAAAGTGAGCCCGGACTCCGAAAAATTACACTATGTGTAAGTTAGCTTCATCCATCCATTCATGGATGGAAGCAAACATATCGGAGTTGGAATCTTCGTTCTGTTGAAGTAGTCAAGGTTTTGACCTGAACAGGAACGAAATGGAACTGTGCGTTTACTAAAAGATAAGTGGGAGCAATATTGCATTTCTCATAGTGTATGTCGATGACATACTGATTCTCGGATATAACGTCCCAATGCTGCAGTCGGTAAAGGACTGGCTTGGGAGTTGGTTTTAATGATTGACATGGGTAAAGCCACGTATGTTTTTGGATTTTGGATCTAAAGATAGAGATCCAAAAGAGCTGGTAGGACAATGTCAGGATTCTTAAATTGACAAAGTTCTACACGTTTTTCAGCGATCCAAGAAGGGTTTTATGCCAATGTCACATGGCATTACGTTAAGCAAGAAACAGTATCCTACGATATCTGCTGAGCTTGAATGCATGGATGAGATTCCATATGCGTCGGCAATTGAATCTATCATATATGCCATGACACGTACTTGTTTTGATGTTGCTTTAATGTTAAGCAAGACAAGTAAAAGACCAGTCAAATCCAGCAAAGAATCACTGGATTGCCGTAAGGAATATCCTAAAGTATTTGAGGAATACTAAGGAAAAGTTCTTGATTTACGGAGAAAGTGAGGTGCTACAAGTCGGTAGAGTCTAAAAGCAAGCTTCCAACGGACAAAGATGATTTCCGGTCACAGTCCGGTTATATCTTGTGTCTCTCTGGCGGTGCAAGGCACTGTTGCTGACTCCATGACTTAAGCTGAACATTTCGCAGCTTTAGAAGCGGCGAAAGAGGTTGTTTGGAAAGAAGAGTTCGTCACTGAACTTGATGTGATTCCCAGCATAGATGAGACTAGCTGCACATCAGAGGTCCAAACACCTTGAGGATAGGTATAACCTATTCCGTGAGATAAATGACAGAGATGTTAAGTAGATCAGCAAGTTTCAACGATTGAGAACATTGCTAATCTATTAACGAAGCCACTCCTTAGGCCTAAGCACGAGTCGCGGACTGTTGCTGTAGGATAAGTGAAATTAAGATGTAGTCTTAATTTCAGTGGGAGTTAATAAAGGGCTTTATTTAGTTATTGATATGTTCTTGTAAAACATTTTATGATGTTTAATGAAATTATTATTTCAAGATTATTTTAACTGTGATGAAATAATCGTTCCAAAATGATATGAACCATTTTATAGGTCATCGAAGTAAGTGACTTGATCTTGAGTCATCAAAGTCATTTAGCTTGATCATGAGACCCTACATTTGATAGATTGTTTATATCATCATGTCCCTAGTCGAAGGTTGTTGAAATTGGAACACCAACAACCGTGTGAGACTAGATTGGTATGTGACTTATGACAAAGTCTCGGTGTGTCATAGATGCGCGGCATCAAAGTCAGTACATAGGTGTATGTAGGGTACATACGACCGGACAAGACCCGATTATAAGAACTCTTCAGGATATTTATATCTGTGTCATAAGAGATTATTACTACGACTATAGAGTATAGTCCTTAGACCTGAGTTCGCATGCATGTGACTGCACATGAACTAATGCGCTTTGATCATTGTCTAATGTTGTCGTTAAGCGATAGTTATAAGGACCTTGATTGGGTGTATTATGAAATGAGTAGTTTACAGTGATGGAACAAGACGGGATTTGTCCCTCCAATATAAATGGAGTGAATATCTCTAGGCCAATCGGAGATTTGAATACTGGAAAATGCATGGCCATGCTCAAACGGACTTTCCCGAGTCGTTTGGATTGTCAGTATCAAATCAGAGTCCGATGAACGAGATTAGGCTTTATAAGGATGACACTAATCTTGCCTTATGACTAATCGAGATATTGAGACAAAAGGATTATGAATACAGAGATTCCAGTTCAAGTGGGAGATTGTTGGAATTATGTCCAGTAATCTCTGTACTGTCTCTAGAAAGTAAGAGTATGTCAATGATCAGACATAAGTCATATAATACTGGGGGTCATGATGGCTTGCTAGAGTCCGCTCATGATCTATAAGTCTTGGACTTATTGCCTTTATTATATGATCCCATATGGGTCACACGCCTAAGCTATCGGGAAAATACGTAGGAACGGTTTAGCAGAAGTACGGTAAAAGTGCTAGGCATTTACTGTACTTAGAGAGACTAAAGGGCCTGATTAAATCCAAGGGATTTAATCAGAACTGAGAATTGGGCCCAAAAGCCCATAAGAACTGGACAAGGGTTTTAATAAATAAACCTTGCCCTAGTTCTAATTCTCCTAACCCTCCCCAGCCGTGAGTTCTCTCTCTCTCTGCGCCTCCTTCTTGCTCGGTCTAGCAGCCACTTTTCTGTGCGTGCGTGTGTGAGCCTTTGGAGGATCCATCTCTTGGTGGTTCTGCTGATCTCTGACCCGTACCTTCCATTCCGCTGCATAAACAAGGTAACAGGTGAGATCCATTAAGTTTCTAAATAAGAGAACCTAGATCTGCATGTTTAGTAGGATGAATCAATCTGAGAATTGAATCAGGAAACACTAAACGATCCAACACAGATATCCTATTCCACTGCCATGGATCAGATTATGCAAGACATTTTGCTACTTTTAAGACTGTGTCTAAGGTTTTGTAAGCAGGTTTCTGGTGGCCTACAATGTTTGCAGATACTCACTCTTTCATTTCTCATTGTGATGCCTGTCAGAGGAGAGGGAAAATCAGTAGGAAGCATGAGATGCCTCAGAATTTCATTCTTGAGGTTGAGGTTTTTGATTGCTGGGGCATAGACTTTATGGGTCCTTTTCCCTCATCTTATGGGAATAAATTCATCTTGGTTGCTGTGGATTATGTGTCTAAGTGGGTAGAAGCAATAGCTAGTCCAACCAATGATTCTTCAGTAGTCATTAAGCTGTTTAAGTCCATCATATTCCCTAGATTTGGAGTACCTCGGATAGTGATTAGTGATGGAGGATCTCACTTTATTAATAAGGTCTTCGAGAAGCTCTTGAGGAAGCATGGAGTTCATCACCGAGTTGCTACTCCTTATCACCCTCAGACTAGTGGACAAGTCGAGGTTTCTAACAGACAGATCAAGGAAATCTTAGAGAAGACAGTTGGGAAGACAAGAAAAGATTGGGCAGCTAAGCTTGATGATGCTTTATGGGCCTACAGGACTGCATTTAAGACACCATTAGGAACTACTCCATTTCATTTTCTGTATGGAAAAGCCTGTCATCTGCCAGTGGAACTTGAGCACAAAGCAGCGTGGGCTGTAAAGCAAATGAACTTTGACCTTAAATCTGCTGCAGAAAGGAGATTGATACAGCTTAATGAGTTGGATGAGATTAGACATTTTGCCTATGAGAACTCAAAGCTATACAAGGAGAGGACAAAGGCTTATCATGACAAGAAGATTGTTTCTAGACGGTTTGAGCCTAATGATCAGGTACTTTTATACAATTCTCGTTTGCATTTGTTTCCAGGTAAGCTGAAATCAAGATGGTCCGGTCCCTACACGATCAAAGAAGTGCGTCCATATGGAGCTGTCGTTCTAGTCGGCAAGGAAGGTAATGAATTCACTGTAAATGGACAGAGGGTAAAACATTATTGGGCTAAGGCCGAGATTCCAAGAGGTCAGATTCTGCCTCTGGATGATGCCCCCTCTGCCTGAAAAATCTTGTCCGTCCGGTCAAGCTATTGACCTTAAACAAGCGCTGGATGGGAGGCAACCCACCATTAGGTACTGGTGTTTTTCTACTTAATTTTTGGTGTTTTTGTTAGGATTTTACGTTTGTTTTTGGTTTCGCTGAGTTTATGATTGCAGGTCTCGGACAAAATCGCAGTGCGTCGATCGACGCACTACTGTGTCGATCGTCACAACACGATCGGAATCGCATTGCAGCGATCGTTGCGGTCCTGAGCAACGATCGACCATACACGAAAATCACCAAGTAACGGTCGATGCACTTAGTGCAACGATCGATGCCTGAGCGACAGAGGTAAACCCGACAGAACTCAACAAAACCTTAAAAATTTTTATTTCTTTTTACCGATCCTTCGCTTGACACTACTGGGGACAGTATGTCTTAAGTGTGGGGGAGGTGCTACTGACGTTTATCTTTCTGTTTTCTTAAGAGTCAGTCCATTTTTCAAAAAAATTTGTTTTATTGAGTCAAAAATTATTTAAGTAAGAAACTATGATTTTCTGAGAAGATTTACAAGACTTGCAGGAACTTAAGTAACCATTGGGATGAAGTTGCAGGATCTATCTCTGACTATTAGAAAACCCAGACACAGATCAACCTACTGGGAACACCCATATCACTTCAGGGATCAGAGGATCCTTTTACTGACTTCAACCTTAATACTGACTTAGATTTCTCACCTAAGGGCTTGGTATACTCTGTGTCAGATTCCCTTGTTAGTTCTGACACAGTCTGTCAACCTATCCTATTTAGTTCCCTTCTCCCCTTCTATAAAGTAAAAAAAAAAGATAATAAATTGAGGATGAGTTAGTAACTCCGAAGTGGTCACAGGACTGGTAGAGACCCCTATTATCTCCTGTGCGATCCATGGAATGTGTCCAAAGTACACCCCATAACGGGAAGAACACTGATAAAAAAAATAAAATGATACCCAAAGTGGGAAAAATCAGTTGTTAAAGAAGGGAAAAGAGAAGAAAGGGACTAGAGAAAGATAGTATGGTGGTCTAGAGCTGATAAGGTAAGAATCCATGTGCCCTTTGATCGATACTCCTTAGGTGAGACCGCACTTAAATACTTGCAGAAGTCAGTAGGGAGAATTTGAATGCTTGAATGTGATTGTGGAGTTTACTTAGGACAGTTGGTAAGTGTGGGGGAAGTATATGTTGGTCTTGATATCCTGTGATTGATTCTTTCAGTGGTTTACTAAGGGAAATCTGAGTATTGTAGCTTCTAGGATGAAATGAGTTTCTGAAAAGTTTTCAAACCTCTTCACCAAGCTTTAGTTCTCTGTTTTGCTTGAGGGCAAGCAAAGGCTAAGTGTGGGGGAGTTGATATATCATGGTTTTTACTAGTTTTAGACCATGATATAAGTGTGTTTTAGTGTCTTTTTGTGTTCTTTTAGAGTCTTTTACAGGTATAATCAGGTTTGGAGCTGAATTGAAGATATTGGAGTATTTTGGAGATTTTTGGAGTGTTTGGCCGAGAGATAGAGTTCACTGTCCGAAACAGAGTAATGCGTCGATCGTTGCACACTAGCACCGATCGTTGCACCAGCGAGATGGGCCGAAACTCGGCGGTTTATGAAGAGTCAAGATATTGCACCCTGATCCAGAAGTTCCTGATATTTACAAAGAAGCCCCTGGCCGAGATTAGACCTATATAATTAAGTTTTTGGTGTTTTAATTACTTACGCATTCATAATTAAGAGCAGAGGATTTTTAGAGCTTTTGGGGCTGATCTGAACCTTTACTTCATCTGTATTTGGAGAAGATTTCGAACCCCTTTAATTCTTTATCTTTTATGCAATTTATTCTTCATATGATTATGTTTTCATTATCTATGTCTGAGTAGATTCCTTGTTAGGTTTAGGGTTTCTCACATAGGATTTCATGACTTGCTAGACTTGTTTAATTCAGTTAAGGATTCATAACTATATTTGTTCTTCAATCTAATTGTGCTTAAAGCTAGTTCTAACCTGATCAATTAGAATCTAGATCTTAGGTTGCTAAATACGACACGGAAGTGTGGTTTAGGAATCTGAACTAATTAGGTTGAGCAATTAAACTTCTCGCAAACGAAAGTTTGGTTTAGGATAATTGTGAACATATCAAACTTGGAATTAATGCTAGTTTAATCTGTTAGTTCTCGCAAACGAAAGTTTGGTTTGCTGCACTTAGACTTAGAGAATTATCGCAAAGGAATTTGGTTAATTCTATATTTGTGTTTTGAGTTCTAGAACTGTGCTTAATTAGATCCTTGCTGAATGAACTGTCTGCTTGTCTGATTTCCTGAGAACACCCTAGACTTAGCGCTCTTAATAACTTGCTTTCACAACCAATAATCTATGCTTTATGTTTACTTTCTCGCATTGCTTTTAATTCAATTACATTGCTTTCTTCATAGTTAATTTCCTGTTCTTGAGCTATTGAATACCAGAGTCTCTGTGGATTCGATACCTATATACTACAACCACTGAACTGTGCACTTGCAGTTAGATATAGGATTAAAACCCGACTCTATCATGTCGCCGTCCCATCTTTTTATTCATATGTCACTTTCGACGATCTCTATCTCAGACGTTCATCACGGCAGGTCATTGGCCTACTTATTTTCTTATGGGATGCACACAACATCAAAAAGGAAGAGGTACTCATGGGAATCGTCATTCTCCTCCTCGATGAGAAGGTACTTCATCTCATCTGTGTCACTTTATAATAAAATAAATCTTGCACAATTGCCATGCTTAAATGACCAACACCGATTGATTGCAGAAATCGGTCATCCATGGATTCATCCCATCCACCAAAGCAGACCACTACCGGCCCCTGTTAGAAGAAGACATCATTTTCCAACTATGTGGTTTCGTGGTCCCAGTCCTCTCTTGCAAGGAAATATATGCTCGAACGGTGACACAAAGATGGACGGTGGATGGCTTTCCTATGAGCCATGGGAGCATGATTGGCGAGCCGGTGGGGAAGAACTAGAGGAGTTCCATTCTTTTTTCTGTCTCCGCCTAAACGATGAATTCTGCAGCAGCGCTCTCGAAGTTGTGAGTTATTTCCTTTGTTTTCTATGATTTAGTTTTTGAATTTCTAAATAGATTTCTTGATTTTTTTTCAAAATGATTGATTGAATTTGAAGTGATCCAGGAATTTTTGAATTGTAATGTGTTCAAGGTTCAATATTTTACATCTTATTTGAGTTCAACTATAAATGGGATCACGAATCTCAAGATGAGATAATAATTTCGATGAAAATGTTTGATATGTGCTGCTTTTTGGCTTGATGAAAGTTTTTGAGTGATGAGATAATAACTTCTTCATTAGGTCTCCATGAAAGTGTGGCTCCTTGTGTGCTGTATGGAACTAATGCAGAAAGGCTTACTTCTGCTCCAGGACCGTTTTCGAACTACCGCTTGACACTTTTAGGATTGCACTTTGTCGGTAACTCTCTGTTTGGTAGGAAATGTGTTGCTACATGGTTCCCTTAAGGCACTTAGGAAGGAGCGAGAAGAGGCAAAACAACACAAAAGACAGAAGCAATTATTGGAAGTAAACACTATGAAGAGGCTTTCTGAGATGGAGTTAGCGGAGAAAAATGCCACTGGCCAATTTAAAGAAGCTAACAATACTGCTCGTAGGCTTGGGTTAGAACAATCAGTACTGAAGAAAGAGATGGAAGCTTCTCAGATAAGAGTTGCTGAGTCTGCTGAGAGTTGTAGGGAAGCAAAAGAGAGAGGGCAAAGATCATTGAAGTATACTCAGCTGTGGGAAAAGCAAAAGATTTTGTTGTAGGAAGAGCTCAAGACTCAAACAGACAAGGTGACAGTGCTGCAATAAGAAGTTACCAAAGCAAAAAAATTGCCAGAATCATTTTGAGGTTAGCTATTTTTGTAGACATTAGCTTTTGCACATGTTTGGTTATCTTTGTCTTCAAGATGTCATCGATATCTATCAGCAATTTACTTTGTTATTCATTTGAAAAGTTTTATCCCTTTCTTTACATATTTATATTAGGCCAAGTTTAATTTACTTCTGGTTGAAGGTATATTTAAATGTTTGCCTCAGTGGGTTTTTCAGCCTGTATGCTTATTCTTACTACATCCTTCTGGTCTAAAGTGGCTTTTGTGATGAAATTGTAGGTGATTGCAATTGATTTTAGTTCCAGGAGATGATGAAGATAAACTAACGAAAATTCCACCTGCAGGCTACTTTCAAACAAGAAAAGACAACCAAAGGAAAACTCACAACTCATGCTTCTACAATAAAGAGGGAAAGAAAAGAACTCGAAGCAATTGGAAAAGCAGAAGAAGAGCAAATTAAAGCGAAATCATAAGTAGACGTGAAATGCTACTTAGAAAACATCAAAAACTTGAGAGAGATATTTCATAGATGAAACATAAATCAAACTTCTCGAATAGTGGCATTGAAGAAAGGAGGCAAAAAAGTCAAAGGCAAGAATTATAGAGAATCTTGGAATGACGACAAAAGTCAAGAGAGAAAGAGAATGTGTGATGTATTTGTGTGAAGAGATGAGTATGATCTTCTTACGCACCACACTATGTGCTTTAAATGACTGAAGTAATGTCTCTCATATGTAGGAGATTCTGTTTTTTTTCTTACAACTAATGATTTTGCAAGATAATGAACTGGACTTAGTTTGTACGGAAACTGAAAATCTAATCACAAATATCGAAAGAGTAAAGACTACCACCAATCTAATTACGATACCACCGGACTCTCGCGCGTGCACGGGAGTGTATATCACTAGTAGCAATAATAATAGTATTGAGACTTTTCCTCAAGAAACCAAACAAAAGAACAAAAATTGGGGGAAGCCTGTGATTGAGAGAAAGAAATTCGAAGTATCCAGAAGCTGATTTTTCGTCGTTGAGGATGGAGCTATCGGAATCAATCAAGAGGGATAAGAGCGGTACATGGTTTTTTTCTAATTACTAATTTCATTTTTTAATTAAAAATTACATTTCATTAAGGGTATATTGGGTATTCCACTTTTAGAGTGGCATATAGATTATGTGGTGGCATGACAAATTAAAATTTATGAGATTGTCGCATTAGTGACTGACACTCGCCCTAGGCTCAGGGAAAAATTATACGTGCTTATTTCCTGACTTTAAACTAATGAATGGCATGTGTTATAATATCATGTGTTACAAAATATTTCCCTGAAATAACACTATTTCTGTCATGGCCCAAATTTTTGATATTTGGGTTTGTCAAAAAAATGGTTCAAAAGCCATTTAACCTAATTCATTAAAACTAATGTGTCTTTCCTTTTCTCTATAAAAAGTGATGACCACCCTTTGGTTTCCACACTAAGAAGAAGTGCAACGAGTCCCTGTCAGTCTGCCTCCAGAGCTGTCGTCGACCGGTGAATCCGAGCCGCCGTCGTCCTCCATCGTTAACCACTGTCTGATCTTCTCCTCCTCTGTGTCATCTCTTTGATTCCTTGTGTCATCTCTTTGATTCCTCTCCAGGTTAAGTGAATCCTTAACCACGGTCGAATCTTCTCTTTTCCTTATCCTTCTATGGCGTTTTGATTCTTTGTGGTGATAGATCGGAGATCTAATCTAGTTTCTTCGATCTTTCACTCTTTCGATTCTAGATCAAAGATTGGATAAATTTCGACCGTCACGTTGATTCACGTTTTTCCGGAGATCCGTAAGGATCCACGGAATGCACAATTTTTCATTGGAAAGGTATTGGTCTCAAATTCTCAGAGAAGTAAGAATCACTCTGATCCAACTTACTGTTTGGAAGTTATGATATGTTTTGTAAACCGTATTTGTTCAGGTTGAATATGTGATTATTCGAGTTATGTCTGTGTTTTGAGTTGAGCAAACGGATTCCGCTTGACCCAAATATTTGCAAGGACTTACTAGACTCATAGTTCTTTTAACTAGAACCGATCTAGAGCTTTAGATCATGGATAGTCATGTAATTATTCCGCGATCTCGATCACAGTCCGTTTCATGCTCGTCTGCGGTTCATCATCATCGTCAGCCAAGGCCAGGTGATGCAGTTCTCTCTAATTTGCTTCCTCTCTTTCGTTAAATGTCGTGGTATCATGATTAGGTTAAGTTTTCTTTCTTGTTTGTTGTGTGCAATAGGTGGTTTATAGTTATATAAGCTATAATATTATGTCATAATGTCTATCAAGAACTTAATGTTGATCGAAACTGAATGATCAATATCCATATTGATCTAAAGAACTGGAAAAGAGAAATTGGAATTGAGAATTCAAGTTAGGTTTTTTGATGAATGAAAACTTTTGAGTGATTGGTTTATTGTTTGAGAACGGAATTGATAAATGAATTCGTTAACCGGAAATAATATTGTGTGATTGATTGAGACGTTAAGATTGCGTGTGAACATGATGGTATGTTAAAGACGTCTAGGTTGAGAACCAATTAATGTTGTTTAGTAGAGTTAGGTATGGGTGTAAAGAGTTGAGAATCCTCTGTATACGTTGATTGTCAGGACATAGAAGATGTGGGAATGTCGGGCCCGTTGTTTGGCCCGAAAGGGCGTGTTCCATTTGGGCACGGTGTCATAGGGTTCACGAAGTCAGTAAGGATACATTTTATGCCTTGGGCATGGTACCTATTTGGTAAATGAATACTTGGGTGTCCTTGACCGGTGGGGTCAAGATGACCAAGTAGTCGGACTCTCTTACTTGTTGTATTTTTTTTTAACTTCGAGACTATGTATCCTTATATGTAGTGGTCCTTGTAACTGCTTAATTCTTGTCTCGGTGTCAAGGCGTATGCTAATTGTGTTGAAGTGGATTGGTTTGGACTGTCTCACGGAGTAATTTCTCAATTACTCACCCCTCTTCTTTCCCGTATTTTTTTTTCCGCAAGACTAGTAGCGGAAGTCCAATTGCTGGTTACATTGGTCGATTTGAACCAAAGGAAGCGTGCGCATGACTCCTGGGAACATGGGATGACATTCCAGATAGCCATTTTTCGTTCAACGGATACTGGATAGCCTTTGCTGGTTCCAGATAGCCATCGTTGGTTCAACGGATTCTGGATGGCCTTTGTTGGTTCAATGGACTCCGGATAGCCATTTTTGGTTCAACTGATATCCTAACGTCGTCGTTTCCGGTTCTCAGTGAACGGGACATTACAATTGGTATCAAAGTATGGGTTAAGATCCTCGGTTCTATCTTGAGGGATTAGCTTCAACGGTTTTCTAAAAACCTTAATTATGGTTTCGAAAAGGGTTTGTAAAATTTTAGTACCCAATAAAGCTCTGCGCAAGGGTTTTTAAACCACCAACTAGAGTAGAATGTAACTTCTTACATATGGTTCTATTCTAGTTAGATATTTCTTGCAGGTTGTGGTCGGTGCTCTTGGATCTTAGTGGTATTAATTGCCCTTAAGTTGTGTGTCGAGATGTATGTTGGGATGTATGCCATCAAGGTGTATGTTGAAATCTATGTTGGAGAGTATGCAATTGAGGTGTTTTTTCGTGTGGTGAGTCTTAGATCATCTTGTATTTCCTCCTTGGACTAGATTATAGTGATGAGTAAGTAGAAGTTTTTCTGGACACCATTATTGAATATCTCTAGGCCGACAAAGGATTGTCATTTGATCATGTTTTTGTTTGATTTTTGGTCAAATGATCATCCAAATTCAAAAGGTTTCAGGGTGTACGATTTGAAAGTCCAACTCCTTAGTCATCCCTTCTTTCATTCCTTAGATTCCAAGAAGAATTGTGTAACTTCGCAAGAGTTCGCTCCTTTCTTCTAAGTGCCTTTTGTGTTCCATTGGGTTTTTGGTTGAGTTCCATTGATCCTTCCTCTTGGAATTCAGGACAAATTCCCGTCAAGTGGGGAGAATTGTCATGACCCAAAGTTTTGATATTTGAGTTTGTCAAAAAATGGCCAAAAAGTCCTTTAACCCAATTCATTAAACCTAGGGTTCCTCTCATTTTCTCCATAAATAGAGATGTCCACCCTTTGGTTAACACACAAAGAAGAAGAGAAGCGAAGCCCTGCCCGACTTCCTCCAGAGCCACCGTCGACCAGAGAAGCCGAGTCGTCATCGTCCTCCATCGTTAACTACCGTCCGATCTTCTCCTCTTCCGTGTCATCTCTTTGATTCTTCTCCGGGTTAAGTGAATCCTTAATCTCTATCGAATCTCTATTTTCATTATCTTTCTATCGCGTTTTGATTCTATGTGGTGATAGATCGGAGATCTAATCTCATTTCTTTGATTTTTCACTCTTTCGATTGCATATCTAAGATTGGATCAATTCCGGCTGTCATGTTTATTCGTCTTTTCCTGGAGATCCGTAAGGATACACAGAACACAAAATATGTCAATGGAAAGGTCTCGGTCTCAAATTTCCAGAAATGTAAGAATTTCTCCGATGCAACTTACTGTTTGGAAGTTATGACCTGTTTTATAAAACATGTATGTTCATTACGAATCTGTGAATAGTCTAGTTATGTCTATGTTTTGAGTTGGGAAAACAGATTCCACTTGACCCAATATTTGAAGGGATTTACTTGACTCATAGTTATAGCTCTCGGTTGAAGTAGACCCGATCTAGAGCCTTAGATCATTGATAATCATGTCTTTCTTCCGCGATCTTGATCGCAGTCCGTTTCATGCTCGTCTGCGGTTCATCTTCATCGTCAGCCAAGGCCAAGGTGAGGCGGTTACTCTGATTTTCTTCCTCGCTTTCGTTATATATCGTGGTGTTGTGATTAGATTAAGTTTGCTTCCTTGTTTATTGTGTGGAATAGTTGGTTGTATAGTTATATAAGCTATAGTATTATATAATGTCTATTAAGAACTTACTGCTGATCGAAACTAAATGATTGATATCCATATCAATTTAAAGAACTGGAAATGAGAAACTGGAATTGAGAATTGAAGTTAGGTTGTTAGACGAATAAAAACTGTTGCGTGATTGGTTGATTGTTTGAAAATGGAATTGATAAATGAATTCATTAACCAGAAATGAGATTGTGTGATTGATTGAGAAGTTAAATTGTGTGGCTTGTGTTGTTGCGTGAGAGCATAGATGGTATGTTAAATAAGATTTGGTTGAGAACCGGATAACGATGTTTAGTAAATTTATGTGTGGGTGTACGTGGTTAAGAGTCCTGCATACATGTTGATTGTCAGGACATAGGCGATATAGGAATGCCGAGCGTGTCCTTCCGCTGGGGTCGAGCGAGCCCGTTGTTTGGCCCGAAAGGGCGAGTGCCGTTTGGGGCCCAATGTCACTAGGGGGCACGGTGTCAGTGAAGACATGTTTTATGCTTTGGGAATGGTACATGTTGGGTTTGTGACTACTTGGTTGTCCGGGAGTGGTGTGGTCAGGATGACCTGGTAGGCGGACTCTCTTGCTTGTTGTATTGTTTAACTTCGAGACTACGTATATCTTTATACGTAGTTGTGATTGTAGCTGCTTAATTCTTGTCGTTCTCGTTCAGTAGTAGTTTCTAGTCTCATATCTCCTTTTTCTTCTCGGTGCTCCCATTCATTCCACGTTTTGAAGATTCTGCAAGTTGGACTTTCGTTCTTCATGCGCTCCCTTCCCGGACTATTGCAGTCATGCTCCTTATCATAATTCATATCCGTTTCTTGGTTCTCAAAAGAGTCGTCTAATGGGAAACACTGATGGATTCTTTCTAAGTGCTTATGTGATCTTATCCCTTTCCCGGACTCGTTTCTAGTTCATGTTCCTTCCCTTCTTCCGGCTTGCAATCTTTTCTTGCCACGTGGTTTTCGCGTGGTGAGTCTTATATCATCTTGTCTTTCCTCCTTGGACTCTGAATAGTGATGAGTAAGTATATTTTTTTCTACACGCCATTCTTTTACATCTCTAGGACGACTAAGAATTTTTGTTTGATCATATTCTTGTTTGATTATTGGTCAAACAATCGTCTGAAGTCAAAAAATTTTAGGGTGTACGGTTTGAAAGTCCAACTCCTTACTTATCCCTTCTTCCATTTCTTGGATTTCAAGAAGAAGTGTGTAACTTGGCAAGAGTTCACTTCTTTCTTTTAAGTGCCTTCCGTGTTCCGTTTCGGTTTTGGGGATCCTTCCTCTTGGATTCCGGGATGAATTCCCGTCAAGTGGGGGAGAATTGTTATGGCCAAAATTTTTGATATTTGCGTTTGTCAAAAAGTGGCCCAAAAGCTATTTAGCCCAATTCATTAAACCTATGGTGCCTCTTCTTTTCTCTATGAATAGATATGACCATCCTTTTGTTTCCACACAAAGAAGAGGAACAACGAAGCTCTGCCCATCTGCCTCCAAAGCCGCCGTCGACCGGAAAACACGAGTCGCCGTCATCCTCCGTCGTTGACCACCGTCCGTTCTTCTCCTCTTCCGTGTCATATCTTCGATTCTTCTCCGGTTTGAGTGAATCCTTAATCTCAATCGAATATATCTTTTCCTTATCCTTCTATCGCATTTTGATTCTCTGTGGTGATAGATCGGAGATCTAATCTCGTTTCTTCGATCTTTCACTCTTTCGATTGCACATCTAAGATTGGATCAATTCCGGCTGCCATGTTGATTCGCGATTTCCTGGAGATCCGTAAGGATACACGGAACACAGAATATGTCATTGGAAAGGTCTCGGTCTCAGATTTCCAGAAAGGTAAGAATCGCTCTGATGTGCCTTACTGTTTGGAAATTATGATTTGTTTTGTAAAACATGTCTGGTCATGACGAATCTTTGATTAGTCTTGTTATGTCTGTGTTTTGAGTTGGGCAAACGAATTCCAATTGATCCAAACTTTGAAGGGACTTACTAGACTCATAGTTATAGCTTTCGGTTGAAGTAGAACCGATCTAGAGCTTTAGATCATTGCTAATCATGTGTTTCTTCCGCGATCTTGATCGCAGTACGTTTCATGCTCGTCTACGGTTAATCATCATCGTCAGCCATGGACAAGGTGAGGCGGTTACTCAAATTTTCTTCGTCGTTTTCGTTATATATCGTGGTGTTGTGATTATGGTAAGTTTGCTTCCTTGTTTATTTTGTGGAATAGTTGGTTATATAGTTATATAAGCTATAGTATTATATAATGTCTATTAAGAACTTAATGCTGATTGAAACTAAATGATTGATATCCATATCAATTTAAAGAACTGGAAACGAGAAACTAGAATTGAGAATTGAAGTTAGGTTGTTAGACGAATGAAAACTATTTCGTGATTGGTTGATTTTTTAGAACGGAATTGATAAATGAATTCGTTAACCAGAAATGAGATTGTGTGACTGATTGAGAATTTAAATTGTATTTTTTGTGTTGTTGCGTGAGAGCATAGATGGTATGTTAAACATGGTTAGGTTTAGAACCGGATAATGTTTTCTAGTAGAGTTAGGTGTGGGTGTACGGGGTTGAGAGTCCTCCGTAGACGTTGATTGTCAGGACATAGGCGATGTGGGAATGTCGAGCGTGTCCTTCCGTTGGGGTTTAGCGAGCTCGTTGTTCGGCCCAAAAGGGTGACTGCGGTTTGGGGCCAAATGTCACTAGGAGGCACGGTTTCAGTGAGGACACATTTTATGCTTTGGAAATGGTACATGTTGGGTTTGTGACTACTTGGTTGTCCGTGACTGGTGGGGTAATGATGAGCGGGTAGTCGGACTCTCTTGCTTGTTGTATTGTTTAACTCTGAGACTACGTATATCTTTATACGTAGTTGTGCTTGTCCCTGCTTAATTCTCGTAGTTATCGTTCAGTACTCGTTTCTAGTCTCATATCTCCTTTATCTTCCCGGTGCTTTCATTCTTTCCACGTTCTGAAGATTCTGCAAGTTGGACTTTCGTTCTTCATTAGCTCCCTTCCAAGACTATTGCAGTCATGCTCCTTATCATAATTCCTATCCGTTTCTTGGTTCTCAAATGAGTCGTCTAATGGGAAACACTTATGGATTCTTTCTAAGTGCTTATGTGATCTTATCCCTTTCTCCAGACTCGTTTCTAGTTCATGTTCCTTTCCTTCTTCCGGCTTGCAATCTTTTCTTGCCATGTGGTTTTCGCGTGGTGAGTCTTAGCTCATCTTGTCTTTCCTCCTTGGACTAGAGAATAGTGATGAGTAAGTAGAAGTTTTTCCAGACGCCATTCTTTTACATCTCTAGGCCGACTAAGAATTTTCGTTTGATCATATTTTTGTTTTATTGTTGGTCAAACAATCGTCTGAAGTCAAAAGATTTCAGGGTGTACGGTTTGAATGTCCAACTCCTTACTTATCCCTTCTTCCATTCCTAGGATTTCAAGAAGAAGTGTGTAACTTCATAAGAGTTCGCTTCTTTCTTCTAAGTTCCTTTTGTGTTCCATTGGGGTTTGGGTTTGGGGGATCCTTCCTCTTGGATTCTAGGATTAATTCTCGTCAAGTGGGAGAGAATTGTTATGGCCAAATTTTTTGAAATTTGCGTTTGTCAAAAAATGGCACAAAAGCCCTTTAGCCCAATTCATTAAACCTAGGGTGCCTCTCCTTTTCTCTATAAATAGAGATGACCACCCTTTTGTTTCCACACAAAGAAGAATATCAGCGAAGCCCTGCCCGTCTACCTCCAGATCCGCCATCGACCGAAGAAGCCGAGTCGCCGTCGTCCTCCGTCATTGACCATTGTCCGTTCTTCTCATCTTCCGTGTCATCTCTTCGATTCTTCTCCAGGTTGAGTGAATCCTTAATCTCGATCGAATCTATATTTTCCTTATGCTTCTATAGCGTTTTGATTCTCTATGGTGATAGATGGGAGATCTAATCTCGTTTCTTCGATCTTTCACTCTTTCGATTGCACATCTAAGATTGGATCAATTCCATCTGTCATGTTGATTCACGATTTCCTGGAGATCCGTAAAGGATACACGGAACATAGAATATGTCATTGGAAAGGTCTCGGTTTCAGATTTCCAGAAAGGTAATAATCGCTCTGATGCGACTTATTGTTTGGAAGTTATGATCTGTTTTGGAAAACATGTACGTTCATGACGAATTTGTGATTAGTCTAGTTATGTCTGTGTTTTGAGTTGGGCAAACGAATTCCGCTTGACCCAATTTTTGAAGGGACTTACTAGACTCATAGTTATAGCTCTCGGTTGAAGTAGAACCGATCTAAAGCTTTAGATCATTGATAATCATGTGTTTCTTCCGCGATCTTGATCGCAGTCCGTTTTATGTTCGTCGGCGGTTCATCATCATCGTCAGATAGAGCCAAGGTGAGGCGGTTACTCTAATTTGCTTTGTCGCTTTCGTTATATATCGTGGTGTTGTGATTAGGTTAAGTTTGCTTCCTTGTTTATTGTGTGGAATAGTTGGTTGTATAGTTATATAATCTATAAAATTATATAATGTCTATTAAGAACTTAATGATGATCGAAATAAATGATTGATATCCATATCAATTTAAAGAACTGGAATTGAGAATTGAAGTTAGGTTGTTAGACGAATGAAAACTGTTGCGTGATTGGTTGATTGTTTGAGAATGGAAATGATAAATGAATTCGTTAACCAAAAATGAGATTGTGTGATTGATTGAGAAGTTAAATTGTGTGGTTTTTTGTTGCGTGAGAACATATATGGTATGTTAAATATGGTTAGGTTGAGAACTGAATAATGTTGTTTAGTAGAGTTAGGTGTGGGTGTACGGGGTTGAGAGTCCTCCGTACACGTTGATCGTCAGGAGTCTAGCGAGCCCGTTGTTTGGCCCGAAAGGGCGAGTGCCGTTTGGGGCCCAATATCACTGGGGGCACGGTGTCAGTGAGGACACATTTTATGCTTTTGGAA
Organism: Orychophragmus violaceus; assembly: GCA_030180135.1. Classification (NCBI taxonomy): domain Eukaryota; kingdom Viridiplantae; phylum Streptophyta; class Magnoliopsida; order Brassicales; family Brassicaceae; genus Orychophragmus; species Orychophragmus violaceus. The sequence continues at coordinate 63,673,679 of CM058232.1, read as the reverse complement.
TGGTACATGTTGGGTTTGTGACTACTTGGTTGTCCGGGACTGAAGGGGTCAGGATGATCGGGTAGTTGGTAGGTCAAGATTTATCCCTATTCTAACTGCAAGTGCACAGAAATGCAACTGTAGTACAAAGGGTATCGAATCCACAAAGACTCGAGGTCACACGACAAATTATATGTTTTCAAACTTAGCTAAATCAATCAGGTGAAAGCAGTAAACAAGCAAATGAATTTAAAAGTGTTTTCAATAGGAGAAAGACGCTAGACTTAGGAAGTTCTCAGGAAATCATGCAATGTCATACAGTTCAACAATCAGGATTCAGATTAAACATAGGTTCAGGAACTAGAATAGCAAATGTTAATAACCAAACTCTCGCTGCGATTATTATCTATCTATAGTAACCTAATGATCCAAATCTCTTTACAATCTTAAAGTTCTAGACAAGTATTAATAGCAAATTCTTTGGTTCACAATTCTCTAGATCAAATCTCTTTGCATCTAAAAAAATTGCTCATACTGGTTCTATCAGATTCTAATTCACACTCTCATGCCAAACTAGTTATCTAAGATCTAAACTCTAGGTGATCAATCCAGAATTCAATATTAATCTCAACTAGGTGATGAATGGATATATTTAGAATCCTAGCTGTCTAGTGATCTAACAAGGCATGAAATCCCTACGAGAATCCCTAAATCTAACTAAGGTTACTACTCAGACATGGAATCAATGAGACAAAACATGTTTGAATTGAAAATAAGACTGAATATACATAAAGAATGGGGTTCGGAATCCTTCTCTCAAAGGTTACAAGTAGCAGGATCAGCCCCAAGCCAAAGTATCTCAATCTCCAAATGCAAAAGCCAAAACAAAGCAAGAACAAAAGATAGGAGAAAACAACATTCCAAAACCCTATTAAAAGTCTAAACACGTTTTGGGTTAAATTAGAAATAAGGAAAACTTCTGGACTTTCTTGCAAATCTTCAAAAGATGCAATAAACCGGCACATAGCTTCTGCTGGACTTCATTGTCGACCGACACTAAGAGCAGTGTCGGTCGACATCTACTCATGGTCACGACTCCAATATACACTTATATCATGGTTGAAAAACTAGAAAAACCATGATATATCAACTACCCCACACTTAACTCTTGCTTGCCCTCAAGCAAACAAAGAACCAAAGTATAGAAAAGAGGTTTGAAAACTCAGAAACTCATTTCGTCTTAGGAATATCGCAATCACATTCACTTTGTAACACACATAAAAACATTCTTGCAGAGATCAAGACCACAATGTACTTCCCCCACACTTAGCAACTGTCCCAAGTAAACTCCACAATCTAGTCAAGACATTCAAGTTCACCACACTAACCTCTGTATACAATTAGGTGCAGTCTCACAAAGGGAGTATCGATCAGAGGACACATGGACTCAACCCAGTCAGTACTTGACCACCAAACTATCGGTTTCTGGTTCCTTTCTTTTCCCTTTTTCTCTTAGCAATTGATTTTTCCCCACTGGGTATCATTTAATTTTTTTATCAGTGCTCTTCCCTTTTTAATCGGGGTGTAACTTTGGATATGTTTCCATGGATGCACAGGAGGTAATATGGGTCTCTACCACTCCCGTGACCACTTCGAAACTACTAGCTTATCCGAAGATGGAAGCATACTCAAACAGGATTATAGGCTGTGTCTAGCACATCAGAGGAATCCGATCCAGAGATACCAAGCCCCTAAGTGAGAAGATTTAGTCAATATTAGAGGTGAAGTTAGTAGTGGATCCTCTGAATACCTGATAGATATGGGTGTTCTTGGTAGGTTGATCAGTGTGTGGTTTTCTAACAATCATATAGCTACTGCAGGTCTGTCCAATGGTCACTTAGTTCCTGTTTCAGCGAAAAATTTCCTCAAAAAATCATAGTTTCATACTGATTTTGACTCAATAAAACAGTTTTGAAAATAAAAGAAAACAAAGGACTGACACTAAGAAGACAGAACAAATTGTCAGTAACCACCTCCCCCACACTTAAACTGCACTGTCCTCAGTGAAATCACATCTTGGGATCGGTATAAATCGATCGGGAACCATAGAAAGATTGAGTCAAAAATCCGAACCTGAACACGGTTGGTGTCGACCGACACTGACTTGGTGTCGGTCGACATTAAGCTCGTATGATCATGGGCAGGACAGTTCTAAGTGTCATGGTCGGGTTAGACTGTTTGGTACTCAAAATCTCACATATTACTGCGTTAGATCACTCAAAAATCATGTCAGAAGCAACAGTAGCATGCAATAAACTCAAATCATCCAAGTTCCAGACAAATTGGACTGACAAACTGACTCAATAAGAAACATAAAAATGACTCAAGACACAAAAGGAAAAAGAAAAGATCAAAATATTCACAACTTACCAGTGTGTTGCCTCCCAATCAGCGCTTGTTTAACGTCAATAGCTGGACTGTACTGCGACTAGGCAGTGGGTGGATCATCCAGGTGGACAATGTCGCCTTCTGGGATCTTGGCTTTCGCCCAATAGTGTTTCACCCTTTGCCTGTTGACTGTGAACTCCTCGCCTTTGGAATTCATCAAGATAACAGCTCCGTGTGGTCTAACTTCCTTGACGGTGAATGGACCTGACCAACGAAAACGCAACTTTCCAGGAAACAGTTGTAAGCGAGAGTTATAGAGAAGTACCTGGTCATTGGGTTAAAAGTCGCGCGAGATGATCTTTTCATCATGATATGTCTTTGTACGCTCCTTGTACAGCTTCGAGTTCTCATAAGCATGGTGGCGAATTTCATCTAACTCATTAAGTTGTATCAGATGCCTCTCTGCTGCAGGCTTGAGATCGAAGTTCATCTATTTGACAGCCCATCTAGCCTTGTGCTCTAACTCAACTGGAAGGTGACAAGCCTTCCCATAAAGGATATGAAACGGTGTAGTCCCAAGTGGCGTCTTAAACGTAGTCTTGTAGGCCCACAACGCATCATCCCACTTAGCAGACCAGTCCTTCCTAGTCTTTCCCACTGTCTTCTCCAGAATCTCCTTGATATGTCGGTTTGAAACCTCAACATGTCCACTAGTCTGAGTGTGATACGGAGTAGCCACAAGATGGTTTACACCATGCTTCTTGAGCAACTTCTCGAAAACCTTGTTAATAAAGTGAGAACCACCATCACTTATCACAATCTTAGGCACTCCAAATCTGGGGAAGATGATAGTCTTAAACAGCTTAAGAACTACTGAAGAGTCGTTGGTCGGACTAGCAATGGCTTCAACCAATTTAGACACATACTCCACAGCAACCAAGATATACTTGTTCCCATAAGAAGATGGAAACGGTCCCATGAAATCGAAGCCCCAGCAGTCAAAGACTTCAACCTCCAGGATGAAGTTTTGTGGCATTTCATGTCTCTTACTTATCTTCCTGCTCCTCTGACACACATCACACTGCGAGACAAACAACTGAGCATTGACGCTACCAGAAGCCTTCCTGTAGAACCTTGGACACTGTCTTGAAAGTGGTGAAATGTCCAACATACTCAGAACCATGGCAGTGGTACAACACAACATCAACTTCAGACTCTGCGATGCAACGTTTATAGATACCATCAGAGAAATGCTTGTACAAATATGGTTCATCCCAATAATAGCGCCTGGTTTCCCTAAGGAATTTCTTCTTAGCATAGCCTTTAAACACCTAAGGCTCGTCCTCTGCAGAAAGGTAATTGGCAATATCGGCGTACCAAGGTCTGGTGGAGAGAGAACCTTGGGAGATTGCAGCTATGAACATGTCAGCTTGATCATCGGAAGTGCTGTCTTGTATCCGCGACTGATGTCGACTAACACTAAGGTTGGTGTCGATCGACATCGATCCCAATCGGCCAATCCATGTCGGTCCGGATCGATTATCGTCCGTTTTTTCGAGTCCAACGTCGATCGACAATGATAGAGTGTCGACCGACACCTGTGCTGTAGCTCGTGCAGAATGCTGAGAAGTTGCACAATCCGTCTGAAAACTTGTCTCAACCTTATAGATGTTCTCCTCAGGCAGAAACTCATCAATAGGAACATCCTCATCGATCCTGATCCGTGAAAAATGATCAGCAACACCATTTTCCACTCCCTTCTTGTCTCTCACCTCTATGTCAAATTCCTAAAGTAGCAATATCCATCTAAGCAGCCTTGTCTTAGCATCCTTCTTCTGCATCAAGTACTTGAGTGCATAATGTTCATTGTGTACTACTACTTTGGATCCTATCAGGTACTGACGAAACTCCTCAAAGGCAAAAACAACTGCTAGCAGCTCCTTCTTAGTTGTTGAATAATTCCTCTGCGCGTCATCAAGAGTCCTACTTGCATAGTAGATAGCGTGAAGCTTCTTGTCCTTCTTCTGACCAAGTACAGCCCCTACTGAATAGTCACTAGCATCACACATCACCTCAAAAGGCAGTTCCCAGTCAGGAGGTTGCACAATTGGAGCAGAAATCAAAGCTTGCTTAAGCTCCTTGAATGCAAAATGACACTCGTCTCTGAACTAAAACTTCACATCTTTGCAGAGAAATGCAGTGAGTGATCTAGCTATCTTGCTAAAATCCTTAATAAATCTCCTGTAAAATCCAGCATGACCAAGAAAACTCCTCACTCCTTTGACTGAATCCGGCGCCTGCAGTCCTGTAATCACCTCAATCTTAGCTCGATCGATCTCAATCCCAGCCTCAAATACTCTATGTCCAAGTACAATGCCATTCCTAACCATGAAATGACACTTCTCCCAGTTCAAAACCAAGTGCTTCTCTTCACATCTACCCATCACCTTACACAAATTATCCAGACAAGCATGGTAAGATGGTCCATAGACAGAGAAATCATCCATGAAGACCTCCATAAAATCCATTATCATGTCTGTGAATATAGACATCATGAATCTCTGAAATGTTACAGGAGCGTTACACAGTCCAAATGGCATTCTGCGGTATGCAAAAGTGCCATAAGGACATGTAAAGGTGGTCTTCTCCTGATCCTCTGGGTGAATAGGTATCTGAAAGAAACCAGAATAATCATCCAAAAAGCAGTAGTATGGATGATTTGCCAACCTCTCCAACATCTGGTCAGTGAAAGGTAATGGGAAGTGGTCTTTCCTGGTAGTTGCATTCAACTTCCTGTAGTCTATGCACATCCTATGACCAGTGATTGTCCGTGTAGGGATCAGCTCGTTCTTGTCATTCTTCACCACTGTGACTCCTCCTTTCTTAGGAACCACATGCACTGGACTGACCCAAGCATTGTCTGAGATCGGATAAATAATCCCAGCTTGCAATAGCTTCATGATCTCCTTCTTCACAACCTCATTTAGGTTAGGATTCAAGCGCCTCTGATTCTCAATTGAAGACATGCTCTCATCCTCAAGGTGTATCCTATGCATGCACAAGTCTGGAGAGATACGTGAAATGTCATCAAGAGAATAGCCAGGAGCCTTGCGATACTTGCGCAGCTTGCTTAGCAATAAGGTGAGTTTTGCGTTATTCAAACAAGCATTGACAATAACAGGGTAAGTAGAATTCTGACCAAGAAATGCATATTTGAGGCCTGCAGGCAGTTGCTTAAGCTCAATCTTTGAAGATTTTTCCTCGCTCCAATCTTCAAGTGTGGCAGCTTTCTGTGAAGTACCAACCAGCTCCTTTTGACTTACCAACTGCATCACATGCTCACTAGCATCCATTAGTCTCAAATACCCAGCAGTAGCATCATCCTCCAGCTCTAAATCTTGCTCAACACTCACCAAAGCTCTCTCTAAATGATCAACAGGATGCATCTGATGGAAAAATCCTGCAGCCAAATTATCTAATGTATTCACATAGAAGGTCTGCTCATCAATAGTAGGATGTCTCATCAGCTTGTTCATGTCGAAATCCATCACCAAATCATCCACATTCAGTCCAAACTTCCCTCGCTTAACATCAATGATTGCACCAGCTGTAGCAAGGAATGGTCTGCCCAAGATAAGAGGATCCTTAGGCTCTTCATTGTACTGCAAGACAACAAAGTCTGTGGGAATTACACATTCACCAATTTTCACCGGTACATCTTCCAAAATACCTTCAGGAATCCTCATAGAACGATCAGCTATGATTAAAGAGATCCTAGTAGGTGTGAAGTCTGTCATTCCCATCTGCTTAGCAACCGAGTATGGCATCAGATTAACACTCGATACTAGATCACACAACGAATTCTCAAATCTATCTCTGAAAATGGTGCAATCTAAGACAATGCTTCCTAGATCCTTCTACTTCTGTGGGACTCTGTTCTGGATGACAGCACTACAGACTTCAGTGATCATCATTACACACTCTTTATCTCCCATGTCCGATGTCAGCATCTTTTTCAAACACCTCTTCATCACTGGGTTATTGTTGATAGCATCCAAGAATGGCATTGGAAGAATGAGCTTGCTCAACATAGCCGTGTACTTAGCCTTGAACCAATCGAAATTGGACTGCTTCGGGTTCCTCGGGAAAGGTACTTTGCGTTTATACACCTTCCCATCAGCAATAGGGGTCTTAATATCAGCATCAGACCCTGTATGCGATTGGTGTCGGTCGACGTTGGGTGGGTGTCGATCGATAGTGGGGGATTTTCCTTGCAGGTCGACTGCGTAATCGATCTCGGTCGATTTCTGTTCGTCACAAGGACTCAAAGATTTGGGTGTCTATCGACATCCATTGGTAATGTCGGTCAACACTAGATTCTCGGCATCAGCCTCTTCTTCTTCCAATTCTTCTAAGTCCACGAGTTCCTTAGCATTCAACCGCCTTTTGGGGACAATTTGCAGCTCTGTCCCACTTCCCAGTGTTATGGCATTGCATTGATGCTTCGGATTGGTATATGTCCTTCCAGGAAGGAATCCATCTTGTCTCATGGCAGCTTGAGCAACTCGAGTCTCCAATTGCTTCAAATGTGTGTTCAAAGACTCAAACTTCCCATTCAGATCAGTGTATATGGCATCCATCTTCTTGTTGAAGTCTACAGTAGTCTTTGTCTGCCCTTCAAGTATCTGCTCTATCATAGCTTCCAACTTACTCTCATGAGCATTAGTAACAGGAGGTGTCTGATAAGAAGAAGCTCCATAGGTCCTTTGGTAGGAGTTGTTCTGCTGAAAAGGTTTCTGGAAAGCAGGATTCTGACCATATCCAGAAGAGTTTTGATTGCTTGTGAAAGCACTCTTCTGACCATAACCAGTGTTAGCATTTTAGAACTTGTTACCTTGCTGATTTCCAAACCTATTTCACTGAAATCTTGATCCACCAATGTAGTTCACATCTTCTTCTTCACAGCCTTCATCCTCAATCACCTCAGTCTCCTGAGCAAAATGGACAGCCTTCTTCCCAACCAGCAAGCTGTGGACAGTGTCTATGTTCTTGTTCATCTCAGATATCTGGGAATTGTCAGCTTTACCTCCAGACTTCATCCTCTCCATATCATCATTCTTGACACTATTACTAGTCACCAAGTTTTCAATAAGCTCCTTAGCTTCTTCTGGAGATTTAGTGTAGAAATTCCCAGTACTTGCAGCATCCAAAGCCATCTGATACCACAAGTCAACTCCTCTGAAGAAGATACCCAACAGCTGCACCTCATAGAAACCATGATGAGGGCAATCTCTCTGGTACCTCTTGAATCTCACCCGTGCTGCCTTAAAAGGCTCTATAGATCCTTGCTTGAAGGTCAAGAGATCCTGTCTAAGCTGATCAGATCGAGCATCATCATAGAAGTGTCGCAGAAAATTCTCCTTCACTGCATTCTATGTAGTCAGAGTCCCAGGTGGAATCTGCTTCATCCAGTTAGCAGCTTCTCCTCCAAGAGAGTGAGGAAAAAGCTTGCAGTGCAGGTAGTCATAGCTTACTCCATTGTGCTTCATCCCGGTCACTAGAGACTCAAAATCTTCTATGTGGTCCATAGGGTGCTCATGTGGGTGTCCATGAAACAAATGCTGTCCCACAAGAGTGTAGTAGGAAGTCTTCAACTCAAAATCGTTCCTCTCAAAAGCAGGAGGCACAATTACAGATCTGTTGGCGTAGAACTCGTCAGGCCTATTGTAGTCAGCTAGTGTCCTCCTAACAGGTGGGTTAACAAGCTGTTGCTCAGGCTCAGGGATCACATTTCCTTGAGCATCAATTCTTTGTCCCTGAGCATTGTAGGGGTTGTTTTGTGGGTCTCTCAGAACACCTTCAGCATCTTAAATCAAAATCAACCGATTCATCATCCTTGAAGATTTCTGAGCTTTTTTGTTTGTCCTCTCAAGTCTAGCAAGCTCCTCAAGTCTGAGTTTCAAAATATTATTGTCCGGGTTGCTTCTGGTGTGACGACTTGGCATAAACTGAACTCAAAAACTGGTCTCGAGCTTGATGTCGATCGACACTGATGGGTGTCGGTCGACACTAAATGCGTCTGTCGATTCTGCAGTAACAAAAACAAGCAAGACAGAAAAGAATCAGTAACCAAAACAAAAGAAAAACAACTTAGTCTAAATTCTAGAACAAAATCTATCGGCGAACACAAAGAGTCCCCGGCAACGGCGCCAAAAAATTGATAGGTCAAGATTTATCCCTATTCTAACTGCAAGTGCACAGAAATGCAACTGTAGTACAAAGGGTATCGAATCCACAGAGACTCGAGGTTACACAACAGATTATATGTTTTCAAACTTAGCTAAATCAATCAGGTGAAAGGTGTAAACAAGCAAATGAATTTAGAAGTGTTTTCAATAGGAGAAAGACGCTAGACTTAGGAAGTTCTCAGGAAATCATGCAATGTCAGATAGTTCAACAATCAGGATTCAGATTAAACACATGTTCAAGAACTAGAATCGCAAATGTTAATAACCCAACTCTCGCAGCGATTATTATCTATCTCTAGCAACCTAATGATCCAAATCTCTTTGCAATCTTTGAGTTCTAGACAAGCATTAATAGCAAGTTCTTTGTTTCACAATTCTCTAGATCAAATCTCTTTGCATCTAAACAAATTGCTCACACTAGTTCTATCAGATTCTAATTCACACTCTCGTGCCAAACTAGTTATCTAAGATCTAAACTCTAGGTGATCAATCCAGAATTCAGTATTAATCTCAACTAGGTGACGAACAGATAGATTTAGAATCCTAACTATCTAGTGATCTAACAAGGCATGAAATCCCTATGAGAATCCCTAAATCTAACTAAGGTTACTGCTCAGACATGGAATCAATGAGACAAAACATGTTTGAATAGAAAACAAGACTGAATAGATATAAAGAATGGGGTTCGAAATCCTTCTCTCAAAGGTTACAAGTAGCAGGATCAGCCCCAAGCCAAAATCTCTCATCTCCAAATGCAAAAGCCAAAACAAAGCAAGAACAAAAGATAGGATAAAACAACTCCAAAACCCTATTAAAAGTCTAAACACGTTTTGGGGCAAATTAGAAATAAGGGAAACTTATGGACTTTCTTGCAAATCTTCAAAAGATGCAATAAACCGGCGCATAGCTTCTGCTGGACTTCAGTGTCGACCGACACTAAGACCAGTTTAGGTCGACATCTACTCGTGGTCACGACTCCAACTTCAGCTTCCTGTAGAATGCTCCAGAAAAGTCCCAAAACTCCTAGCTTTGCTCCAAATGCAAGCTTACCTGTAAAAGACTCGATAGACTGGAAAATCAAGGTTAAATACTCAATATATACACTTATATCATGGTTGAAAACCTACAAAAACAATGATATATCAGTAGTCGAACTCTCTTGCTTGTTGTATTGTTTAACTTCGAGACTACGTATATCTTTATACGTAGTTGTGCTTGTCGCTGCTTAATTCTCGTCGTTCTCGTTCAGTACTCGTTTCTAGTCTCATATCTCCTTTATCTTCCCGGTGCTTTCATTCTTTCGGCGTTCTGAAGATTCTGCAAGTTAGACTTTCGTTCTTCATGCGCTCCCTTCTCCTTTCCCGGACTATTGCAGTCATGCTCCTTATCATAATTCCTATCCGTTTCTTGGTTCCCAAAAGAGTCGTCTAATGGGAAACAATTATGGATTATTTCTAAGTGCTTATGTGATCTTATCCCTTTCTCCTGATTCGTTTCTAGTTCATGTTCCTTTCCTTCTTCCGGCTTGCAATCTTCTCTTGCTATGTGGTTTTCGTGTGGTGAGTCTTAGCTCATCTTATCTTTCCTCCTTGGACTAGAGAATAATGATGAGTAAGTAGAAATTTTTCCAGACGCCATTCTTTTACATCTCAATGCCGACTAAGAATTTTTGTTTGATCAAATTCATGTTAGATTGTTGGTCAAACAATCGTCCGAAGTCAAAAGTTTTCAGGGTGTACTGTTTGACTCCTTACTTATCCCTTCTTCCATTCCTTGTATTTCAAGAAGAAGTGTGTAACTTCGCAAGAGATCGCTTCTTTCTTCTAAGTTCCTTTCGTGTTTCGTTGGGTTTTGGTTTTGGGGGATCCTTCCTCTTGGACTCCGGGACGAATTCCCGTCAAGTGAGGGAGAATTGTTATGGCCAAAATTTTAAAATTTGCGTTTGTCAAAAAAATGGCCCAAAAGCCCTTTAGCCCAATTCTTTAAACCTAGGGCGTCTCTCCTTTTCTCTATAAGTAGAGATGACCACCCTTTTGTTTCCACACAAAGAAGAAGATCAGTGAAGCCCGGCCCGTCTGCCTCCAGAGCCGCTGTCGACCGGAGAAGCCGAGTCGCCGTCGTCCTCCGTCGTTGACTACCATCCGTTCTTCTCCTCTTCCGTGTCATCTCTTCGATTCTTCTCCGGGTTGAGTGAATCGTTAATCTCAATCGAATCTATATTTTCCTTATCCTTCTATCGCGTTTTGTTTCTCTGTGGTGATAGATCGGAGATCTAATCTTGTTTCTTCGATATTTCACTCTTTCGATTTCACATATAAGATTGGATCAATTCCGGCTGTCATGTTGATTCGCGATTTCCTGGAGATCCGTAAGGATACACGGAACACAGAATATGTCATTGGAAACGCTCGGTCTCAGATTTCCAGAAAGGTAAGAATCGCTCTGATGCAACTTTGGAAATTATGATATATTTTGTAAAACATGTTTGTTCATGACGAATCTGTGATTAGTCTTGTTATGTCTGTGTTTTGAGTTGGGAAAACGGATTCCGATTGACCAAAACTTTGAAGGGACTTACTAGACTCAAAGTTATAGCTCTCGGTTGAAGTAGAACCGATCTAGAGCTTTAGATCATTTATAATCATGTGTTTCTTCCGCGATCTTAATCGCAGTCCTTTTCATGCTCGTCTGTGGTTCATCATCATCGTCAGCCAAGGCCAAGGTGAGGCGGTTACTCTAATTTTCTTCATCGCTTTCTTTATATATCATGGTGTTGTGATTAGGTTAAGTTTGCTTCCTTGTTTATTTTGTGGAATAGTTGGTTATATAGTTATATAAGCTATAGTATTATATAATGTATATTAAGAACTTAATGCTGATCGAAACTAAATGATTGATATCCATATCAATTTAAAGAACTCGAAACGAGAAACTGGAATTTAGAATTGAAGTTAGGTTGTTAGATGAATGAAAACTATTTCGTGATTGGTTGATTTTGTGAGAATGGAATTGATAAATGAATTCGTTAACCAGAAATGAGATTGCGTGATTGTTTGAGAAGTTAAATTGTATTATTTGTGTTGTTTCGTGAGAGCATAGATGGTATGTTAAATATGGTTAGGTTGAGAACCGGTTAATGTTTTTTAGTAGAGTTAGGTGTGGGTGTACGGGGTTGAGAGTCCTCCGTAGACGTTGATTGTCAGGACATAGGCGATGTGGGAATTCCGAGTGTGTCCTTCCGTTGGGGTCTAGCGATCCCGTTGTTTAGCCCAAAAGGGCGAGTGCCGTTTGGGGTCCAATGTCACTAGGAGGCACGGTCTCAGTGAGGAAGCGTTTTATGCTTTGGGAATGGTACATGTTGGGTTTGTGACTACTTGGTTGTACGGGACTGGTGGGATCAGGATGATCGGGTAGTCGCACTCTCTTGCTTGTTGTATTGTTTAACTTCGACACTACGTATATCTCTATATGTAGTTGTGCTTGTCACTGCTTAATTCTCGTATTTCTCGTTCAGTGCTCGTTTCTAGTCTCGTATCTCTTTTATCTTCTCGGTGCTTCCATTCTTTCCACGTTCTGAAGATTCTGCAAGTTGGACATAAGTTCTTCATGCGCTCTCTTCTCCCTTCCCGGACTATTGCAGTCATGCTCCTTATCATAATTCCTATCCGTTTCTTGGTTCTCAAAAGAGTCGTCTAATGGGAAACACTGATGGATTCTTTCTAAGTGTTTATGTGATATTATCCCTTTCTCCAGATTCGTTTCTAGTTCATGTTACTTTCCTTCTTCCGGCTTGCAATCTTTTCTTGCCATGTGATTTTGGCGTGGTGAGTCTTAGCTCATCTTGTCTTTCCTCCTTGGACTATAGAATAATGATGAGTAAGTAGAAGTTCTTCCAGACGCCATTCTTTTACATCTCTATGCCGACTAAGAATTTTCGTTTGATCATATTCATGTTTGATTGTTGGTCAAACAATCGTCCGAAGTCAAACGTTTTCAGGGTGTACTGTTTGAAAGTCCTAGGTTAAAGACTCAATAGATACACTTATATCATGGTTGAAAACCTAGAAAAACCATTATATATCAACTCCCCCACACTTAACTCTTGCTTGCCCTCAAGCAAACAAAGAACCAAAGTATAGAAAAGAGGTTTGAAAACTCAGAAACTCATTCCGTCTTAGGAACATCGCAATCACATTCACTTTGTAACACACATGAAAACATTCCTGCAGAGGTCAAGACCACAATGTACTTCCCCCACACTTAGCAACTGTCCCAAGTAAACTCCACAATCTAGTCAAGACATTTAAGTTCACCACACTAACCTCTGTATACAATTAGGTGCAGTCTCACAAACGGAGTATCGATCAGAGGACACATGGACTCAACCCAGTCAGTACTTGACCACCAAACTATCGGTTTCTGGTTTCTTTCTTTTCCCTTTCTCTCTTAGTAACTGATTTTTCCCCACTGGGTATCATTTTATTTTTTTATCAGTGCTCTTCCCTTTTTATTCGGGGTGTAACTTTGGATATGTTTCCATGGATGCACAGGAGGTAATAGGGGTCTCTACCACTCCCGTGACCACTTCGAAACTACTAGCTTATCTGAAGATGGAAGCATACTCAAAAAGGATTATAGGCTGTGTCTAGCACATCAGAGGAATCTGATCCAGAGATACCAAGCACTAAGTGAGAAGATTTAGTCAATATTAGAGGTGAATTTAGTAGTAGATCCTCTGAATACCTGATAGATATGGGTGTTCTTGGTAGGTTGATCAGTGTGTGGTTTTCTAACAATCATATAGCTACTGCAGGTCTGTCCAATGGTCACTTAGTTCCTGTTTCAGCGAAAAATTTTCTCGAAAAATCATAGTTTCATACTGATTTTACTCAATAAAACAATTTTGAAAATCAAAGAAAACAAAGGACTGACACTAAGAAGACAGAACACGTTGTCAGTAACCACCTCCCCCACACTTAAACTGCACTGTCCTCAGTGCAATCACATCTTGGGATCGGTATAAATCGATCGGGAACCATAGAAAGATTGAGTCAAAAATCTGAACCTGAACACGGTTGGTGTCGTCCGACACTGACTTGGTGTCGGTCGACATTAAGCTCGTATGATCATGGGCAGGACAGTTCTAAGTGTCATGGTCGGGTTAGACTGTTTGGTACTCACAATCTCACATATTACTGCGTTAGATCACTCAAAAATCATGTCAGAAGCAACAGTAGCATGCAATAAACTCAAATCATCCAAGTTCCAGACAAATTGGACTGACAAACTGACTCAATAAGAAACATAAAAATGACACAAGACACAAAAGGAAAAAGAAAAGATCAAAATATTCACAACTTACCAGTGTGTTGCCTCCCAATCAGCGCTTGTTTAACGTCAATAGCTGGACTGTACTGCGACTAGGCAGTGGGTGGATCATCCAGGTGGACAATGTCGCCTTCTGGGATCTTGGCTTTCGCCCAATACTGTTTCACCCTTTGCCTGTTGACTGTGAACTCCTCGCCTTTGGAATTCATCAAGATAACAGCTCCGTGTGGTCTAGCTTCCTTGACGGTGAATGGACCTGATCAACGAAAACGCAACTTGCCAGGAAACAGTTGTAAGCGAGAGTTATAGAGAAGTATCTGGTCATTGGGTTAAAAGTCGCGCGAGATGATCTTCTCATCATGATATGTCTTTGTACGCTCCTTGTACAGCTTCGAGTTCTCATAAGCATGGTGGCGAATTTCATAACTCATTAAGCTGTATCAGACGCCTCTCTGCTGCAGGCTTGAGATCGAAGTTCATCTATTTGACAGCCCATCTAGCCTTGTGCTCTAACTCAACTGGAAGGTGACAAGCCTTCCCATAAAGGAGATGAAACGGTGTAGTCCCAAGTGGCGTCTTAAACGTAGTCTTGTAGGCCCACAACGCATCATCCAGCTTAGCAGACCAGTCCTTCCTAGTCTTTCCCACTGTCTTCTCCAGAATCTCCTTGATCTGTCGGTTTGAAACCTCAACATGTCCACTAGTCTGAGGGTGATATGGAGTAGCCAAAAGATGGTTTACACCATGCTTCTTGAGCAACTTCTCGAAAACCTTGTTAATAAAGTGAGAACCACCATCACTTATCATAATCTTAGGCACTCTAAATCTGGGGAAGATGATAGTCTTAAACAGCTTAAGAACTACCGAAGAGTCGTTGGTCGGACTAGCAATGGCTTCAACCCATTTAGACACATAGTCCACAGCAACTAAGATATACTTGTTCCCATAAGAAGATGGAAACGGTCCCATGAAATCGATGCCCCAGCAGTCAAAGACTTCAACCTCTAGGATGAAGTTTTGTGGCATTTCATGTCTCTTACTTATCTTCCTGCTCCTCTGACACAAATCACACTGCGAGACAAACAACTGAGCATCGTAGGCCACCAGAAGCCTTCCTGTAGAACCTTGGACATTGTCTTGAAAGTGGCGAAATGTCCAACATACTCAGAACCATGGCAGTGGTACAACACATCATCAACTTCAGACTCTGCGATGCAACGTTTATAGATACCATCAGAGCAGTGCTTGTACAAATATGGTTCATCCCAATAATAGCGCCTGGTTTCCCTAAGGAATTTATTCTTAGGATGGCCTTTAAACACCTCAGGCTCGTCCTCCGCAGTAAGGTAATTGGCAATATAGGCGTACCAAGGTCTGGTGGAGAGAGAACCTTGGGAGATTGCAGCTATGAACATGTCAGCTTGATCATCGGAAGTGTTGTCTTGTATCCGCGACTGATGTCGACTGACACTAACGTTGGTGTCGATCGACATCGATCCCAATCGGCCAATCCATGTCGGTCTGGATCGATTATCGTCCGTTTTTTCGAGTCCAACGTCGATCGACAATGATAGAGTGTCGACCGACACATGTGTTGTAGCTCGTGCAGAATGCTGAGAAGTTGCACAATCCGTCTGAAAAGTTGTCTCAACCTTATAGATGTTATCCTCAGGCAGAAACTCATCAATAGGAACATCATCATCGATCCTGATCCGTGAAAAATGATCAGCAACACCATTTTCCACTCCCTTCCTGTCTCTCACCTCTATGTCAAATTCCTAAAGTAGCAATATCCATCTAAGCAGCCTTGTCTTAGCATCCTTCTTCTGCATCAAGTACTTGAGTGCATAATGGTCATTGTGTACTACTACTTTGGATCCAATCAGGTACTGACGAAACTTCTCAAAGGCAAAAACAACTGCTAGCAGCTCCTTCTTAGTTGTTGAATAGTTCCTCTGCGCGTCATCAAGAGTCCTACTTTCATAGTAGATAGCATGAAGCTTCTTGTCCTTCTTCTGACCAAGTACAACCCCTACTGCATAGTCACTAGCATCACACATCACCTCAAAAGGCAGTTCCCAGTCAGGAGGTTGCACAATTGGAGCAGAAATCAAAGTTTGCTTAAGCTCCTTGAATGTAGAATGACACTCGTCTCTGAAATCAAACTTCACATCTTTGCAGAGAAGTGCAGTGAGTGATCTAGCTATCTTGCTGAAATCCTTAATAAATCTCCTGTAAAATCCAGCATGACCAAGAAAACTCCTCACTCCTTTGACCGAATCCGGCGCCTGCAGTCCTGTAATCACCTCAATCTTAGCTCGATCGATCTCAATCCCAGCCTCAGATACTCTATGTCCAAGTACAATGCCATTCCTAACCATGAAATGACACTTCTCCCAGTTCAAAACCAGGTGCTTCTCTTCACATCTAGCCAGCACCTTACACAGATTATCAAGACAAGCATGGTAAGATGGTCCATAGACAGATAAATCATCCATGAAGACCTCCATAAAATCCATTAGCATGTCTGTGAATATAGACATCATGAATATCTGAAATGTCACAGGAGCGTGATAGGTGTAGTTTTATCCCTATTCTACTGCAAGTGCACAGTTAATGCAATCGTAGTATATAAGGTATCGAATCCCACAAGGACTCTCAGTCACACAATAGATTATTAGTAGTTCAGATTTAATTAAGCGAAGCAGGTGTGAAAACAGTAAATGAAATAGCAAAGCAAATCGAGTGAGTTTGTAAGCAAGAAGGCAAAGCGTTAGGTTTCAGGAGTTCTTAGGAAATCAGGAACGCAAGCAATCAATCTATTTAGATCTAATCAATAACTGTTCTAGAACTCAAACACGGATATAGAATTAACCAAATTCCTTTGCGATAATTCTCTAAGTCTAAGTGCAGCAAACCAAACTTTCGTTTGCGAGAACTAACAGATTAAACCAGCCTTAATTCCAAGTTTGATATGTTCACAATTAACCTGAACCAAACTTCCGTTTGCGAGAAGTTTAATTGCTTATCTAGGTTCTTTCTAGCCAAATTAACCAACTTCCGCTGAATTAATCAACCTAACATCATAGTTCTGATTAGCTACTTCAGATTAAGCATTAAGAACAACTTAGATAAAGAACTAGCAGATATGAATCTCTACAGATTAATTAAACTATAATTCTCTGAAATCCCTAATGAGAATCCTTCAACCTAACAGGTAAACTACTCAGACATGTTCATCGAAACAGAAAACATCTTAAGTAGAAAACAAAATATCATATAATCAAATAAGAACCGGGGTTCAAAATCAAGTCTCTTTCGAGAACAAAACCAGCCCCTAAAATCTCCTAAGAGAATAAAACTTAGTTATGAAGCATAGCCTAAACAATGGCTCAAAAACTCTATTTATAACCTAAAACACGAATTGGGGCTTCTTTGTAAATATCAGGAACTTCTGGGCAAAACTGCAATTTCATTATTCTTCATTAAACCGTCGTTTGGCCCATCTCGCTGGTGCAACGATCGATGCCACAAGCGTGTCGATCGTTGCGGCTCTGAAATAGCGACAGTGAAGTCTATCTCTCGGCCAAATACTCCAATTAGCTCCGGAAAGTGCCATAATCATTAAATATGCTCCAAACGTGCTTGTACCTAATAAACACCTGAAAAGACTCTAAAACATAGTAAAAGACTCGATAAATGACACATATACCATGGTTAAAAACCCTAAAATCCATGGTATATCAGAGCGTTACACAGTCCAAATGGCATTATGCGGTATGCAAAAGTGCCATAAGGACATGTAAAGGTGGTCTTCTTCTGATCCTCTGGGTGAATAGGTATCTGAAAGAAACCAGAATAACCATCCAAAAAGCAATAGTATGGATGATTTGCCAACCTCTCCAACATCTGGTCAGTGAAAGGTAATGGGAAGTGGTCTTTCCTGGTAGTTGCATTCAACTTCCTGTAGTCTATGCACATCCTATGACTAGTGATTGTCCGTGTAGGGATCAGCTCGTTCTTGTCAATCTTCACCATTGTGACTCCTCCTTTCTTAGGAACCACATGCACTGGACTGACCCAAGCACTGTCTGAGATTGGATAAATAATCCCAGCTTGCAACAGCTTCATGATCTCCTTCTTCACAACCTCTTTCAGGTTAGGATTCAAGCGCCTCTGATTCTCAATTGAAGACATGCTCTCATCCTCAAGGTGTATCCTATGCATGCACAAGTCTAGAGAGATACATGAAATGTCATCAAGAAAATAGCCAAGAGCCTTGCGATATTTGCGCAGCTTGCTTAGCAATAAGGTGAGTTCTGCGTTATTCAAACAAGCATTGACAATAACAGGGTAAGTAGAATTCTGACCAAGAAATGCATATTTGAGGCCTGCAGGCAGTTGCTTAAGCTCAATCTTTGGAGCTTTTTCCTCGCTCCAATCTCCAAGTGTGGCAGCTTTCTGTGAAGTACCAACCAGCTCCTTTTGACTTACCAACTGCATCACATGCTCACTAGCATCCATTAGTCTCAAATACCCAGCAGTAGCATCATCCTCCAGCTCTAAATCTTGCTCAACACTCATCAAAGCTCTCTCTAAAGGATCAGCAGGATGCATCTGATGGAAAAATTCTGCAGCCAAATTATCTAATGTATTCACATAGAAGGTCTGCTCATCAATAGTAGGATGTCTCATCAGCTTGTTCATGTCGAAATCCATCACCAAATCATCCACATTCAGTCCAAACTTCCCTCTCTTAACATAAATGATTGCACCAGCTGTAGCAAGGAACAGTCTGCCCAAGATAAGAGGATCCTTAGGCTCTTCATTGTACGGCAAGACAACAAAGTCTGCGGGAATTACACATTCACCAATTTTCACCGGTACATCTTCCAAAAGACCTTCAGGAATCCTCATAGAACGATCAGCTATGATTAAAGAGATCCTAGTAGGTGTGAAGTCTGTCATTCCCATCTGCTTAGCAACCGAGTATGGCATCAGATTAACACTCGATCCTAGATCACACAACGAATTCTCAAATCTATCTCTGAAAATGGTGCAATCTAAGACAAAGCTTCCTGGATCCTTCTGCTTCTGTGGGACTCTGTTCTGGATGACAGCACTACAGACTTCAGTAATCATCATCACACACTCTTCCTCTCCTATGTCCGATGTCAGCATCTTTTTCAACACCTCTTCATCACTGGGTTATTGTTGATAGCATCCAAGAATGGCATTGGAAGAATGAGCTTGCTCAACATAGCAGTGTACTTAGCCTTGAACCAATCGAATTTGGACTGCTTCGGGTTCCTCGGGAAAGGTACTTTGGGTTTATACACCTTCCCATCAGCAATAGGGGTCTTAATATCAGCATCAGACCCTGTACGCGATTGGTGTCGGTCGACGTTGGGTGGGTGTCGATCGACAGTGGGGGATTTTCCTTGCAGGTCGACTGCGTAATCGATCTCGGTCGATTTTTATTCGTCACAAGGACTTGAATATTTGGGTGTCTATCGACATCCATTGGTAGTGTCGGTCAACACTAGATTTTCGGCTTCAGCCTCTTCTTCTTCCAATTCTTCTAAGTCCACGAGTTCCTTAGCATTCAACCGCCTTTTGGGGACAGTTTGCTGCTCTGTCCCACTTCCCAGTGTTATGGCATTGCATTGATGCCATCTGATACCACAAGTCAACTCCTCTGAAGAAGATACCCAACAGCTACACCTCATAGAAACCATGATGAGGGCAATCTCTCTGGTACCTCTTGAATCTCACCCATGCTGCCTTAAAAGGCTCTATAGATCCTTGCTTGAAGGTCAAGAGATCCTGTCTAAGCTGATCAGATCGAGCATCATCATAGAAGTGTCGCAGAAAATTCTCCTTCACTACATTCCATGTAGTCAGAGTCCCAGGTGGAATCTGCTTCATCCAGTTAGCAGCTTCTCCTCCGAGAGAGTGAGGAAAAAGCTTGCAGTGCAGGTAGTCATAGCTTACTCCATTGTGCTTCATCCCAGTCACTAGAGACTCAAAGTCTTCTATGTGGTCCATAGGGTGCTCATGTGGGTGTCCATGAAACAAATGTTGTCCCACAAGATTGTAGTAGGAAGTCTTCAACTCAAACTCGTTCCTCTCAAAAGAAGGAGGCACAATTGCAGATCTGTTGGCGTAGAACTCGTCAAGCCTGTTGTAGTCAGCTAGTTTCCTCCTAACAGGTGGGTTAACAAGTTGTTGCTCAGGCTCAGGGATCACATTTCCTTGAGCATCAATTCTTTGTCCTTGAGCATTGTAGGGGTTGTTTTGTGGGTCTCTCAGAACACCTTCAACATCTTAAATCAAAATCAACTGATTCTTTATTCTTGAAGATTTCTGAGCTTTTCTGTTTGTCCTCTCAAGTCTAGCAAGCTCCTCAAGTCTGAGTTTCAGAAGATTATCATCCGGGTTGCTTCTGGTGTGACGACTTGGCATAATATGAACTCAAAAACTGGTCTCGAACTTGATGTCGATCGACACTGATGGGTGTCGGCCGACACTAAATGCGTCTGTCAATTCTGCAGTAACAAAAACAAGCAAGACAGAAAAGAATCAGTAACCAAAACAAAAGAAAAATAACTTAGTCTAAATTCTAGAACAAAATCTATCGGAAAACTCAAAGAGTCCCCGGCAACGGCGCCAAAAACTTGATAGGTCAAGATTTATCCCTATTCTAACTGCAAGTGCACAGAAATGCAACTGTAGTACAAAGGGTATCGAATCCACAGAGACTCGAGGTCACACGACAGATTATATGTTTTCAAACTTAGCTAAATCAATCAGGTGAAAGCAGTAAATGATATACCATGGATTTTAGGGCTTTTAACCATGGTATATATCTTATTTATCGAGTCCTTTACAATGTTTTAGAGTCTTTTCAGGTATTTATTAGGTACAAGCACATTTTGAGCAGATTTGGTGATTATGGCACTTTCTGGAGTTTTTTGGAGTGTTTGGCCGAGAGATAGAGTTCTCTGTGGACATTTGAGGAATGCATCGATCGACACACCTTTGGTGTCGATCGTTGCATATGCGAGATGGACCAGACTCGACGGTTTAGTGAAGAATGCTGATATTGCAGAAAAGCCCAGATATTTACACAGAAGCCCAAAACGTGTTTTAGACTATATATTAGGGTTTTTAGCCACTTGTTTAGACTACGCTTTTCTTAAGTCTTATTTTATTTCAGAGAGAGTTAGGGGCTGATCCTGTTCTCGAGAGAGAGAGGATTTCGAACCCCAGTTCTTTGCTTTGTTATATGCTATTTGGTTTTCTATTCAAGATGTTTTCTGTTTCGATGAACATGTCTGAGTAGATTACCTGTTAGGTTTAGGGATTCTCACAAAGGATTTCATGGAATTATAGTTTAATCAATCTGTAGGGATTCATATCTGCTAGTTCTTCGCCTAGGATTGCTCTTAATGCTTAATCTGAAGTAGCTATCCAGATTTATGATGTTAGGTTGATTGATGCAACGACAGTTGGTTAATTAGCTAGAAAGAACCTAGATGAGCAATTAAATTACTCGCAAAGAGATTTGGTTTAGTTTAATTGTGAACATATCAAACTTGGAATTAAAGCTGGTTTAATATGTTAGTAATTGCAAAGAGATTTGGATTGCTGCACTTAGACTTAGAGAATTCTCGCAACGAGAGTTGGTTAATTTTATATCTGTGTTTTGAGTTCTAGAACAGTTTCTGATTAGATCCCGATTGATTGATTGCTTGTGTTCCTGATTTCCTGAGAACTCCCTAGACTTAACGCTTCGCTTCCTTGCTCACAAACTCGCTACTTATTTACTTTCTGCTTGCTTTTTAGTTTCTACTCAATATTGCTTTCTCCTAGTTTAATCTTTACTGTTCTTAATCTATCGTTGACCGGAGTCCCTGTGGATTCGATACCCTAAGTACTACAACTACATCACTGTGCACTTGCAGTTAGAATAGGGACTAAAACTCGACCTATCAAGTTTTTGGCGCCGTTGCCGGGGACTCTTTTGAGTCTTCGATAGATTTGAACTTAGGGTTTAGACTAGGTTTTTCGTTTTTTTTTTTTTTTTTAACTAATTTTTTTTTCTTTCTGTTCTTGCGTTTCAGGTACGCCTGTAATCGCCCTGCAACGATCGACACGGTCCTGTGTGTCGATCGTCACATCATCGCGCTTGCATTGATCGACGCTGCTCCTGCATCGATCGACACATATCGTAAGGAAGATGTATGATTTCTTTAGTTCAGGGATTGACAGCTCGCAGATAGTTGGGCTGAAGAGCAAGGTAGACTCTTTACATAGTCTTGTACTTGGAAAGTATGCGCAAAGAGCTATCAACTGTGTTGGAGGGAATGAATTCTACAGTCAGGAATCTGCTTTTCAGAGACCCTTCCAGCAACAGAGTAACTCATTCTCAAGGAACTATGGTGTTTATCCTTACCAAGCACCGCCTGCACCTACACATAAGAGCAGGTTGGAAGCTATGATGGAGCAGTTTCTTGAGGGACAACAACAGATCAATGTGTCATACAACTCAAAGATAGATGCATTGTATGAAGATCTGAATGGAAAGCTTGAATCTTTGAGCACACATGTGAAGAAGCTAGATGTCCAAGTTCAACAAACAGCTGGAGCAATACAAAGGCATAATGAAGCTAGGAAAGCTGAACAGTACAGATCCATCAAAGATGTGACCTTAAGAGATGAGATTGAGTTGCTAGGTGAAGAAGAGAGCATAATCTTGGATTTTCTGGATGAATATTGTCTGTCTGAGACATGCATCGATCGACACCCCCTTAGTGTCGGTCGACACGCAGTTCTGGCGGCAATTTCGAGTTCTTACGACAAACATAATCGCCTTGTGTCGATCGACACACCTACTGCATCGATCGACACAGATCGCAGACGAGACCAGAAGCCTGCAACAGTCCCAGAACGAGTCTACAAGCCCATTGTGCCATATCCTAAGATTCCTAAACCCTCTAAACAAGAGATAGAAGTGGCTAACTGCATGAAAGTGATGGATAAGAAGATGAATGAAACTCCACCAGCTGAAGCTTCGCGAGTTCTTGCAAAGAAGATGATCTCCACTGATGGTGATCTGAAAGAAGAAGTTCAGATTGGTGGAACTACAGTATCTGATAGTGGAGAGAAGAAGATGGCGGTTCCTCTTGAACCTGCTCTAACATCTTCAGTACCTGCAACTACTCATAATCAGAAATCTCCAGACATCAGATCTATACCAAAGATAAGATATAAATCACCTAAGCTTAAACCTCTTGACCGCATTGTTTTGAATGCAGGAAAACGCAGTGTACCACCCAAGCTTCGCTCCCGCCCTGATGCTGTTTATTCATTCCTTGGGAAGCCTCATGATCTGAAAGCCTATACACCTCCTTGGATGAAGAGATATTCACAGAGACACTCAAAGTCTCTGTTGAAACCGCCATGAGTTCAATCTCTATCCCATAGTCAAGCTAATGACTCAAAACAAGCGCTGAGTGGGAGGCAACCCACTGTTAGGTTCGTTTTAGTTTTCGTTTTTCAATTTGATTTGGTGTTTTTAATTTTTCTGTTTTTGTGTGTTCAAAGGCTTGAGAAACAAGCAAAATCGCATTGCATCGATCGACACACCTAGTGCATAGGTCGTTGCAGTTGCGATTTACGGTTTACCGAATCAATTGCGGTTTAGACATCGGTTATTCACATAACCGCGAGCATATTCACCTTGCATCGATCGACACACATTGTGGCATCGATCGACACAGGGCGACGACAGGTATGTGTTCTGCAACTTTTCGGATAATTTCGATTTGATTATTTATTCTCACCGACCCTAAGCTTGACACTACTGGGGACAGTGTGTTTTAATTGTGGGGGAGGAGCTACTGACGCACGCTTTTGTTTTCTTAAGAGTCAGTCCAATTTTCAAAAATTTGTTTTATTGAGTCAAAACCAGTTTAAGTAGGAAACAATAATTTTTTGAGAAGATTAACAGCACTTGCAGGAACTTAAGTAACCATTGGGATGAAGTTGCAGATCAATCTTTGACTATTAGAAAACCCAGACACGGATCAACCTACTGAGGACACCCACATCGCTTCAGGTATCAGAGGATCCTTTTACTGACTTCAAACTTAATACTGACTTAGATTTCTCACCTAAGGGCTTGGAATACTTTGAGTCGGATTCCTTTGTTAGTTCTGACACAGCCTGTAAACCTGTCCTATTTGGTTCCCTTCTCCCCTTCCATAAAAAAAAAAAGATAATAAACTGAGGATGAGTTAGTAACTCCGAAGTGGTCATGGGAATGGTAGCTACAACTTTCATATCCTGTGCATCCATGGAATGTGTCCAAGGTACACCCCTTAACGGGAAGAGCACTGATAAAAAAAATAAAATGATACCCAATGGGGAAAAATCAGAATGCTAAGGAAGGGAAAAGAGAAGAAAGGGACTAAAGAAAGATAGTATGGTGGTCTAGAGCTGATAAGGTAAGAGTCCATGTGCCTTTGATCGATACTCCTTAGGTGAGACCGCACTTAAATACTTGCAGAAGTCAGTAGGGAGAATTTGAATGCGTGAATGTGATTGTGGAGTTTACTTAGGACAGTTGCTAAGTGTGGGGGAAGTACATGTTGGTCTTGATATCTGCAGGTGAAATCTTTCAAGTGGATTACTAAGGGGAATCTGAGTGTTGTTGCTTCTAAGATGAAAAGAGTTTCTGAAAGTTTTCAAACCTCTTCACCATGTTTTGGTTCTTTACTTGCTTGAGGGAAAGCAAGAGCTAAGTGTGGGGGAGTTGATATACCATGGATTTTAGGGCTTTTAACCATGGTATATATCTTATTTATCGAGTCCTTTACTATGTTTTAGAGTCTTTTCAGGTATTTATTAGGTACAAGCACATTTGGAGCAGATTTGGTGATTATGGCACTTTCTAGAGTTTTTTGGAGTGTTTGGCCGAGAGATAGAGTTCTCTGTGGACATTTGAGGAATGCATCGATCGACACACCTTTGGTGTCGATCGTTGCATATGCGAGATGGGCCAGACTCGACGGTTTAATGAAGAATGCTGATATTGCAGAAAAGCCCAGATATTTACACAGAAGCCCAAAACGTGTTTTAGACTATATATTAGGGTTTTTAGCCACTTGTTTAGACTACGCTTTTCTTAAGTCTTATTTTATTTCAGAGAGAGTTAGGGGCTGATCCTGTTCTCGAGAGAGAGAGGATTTCGAACCCCAGTTCTTTGCTTTGTTATATGCTATTTGGTTTTCTATTCAAGATGTTTTCTGTTTCGATGAACATGTCTGAGTAGATTACCTGTTAGGTGTAGGGATTCTCACAAAGTATTTCATGGAATTATAGTTTAATCAATCTGTAGGGATTCATATCTGCTAGTTCTTCGCCTAGGATTGCTCTTAATGCTTAATCTGAAGTAGCTATCCAGATTTATGATGTTAGGTTGATTGATGCAACGACAATTGGTTAATTAGCTAGAAAGAACCTAGATGAGCAATTAAATTACTCGCAAAGAGATTTGGTTTAGTTTAATTGTGAACATATCAAACTTGGAATTAAAGCTGGTTTAATCTGTTAGTAATTGCAAAGAGATTTGGATTGCTGCAATTAGACTTAGAGAATTATCGCAACGAGAGTTGGTTAATTCTATATATGTGTTTTGAGTTCTAGAACAGTTTCTGATTAGATCCCGATTGATTGATTGCTTGTGTTCCTGATTTCCTGAGAACTCCCTAGACTTAACGCTTCGCTTCCTTGCTCACAAACTCGCTACTTATTTACTTTCTGCTTGCTTTTTAGTTTCTAATCAATATTGCTTTCTCCTAGTTTAATCTTTACTGTTCTTAATCTATCGTTGACCGGAGTCCCTGTGGATTCGATACCCTAAGTACTACAACTACATCATTGTGCACTTGCAGTTAGAATATGGACTAAAACTCGACCTATCAGTAAACAAGCAAATGAATTTAGAAGTGTTTTCAATAGGAGAAATACGCTAGACTTAGGAAGTTCTCAGGAAATCATGCAATGTCAAGTAGTTCAACAATCAGGATTTAGATTAAACACATGTTCAAAAACTATAATCGCAAATGTTAATAACCCAACTCTCGCTGCGATTATTATCTATCTCTAGCAACCTAATTATCCAAATCTCTTTTCAATCTTAGAGTTCTAGACAAGCATTAATAGCAAGTTCTTTGGTTCACAATTCTCTAGATCAAATCTCTTTGCATCTAAACAAATTGCTCACACTAGTTCTATCAGATTCTAATTCACACTCTCGTGCCAAACTAGTTATCTAAGATCTAAACTCTAGGTGATCAATCCAGAATTCAGTATTAATCTCAACTAGGTGACGAACGGATAGATTTAGAATCCTAACTGTCTAGTGATCTAGCAAGGCATGAAATCCCTATGAGAATCCCTAAATCTAACTAAGGTTACTGCTCAGACATGGAATCAATGAGACAAAACATGTTTGAATAGAAAACAAGACTGAATAGATATAAAGAATGGGGGTTCGAAATCCTTCTCTCAAAGGTTACAAGTAGCAGGATCAGCCCCAAGCCAAAATCTCTCATCTCCAAATGCAAAAGCCAAAACAAAGCAAGAACAAAAGATAGGATAAAACAACTCTCCAAAACCCTATTAAAAGTCTAAACACGTTTTGGGGAAAATTAGAAATAAGGGAAACTTCTGGACTTTACTACAAATCTTCAAAAGATGCAATAAACCGGCGCATAGCTTCTGCTGGACTTCAGTGTCGACCGACACTAAGACCAGTGTCAGTCGAGATCTACTCGTGGTCGCGACTCCAGCTTCAGCTTCCTGTAGAATGCTCCAGAAACGTCCCAAAACTCATAGCTTTGCTCCAAACGCAAGCATACCTGTAAAAGACTCGATAGACTGGAAAATCAAGGTTAAAGACTCAATATATACACTTATATCATGGTTGAAAACCTAGAAAAACAATGATATATCAGTAGTCGGACTCTCTTGTTTGTTGTATTGTTTAACTTCGAGACTACGTATATCTTTATACGTAGTTGTGCTTGTCGCTGCTTAATTCTCGTCGTTCTCTCATATCTCCTTTATCTTCCCGGTGCTTTCATTCTTTCGGCGTTCTGAAGACTCTGCAAGTTAGACTTTCGTTCTTCATGCGCTCCCTTCTCCCTTCCCGGACTATTGCAGTCATGCTCCTTATCATAATTCCGATCCATTTCTTGGTTCCCAAAAGAGTCGTCTAATGGGAAAAATTTATGGATTATTTCTAAGTGCTTATGTGATCTTATCCCTTTCTCCAGATTCGTTTCTAGTTCATGTTCCTATCCTTCTTCCGGCTTGCAATCTTCTCTTGCTATGTGGTTTTCGCGTGGTGAGTCTTAGCTCATCTTATCTTTCCTTCTTGGACTAGAGAATAATGATGAGTAAGTTGAAATTTTTCCAGACGCCATTCTTTTACATTTCTATGCCGACTAAGAATTTTTGTTTGATCATATTCATGTTTGATTGTTGGTCAAACAATCGTCCGAAGTCAAAAGTTTTCAGGGTGTACTGTTTGAAAGTCCAACTCCTTACTTATCCCTTCTTCCATTCCTTGGATTTCAAGAAGAAGTGTGTAACTTCGCAAGAGTTCGCTTCTTTCTTCTAAGTTCCTTTCGTGTTTCGTTGGGTTTTGGTTTTGGGGGATCCTTCCTCTTGGATTCCGGGATGAATTCCCGTCAAGTGAGGGAGAATTGTTATGGCCAGAATTTTAAAATTTGCGTTTGTCAAAAAAATGGCCCAAAAGCCCTTTACCCCAATTCATTAAACCTAGGGTGTCTCTCCTTTTCTCTATAAGTAGAGATGACCACCCTTTTGTTTCCACACAAAGAAGAAGATCAGCGAAGCCCGGCCCGTCTGCCTCCAGAGCCGCCGTCGACCGGAGAAGCCGAGTCGCCGTCGTCCTCCGTCGTTACTACCGTCCGTTCTTCTCCTCTTCCGTGTCATCTCTTCGATTCTTCTCCGGGTTGAGTGAATCGTTAATCTCAATTGAATCTATATTTTCCTTATCCTTCTATCGCGTTTTGTTTCTCTGTGGTGATAGATCGGAGATCTAATCTTGTTTCTTCGATCTTTCACTCTTTCGATTGCACATATAAGATTGGATCAATTCTGGCTGTCATGTTGATTCGCGATTTCCTGGAGATCCGTAAGGATACACGGAACACAGAATATGTCATTGGAAATGTCTCGGTCTCAGATTTCCAGAAAGGTAAGAGTCGCTCCGATGCAACTTATTTTTTGGAAATTATGATATGTTTTGTAAAACATGTATGTTCATGATGAATCTGTGATTAGTCTTGTTATGTCTGTGTTTTGAGTTGGGCAAACGGATTCCGATTGACCAAAACTTTGAAGGGACTTACTAGACTCAAAGTTATAGCTCTCGGTTGAAGTTGAACCGATCTAGAGCTTTAGATCATTTATAATCATGTGTTTCTTCCGCGATCTTAATCGCAGTCCGTTTCATGCTCGTATGTGGTTCATCATAATCGTCAGCCAAGGCCAAGGTGAGGTGGTTACTCTAATTTTCTTCATCGCTTTCGTTATATTCTTCTTCATCGCTTTCGTTATATATCGTGGTGTTGTGATTAGGTTAAGTTTGCTTCCTTGTTTATTTTGTGGAATAGTTGGTTATATAGTTATATAAGATATAGTATTATATAATGTATATTAAGAACTTAATGCTGATCGAAACTAAATGATTGATATCCATATCAATTTAAAGAACTGGAAACGAGAAACTGGAATTTAGAATTGAAGTTAGATTGTTAGACGAATGAAAACTATTTCGTGATTGGTTGGTTTTTTGAGAATGGAATTGATAAATGAATTCGTTAACCAGAAATGAGATTGTGTGATTGTTTGAGAAGTTAAATTGTATTATTTGTGTTGTTTCGTGAGAGCATAGATGGTATGTTAAATATGGTTAGGTTGAAAACCGGTTAATGTTTTTTAGTGGAGTTAGGTGTGGGTGTACGGGGTTGAGAGTCCTCTGTAGACGTTGATTGTCAGGACATAGGCGATGTGGGAATTCCGAGCGTGTCCTTCCGTTGGGGTCTAGCGAGCCCGTTGTTTGGCCCAAAAAGGCGAGTGTCGTTTGGGGTCCAATGTCACTAGGGGGCACGGTCTGAGTGAGGACACGTTTTATGCTTTGGGAATGGTACATGTTGGGTTTGTGACTACTTGGTTGTATGGGACTGGTGGGGTCAGGATGACTGGGTAGTCGCACTCTCTTGCTTGTTGTATTGTTTAACTTTGACACTACGTATATCTTTATATTTAGTTGTGCTTGTCACTGCTTAATTCTCGTATTTCTCGTTCAGTTCTCGTTTCTAGTCTCATATCTCTTTTATCTTCTCGGTGCTCCCATTCTATCCACGTTCTGAAGATTCTGCAAGTTGTACATTCGTTCTTTATGCGCTCTCTTCTCCCTTCCCGGACTATTGCAGTCATGCTCCTTATCATAATTCCTATCCGTTTCTTGGTTCTCAAAAGAGTCGTCTAATGGGAAACACTGATGGATTCTTTCTAAGTGTTTATGTGATATTATCCCTTTCTCCAGATTCGTTTCTAGTTCATGTTCCTTTCCTTCTGCCGGCTTGCAATCTTCTCTTGCTATGTGGTTTTCGCGTGGTGAGTCTTAGCTCATCTTATCTTTCCTTCTTGGACTAGGGAATAATGATGAGTAAGTAGAAATTTTTCCAGATGACATTCTTTTACATTTCTATGCCGACTAAGAATTTTGTTTGATCATAATCATGTTTGATTGTTGGTCAAACAATCGTCCGAAGTCAAAAGTTTCAGGGTGTAATGTTTGAAATTCCATCTCCTTACTTATCCCTTCTTCCATTCTTTGGATTTCAAGAAGAAGTGTGTAACTTCGCAAGAGTTCGCTTCTTTCTTCTAAGTTCCTTTCGTGTTTCGTTGGGATTTGGTTTTGGGGGATCTTTCCTCTTGGATTCCGGGATGAATTCCCGTCAAGTGAGGGAGAATTGTTATGGCCAATATTTTAAAATTTTTGTTTGTCGAAAAAATGGCCCAAAAGCCCTTTAGCCCAATTCATTAAACCTAGGGTGTCTCTCCTTTTCTCTATAAGTAGAGATGACCACCCTTTTGTTTCCACACAAAGAAGAAGATCAGCGAAGCCCGGCCCGTCTGCCTCCAGAGCCGCCGTCGACCGGAGAAGCCGAGTCGCCGTCGTCCTCCGTCGTTGACTACCGTCCGTTCTTCTCCTCTTCCGTGTCATCTCTTCGATTCTTCTCCGGGTTGGGTGAATCGTTAATCTCAATCGAATCTATATTTTCCTTATCCTTCTATCGCGTTTTGTTTCTCTGTGGTGATAGATCGGAGATCTAATCTTGTTTCTTCGATCTTTCACTCTTTTGCACATATAAGATTGGATCAATTCCGGCTGTCATGTTGATTCGCGATTTCCTGGAGATCCGTAAGGATACACGGAACACAGAATATGTCATTGGAAATGTCTCGGTCTCAGATTTCCAGAAAGGTAAGAGTCGCTCCGATGCAACTTATTTTTTGGAAATTATGATATGTTTTGTAAAACATGTATGTTCATGATGAATCTGTGATTAGTCTTGTTATGTCTGTGTTTTGAGTTGGGCAAACGGATTCCGATTGACCAAAACTTTGAAGGGACTTACTAGACTCAAAGTTATAGCTCTCGGTTGAAGTTGAACCGATCTAGAGCTTTAGATGATTTATAATCATGTGTTTCTTCCGCGATCTTAATCGCAGTCCGTTTCATGCTCGTATGTGGTTCATCATAATCGTCAGCCAAGGCCAAGGTGAGGTGGTTACTCTAATTTTCTTCATCGCTTTCGTTATATATCGTGGTGTTGTGATTAGGTTAAGTTTGCTTCCTTGTTTATTTTGTGGAATAGTTGGTTATATAGTTATATAAGCTATAGTATTATATAATGTATATTAAGAACTTAATGCTGATCGAAACTAAATGATTGATATCCATATCAATTTAAAGAACTGGAAACGAGAAACTAGAATTTAGAATTGAAGTTAGATTGTTAGACGAATGAAAACTATTTCGTGATTGGTTGATTTTTTGAGAATGGAATTGATAAATGAATTCGTTAACCAGAAATGAGATTGTGTGATTATTTGAGAAGTTAAATTGTATTATTTGTGTTGTTTCGTGAGAGCATAGATGGTATGTTAAATATGGTTAGGTTGAGAACCGGTTAGTGTTTTTTAGTAGAGTTAGGTGTGGGTGTACGGGGTTGAGAGTCCTCCGTAGATGTTGATTGTCAGGACATAGGCGATGTGGGAATGCCGAGCCCGTTGTTTGGCCCAAAAGGGCTAGTGTCGTTTGGGGTCCAATGTCACTAGGAGGCACGGTCTGAGTGAGGACACGTTTTATGCTTTGGGAATGGTACATGTTGGGTTTGTGACTACTTGGTTGTATGGGACTGGTGGGGTCAGGATGACCGGGTAGTCGCACTCTCTTGCTTGTTGTATTGTTTAACTTTGACACTACGTATATCTTTATATTTAGTTGTGCTTGTCACTGCTTAATTCTCGTATTTCTCATTCAGTGCTCGTTTCTAGTCTCATATCTCTTTTATCTTCTCGGTGCTCCCATTCTTTCCACTCTCTGAAGATTCTGCAAGTTGGACATTCGTTCTTTATGCGCTCTCTTCTCCCTTCCCGGACTATTGCAGTCATGCTCCTTATCATAATTCCTATCCGTTTCTTGGTTCTCAAAAGAGTCGTCTAATGGGAAACACTGATGGATTCTTTCTAAGTGTTTATGTGATATTATCCCTTTCTCCATATTTGTATCTAGTTCAGGTTCCTTTCCTTCTTCCGGCTTGCAATCTTCTCTTGCTATGTGGTTTTCGCGTGGTGAGTCTTAGCTCATCTTATCTTTCCTTCTTGGACTAGAGAATAATGATGAGTAAGTAGAAATTTTTCCAGATGCCATTCTTTTACATTTCTATGCCGACTAAGAATTTTTTTTTGATCATATTCATGTTTGATTGTTGGTCAAACAATCGTCCGAAGTCAAAAGTTTTCAGGGTGTACTGTTTGAAAGTCCAACTCCTTACTTATCCCTTCTTCCATTCCTTGGATTTCAAGAAGAAGTGTGTAACTTCGCAAGAGTTCGCTTCTTTCTTCTAAGTTCCTTTCGTGTTTCGTTGGGTTTTGGTTTTGGGGGATTCTTCCTCTTGGATTCCGGGATGAATTCCCGTCAAGTGACGGAGAATTGTTATGGCCAAAATTTTAAAATTTGTGTTTGTCAAAAAAATGGCCCAAAAGCCCTTTAGCCCAATTCATTAAACCTAGGGTGTCTCTCCTTTTCTCTATAAGTAGAGATGACCACCCTTTTGTTTCCACACAAAGAAGAAGATCAGCGAAGCCCGGCCCGTCTGCCTCCAGAGCCGCCGTCAACCGTAGAAGCCGAGTCGCCGTCGTCCTCCGTCGTTGACTACCGTCCGTTCTTCTCCTCTTCCGTGTCATCTCTTCGATTCTTCTCCGGGTTGAGTGAATCGTTAATCTCAATCGAATCTATATTTTCCTTATCCTTCTATCGCGTTTTGTTTCTCTGTGGTGATAGATCGGAGATCTAATTTTGTTTCTTCGATCTTTCACTCTTTCGATTGCACATATAAGATTGGATCAATTCCGGCTGTCATGGTTATTCGCGATTTCCTGGAGATCCGTAAGGATACACGGAACACATAATATGTCATTGGAAACGTCTCGGTCTCAGATTTCCAGAAAGGTAAGAATCGCTCCGATGCAACTTACTGTTTGGAAATTATGATATGTTTTGTAAAACATGTCTGTTAATGACGAATCTGTGATTAGTCTTGTTATGTCTGTGTTTTGAGTTGGGCAAACGGATTCCGATTGACAAAACTTTGAAGGGACTTACTAGACTAAAATTAATAGCTCTCGGTTGAAGTTGAACCGATCTAGAGCTTTAGATCATTTATAATCATGTGTTTCTTCCGCGATCTTAATCGCAGTCCGTTTCATGCTCGTCTGTGGTTCATCATCATCGTCAGCCAAGGCCAAGGTGAGGTGGTTACCATAATTTTCTTCATCGCTTTCGTTATATATCGTGGTGTTGTGATTAGGTTAGGTTTGCTTCCTTGTTTATTTTGTGGAATAGTTGGTTATATAGTTATATAAGCTATAGTATTATATAATGTATATTAAGAACTTAATGCTGATCGAAACTAAATGATTGATATCCATATCAATTTAAAGAACTGGAAACGAGAAACTAGAATTTAGAATTGAAGTTAGATTGTTAGACGAATGAAAACTATTTCGTGATTGGTTGATTTTTTGAGAATGGAATTGATAAATGAATTCGTTAACCAGAAATGAGATTGTGTGATTGTTTGAGAAGTTAAATTGTATTATTTGTGTTGTTTCGTGAGAGCATAGATGGTATGTTAAATATGGTTAGGTTGAGAACCGGTTAGTGTTTTTTAGTAGAGTTAGGTGTGGGTGTACGGGGTTGAGAGTCCTCCGTAGACGTTGATTGTCAGGACATAGGCGATGTGGGAATGCCGAGCGTGTCCTTCCGTTGGGGTCTAGCGAGCCCGTTGTTTGGCCCAAATGGGCGAGTGTCGTTTGGGGTCCAATGTCACTAGGAGGCACGGTCTGAGTGAGGACACGTTTTATGCTTTGAGAATGGTACATGTTGGGTTTGTGACTACTTGGTTGTATGGGACTGGTGGAGTCAGGATGACCGGGTAGTCGCACTCTCTTGCTTGTTGTATTGTTTAACTTTGACACTACGTATATCTTTATATTTAGTTGTGCTTGTCACTGCTTAATTCTCGTATTTCTCGTTTAGTGCTCGTTTCTAGTCTCATATCTCTTTTATCTTCTAGGTGCTCCCATTCATTCCACGTTCTGAAGATTCTGCAAGTGGACATTCGTTCTTCATGCGCTCTCTTCTCCCTTCCCGGACTATTGCAGTCATGCTCCTTATCATAATTCCTATCCGTTTCTTGGTTCTCAAAAGAGTCGTCTAATGGGAAACACTGATGGATTCTTTCTAAGTGTTTATGTGATATTATCCCTTTCTCCAGATTCGTTTCTAGTTCATGTTCCTTTCCTTCTTCCGGCTTGCAATCTTTTCTTGCCATGTGATTTTCGCGTGGTGAGTCTTAGCTCATCTTGTCTTTCCTCCTTGGACTAGAGAATAATGATGAGTAAGTAGAAGTTCTTCCAGACGCTATTATTTTACATCTCTATGCCGACTAAGAATTTTCGTTTGATCATATTCATGTTTGATTGTTGGTCAAACAATCGTCCGAAGTCAAAAGTTTTCAGGGTGTACTGTTTGAAAGTCCAACTCCTTACTTATCCCTTCTTCCATTCCTTGGATTTCAAGAAGAAGTGTGTGACTTCGCAAGAGTTCGCTTCTTTCTTCTAAGTTCCTTCCGTGTTCCGTTGGGTTTTGGTTTTGGGGGATCCTTCCTCTTGGATTCCGGGATGAATTCCCGTCAAGTGAGGGAGAATTGTTATGGCCAAAATTTTAAATTTGCGTTTGTCAAAAAATGGCCCAAAAGCCCTTTAGCCCAATTCATTAAACCTAGGGTGTCTCTCCTTTTCTCTATAAGTAGAGATGACCACCCTTTTGTTTCCACACAAAGAAGAAGATCAGAGAAGCCTGGCCCGTTTGCCTTCAGAGCCGTCGTCGACCGGAGAAGCCGAGTCGCCGTCGTCCTCCGTCGTTGACTACCATCCGTTATTCTCCTCTTCCGTGTCATCTCTTCGATTCTTCTCCGGGTTGAGTGAATCCTTAATCTCAATCGAATCTATATTTTCCTTATCCTTCTATCGCATTTTGATTCTCTATTGTGATATATTGGAGATCTAATCTCGTTTCTTCGATCTTTCACTCTTTCGATTGCAAATCTAAGATTGGATCAATTCTGGCTGTCATGCTGATTCGCGATTTCCTGGAGATCTGTAAGGATACACGGAACAGAAAATATGTCATTGGAAAGGTCTCGGTCTCAGATTTACAGAAAGGTATTAATCGCTTCGATGCGGCTTACTGTTTGGAAGTTATGTAAAACATGTCTGTTCATGACGAATCTGTGATCAGTCTAGTTATGTATGTGTTTTGAGCTGGGAAAACGGATTCCGCTTTACCCAATCTTTGAAGGGACTTACTAGACTCATATTTATAGCTCTCAGCTGAAGTAGAACCGATCTAGAGCTTTAGATCATTGATAATCATGTGTTTCTTCCGCAATCTTGATCGCAGTCCCTTTCATGCTCGTCTGCGGTTCAACATCATCGTCAGCCAAGGCCAAGGTGAGGCGGTTACTCTATTTTTCTTCCTCGCTTTCGTTGTATATCGGGGTGTTGTGATTAGGTTAAGTTTGCTTCCTTGTCTATTCTGTTGAATAGTTGGTTGTATAGTTATATAAGTTATAGTACTGTATAATGTCTGTTAAGAACTTAATGCTGATCGAAACTAACTGATTGATATCCATATCTATTTAAAGAACTGGAAACGAGAAACTGGAATTGAGAATTGAAGTTAGGTTGTTAGACGAATGGAAATTGTTGCGTGATTGGTTGATTGTTTGATAATGAAATTGATAAATGAATTTGTTAACAAGAAATGATATTGTGTGATTGATTGAGAAGTTAAATTGTCTGGATTGTGTTGTTGCGTGAGAAGATAGATGGTATGTTAAATATGGTTAGGTTGAGAACCGGATAATGTTGTTAGTAGAGTTATGTGTGGGTGTACAGAGTCCTCCGTCCACGTTGATTGTCAGGACATAGGCGATGTTGAAATGCCAAGCGATTCCTTCCGCTGAGGTCTAGCAAGCCCGTTGTTTGGCCCGAAATGGCGAGTGCCGTTTGGGGCCCAATGTCACTAGGGGCACTGTGTCAGTGAGGACACATTTTATGCTTTGGATTGGTACATGTTGGGGATTGTGACTACTTGGTTGTCCGGGACTAGTAGAGTGAGGATGACCGGGTAGTCGGACTCTTTTGCTTGTTGTATTGTTTAACTTCGAGACTACATATATCTTTATACGTAGTTATGCTTGTATTTGCTTAATTCTCGTCGTTCTCGTTCAGTAGTCATTTCTAGTCTCATATCTTCTTTATCTTTCTCATTCTTTCCACGCTCTGAAGATTCTGCAAGTTGGATTTTCGTTCTTCATGTGCTCCCTTCCCGGACTATTGCAGTCATGATCCTTATCATAATTCCTATCCATTTCTTGGTTCCCAAAAGAGTCATATAATGGGAAACAATTATGGATTCTTTCTAAGTGCTTATGTGATCTTATCCCTTTCTCCGGACTCGTTTCTAGTTCACGTTCCTTTCCTTCTTCCGGCTTGCAATCTTTTCTTGCCATAGGGTTTTCGCGTAGTGAGTCATATATCATCTTGTCTTTCCTCCTTGGACTCTGAATAGTGATGAGTAAGTAGAAGTTTTTCTTGACCCCATTCTTTTACATCTCTAGGCCGACTAAGTTTTTCATTTGATAATATTCTTGTTTGATTGTTGGTCAAACAATTACGGTTTAAAAGTCCAACTCCTTATTTATCCCTTCTTCCATTCCTTGGATTTCAAGAAGAAGTGTGTAACTTTGCAAGAGTTCACTTCTTTCTTCTAAGTGCCTTCCGTGTTCCGTTAGGTTTTGGGGATCCTTCCTCTTAAATTTCGGGATGAATTCTCTTCAAGTGGGGGAGAATTGTTATGGCCAAAATTTTTGATATTTTATTTTGTCAAAAAATTGCCCAAAAGCCCTTAAGCCCAATTCATTAAACCTAGGGTGCCTCTCCTTTTCTCTATAAATAGAGATGACCACCCTTTTGTTTCCACACAAATAAGAAGATCAGCGAAGCCCGGCCTGTATGCCTCCAGAGCCGCCGTCGACCGGAGAAGCCGAGTTGCCGTCGTCCTCCGTCGTTGACTACCGTATGTTCTTCTCCTCTTCCGTGTCATCTCTTCGATTCTTCTCCAGGTTGAGTGAATCCTTAATCTCAATCGAATCTATATTTTCCTTATCCTTCTATCGCATTTTGATTCTCTATGGTGATAGATCGGAGATCTAATCTCGTTTCTTCGATCTTTCACTCTTTCGATTGCAAATCTAAGATTGGATCAATTCTGGCTGTCATGTTGATTCACGATTTCCTGGAGATCTGTAAGGATACACGGAACACAGAATATGTCATTGGAAAGGTCTCGATCTCAGATTTCCAGAAAGGTAAGAATCGCTTTGGTCAAACTTACCGTTTGGAAGTTATGATCTATTTTGTAAAACGTGTCTAATCATGACAAATCTCTGATTAGTCTAATTATGTCTATGTTTTGAGTTGGGGAAATGGATTCTACTTGACCCGAATATTTGAATGGACTTACTTGACTTATAGGTATGGCTCTCGGTTGAAATAGAACCGATCTAGAGCTTTAGATATGGATAGTAATGTGTTTCTTCCTCGATCTCGATTGCAGTTCGTTTCATGCTCGTCTGCGGTTCATTATCATCGTCAGCAAAGGCCAA
The DNA here is from genome assembly GCA_030180135.1 of Orychophragmus violaceus. NCBI lineage: Eukaryota > Viridiplantae > Streptophyta > Magnoliopsida > Brassicales > Brassicaceae > Orychophragmus > Orychophragmus violaceus. Next base: position 63,636,106 of record CM058232.1, on the reverse strand, counting down.
GGTGAGAAGTTTCGCGCTAATTTGCTCCTCACTTTCGTTATATGGCGTGGTTTCGTGATTAGGTTAAGTTTTCTTCCTTATTTGTTGTGTGAAATAGGTGGTTGTTTAGTTATATAAGCTATAGTATTATATAATAATGTCTATCAAGAACTTAATGCTGATCGAAACTCAATGATCGATATCCATATCAATTTAAAGAATTAGAAACAAGAAAGTGGAGTTGAGAACTAAAATTAGGTTCTTAGACAAATGAAAATTGTTGTGTGATTGGTTGATTGTTTGAGAACGGAATTGATAAATGAGTTCGTTAACCGGAAATGAGATTGTGTGATTGATTGAGACGTTAAGATTTTGTGGTTTGTGTTGTTGCAGGAGAACATAGATGGTATGTTAAATATGGTTAGGTTGAGAACCGGATAATGTTGTTTAGTAGAGTTAGGTGTAGGTGTACGGGGTTGAGAGTCCTCCGTACACTTTGATTGTCAGGACATAGGGGATGTGGGAATGCCGAGCGTGTCCTTCCACTGGGGTCTAGCGAGCCCGTTGTTTGGCCCGAAAGGGTGGGTGCTGTTCGGGGAACATTGTCACTAGAGGGCATAGTGTCAGTAAGGACACATTTTATGTTTGGGCATGGTACATGTTGGGTATGTGACTACTTGGGTGTCCGGGACCGGTGGGCTCAGGATGACTGGGTAGTTGGACTCTCTTGCGTGTTGTATTGTTTAACTTTGAGACTATGTATATCCTTATACCAAGTTAGTGCTTGTAGCTTCTTAATTCTCGTCTCAGTGTCAAGGCATATGCCGGTTGGGTTGAAGTGGATTGGTTCGGATTGTCTCACATAGTAATTTTCCCATTACTCACCACTCTTCTTTCCAGTTCATTTTCCGCAGGACTAATAGCATATGTTCAATTGCTGGTTACATTGGTGGATTTGAACAAAAGGAAGAGTTCGCAGAACTCCTAGGACCATGGGAAGACATTCCGGATAGCCATTGTTGGTTCAACGGATCCAGAATAGCCTTTGTTGGTTTAATGGATTTCGGATAGCCATTGTTGGTTCAACGGATTCCGTATAGCCTTTGTTGGTTCAACGGATTCTGCATAGCCATTTTTAATTCAACGGATGTCCTAACGTTCATTTCCAATTCTCCGGGAACGAGGCGTTTTCATTATTCACCTTCCAAACCAATCATACCACCCAAAGAAATTAACGCTACATGATCACTCTTTTGAACTGGTTTACCTGGTTGACTACTGCAAAATAAGTAATCAAGAGGAGAGAAAATAATGATCGGTGACAATGTGATCATATCTATATTTGAAGCGACAAGAAACATTAAAAAAACTGCATGACTAATCGATTCATCTTATCATCCATATTGTGGAAATAATTTGTCACATGATATCATCTCACTTACCACTTAACTGTGATCTGGCTGCAAGTCAAATTTCCCAATTCACATGTTATAGTTTTGTAGACTATCCTTTTAACACTACAAGAGAAAAGCTCAGAACTGACGATTATTTTCGTTATTTTTCCGTCGGAAATAGCCAAAACCGACATAAAGTAAACCATCAAAATCCGGTTGTTTTATTTCGTCGGTAACCAAAATCCGTTGGTTTTTCATCGATAATTACCAACAAAATCCGTCAGGTAATTACTGATACTTTACCGACAAACTGAACCGACCGACAAGATTCGTTAGTAGTCCGTCGGTAAACCTTTAGCAACAAACTGACGGTAAACCGATAGAATAACCGACAGAAAACCGAGGAAGGATTGATCGGTTTATTTCTTCAGTATAATGTTGGTAATCCTTCAATATTACCGGCGGAATACCGAAGGTTCGAGAACGGATTACCGACCATATTTATAAGTTATATATTTTAAATATAATATTTATAATTTCAAAAATCAATAAATATCTTTATTTTTAAATGAATTATAATAAAATTTAATATTAAAACAACAATATTATTAAAATTTAAATGCATATTGCAGTTTTTCGAAGTGGCATTTCCTTAACCTCAACAACTTTGACCGTTATTTCTTCAATCGTCATTTTCCAAGTCTTATTAGATTAAAGTGAGGAATATTCTGCAAACTCCTATACTTAAGTATATAATCCCTTATATAGTTAGTTTATTACTTAAATACGATATGTTTCTCTGATCGTGTCTACTTAGTTTTTACTATTAGTTGAACATGGGAAATAGATGATTCAACCTCTTGTTTGGTTTTCTTGTTAAAATGTTAATTGAATGTTATATATAACATAGATTTGTAGTTTTTTAATTAGGTGCGGATAATCGGTGCGAGTCCCACATAGATATTTGAGTAGGTGAGATTGTAGGTTCGAATCCCACGAGAGAGAGGGGGGGGGGGTGTTCGAGTCTTAATATGTTAATGTGTGAGGGGGTGCAGGGTAAATCTTAGTCGATCTATTTTCCGTGTCCTAAGAGATTGATAGAGGATCCCTTGGGCGTGTTGTGGGCATGACATGGGCGTGTTGTGGGCATGACATCAATCATTAAGCCTTTTCGAAGGGTGTTGGCGATCATTTAATTCACATAGGATCATTGTTTGCTATGCTTGAGTGCTTTAGGTGCAATGATTATTCATGTTTAGACTAATTTCTATATTTGGAATGCTAGGGCTGAGTCTGTGGACTTGTATGTTTAGCATCAGATACCTCATTGAGTGAATCTCCTTTTACTCATCCTTTCTTTCTTATCTTTTCAGGTGAGCCTAGATAGTGAATGGACGCCTTACTGAATTGTGGCTTTTGGGATTATTTCACCGTTTTCTATATTTGTTTTTGAACATTGTTTTACATTTCATTTCGATTTATTTTGGTTATAGATGTTGTTGGATTTACTGGTTTATTTTTGTTAATGGATTTATTGGAAAAACTTGAGGTATAAGCAAGGATTTATGACACTCTTTCTCGAGAGGATGAAATTTGGTATATATTTTATTGCGACATCTTGATTAGTGGTATATGCGGAGGTTAAAAAATGATTTGGTTACCCATGTCACCAAAGTGCACTTATCTTTTCGGTCACTTTTGAAAGAAATCTAATGTTAAACGTGCTTGAGCTAAAGTAGTTAAAGGATGGGTGACCTACCGGGAAGTGATGCATGGTATCGTACGAATGAGGACAAAGCACAGAAAAAGATCATGTGGTTATTTCAAGGTCAATAAACAAGTCTTTTGAGCCTCTCGGTCTAACGCAACGACCTTCGGGCGAGGGAGGCTCATGGGTCGAGAGTAGGCGGGGGACCCACAAACGGTGACAATTGGGGTATTCCAAGTGGTGTCAGAGCCAAATCCAAAAACGCATATGGAATCATGTAGGTTCACAACATCAGTGATAACTATCCTAGTGCGTAATGTTCCCGTTACGCTATGTGAGTGAAGATGATTGTAACATACCGATTTCTAGTATATATGTGGAGATGGTTATAAGAACTGATTTGACTACCTACGTCACAAAAGTGCACTTATGTTTTTGGTAATTTGTTTTAAAAAAAAATTGTAGAATTAAACGTGTTTGAACTGTAATAGTTGAAGGATGGTTGACCTACCAAAAAATGATTTGCGGTATCATATGAGTGAGTACAAAACACTAAAAAAGATCGTGCGGTGATTGCAGGTTCAATAAACAAGTTTTGAGACTAATGCACTATCCGTAAAACAAAGGTAGCGGTCGAGACCAGGGGCGGATCTACGTTGTGTGAGGGTGTGGCACATGCCACATACTAATCATATAACATTTCTATGTAGTAAGTACAAGTGCGGATCCGTTAGGTTAATTGGTTGGTGCAGAGCCGGAGCTGAGATTTTTGGGACCCCATTCAAAATAATATACAAATATCATAATTTACATATTATAAAATATTATATCTAAATAATTATAAAATAAAACACAATATAAACATAAATAACTAAATTTTACATACTTTTATAGTATGTTTATATTTTTATAACTAAATCATAATAATATCTATAATTTTTACACCACTCATATAAAGATACAATTGAATTAATTTTTTTTTTGTGGGGCCCTAAAAGGTGGGGGCCCCATTCAAAAGTTTTAAAAAACTCTCTTCAAGGCCGGCTCTGGGTTGGTGTTGTCAACAATAGCCTTGTATGAGAAGAGGTCGATTCTTACCCCACCATCCTTGTGTTTCCTACTTTTTTTTCTATTTTAGTCATATCTCCTTTTTTTGTCAACTTCTTTCCTACCTTTTGTTCTCTTTTCGACAGGTTGCATTTTATACTTTCATTGCACATATCATTCCTATTTTTCACCTTTTAATGTTAGTTTACAATCTAATAAGTTAATATTTTTAGTAAATCATATTAATTATAGATTTGGATCTAATTTATCAAATATTTCAGAATCTAATTTTTTTATTTTTTCTATATCATTTTTCTAAATATAATTTTATATATTTTTATATGTAACAGATTTAGATGATTTTCATTATTAGTTTTTCAACTAAAAAAATTGGTTTATTAGAGTTTAGTCCAATTTTTTTTTTTTCATCGCGGGGTAGAGCAGAACAAGTCCTCAAACAAAATGAGGGGAATCAAGTGAAGAGAGTGGAGCGGTGAAGAGCACTTTATGCACTGACATAATATGGATGATTATGTATTGCTTTAGATAAATGCTTTGCTTAACTCAAAATTCAAAATTTATTATAAATTTATTTTTTCCAAATAAAAGTTTCATACTATAAATTTTGTTAAGATTATTTTTAATCTTTTTATGTTATTTATTTGTGCCAAAAAGAAAAAAATTTAGTCTAGATCTGCCCATGGTCAGGATATTACAAAAATAAAACTATCGTTATAAAATCATCAAAATCAATCTGCCGCAAAGACTGATCACTCTTTTATGGATTGTTGTTTATAGAGGTTTTATTTTCTTACAAATTTTATTACTGGAAGTAAAGGGGACGAGATACAGCATGGAAAAATACAAAAAGAAACACAATAATACAGCCTTTGGACAAAATGATAGGAACAACATGAAACATTAATCAAAGGATACTTGAAGGATATGAGGGCAGGGTCTCCAAAATAACTACTGGAATGGCGAAAGACGAGGAGGTCAAACACTGACCGACGACTATAGAAGCGTAGACGCAGAGAGCTACCCATCCTGAAGACTCGCTCACCTAGTCGAAGGCCGAGAAGCAAGAAAGCAGGACGGAGAACACCACAATCCAACACCTCCATCGGACAAAGCCCAGCCTACCAACAAACGCGCAAAAACCAGAGCACCACAGACTCAGAGAGAGAGAGAAGGACGATCCGGAGAAGCATCGGAAGACAACAACTCTAAAACAGAAGCTCAGGCACAAGACCACCGTCGCTAAGAGTGAACTGCCGCAAGAACCCAGGCAAACCAGAAAACAATGACTGGTTGAGACGGCACATGACCACCGAGACAAGCACATCCTCCGAGACCACTGACCCGAGAGAGAAGGACGATCCGGAGAAGCATCGGAAAACAGCAACTCCAAAACAGAAACTTCGGTACATGACCACCGTTGCTAAGAGTGAATTGCCGCAAGAATCCAGACAAATCAGAAAACAATGACTGGTTGAGATGGCACAGGACCACCGAGACAAGCACATCCTTCGAGCTTTAAAAAAATAAAAAATAAAGAGACCAATCCTCAAGAATCCCTATCACAAATCCTCAGACCCACGGCGAACCAAAGCTCCTTCCGACACCACAGTTCCAGAGAGAGCAACAATACAAAGACAACCAGAGAAGACCCTACTCAAGCGGAGCCGACCAAAGCAGAGACCAGAGAGAGGCGGAGAACAACTACCTCCAAACCCAAGAGCCAACAGGAAGACGAGAAGAGGCGGCACTGCAACAGAGAGGGGATCGCCGAGGAACAGAGGCGGTAGCCAACCGGAGGAGAAGTCCTCAAAAACTCAACCAGGGCTACACGGAGCCAAAGACCCAGACTCGAAGACCCAAGACAGGCAACACAAGCTCACTATGGTGGAGGAACCACGGCGGAGGAGGAGAAAAAACGTACATAAAGAAAAAGGAGAGATCTTGCTGCCGCAACGAAACCACCGTCCTCAAGAGGCTGAAGAACAACAGATACGCTCCAGAAGCAGAGGTACGATTAACTCCGCACAACCAAACCGCAAGACCACCGTCGTCAAAACCAAGGCGGAGGGAAAAACCAGATCTACAAAGGACGGCAAGGTGAAAAACGACAAGAGGGGTATCGATAGAAAGCTGAGAGAAAGGTGGTCCCTCCCACGGTGGCGGTGACGAACACCGATAGCCGGAGAGGGAGATCGGAAAATGAGAAAGGGCGATGGAGGGTAAAAAGAGAGAGAGAAATAGATGAGAACGATTGTCTCGAATAAAGCACTATATCTTAAATATGAGCAATCTGTATCTTAAAAATAAAACTTTAGGGGGTGAATAAATACCCGATCCGAGCAACAATGATTTAATATATGGCGTTTTTGTTGACAAAAAAAAAGAGGGTGAATAAATACGGCAAGAACGTGAAACGCATAGTGTGAAATCATAATTCAATTCCATTCTCAGAACATTTCAGTTGTGTTCAATTGAAAAAAAAAAAAAGTAAATGCGAGACACATTTAGATATAACCGCACATTGGCATGCATGATTCTAAAAGAGGTGTGGTTTGTTAGTGTTTCTTTTTTTTCGTCTAAATTATCAATATATTAAAACTTCCATGTTTACAACGCTAAAGGCAAAGTCGGATCAAACCGAAATCATAGCCCGAGAGTTTTACGGGAAACTAAGGCGGCAAGTTACAAAACACCTTCCATAGACAAAGCCTCAAAAGAGGAGACAACTTTAAGAACCAAACTAAACACTAAGATAAAGCTGACAGACGAAGAGGCTCAAGGCTATAGCGATCAAACTGAAACAAAGCTCTGAACGCACTCAAACAAGCTCCCATAGAACCATTTTGATGTCGAAGAGGGCTTAGAAACACGGACTCAAGCTGAAACAAACCGAAGAAGAACCAACACTGAGCATGTCCAACCAATCTCCAAGCAGATACAAGCTTGAGCTCGAGAAGACCTAAGCAGAAACTAACCTCCACACTCGAAACGAACAGCACCGATGAAGGAAGACCAAGCACAAGGATAAAACCCCTTGAACTTCGAAAGGGAAGAACTGCCAACTAAGACCTCCAGCTCTTACATGCGGACACTCGTCGACCCGAACCCGGCCATCTACCGACCAAAGCGTGGTGACGTCCTAGCAAGAGAAGAGCTAAAGGACTGAACCACTGCGACGCTGAGAACCCAACTCAAACAAACAATAGCAGAGCGGGTGATGTAGATGCTCCCGCAACAGAACCACATCCAGAAAAATGGACCCCAAAGCGAAACTTAGACAGCCTTCGACCAAATAAACTTCAGAAGAGCAATGGAAGGGAGCCAATCGGTAGACTCAAAACAATGCCCACACCAAGGACTGAAGATGAGGAACACACCAAGGCCGGAGAGTATGACCCGTCCATACATCCCGTTGCCAAAGGAGTCCTCAGCTCTAGAACACGGTAAGGACCTCACCACTAAAACAGCCACAAGCAACAGACCCGAGGGACTAAACACAAAAACCAGGATAAACCGGTAGACCAAAAATGCAGGATAATCGGCCAGAGACTCACGCCTCACCACCCGACCAAGCAGCCTTCGATCCGCACTACTTCCGGAGCCTAATCCGACCAAGACAACTAGAGATCCGACCAGATCTGGGCTAAAACCGGACACTTACCTCCAAAAAGCTTGAATCGAAAAATCGACCCAAACCAAACGAGATGGAAGCCCGGGCCACCGAGACGACGACACACTAGACACCACGGGAGATAAAAACACGCCGGAGACGGAGAGCACGAGACTCTCGAGACCGCCGTCGCACAAAACCATTTACCGCCGAGAGGAGCATCAAAGCCGAAAGAGAAAGAGAAGAATTGTACACAGGGGGGACGGCAATCTCACCACACCACTCCGGCTAGGAACCAGACGAAGTCAGAGAGCTCGCCGCCGGACGAGGAAGATCCGAAGAGACGAGTTCGGCGGTTGAGGAGAAGAGAGAGTTTTAAAACTAGGGTGGTTAAGCTGCTTTCCAGATTTCATTGGTTTGTTAGTGTTTCTAGTTGACCATCTTTAAACTTTAATTTTAATTATTATTTTCTTATTATATACACTTTTCACTCTCTATAAATATGTTCATTGAGACATTTCTGAAGAAACATTCAAATTTTCTTTCTTTTGCTATAATTTTTTTTTTCAATAAAAACTTTTTTTCAACCCAACCGTATTTAAAGGTAAGTATTTATTGATATTTTTTTACCTTTAGTAATTAATAGCAAATAAATAACATATATGTATATGCATTAAAATGGCATATTATAAAAAACAAATAAATCTAAAATTAGATAAATTATATAAAAAATTGGTCAAGAAAATTATTAATTTTTTTTTAATGTGATAAGTGATAAAAAAAAATTAATGTGATAAGTGATATTATTATTTATTGTGTTTTAATACTTTATTTAATAAAATGTTAACTTATTTAGTAAAAATGTTAACTAAATTTTTAGCAATAAATATATTTTTTTATTGACATGTATAATTAATGTTAAATTTGTTTACTTTTTTAAGAAATAAATAAGGTAAAATTTTTTAATAAATTACATTCTACTTGTGAAAATATTTAAAATTAATAAATAATGTAGTAATCTAATCATTTGAAAAAAAAAATCAAATATGTTTTTATTATTTTTAATTTAATATTATTAATATTTTGTTAGTAAATTATCGAACAAATACAAATTCTTCCAGATAAAGAAGTTGAAATGCTTCAAATGAAACTAAATCAAGGGTCTATTTAATGCAACTTAATATTCTATTAGTTTAGTTAGCTAAAATAACAAATATTACTCTATAATGTTTTTAAATTTGTAGAACATGGTGAGATTCAATGAACGTATGAACGAGAAAAACACTAATTGATGTATTTAATCATGCAATTTCTACTAAAAATTATACTCTTAAGGATCATATAGCTTTTTGGTAGAGAGTATATGATGAAGACATCAAGTTATCATTAGCCAAGGAGCAGGAGAGGAAATAAATCAACCAACCAAAATTCTTTGTATGTCTTGGAACATATCTACCATATTAAGAGGACTTAAGATACAATTCAATGTGTTCCAGAAGGTTAACCCATCAAAGAATCAAAGAGAGTTCGAATAATCACAAATGAGTTCACATGAAAAATTTATTCAACTTTTAAAACAGATGATTATCAGCTTGCTTCATTTGGAGGCTCATGGATTTAATCACTTACAAACAAGACTTTGGTGACCCAGAGATATTCAAGATACACATTTAAACGTCCAGGAGAGTTCTCTATTAACTTCCCATACACCATAAGCCATAGGATCAAGAGGATCTCATTATTCTCACACTTGCCTTATTTGGTAGCATTTACACTACAAGGATCAAACCAATCCCAACTCATCCCTTATCAAAACTATTGTGTTTTGAACTCTTTCCTTGAAGAACACACACACCTAAGATGCACCAAGCTACACCAGATCATCCAAAATCTCAACAAGTCATACTTGCCTAATTTGGAGCCACTACAAAAAAACAACGCTTTGTGGCTCCACTTTTAGTCATATAATAGTCGTTAAATGAAGTTTTACAACTAAATAGCGACTAATCTGGTTGTTGTAAATCCTTATTCGGTAAATTTCATAGTCGTAAAAATAGTCGGCAGTATACGACTATTTTTACGACTAAGATAGGTAATTGTAACATAGATGTAGCGTTGTCGCAATATATAGTGACTAATTTTTGACTATATTGGAAAAACTTGTGCGACTAAAGACATAGTCTAGATGAAGTCGGAGAAATGTAGTCACCAAATAACATAGGTAACTAATGACCAACTAATTTGTGACTGTACAATATAAACACAATGGACCAGTAAAAATTGGTGACTAATTGGCGACTTGGTATTGACTAGGTCAATGACTATTCAACGACTAATCAGAACATCTATATAAAATTATGGTACTGATTCGGCCACTACTTGGCGACTATTATATGACTGTCTAATATAGTCATATCTTAGTCGTAATATATGGTGACTATTTGGTGACTGTTTATTGAATAATTTACCGGCGATACAACGACTAACAGGAACATCCAGATACGATTTTGGTAAAAAATTTCCATTGATTAGCGACTATTTAATGACTAATTTAATGACTATGAAACATCTAATCGAAATATTCAGATTCGGTTATGGTAATGATTGTATCACTACTTCGCGACTACTGTCTGACTGTCTAATATAGTCAGAACTTAGCGTTATATATGTTGACTACTTGGCGACAATTTAATGATTAATTTAATGACTATTCAGCGACTACTCGGAAAATCCAGATACAATGATGGTGAATAATTTGCGACTACTTTGTGTGTGTAGCGAAATTAATTGATGACTGTTTAGTGACTTTTCTTCGTAAAAATAAGAATTGATTAATTTCAATTTGCGATTTGGTAATTGGTGATACCAAAATTTGAATGGTATAAGAAATGTAAAAGACATTTGCCTCAAAAATAACAGTGGTAACTTATATACTTATGTGTAGCATATAGACACAAACGATCTACATATGCAAATTCAGCATTAAGGAGTTGCCAAATCATACCAAAAAAATAACAAGTGAAAGAGACAATGATAAGTAACCTACGAAGCATATAGTGTTGTAGCTTTACGTTGAGCTTCCTTCAGTTGCTCTTGCTGGGCCACAAACGCCGAAAAGTCTCTCGGCTGCTTGCGCTTACCCATTAAAAGATTTTCTTTGAGGCTTTTGACTCCATAAGGATTTCCTCGTCTATCCTTCTCAGTGGTCTTTGATAAATAAGACAGTAAATAAAGAACATGAGATGACTTTATAATGTGGATTGTGAAAAAATATTACTTTATCTAAAGAAAGATGTGGTTATATTCATCTATTGAGAGCTCCCGAGGTCGCAATCCTTTGCAACGCTTCTGCAGTCCTTTGCAGTGCTAACCATGTCTTTCATCCGTTGTTGACATATCTCCTCGAAAAAATGTTGATCCTCTGTTATGAATAAACCTAGAAAAACACTTTAAGAGAAGAAATTTATGGATGGTTTGGTCATGTCTTAAATGATATAAACATTATCTTGTAAATACTCAGACACTCGAACTTAACAAAATACAGAGAGTAGTTAAACTGAGATATCAAACTAAATTGCTTGATAACTATAAGATTAACATCCTAACCATCAGAGACTCTAACTCATCAAACACTCATAGAAAAAAAATCAACTTATCCAGACTGTGGAGACCATACGGAAGTTGATATAGGAATATAGGAGTCGTTTACAAGCTGCATAACCAAAATTAATTGTTCCAAAACAAGCAAAACAGAAGCAAATTATAATCAAACCAACAATCAGATTCAGAAGCAATCCCATCTCAAAAGCAAAGTAAATCAAAAGCAAACTAGACGGTTTAACACACACCCTAACATCCTATCTTACATGTCGATGTAGGCATCGTATCACAGAAGGTTTCGTGATTGAGAGATTCAAAGAAGAGTTTGAGAGGGTCGATAGGGTTTCTGTCAAAATTAGCAATGAAATTGAGAGCCTCGAATAAGAGATTCAAAGAAGAGATATCAGTTAGAGATAGATGGGCACATAATAGGATTTGGAGAGAGATTATGGAGATGATTCAAAGAAGATTTCGGAAAAGGGGAAGAAAAAATCAGGGTTTGTCGTAACTGAGGATTTCTCGACACTTTCTCGAAAATTCTTGCGTTTCTGAGGGTAATTGAAATGTTTTGGGCTACAAAATTAGGTTTTGGTTTTCCGGATTAATTTGGCAATTTTTTTCAATTTTACCCACTTGTATGCGTAACTTACGCATCATATTTTCCTTTTTATTGTCTCTATTTTTAATGTATACTTCTATGGTTGATATAGTTAAAATCCAAAAGCGTTTTCTCACAATATAAAGTAGGACTGAAGACATTATTTATGAAAGCAATTTTTTGGTATTTAATTTTATGAAATTTTGGATATACTTCTCGGATTATAAATCACAAAACAATTAAGAAATAGTTTTGAAAATTTTAAAATCCTAAAATTAAAAATAGTAAACAAAAATTTAAACTTTCCTATTTTACATTTGTAGAGAGTCTTCAACCAACCTTCAAATCCCTAAATTTTGAGGGTTATGGCATCCCAACCAATCCTCAAAACTTCTTTTTATTTTATTTTTTTGGATTATAATGTAACAACAAAGATGAAACCTCAAATTTTGAGGTTTTAAAGTTTTTTTGGAGTGAGTAAAACATCAAATTTAAGGTTTTAAGGTTTCTTTTGAAGATACCTAAATATATATAAAACATGGCATTTTGGTTAATGTACCCATATATTTCCGTTTGGGATTTGTATTTATTAACTTTAATCTCATTTTTATCATACCAATAGATTTGAGATTTGATAATTCCACATAGTAGAAATAGAATGCAAAAGGGAATATATATATATATATATATATATATATATATATATATATATATATATATATATATATATAATATATAGTGATGGTTAAATATGATGCGTCCGTGTTAAAACGTTTTACAATGCGATGTATCCATAAAATTCTTACCTAGCCTTTTTTTTCTTTTCATCTCTCTTATTTAACTTTAATTATTATCGTAAATATCTATTAACACTTCAAATATGTCATCGAAAATATCGTAATTTTTGATGTATAATATATTTATTTTTGATGTTTTTAATATTTTATATGAATATTTTTATTTTTCATTTAAACTATTTCTTTATTTTACATTTCAAATAAAATTTATAAAATTAAAATATACAATATAAGATAAAAAATTGTTTTAAGGGTTAAAACTAATGAAACATATAGTTAATGAAGACTATAATGTAATAAAAAAAATGAAACCTAAAAATGAGGTTTTGAGGTTTCTTTTGGAGATCGGAGAATTTGCAATTATATGTTTCATACCGAAAATTAATTGCATGGAGTATATAACAAAAGAAAAACATAAAGAAAATTAAACAAAACATTTGTGAATGTTCTCAATCAAATATAGCGAGATGAAGTGGTTGGTGTGAAATATTATTATTGATTTTATGATTGTATGAAAAATTAAATTCTGATTTTGTGAATTTTCTACATACCTAATTTATTGTGTATATATACACTTACCATGTTAAGAAAATTTAATATACCGGTTGAGAGGAACATTGAATATTTTTCTTGTTTTTGCTTTAATGTCTCAACAATAAGCACAAGCTTACCAAATGAAACGCAAAACAAGATTGAGGGTGTCTGCAGCATAAAGGTCCCACCGCAACAGAGGAACTCTGCAAAACTTGCAAGAGAACAAAAGACAAAACCAGTATACGGTTCAAAGGTTCAGAGGCTACAACAGAACAAAAGACAAAACCAATGTATAGTTCAAGGGGCTCATAGGCTCCAGTATAATTTATCCATTATTTGCAGGAACAAATTTGATGTGGTGGCATAATACTAATATAACACTTGTGATTTGTAAAAGTAAAGCTTCACCAAAGCTTGACTGCATCTCTCTTGTTTTAAGCTTTTCTTACTCCTTTATGTCGAGATATTTTGAAAATCTTTAATGAAGAAACATAGTAAGTTAATCAAGCATCGTAACTCTTCATTTGCATGATATTTAACCATGATTAGTCTTGATTTGATTGGGGTCTCAAAGAGACACACTCCACGTACAAAAGTTTGTGTACATGGCATGTAACAATATGTCTCTCTCCCTCTGTTTTGATGCGGCGCTCGAGGCAACTTATTAAACCCCTCATTTCTAGTAACCGTCTTTAATTTATGTTCATTGTTCGGTGAGAGGAAGTTATTTTCGTCGTAATAATCATCTCTCTCACTAAATTCTCTCCCACATTCATTCACTCTGAAACAGAACCAAAACACCATGGTCCATTACAACTATATAGCAGAAACACAACCTAACAGAGACGAAACCGCTTGGCGCTTCATGGTTAAAAAAATTACGGGTCTACCCGTACTATGTGTTTAGAGATGGTCCATATTGGAGTACATCTTTGTCGACCAGAGAGTGAGTGAAAATCATTTAACAAGGTTTTCGACATGCAAGACCACTCTGGATCTGTCTATATCTTGATTCTTTTACTTATGCAGGGAAGAAAGATCGAAATGGTCATTTATCCAAGGGAAGTAAATGACTTCTCTGGACTTGAGAAACAAAAAGGCAAGTGGATTGAGATCTCTGGAGTAAGGGGGTTCGAGCGGATTTAGGTATCTGTCCAAAACGCCACCGACTTGAAGTTACCAAAGACATTGGGATCAAACTTATCGAGCCTTTGGACACCAACCACTACATGGAATTTGTTAATTTCCTCCAAATCCATGACATCAAAACCAACAAAGACGTTCATATAGGTAAAAACTATCCAACGTTTTCATTTTTTTCTTACCATGAAATCTAAATAACCAAAATATGAACATATATCTTGTGTAAACACCATGGGTGTGGTGTCGATCATCGGATCCCTTGAAGTCGATTCCCTAAACCCTGCAAGGAAAAAAAAATTGTTCCACCTCAGAGACTCCATGTAAGTGTTTTCGGTAATATAGTAGTTAACACCATGACAAGAATAACAGTAGGGAAATTCTCATTAACTTTTTTTATTTATAATAAGAATAATTGATTAAAGTGTGCGGCATTTGATAATATAGTAATTAACACCATGAAAAGAATCACATTAGGATAGTTCTCATTAACTTTTTTATTTATAACAGGAACAATATGTTAAAGTGTGTGGCATATGGCAAATACGCTTACGATTTTTGGGATGGGTTTATAAAGACTCGGCCTCCAGAGGTGAACATGGTGCTCAAGATGTGGAGGAGCTATTGGATTGTAAGTAATTTTTTAATAACTTTAATTAGTTTAAAATATAATAATTTAGAAAACATTGCTAAAATAATCATTTTATATAGGTGATCCTAATGAGACATGGGTTGAGACTATAGAAGGCTTATCAGAATACAAGTTCAATCTGCGAATGCAGGAGGTTCAGGGTCTCAGGCTCCAGCTAGAGCCTCGTGACCCTGATGTTGCCGGAAACAGGGCTATTTTCTCTATATAAATCTCATGTTTAATTTCATGTATATTACTTAAGAACTTTACTTCTAAATCTCATGTTTAATTTCATGTATGTTACTTAAGAATCATAGTTTTTATTATGCTTTCAGTTTCTTAATAGTTTATGAACCCATCTAAATTACATAATTGAGTACATTAACCATATATATTATAAATATTTTCATTTAATAGGGGTAATAGCCATATTTTAGTAAACTAGTGATTAATTTTAACATAACTTGTAGATATCATTTTCCAAAAAATATCGTATCTAATATGATTAGAACAAAGTAACAAAGTTTAGTTGTTAATAATTTTGTAATTCTATTAAAATCTTATGTTACTGAGACATGGCTACTCTACATTTTTACTCATTATAATTTTTGTCGAAATTTACTCATTATACTTAACTTTCAAAATATATATTGTATATTCATCAGATTCTTAAAAACATACATACCCACGCAAACTTTCAAAATACATTGTATATACATGAGAATAAAATACAAATTCATCATTTTCATATGAAAATAAAATATTAAACTTATAAGACCCACCAAACCAAAAAAAATTATCGCGCCTAAACCAAATATTTTTGTAAATTATCCTAAACTGAAATACCATAATCCTCCTCATTATAATCTATCTCAAATTCAGACAGTCTCCCCCTTTCCGCCGTCAAGTTATTTATCCGGTGTGACAAGGAATCTATTTGAGGTATTTTCATATTTTATGCATGAATTCTGTCTATAAGACTTCAATAGTTAGATTTCACATTTTTGGTGAATTTACAATTGAGTGCATCTGTGTGTTAT
This sequence comes from Orychophragmus violaceus, assembly GCA_030180135.1. NCBI lineage: Eukaryota > Viridiplantae > Streptophyta > Magnoliopsida > Brassicales > Brassicaceae > Orychophragmus > Orychophragmus violaceus. The sequence continues at coordinate 63,620,007 of CM058232.1, read as the reverse complement.
CAACTCTGGCTGATTTCATGATCATTTTCTGAAGTTTCCTTGATTTTTTAATATGTTTTCTGATTTTTAGGTGATTGTTGATTCAGAGAACCACAACGATCAATTCAATAAACTGATCTTAAGTTTAGGGACTTGAATTCGAATCAAAGGACTAAAAGGCAACGAAAGAACAGAAAAATCTAGTCTTTATTGATCTTATAGGCGAAATCGAATTGATCTCTTTCTCTAGGGTTTTGTTACCATGTTTGAACTTAGTCTTTTCCCGTGCAGGGGAAGGATATTTATATCAGAAGAATTATGGTTTTTTCCCAAGAATATTTCTGATACGATAAAGTAAAATCCAAACAACATAGATTTTCTTTCTGTTTAGGAGATCTGTGTCTATCTTCTTCCATTTTGTAAATATTCTAATTTGCCATTAACATATTTCTCTTTATTCGATGCAAATCGGTCGAGGCGTCGTTGCCGAGCTACACCGCGTTGGACCGACTTCTTCTCCGATCTTGGATGGGCCGTTCAGCTATTGGGCCGGGCTAAACATGGGGTTCTAAACCCACCCGCAACAGTAAGCCCACCCCTCCCCCCAGTTCGACGCACTGAGTGGAACATAGGTCGGCGAACTTAACCATTGCTTGGCATAACAGCTAGATCGGCGCATTCCCGAGCTCGTCGGTTTGTTCCCATTAAATGCCTTTGACTGAAAGATTTGTGGGTTTACCGGAGTCATTTAAGGCACCTCTTCCTCCACCAATGAATGTGCTCTTCGTATATGGAATGTTGTGTCACTTTAAATCTGCTTTGGTAAACGTCACATCGCTTCGATAACTGCTGCTTGCTCAGTTATAAATATGGCCTCTTCTTTCGTCATTCTTCATCATTATATCTTCCTTTCCTCTCATTTGCCTCTACAAAAGTTTTGATTCATTCTCTTTCTTTTGTCTTCTTGGGAACATCTTCCAAAGTTTTGGATTCTACAAAAGTTTGGACTCTTTTTCGGCACAGTTAAGCTGCCAATCTTGGGAACGCTTTGGTTACACGCCATGAAGGCAGTCGTCTCGACATACCATCAGTGCGTGAAATTCCCAACTACAAAAAGAGTGCACACGCTCAGAGGGGATCAGACCACTTCAAGTCTTTGTTTCATCAGCGAATGGAAACTCCGTTACCCCTTTGAGCCGAAAGGGAAAAAGAAGATTGTACCAGGTCCACCCACTACATGGAAAACTCCCGAGGGAAGTGGAAGCACCGACAAAATAAACGCACCTCGCCAGGACCAGACCTAGACTCGATAACGTCGAACCATCATGGCCGAGCTCTCTTTTTACAGTTTTTGCGCAAAAAAAAATACTATTACCCTATGTAATATGAACTACGAACAGCTTGATCCTCGCCTTCGAGGTATGTAGGCAACTCTTTCCAGAGTGCAGCCGTAAATCAATAAAAACAGACTTTTGTTTGTAAAAAACTCTTGTCTTAAACAACGTTGTCACCCTGGCCACGTGCTCGACTCAATCAAATCTGCAAATCAACGTGCAAGAACATTCACCTTTAACATACGACGAATATTTCAATCTAAATCGTATCAGCACAAGGAAAAAACGGGGAATCGCCCCCGTTCCCTAACTCAGATGGACTATATAAGCTGACAAGTCTCGCAAAGTCGATCCCGAGTTACAGATATAAAAAACTTATTTCGAGTCTCGCTCGATGAATCAAAACCCAGTCTTCACTCGCGTAATAAAAACTAAACCATTTTTCAAGGTACAATCACGGGTCGCTCTATTGCAGAGCAAATACTTGTAAAGCCGAGTTCCAAAATAAAAATAAACACCCTCTCTCAAGGTACAATCATGGTCCGCGTTATTGTCGAGAAAATACTCGTAAAGTCGAGCTCCAAAATAAAACTAAACCCTTTCTCAAGGTACAATCACGGGCCGCGCTATTTCTGACCAAATACTCGTAAGCCGAGCCCTAAGTTAAAACTTCATAAGCAAAGGTTAAAATATTTTACATCAAATCCTTTAAAGGATTTGAAAACACAAAAAAATGACAACCGACTTATTCAATAAATTGAGCCTTCTCTCACGAACCAAAGACGAGCTCTCACTCCAAGAACCGAGTACTCACTCGGGAAACAATTTGAGACCTTTTTCACAACAAATAATGAGATGAGCCTACCTTCACTCATAAGAACTCTCGAAGTTTTCACTCGGAGTACAAACGAAACAATCGTTCACAAGCGAAGTTAGTCCTTGCTAAAGAAGAATTATTCGCCCAATTACCACAACCAGTTCGAAAGCTCGTCAATTTTAAGACAAAATTTCAGTCTAAGGAAAAATAATTTATGCCTTCATATGATCGAAATATAGCTAAGAAACGTTGCAAAAGAGATTATGTGAAAATAAAGCTAAATCCCATTCTAGGTTTAAAAGGGGGACATCGTCACCCTAAATAAGGTCTACAAAAAGGGGAGATCGTACTACCCTAAAATAAAAAAGTATTATAAAAAAACAAAATAAGGCCTAGGCCGGTGGAGGAAGATCTTATTCTGGTTCGGTCGAATGTGCAGCCGAGTTCGAGGAAGGCATCACCGCGGGCAATGACGAAGAAGTCCCAATCACCGCAGGCTGAGCATACTCATGGCGCTTCAGCATCTCAGCCACATCTTTCTTCATCGCATCAACATTAGTTCCAAACTCATCAAACGGGATGGCACAATCGGTTTACGGAACGAAAGACTGAGGCTCAAAAGGAAGAGGAGAAGGAGGACTGAAATCGTGCACTCTGTTCGGAACGGTCGAAACCATTAAAAACATTGCTGATTTCTAGAGCATTGTTCTGATCGATCGCCTCATCCCACTTGGTTTTCCTCTCCTCAAGCTCGGCAAAGGAACTATCAGGAACATGCCCTCCTTTTTCATCCCGGAACACCTTAAGGTAATCCATGATTCCGGAATACTGGCTCTGGTTCATATAAGCATCACTTTCAGCCTTCTTCGCAGAAAATGCCTCCTTCATCTCTCGCAAGCGATACTCAAATTTAGCGGTCAAAATACGACGAGCGTTGAGGGTTTCGCACAGTGCCATCGTTGAAATATTCCGCTCGTTCTTCACCTCTTTCAAACGTCGAAGTTTTTCTTGCGCCAGCTCGGTGGTCAACTTCTCTTTGCGACCTTCGAACTCCTTGATACGAGTCTCGAGCAACTCAACCTATCCGGAGAGAGAAGAAATCTGATTCTTAAGGTTTGCCTCGCTCACTCAAGAGATCTCGGCAGAAAGGCGGAACCTTTCCACTTCCTTCGTCTTTTTAACGAGCTCGTTCTTGATCTCGGCACTTTGATTCAATAATTTTCGATTTATATCGAAGATGTACAAGTTTATCAAGGAGGTCCCCTGCATAAGAGTAGCTGTCAGAGCAAGCGCAAGGATACTAAAATTATAGGAGAATAAAACAATACTCACGACACGAAGTACTAAGAAATGTGGTGGTATACGTCCGGCTTATAAAGCTAGTCCACCAGACAAGGTGGGGTGACATTGAAAGAGATGTTCCGGATCAGCTCCCCGCAGTAAAATTCGTCCGGGTATTAAGCTTTTCGCCTCGAAGCACGAAGGATCTGTTCTTCCAGCATTGCGAATAATCGCCGACCTTCGGACGCTTATTCGCACCCGAACACTCAGAATGAATTGCGTCCTCTGAAGGTCGTTTCTTTGCCCCAGAAGGCGAGACCGATGTCACAGAAGGCCCCGTAGTCAGAACCTTTTGAGCAGCAGAAGGGGGGGGGGGGAATTCTTCCCTTATCGGTTAAAGGAGTTTTCTCAACCGAACCCGAAGACTTTGCAGTTTTCTGGATCAACTAAGAAGAAGGATCCTCCAGCTCGTCTTCAACAGACGTAGTCCCACTTCTCTTCTTCGAAGCATCGGCACCATAAGCCACCTTCTTCGATCTAAGCTCAGAAGAGCGCTTTTTGGCCTCCTCAGCCTTTTTCTTATTGATATCATTGGAGCCCCGATCAATCTAGGGGAAGCAGCATGTTGGGCAGACGCTGATCGACTAGAACCATCTGCCTTTCTACTATCGAAGGTTTTGAACTTTTCTTCGGATCGATCACCATGCTAGGAATGGCTTTCCTCGTTTTCCCCATCTGATTCTTTGGCTGGGATGATGCGAAAAGGAACTCGTAATTATTAGAACAAAAGGAAAAATGCTTCAGAAACCGACAAACAAAAATGAAGTCGAACTCACTGGTTTTCTTGTTTTAGTGTCTTCGGGTTCAGGCCAAATCTGGTGACTGAGCTTGGAAAACTTGTTGCCGACGTCGTTCAAGTATTCATGATTAAGTCGCTTCGGGTTAAGATGAGCTGAAACAAAATAAGAATAATAGTTAGATTCAAACACGAGAAAAAAGTACTAATGGTTAACCGAATTGTTAACTACCAACAGAAAGATTGCACTTGCTGACAACCAAGATTGTTGGATCAGGATATGAGAACTTGTCAATCCTGGAAAAAAAATACTTCATCTGCCAACCGTGAGTTTTCTGGGTTTAACACCAGCTCGCAACTTGTACTGTGGCCGTAAATTAACTTGAATCCATGTCGGCTTCGTTTTGATGATATTCAGTTGGCCGAAGCACTCGAACAAGTCAACCGTCAGCAGAATGCTAACGGACATGCCGAGCTTAAGAAGGCTGGTTATGTTAATTATGTCGGCAAGGTAAAGCTGAGTGAAAGCAATTTCAAACCTCGCGCAAAATCAACTAAAACCTTCGGCAGCAGGAGTTCCACGCACTCGCACCCGGGAAGAGTCTTCAATGAAGCCAAGGAATCCTCATCATAGAAGGTCGGCAAAACGCCGAAGTCATTGTAAGAAACTCGTGGAGGAGCTGTCTCTTTCTCTTTTCCCTTCTGCGTTCCCTTATTTTTACCTCGGCCGCGAGATGTCACCCTTAAGGAAAGAGGAATGTGTTCGTTAGAGTGATCGGCAGCATCGTCACAAAGATATTCTATTTGCCGCTGTGATAATTCTTGCGCAAGGCCAACAGAGTCCAAGTTGCAAGACGAAGAAGAAGAGGGAATGATGTCTCCTTCGAATGCGTCAACGCTTATAGAGTTGGCGGACTATTCACTGGGTTCAACGCGGATACGCATATTGACAGGGAGGTCGGCAAAAATAAAAAGATAAAAGAAGGAGAGTATAGAAGGGGAAGTACCTGAAATTTACTACTGGTAAGAGAGTGGTGAAAAAATGAAGAGTAATAGCAGTATTTATAGAGGTGAAGTAGTGGGAGTCTTCTGAGGTACGCAACGCTACCTCTCAACGGACGCGACTCTGGGACTTCCCATCACACGTGTTTAAGCGCCATTGGATGATGAAGGAAGCGTGTCGAGCACGCGGAAATGCCGATAGCCACATGGAAGAAAAAATTAACGATTCGAATAACGGATCTCGACTCGCGACGATTCAACTAACTGGGCCAAACCACGGTTAAATTTACCAACCTAAGTTCTACTAAGTGCGCTGAATTGGGGGGTCTTACTGTTGGATGTGGGTTTAGCACCCCTTTTTAGCACGGCCCAATAGCTGAACGGCCCGTCAAAGATCGAGCCCATTAGAAGAGAAGTCAGCCCAGAACGTAGCTCGGCGAGGATGTCCCGGCCGACCTGCATCAATGAAGATAAATATGTTAATGGCAAATTAACATATTTACAAAATTTATAAAAATAAACATGAATCTCCTAAATAAGAAGAAAATCTATATTGTTCGGATTTTACTTTATCTTTTCAGTGAGAATCTAGGGAATAAACTATGATTCTCCTGATATAAATATTCTTCCCCTACGCTGGAAAAGACTAAGTTAATACATTTTACTCAAACCCTAGAGCAAGAGATCAATTCGATTTCACCTCTAAGATCAATAAAGACTAGATTTCGGCCCTTTCGTTATTGCCTTTTAGTCCTTTGATTAGAGCTATTAAAGTTCCTAAACTTAAGATCAGTTTATTGAATTGACCGTTGTGGTTCTCTGACAACACCCGTTAAAAGTGGATCAAGCCATTCGTAGTTCGTTTTTACATAAGTGGTAGCTTAGTGAGAGTACTCTTTTTTTTTACCAAAAATCTAGTATACAAAGCGTTTGAGGTTCATCGAGTTCCATGAGAAACTGACGGGTGTTCCACTCAACTCGGAGAGCTCGTAGACTCCAGGCTTGACGACTTTTGTGATTTGGTAAGGCCCTCTCTAATGTATGCCGAGTTTTCCGGCATTCTTTTCTTTTGTTACTTTATGAACCTCGCGCAGGACGAGGTCCCCTTTCCTTAGATGTCGACCTTTGGTATTTTAGTTGTAATATCGAGCCACTTTTTAATCCCGAAGATGATTGTTTTATTTGTGACATATGCTTGGCCATTTCTTGTGGGTAGTACGGCGTTGAACTTCTCAACCTGATGTTCCATTTCTTACAGAACTGGCTTAACAAGATCAACGTAATTGTTTCCGTTATAGGTAACAATCTCATATGATAGCATGTGTCTCCAAATGATATATTTCCACAGATAGTTGGTGACGACCCAAGCCGTTACTGTAGGATATGCCTTGGCTTCAATCTACTTGGTGAAGTAGTCGGTTAGAATCAGTATGTGTTCATTTTTCCGAGATTTATGCATTTGGCCGACTATATCCATGGCCCATCTCATGAATGGGTATGGTGCTATTGCAGACTGCATTTCCTACGTAGGCGCATGTATGGCCAGGGCGTGTTTTTGACACGCTTCACACTTCGTGGCATACTTTTCAGAGCTAGTGATCGTCGTCCAGCATGGTTTCCTACCTTTCCTTCGTGGGTTTTCTTGATCACTTCCTCGATCTTCTTTTCTTCTACACATCGCAACATTGCACCAGCAGCGTTATAGCGAAAGAGCCCATCATCCATCATGATGTAGCGGGCTGATTTTGCTTTGGGTCTACGGGCTACCAATCTATCATTGGTACCGTTCTCGGGATCCTTGTTAAGTCGAACAAACTGAGATCATCCCTCAATTGCTTGGCTATACCGAGGTAAGCGTTCATTCTTTCATTTTTAGCTTCATACTCCGCGTTGAATTGGTTCACAACCAGGCGTGAGATGAAATAGGCTTGGATGCGTTTTACACCGATAGCTTTCGCCAATCGCAATCCGGTGATCAAGGCTTCGTATTCGGCTTCATTGTTTGAGATTGGAAATCCTATCCTGAATGACTGCTCGAGTACTTCCCTTGTTGGTGATTCGAGCCGAATTCCGATTCATGAGCCTATCTTTTGAAGATGATCTGTCTACATGTAAGGTACAACTCTTTTCTTCCGATTGATCGGTTTTAGTGTCTTGTCGACATTGAGTTCATGACACGCGATGTGTGGGTCAATTATGATCATGTCCTTGACCGACCAAGTGAATTTTGAAATTTTTTGATTGAGGAAGTCTATTAGCTCGGCTCAGATGGCAGGGTCGAGGTCAGGATGTCGTTCGTCGATCTTGACGTGTTTGATCAGATCCAATCGAGGATTGTCTCGATCAAACTCCTTTGGGGGCATCTCCTTGTTCTGCGTCGTAGCAGGTTTCTGTTCATGACACAGGGGCCGATAAATTGGCTGTGTTATTGCAGTTGCGGCTTGCTAGGACGAGTTGGATTGGATATGTTCTCTTCCTCCTCTGTTGCTTGCTCGTCCCATCTCCTGTGATGAGGGTGGTGTTTCTGTAATTGCCGATTTTCCTTTGATAGTACGAATGTATCCATAGTCCCAACAGACGTCGCCAATTATTGATTTAGAGAACCACAACGATCAATTCAATAAATTGATCTTAAATTTATGTACTTGAATAGTTCGAATCAAATGACTAAATGGCAATAACGAAAGGACCAAAAAATCTCGTCTATATTGATCTTAGAGGAAAAATCGATTGATCTCTTTCTCAATGGTTTAGTTATAATATGTGAACTTAGTCTTTTCTTGCGTAGGGAAAAGATATTTATATCAGGAGAATTAGAATTTTTTCCTATATTCTCTATGATACGATAAAGTAAAATCCAAACAACATAGATCTTATTTCCATTTAGGAGATTTGTGTCTATTTTCTTCCATTTTGTAAATATGTTAATTTGCCATTAACATATATCTCTTTATTCGATGAAGGTCGGCCGAGGCGTCGTCGCCGAGCTACACCGCATTAGACCGACTTCTTCTCCAATGGGCTCGATCTTGGATGGGTCGTTCAGCTATTGGGACGGGCTAAATAGGGGTGCTAAACCCAGTTCCAACAGTGATTCATGTTGGTAGATTAACTTCACACTACTAAAGGCTTCACTAATGGGAAACTCTCATTTCTTCAAGCCTCTCCTTCCCGATTTCGTTTTGGGTGTGGTATGTATTCTTAGTGATACCTCGCTCTTTTTCTCTATATTTAATGTTTAATTATTCTTAGTTGTGTTTTTTTTCGCGTTGCAGAATATCCCAAAAAAAGTTCTACAAAGACCACATAAATGGAAAAACTAACCTTACGGCTACTGAGCTCACTTCAGGTGTGTATAACCTAAAATTTCATCTGAAACGTGTTAGTAATAGGATAAATGAAGGCTGGAAAGATTTTTCCGAGGGATACAATTTCCGAGTCGGAGACGTTTTAATATTCGAGTACTTTAGAGATTTAAATTTCCATGTATATGTATTTAGACCCAGTTGTTGTGAACTTCAATGGGTCAATAATCCAACGGAAAATCAGCAGAATGACATGAGTAAGTTATCATATATTGTATTCCAAGATTAATAGTTTTTTCTTTTCTTTTCATGTTAGTACTATCTAATGTTTGTATGTTTTGTAGCAAGAATTCAAGAGAACTTTGTAACACTAAATGTCACAGTAGAAAGTATCAAGAGTAACATAATCGTAATAAACTTTATTGCAGTTATGGTTTCTAAATGTTTAGAAATCACCTTTGGTTAGTGATGGTTTTTGATTTTTTTAATGGTGTAACACCATATTTTGTAGTGCAGTTTCTTCTCCAAGCATTCAGCAAGGCCATTGAATTAGAAAAGGCTGCATACAAGACCATATATATGGTGAATGAGGGTGGAGTGAAATGGTCTGTCAAACTGGTGATGACTGTTGAAAGTAGGATGCGGCGATTGCGTTTAACTGGTGCCTTGAGAGAATTTCTCAAGGCGAACACAATCAAGGCTAACAACATTCTTGTGTTGAAGCTACTTTGGAAAACGCCACAACTCCAGTCTTCAAGCTCCGCTCCAATTAATCTTGTTTTTTTTGTTTTCTACTTAGTTTAATACTATGCCTTTTTGTAAAACTTGAATGTTTGAAATGAAACAAAAATGTTGGCGGCTTCAGAAAGGTATAATGTTGAGTTTGGCGGGTCTAATTGATGAAATATAAAAATTCATTAGAGTTTCGAAATTAAAACACAATAAATTACACTGGCAAATAAAATAAGCATATTACTAGGTTTCTCATCCTTATCTTCATCGTCATCTTCATCCTCATCACTAGAAGATGATAAATTACACTGGAATTCATCTTATCGTTCCGCATCTCCGGCCTCGTAATCAAGATGTATTGGGTTTCCTCCTTGTACCAAATTCTCGATAATGAGATCTTTGATTCTAGTCATCATCACAGGATCATCATTTTCTTGTTGCAAAAGAATCGGTTCCATGTCACCATAATATCCTGAAATATTTTCCCTCGGTTGACTTGAACAACATTTAGCCACAACTGCTTTGGTTTCTTCGTGTATGGATACATGATATAACAAACTTGATCTGCTTGTGAAGTTGTGGAATATGTATGTATTGAATGAAGTTATATATACATACATATATTTAAAGGCAATAAGGTATACAGGTAAGGAACATATATACTTAAAACAAATGGTTCGGCTTTATTGTATTTTCTTAATAAAAGAACGTCTACAATGCTAGCATCACTCCTTCGAGTGTCTCTACCGAAAATAAGGTTGTACCAGTTACACTTGAAAAAATTGTGATTCTCAATTTACCATTCCCTCATACTCGAGTTGTATGATATCAGTTAAGATTCCTTGGAAATCAGCCTCATCAGATGCATCATCATAATTCTCTTCCTTAACACGTACACCATAGTTACATGTATTATGTCCCTCGCTGTGATACTCCATATGAAACAAATATCCTCTTGTAAAACAGATGAGTCAAATTTATCCTTATTCACAAGTCCATGCACTTTCTCTTGTACCCAAGGAGGAAAAAGATATGTATCTTTTCAACAAGTAACTTGTATATATAAAAGAAAATATCAAATATATAGCCATTCAAATAAATTCATGTAATATATAATATGTATATAGGTACGACTGGATTTTACACATACATAATCATTCACCTAGATAGGATATTCTTCAGGTCTTTTCACGAAAACTTTTTTTTGGAGAGTTCTGAATATTTTGTAGATATATAATCTTCGAACATGCTTTCGACCAAAACTTATATGAGAAATCATATATAGTGGATTATATTAAAATGTAAGATAAGACATGAAAAATTATATATACCTCTCAAGTGGCTGAAAATAATCACAGTTTCGCAGAACAAATACATGTACGCATTTATAGTCTTTTCTGAAAGCCAGATTTCTTGCATTCTCCCACTTGGACGACCTACTTGAGTAAATATATCAGGTACAAGAAATTGTTATACGGGGAGTTCACCTTTAGTGAATCTAGTTAATCTGGCCAAATTAACTAGTTAAAAATTATAATTAATTAATAGCTACCACGTGTGTCTTACTAATGGCAAAGCGAACATGTGATTAGTTATAGTGTTTCCCTTGATTTTGTTTTTATATTCGCATCAAAGTAGTGCTCTGGGAAATAAGCTACCTCCTCATTGATATATGATTCAACAATCGATGATGCCGCATATCTTTTGTTCTTTGCTTTAATTCAACTTTGTAAGGGATATGTATCGGCAAGTGCTCAATCACGTCAAAAAATGATGGTGGAAAGATATTTTCCAAACTGCATATGATTAAAACTATGTTTTCTTTTAGAATTTGGACACGACTTTAGTAAAGTTCTCGAGCATAAGTCACGGAAAAAATCCTCCAACCCCTACAATATCTATTTTGAAACTGGCCACGGTAAATATAAAATACTATACTCATATTTACTTATGAATTATTTGTATTACTATATTTAAAATTAATTAGCACCTAATAACGCAAGGTGGACGTTCCGGTCTAAGAGTTCAGAAAAGATAAATGGAAGTAGTTGCTCCATAAAAACGTTGAAGTCATGACTTTTCATCTCGGAAAACTTCTTGTTCTCCATATCAGCACAACTAGCTAATTCGGCCGCATAACCATCTAGGAATTTGACTGCATGTTTCTCACATTCCAGTAAACTTATTCTGGCATTGTCTGTCAATCTGTCCGCGGAGGAAAGGATCTTTACCCTCACTATCAATATATAAGAGTGGCCAAGAACATAATTGTTCTATATCAAATTTTGATATGTTGTTGTCTTTGTATTTCCCCTTCACACTCATAAGAGTATTCATGATGTTGCCAAAAAAATTCTTCTCTACATGCATCAAATCAAGATTATGTCGGAGATTGAGATCCCTCCAGTACGGAAGCTACCAAAATATGTTTTTTGGCCAGTTATGCCATTTCCCATTGCCAAGCTCCTTTTTGGCTCGTTTCCATCGCAGTCCCTTGTTTTCGGTGGATAAACACCTTCCAATCGCTCGTAATAAACTTTCTCACCAATCAAAGACTTAGGTGGATGCTCTTTCGAGGCGTCTTTTCCCTTCAAAAAGTCTTTTTATTCTTCCTCAGTGGATGACCATGTGGAAGAAATCTTTGGTGACAATCAAACCAACACGTCTTCCTTCCGTTAGGTAGATAAAAAGATTTTTTCGTCTATGCAAATTGGACAAGACAATTTACCATGGGTCGTCCATCTTGATAATATCTCATACGCCGAGAATTCGCTTATCGTATACAGCAACACTGTTTTTAGATTAAAATTTTCATTCATGGACACATCGTATGCATCGACTCTAGAAAACCACAATTCTTTTAACTCCTTAATAAGAGGTCGGAAGAAGACATCGAGACTAGCGCGTGGATGATTTGGCCCAGAATTTAGAATTGTAAGAAACAAGTATTGTGTATACATGCACATATCAAGGGGGGTAACTTTTATGAAATCAATATCACAGGCCACAACGAATTATTACTAGACATGACAAATGAATTGAACCCATCTGTACATAATCCAAGATTAACGTTACATGGTTCTTGGGAAAAACGAGGATGTTGATCTTGAAAATATTTCCACTCTGTCGCATCAGACGGATGAGATATTTCTCCTTCCTTTGCTTGGTTCTCAGCATGCCATCTCATTGCCGCTATAGTTTTCTCACTTTGATACATTCTCTTTAGTCTGTCAGCAATTGGTAGATACCACATACGATTATAAGGTACATTGGTTCTACGTTTTCTCTTGTTAGGCTTCCATCTTGGTGCCTCACAAAACATACACTTATCATCCTTTTCGTCTTCTTTCCAGAAGATCATAAAATTGTTCATGCAAACATCAATTGTATAATATGGGAGGCCTAAATTGCGCATCAGTTTCTCTATCTCGTAATGTGAACGTGTTGCATGGTTTCCTACTGGTAAATGCTTTGCCAACACTTCACATATCGAATCCACTAACCTTTCATCATAGTAAGATTGCCTTATTTTGCAAGACCTGGGCAGCCAAGGATAACTGGGAGTGACCTTAGCGACAACCATCCTATAATGGATTTTTGGCTCCTTGTAATAGGTCATAATTTTTTTTGAATGATTACGTACATTTTCTTCAACATTAATCATGTTATCACGAAATGCATCATTCACCATATCCACATATCTATCTTCTACTACATTACGAACATCATGTGTATCAACATAACTCGTTCCTAAATCCATACCGATTTCTTCTTCATGCTTATACCAAGCATAATAATCAGGTATAAATCCTCTACTATATAGATGACTCCAAATTCCTTTTTTCGAGGTTACCTATTTTTTCGTTATTGCAAACATTGCAAGGAAAGTGAAACTTACCGCCATTGCTCTGCGCTGGAAGCTGTTTTTTTTGCAAATTGCATGAATTGTTCCACCCCCGTTTTGAAGGTTATCGAGAAATTTTATGTGGCTTCATCGAACCTCCTATACATCCACTCCTGATGGTAGCTATAATTGTAATTTCCCGCCATGAAACTAAATTTCAAAATTCTTTGTGTTCTACAAATAAAAAAGAAGATAGGGCAAAATTTTGATTATGTAGAAATAATTGGCCACTACCATTTATGGTTATAAATGCATGTAGCATGAACCGGTACACTTACCACAAACATGTAAGATTTGATTGACATCCGACTACTGATGAGGACATCGGTTCCTCCAGACCCGGCCCAAACGAGCGGAACGTACCAGCCTCGACCATGAGGCTGGCCGAGCTATTCCCGACCCCGCGGAGCATACCTGAGGAGGTTCAGAAGGCCAATGCATGTTCTGCCCGACCCAATGACGTGGTATCAAGAATTTATAAGCCAGCAGCATGTTTCAGGAGTGATGATCGTTCCAGAACCCAATTGGGACGATCCCATTTGGAGACGGTCAACAACCGACCTCCTGGAGCCCTAACCGTGTCCTGGAAGATGTCCATAGAAGAGTTGGTTCAAGCCAATTATGCCAGACTTGATATTCTTCATAAAGTATTCTATTTGGAAGAGTTTGGTCAGAAGGAATCAGCTTGGGTTCGAGATCAACTAGGAGGATGTCTAGAAGCTGTCCAGTTAGCCCTATCTGCGGATATAGGTGTGGTCAAGATAGGATTGCAAATGGACCAAGAGGAATCAGCTGCAACTCAAGCTGTTCTGGAAACCTGACTCATCAAGGAATCTTCACGAAGTTGAATCACATCAAGACCATTTTCTATGAAGAAGTTATGCCCGTTTCAAGACAGGTGATTTTCAGGGAACGCGATAAATACCAACTTGCACATTTTGGAGTGCTCAGAACGAACCAGGATGAATCAAGGAGTAAAGGAACTTGTTCTGGATTCTTGATTCATCAGGGAATGCATGAGAGTTGTAATCACACCAATACCAGCTCGGACCATGAAGATATACAAGATCAAATCCGAAGGTTGCTGGACCTGCCTTATTTGGAAGCTCACGGACTTAGTGGGCTTCAGACTTATGTATGGCGACCAGGAGTATTAGCAACATCTACTTGGGCATTGGTTTATACTCTTTTTCCCTTAAGTGTGGTTTTGTCCCAATTGGGTTTTCCCACTAAGGTTTTTAATGAGGTAAACCAAGGCCCGCTTCAAGAGAAGGAGAATATGGCCCGTCCAACCTTCTTTCTTGTTTTCTATTTTTGTAGTTTCGACCAGGCCTCTTTATGGCCCTTTCTTAAGTCTTGTAACCCTGTTACTTTGTCTATTTAAAGCCACTCTTTTTTTCAATAAACTCAAGTAAGTTTTAAGCTAAGAAAAACCTAAAGGTTTGCGATCTCTCTCTCTATTGTGTGGCTGTCCCTCTAGAGAACTAGATCTCTTCGCTTCTTGCTTGCTTGTTTCGATTGTTCTAAGTGTTCACAAGATCAGTAGCTTGAAAACCACCTTCGACCATCCACTGACTTAGCTGAGAGCGCCTTCGGCCAGCAGCTTCGTTCCATCCGACCATCGTCCTGCTCGTCGCTTCTCGACCACCATGACTCAATCTCATATCATCTGGTATCAGAGCTGAAAAGCTCCTAACCCAGCTCGGTTATTTCTTTTCCCTTTGCTTCTTTTCATTTAGTTTGTGTTTCTTGTTTCTATTAAAACCGAAAATCAAAAAAAAAAAAAAAATCTGCTTAGGTTGTTTCTAGTTCTCTCGGCCTAGTCTTTTGTGCTAGGTTGCTCACGTTTTAGTTTTCCTGTGGCTTGCGAATTGGATAGTTTCTGTTGTTCTTGTCTTGCTGTGTTGATTGCCTTGCATTCATTTAGTGTAGAGAAGAAGAACACTACAACTCGGCAGCTAAGTGGTAAAACCTCAAAACCGGCCGCATACAGGACATTAGGGTTTTTGTTTGTGGTTTTATTGAATTGATTTTTTGTTTAGCTTAAGTTGCATCTTTCCAATTTTTCCATCGGTTTAGTGTTTCCTTTTGTGGTACTTAGTCAACAAAAAAAAAAAAAAATTCGCCCATTCTCTTAGTTTCCTTTTCTTGTAGCAGCCGCATATTTCCTTTTGTTCGATTGTTGCATTTCCTTTTTCTTTGTTCTTCCTTTTGCGTGTGATAGTGTGTTTAAGTGTGCAGGACGTAGATAGATCATGGAAGACCTAGCTGCGCCACCTGATATGGACCAGCTCATGGTCGCGGTACAAGGCCTCAACGCGACGCTCGACCTCCTGGAGCGACTGTCCGACCCATCTCGACATGGTCGAGTAAAGCAAGGTCGACCAGATAGTGGTCACAACCCATACCACTGTGTAGACGACCATGCTGAGAACGAAATGGATCCCGAGCCACCTGACCAATACCGGCCCCATCAATCCTCCAGACTAAGACATTCGACACCCAATAAATTTCACAATGATTTTTTTGTCTTAGACTCACAACTAATATCTTTCTCAGGTACAACATCCCTAGGAACGAACAGGCCGTGTATGCGATCCAAACCCTGACCGGAGACGCCTATGCTTGGTGGCAGCTCGAGGAGAAGATACGGAGACAACTCAGGGAACCAGCAAGAACGTGGAAGTATCTGAAAAGGCTTGTATACGAGCAATATGTCATGCCCAGATCAAAGGTCCCGGGCCGTCCACGCCCTTCGACCGCCTCAACCAAAGTTCTAATGCCCGAACCGCCTCGACCAAAGGTTAAAGTGTCCCAACCCAAATCTTTTCCATCTGATTATAATGAATCAAAAACTGTTTTAATGCACTTGGGATTGGTCAAAATGTTTGATCAGGATGCAGGAAAGATAGAGGGTCCAATGGACTGGACAGGTCAACAGACCGGAGGCGAGGCCGAGAAACTGAAGGAACCGGTCGAACCAGAAAGTGATCCGACTAAAGCCAATGAAGATTACAACCCAAACCAGACTGAGAGTGTTAGTCAGAAATCAAAACATGATTTGAGACCACAACTAGATGTTGGAACCAAAGAGGCGAACCGGAAAGAAGTGCCACGCTCGCCCATTTCTCGACCACGACCCTGGACCACCTCGACCAAGGTTCAAGTATCCCAGCCCATTCCTCTTCTATCTGATTATAAAGAATCAAATACTGTTTTATTGCACTTGGAATTGGTCAAAGGTTTTCAACAGTGCGCAGGAATGAACAAGGGTCCGATGGACCACGCGAACCAACGGACCGGAGGCGAGAAACTGAAGAAACCGGCCGACCCAAAGAGTGATACGACTAAAGCCAATGGAGATCATGACCCAGAGATTTTCCCATAGAACCCAGGCCAAGACAAAGGCATGATACTGAGTTTCCAACCCAACGGAACACGCATAGAAACTCCTTGCACCAGCCGACCACCCGTTCCTCAAGGTAAGGCCGTGAGCTCACAAAACCGCATGAAGGCTAACTTGCTTTCTATTGGTGCAGGTTATGCAGATTCGAGGTCGAATCCTCTTCAAGAGAGAGGGTATGATGAGGACATCGGATCCTCCAGACCCGGCCCGAACGAGCGGTACGTACCAGCCTCGACCATGAGGCTGGCCGAGCTGTTCCCGACCCCGCGGAGCATACCTGAGGAGGTTCAGAAGGCCAATGCATGTTCTGCCCGACCCAATGACGTGGTATCAAGAATTTATAAGCCAACAGCATATTTCAGGAGTGATGATCGTTCCAGAACCCAATTGGGACGATCCCAATTGGAGACGGTCGACAACCGACCTCCCGGAGCCCTAACCGTGTCCTGGAAGATGTCCATAGAAGAGTTGGTTCAATCCAATTATGCCAGACTTGATATTCTTCATAAAGTATTCTATTTGGAAGATTTTGGTCAGAAGGAATCAGCTTGGGTTCGAGATCAACTAGGAGGATGTCTAGAAGCTGTCCAGTTAGCCCTGTCCGCGGATATAGGTGAAGTCAAGATAGGATTGCGAATGGACCAAGAGGAATAAATCTGCAACTCAACCTGTTCTGGAAACCTGACTCATCAAGGAATCTGCACGAAGTTGAATCACATCAAGACCATTTTCTATGAAGCAGTTATGCCCGTTTCAACACAGGTGATTTTCAGGGAACGCGATAAATACCAACTTGCACATTTTGGAGTGCTCAAAATGAACCAGGATGAATCAAGGAGTAAAAGAACTTGTTCTGGATTCTTGATTCATCAGGGAATGCATGAGAGTTGGAATCACATCAATACCAGCTCGGACCAAGAAGATATGCAAGATCAAATCCGAAGGTTGCTGGACCTGCCTTATTTGGAAGCTCACAGACTTAGTGGGCTTCAGACTTATGTATGGCGACCAGGAGTACGAGCAACATCTCCTTGGGCATTGGTTTATACTCTTTTTCCCTTAAGTGTGGTTTTGTCCCAATTGGGTTTTCCCACTAAGGTTTTTAATGAGGTAAACCAAGGCCCACTTCAAGAGAAGGAGAATATGGCCCGTCCAACCTTCTTTCTTGTTTTCTATTTTTGTAGTTTCGACCAGGCCTCTTTATGGCCCTTTCTTAAGTCTTGTAACCCTATTACTTTGGCTATTTAAAGCCACTCTTTTTTTAATAAACTCAAGTAAGTTTTAAGCTAAGAAAAACCTAAAGGTTTGCGATCTCTCTCTCTATTGCGTGGCTGCCCCTCTAGAGAACTAGATCTCTTCGCTTCTTGCTTGCTTGTTTCGATTTTTCTAAGTGTTCACAATATCAGTAGCTTGAAAACCACCTTCGACCATCCACTGACTTAGCTGAGAGCGCCTTCGGCCAGCAGCTTCGTTCCATCCAACCGTCGTCCTGCTCGTCCCTTCTCGACCATCTCGACCACCACGACCCCATCTCATATCAACTATTTTGCAATGCGCCGACAGAGTCGCAATGTATCCGCTAGCATTGTGACTAATTTGCGACTTCTAAACGATTCTCTATATTGGTCTCAAAGTAGTCGCATTTTTGTATTACTTTGCGACTAATGTTTCCGGTCTTGACAATAGTTGTTAATATGTTGTAAATTGGCAACTAAATTGGTGACTACCTTTTTGGTCATAAATTAACGACTAATATATGACCATATATTTTTCATCTCAAACAAGTCGCAATCGTGTATCTACATAGTTGCAAAATGTTACGACTACAAATATAGTCACAAGTTGCAGTCGCAAAAAAAACGGTTTTCTTGTAGTGAGCCAAAGGAGATCAATCACCAAAAGCTCTTTTTCTGAAGTTTTTCCACAAATATAAGGTCTCTCACATCAACCAGAATGTATCTAGACACTCTACATTCATGCCAAATCTTTCAAGACTCAAGCACACCTCAAGTTTTCTTAAGTTGGTTGATTCATTCATAAAGCCTCCAACGGCCATATTCTTTAAGTTTTCTGATTCTTATCTTGTATTAACTTTTTTAGACCGTTGTCTATGAACCTAAAAAGCTTATCTCTGAATTCCCTGTAAATCACCTTTTCAACCATTTTAAAGTTAATATAATTATTTTGTTTTTCTTCAAAGTTTGTGTTCTTGTGAAGTGTTTTTCTGAATATTGTGAATGATTCACCTTGTTCTTATGAATCTCATATAAATCTATTTGAGTGATTCATATAGATTTTTTTAGGTTAAGAGAGTCAATCAAACCCACTGGTTGAGAGAGTCAATCACAAGTTCCACCATCACCTCTACCTTTAATCCATCTTTTGCAAGCTTGGCTTAGGAATAATCTGATCATCAAGTGAACTCATCATTAGAGTGATTCTGAGGCTGCATCATCTGGTATCAGAGCTTCAAAAGCTCCTAACTATCAGGAAGTTTCTATCCTTTCTGTTTTGTTTCATTAAAATCGAAAACTCATAAAAATTTTGTTTGTTCTCAATCTGTTTTTGCATCCATATTTCTGTTACATTTAGATCCATCCATTATGTTTAGTTTTGATTTGACTCATTGCATCCACAAAAATAAAAGCCAAATACAAAAGTGTTTCATTGTATATTAGTCTTTGTTCATATTGATTCAAATCGAATATCACAAAAAATATCTCTATTTTTGCATTAATTTTTTTACCATCCTTTGTTTCATCCATTTTATAATTTTTATAAACCAAAAACCCAAAATAAAAGTGTCCTAGGTTAGCCATGTTTATTTTATTTATCAGAAGTTCTTAGTGATTTTATAAAACCAGAAAAAAAAAAAAAGAAAAAAAAAGAGTATTTGTGTCTTTGATTCAATTTTCTTTGTTTTCCAAATCCAAAACATGTTGTTGTTTTTTATTCATTATTGAGTACCTTTACTATCTTTTCCAATTTCGAATTTTAAACCAAAAGTCAAAAAAAAATAACTAGAAGTTTTACTTTTCTGTTCTTAACTAAGCATCTATAAAAGTAAAGTTAACATTATATTGATTTTCGAAATTTTACCTTAATTTTACTCAGAACCTATTGATACACCTAGTTTAAATTTGCATTTAAGAGGTAAAGCATGAAAGATGAAGAAATGGTCAGTGATTTCAAGACTTCAGAGGTAGACAGGGGAGTTACTCCATATAGAATACATCTCATTATAAACCACTTGCACAAAGAAGGATCAATCACAACCAACTAGCATAAGGAAACCAACCAACAAAAGGAAAAGATCCCTAGTCTTCTCAATAACTAGCAATGATCCTGGAGTATACTTGCAGTGGGAAAGTGTTGGAGGTAAGTTTAGACACCCCCCCCCCCCCGATATGAGATCGGAGGCGGGTAGACGAGTGGTCGAGAGGGATCGATCGACACAATGGGGAATCGATCGACACCGGGTTGACGATGGGACAAAGGAGCTGGTCGAAGATGCTCTCTCCTTGGTCAATGGGTGATGGTGGATGATTCGAACATCACAGAGACATGAACACTTTGAGTAACTCACGCACACAAGCAAGAAGACAATAGGATCAATTGTTCAAGGGGAATCTACGCAAGAACCAAGAGATCGGCCACTAGACAATACTAGGGTTTTCTTATCATCAACTTACTTGAGTTTATTGAAAAACAAAGAGTGGCTTTAAATATCCAAATTACTAGGGTTACAAGTATTAAGAATGGACCATAAAGAGGCCTGGTCGAAATTATTAAAATATAATGCAAGGAAGAAGGTTGGACGGGACAGATTCTCCTTCTCTTGAAGCGGGCCTTGGTTTACCTCATTAAAAACCTTAGTGGGAAAAACCAATTGGGATAAAACCACACTTAAGGGAAAAAGAGTATAAACCAATGCCCCAGGAAATTTTGCACGTACTCCTGGTCGCCACACATATGTATGAAGTCCACCAAGTCCGTGAGCTTCCAAATAAGGCAGGTCCAGCAACCTTCGGGTTTGATCTTGCATATCTTCTTTATCCGAGCTGGTATTGGCGTGGTTCCAACTCTCATGTAATTCCTGATGAATCAAGAATCTATGCCAAGTGCTTTTACTTCTTAATTCATCCTGGTTCGTTCTGAACATCCCGAAAAGTGCTAGTCGGTCTTTATCGGGTTCCTTGGACATCACCTGTCTTGAATCGGGCATAACTTCTTCATAGAAACTGGTATTGATTTGATTCCACTTCGTGAAGATTCCTTTGTGAGTCAGGTTTCCAGAACAGGTTGAGTTGCATCTTGATTACTCTTGTTCCACTCGCAATCATCTCTTGAATGCACCTATATCCGCGGATAAGGCCCATTGGACAGCTTCTAGACATCCTCCAAGGTGATCTCGAACCCAAGCTGATTCCTTCTGACCAAACTCTTCCAAATAGCATACTTTCTGGTGAATATCAATCCTGGCATGATTGGCTCGAACCAACTCTCCTATGGACATCTTCCAGGACACGGTTAGGGCTCCGGGAGGTCGGTCATCGACCATCTCCAAATGGGATCGTTTCAATTGGGTTCTGGAACGATCATCACTCCTGAAACATGTTGTTGGCTTATGAATCCTTGATACCACATCATTGGGTCTGGTAGAAGATGCATTGGCCTTCTGAACTTCCTCAGGTACGTTCCGCGGAGTCGGGAACAGCTCCATCAGCCTCATGGTCGAGGTTGGTACGTACCGCTCGTCCGGGCCGGGTTTGAGTGATCCGATGTCCTCATCATACCCTCTCTCTTGAAAAGGATTCGACTTCGAATCTGCATAACCTTCACCCATAGAAAGCAAGTTAGCCTTCATGCGGTTTCGTGAGTCTATGGCCTTACCTTGAGGAATTGGTGGCTGGATGGTGTAAGGACTTTCTATGCGTGTTCCGTTGGGTTGGGAACTCAGTATCATGCCTTTGTCTTGGCATGGGTTTAATGGGAAACTCTCTGGGTCATGATCTCCATTACCCTCAGTCGGATCACTTTCTGGGTCGGCCGGTTCCTTCAGTTTCTCGGCCTCGTCTCCGGTCCGTTGGTTCGAGCGGTCCATCGGACTCTTGTTCATTCATGCATCATGTTCAACACCTTTGACCAATTCCAAGTGCATTAAAAGAGTTTTTGATTCCTTATAATCAGATAGAAAATAAATGGGTTGGAGTACTTGAACCTTGGTCGATCTGGTCGAGGGTCGTGGTTGGACCTGGTCGAGAGGTGCCGAACGACACTCCAAGGAGATCGATCGACATGGGCGGCCAATGTTCGATGGTCGTGGATGGACCTGGGCCTTCGGTCTTAGTATTGTTGGGATAGTGTCCTGAAATCACACTTGTACTCACTCCTGTGATAGTTGTGTGTCGAGATCAGACATTCGTATAATACTGGGCGGTTGCAATGCTTTGCTAGAAGCCTCTTGCATTCTGTAAGTCGTGGGCTTACTGCCAGTATTGTATGATCCTATAGGGTCACACACCTAAGCGAACTGGAAGCTACGACATGGGAATGATCATTGTTGCAATGATCATATTATGTGTATTGAAATACACATAAGAATCGATATAATGGTGTTGTGTCGATCGACACAGCTTGTGTGTCGGTCGACACAGTTCGGATTTTCCGAACAGGCTTTTCGGGTTATGGCTTAATTGAGTCTGGCCCGTTAAGCACGTTCAGGTCGAATAAAAGCTGATTAGTTTCGACCTAAACAATAGAGCCGTCCAGTTTTCTTGACAGAAACACTTGACACACCAGACACCATCGATCCCCATTGATCCGGCACTAGCATCCCGTTTCCAGCGAGCGTCTGTGTGTATCTGGTAGAGGCAAAGCGTTGCGTTGCTCCACTGATCTCGTTCACCATCTTCTTCCGCTGCCAAAGGTAAGAACGAGGTTGGTTATAAGTTTCAATATAACAAACCCAAGATCCATAGGGATCCAACAGTGGTATCAGAGCATGCTTAGGGTTTAGCTAATTAAAATGGTAATATAAAATCGAAACTGGATGTTGTTGATCTGTATATTACTTGTTGAAATCGTTTTTCATTGATTAAATCTCGGATTTTTGTCTCTGTTGAAAACGATGTTATTGCTGAAATCGCACTGTGTCGATCGACACAAAGCGTGTGTCGGTCGACACGCCGCGGCGCAAAATATAAAATTTTTTAGGGTTTTTCGCAGGGTGTTGATCGACACAAAGCATGTGTCGGTCGACACAGAGCGAAAACTCGCGAATAAAATTTAGGGTTTGTCGCACAGTATCGATCGACACAAAGCGTGTGTCGGTCGATACAAAGCAAAAATCCGCAAATAATCTTTAGGGTTTCGATCTGAGATCGAGTACCCGTAATCGTGCTGCGTCGATCGATACACTGGGTGTATCGGTCGACACAGGCAATACAATTAGATAGATCGGTTCAATTGGATTGAACTGGTTATCTAGCTCGGTTAATTTTATTAACCAAAATTGGTTCTGGTTTGGTAATGTCGATCGATACACAGTGTGTGACGATCGACATAGACCATTAAACCGAATTGGTTCAATTGGATTGAATCGGTTAAGTAAATTCGATCCGGTTTGACCGGCTATCGAAGAACGGTTTAAATAGAGTTGCATCGATCGATGCCAATGGTTGGCGTCGATCGACACAACGTCCGCAGACTTGTTGGTTTGACCACAAATTTGCATGAACCAGAATAATTTAATCCTAAAAGTATTAGATGAATCTAAACTTAATAAAACTAAATGTTTTAATTAAAAGTTATTATTTTGATATATATAGTGAATATAAATCAAGATAAGATTAGTTCTTTTCCTCAACTAAATATCAAGTGATCTTGATGTCTTGCCCGATCTTGTCTACTGTCAAGACTCGTGTCGTTTGATGGATATCTTGGAGTCCTTGATATCCACTGCAACATGGGTAAGGCAGGTAGTCAATGACAGACTTGCAGTGCAACTGTCAGTGATCACAAGACAGATAAAAGATTGGTTATACTTGACTGGGCTGTCAGAAGTTCTGGGCCCATAGACATCAGAGTGGATTGGACATAGTTTGTCTTATTCACGACCAAGAGTTGTACTGAGTACAATTAGCAATGATTTGCTTACCTAGATAACTAAATCTTGAGTAACGGCAAGTCGCCCACTCGAATTTTAGCAATCTGAGGATCTTGGCTCATTGTATTCATCTGAGGAAACATAGTTTTGAATACAATGCGAGTTTTTCTTATTGGATAAGAATTCTCATTTCTTGAGCTTTATAACTAAAATTTACCTCTTTTGAATTACAGCTATGTCTGTCTCAAATCACATCAACACTTTCTCACTAAGATCCGTCCTTGAGAAGGACAAGTTAAATGGATCTAATTTCTTGGAATGGTATCGGAACCTGAGAATAGTTCTCAGGCAAGAGAACAAGGAATATGTCCTTGAAAGAGTTCTCACCGAGAGGCCACGTTCCAATGCTCCGCAGACAGAAAAGAATGCTTGGGATAAGCATTCAGCGGATGTCAAAGATGTTACTTGTCTAATGCTGGTGACCATGAACTCTGAGCTGCAGAAGCAATATGAGAACGTATTGTCACCCATTGAGATGATTAACAGCCTGAAAGCTTTGTTTCAGGAGCAAGCTCGCACAGAGAGATACCAGACGGTTAAATCTCTCATGGATTGCAAGCTGGCTAAGGACAGTCCAGTAAGTCCTCATGTCCTTAAAATGATGGGTTACATTGATAACCTGGGGAAACTGGACTATGCCATTAGCCAGGAGCTGGCCACTGACATGATTCTGCAGTCTTTGCCGTCATGTTTTGATCAGTTCATCATGAACTACAATATGCAAAACATGACTAAGACATTGACTGAGTTGCACGGTATGCTGAAGACAGCAGAACCGAATCTCAAGAAGGCTACTCCCAATGTCCTGATGGTACAAGGGGGTAAAAGGTTTAAGAAACCTAAGAAGGGTAAGGGTAAGGCCCAGGTTGTCCAGGCTGAAAGTCAGGACAAGCCCAAGCCGAAGCCCAAATCTGGGCCTTCTCCTGAGGATAAGTGCAACTACTGCAAGCAGTTGGGGCATTGGAAGAAAGACTGCAAGAAGTTCATGGAAGATTACAAGAAGCTGAAGAAGACGTATGATGCGTCTGACTCAGGTATTTATGTTATCGAACTTAATGTTATGTCTTCTAGTCCTACTTCGTGGGTATTGGATACCGGCTGCGGTGCTCATATTTGTACTGATGTGCAGGCACTAAGAAACAGTAGGACGCTGAAGAAAGGACAAGTAGAGCTACGAGTCGGGAATGGAGCTAAGGTTGCTGCAGTGGCCGTAGGCACCTACGAGTTGTCTTTACCTTCGGGCATGGTTTTAATTTTGAATAATTGCTACTATGTACCTGCGATTAGCAGAAACATAATTTCAGTTTCCGTTTTAGATTTGGAAGGTTTTGATTTTGCTGTTAAGAATAAAGTTTGTTCTTTTAATCGTGATGGTAATTATTATGGTAGCGCCCCATTAGATAATGGGTTATATATATTAAACCAAGAAATGCCTGTCTTTAACATAAATACAAAGAGGTTTAAGTCTAATGACGAAAACCCGACTTTCTTATGGCATTGTCGTTTGGGCCATATCAATGAGAAACGCATCCAGAGGCTCCATCGAAATGGGCTTCTGGGCTCATTTGATTTTGAATCATGTGAGAAATGCGAGTCTTGTTTGGTGGGCAAAATGGCTAGAGCCCCTTTCAACAAACCAAATGAAAGGGCCAGTGATTTATTGGGCCTTGTTCATACTGATGTATGTGGACCAATGAGTACTGCTGCCAGAGGAAACTTTAAGTACTTCATTACCTTTACTGATGACTTCAGTAGGTATGGCTATGTCTATTTGATGAGACACAAGTCAGAATCCTTTGATAGATTCAAGGAATTCAAGAATGAAGTACAGAATCAACTTGGCAAGAGTATTAAGATTCTGCGATTGGATCGCGGTGGAGAATACTTGAGCCAAGAATTCAGCGACTATCTGAGCGAGTGTGGAATCGTTTCACAACTCACTCCTCCTGGTACACCCCAATGGAATGGAGTGTCGGAGAGGAGAAATCGAACTTTATTGGATATGGTTCGGTCTATGATGAGTCATTCTAATCTTCCACTATCCTTTTGGGGATATGCTCTAGAAACGTCTGCGTTTACACTGAATAGAGTGCCATCTAAATCAGTAGAAAAGACACCACATGAACTGTGGACTGGGAACGTTCCTAGTCTGTCTTTCCTAAGGATTTGGGGTTGTGAGGCTTATGTCAAACGTTTAATCTCCGACAATCTTGCACCCAAATCAGATAAATGCTACTTCGTTGGTTATCCTAGAGAAACCAAGGCATACTACTTTTACAACCAATCTGAGAACAAAGTATTTGTTGCTCGGGACTGTTCTTTTCTTGAGAGGGAGTTCCTCTCTAAGAAAAACAGTGGGAGTAAAGTACATCTTGAAGAAATTCTAGATGCACAGGATACTGCTCAACCTGCTGAGGAGGGGCAGCAGTTGGAACCACAAAGTTCTGTGGAACCGGCGCCTGTGGAGCCTGAAGTTCGCAGATCCGGAAGGATCCGTCACGAACCCGAGAGATACTATGGATTTCTCGTAACCAATTCAAATGATCTGATGATCATTGAAGGTGACGAACCAGCGACCTTTGCGAAAGCAATGATGGGCCCAGACTCCGAAAAGTGGCTTGGAGCCTCTAAATCCGAAATGACATCCATGTCAGAAAACCAAGTATGGTCCTTGGTCGATTTACCTAATGGTGTAAAAGCCATTGAGTGTAAATGGATCTTCAAGAAGAAGATTGACGTGGATGGCAATGTACAGATTTACAAAGCAAGGTTGGTGGCTAAAGGTTTCAAACAAATTCATGGTATTGACTATGATGAAACCTATTCCCCAGTCGCTATGCTTAAATCTATTCGGATTCTTCTAGCGATTGCTGCTCATTATGACTATGAGATTTGGCAAATGGATGTCAAAACCGCATTCTTGAATGGCATTCTGGAAGAGGATGTGTACATGACACAACCTGAAGGTTTTGTCGATCCCAAAAATGCTAAGAAGGTATGCAAGCTTCATAAATCCATTTATGGGTTGAAGCAAGCATCAGAGAGTTGGAATCTTCGTTTTGATGAAGCAGTAAAACAATTCGGTTTCATCAAGAACGAAGAAGAATCATGTGTATACAAGAAGACAAGTGGGAGCAAAATTGCATTTCTTGTATTGTATGTCGATGACATACTCCTCCTCGGTAATGACGTTCCGTTGCTTCAGTCTATTAAGACTTGGCTAGGAAGTTGTTTTTCCATGAAAGACATGGGAGAAGCCGCATACATTCTTGGAATCAGAATCTACAGAGATAGAACTAACAGGCTGATTGGATTGTGCCAAGACACTTATATTGATAAGGTGTTGCACAGATTCAGGATGCACGATTCCAAGAAGGGCTTCATACCAATGTCTCATGGCAAGAGTCTCTGCAAGAAGCAGTGTCCGGCGACACCTGCTGAGCGAGAACGCATGAATAGGATTCCTTATGCCTCTGCAATAGGATCTATTATGTATGCCATGATCTGCACTCGTCCAGATATAGCTTACGCTTTAAGCATGACGAGTAGATACCAATCTGATCCAGGTGAAGCTCACTCGACAGCTGTCAAGAATATTCTCAAGTATTTGAGACATACTAAGGATAAGTTCCTTGTGTATGGAGATAGTGATGAACTTGTGGTGAATGGATTCACCGATGCGAGTTTTCAGACGGACAGAGACGATTTCCGATCACAGTCTGGATATGTCTTCTGTCTAAATGGCGGTGCGGTGAGCTGGAAGAGCTCTAAGCAGAATACCGTAGCTGACTCCACAACGGAAGCTGAATATGTTGCTGCTTCAGAAGCGGCAAAGGAAGCGGTTTGGATCAAGAAGTTCATGACTGAACTTGGTGTGGTTCCTAGTATCTTGGAGCCAGTGGCTTTGTTCTGCGATAACAATGGAGCCATTGCTCAGGCGAAAGAACCCAGGTCACACCAGAAGTCCAAACACGTTGAGAGGAAATATCATCTGATTCGTGATATTGTCAATAGAGGTGATGTGAAGATCAGCAGAGTTCCGACAAACGAGAATGTCGCTGATCCTCTAACCAAGTCACTCCCAAGGCCTAAGCATGAGAGTCATACGACTGCTGTAGGCATTAGAGATCTTAAGATGTAATCTTGATTCTAGTGGGAGTTTTGGATTTTTTTTTAGTTATAATAAGACGCCCTTGTAAACATTCTTTTAGAAGTGTTTAATGAAATTTGATTTCAGCATTATTTATTGTGATCTAAATAATGGTCCCAAAATAAGTTTATGACATATTATAGGTCATCAAGTTGAGAACTTGATCATGAAACCCTATAAGTTAATAAATTATTTTGTCCCTAGTCAAGGTTGTAGAATCGGGACGCTGACAACCGTTAGAGACTAGATTGTGAGGTGACTGGTTTCTAAGTTTCATGGAGCCAATGATGTGATTATCGCAGTCAGTCACATAGATATATGTCAGTGGACATATGATCGGACATGACCCGCTAATGAGAATTCTACAAGATAGTAATATCTGTGTCATAAGAGGTTCTCATTACGACTATAGAGTATAGTCCTAAGACATGAGTTCATCATGCTTTCTTGCATATGAATTGGTACATTTTGACTTTGTCAAACGTCGATCCGTAACTGGCGGCTATAACGACGCTGTTCAAGTTTATCATGAAGTGTGCGTTGAAACAGGGATGGAACAAGATGGAATTTGTCCCTCCTGAAAAACGGGAGATAAATATCTCAGGGCCTATCGAAGATTGAATACTGAGAGAATGTGTGGCCGCACTCAAACGAACGGTAGTTCAGTTGTTTGTAATGTTCAGTATGAGATCAGGAGTTCGATAAACACGATGTTGGCTAAATAAGGATGACACAGATCTTACCTTATGCCAAATCGAGATATAGAGACAAAAGGATTATAGGAATTGATGATTCCAGTACAAGTGGGAGATTGTTGGGATAGTGTCCTGAAATCACACTTGTACTCACTCCTGTGATAGTTGTGTGTCGAGATCAGACATTCGTATAATACTGGGCGGTTGCAATGCTTTGCTAGAAGCCTCTTGCATTCTGTAAGTCGTGGGCTTACTGCCAGTATAGTATGATCCTATAGGGTCACACACCTAAGCGAACTGGAAGCTACGACATGGGAATGATCATTGTTGCAATGATCATATTATGTGTATTGAAATACACATAAGAATCGATATAATGGTGTTGTGTCGATCGACACAGCTTGTGTGTCGGTCGACACAGTTCGGATTTTCCGAACAGGCTTTTCGGGTTATGGCTTAATTGAGTCTGGCCCGTTAAGCACGTTCAGGTCGAATAAAAGCTGATTAGTTTCGACCTAAACAATAGAGCCGTCCAGTTTTCTTGACAGAAACACTTGACACACCAGACACCATCGATCCCCATTGATCCGGCACTAGCATCCCGTTTCCAGCGAGCGTGCGTGTGTATCTGGTAGAGGCAAAGCGTTGCGTTGCTCCACTGATCTCGTTCACCATCTTCTTCCGCTGCCAAAGGTAAGAACGAGGTTGGTTATAAGTTTCAATATAACAAACCCAAGATCCATAGGGATCCAACAAGTATGACATATTTCTCATATGCTAGCCCTTTCAGCTCCTTCCACGTTCTTGCTGGTTCCTTGAGTTGTATCCGTATCTTCTCCTCGAGCTGCAACCAAGCATAGGCTTCTCCGATCAGGGTTTGGATCGCATACGAGGCATGTTCGTTCCTTGGGATGTTGTAATTCCAAAAGTAATCTTCTATGTCTTCTTCCCACTGAAATTAGTCTTCAGTACCTGAGAAAGATATTAGATGTGAGTCTAAGACACAAAAATTATTTTGAAGTTAACTGGGTTTTGAATGTCTTAGTCTGGAGGATTGATGGGGCCGGTATTGGTCAGGTGGCTCGGGATCCATTTCGTTCACAGCATGGTCGTCTCCACAGTGGTACGGGTGGTGAACACGATCTGGTCGACCTTGCTTTACTCGACCATGTCAAGAGGGGTCGGGCGGTCGCTCCAGGCGGTCGAGTCGAGCTCCGAGCATCTGGTCGATCGCTTGGATCGCAGCCATCAACTGGTTGAAGTCAGCCGGTCCAACTGGTGGATTGACGTGCTCCTCAGCCATCTATGATCTGCGCACTTAACAAAAAAGATCAAACGCAACAAGGGACAAGAAGGAAGAACAAGAAATAAAGGAAAGACCAAGAGAGAAAAGGAAAATGCGGCCCCTACAAGAGAAAAGGAAAAATAAGACAATGGCGATTTTTTTATTACTAAGAATCACAAAAAGGAAATACTAAACCGATGGAAAAATTAGAAAGATGCAACTTAAACTAAACCAAGAATCAATTCAATCAAACCGCAAACAAAAAACCCTAATGTCCTATAGGCGGCCGGTTTTGAGGTTTTAGCACTTAGCTGCCGAGTTCTAGTGTTCTTCTTCTCTACGCTAAATGAACGCAAGGCAATCAACACAGCCAGACAAGAACAACAGAAAACTATCCAGTTTGCAAGCTACAGGAAAACTAAAACGTGAGCAACCTAGCTCAATAGACTAGGCCGAGAGAACTAGAAGCAACTTAAGCATTTTTTTTTTGATTTTCGGTTTTAAGGAAAGCAAAGAACAAACTGAACAAAAAGAGAAAGAGATTCATAGATGACCGGATTGGTTTCATGAGCATTTAGCTCTGATAGCAGATGATATGAGATCGGAGGCGGGTGGTCGAGTGGTCGAGAGGGATCGATCGACACAATGGGGAATCGATCGACACCAGGTGGACGATGGGACAAAGGAGCTGGTCGAAGACGCTCTCTCCTTGGTCAATGGGTGATGGTGGATGATTTGAACAGCACAGAGACAGGAACACTTTGAGTTACTCACGCACACAAAGGGTGGCTTTAAATAGAAAAAGTAATAGGGTTACAAGTCTTAAGAATGGACCATAAAGAGGCCTGGTCGAAATTATTAAAATAGAATGCAAGGAAGAAGGTTGGACGGCCCAGATTCCCCTTCTCTTGAAGCGGGCCTTGGTTTACCTCATTAAAAACCTTAGTGGAAAACCCCAATTGGTACAAAACCACACTTAAGGAAAAAAGAGTATAAACCAATGCCCAAGGAGATGTTGCACGTACTCCTGGTCACCACACATAAGTCTGAAGTCCACCAAGTCTGTGAGCTTCAAAATAAGGCAGGTCCAGCAACCTTCGGGTTTGATCTTGCATATCTTCTTTATCCGAGCTGGTATTGGCGTGGTTCTAACTCTCATGTAATCCCTGATAAATAAATAATCTAGGCCAAGTAAATTTTCTCCTTAATTCATCCTGGTTCGTTCTGAGCATCCCGAAAAGTGCAAGTCGGTCTTTATTGGGTTCCCTGAACATCACATGTCTTGATCCGGGCATAACTTCTTCATAGAAACTGGTATTGATGTGATTCTACTTCGTGAAGATTCCTTTGTGAGTCAGGTTTCCCGAACAGGTTGAGTTGAAGCTTGATTCCTCTTGTTCCATTCGCAAGCTTCTCTTGAATGCACATATATCCGCGGACAAGGCCCGTTGGACAGCTTCTAGAAATCCTCCAAGGTGATCTCGAACACAAGCTGATTCCTTCTGACCAAACTCTTCCAAATAGCATACTTTCTGGTGAATATCAAACCTAGCATGATTGGCTCGAACCAACTCTCCTATGGACATCTTCCAGGACACGGTTAGGGCTCCGAGAGGTCGGTCATCGACCATCTCTAAATGGGATCGTTCCAATTGGGTTCTGGAATGATCATCACTCCTGAAACATGTTGTTGGCTTATGAATCCTTGATACCACGTCATTGGGTCTGGTAGAACATGCATTGGCCTTCTGAACCTCCCCAGGTACGTTCCGCGGGGTCGGGAACAGCTCCATTAGCCTCATGATCGAGGTCGGTAGGACGAGCCGGGTCCGATGTCCTCATCACCCCCCCCCCTCTCTTTAGTTCGGCCCAAAAAATGAACGGGCCCATCCAAGATTGAGCCCATTGGAGAAGAAGTCAATCCAACGCGGTGTAGCTCGGCGAAGACACCTCGGCCGACATGCATCGAATAAAGAGAAATATGTTAATGGCAAATTAACATATTTACGAAATGGAAGAAGATAAATACAAATCTCCTAAATGGAAAGAAAATCTACGTTGTTAGGATTTTACTATATCGTATCAGAGAGAACCTAGAGAATAAACCCCAATTCTCTTGATATAAATATCCTTCCCCTGCGCGGGAAAAGACGTAGTTCACACATTGTACCAAAACCCTAGACCAAGAGATCAATTTGATTTCGCCTCTAATATCAATAAAGACTAGATATTTCGGTCATTTCGTTATTGCCTTTTAGTCCTTTGATTCGAACTATTCAGGTCCCTAAATTTAAGATCAATTTATTGAATTGATCGTTGTGGTTCTCTGAATCAACAATTGGTGCCGTCTGTGAGGATTTCTAGTACATTCATACGATCGAACAATTCCGTTCGGACTAAAGAACGCAAGAGCAACACAACAGTGCCTCTTCAACAGGATGTTCGCTGAAAACCTCGGTCGCACTATGGAAGTCTATATCGACGACATGCTCGAAAAGTCTTTGGTGGCAGCGGATGATATGCTCAGAGTTTAATTCCCTAAGTTCAACTGCAAGTGCACAGACAAATGTAGTATCTAGGGGTCGAATCTATAGAGACTCAAGAAATCTTACGATAGACTATAGAATGTCAAGTTAAGCTAGGCGATACTTATCAGAAAATAAATAACTAAGCAGAAAGTAAATCAGTAGCAAGAACGGTTGTTGTGAAGCAAGTACTAAAAGCGTCAAGTCTAGGGAGTTCTCAGGAATTCAGACAAGCAGATCAATTATCAGTCAGGATCAAATTAAGTTCGGTTCTAGAACTCAAACACAAGATAGAACTAACCAACTTTCGTTGCGAGAATTCTCTAAGTCTAATTAGCAAAAACCCAAATTTCTTTGCAATTCCTAACAGATTAAACTATCCTTAAGTGCAAGTTTGATTTGTTCACAATTCAATTAAACCAAATTTCTTTGAAGATAATTAAATTGCTCAACCTAAATAGATCAGATTCTAAATTACACTTTCGTGTCAATTTATAAACCTAGAGTCTAGATTCTAAGTGATCAGGTTAGAAACTAGTATTAAGCACAATTCAGGTTGAAGAATCAAATAAGATATGAATCCTTAACTGATAAATCAATCTAGCAAGTCATGAAAACCCTTAAGAGAATCCCTAAATCTAACTATGAATCTACTCAAACATGATTAATGAAACACAAATCAATGAATAAATAGATTGCATAAAATCAAAGAGTAAAGAGTTAAAGAGGTTCGAAATCTTCTCTCAGGAGTACAAGAACGATCAGCCTCTCGGTATCTCTCTCTAAACAGCTAATAGTATGAAAGCGTATCTAAAACAAAACACCAAAAACCTAATTATAAAGCCTTAATCACGTCTTGGGATCTTTTCGCAAATACTGAAACTTTAGTGGGCAAAACTGCAAATCTCCAAAGTCTTCATTAATGTGCTGGCGCAGAGCTGCAACGATCGGTGCATAGGTCGATCAGACTTGGTGAAATTAGCTCTCTCGGCTTAAGCTCCTCATTTTGCCCAAAATGCTCCAATATCTCCCAAAATCCTTCAAACGTGCATTTAGCTAATAAACACCTGTAAATGACTCGATAGACACCACAAATGACTCTAAAACACACTTATATCATGGCTTAAAACAGGTAAAAACCATGATATATCAACTCCCCGACACTTAGCCTTTGCTTGCCCTCAAGCAAAACAGAAAACCAGAATGTGGTGAAGAGGTTTGAAAATTTCAGAAACTCTTTCATCTTAGAAGCACAACACTCAGATTCCCCTTAGTAAGCCACATGAAAGATTTACCTGCAAGACATCAAGACAAACATATACTTCTCCCCACACTTAGCAACTGTCCTGAGTAAACTCCACAATCACATCCAGAGCATTCAAATTCACCCTATTGACTTCTATAAGCTATTAAGTGCGGTCTCACCTAAGGAGTATCGATCAAAGGGTACATGGACTCTTACTCTGTTAGCTCTAGACCACCATACTATCTTTTTCTGGTTCCTTTCTTCTCTTTTCCCTTCTTTAGCAACTGATTTTTCCCCATTGGGTATCATTTTATTTTTTTTATCAGTGCTCTTTGTTATGGGGTGTACTTTGGACACATTCCATGGATGCACAGGAGGTAATAGGGGTCTCTACCACTCCCGCGACCACTTCGGAGCTACTAGCTCATCCTCAGTTTATTATTCTCTTTTTTTTTTACTTTAAGGAAGGGGAGAAGGGAACTTTACTTGGACAGGTTTACAAGCTGTGTCAGAACTAACAGAGGAATCCGACCAAGGTATACCAAGCCCTTAGGTGAGAAAATTAAGTCAAAATTAGGTGTGAAGTCAGTAAAGGATCCTCTGATACCTGAAGTGATGTGGATGTTCTCAGTAGGCTGATCTGCGTTGGGGTTTTCTAATAGTCATAGATTGATTTGCAAGCTCATCCCAATGGTTACTTAAGTTCCTGCAAGTGTTGTTGGCTTCTCAAAAATTCATTGTTTCCTACTTAAACTGTTTTGACTCGATAAAACCGACACAAAAACACAACTGACTCTAAGAAAAGAAAAATATTAATGTCAGTACCACCTCCCCCACACTTAAAACACACTGTCCCTAGTAGTGTCAAGCTTAGGATCGGTAAAAGAAGAAAATGTTAAGGGATGAGTTAGGTTCTGTTGATTGTTACCTGTCTCGCACCTGCATCGATCGTTGCGCATAAATGCGACGATCGTTGCAAGGCGATTGCAATTTTGTGTCGATAGTTGCACAGGACCGCAATGATCGCTGCAATGCGATTTTCGTGTTGAATCAATCGACACATAGGACCGTGTCGATCGTTGCATTTCGATTTCGTCAGTTCAGTTAGCAGTCAGCAGTTAGTCCGTGAGAAAAATCTCAAAACTCAAACCTGAAAGCTGAAAACATCGCAAACAAGCAAAATCAAAGCAACAGATGGTCTAGAATCAAGTACAGCATCCCAAACATAAGTACCAACAAGAGAAGTCAAGAGAAAAGTGAAAAAGAAATATAACCGATAGTCTGAAAATGGGGCTAATCTCACTCGCTCTCATCATCAATGCCATCCATGGGATTAGAACTACTCGAGATAACAGCCGGAGAACGCTGGCGACGACGACGAATAGGAACAGGCTGATGAACCTGTGGCTGTCTCCTGCAAGTGCAGCCACACATGAACTCCCAAATGCTCCGTAATATACCATCTTGACGCTCTCTCCACTCACCCTCAGTCATCTCACTCACTGGTACCGAAGGAGCTGGATAAGGACCAATGTCAAATGCAGCAGCAGCAGCCTCGGGTGCAGGAGTAGAAGCAAAACTCGTAGCAGATGGTCTTGGTGCAGAAGAAGAAGAAGCACCCAGAGGTTTAAGCATCGTAGGAACGCCGCGTCTCAAGTTCCTAGGAGGCTCAAAGCGCAAGGCCTCCAAGGAATCAACTCTAGTAAGCTCAGCAGCAGGAAGCTTCACACACCACTCATCTGACTCTGCATCATGATAAACCCAAAGCATCTCTTCTTTCATCCAAGTAGTGTTCTTCAAATGACCATAGTCCATCCACAGCCTCTTGGTGTTGCACTCTTTCCCAGCAGTAGGGATCCTGAAATGCTGGAAAATGGGAGTAAGTAAACTCCCTACGAACTCACTCTTCTTCCCAGAGAATGGCTTAGTCTTCAGCTCGCACAAATGGTCTGTAAAAACTGCTCCCAATTTCAGCTGGGGAGCTGGGTCTTGCAATGGTGTCTCCTCGAACTAGTGACTCACTCCAGTGTATAGCAACTGCAACTCCAGCTTCCTTTGCTTGTTCACCTCAGACTTGCAGAGGAGAGTGTATCCCAAAATGCGCCCAACGTATCGTAGGACTGGATGGCGCAACTGTATCTGCTAAGTATGGCGTGAGTTATACACCTCACATCCAATGTGGTCCCAGAAAAACTGACAACTCTCGGTGTCCCACTCCTTAACCAGAGAGCAATGAATGGCCTGATAATCAAAGCCATAAATCCTGCAGAGAACATGAATGCTAATCCGATACCTGGATCCGTCGCACATGAATGTGAATGTGCCCTCTCGAGCTTTCCTGCGAATAGGATCAGTGTAGTAGACACTACATGTGGAAAACAGCTGTCGCACCAAGTCAAGAGAGAGATCATAGCTCCTCATCGGCATAGTCCCCAGCCCTATCTGTCTCGTAATAGCACCTCAATAGTAATACCAAGCATCTGACAGGTCTGGTAGTCTGCAAATCGCGTAGGCTTGAGAGTCGTGTCATGCCACGCGTTGTAGAACAGCGTGTCATAATCGTTCCAAGTCTCATAAACTGTCCTCTCTAAACACTCATCACTCTCAGTCGTTGTCTTAGCATCCTTCGTCCATACTCTAGTCACAGGAATCTTTTCTTGCTCTGCTTTAGGCCAAGGGGAACGCACTGTGCCAATCTCGCCAGTGTAAGGGGCAGGCATAGGAGATGTGCGTACGAACCAGTCGGCAGGTGGTTCAGGAGCAGCAGGCACATTATGTCTCTTCCGTGGTGCCATCTGCGATCAAAGACACAAGAAGCAACTTGAATTTAAGCCAAAGCTCTAAGATCATCAAACTCAACCACATAAGCGTATATCATCTCAATCAACCATCAGTAGCAGTCAATACCAACATTAAGTGTACCCAAATTTGTCCTACAATCCGTCCTAAATCAGATATTCGAAAGGCTCGTCATCGAATCGAAAAATCATTCGAAACCTTGCTAAATCTGTCAATGCATGCACTAAAGTAGTACCAAATCGTCACTAACAAGCTCAATCAAGCACTAATTCCATCCTAGGAACACATATCATGATAAAGTTCTGATTTTTCTACCTTTGGCCGAAATGAGAATGGAGAGAATCGGGACACATACCTCAAAACCGGTTGAAATGGATGATAGAAATGGATAGAGGGAAGAAAATCGAGTGGATTAGGCACTTAAATCGTCCAAAACGAGTGAGAACTGAGGGAGATTGAGCAAAAGGCGATTTAGGGTTCGTGGGTGAAGAATCGCGAAATAAAGAAGAAGAAGAAAAGAGAAGGTCTCGGGTACTTACCTCACGCGTGCGTGCGTCGATCGTTGCAAATTGTGTGACGATCGACGCAAATCGGGATTTGTTGAACCAATCTGATTTTCGGTTAAGCTCACGTACCTTTGATTTCAATTTGAACCAAGTGTGTCGATCGCTGCACGGGACCGCGACGTTCGACACACTGCGATTTCAGTCTCTCGTAATTTCTCCATGCGACGACCGTTTCACAGGACCGCAACGATCATCACAAGGCGAATTCCATCATCCAATATCCACCTGCGTCGATGGTTGCACAGGACTGCAGCGATCGACGCAGTTCTCAGACTCGTAATCTGCAAACAAAACTCACCAAAAACAAAACCAAAACGTAAAATCCTAATAAAAACACCAAAAAGAATATGTACGAACGAAACAGTGGGTTGCCTCCCACTCAGCGCTTGTTTAAGGTCATTAGCTTGACCGGACGAACGAGATCAGGCTCCTGGAGGTTTCGACAGAGGCTGTGAGTGCCTCTGCGAAAGTCTCCTCATCCAAGGTGAAGAGTAAGCATTGTTAGCGTGAGCTCGTCCAAGAAACGAAGGGATGCGATGTTCTCCTGCATTCACAACAGTAAAGTCAGTAGAACTGAATTTGGAAGACGCGTACCTTTGCTTTGGTGAGACACTGATGTTAGGAGCTTTCTGCTTAGAAACAGTTGCAAGCTCTGAAGATGTTAAAGTGGAATCATCAGAAACCATCATCCTCTCCTCTCCAGGATCAGAAACTAAAGTCTCACTCTTCTGTGCTTCCTGTCCATCCTCAATGTTGAATGTTTGACCATCAATCTTTGGCATGCGCAGCATATCCATCTCAAAGTGTAGAGACTCATCTCCCAGATGGAGATCAATCAGACCATGCCTCGCATCAATCTTCGCTCCAGTTGTGGCCAAGAAAGGTCTTCCCAGTATTAGGGCATCATCTGGCTCACTATCGTACTTAAGCACCACAAAATCTGTCGGAACTAGGTAGTTTCCAACTCTGACTGGGACATCCTCAAGAACTCCTTCTGGAATCCTTATTGACTGATCAGCTTGGACCAGAGAGGTCCTAGTGGGTGAAAAATCTGTCATCCCCAGTTTCTCTGCCACAGAGTATGGCATGATATTTTCAGCAGCTCCTAAGTCACACAAGGAGCGCCTGAAGCTATCCTCAAAGATGGAACAACTCAGCACAAATATACCAGGATCTGAGTCAGCAACACATCACTGACTTGTTTAGGGATTACTATCACCCAATATTTCAACACTTCGTCCATAGGTAGCATCTTCTCCAAGTATCTCTGGACACAAGGGTGATATGGTGGATCATCAGGTTGTGTGATGAGGACATCGGATCCTCCAGAATCGGCCCGAACGAGCGGTACGTACCAGCCTCGACCATGAGGCAGACCGAGTTGTTCCCGACCCCGTGGAGCATACCTGAGGAGGTTCAGAAGGCCAATGCATGTTCTGCCCGACCCAATGACATGGTCTCAAGAATTCATAAGCCAACACCATGTTTCAGGAGTGATGATCGTTCCATAACCCAATTGGGACGATCCCATTTGGAGACGGTCGACAACCGACCTCCCGGAGCACTAACCGTGTCCTGGAAGATGTCCATAGAAGAGTTGGTTCAAGCCAATCATGCCAGACTTGATATTCATCATAAAGTATGCTATTTGGAAGAGTTTGGTCAGAAGGAATCAGCTTGGGTTCGAGATCAACTAGGAGGATGTCTAGAAGCTGTCCAGTTAGCCCTGTCCGCGGATATAGGTGCAGTCAAGAGAGGATTTCGAATGGACCAAGAGGAATCAAGCTGCAACTCAACCTGTTCTGGAAACCTGACTCATCAAGGAATCTGCACGAAGTTTAATCACATCAAGAACATTTTCTATGAAGAAGTTATGCCCGTTTCAAGACAGGTGATTTTCAGGGAACGCGATAAATACCGACTTGCACATTTTTTAGTGCTCAGAACGAACCAGGATGAATCAAGGATTAAAGGAACTTTTTCTGGATTCTTGATTCATCAGGGAATGCATGAGAGTTGGAATTATACCAATACCAGCTCGTACCAAGAAGATATGCAAGATCAAATCTGAAGGTTGCTGGACCTATCTTATTTGGAAGCTCACGGACTTAGTGGGCTTCAGACTTATGTATAGCGACCAGGAGTACGAGCAACATCTCCTTGGGCATTGGTTTATACTCTTTTTCTCTTAAGTGTGGTTTTGTCCCAATTGGATTTTCCCACTAAGGTTTTTAATGAGGTAAACCAAGGCCCGCTTCAAGAGAAGGAGAATATGGCCCGTCCAACCTTCTTTCTTGTTTTCTATTTTTGTAGTTTCGACCAGGCCTCTTTATGGCCCTTTCTTAAGTCTTGTAACCCTATTACTTTGGCTATTTAAAGCCACTCTTTGTTTTCAATAAACTCAAGTAAGTTTTAGCAAAAAGAAACCCTAGAGGTTGTATCGATTTCTTCGTCCTTGCGCGGCTACCCCTTGGATTCGAAATCTCTTGTTGCTTTAGCTTGCTTGTTTGTGTTACTCAAATTGCTCTTGTTCTTGTCCTAAGCCTCACACGTCCATCTAATCACCCACTGACCAGGAAGAGAGCGCCTTCGGCCAGCTTCCTCGTCCCATCGATCCGCGTCTGCTCAAATCCCTCTCATCGCTTCTCGACCACTCGACCACCCGCCTCCGATCTCATATCATCTGGTATCAGAGCTCAAAAGCTCCTGACCCAGCTCGGTTACTTCTGTCCTTTTGCTTCTTTTCATTCAGTTTGTGTTTCTTGTTTCTGTTAAAAAAGAAAATCAAAAAAAAAAAAATCTGCTTAGGTTGTTTCTAGTTCTCTCGGCCTAGTCTTTTGTGCTAGGTTGCTCACGTTTTTAGTTTTCCTGTGGCTTGCGAATTGGATAGTTTATGTTGTTCTTGTCTTGCTGTGTTGATTGCCTTGCATTCATTTAGTGTAGAGAAGAAGAACACTACAACCCGGCAGCTAAGTGTTAAAACCTCAAAACCGGCCGCATATAGGACATTAGGGTTTTTGTTTGCGGTTTGATTGAATTGATTTTTGGTTTAGCTTAAGTTTCATCTTTCCAATTTTTCCATCGGTTTAGTTTTTCCTTTTGTGGTACTTAGTCAACAAAAAAAAATAATAGAAAATCGTCCATTGTCTTAGTTTCCTTTTCTTGTAGCAGCCGCATATTTCCTTTTGTTTGATTGTTGCATTTCCTTTTTCCTTGTTCTTTCTTTTGCGTGTGATAGTGTGTTTAAGTGTGCAGGACGTAGATAGATCATGGAAGACCGAGCTGCTGCGCCACCTGATATGGACCAGCTCATGGTCGCGGTACAAGGCCTCAACGCGACGCTCGACCGCCTGGAGCGACTGTCCGACCCATCTCGACATGGTCGAGTAAAGCAAGGTCGACCAGATCGTGGTCACAACCCATACCACTATGGAGACGACCATGCTGCGAACGAAATGGATCCCGAGCCACCTGACCAATACCGGCCCCATCAATCCTCAGGACTAAGACATTCGACACCCAATAAATTTCACAATGATTTTTTGTCTTAGACTCACAACTAATATCTTTCTCAGGTACAGAAGACTACTATCAGTGGAAAGACGACCTAGAAGATTACTTTTGGGATTACAACATCCCTAGGAACGAACAGGCCGTGTATGCGATCCAAACCCTGACCGGAGACGCCTATGCTTGGTGGCAGCTCGAGGAGAAGATACGGAGACAACTCAGGGAACCAGCAAGAACGTGGAAGTATCTGAAAAGGCTTGTATACGAGCAATATGTCTTGCCCAGATCAAAGGTCCCGGGCCGTCCACGCCCTTCGACCGCCTCGACCAAAGTTCCAATGCCTGAACCGCCTCGACCAAAGGTTAAAGTGTCCCAACCCAAATCTTTTTCATCTGATTATAATGAATCAAAAACTGTTTTAATGCACTTGGGATTGGTCAAAAGTTTTGATCAGGATGCAGGAAAGATAGAGGGTCCAATGGACCGCACAGGTCAACAGACCGGAGGGGAGGCCGAGAAACTGAAGGAACCGGTCGAACCAGAAAGTGATCCGACTAAAGCCAATGGAGATCACGACCCAAACCAGACTGAGAGTGTTAGTCAGAAAACAAAACATTATTTGAGACCACAACTAGATGTTGGAACCAAAGAGGCGAACCGGAAAGAAGTGCCACGCTCGCCCATTTCTCGACCACGACCCTCGACCGCCTCGACCAAGGTTCAAG
Source organism: Orychophragmus violaceus (assembly GCA_030180135.1). Taxonomy (NCBI): domain Eukaryota; kingdom Viridiplantae; phylum Streptophyta; class Magnoliopsida; order Brassicales; family Brassicaceae; genus Orychophragmus; species Orychophragmus violaceus. Next base: position 63,578,782 of record CM058232.1, on the reverse strand, counting down.
TATCCCAACCCATTCCTCTTCTATCTGATTATAAAGAATCAAACACTGTTTTATTGCACTTGGAATTGGTCAAAGGTTTTGAACAGGGCGCAGGAATGAACAAGGGTCCGATGGACCGTGCGAACCAACGGACCGGAGATTAGAAACTGAAGAAACCGGCCGACCCAAAGAGTGATACGACTAAATCCAATGGAGATCATGACCCAGAGAGTTTCCCATGGAACCCAGGCCAAGACAAAGGTGTGATACTGAGTTCCCAACCCAACGGAACACGCATAGAAACTCCTTGCACCAGCCGGCCACCCGTTCCTCAAGGTAAGGCCGTGAGCTCACAAAACCGCATGAAGGCTAACTTGCTTTCTATTGGTGCAGGTTATGCAGATTCGAGGTCGAATCCTCTTCAAGAGAGAGGGTATGATGAGGACATCGGATCCTACAGAACCGGCCCGAACAAGCGGTACATACCAGCCTCGACCATGAGGCTGACCGAGCTGTTCCCGACCCCGCGGAGCATACCTGAGGAGGTTCAGAAGGCCAATGCATGTTCTGCCAGACCCAATGACGTGGTCTCAAGAATTCATAAGCCAACAGCATGTTTCAGGAGTGATGATCATTCCAGAACCCAATTGGGACGATCCCATTTGGAGACGGTCGACAACCGACCTCCCGGAGCCCTAACGGTGTCCTGGAAGATGTCCATAGAAGAGTTGGTTCAAGCCAATCATGCCAGACTTGATATTCATCATAAAGTATGCTATTTGGAAGAGTTTGGTCAGAAGGAATCAGCTTGGGTTCGAGATCAACTAGGAGGATGTCTAGAGCTGTCCAGTTAGCCCTGTCAGCGGATATAGGTACAGTCAAGAGAGGATTGCGAATGGACCAAGAGAAATCAAGCTGCAACTCAACCTGTTCTGGAAATCTGACTCATCAAGGAATCTGCACGAAGTTTAATCACATCAAGACCATTTTCTATGAAGAAGTTATGCTCGTTTCAAGACAGGTGATTTTCAGGGAACGCGATAAATACCGACTTGCACATTTTTTAGTGCTCAGAACGAACCAGGATGAATCAAGGATTAAAGGAACTTTTTATGGATTCTTGATTCATCAGGAATGCATGAGAGTTAGAATTATACCAATACCAGCTCGTACCAAGAAGATATGCAAGATCAAATCCGAAGGTTGCTGGACCTGTCTTATTTGGAAGCTCACGGACTTAGTGGGCTTCAGACTTATGTATGGCGACCAGGAGTACGAGCAACATCTCCTTGGGCATTGGTTTATACTCTTTTTCCCTTAAGTGTGGTTTTGTCCCAATTGGATTTTCCCACTAAGGTTTTTAATGAGGTAAACCAAGGCCCGCTTCAAGTGAAGGAGAATATGGCCCGTCCAACCTTCTTTCTTGTTTTCTATTTTTGTAGTTTCGACCATGCCTCTTTATGGCCCTTTCTTAAGTCTTGTAGCCCTATTACTTTGGTTATTTAAAGCCACTCTTTGTTTTCAATAAACTCAAGTAAGTTTTAGCAAAAAGAAACCCTAGAGGTTGTATCGAATTCTTCGTCCTTGCGCGGCTACCCCTTGGATTCGAAATCTCTTGTTGCTTTAGCTTGCTTGTTTGTGTTACTCAAATTGCTCTTGTTCTTGTCCTAAGCCTCACACGTCCATCTAATCACCCACTGATCAGTAAGAGAGCGCCTTCGGCCAGCTTCCTCGTCCCATCAATCCGTGTCTGCTCACATCCCGCTCATCGCTTCTCGACCACTCGACCACCCGCCTCCGATCTCATATCATTGTGGATCTTCTTCCAACTTCTCATCCATTACTTCCAGCTGTCTGCTTCATCAAGTTCTTGTTGAGATATCTCAAACACCTCAGGGAAAGGTGTAGTAGGCTTGTGAGCCTTCTCTTCAGCAATACCACGAGAAACAAGTGAGGCTGATTCTTCACGATATGCAACGATCGCTGCACTTTGTGCAACGGTCGACGCAGTTAATTCATCACTGATGTCGACCGACACAGGTGTTTCAGTCTCGGGTTTTTCAGCTTCTTCAACGAGTGCAGCTGTATTAAACTCAAATTTCTCTCCTTGGTTTGATCCATCATCAATCTGAACTGACCAAGCTTTGATGTGGGTGTCCATGACATTCTTCCCCTTGACTGAGCTTGAAATTTGGTTCACTTATTTATCCAACTGCTTCACATGTGTACTCAAGGATTCAAACTTCCCATTCAGATCTTCATACATAGCATTCAGCTTCTTGTTGAAGTCTACAGCAGTCTTAGTCTGACCCTCCAGCAACTGCTCCATCATTGCTTCCATCTTGCTCTCATGAGAACTAGCAGCAGGAGGTGTCTGATAGGAGGATGATCCATAAGTCCTCCGATAATAATTACCTTGCTGAAAAGGTTTCTGATAACCAGCAGTCTGTCCATATCCAGAAGAGTTCTGGTTGCTTGTGAAAGCACTCTTCTGTCCACCATTAAAGAACTTGTTTCCTTGCTGATTTCCAAACATGTTTCCTTGAAATCCAGAGCCACTGATGTAGTTCACATCCTCTTCCTGGTGAACTTCTTCAGCCTCAAACACTTCAATTTCCTGAGCAAATTGGACAGCTTTCTTTCCAGTCAACAAACTGTGAACAGTGTCCAGCTTATTCCCGATATCAGTAATCTCTAGATTATCGATCTTTCTACCAGACTCTTTCCTTCTTCTATCAGCAGTCTTGGTGTTATTACTGCTCACCAAGTTATCAATCAGCGTTCTAGCCTGTTCAGGAGTCCTTGTATTGAAATTGCCATTGCTGGCATTATCCAATGCAGACTGGTAATGGAGATCAATTCCTCTGAATAATATGCCTAGCAGCATCACTTCAGAGAATCCATGATGAGGACAGTCACGTTGGTACTTCTTAAACCTCATCCAAGTAGACTTAAGAGGCTCTGTAGGACCTTGGGTGAAGGTGAGAATATCCTGTCTCGACTGATCAGAGCAAGCATCATCATAAAAGTGCCTCAAAAACTCCCTCTTCACAGCATCCCAAGTAGTAAACTTCCCAGTTAGAAGTTGTTTCAGCCAAGCTGCAGCCTCTCCAGCGAGAGAATAGGGGAAAAGTTTGAGATACAGGTAGTCATAGTTTACCCCATTGTACTTCATTCCAGTGATGAAGTCTTCAAAATCATCAATATGATCCATGGGTTGCTCATGTGGTAGACCATGGAAAGGATTCTGCCTCAGAAGAGAGTAATAGACAGTCTTGATCTCGAAGTCATTCCTCTCAAAGCCAGGAGGTACAATTGCTGACCGGTTAGCATAAAACTCATCCGGACGGTTGTAGTCAGCAAGAATCCTCTCATCTGCAGGAGGATTAATCATCTGCCCTTGACCTTGGGCCGGTTCAGGATCAGGGATCACACGTCCCTCAACATCAATCCTTAGTCTGTTCATCATTGTACCGGTTGTTCTGTTGGTCTCTCAGAACACCCTCAGCATCATGTCTCAAAATCAAGTGATTGTTCATTATCCTTGCTCGTTGACCTTTTATGTTTGTTCTCTCTAGTCTAGCAAGTTCCTCAAGCCTGAGATTCACGAGATTCGCGTTCGGATTACTTCTGGTCTCACGCTTCTGTATAAACCGTCGGTAATCGCACTGTATCGATCGATGCTAAGGTCTGCAACGATCATTTCAACTCGGGATTCGCCTTGTGTCGATCAATTCAAAATATGCGTCGATCGATGCTAAGCGATATCAGACCTGAAACACACGGAGACAGAAAAACAGAGAAATTAGTAACAAAAACAAAAACAAAAACAAAAACAAAAAAAAACAAAAAACCTAGTCTAAACTTTAAATTCAAATCTATCGAAGACTCAAAAGAGTCCCCGGAAACGGCGCCAAAAAATTGATATGCTCAGAGTTTAATTCTCTAAGTTCAACTGCAAGTGCACAGACAAATGTAGTATCTGGGGTCGAATCCACAGAGACTCAAGAAATCTTACGATAGACTATAGAATGTCAAGTTAAGCTAGGCGATACTTATCTGAAAATAAATAACTAAGCAGAAAGTAAATCAGTAGCAAGAACGGTTGTTGTGAAGCAAGTACTAAAAGCGTCAAGGCTAGGGAGTTCTCAGAAATTCAGACAAGCAGATCAATTATCAGTCAGGATCAAATTAAGTTCGGTTCTAGAACTCAAACACAAGATAGAACTAACCAACTTCCGTTGCGAGAATTCTCTAAGTCTAATTAGCAGAAACCCAAATTTCTTTGCAATTCCTAACAGATTAAACTGACCTTAAGTGCAAGTTTGATTTGTTCACAATTCAATTAAACCAAATTTTTTTGCAGATAATTAAATTGCTCAACCTAAATAGATCAGATTCTAAATTACACTTTCGTGTCAATTTATAAACCTAGAGTCTAGATTCTAAGTGATCAGGTTAGAAACTAGTATTAAGCACAATTCAGGTTGAAGAATCAAATAAGATATGAATCCTTAACTGATAAAATAATCTAGCAAGTCATGAAAACCCTTAAGAGAATCCCTAAATCTAACTATGAATCTACGCAGACATGATTAATGGAACACAAATCAATGAATAAATAGATTGCATAAAATCAAAGAGTAAAGAGTTAAACAGGTTCGAAATCTTCTCTCAGGAGTACAAGAACGATCAGCCTCTCGGTATCTCTCTCTAAAAAGCTAATAGTATGAAAGCGTATCTAAAACAAAACACCAAAAACCTAATTATAAAGCCTTAATCACGTCTTGGGGTCTTTTCGCAAATACTGAAACTTTTGGGGGCAAAACTGCAAATCTCCAAAGTCTTCATTAATGTGCTGGCGCAGGGCTGCAACGATCGACGCTAATAGTGCAACGATCGTTGCATAGGTCGATCAGACTTGGTGAAATTAGCTCTCTCGGCTTAAGCTCCTCATTTTGCTCAAAATGCTCCAATATCTCCCAAAATCCTCCAAACGTGCATGTAGCTAATAAACACCTGTAAATGACTTGATAGACACCACAAATGACTCTAAAACACACCTATATCATGGCTTAAAACAGGTAAAAACCATGATATATCAGCGGATCAAGTCATTCATCTGAAGAAATTTTTTGACATCCTAAACGACTACGGCATGAACTTAAACCCAGCAAAATGTACCTTTGTCGTCACCTCAGGAGAATTATTGGGATACATCGTAACCAAACATGGAATAGAGGCTAACCCAAAGCAGATTACGGCGATAATGAACTTACCTTCCCCAACTAAAACTCGTGAGGTACAAAGTCTAACTGGGAGGATTGTCGCACTCAATCATTTCATTTCCAGTCAACCAATAAATGCATTCCATTCTATCAACTCCTGAGAGGAAACAAGAAGTTTGAATGGATGAAAAGTGAGAGGAAGCTTTTTCAACAGTTAAAATAATATCTCACAACACCGCCGATATTGGCGAAGCCACTAGAAGGAAAAATGTTTTACTTCTATATAGCATTGTCAAGCACAGTTGTAAGTGGGGTCTTGGTTAAGGAAGATCGCGGTGATCAAAGGCCAATCTTTTACATCAGCAAAACCTTAGACGGAGCGGAAACGTGGTACCCAACCATTGAAAAATTGGCTCTGGCAGTCGTGACATCGGCGAGAAAGCTTAGAACTTTCTTCGAGTCACACTCAATCACCGTCCTAACAACCATGCCCCTGCGGTCGATCTTACACAACCCGACTCAGTCCGGAAAATTAGCCAAATGGGTGGTCGAGCTGAGAGATTACGACATCGAATTTAAAGGCCAAAATAGCATAAAAGCCCAAGTCTTGGCAGATTTCATCGTCGACCTCCCTCATGAATTGATACAAGACGATCAACCGGAAGAAAATAGTTGGACTTTACATGTATATGGATCATCATCAAAGGCCGTCTCATGAATAGAAATTCAACTCGAATCACCAACAAGCGAAGTAATTGAGCAGTCTTTCAGGTTAGGATTTCCAGCCTCAAACAACGAAGCCGAATACGAAGCCTTGATCGCCGGATTACGATTAGCCAAAGCTATTGGTGCAAAACGCATCCAAGCCTATTGCGACTCACAACTGGTTGTGAACCAATTCAACGGGGAGTATGAAGCTAAAAATGAAAGAATGGAAGCTTACCTCGGTATATCCAAGCAATTCAGAGATGATCTCAGTATGTTCGACCTAACAAGGAACCTGAGAAAGGAAAATACTTTGGCAGATGCCCTCGCATCGTTAGCCTCGAGTTCATATGCACACCTGAGACGAACAATTCCATGGAAATCATTTATAAACCGAGTATAAGTCCCCCTGAAGTCTGAAATGTTTTCGATGGAGACATAAACGATGAATATATTACGGAGGACCAAGTTCATGTCGATGAGGTACAAAGAGATGATAGGACATCAGAAATAAAAGCGTATATATCGGACAGAGAGGTACCCAATGATAGATGGTCAGCCCGTAGACTCAAAGAAAAAGCATCCTGCTACATCATGGTGGACGATGGGCTCTTTCGTTATAACGCTGCCGGAGAAACGTTGCGATGTGTAGAAGAAAAGGAGATCGAAGAAGTGATCAAGAAAACCCACGAAGGTTCGGGAGGAAACCATGCTGGAGGACGATTGCTAGCTCTGAAGATCAAGAAACTCGGCTTCTTTTGTCCAACCATGATAAAGGATTGTGAAAAGTAAGCCGTGAAGTGTGAACCGTGTCAGAAAAACTCCCCGGCCATACATGTGCCTACGGAGGAACTGCAGTCCGCAACAGCACCATACCCATTCATGATATGGGCCATGGATATAGTCGGCCCAATGCATAAATCTTGGCAAAATGAACACATCTTGATTCTAATCGACTACTTTACCAAGTGGGTGGAAGCCAAGGCATATCCTACAGTAACAGCTCAGGACTTTGCCAACTTTCTGTGGAAATATATCATCTGCAGGCACGTGCTACCATATCAGATCGTTCCCGATAACAGAAAACAATTCACGTTGATCTTCTTAAGTCAGTTCCATAAGAAATGGAACACCAGGTTGAGCAGGTTAACGCCGTACTACCCACAAGGAAATGGCCAGACAGAAGCCACAAACAAACAAAAATCATCGTTGGGCTTAAAAAGCGGCTTAAAAAGCACAAACAAATTTGGGGAGATGAGTTAGACAGAGTCTTGTGGTCACATCGAACCACCCTGAGGCGTCCTTCGAATCAAACCCCATTCTCCCAAGCTCATGGAGTAGAAGAAATGTCACCATCAGAATTAAGCTTAACAACCGTTAGGCGATCCCTTCTCATCCTGAACCTAGAACTAAACGACAAAATGCTTTTTGAAAACCTTGACTCGCTCGAAGAGCAAAGGGACGAGGCCCTCCTAAGGACTCAGAACTATCAGCACCTAGCGGCTCGATATTACAACAAAAATACCAAAGGTCGACATCTAAGGAAAGGGGACCTCGTTCTGCGCGAGGTTCATAAAGGAACAAAAGAAAAGAACGCCAGAAAACTCGGCATAAATTGTAAAGGGCCTAACCAAATCACAAAGGTCGTCAAGACCAGGGTCTTACAAGCTCTCCAAGTTGAATGGAACACCCGTTTGCTTCCCATGGAACTCGATGCACCTCAAACGCTTCGTGTACTATATATTTCAACAACAACAAAAAAGAGAGAGAGTACGCTCACTGAGCTACCACTTATGTAATGAATGGCTTGAATCCTTTTTAACGGGGTACATAGGCAGTCCTTTGGATTCAGCTCTACCTTTAATAAAATTACATCTTGCAAGAAGATATGCTTTTTATGTTGGCATCCTGGCCAAACGACCGACCCAAACGCGCTCCTCGAGTGCATTGGTGAAATAATCCAGGCCTTCATCATGTGTGTGAAAAGTACTAACTCTAGCCACATTGCTGAAAGGTTAGGTCGGGATTGCCCCCGCTCGCTTAAGTCTAGTCGCGACAAATAAGCCTACCTGCCTCGCATAACTGACCTCGGACTAAGCGATAGCCGTGATGCGAAGTCGGAATTTACGTCCACTCGCATCACAAAAAGGGTACTGAGGCACACCTCGGAACCCCCCCCCCCTCTTTTACAACAAACCAGAACCAACTCCGCAAGCATTGTGCACAAGAAGGTTACAATCTCGCCGACGCATAACCCGGCCTCAACTAATTTGTTAAAAAAGGAAATCGAAAAACCTTCAGTTACATCGACAAGTTTAAATTACATTGGCATGATAAAACGCCGTATTGGCATTTTATTAACTCGGTAGGACAGTCTATGTCTAAAGAAATAAAGACATCGTCAATCTCATAAACAATACGAAAGAACAATTTCTTTGTTTTATTCATCAAACACAAAGACATAAGCCGAAGTGCGACAATAAAGAAAGGAATAAAGCGAAAAGAAAAGTTCTTTGTTTTATTTATCCTCAAAAATTATTGTTACAAGTCGAGCTACAAAAGAAAAGAAGGCTAAACTAATTTCTTGAACACAAGTTCGTCCAAGCCGAAGCTTGAGTTGTAAGATTGGTTTCTCCCCGCCAGAAACTGAACCGTTTTTTCGACAGACGATTGCGTCGTCTTCTCCTAGAAAGCCGCCGATAAGATAGAAACTGTTTTGATCAACACTGGAACCAATGTTCTCCTCAAGATAAAGGAACCAAAAGGAACCGATCTCAAAAAGTCATCTCGCCACCGAATTACCTTTCTTGAAAGACGATTTTGTTGTCTGTCTCTAGCAAGGCTCCTCCCTGATAGTCAGCTACGTGATGAAATCAAGGCCGGGCGGAGGATCTTCTTGGGGTGAAAATAATTCAGAAGCGCCGGCCTAACCATTCCAAAATGGCCATGTCGCTGCCAACCGAGCTACGCTGAACGGCTTGCTCAAAAGAGCAGTATGTCCGCGTCTTCCAGGATGGGTCCGCTCCAATGTACCATCAGTGGCTCTACAAGAAAAAGACAAAACGGATCAAATTCTCAAGCTACGAACGTCCGAAATGGATATAAAGAACAAGAAAGTAACTTACGTGGAAAGCTACCGACCCTAGAAGAAGTAGACCAGAGCACGTTGCTGAAATTAACGACGCATCAGATCAATCCAAAAAAATAACCTGAGCGCCGCCCTTAAGTTGGGAAGGGCGACAAACGGAGGTAACCATTGGCATAAATACATGTACCCACGAGCTACCCTTTAGGAAAAAGAGCATAAGCTCATCGACAACCTCGATCAGACATAATTCTAGAGGTCGGCATAAATCCGAACATAAGAAGAACGGAGCGCATGTTATCATTTTCAAAGAGGAAAAAAGACGAAAGAAAGAGAATGGATAAAAACTATTGTAAAGGCAAAGGAGAGGAAAGGAAGATGGAATGATGAAGAATGACGAAAGAAGAGGCCATATTTATAGCAGAGAAAGTAGCAGATATCGAAGCAACGTGACGGTTACCAAAGCATATTTAAAGTGACACGACATTCCATATACGCGGAGCATATTCATTGGTGGAGGAAGATGTGCCTTAAATGACTCCAAGAAACCCACAGATCTTTCATTCAAAATCAATTAATGAGAACAAACCGACGAGCTTGGAATGCGCCGATCTAGCCGTTACGCCAAGCAATGTTTAAATTCGCCGACCTATGTTCCATTTAGTTCCCCAAACTTGGGGGCTTGCTGTTGGAGGTGGGTTTAGCACCCCTCTTTAGCCCGGCCCAACAGCTGAACGGCTCATCCAAGATCAGGCCCATTGGTGAAGAAGTCAGCCCAATGCGGTGTAGCTCGGCGAAGACACCTCGGCCGACCTGCATCATATAAAGAGAAATATGTTAATGGCAAATTAACAAATTTATGAAATGGAAGAAGATAGATACAAATCTCCTAAATGGAAAGAAAATCTATGTTGTCCAGATTTTAATATATCGCATCAGAGAGAATCTATGGAATAAACCCTAATTCTCCTTATAAATATATTTTCCTTGCGGAAAAAGATGGAGTTCACACATTGTACCAAACCCTAGAGCAAGAGATCAATTCCATTTCACCTCTAAGATCAATAAAGACTAGATATTTCGGTCCTTTTATTATTGTCTTTTAGTCCTTTGATTCGAACTATTCAAGTCCTTAAATTTAAGATCAGTTTATTGAATTGATCGTTGTGGTTTTCTGAATCAACAAAAAGCAACATGGAGCAGTGGTTACAAGACAACAAAATCACAAAGGAACATAAGCTAGCACAAGTTTTCTCAGCATTCACATGAATAGCTTATGAATGGTTGATAAAAGAAACACTACAAGAAAAATCTCTATTCTTAGCACACGAAAAACGCCATGGTATGTATATGATGGCGTTTTTGAAAATGCTATGTCTGCCCCAGCTATAATAGGTCTGGTGCCAGCAGCCGCGGTAATTCCAGCTCCAATAGCGTATATTTGTGCTATAATAGGCCAGATACGATAGCGTTTTTTGTTTGTGCTATAATATTGTTCACTATAATAGCGTTTTTGAAATGGCTATGTCTGCCCCAGCTATAATAGATCAACCATATATAATAGCATTTTTGCTCGTGCTATGATATAAGACACTTATGATAGCGATGTTGTTCTTTGCTATTAGATCTATCTGTTATAGCTTTTTTTATTTGTCATAATATCTTTTTATAATAATTGATAATTATGGCTAATTTATATATATAATATAATTTTTTCTGTTTTAGATTTATACAAAAAGAAATATACTTGAATTTTTAGAACTTTTATTAATAACTCAAAAATGTATTACACAAGCATTACAAAATAAAAACAACATTACAGAATAAAAATCTAAATCTTTGTGAAACAATCGGCTCAGGGTCTCTTGAGAATTCTTGTAGCAATGTGATGCCAAGCTCGTCTGAATGTAGCCGATCAATTCAAGAGAGTAAGTAAAGACAGTCAAGTTCATGCGATGAACTGCATTTAAGGGAAGATACCTGCAATAGAAGTAACCAAGTGCTTCTGCAACCTCATGTCTAACCATTGGGTGCTCGTTCAAACGCAAATGCTTCAGCAACTTGCATCTGTCCCAACGCAAATGCAGCTTCATGGGCCAACAAGTTGGATGAGTCTCTGGATGCTGCAAGAAAATATCAACGAGAACACAAGACAAAAACTTAAGAAACAGCAGCGAGCTTCAGGAAGGCCTCTCTCTAAAGCTAACTGGACTTGGCTCGCAGTTGCCTCGTACTCAGCAATACATATAGGCATCAGCTTTAAAGACACTAGATGTGCACCAAAGCTTCCAAATCCCCAACCGATGTCTAGCACAGTCCGTACCTGCAAGCATCATAAGAAATCTCAGAAGCTGGAGCTGACACGTTAATGTATAAGATAATAATCTCAAGAAAACTTACCCCCGTCTTCCGAATGAAAGGTAATTTGATTCTCTTCAAGCAACATTAACCTAATGATGATAATAAGGAAAAAGTTAAATACATGAGGAAACTGTATTTGAAGAAATTGTTGCCAAAAGAAAGGACCTCTTAGATTTCATTTTCATTGTTCACTTTGTAGATTTCATAGATTTCACAATTCGGGCAGTCTCCTTTTAGAGCCGTCAAGTCATTTGTCCATAGCCCTTTAAGAACCCTTACTGCAAACATCATTCTTTATCTCAGTACACGTAAATGATAGCTAATACCATACTGAATATAAGCTGCAAATTATAAGGTAAAAATCATGGTTGCAGTCTGATACCTGTAGAATATGCAATCTGATATCCAAAAGCAGGTCCTAGCAAGATGAGGAGGATGCCGTTCAACTTTGACAGAAAAGGCACAGAAGACGACAACTGGCTGCTAAAGACAAGTGAATCTCCTCCATAGACTAAGCTGAGGCCATATATCGTGGGAAAAAATTTTGCTGAGCCACCAAACAAGAGAATCAAGATCCATATGGTAGCTAACAGGAGAACTTGAGATGCATCATCCTGTCCTAAAAGGATTCAACTCATTATCAACCCTTGACAAAGCATTGTTTCATCAGAAAAACAATGATCATAATACTAATCTAGTAAACATATGAGGAAAAGTGATGCCTTCCCCACTATAATAACAAGTGGTAAAGGAACACAAATGAAAATACAAACAGATAAACTGTTACATGACAGCAAACCATATGTTTCATTGAAAAGACCAAGATATATCAGGCAATACTCAGTAGCACTGCTAGGATCCTATATCTCTGTAGTCACGTATTTGAGTCACTGAAGCTCCAGAACCATAATCAATACCTCCATCATCTGATCCAATTCAATATTAAGAACTTGATTGAATTGAGACTCACTCACACTATCCCTACGTGTACATTAATAACAAAATGTGTTTTTGGGAAACTTTTATATGATACCTTAATATATTTAAGTATATATACCTGAAAATGATAATGTGATCCGGTCTCCTACTCCTCCAGCTTGAGTAAAAGTCGATCAAGATCTCCTTGAAAAGAGCATAAAATACATAATTACATTAATGCTAAATGATGAAACATGAACAATTTATTGTGAAGACAAATGAGATTTCACGGAGCCTTAGAAGCTAGAGGAAAAAGAACCTTATAATTATTGTAGGTGCAATTTCAAGAGAGAAAAATTTAATATCTTGAGACAGACACAAAGAAACGTTTTCAGTAGGCAACCTTGGAAGCTGAATCAGTGTGAGGAATAACAATGGCATTCTTCTTATCAGCAAGCCTTGGTTTCATTAAAGGCTCTTACTGAACAAACACTTTGTAAGCTCACAGACAAAGAAGATAAACTCTTTTATGTTTTTTGTTGGATGATAGCGCATAAACTGTACCTTGAACACATCGAGACCAACTCGGAATATTGGGTTATCTCTTAGATGATCCACAAGAGCTGCCTCATCGAAACAAACACTTTGTAAGCTCACAGACAAAGAAGATAAACTCTTTTATGTTTTTTGTTGGATGATAGCGCATAAAATGTACCTCGAACACATCGAGACCAACCCAGAACATTGGGTTCTCTCTTAGATGATCCACAAGAGCTGCCTCATCGATAACGGGACCTCTACTGTAGTTCACAAGAATTGCCTCCTGAATGAAATTAAATGTAATCAGATCAAGGTCAATAATAAGAGGGATCATGAGAAACAGAAACCAACGTCACCTTTTTCATCATGGCAAGCCTCTCCTTATTGACAAGATGGTAAGTGGTTTTGTCCAACACAAGGTGAAGACTTATCTGTTTTTTTCAGACAAAACCAGTTCAGTTTCTAGCTAAGCTCTATACACTAACAATGTTACCAAAAGAATTTCCGTTACCAGATCAGCCTCTCATAGCACCTCGTCCATGGAAGAAGCTCATTTCCATGTCACAGGTTGTTCCCCGTTTGTTTTCAAGAATTGTCCATAAGCTGCCAATGACCATCGTCTCAAATATATAAGCTTCAAGAAAAGAGAAGAGTAGTGTCTAAAAACTGTAAGTACCTGTCACGAATTTCTCAAGACGAGTGGATTAGTAAAGATCAAAGTAGATCAAATTCATCTTGAACCCTTCGACCTGTTTTGAAATCAACATGTCATAAAAGGAAGATTTTGTGTATATAATGTGGATCAGATTTACAAATGTCATGCAACAGAGGCTTACCATCATTTTAGCATAAGCAAATCCAATACGTCCAGCTCCGATAACTCCCACCGTCTGTCCTTTAAGTAAATTCCCCACAAACCTACCAAAACCAAACAACCAGCACGGAGTCCTACATTGAGATTCGGGGGAAAATAAAATGAAATCAACAAGTAAGATCAATCGATGGAGAGAGAGAGAGAGAGAGAGAGAGAGAGAGAGAGAGAGAGAGAGAGAGAGAGAGAGAGAGAGAGAGAGAGAGAGAGAGAGAGAGAGAGAGAGAGAGAGAGAGAGAGAGAGAGAGAGAGAGAGAGAGAGAATACGAACTTCTTCAGCAGAGACGGATGTTCTTATCTCCATCGATATTTATACCAAACGAGATGAAATCGGAGAAGCCGTGAAATCCTCCGTACTGCTAGGGCTTTGTTCCTCCTCTTGTCTGGTTGTTTCCAAAATCAGAAAATCTACTGACAATGGAAGCGTCGTCTAGACTGAGTCGCTCAGTGTTAGGGTTAAAGAGAAGAAGATAATTAGGGATCTACAATCCAGTCACTATCTCATCCTATCTCAACCTACGCTTTAGATCTAGGGTTGAAGAAGGAGAGGAAGAAATTTTAGACTGCGAGCTGGATAGATGAGACAAATATATCGAGATCTATTTTGTGTTTGATTAGGTATTTTGTGTTTTTGATAAAGAAGAGGGAAATTTTTCTGTCTTTGGCGGTTTCAGAAAATTTTGGCTAAGTATTGGCGGATTAGGTAATTTTCGTTTCCCGCTAATTATTCTATTGTCTTAGCATTATTTAAATGCTATTATAAATAGCAAAAATAAAAAATTTAGTTTCAATAGCAGTTTGGAAAACCGTGCTATTATATTATGCTATTAATGTCCATAATTTTTGTAGTGAAAGCAGTCCAACCATCTTTAAGAAGGATGTGCTAAATTGGAGAGATCTCAAGATATGAATGCATAAGGAATTTGTAGAGAAGCTTCAGTCCATGCCCAGGAGGATGAATTCCACATCAAAAAAGCAGAGGCTAAGCAGACTTCTCAATCAAAGGAGGATCAACAAATTCCAACCTCCACACTCTCACCACCACTGCCAATCATTCAAGAAAAATGGAAAAAGATAAAGGAGATTCTGCAACTAAAGGAGGAGAGAACATAGCTGAAGCAAAGACATCAAGCTTCTTCTATGAACATAAGAGAACCAGGAGTTGCAACCGAGGAAACCAAATCCAGCTCCAACACCTTACCAAAGCTGCAAGCCACACCCACCCAAGGTAAGTCTTCTAACTTGGTGAATTCCAAAGAACCTACATGCTATAGATTCCATAAGAGAGGGAATTTAGATACAACATGTCCATTTAGGAAATTAACTAAGGTTACATTACCAGAACTGAAATTAGAAGTAACTAAAACAAGTGATAGCTCATTTCAATCTGATATTTTATTTCCCAATTCTAGACTCATGCACTTGTCTTTGTCAAAGAGTTTTAATCTGGGAATAATACAAGAAGAAAGATCCATAAGCAGATATGAAGAAAGGCATATTCAGAAGGAGAATGGGGATAAAGAAGAAGAGCAATCTGAGGCATTGTCACTAAAATCAGATCAAGATAAGAAGAAAGAGGTAACTTCTCTTGTTACACACATTCCAGCAGCTCAAAATCTTAAACACACTGGTGGAATCCATGGAGAAGCTCTAGTTATCTATGATAACAATTGTGGAGTTCAAGAAAGTAAAGAGCAGATCATGTCTTAACTTGCCAATGCAATCACTGTAAGTTTAAGTTTCACCAAATCAATTCCAATAGTATTAAACTCAGATTTAATGCACTTGTTCTTGTCTCTAGGAAATGATTTTGGTATAGGCAAAACCAATAAGCATAAGGCAAAGGAAGCCTTAGTAAAGAGACCAGAACCGAGTTACTTGTGTCAACAAGAGCCACAAGAAAATCAGAGACCTGAAACAAACCAAGTCCCAACCAAATGCAAGGTTATCTCTAAACTTGAAGTGTCTAACTCTAACTGTCAAGTTATTGGTATAATGCACTTGTTCCTAGAGTCAAGTAATGAGGCAGGTAGAGC
This sequence comes from Orychophragmus violaceus, assembly GCA_030180135.1. Lineage (NCBI taxonomy): Eukaryota > Viridiplantae > Streptophyta > Magnoliopsida > Brassicales > Brassicaceae > Orychophragmus > Orychophragmus violaceus. The sequence continues at coordinate 63,563,059 of CM058232.1, read as the reverse complement.
TAAGAGTGTTGAGACCAAAGGAGAAATCAAGAAGAAAGCACCAGATCTTACATCAAGATATATTACCATGATGTCCATGCTGAATTAATACTAAAGGTGTTGATCATGTAAGTAATTCTTATAACCATTTTGTTCTTGATAACTCAATGAACTTGTTAAATCAAGAATTAGTGTATAGTCCACAAGAAGAGCAAAGACAATTTTCCAAAGGTATTTTGAGAGCAAGTTTAACAAATTTATCTCATCATAAGAAACCCATAATCCACTTGTTTTTTGTCCAAAGTATTGAGATAATTATAGGTCTTAAGGGAGCAGACATCATTGGAGATCCTTTAGAACATAATTTTCTACTAACACAAGTAGTTGAGACACCAAAAATGAGCAGAATTGATGTCACCAAAGGAGAGACAAGTAGTTACCAGCTAAAGGAAGCAACATCATATCAGGCTAGAACAGAGTATTGAAACTATCATACCTGCTCAAAGGAGAACCCCCCTGATGCATCACACGTCACCAATACCGACTAGCTACCAAGGTAAGACATGAAGCTCACAAAGGAGAATGAAAGCTAACTTGCTTTCTCTTGGTTCATGTTATAAAGTTTCAAGGTCGAAACCTTTTCAGGAGAGAGAGTATGATGAGGACATCAAGTCATCATCAACCAAGGATCATGGAGAGGAAATAAATCAACCAACCAAAGAGAGAAGCAGTTTGAGTGCACATGAGACATATGTGCATGTCTTGGAGTATATCTACCCAACCAGGAGAACTTAATATACAATTCAACGTGTTCACGAAGCTTAACCCATTAAGGAATCAGAGAGATTTTGAATCATCACAAATGGAGCTCAGATGAAAATTTTATTCAAATTCTAAACCAGATGATTTTCAGCTTGCTTCATTTGGAGGCTCAAGAACTTAAACACATAAAAACAAGACTTTGTAGACCAGGAAAGATATCTAAGCATTCAGGATACACATTTAAACGTCTAGGAGAGTTCTCTATCAACTTCCCATACACCAGCAGCCATATGATCAAGTGGATCCCATTATTCTCACACTTACCTTATTTGGGAGCATTCACACTACAAGGATCAAACCAACCCCAATTCGTCCCTTATCATAACTACTGTGTTTTGAACTCATTCCCTGAAGCACAAACAGACCTAATATGCACCAAGCTCTACCAGGTCATCCAGAATCTCAACAAGACATATTTGCCTAATTTGGAGCCAAAGGAGATCAATCACCAACAGCACTTTTTCCTGAAGTTTTGCCACAAAATTAAGGTCTTTCACATCAACCAAAATGTACCTAGACACTATACATTCATGCCAAAGCTTTTCAGACTCAAGCACACCTTAAGTATCCTTAAATTGGCAGATTCATTCATAAATCCTCCAACTGCCATATTCTTTAATTTTCCTGATTTTTATCCTGTATTAGCTCTTTTAGACCGTTGTCAATGAGCCTATAAAATCTCAGATTTGATTTCCATGTAAATCACCTTTTTCAACCATTTTAAATTTAATAGAACTATTCTGTTTTCTTCCAAAGTTTGTGCTCTTTGTGAAGTGTTTTTCTCTGAATATTCTGAGTGATTCACCTTTTTCTTTGGAGTCTCAAATTAATCTATTTGAGTGATTCAGATAGCTTGTTCTAAGGTTGATAGAGTCAATCAAACCCACTAGTTGAGAGAATCAATCAAAAGTTCCACGACCACCTCTACCTTCAATCCATCTTCCGCAAGTTTGGCTTAGGAATCATCTGATCATCAAGTGATCTTAGCATTTGAGTGATTTTGAGGTTGCAATAGTACATGATTGAAAAAAAAATCAGCCTTGCATTTAACATGGATATAACTTATGGGTTTTTCAAAACAAACTTGATGAGTTCAAAAAATCATACAAGATGTGGAAGTTTATGATAAAATCCACTGGCATCTCGGTTGATCTGACACTTCCATGATTTACACATCTTCCGAGTGGTGGGATGCTCAAGATTCAGTAATAACTCATAATCGTTATATTAATAACTATTAATATACACATATTTTAGAATTAAGATAATTATATTGTGTGTGATTAATAAGGATGTAAAATAAAATAAAAAATCGTTCAACCAAGCGCCAAAATTTTAGGATGTGATGATACATAGTTTTGCATTACACGATGTTTATTTGCTACCTCAACATTCTACACTACAAAGAAGATAACACATAATGAACGAGGTACGAGCTGGTGATGCCATGCACGGATACTCCGACATTGACGATTGTGACAACCTGAATTTAATTTTTTTGAGACCCAACAAAATGAATAAGTATATCTTGCTAACCTTGATGACGAGACAAGTCCGTCAAATTATTTCACCCATGTTACATTTGAAATTATTTTTGGAAGAGGTAACAATGTGTGAGATGTGACATTAGTTCTCAATCTATTTCAGACGTGTGAGTAATTCACATAGATCTCGTGGAAGTTCAGGAGCCAAAGTTGGTAGTGGCTCAAGAGGAAGTCATCGAAGACAATAATTAGAGACCACCATTCAAGACACTATCAACCTTTTAGGGAGTTCCAACGACAAAGTTTGCAACAACTTCTTTCTGGTGATTTTGATCAAAATGATTATGATGAATGAAAAAGGCGGAAGCGTAATTACTTGATCTACAAGTTACAAAGCACACTAAATTTTATTGGACATGCCTTTATATGCTCAAAGACCTAAAATTTTGGCAGAAATATTTTATTGATATAGTTGCAAGCACCGACGAGCATAAAATACAACTTCTAGAAGCTATGACTGGGATTTCATGGAAAAACGAAGATTTCCAAAACAATTGGGTTTAGACAAATCAGTTCGTTCAACATCCTGGTTCTCAACACTGGAGTACACCACCAAATGCTAATCAATAAGGTACACTGTCAAACGCTCAATAGTGGATCACACCACCAAAGGCTAACCAACAAATGCTCAACAGTGGAGTGCACCACCAAATGCTAACCGGTGAGGTACACTGCCAAATGTTCAACAGAGGGATACATCGCCAAATGCTCGATAGTGGGGCCCACCACCAAATGATAATATGTAGGGTACACCTCTACATGCTCAACAGTGACATGATAATGCATCACTGAATATCATGGCAATATGTGATTTCAATATGTTATTCAGATATATTTGGAATGGTACTCCATGATCATGTCACGGCATAGCCGTTCTTGCCATAACAACGAACGTGATTCTCAGTTTTCTATGCCTCCTTTCGAAAAGTATTATCTCATTGATTCTGGTTATCCAAAGAAATAAGGGTTTTTGAATTCCTATAGGTCAACACGTAATAGATTTATGAGGTATCATATGTATCAGTTCAACTTTGGTCATCCTCCGAGAAATAAAGAAGAAGTATTTAATCGGCATCATGCTTCTTTACATTATATTATTGTTATTGAGAGGGTTTTCGGAGTTTGGATGAAGAAATAGAGGATTCTTTCTGATTTTCTAAGATACAACATTACCATACAAAAGAGATTAATAATGACTACAATGATATTACATAATTTTATCAAAATTTCATTTTTTTAAATGCAGATTTTGCAAAAATAATGATAGAGACAAAAATAAACAACATAGATAAGGATCATGATTTATGTGACATAGAAGCACCAGATGTAACAAATGCAGACACATATAAAAGACAATGTTGCAACTATGTTGTTGGAAAATCTAAATAGTTTTAATATTTATTATATATATTGTATTATACTTAATTTTATTATAAATTTTATAAATTATAGATAATAAATATATTTTGTGTATTTATAAATTAAAATTTAACATTAAACCTGATAATTCATAAAAAAAAAAATATTGAAGCATGTTTCTTTTTATTAAATAATTAAAATATAATTTTGAATTTTAACTAAAATATTATAATTTATTTCAGTTTGTAACAATATTAATTTATAATTTATATTTAACACTATTTTAAAATTTTCACCATTTAAAATATTTATTTTGTGAATCATGTTATTTTGTTATCATTCGAACTTTAATATTCTAGTTTAATCGTTCATGTTTTGTAATATATGTTTTTATTTTATAAAAACAAAATTTAAACGGTATTACATATTATTATCAGTGTTCTAAAAAGCGTTTTAGGTGGCCGCTTAGACGTTCTTTGACTCTAGCGAATTTTTATTAGGCGTTAGAATTAAGCGTTTATGTTATTAAACAGATTTAAACGGTTTTAGGCGGTCCTAGGAGGATCTAGGCGATCCTAGGCGGGCTCTATACAATCTTTAATCAATTAGCATTTGATTTCTTCAATTTTTGTGTTTGTTTGACTATAATTTTAAAATTTTATTACATATAACTAAATTTAAAAGTTCTTAATTTATAAATTTATGATTATCAATATTAAAAAAATATTGTAAATTTAACAGATTTTGACAGCAACTGTCGTGTAGTAATAAATTTAACTGATTTTTTGTTATTTCGATGTAATTGAATTCTAAATCTATTTTTAAAACTAAAAATATTTGAATTCTATTATGTATATTGTATAATATATCTAGTATATCGTTTTTTATAAACGTCTAAACCGCCTAAAATCACCTAGGTCTCAACTAGGCGTTATAGGCGGTAGGTATTGGATCTCCGCCGTGCTTCTTATCCACTTAATGAACACAGACGCTTAATCACTGATTGTGAGGTTGCCGCCGCGATTTTTGTCATGTGCGGATGAGTTAGGCGGTGTCCAAGTAAACAAAAAAATCGGCCGCCTTATAAGTTGTTCGGCTACGTTATAAACTACTCGGGGATTACTCGTTAAAAAATGTTGGGCCAAAATGATTCAAGCCCAAATTCACAAGCAAATCCAATCTTTTTCAATCCAGAAAAACTGACTTTGGGATCGTTAGTTTCTTCTGCTTGAGCTGAGTTAGAATGTCGATTCGTGGAATTTGCAAGAAATGAAATAGGAGAGCGTGTCTTTAGCGAGTGCTGAAGTGACAGGATGAAGGATGACGTCGTCGCAGATTGACCCATCTCTAGCGGCTTGGGACCATATCTGATAACAAATCTCCAGAATTCTTGGAAGATTAGCGAGTGCAGAAGTGACAGGGAGAAGGATGACGTCGTCGCAGATTGACCACCTATCCCTAGCAGTGTTGGATGATAACCAATTACAAATTTTGAAATCCATGAATCGAAGAGAAGAAGAGCTAAAATAATTGCAGAAGAAGAGAAGAAGAGCTAAAGTTATTGCATAGATATTATCGAAAGCTCGAGTAATTGCAGAAGAAGAAAAAAGTACATGAATTGAATAGAAATCATAAAGCTCTAGAAAGTAATTGCAAAGAAAAAGAGCTAAAGTACTTTGCATAGATATTATCGAAAGCGGAGAGAGAATGGACATAAAACTAATGGGCTGAATTGGGCAAATACGATTGACTTAATTAAACTTACCGAGCCAATTCAAGTTTGAAAACATTTTTGTTCGATCTGTTATTTAAAAAAGGTTGGTTTATTTTAAATTTTATTTGGTATCACTTTATTAGGTAATACAACTTAAATCTTTTATATATTACATATAAAATATCTAGAATTTATTAAATTTTATTTGAAAAAGTCTTAAAAATTCCCTCCGCTTACTTTCCAAATTGACTTTAAATTTTCAATAACTCGCTAAGTCCAGTCCAGCTACGCGTATAATGCCTAGCGAATTTCCGAAAACAGCTGATTCAGTGGTTACCGTTTGAATCGTTAGCGTTTCGATCATTGTAGAGACGGCCCACGTGCATAAAGCCCAGAACACAGAAGAGAACAAAGACGAAAGAGATAAGCCCAAACTTTCCTTTGTTCCCTACGCATCAAATCCTTACCCCTCTTCTCTGCAATTCACTCCTAAACACGAAACAAAGATTCCTCTTTTTCCTCAATTTTAAATTAAAAAAATCGTAGCTCATTGGTTGTATGCCAATTCCTGTTCTGGGTTCTCTTCATGTTTGATCTTTCTCTTACGCCATCGCCATGGGAGCTCAGAAGAGCATCCACGCTGGCAAAGGTCCATTCTTATGTTCTAAACCCATCTTTACCTCTCCTTCTATTCTAGATTATCTGACATTTGTGTTTCGTATTAGCATTTAAATGGTAAACTTTAGAATTTGAACCAGAACCAGAACCGATGGATGGCTGCGGCTAGGGTTTGTTTTCCATGTTTCTTCTCTAATCTATATTCATTTCACATTTGTAATAGAATGTTGTAGGTAAGGAAAACACTTTTTTATTTGTAGTAAAAGATTTGTGATAGTTTTGTTCTTTTTGTTTGTCTTTCTTGCTTGTTTATTGATACTGGGTTTTCTTTTTCTTTTATGGGTTTGATTGCATTGCAGCCAAGATTGATGTTAATGTAGATTTCACTCACAAGCTTTGTACTTCTTTAATGTTTCCCGCTTTCAGGTGTGTTCCCACCATCTAATCATCTTTATTTTCATGGAATTCAAGCAAATATTTAAGTTAACAGTTTGTTGCTGTTTGAACAGGGACACTAGCAGTCCTCTTTCTCTAGTGATTGGCAGGCAAGTTCTATGACTTTAATGCTAATTGATAATGTTGGCATTCATATAATCTGCAGAAGGGAAATGGTTTTGGTTGAAATGTCATTTGGGTCTGTGTTTCAGCCTCTGTATCAAGCATCCGAATTTGTTTGGAGGAAGCGAGAAGCTTGATGTATCGTGGGATAAAGGGTTGTATGATTCTAATGTACTGGTGGCTTTTAGGAGACCTAGACCTGAGTGGCGTCCGCAGCAGTGCTTCTTCGTACAGGTTAAACAGGATCAATAGATGGATTTTTTTCTTTAAGATCTTAAAAAGTGAAATTTCCAAATTGCCACAGCATTCACTTTCACCGGAGATTGGGGTCCACGGAACTCCATACGACAATTTCTCCCGGTCAGGAAGCGGAGGGGTAAATCTGTCTAAATTGGCAGTTGGTTTAGACTTGAGTGAGCCAGCGAGTTCAAAGTGGAGCAGCACAACCAGTGTAAAGTTTGAGGTACTGTAGAACAACATTGTTCTACTTGAGGGTAGAAGAGTAATACTTTTCCATTGGTGCAGCATGTGCGTCCTATAAACGATGAAGGACGCTTGATAACGAGAGACCTTGATGGATTTCCTGTAACCTGCAGGTGATATTAGATATCTCTTGCCTAAGCTCTTGCATAAAACTGATATAGAAATCTTTGCTATGCAGTGGAAATACCCATGACAGTATGGTTGTTTTAAAGCAAGAATCACGGTTTTCAAAGGCTAGTGACCAGGGTCTTTCTCATGTAAGAAGCTATTCAGTTTTTGTTTCAAACCTTTTTCTATTCTCTCATACTCGTTTCTAGCTTTTTCCAGTTGAGCATGCAAATAGAACAAGGTATTCCGGTTGTGTCCAAGTGGCTTATCTTCAACCGTTTCAAATTTTTCGTATCAAAAGGTGTTAGGTTTGGACCGGCCTTTCTCTTAGCGAGGTACTGACTGAATCTTACATTTTCTTTTCTGTTCTTGACAAGAGGCTTTATACCGATGTCAGAGTTTTGGTGTGACAGCCTGACAGGTGGTTCAATTGTGGGAGACATGGCTCCTTATCAAGCATTTGCCATTGGTGGGCTAGGCAGTGTTCGTGGATATGGTGAGGGCGCTATTGGATCCGGCCGATCATGCCTCGTTGCTAATACAGAATTGGCCTTGCCTTTGGTATGTTGAGCTGTTGTCTGGCTCGGTTTTCTCCTTTATCTTTTACTTGAGCTTTGGTTTCCTTGTTTGTTTACAGAACAAGATGACAGAAGGAACCATCTTCGTGGACTGTGGAACGGACCTAGGCTCAAGCCGTCTTGTCCCCGGTAAAGCTCACTTAACCATAAAGAAGTTGTTTGAACACAAAATTGATGAAATTGTTGCGGAATTGGTTTTAGGAAACCCGTCTCTGAGACAGGGGAAGCCAGGGTTTGGATATGGATTCGGGTATGGGCTACGGTTGAAGTCTCCGTTGGGTCACCTTCAGGTTGATTATGCCATAAATGCTTTCAACCAGAAGACTCTTTACTTTGGTGTCACCAACCTTGCTTCATCATCATAGCCAAATAGAAGAATGCAATCAAGATAGGCCACGTGTATATTTGTGTTTGAGATGAGACCAGAAACGCCTCAAAGACGAGGCAAACAAGGCCCTAACAGATTGCTGTTATAAAATTGAGGAGAAAAGAAAGTGTTGTTCATAGGAATCATGTAATGTCACAGGACCAAAAGGTTGGTATTTGCAGAAACCACAAATCAGATGTATGGTTATTAGATGCCTTACAAGTCTAGAGGTGGTTATTTCGGTTATCTGATCTTTTGGTTTAAGAATAATACTGTTGAATCAGAACTGTAATTTTACTTGTTCCTTTCAAGAAAAATAGTTTGGATTTTGAAGATTATTAAAAACTGTTATAATAATAATAATAATAAATAATAATTTATCATATTAATAAATATAAATAAAGACAAAATATTATACACGTTGCAAGGCATAGATACTAAATATATAAAAAAAATGAGAGAGAGAGAAATAAAGGGAATGGATATTGAAGTTGCATTTTACAAACATCGAAACAATCGTATATATAGAGAAGAAAAGTTAGTTTTACTGTGCATGCATAGTGACAATGGGTTCCACTTAATAAATTAACGCACGTTTTCTCTATTTTTCTTCCTCCCTTTTCTTATTTTGTGAAAGCACTTTCGTAACACTCCCCCTTGAAGACCACTGTCGCTACCATAACTCACTGAATGTCTTTGTTGCCTCGTTAAAAACCTTTCCAGAAAAACCCATTAAAAAAAAACGTAGTAAGATAAAAAGAGTACAACCCTTTAAGCTCCCCCTCGAATGATCAAGAGAGTATCTTATAGGTCTCGTTGACGATAAACATGCTTCCTAAACGTAGTGGTAGGTAGTGACTTTGTGAAGAGATATGCAGTATTGTCACATGATTGGACACATCTCACTTCAATCTCCTTGTTCTTCTCGAGTTCTTGGGTGTATGAAAAGAACTTCGGAAGGATATGTTTGGTTCTATCAGTTTTGATATATCCTTCCTTGGTCTGGGCAATACATGCAGCATTATCTTCGTATAAAATAGTTGGCTCCGTATTTAAGCAGATTTCACTGCTTGATTGGATGTGTTGACTTATTTATTTTAGCCACACACATTCTCTGCTAGCTTCATGGAGTGTTATGATTTCGGCATGGTTCGAAGAAGTGGCCACATGCGTTTAATTTTAAGATAACCATGGATAGCAGTACCTCCAATTGTGAAAACATACCATGTTTGTGACCGAGTTTTGTGTGGGTCTGATAAATATTCTGTATTTGCAAAACCAATCATTTCACCATTTGAGTTCTTAGGATAAAATAATCCTAAATCGAGAGTTTCTTGAAGGTAACGAAAGATGTGTTTAATCCTTTTTCAATGCCTTTGCGTAGGTAATGAATTAAACCTTGTCAATAGACTAACGGAAAATGATATATCTGGTCGAGTATAATTTTCAAGATACATAAACTCCCCAATTGCACTTAGATACGGTACTTTAGGACCAAGTATTTTCTCATTTTCTTCATGTGGTTGAAATGGATCACTTTCAACATTTAGTGATTTAACAACCATGGGAGTACTAAGGGGAGTTGCCTTATCCATGTTGAATTGTTTTAACACTCTTTTAGTGTATGTGGATTATGTACGAATATGCCTTCTTGAGAATGCTTAATTTGTAAGCCAAGACAAACAAACGAGATCTTTCATCTCAAACTCTCCCTTTAAATAATTTGATGCTTTCTGAATCTCATCACGAGTTCCGATTATGTTTAGATCATCAACATATACTGTGATTATCACAAATCCAGATTGTGTTTTCTTGATAAAAACACATAGGCATATTGGATCATTTACATATCCTTATTTTGTTAAATGCTCACTAAGACGATTATACCACATGCGTCCAGACTGTTTTAAACCATATAATGATCTCTGCAATTTTATTGCATACAACTCTTTTGGTTTGGACCTCAATGGTTTTGGCATCTTAAATCCGTCGAGTATTCTCATATAAATAGCAGTGTCTAATGAGCCATACATGTATGATGTAATGACATCCATTAGACGCATCTCTAGGTTTTCACCTGACGCTAGACTCATCAAGAATCTAAATGTGATTGCATCTATAACAAGGGAATATGTCTCATCATAATCAATCTCGGGTCTTTGAGAAAAAACCTGAGCCACATAAAGGGCTTCGTATCTTATAATCTTATTTTTCTCAGTTCGTTTTCGAACAAAAACCCATATGTATCCAATTGGTTTCACATCCTAGGATGTGAGTACAATAGATCCGAATACATTTCGTTTATTAAGCGAATCTAGTTCGACTTTTATTGCATCTTTCCATTGTATCCAGTCATGTCTCTTTTGACATTCATATACATATTTGGCTCTGGATCTTCGTTTTCTTCATATATTTTCCTTTGACACAAGGTATGAGAAAACGTCATCATCGTCATTCATTTCATTTCGATCCCATATCTTTCTATTGTGAATGTAGTTTATAGAAATCTCATGATTTCCTTCTAGTTCAGGATGCTCTACATTATCATTAATGTCATGATTTGTTTCTTCCAAAATAATTTATGTAGTTTTGGGATCATTATGCTTTTCAGCCTCCTTTCGTTTTCTAGGATTCTTATCCTTAGAACCTACAGGTCTACCACGCTTCAAACGTGTTCGAGAATTACGTGTATCATCTTCTCTTCAACGTTCTTGTGATTATTCAATACGAGCAGGAGTATTTGCAGCTGGAATATCTGATTCAATCACCGTTTTGGTATCTGCAAATGCATCAGGTAGCTGATTTGCAATACTCTGCAAATGCATAATTTGTCGAACTTTTAGTTCTGACTGTTTTGTAGGAGGATCAAGGTGTAACAAATTTGGTACATGCCATTTGATATCATTTCCTGATTTTTTATTTTCTCCCCTAGAACTGGGACTACATTCTCATCGAATTGACAATCAGCAAAGCGTGTTGTAAATACATCACCAGTTTGTGGTTCTAGGTATCATATTATTGATGGACAATCACAACCAACATATATTCTCATCCTTCTTTGTGGTCCCATCCTTTTACGTTGTGGTGGTGTTATGGGCATATATACTGCACAACCAAAGATTCTTAGATGAGAAACATTTGGCTCTCGACCAAATGCCAATTGTAATGGAGAATAGTTATGATATGCACTTGGCCTTATCCGAATAAGTGCTTCTACATGTAATATAGCATGTCCCCATACAGATGTTGGAGGTTAGATCTCATGATCAATGGTCTTGCAATCAGTTGCAAACATTTGATTGATGATACAGCCAAACATTTTGAGTATGAACATGAGCTACATAGTGTTCAACTTCAATTACGTTACCATACAGTAATCGTTGAATGCTTGGGATGTGAATTCACCCACTACAAGAAAATGTGAACATTGTGACCAATTTTTGTGTCAAAATGCTCCGTCACAATATTATGATGATTTAATGACAAATTTGTGACAAAAATATTACGTTACAATATGATTACCATTTGGTCATAATATAATGACAAAATAATAAGTAACAAAATAATGTCACAAATAATGACGAATTAGTGACGAACAATTCACTCGTAAATATTGTTATGAATTATGTGACCAAATCTCGTCACTAGTTATGAAAATTACTCTACCAATAAGTTGGCAACAAATTCATCAAATTTTGTAACTAGTTTAGCTACAGTTAATTTAGTCATATTGCGTGGTATTTTTTATTTCCCGAAAAGCATATGCTTTATTTGTTTTTTAAAAATGTTACATAATCTTGTGTATCAAAGGAGTTAACCATGAGGCAAATAAAAAGAATTAGAACAGAAAACATTGTAATCTGGACCATGTCCTTACTCCTTCCAAAGTATGATCAACTTCATTTAAAAACGTGAGACATGAATGAATACATAACAACTCTTATTCTTCTGTGCCTACCATGTTTGATGTCCTTGTAAAGATTATCGATTTCAAATTCCTTCTATGCCAACAACTCTGCTAAAAACATATACACTTTGCTTCTCAAAGTCTCTGCAATGCATATGTCCAACTCCTCAGACTGGTGACTAACACATGAAATCCTTTTTCATTATGATGCAGTACTTACGTCCAGGTTCTCTGTTTTGTACGTTGGTTATACTTAAACATCATTGTTTGGTAACGAGCTGTCAAGCTCTCTTCTTCCTCTTCTGCTTTTGTTGGACTTGAATTTTTAACAATTTTTCCTTGATGTGAATTAATAAAAAGTCTTTATAACCCATCAAATAGCAATGAAGAGTGACCAATTATTATTGCCCCGGTTCAAATATGACAATTGTTAAGCCACTAGAGTTGTCTTGTCCAAAAAAATGAGCTTAAAAATGCAGTCTTCCAATTATCGTCCATTACTTCAAATGAGCCATCAAACTTAAATGGTAGTTTTTCCAAGTGTTCTCCAATAATGAAGAGTAGCATATCACGTTTCTCCAATATGTGTGCCACATATTTCTTTTTGTAATAAATTTTGTAACCACCCATATCCTAGGTGAATGTTCTGCAACTTTTGCTTCTTTCTCCAACAAAGCCACACAGAAAAGTATATTCTCATGTCCATTGTTGCATAGTACCAACTGGTAACACTCTTGTAAACGATTCTCAGATGTAATAACGTGTCTCATAAGTGCAGCGAACACACCAACATACACAGCTACCACTATCAAGTCTTTCTTCACCAAAGACCATATCATCCCAGTTCTGCCCATATCTTTGAAATCAATGAATCATTAGTGTTCTTCTTTTCTGCCTTGTGTGTGTGGTGCTGCAAGTCCGAATATACACAAAGTGCAAAAACTAATGATGAGCACAACACATTCTACTCAAATTTCCGGTTACAAAACGTGTGGTAGTGACTTATATATCCATTTGTGTTTCACTTGGAGATCAGAGATCAAAGATCTCACCGGAGAAGAAGGGAGGAAATTTAAAACGATTGGAATCGAACATCTATGATAATTTTTATTAAGCAAATATAATCTACAAACAAAGAATGAAAAGCTAGGAGACACAGTCGGTGTCGGAGGCACAACCGGCCATAAAAGAAAAAAAAAGTGAAAAAGCCTTGGTCGGATAAAAAGAAACTTTGACGCAGCTTATCCGAATTATAAATTACAACTAATTTTTGTTTAAATAATTTTGTAACAAATTCACTAAATTATAGGAAACATATTGTAGCTCAAAAACGACCCCCTTTTGTTTTTTCTTCCATATCTACAAAATATTCCATATTTAGGTCAAAAATGATTTACTTTAGTCTCATGGTTTTGTGAATTCTCAAAACACGTAATGCGTTCAACTGGCGATATTTTTTCATCACGGAATTAGATGTATAGGCAGGTCAATCAAACGACGAATGAAGTTTCTGAAGAATTTTTTCAAGGTCTAAAGAATTTTATGAAGTTTGCCATGAATCAACCACTGTTTTTAGAGACGGGAAAGCTTTTATGTCCATGAATCAAATGTAAGAATGGGAGATTAAGTGAAGAAGCAACAGTTTAGAGACATCTATACAATAGGGGGTTTATGCTTACTATTGGGTTTGAATTTCGCATGGAGAAGACTATGATATTTTGAACAACAATAGTTTTGTGCACGAAAAATACTTCAAGCAGATTCTCAAACAGAGCAAGAAAATCTTTATGTGGAGATAATTTCAGATGCATTTGGTCAAAATAATAAATTATAATAAAAATGGTATACTTACTATTATAACAGAGTAAATATTATAAATACATATAGTCATATTATAATAATAATAATAATAATAATAATAATAATAATAATAATAATAATAATTTATCATATTGACAAATATAAATAATGACAAAAATATTATATCAGTACGTTGCAGGGGATAAACACGCTGAATATAAACATTACTCTGTATGCATACTGATAACTGTAGAAGCATTTTCGTAACAAAACACAGAAATTTCTAGAACCGAAAGAATTGGTTTTGTAATTGGATTGAATTCAAATGTGCATCCCCGCAGTAACCGACTTTTAAAACATGTACTTGAACAAAACCAGATTTGCCCGGAATAGGGACATTCCGGTTCATACACCATATCCGGTTCTGCGAATTTGGTATTACATTTCATAAATAAGAGAGTTTTACCTACTGCTTGCTACAAAGACATAAAATAAGCTTTAGAAGAAATTGTTGAACTGACTGGTAAGCGAGCTCTTGAGGTTTGAGTACAGACCGTAAAGAGAATACTGCTTCATGTTCTCCACTTCATACCACGAGTTGAGAACCGCCAAGTGTTTGTCAGTGCCGGAAAACGCCAGCTGGATACCGAGACTGCAGTCCACGGTACCTCCTCGGCCTTTGCAGCTCAGCGTTTTGATTGCACAATCTTGCTTGTTGAGGCACACAAAGTTTGAATTCCCCTTGCACGACGCACACCCGTCTCTCTTCCAGAATAGGTTTTGAAGCCTACCTTTCTGAAACTCCATCACCTTAATTGGACCATAATAAGAGTTCTTGAGGAGTCTATCTAATCAGATTTTTTTTTGTTTTTACTAAGGGATGACATATAAAAGCTTTACCAAAGTAAAACTGGTTACGGTGTAGGTGGTGTTTGCAATAAAAGCCGGAGGAGACCTTGCCGCATATTTCCGACCAGAAAATGCCACCATATATCCTCCATAGTTGTCCTGCATCAAAAAAAAAAAACATATTAGCACGGTATATAAAGAAAGATTTGGGTTTTCTTCACCAATCTGTAGTCCAACTTTAGACATCAGTGACCAATTACTTTGGCTCTCTCAACTAATCATGGTGATCATATAAAACAAAATCTGATACTCATCTACACTGGAGAATTATCATTAGTAGAAGCAACCTAATTAGCTTAGTAGTGTAAGGTCAATTTTCAATCTTTAAGAAGCCAAACTCAACCAAATATCCACTAATTTATGCATCTCCTAATCTATCTATACTCTGAACATATTACTTTAAGATTTTGTGTGTGTTCTTAATCATTCTGAATCGGGAAAAACAAAAAACAAAATTTTGGACCAATTCGAGTAGTGCCAATTTGAATAACAAATTTAACATGGACCCTGTGATGATCATGGTTAATTTGTAATCACATCAGATACTTTTTCTATTCAACCTCAAGTTAACACTGAATCATTGTTACATGAAGCAATCTAATTAGCATAGGCAGGTATAATGGAATATTCAGAAACCAAAGTCACGCATATTCCTATTCTGATCCAACTTTGGATCTCACTAACAATTCAAGTATAGTTGTTGTACTCCAATCTTACCTAAATTATGGTTGATTTGTAATCATATAAAAGCCAGATCTGATTATTAGTATACATGAAGCAATCTAAGGTAGAGTCAACCAAATCTAAACTCAGAAGAGACTAGTAACAATAAACGTTTCATAATAATAAACAATAAAAGAATCTTTAGTTTACCGGAAAGAAAGCGGAGGTGTTAATGGAGAGTAGAGAGATCTCGTCGATCTTAGGACGGAAGATAGAGAGCTGAGAGTTCATGGCGGCGAGGGTAAGTCGACGGTCGCAAGGAGAAAGAAGAACCGTCTGGTTGAGGAAGAAAGACGGACGCGAAGAGAAGGCAATTCCGAATGTGAATCCGTCGGATCTCCGGATTCTGGTGTCGGAGCAAGGCGAATAGACATTGTTGGTGTTTCCGCCCAAGGCAGCGGCTCTATTGAAACCGCCAGCGATGGTTAGAATCACGGCAGAGGAGACGAGGAGCGTTAGGGTTTCCGAAACGAGCATTTTCGAAATGTTTTGGGAGTTGTGAAGAGTGTGTGTGAACGGTGAGTCTGTCTGTCTGTGGCTTTCACGTTCGCCTTCGTCGTTTTCCGCAGCTTCATCACACACTTCCACTTTGGAAAATTCCAAAAGTTCTCTCTCTATTTAAAAAAAAAAACTGATTTTCGATTGAAAAAATTACCTTTTGAAAATTAACTGTTTTAACCCTTATTGGAGTAGTAGCTAGACGCTATGGAATAATTGCACTGAATGTACCTTTTTTTAGAAAGTAATAGCAATCTTGTATCTTTCAAATTCTTTTTACAATTGTGTATCTTTTTTTGTCTTTTAATGGTGGCTAATTACAATTTACCCTTAAAATTTATCTTTTTATTATAGATAGTTAATCATTCTTATTTTTTCCTTCTATCCATCCGATCTATTTTTTTTTTAATTATTTTCTTTTTATTTACATACTCTCTCTTACTTTATGAGTTATTTTTACCCCCAAGTTTTTTTGATTGTAGATAGGATGAATTGGGTGAGGTTTTCAGACTTATAGATCGTCGGAATGGAGATAAAATAGGACGATCTATCGGAATTCAAAAAAAAAAAAAAATCAGACTTAATATGAAAGTTGCGAATGGATAGGTTAGAGTAGATGTCCACAACATCCATCCACGTGTATACTTATGATGGACAAGATGTTTAACATGATGGTTTAACATATGACGTTGGACGATCACATGAATGATGAATCCAAAAATATGTTTACCATGGGTAAACGTTTAACATATGATTATTCGTGGACAAGATACTCAACAAGATGAGTTTAACATAAATGATGATGGACAAGATGCTTAACAAGATGATTTAACATATGATTATTTGTGGACACAAAAGTATGTTGGACGCTCACATCTCATGCTTAACAAGATGGTTTAACATATGATGGACAAAATGCTTAACAAGATGCTTACCAAGATTGCAACGCTTATGATCCGTGGACACAAAGTGCGGATCTAATGGACAAAAGTTGGTTAAGAGTTCACATGATTGTGAATTTGTGGACATAGAGTAGGTGTAGACCACTATCCATCAACAAGATGCTTACCATGGGTAAACGTTTTATGATGGACAATAGGTGGACACAAAGTACGAGTCTAATGGACAAAAGTTGGTTAAGAGTCCACATGATTGTGAATTTGTGGACATAGAGTAAGTGTAGACCACTATCCATTCGAAAACAACATTTTCATTGGCTACTTCCTACCCATAGTAAGCACCTTGCATTTATATGATCATTGTAGTATCCACATGGATGGATATTCATTCACAATTTTCGTAGCATCCACATGGATGGAGACTCAACTATCCATTCGCAATCTCCGTATTAAGTCCGTTTTTTTTTTTTGAATTCCGGTAGATCGACTAGTTCTAACTCCATTTCGGCGGTCTATATGACCGGTAACCTCATCCATTATATGATATCCACCGTTCAAAAAAATTGGGGTGAAAATAAATGTAAAAGTAAGAAAGAGAAGGAAAAAGAAAAAGAAAAAGAAAAAATAAAATAAAAGAAGAATGGATACATCATTTTCGGTGGAAAAAATAAAAAAAAAATGAGGAAGAAAGAGAATGTGGGGATAAAGTGGTCTTTTTACTGGTGGTGAAGGATTGTTTAGTTGATCCTGATTCAATTCTTAGATTAATATCAACCTAAACATGCGATCTAGGTTCTTCTCAGAATAGAAACAAATGATGATCTCACCTTATACCTGTTTGCAGCGGAAAGAGATGGTATGTTTGAGATCAGAGAAACACCGAGGGATGAATCCTCCAAAGGTTCACACACGCGATCACAGAAAACGGCTGCTAGACCACTAGAGGAATTCGGCGCAGAGAGAGAGAGTTTTCGGCTGGAGTGTTAGGGTTAATTGCTCAGAAACTCGAGTTTTACCTTATAAAACTTGTCTGATTCCGTTTGGGCCATTTGGCCCAAACACCAATTAACTAGACGGCATTCGCGCACTGTGTCGACCGATACCCCTTGTGTATCGATCGACACACAGTGCCGATCTTCTCTCTAAGTACAGTAAATGCCTAGCACTTTTACCGTACTTCTGCTAAACCGTTCCTACACATTTTCCTGTTAGCTTAGGCGTGTGACCCATATGGGATCATATAATAAAGGCAATAAGTCCAAGACTTATAGATCATGAGCGGACTCTAGCAAGCCATCATGACCCCCAGTATTATATGACTTATGTCTTATCAATGACATACTCTTACTTTCTAGAGACAGTACCGAGATTACTGGACACAATTCCAACAATCTCCCACTTGTACTGGAATCTCTGTATTCATAATCCTTTTGTCACAATATCTCGATTAGTCATAAGGCAAGATTGGTGTCATCCTTATAAAGCCTAATCTTGTTCATCGGACTCTGATTTGATACTGACAATCCAAACGACTCGGGAAAGTCCGTTTGAGCATGGCCATGCATTTTCCAGTATTCAAATCTCCGATTGGCCTAGAGATATTCACTCCATTTATATTGGAGGGACAAATTCCGTCTTGTTCCATCACTGTAAACTATTCATTTCATAATGTACCCAAACAAGGTCCTTATAACTATCGCAGAACGATAGCGTTAGACAATGATCAAAGTGCATCAGTCCATGTGCAGTCACATGCATGCGAACTCAGGTCTAAGGACTATACTCTATAGTCGTAGTAAGAATCTCTTATGACACAGATATAAATATCCTGAAGAGTTCTTATAAGCGGGTCTTGTCCGGTCGTATGTTCCCAAACATACACCTATGTACTGACTTTGATGCCGCGCATCTATGACACACTGAGACTTTGTCATAAGTCACGTACCAATCCAGTCTCACACGGTTGTTGGTGTTCCAATTTCAACAACCTTCGACTAGGGACGGGATGATATAAAACATCTATCAAATATAGGGTCTCATGATCAAGCTAAATGACTTCGATGACTCAAGATCAAGTCATTTACTTCGATGACCTATAAAATGGTTCATATCACTTTGGAACGATTATTTCATCACAGTTAAAATAATCTTGAAATAATAATTTCATTAAACATAAGAATGTTTTACAAGAACATATCAAATAACTAAATAAAAGCCCTCAAACTCCCACTCAAATTTAGATTACATTTCTATGTCTCTAATGCCTACAGCTTCAGTCAGAAACTCGAGCTTAGGCCTTGGGAGTGGCTTTGTCAACGGATCAGCGACGTTATCATCAGTCTGAACTCGGCTGATCTTGACTTCCTTTCTATTAATGATGTCACGTATCAAGTGAAATCTTCTTAGAACATGCTTAGATTTCTGGTGTGATCTTGGTTCCTTTGCCTGAGCTATAGCACCATTGTTGTCACAAAACAGTGCCAGAGGCTCAGCCGCATCTGGTATCACACCTAGTTCAATAATGAACTTTCGTATCCAAACAGCTTCCTTCGCAGCTTCTGAGGCGGCGATATATTCAGCTTCTGTGGTGGAATCTGCAACGGTGTCTTGCTTGGAGCTTCTCCAACTGATTGCACCGCCATTCAGACAAAAGATATAACCGGACTGTGACCGGAAATCATCTTGGTCTGTCTGGAAACTTGCGTCCGTGAATCCACTGACTTTAAGCACATCACTTCCACCGTACACTAAGAACTTATCCTTAGTATGTCTTAGATACTTCAAGATATTCTTTACGGCAATCCAATGGTTTTCACCTGGATTTGACTGGTATCTACTCGTCATGCTCAATGCATAAGCAACATCAGGACGAGTACAGATCATGGCATACATGACAGATCCTATTGCAGATGCATAAGGAATATTCTTCATGCGCTCAAGCTCAGCAGCCGTCGTAGGGCTCTGCTTCTTGCTTAGCGTTGTGCCATGTACCATCGGCGTGAAGCCCTTCTTGGAATCCTTCATGCTGAATCTTTGTAGGACTTTGTCAATGTATGAATCTTGACACAAGCCTATCAGCCTTCTAGATCTATCCCGGCAGATCCTGATTCCAAGAACGTATGCGGCTTCACCCATGTCTTTCATGGAAAAACAACTTCCAAGCCAGTCCTTTACGGACTTCAGCATTGGAACGTCGTTTCCGAGAAGCAGTATGTCATCGACATACAGAATAAGAAATACAATCTTGCTCCCACTAGATTTCTTATACACGCATTGTTCTTCTTCGTTTCTGATGAAGTCAAATTGCTTGATCGCTTCATCAAAACGAAGATTCCAGCTCCTCGATGCTTGCTTCAATCCATAAATGGATTTATGAAGCTTGCATACTTTCCCAGCATTCTTTGGATCTATGTAACCGTCAGGTTGTGTCATATACACATCCTCTTCCAGAATTCCATTCAGGAAGGCGGTTTTCACGTCCATCTGCCAAATTTCATAATCATGAAAAGCTGCAGTTGCTAGTAGAATTCGAATAGATTTCATCATAGCCACTGGTGAATAGGTTTCATCGTAATCCACACCGTGGACTTGTCTGAAACCTTTTGCCACCAACCTGGCTTTATAAATCTGGACATTTCCATCCACGTCAATCTTCTTCTTGAAGATCCATTTGCACTCGATGGCTTTTACACCAGCGGGTAAGTCAACCAACGAAAACACTTGGTTGACCGACATGGAGTCCATTTCAGAATCAGTGGCCTTGCGCCACTTAGAGGAATCTGGGCCCATCATCGCTTGATTGAAGTTCGATGGTTCATCACCATCAATGATCAAAAGATCATGACAGTCAGTCACGAGGAATCCTTGATATCTCTCGGGTTCGTGACGGATCCTCCCGGATCTTCGAACTTCAGGTACTACAGGTTCATGCTCTACAATTTCTTGTAGGTCCTCCTGCTGCTCTTCCTCATTAGGTTGAGCAGTATCCTGTTCATCTTGAATTTCTTCAAGCAGTACCTTACTCCCACTGTCTTTCTTAGAGAGAAACTCCCTCTCAAGAAAGTTACAATCCCGGGCAACAAAGATCTTGTTCTCGGAACGTAGATAGAAGTAATAAGCCTTGGTTTCCCGTGGATAACCAATGAAGTAACATTTGTCAGATTTTGGTGTAAGCTTGTCTGAGATCAATCTCTTGACATAGGCTTCACAACCCCAAATTCTGAGATAAGACAGCACTGGAGCTTCTCCAGTCCATAATTCATATGGTGTCTTTGCTACTGCTTTCGATGGCGCTCTATTTAGAGTGAACACTGCTGTTAGCAGAGCATATCCCCAAAGGGATATTGGAAGGTTTGTGTGACTCATCATAGATCGAACCATATCCAATAAGGTCCGATTTCTCCTCTCAGACACACCATTCCATTGAGGTGTTCCGGGAGGAGTGAGTTGGGATACGATCCCACACTCTCTTAGATGATCACTGAATTCTTGGCTTAAGTATTCTCCTCCTCGGTCGGACCGAAGAGCCTTAATGCTTTTGCCAAGTTGGTTCTGTACTTCATTTTGGAATTCTCTGAACTTCTCAAAAGATTCAGACTTATGTTTCATTAAATAAACATATCCATACCTACTGAAATCATCAGTAAAGGTAATGAAGTACTGATAGTTTCCTCTTGCATTTGTGGACATTGGGCCACACACATCAGTGTGTATCAGGCCCAATACGTCACTGGCCCTCTCGTTAGGTTTATTAAAGGGGGCCCGTGTCATTTTGCCCATCATGCAGGATTCGCATTTCTCACATGACTCAAAGTCAAATGAGCCAAGAAGTCCATTCGAATGGAGCCTCTTGATGCGTTTCTCGCTGATGTGCCCTAAACGACAATGCCATAGAAACGTTTGGTTCTCCTCATTAGGTTTGAACCGTTTGGTATTAATGTTATAAATTGGCGCGGATTGATCGAGTATGTAAAGCCCATTCATAAGAGGGGCAGAACCATAGAACAAATTGTTGCGATTGAAGGAACATAATTTATTCTTAACTGAAAAATCATAACCTTCCAAATCCAACAAAGAAATTGAAATAATATTTCTGCTTATAGCAGGTACAAAATAACAATTATTGAGTTCTAAAATCAATCCCGAAGGTAAAGACAACAAGTAAGTGCCTACAGCTAGCGCTGGAACTTTCGCTCCATTCCCAACTCGTAGCTCCACTTGTCCTTGCTTCAGCCTTCTACTGTTGCTGAGTGCCTGCATATTAGTACAAATATGAGCCCCACAACCAGTATCCATAACCCATGAGGTATTATCAGAAGTAGTCGTATTAACTTCTATAACAAAAATACCTGTTGAAGAAGTCTCAAAAGTCTTCTTCTTCAATTCCTTTAGACCTTCCTGGAATTTCTTACATTCTCTCTCCTCCAATGCCCTGGTTCTTTACAGAACCTGCATATGTCAGTTGGCCCAGCCTTTGACTTGGGCTTGGGCTTTGGCGTGTCCTTGTCCGCGACTTGGACAGCCTTGGCCTTTCCCTTATCCTTAGCAGAGGATTTCTTAAACCCCTTGCCCTTCTGCACCATAAGCACATTGGGGTCCTTGGCGGTTTTCCTCAAATTGGGCTCCGCAGTCTTGAGCATTCCGTGAAGCTCAGTCAATGTCTTACTCAAGCCATGCATGTTAAAGTTCAGAATGAACTGATCATAGCTTGCAGGTAACGACTGCAGAATGATGTCACAGGCAAGTTCCTGGCTGATTGGGCAGTCGAGTTTCTGAAGATGATCGAGATAACCCATCATCTTCAAGACATGAGGACTCACTGCCGCGTTCGCAGCCAACTTGCAGTCCAAGAGGTTCTTAACAGTTTGAAACCTCTCAGTCCTAGCCTGCTCCTGAAAAAGCGATTTCAGGCTTGCCATTATCTCGATGGGTGACAATACACTCTCGAACTGTTTTTGCAGCTCAGGAGTCATTGTCACCAACATCAGGCAATAGGCATCATTTTCATCTGACGAATGCTTTTCCCAAGCATTATGCAGAGTCCTGGCGGCATTGGCAGGAGGCCTCTCGGGGAGAGGATCACGAAGGACATAATCCTTCTTCTCCTGCTTGAGGACTAGCCTCAAGTTCCTTGACCACGTCAGGAAGTTCGTTCCAGTCAGCTTCTCCTTTTCGAGAACAGACCGGATCGAGAATGTGTTTTGTGTGCTTGTAGTAGTCATATCTGAAATATATAGATAAAAAGGTTATTAGTTAAAATGTTCAATATGATTAATCTCGTATTAAATTTAATATGATTAATCACGCATTATATTCAATAACATAAGTTACCCTCAATAGAATATAATGATTCCAAGATCCACATATAACTAAGATTAAAGTGGGCCACTGGCCGTCACCAAACCTTAGCTTATATCGGTAAGCCCTATATCGGCTAATTATATCCGTGATATAACTCTTGGTTGTGAATCTGGGCCCGAGGCCCAATCCACTCTGATGTCTCAAGGTCCGGGACTCCCGATGGCCCAGTCAAGAAAACCAGACTATACAGTCATGTAATCATTAATGTCTGGGACTCCCAATGACATTTATGAATCACAAACCGTCTTATCCACGCAAAAGCAGACACCCTCACACTGTAAGGCCATGAATACAATTCAATGGGCTTCGACAGCTGACATAGAATGGACAAGACATCCAACGCTTGATATTATTTGAGGTTCGTAGGTTTATTTAAAAAATTCATTCCCAAAATAGAAGATTACTATTTCGGGAAACTTTCCATTTTTGGAAACCTACTATTTTTGGAAACTTTCTAAAATTGGAAACTTTCTAAAACCGGAAACTTTCTAACTTTAGAAATTTAAAATCCGAATCATGCAAATCTAGAAACTTCTATAAATTCAGAAACTTTCTAATTTCAAAATATCGGAAACTTTAATTTAAAATCGATTTATATTCTTTATAAAATAAATTTTAAATTAATCTGAAGAAAGACTCAAATAATTGGCCCAATTGTTTTAACTTCTTGGCCCGAGGCCCAAGAATTGGTCCATGTCCAAGACATGACCCAATTGTCCAATTAAATGACATAACCGGTCTGGTTCATTAAAATTGGTCTAACCAAATTTTAATTACTACGATGACCACAATTGTCAACCGGTTATTTACTAAACCGGATTTTCTCAATTTATTTGGTCCAACCAAATCAAATTAGAAAATCCTGGTTTAGGCACTAAATCCAATAATTTTTTTTCGACATTGGATTTCTTGTCCCGGTTTAACCAGACTTAATAAAATTATTAAATCTGTTTATTAAACCAGGACGAATTAATTTTAATCAAAATTAAACCGAGCCTTAAACCAACCATGTTGATCGATGAACCAACCGTGTCGATCGATCCATCAACCACATCGGTCGATGCTCTCAGTATCGATCCTGCATCGATCGTGCATCGATCCTGTATCGATCGATGCTCTCACGCATGCACTGAACCGAGCCAAAACCCTAACCGTGTCGATCGATGTGCACCAACCGCATCGGTCGATGCACCAATATCGAACCTGCATCGATCCTGCATCGATCGATGCTTTCACGCGTTAACAGGGTTAGCCGATAGGCTGTATCGACCGATCCATGCGATCGTATCGATCGATCCATGCGATCGCAGTCGATACAGACCTCTTAAAATCGCATTCTACCAAATCATATAGCTTGGTTTCTGCAATTTTATGTGTGTTTAGGTTTCAATTCTTGTTACTTAAGTAGTTTCTCTTATCAGTAGTTGATTCAAAACACTTTTAAACAAGAAAACAATCCTAAACATTGAATCTAAACAAGAAAAACCAGAACCTATGCTCTGATACCACTGAAGGATTGTTTAGTTGATCCTGATTCAATTCTTAGATTCATATCAACCTAAACATGCGATCTAGGTTCTTCTCAGAATAGAAACAAATGATGATCTCACCTTATACATGTTTGCAGCGGAAAGAGATGGTATGTTTGAGATCAGAGAAACACCGAGGGATGAATCCTCCAAAGGTTCACACACGCGATCACAGAAAACGGCTGCTAGACCACTAGAGGAATTCGGCGCAGAGAGAGAGAGTTTTCGGCTGGAGTGTTAGGGTTAATTGCTCAGAAACTCGAGTTTTACCTTATAAAACTTGTCTGATTCCGTTTGGGCCATTTGGTCCAAACACCAATTAACTAGACGGCATTCGCGCACTGTGTCGACCGATACCCCTTGTGTATCGATCGACACACAGTGCCGATCTTCTCTCTAAGTACAGTAAATGCCTAGCACTTTTACCGTACTTCTGCTAAACCGTTCCTACACATTTTCCTGTTAGCTTAGGCGTGTGACCCATGTGGGATCATATAATAAAGGCAATAAGTCCAAGACTTATAGATCATGAGCGGACTCTAGCAAGCCATCATGACCCCCAGTATTATATGACTTATGTCTGATCATTGACATACTCTTACTTTCTAGAGACAGTACCGAGATTACTGGACACAATTCCAACAGGTGGACCCTACAAAAAAAGATATAAATTAGCAAACTCTTTTGCAAAGATACAAAATTGAACTAAAAAAGATGAAAAGATACATTGGATGCAATTCACCCTAGACGCTATACGTACATTTGATGTGAACTTAGCGCATTTTCCATGGGAAAAATGTTGTTTAAATCCTGAACTTTCAAAAAATGGCAATTAAAACACTCAATTTTGTATGTGGCCATTTAAACCTGATGTTGTCGTTGACAATCGTTGAAACCCTGAATTACGTGTTGATTTTGCACATTAAACCTCTGCGTTAAACTGACAAACAGACCAATTAACGCTCCGTTTAACCCCGTTAATCCGTCTTAATTGAGCCGTTAAGACTTAAACGACTGCATACTTATTTTAACAGATCCAAAAAGAAAAATCCCCAATCTCTTGATTTCAAACCCTAAAAATATATATTCATCTCAATTGAACTAGATTTCTGCATCAAAACCACGAATCCAACTCTCCCCTTGCTCATAGTACCCAAAGGTTCTTCGATTTATCCTTCTCCCACCGATATAAGCTGCAAATCTTCTTCGTCGACTGTTGAAGATGGATGTCGCGGGTTTCCGTCGAAGTGTCACTACGGGCGAGGAGTCATCATCTTCACGTCTAAGACGGATGATAATCCAGGAAGACCCTTCTTCCGATGTCCGACAATGAAAGATGTAAGCACATTTCAATCGGGTACTTAAGGAGAGGCTCTGTTTTTTTGTTCTGATTTACACCTTTTGATTTTGTTCTCAAACCCAGAACCATTTGTTTAAATGAGTGGAGGATGGTGTTTATGAGGAAGTTGAAGATGCCTTGCAGAGAATCTCGAGTCTTGAGCGTGAGTATGAAAATTCCAAATCTGAAATTGGCATCAAGATTGAAGGCTTAAAGGGTAGGGATCCATGACTTGGAGGAAGATGTGTTGCTGATAAAAAGGGAACTTAACAATGGGAGAATCTTAATCAAATGCGCTTGCTTGGTGTTCATTTGTGTTACTGTTATTGTCATTGTGATGACAATGATTGTTAGTTCAAAGAAGCAGAAAATGGTTCTTGGATCCATCTAGTTCATGGTTGACTTTGTTATATGTCGATGAGTCTTTGTTTTGTTTGTGTCTGTGTCTTCATTATGTCATTGAGTCTGTGTGTTTTCATTTTGGGAGATAGCTTTGTATCCTCTTGGAATTTGTATGAAACTTTGTTCATGTTACATCCGAGAGAGTAACTTTGTTCATGACACAATCGTACAATGACATTCATAACCAAACCATTACTTTGAAACCATATCCGAGAGTGACATACATAACATCATAAACATAGATACTTTAGAGCCTTCAAAGTTGTACTTAACCGATAGATAACAACCACAGAGAAACAAAAGTAGAGTTTGTGAACAATCAAACAAAAGAGAAACAAAATAGATACATTATCCGCGTGAACAATCAAACCATGATCCAAATCTTTCAAGTCCTTGACCTCTTCCATGAGGATTTTTGTGATCCTATTGGAGCTTGCCGTCCTTGAGAAGGTTGAGATCCTACTTGACCATGAGAACCTTGAGAAGGTTGTGAGCCTTGAGAATGTTGTGATCCGAGAGGTTGTGAGCTTAAAGGCTATGATGAGCTTCCTTCATGTTCCTATTAGAATCCAACAGAACATGTAATTGCCAATTCAAACAGATTTAACAGAATTACAAAAAAATGAAAGTTATAATCTAACATACTAACCACATTCTTCTTTGGTCGACCTCTTGGTCTCTTTGGTGGGAGTAAAATAGTTGCATTCTTACATCCTTGTTTATTGTGGCCTTCTTGATGACAGTTAGAGCATGTCATCACTCTTTTTGTCATGGACATCTTGGTTTTATTAGACGAATTAGAGGACTCGTTTTTGACTTTCCTTCTTGCATAGTTTGGTGGCCTTCCTGGATTTCCTTTCCTCCATGGTGGTGGCAAAACAGGTAATCTATTCATCCTTGGACACAATGGTGCTCCTTGCACATGATTAATACCTTCCCTATAAGTTTCTTTCCACATATCTTTGGTGTAATAGTCTACAACTTAGTCCTCAACCTTCTCTCTTTTCCCTACTATAACACTTGCAGCATGACTGCAAGTAATTCCAATCATTTGCCACTTCCTACAACCACAAGTTCTTGCATTCATATCAACTGTGTAATTAACACCGTGTAGCTCTATCTCATGCATATTGTTTCTTGCCATGTATCTCTTGCAATGTTGTGCCCCAGCAATCGCCTTCTCAATCTCAGCATGAGCTCTCTTTATGAACCTTGTTTTCATCCTATCAGCCACTAGATATCTCTTTGCGTTTCTGACCATGCACTGTCTCCTTATGTCCTCGAGCAAATCCAACAAAGGCTTTCTTCTCGCATGTCTAATAGTCTTGTTGAAAGACTCACTAAGATTATTCAGAATATCATTGCAGCAACTGTTGGTTCTAAAGAAGGCTCTGGACCAGGTCTGAAGATTAGTAACCTGCAGAGATGAATGAGCAAGCGGATTGTACTTCTTCAACTCGTTCATGTGGTCAAGGAACTCGCCTGTTGTGTAGATGTGGGCTATCTTCTTAATGATGCGTTGAAGTTCCTGGTCACGGTTATCCTTCTTCCAATTATCCATAATATGTCGTGCACATTTTCGATTCTCGGCCTCTGGAAGTACGTTATGGATAGCCTTCACTAGCCCCTGCAAATAGAAATTGTAGTTAGGTAAAATGATACTTACGGTTAAGTTTATAACAGTGTAGAACTTGCTTTCTGTTTATCTGAGATGATAGTCACAGTGCTCCCACCTTCAAGACCAAGACTTAGACACAACTTCTTGACAAACCAATCCCAATTATCATCATTTTCTACTTCTACAACAGCCCATGCAATAGGCACAATTCTGTTATCTCCATCTCTTCATACTGTTGCGAGAAGATGCCCCTTTATATCCCATTTCAAAAAAGCTCCGTCTAAACCTATGATGGGCCTACAAGTTTGCTTCCAAGACTCCTTTTGTGAATTAAAACAGATGTACATACGAAAGAACCTTTGTTTGCTGCCGACGCTTGGTCCCGGAATTGTATCGATATCAAACTGAGATCCACCATTATGCTTGAATATCTCAGCCTGATAATCCCATATCCGCGCAAAATGGGATTCATTACTTGCTTTCCTTGCTCTCATAACTTTTGTCTTCGCTTTAGCACACTGATCATCAGTCACTTCGAGGTTGTACTCTCTCTTGATCTCAGCAACCATTTCCCATTTTGTCAGTTTGGGATTCAGTCTCAACCTTTCGTCAAACATTGTGGCTATTGATGAACACTTCAACAACTTTGAAAAACCAGACCTAATGCAACAATGAGCATTGGTATAAGTTTTAACTTGCAACTTATGTTTTTCCTCTCATAAGCTGCATATACTTTCCAAGGACATTCCACACCTTTATCATCGACATAGCAATACTTAGAAGCGACTCTCGTACTCTCAGACTTGTATAACTTCATGGTGTACCTTGTCTTAAGCGAGTACCTCAGCAACGCAAGCTTGAAATCATCTGGTGAGTTGTAAGTTTTTGCCAACCGGATCAAACTCTCTGGATCATCTGTATCTTCTCTACACTCTTGCTCTGCTCTGTCTTCTCCATCTTCTTCTGCGTCTTTCTCGTCATCAGATGAGATAGGATCTGGAATCCTATCGTCGTCAAATATATCATCACCGTTGTCATCATCACTCTGACCTCCATCTTCAACAATATCTGCAAAGTCCTTGCTAATGTTGATGTTCGTATCCTCCATAACTCCTAACCCATCTTCTCGGGTGTCGTCTCTAACATCAACTCTAGCATCTTGGTCTTCTTCAGCATCGTTAACATCTTCACAATCGGAATCACCGAATGTCAACGACAACATCAGGTTTAAATGGCCACATACGAAGTTGGATGTTTTAATAGCCTTTTTTTTAAAGTTCAGGATTTAAACAACATTACTGGTGGAGCTCCAACGCCAATACTAGAGGCATTCATTGGGTGGCATGGGATAAAATCTGCTGCCCAACCTCAGAAGGTGGCTTAGGCTTCCGGGCAGTGGAAGAACAAAATATTGCTCTTCTAGCGAAACAACTTTGGAGGATTCTCAGATTTCCAGACTCACTCTTGAGTCGAATCCTGAAGGGGAGATATTTTAAGTACTCAAGCCCCTTAGAGATACAAGTCTCGAATAGACCTTTTTACGGGTGGAGGAGTTTGATGGCAGCCAAACCATTATTGCTATCAGTTCTGCGGAAAACTATAGGATCAGGGTTTGGTACTAGAGTTTGGGACGAACCTTGGATCCCCGACCATCCGACTCGTGCACCGATAAGTATCAACAATGAGATAGATCCACAACTTTATGTGAATACGCTTATTGACTTTGACACAAAACAATGGAAGGTAGACCGTTTTCGAGAGCTCTTCCCACCAGAAGACATTTCCCTTATTTTGGGCTTACATCCGAGCAAGTTAGTCTCGAAGGATAGCTATTGTTGGACTTTGACTAAATGGGGTAACTATACCGTGAAGTCAGGTTATTGGGCCGCGGAGCTCTCTCTCGCCCAGCTTGTGATCCCCCTTTTCAGGGCCCGAATACTACGGTACTCACGGCGCAAGGTTGGAAGTTAAAAACCACCCGAAAAATTAAACATTTCGTGTGGCAATGTTTGTCGGGTTTCTTACCCACTTGTGACTCCCTCGCATATCGCCATATTGGCAGAGAATCTACTTGTCCCAGATGTGGTGCAGAGAAAGAGACTATTAACCATGCTATCTTTGAATGCCCTCAGCTCATCAAGTGTGGGCGCTTTCACCCATTCCATCTGCCCCTCATATCTTCCCATCATCATCGGTGTTTACTAATTTGGACATCCTCTTTTGGAGAGCGAAAGAGATGATGAGTTCTGAGGATTCTATAAGTTTCTTCCCATGGCTTATGTGGTTTATTTGGAAAGCTCGCAATAGGAAAGTGTTTGAGAATTTTAATGAAGATCCTAGATCGACTCTAGAGAAAGCTAGACTTGAAGAAGAAGCATGGAGGAAAGCAAATGCGGAGGAAGATGAGAACCTTTTCACGATTTCCCCGCAAAGGGATCCTCCACCTATGACCCTATCGCAAGCATGTCTCTCATGCTTCATTGATGGTTCTTGGGTTGAAGCAGATTCGGTAAGCGGACAAGGGTGGATCGTCCAGCAAGGACTTGAGATTGTGCATTTGGGTCTTAAGGGCTCCAGAAGAATTCTCTCTCCCCTTCATGCTGAGCTCGACGCCCTCTTCTGGGCTATGCAGTGTCTTCAGAAACTACATCTGACTAGCGCTTCCTTCTTCTCGGATTGTGTGGAACTCATCAGTGTGCTCAAGGATCCAATGGAGTGGCCCTCCTTCTCGTCAGAATTGGAAGACTTCCGCGCTCTTAAGATTTTCTTTCCTAGTTTTTGTATTAAGCATGTCAGTAGAAAGTTTAATACCCGTGCTAATTGTCTTGCTAAAAAAGCAAGAGCACGCGGTCTTTTATTTTCCCATGTAAGTTCATCGGTTCCCGATTGGCTCTCCCTTGAGGAGAGTCGAACACCGAATCCTTAATAAAATGGAGATTTGATGTAAAAAAAAAACAACATTTTTCCCCATTTTCAATGTAAAGCTCTACTTTTTATTCTAAAATCGAGTGATTTCAAAATAGACTTAATTTTTACTCCATATTTGAAGTAAACTCATCCATTACTCTATTATAGAGTGAGATATAGAGTGGGTTGAAGAGAATTTTGCTTTTCACTCTAAAATAGTGTGATATTTAGGGTGGGGTTGGAGATGGTTTTAGTACCTAGACTCAAAACCAAGTATTACACGAAATTAATCGGTATTTAGTTTTTAGACATTTATTTAGTTTTATGTATATTTATCGAACTTAAGATATTTCACAAAACCTGAGTAAGTCTAGTGGTTAATGCTCTTGAAGTAAATTCAATGTCTAAGGTTCGAGTAATCATTGAGACTTTTTTAGTTATTTTTCAATTATAATTTTAATTAGGGGTAAAACGGACCTTTTTCACCTTCAAAAAGGCATAACGACCTGCAATCCTAAAAACATGGAGGCTGCAATTTTTTCATCTTTTACTATATTTTCTTCAAAATTTTGTTGAGTCTATACTAAATAGTGATAGATCTATGAAAGAAAACTCGATTTTTATAAATGAATCTGATAAAAAACTAAGTTTTTTTAAAAGAACCAATTTTTTGTTGATTGTAATCAAATCGATGTGGCTCCGTTCCGCTATACAACTTTCCACCGATTAAGTGGTCCTAAACGCCGCGTTTAGAACATGAGTTTTAACTTCTTTACATGGTAAAATCTTTGTGGACAATTCTCACAAAACAAGTTTTATAACATACTAGATTTTGACCCGCGCTTAGAAAGCGCGTATTTACTTTTATTTACAAATTTAAATTATATTTATTTTATTATTAGTAATTAATTTTTTTTAATTATCCAATCTAATTTTGTTTATAATTGTTTAATCCGCATTATAAAAATAAATTAATAATTTAAGTTTAAAAAAAGAATTGTGTGTTATTTGAGAAGAGTTATATCGTAAAGATAAATAGATTAAAATAGCGATTTTGCATTATAAGTTTTTATTTTGTTTTAAACTCGTGCAAAGTTCATTTTTAGAATTCGAAATTGACTAATTTATTTTTCAACCCGCTCTTATAATAGTTTAAATATTTTGCAATATTATGTAACAACCCGCTAAAAATGCAATAGTAAAAATAAATTCTAAAATTTTATTATAATATAAACATAAATATTTATATTTGAAATAAAAAATAAAAAGATATTAAAATATATTATATTTAAATTTTGAATATAATCATAATTAAAGAATATTATCTTATATATACAAAATAGTTGATGTTTAAATTATTTAGTCATATTTATCAATTGATTTAATAGTTTCATATTTATATTTTTAATTAATTAGAAAAGTGAAACACATTTAGCTTGTTTGGATACATGTTTAGTAATTGTCTTGTTTGGAAACATGAATAGTAGAGAAATTGTTATATTCCTTAATTATCCTTAATGAATATTAAAAACACTCTTAAATCTCTAGTGGCACAAATTGTAAATAACACATGCCCCAAATGTTAGTTTCCTAATGACTCTAATTTTTTAATAGTATTGATGTAACTCTCTCAGAGATATGGGAATTAAAACAATTATGGATTAGGATCAGATCAGATAATTCATAAATTCCAAAATGTCTTGTTATGCTCAAGACCAACCATGTACATATATTAAATTCAGCATTCATTTAAAAGCAAATACTAAACTATCTTCATTTATAATATATCATAACTATAATGCAATCATTATTTTCGATGATCGTGAGAATCACTAAAATCTTATATATAGTAGCAGTATTTTATACTCTCCATTAATATATTACTTATTTAAAAAGCCACTAAATATAAAATCATAAAATTTAATTATCTATGCACATATTGATCTTATTAGACTATCTCCAATGTAAAACACTATATTTTACACTAAAATAGTGTAACACTAAAATAGAGTTGGATTTCTCTCCAATGTACAACTCTATTTTCTACACTAAAAATAGAATATTCTAAATATATTCCATCTTTTTGTTTACTATTAATACTTTTATTTATAAAGTTTAAAATTCAACCCATTTATTTATTCTTTGCAAAATTATCATAACTTATAATATTAAAATTTCTATATTATAAAATTATTTAAATTAAACATTTATTCAATAAAAAATATTACATCATATGAAAATAACAAAACTTAATAGATTTTGGTTTAAATATCATCATTACTATATTTTTTTTCAACAAATGATCGACTAAAGCATTTCGAAGTGAAAAATGAGCTTTTATATCTTCATTTACTCAAAACTTAGATGTCAACGATGAGACTATTGGCGGATCATCGTCTCCACGACCAAGTGGGATAAAAAATCCAAAATGAAAAGAAAACTTGCTGATCAAACAACTGCGGTTATCAATACTTTAGAAGAAGAAAGCAATTTTTGGAGCAATTAAAGAATACAAGTATTCAAAGACAACATCATTTGGATATTCAAAATAGGAATTATGCTTTGAAAGATCTCAAGAAGGAAAACAAAATTTTATTTTTGTGATTTGAATTCCATACAAGATCCAAAAATTCTGGAATATATTCAATCCGAGCAAACACGGATTTTACAAAAGCGGAGTGATCAACAACGAAATCAACAGAGAGATCCTTCATCTACTTCGTTCGGATAGTACTTTAGCGATTTTAGAGGACCCGAAAACGGCTTACCGGATTTTTAAATTATAATTTTGGTGTGTTATATTTATTTATGTTGTTTATCTTAAAATTTGAGTATTTTCCATGTTGTTTATTTTAAGTTATGGTATTTTTATATTTCAGTATTTTTAATAATGATTTTATAGTAAGTAATTATTAAATTTATTATTTATTATAGATATAAATAAAAGATTTAAAAGTTAAAGGACTATTGTATAAATAAAAAAGTTTAACACTAAAATAGAATAAAAAATAGGTTTACACTAAAAATAGTGTAAAAAATAAGTTTACACTATTTTAGTGTGAGATATAGTGTAGGGTTGAAGAAGAATTTACTCTAAAATAGAGTTTAGTATTGAAAATAGTGTGGGGTTGGAGATGCTTTTAATAAAATATTATAATAGTAATTATATATTTCAATTAAGAGAAGATAAAAACTATGAGATTTATGTGCAGAACCACTATATAATTTTTAATTATATCGCAAAATAATCAAGATTAAAGATGAAAAAATTATAAAATATATAAATAATTATATTACATGAATGAAATTAGGATATAATAATGTCTAAACAAAAAAACGTATTTAAAATTAACGTATCCTAAACGTGATCTTAGAAGTTCTTTTAAAGGAAAAGAAGATCTTATATATTAATCTTGCCTCCGCCGCACGCAAGCCTGATCCTGGCTTCCGGTGGCCATGGGGTCGTCGTCCCGGAGAGATCTCCTCCGCAGGACACTGTTGCCTCTTAAACTTCTCCGCTCTCACCCTCAATCTCTCCAGAAAAAGGCTCATGGATTTCAGCTCGTGCAGAGAAAGAAAGTTTTATTCCCATTTTTACTACAAATGTCCAGATTGTTGATGGTATTGCCAAGGCGACCCCTGATGAATTTCTAAAACATTCTCAGCCTCTATGGTCCAATTACATTGTCGGATTATTCATTTTTGAAGCAGCGCACATCGGTAAAGTTCATGCTGCCGTGAATAGAATTTGGACAACATAAAATAAGAAAACCAAAATCGATGCAAAATTTCTTAATCTGGAAATTGTCTTGTTTCAGATATATGATCAAGTCATGCGATGCCGAGTTCTTAGAAGACACTTATGTCACATCGAAGAGATCCCTTTGATTGTACAAAATGGAATCCTAAAGTCACTAATATGAAACCTAATCTTGCAGCCACTACAAAAATTATACGTATTGATAAACACAATATAATAGTACGGTTTTTTAAACTGCTATCGAAAATAAATTTCTGATTTTTTTTAATTTTTAATAGCATTAATATAATGCTAAAATAATGTTTTACTAAGCCGGAAACAAAATAATCTAATCCGCCAATACTTATGCAAAAAATCTGAGACCGCCAAATTTCCTCACTTTTATTCAAGCCACACTTACCCAAAATTTTCCAAACCCTTAAAATTTTTTCCCTCAATTCCAATAAAAAAATTTAGCCCCCTCATCTCCTCCAATCTCAAATCTTTCTTTTCTTTTCCTCTCTCCATTTCCCTAGCTCTTCAATCTCCCGCACTTGCTCCTCCATTTTTTCATATGGTGTTGGCTCCTCCGCCTTTCTCTGCCTCTCCCCACCTCTTTTCTCCACTTCCCGTTTCCCCCCCTCCCGATGTCCACGCCGACGTTAATGGGGGATCTAAGTACATGGAGATTCAGTGTTAGAGAGAACGTTAAAGAAATCGTTCTAACAGCCTGTAACAGCTTCAAAGCTTTACAATGATGTAGGTTCTTCTTGTTTATGTTGTGTATATTTTCTCCCAAGAATGTTCAGTTAAGCTTGCTCTTTTTCATGAATTTTGTAGGCAGGCTCTTGTATGAGTAACGAGCTTCTCGACATCGATCATATCGACCTTCATTTCCCTTGTAAGCTATTTTCAATGGTTTTCGCATGTCTTCCTCCTAGATCTGCCTTTTTCCGATTAGATTTTCTGTGTTTGATTGGTTGATTTTGATTTTTATGTAGTTGAATTGAAGAAACAGATCTCTTCTCTTGCTCTCTGTATTTGGCTAATAAGACCGAAAATTATGTGGCCTTCAAGGTGAATATATTAGAATTCTTCTTAATTTTGAAGATTTTCTTTGGGATTCTGTGTATCTTAGGTTTTCGATGGTCAACTTTTAGGTTGAAACGACGAATCCAAAGAAGTATTGTGTAAGGCCTAATACTGATGTTGTTCTTCCGAGTTCCTCTTCTGAAGTTCTAGATTTGTCTCTGACTCCTTCCCTTCGCAATTGATCGTTTCTGCCAAAATTTCAGATGAGTTTGATTCTTATCGTAAGGAATTAGCTGCCTAACAGGATTTACAGACCATGTCTTTATACGTTTAGTAGAGTAATTTTTGTGTGTGTGGATCAGCTGCAATCTGTGACATGCTGGGTAGCTGGAGTGGAATGGACAAGGAGAGGCTAAGAATTACGTATTGAACTGTCAGGTTTGTCTCTGTTCTGGCAGTTGCTTGTCATTTTTCTTCCTTCAAGTTTTTTGTTTCGTTAAAAAGACTAATTCTAAGATAGTGTTTTGTGCAGTCATATGATGGTGGCTTTGGGTTGATCCCTGGTTTTCGAATCTCATGGTCAGTTGAATAAAAATTCTTCTATAATCTTAAACTTGGTTTTTTTTACAAGTGCATTAAAAGTAAGTTGCACGTAGTTTATGTGCACTGGCTGAAATTGTTACTAAATTGGTCATTAAGGACATTAGGACACTAAAGATAACTAAGCTTTTTTCATTTAATTAGTTAGTACTTAGTAGCTTTTACTTCATTTGCTATACAGAATGAAATTTTGTTTTGCTAAGTTTCAGGTGGTGGTACTTTCTGTGCTATTGCATCCCTTCGATTGATGGGATTCATTGGAGCTGATCTGCTGTCAAATGGTTCATTCAGTTTTAAGCTGTGTAGAGTTTGGTACGTCAATACTGTGGTCTATAGGAATATGGTTTCGTCTTCTGTGGTTTTAGCTTTCCACTAATCAGTTTATGCATTTGTAACAAACCTACTAGCTGCTAATTGGAAAAACTTACTGTTGGAGTTAGGTGATATGGTCATTCCTATTACATGTAAAAAAATGATGTCTATCGACCTGTGTGACTTCAGGCGAGAGCTCTCATCACAAGGCTCATTGAGGAAAAGAACTCTGCAGTTCAACTGAACAACAGACTTCAACAAGAATTGGTAAGGAACTTTCACATAATCTTTGTATTTTTGAACTGCTACTTTCATAGCTAGTTTCCCTGGT
Organism: Orychophragmus violaceus; assembly: GCA_030180135.1. Lineage (NCBI taxonomy): Eukaryota > Viridiplantae > Streptophyta > Magnoliopsida > Brassicales > Brassicaceae > Orychophragmus > Orychophragmus violaceus. Next base: position 63,526,024 of record CM058232.1, on the reverse strand, counting down.
TTTAATGAAGCAGACTTTTCTTTTGTTTGTCGTGTGAGTAGTAAGAATCTAGTTCATCAATTGCATTAGCCTTTACTGGCCCTCACTTGATCCTTTTATCCGACCAGTATATTGTGTATATTTTACTGGCTTCTTTTACTTCTTATTCCATCATTTTGAGATATGAAATCGCTATAGATATGCTCCTATAAGATATCTCCACTAGTTGAAGAAACGAGTATCAAAACTTCTTCTTCACTTTTCCAATACCCAGTCAACTCTATATATATCCGACAAGCTTTGTTTGTTCAACATGTATTCACTTTTTTCCAAACACGATCCTCTTTGACATCAAAGACATGTATGATTGCAGGAGCAGTTAAAGCGTGGAAGCAAGAGAAGTCAGAGTGGTGGTGGAATCCCGTTCATGTATGTTCTTCTGGTGGGAGGATCCTCAACTTGATTTCTTGGATAAACCTCTTGGAATATTTAATTTAATGTTAAGTTAGATAGTTTTGTTAATGATTTTTGTGTAAACATATTTTGTTTTATTAATAAAATCATTTCAAATATAAATTTTTCATACAAAATCAATTGATACATATATATATATATATATATATACAAGATTTGAATACGGCTCGGCTACATAATGTATTTGAAAAAGTTATTATAGGTAGATTTAACTATAGCAAGGAAAATTATGGCTATTATAGATACAAAATATTATATCATGGACGAAAGCGCTATAACATATGGCCGATTTATTATAGCTGGGGCAGACATAACTATTTTAAAAACGCTATTAATCACATATAATAACATTTATCGTGAGCTTAGAATAGCCATTTTTCTTGTAGTGAGCTATCCCGATATGAGTAGATTTCAAGGGAGTGTCGTATCACTTGTTTACTGAAGTTGGTCTGAGATTTTTAGGCAACATCATTGGGGTATCTATCGAGCTTCATCTTAACACGATACGTTGTATCCGTCTGGATGTTGCTCGGGTGTTAGTGGTGGCGAACTTGGAGAAAACTCTGCCCAATTCCATAATGTTAAACTCGGTTGAAGAAGATTAGATCCATGTCACTTATCCTTGGTTTTCGTTTGGGGACACAAAAGTACTGAATGTGTACAGATGAAGATGGGTTCAGTTGTCAACCAAAGAATATCTCCAGATAAAGTAAAAGAATAGGAAAAGCAGAGTCCAAACAACATTAGATAAAATTCTTCAAAAAATGGAAAGTAGCATAGGGAAGAGACGATGCCTCTTGCTGCAGCTACAAAAAAACTATCATTAGAAACCTCCACAACGAGCTCAAATGGTAGTGAGACGGACCAACAAGATTCTGAGAAAAAACTAGACAAAGCCTACAAAAGTTGGAAAAAATCTCGCCAAAAAACAGTTTTGTACTTGAAGGAAAACAGTTTCAGAAAAAGGACGGCCCAAAGGACTTCCATTCTTGTTTCAGAAAAAGGACGGCTCAATACTGGTTTCATAACAACCGATAACAACTTAGACTCATCACGTCTCAGAGTTTTTTATAAAAGTAAGCATGAAAATAATAATGAAAATAAATCTTCTCTTTTATAGTGAATTGAAAAGCTAAGCCTCCAACTGAATAAGCTTTCCACAATCAACCACTTTTGTTTACCTTTTCTGCTCTTTTTCACTTCTTATCTTCTTATTCCTTCTCCTATCATTACCTCCCCTTTCAGACATAGCTTATCCTGAAGGTTAAATGATGGGTATTGAACTTCAGAAGCAGTAGCTTCGAACAAATTAGACTCGTGTGATAGCAACCCTTTCCAAGAAACCAACACTTCCAAATGGCCACTGGAATTGTAACGAGTATCAACAATAGCTACAAGTTCCAAGATTAGTTATCTTGCGCATGTAAAAGTATCTGGTAAATCCGTACATACCTGCTGATCACCAATGACTTGCTTCAACTGAGAGATAAGAAATACATGGTGGATTCGAGAAGATGGAGGTAAGTCAAGGCGATATGTTTCCTTTCCAATATGTTCTAGGATCTTGTAAGGACCATATAAACGTGCAGCAAGCTTCTGGCAGAGGCGTTTAGTTACTGAATGTTTGCGATAGGGCATGAGCTTAAGAAACACCCTCGTACCCACCTCAAACTGGACTTCCCATCTATTTTTATCAGCATAATGTTTCATCAGTTGTTCATCATGAGTCAAATAATCTTATCCTTATCCCTTAGCATTGTCTCCTGCCAAAATTTGTAGTTGATCCTTCCTTAAACATCAACAACAGTGGAGGATCTCTTCCATACACCACGTTGAATGGATTAGCTTTCAATGACGTATGGTAAGTGGTGTTGAACCAGTATTCTGCCCAATGAAGAAACTTAAACGAAGTCTTAAGGTGGCCAAATGCAAAACATCATAGATAGGTTTCCAAACACCGATTAGTCAAAGCATTCTTTCCCAAATTTGCTCAAGAAAATGTGATCTTTTTCTGATACTGTTGTTGGTGGAAAGCCATGAAGTTTTCAATCTCATTAATGAACTTTCCAACAACATCAGTAGCCGTAAAAGGATATTTGAGACCCACGAAATGGCTGTATCTACTTAAACGATCTACCACCACCATCACAACATTTATACATGCAGCAGATGGCAGCCCTTCTACAAAATTCATACTGATGTCATTCCAAATCTTGTCTGGAGTTGGAAGTGGTTGTAAGGTTTACTTATGAGTCTGACATATACCACAAGCTGCTACATAAGTTTCAACAACCTTCTTCATACCTTTCTAATGAAATTCTACTAAATCCTTTTCAGTGTTTTAAGAACTCCATAATGGCTGCCTATATAACCGTCGTGAGCTTCTTGTAAGATCAAAGGAATCATTACAAAGGAAGATGGAATGGAAAACCTTCCGTGATAAAAGACCTTCCCATCCCTTACTGAGAATCCTTTCTTCTTTGTATCTCATACCACAATATGTTTGTATAAAACATGAACATACTAATCACTTCTGATCTCTTCATGTAGTTCTTGCAACTGAAGTACCTGCAAAATCGTGATAGCAAATAAGGTAACAGAAAATGATTCCATAGGTTCTTGTTATGTTAGATAAGCAGTCAGTTTCTTTATTATCAACACCCGATTTATAGATGATATCAAACTGATATGTTAACAATCTTTTCAACCATCTCTGATACTCCATAGAGACCTCCCTCTATTCTAAAAGAAACTTCAGACTTTTTGGATATGTGTGTACTATGAACCGCTTTCCCATTAAATAGTGTATCTACTCTCTCTTTCTCTCTCCCTCTCTCTCTCTCTCATAAATGGATTTCAGTTATTACCGAGATGTGAGACCATGACTAAAGTAAGCAATCGGACGCTTGTTTTGCATAAGAAAATCTCCTAATCCAAAACCAGAGACATCAGTTCCAACAACAAAAGGTTCCTCAAACATTTCTAAAATGATGACAAGAGCTGAAGCCAACGCATATTTCAGAGCATCTTAATGGTAGGTCTAAAGTTTTACCCTATACTAACTGCAAGTGCACAGTATATCAATGTAGTACTTAGGGATCGAATCCACGAGGACTCTAGGCAACGATAAGATCAAGAACTTAAAGAGATTAAAACTAGGAGAAAGCAAAAAATAAATTGTATTGAATTAACTAAAAGCAAGCAAGAAAGTAAACAAGTAGCAGGTTGTTGTTGTAGGCAATAAACTAAGGGCGCTAAGTCTAGGGCGTTCTCAGGAAATCAGACAAGCAGATAAATCATTCAGTCAGGATCTAATTAAACTCAATTCTAGAACTCAAACACAGATATAGAATTAACCAACTGTCGTTGCGAGAATTCTCTAAGTCTAAGTGCAGCAATCCAAATTCCTTTGCAATTACTAACAGATTAAACCAGCTTTAATTTCAAGTTCGATATGTTCACAATCTAATTAAACCAAATTCCTTTGCGAGTAATTAAATTGCTCAACCTAAATAGTTCAGATTCTAAACCACATTGTCGTGTCGTATTTAGCAATCTAAGATCTAAATTCTAATTGATCAGTTAGAACTAGCATTAAACACAATTTAGCTTGAAGAACATCTATTCATGTGAATCCTTAACTGGATTAATTATATCTAGCAAGTCATGAAATCCCTATGAGAAACCCTAAACCTAACTATGAAACTACTCAGACATATATGATGTAAACATAATCAATGAATTAATAGAAATCATAAAAGAGATTAGAATATAGAAGGGGTTCGAAAACTTCTCCAAAACAAATATAGTACAAGATAAGATCAGCCCCAAAAGCTCTAAAAACTCTCTGCTCTAAGTTATGATAGCGTATCTAAAACTGAAGCTAAAAACCTAATTAAATAGCTAAAACACGACTTGGGGCTTCTGCGTAAATATATGGAACTTCTGGGCATCTTTGCAATTATCAGCATACTTCATTAAACCGCCGAGAATCTGGCCCAACTCGCTGTGCATCGATCGATGCAGGTGTGCAACGATCGACGCAGTACTCAAATCTGGACAGTGAACACAACCTCTTGGGTCAAATCTCCAAAGTGCTCCAATTAGCTCCATAATCTCCACTTTTTCTCCAAACGTACGTGTACCTAATAAGACCTGCAAAAGACTCTAAAGAAACACTAATAGACTCTAAAACAGACTTATATCATGGCATAAAACCGGTAAAAACCATGATATATCAACTCCCCCACATTTAGCCTTTGCTTGTCCTCAAGCAAAACAAAGAACTAAAACATGGTAAAGAGGTTTGAAAACTTTCAGAAACTCTTTTTGTCCTAGAAGCAACAACACTCAGATTCCCCTTAGTAATCCACTGAAAGAATCACCTGCAAGACATCAAGACCAACATATACTTCTCCCACACTTAGCAACTGTCCTAAGTAAACTCCACAATCACATTCACGCATTCAAATTCACCCTACTGACTTCTGCAAGTATTTAAGTGCGGTCTCACCTAAGGAGTATCGATCAAAGGGCACATGGACTCTTACCTTGCCAGCTCTAGACCAACATACTATCTTTCTCTAGTCCCTTACTTCTCTTTTCCCTTCCTTAGCATTCTGATTTTTCCCCATTGGGTATCATTTTTTTTTATCAGTGCTCTTCCCGTTAAGGGGTGTACTTTGGACACATTTCATGGATCGCACAAGAGATAATAGTGTTTGCTACTATTCCCATGACCACTTCGGAGTTACTAACTCATCCTCAGTTTATTATTACTTTATTTATTTATTTTATGGAAGGGGAGAAGGGAACCAAATAGGACAGGTTTATAGGCTGTGTCAGAACTAACAAAGGAATCCGACACAAGGTATACCAAGCCCTTAGGTGAGAAAATTAAGTCAGTATGGTGAAGTCAGTAAAAGGATCCTCTGATACCTGAAGTGATGTGGGTGTCCTCAGTAGGTTTATCTGTGATGGGGTTTTCTAATAGTCATAGATAGATCCTGCAACTTCATTCCGATGGTTACTTAAGTTCCTGCAAGATATTGTCAACTCCTCCAAAATTTACTGTTTCCTACTTAAACTGGTTTTGACTCAATAAAACAATTTTTTTTGAAAATTGGAATGACTCTAAGAAAACAGAAAGATAAAGTCAGTAGCACCTCCCCCACACTTAAGACACACTGTCCCCAGTAGTGTCAAGCAAAGGGTTGGTAAACAGAAAAAGCAAAAATGTTAATGGATGTGTTGAGTTCTGTCTGATTTTTACCTCTGTCGCACAGGCATCGATCGCTGCATAAATGCATCGACCGTTGCTAGGCGATTTTTCGTCGTGTGTCGATCGTTGCTCAGGACCGCAACGATCGCTGCAATGCGATTTCTTTCGTGTTGTGACGATCGACACATGTTGTGTCCGTAAGAAAATCCAAATTTTCGAACATGCAAGCTGAAAAACACTGAAAACATGCAAAATCAAAGCAACTAGTAGTCTCAAAGAAAACACATCATCCAAACATAAACATCCTAAGAAAGTCAAGAAAAAAAAATGCAAAAGAAAAAGAAATACAGAGAACCGTAGTCTAGTGATGCCAATACTCAATCACTCATCCTCCATCCCATCAATACGATCAGTACCACTCGAAGAACCGGGAGTCGGAGAGCGTCGCCTGCGCCGTGAAGGTACTGAATGGTGTATCTGTGGCTGTCTCCTGCAAGTGCAGGTACGCATGAAGTTCCAGACGACCCGTAGAATACCATCTGAGCGCTCTCTCCACTCTGCCTCAGGCATATCACCATAAGGCATCGTAGGCTCGGGAAAAGGTCCAATGTCATCGACATGGGCAGCAGGTGCAGGCACAGGGGCAGAGGAGGTAGAAGCTCGTGTAGAAGGCTCTCCCAGCGGATGAGCCATAGAAGGGACTCTGCGCTGCTCACTCTCAGGAGGCTGAAACCTCAAGGCATCCAACGTATCAATCTGTGTAAGACCAGGAGCAGGAAGATCCACACCACACTTCACCGTGGCAGGGTCATAATAGACCCATATGTTGGGAATGTCCTGAAATCTACCGTACTATCTCTAGAAAGTATGATAAGTGTCGAGATCAGACATAAGTCATAAATACTGGGTGATCATGATGACTTGCTAGAGTCCGCTCTTGATCTATAAGTTTAGGACTTATTACCAGTATTGTATGATCCCGAAGGGTCACACACCATAGCCAACGGGAAAGTTAAATGGAATTAATACGGTAAGATGCAAAGGCATTTACGGTATTGGATCAGAGAATTGGGCCAGACAAAATACATGCTTTTTTCTGATTTGTGTCTTGGGCCCAAAAGATTAATGAGCCATTAGTCTAATGACTTGGGCCCATTAATGAGAGATAAAAGGATGAGAAAAAACCCTAAGGAAAGGCCTAAGCCTTGCGATTTTCTTCCTCTAGCCGCGAGCTCTCTCTCTCTCTTAAACCTCTCTCTCTGATCATCCATCTCTTTGGTCTAGCAGCCGTCCCGTGCTTGTAAGAGTGTGGATACTCGAGGAGGAATAGGTGTTACCATCTGTTCTAGCTGATCTCATCATTACCATCTATCATCCGCTGCAATCTGAAAGGTAGTGATCAGGTTTGCTTTATGATTCATTTGACGAGAACCTAGATCTGTTTAAGGATTTGTGTTAGGTTGTAATTGAGAATTGAACCAAGGAAAACACCCATAATCCTTCAGTGGTATCAGAGCCTAGGCATTAGGTTTCTTGTGAAATTGGATCATATGAATGTTTAATGGTTTTTGAATTAATTTTGAAAGAAAAATTGGTTAAACTAATTAAACCCTAATCGAGTGATCTTGTTTTAACCATCGGCTGCTCATAAGGTTTTGTTATAATCGAATGAACTTTGTTAATAATTGAATGAGATTGAAAACGTATGAATACGTGGCTTCATTCTATTATTAAACCCTAATGAGCCGATAACGATCGCGCATGATCCCTAAGCCGAGATCGATCGCGATGATCGTGAGGCAAAGGATCAGAACATGCGCATGTCGTGATCAGCATGGCCGAGATCGATCATACGATCGTGAGGTGAGCATGGATCACGTGATGCGTGTGTGGCCGTGCCATGATCGATCGTTAGCGATCGTGAGCACACGCTAGGTTAATTTCGTTAATGGGCCATCGTTTGCGTTAATGGGCCGAATTGGATCTTGGGTCCGATTGTTTGGCCCATTAAAATTTTACGTCCCGCGAATTGTCAATCGGTTAAACCGAGCTTCGCGGTTCGTTGCCCAAAACCACACCGATTTAACCGGTCCATTTAATTGGCGGTTAATTGTGTGTTTAAAGCCTTAAACCGCAAGTTAAATCAAATTGGCTAAAACACTAGGTGTTTCTTCCCGGTTTTGGATTTAACTGAACCGATCCAATTTAATTGGTGGTTCAAGCGGTTAACCCAAATCGCGGTTTGCTGGAAATAATTTTATTTCTGGTTAAACCGGATTTAAATTCATAAAATTGAATTTTAACTTAAACCGAAGGCTGGTCTAAGTTTGATTTGGTTGGACCAAATAATTTAGAGCTGGTCTGGTTTAGTAAATAACCGATGGTTTTGATAGTTAATTTGGTCTTGGACCAGAATTAATAAACCGGATCGGTTATGTCAAATTATTGGGCCAGCTGGAATTCTATGGTCTTGGGCCAAGAATTGGGCCTATAATTTGTGACCCAATCCCAAAATATTTAATAAAATATTAAATTAGAAATTTCTATTTTTAGTAAGTTACTAAATTTAGAAAGTTTCTAAAATGAGAAAGTTTCCAAAATGGTAATCTTCTATTTTGGAAATAAAACTTAAAAATCCTCAAAAACAATATCAAGCTTGGATGTCTTTCCAATCTTGTCAGCTACTTAACGCTTATTCGATTACAGATATGGCTTACAGTGTGAGGTGTCTGTTTTCGCATAAGTAAAGTAGTATATAGTCACTAATTTCATTGGGAGTCCCAGACTTTAGTGATTATTTGACTGTAAGAGATTGGTTTCCTTGACTGGGCCATCGGGAGTCCCGGGCCTTGAGACATCTGGTGAATTTGGGCCTCGGGTCCAATTCACAACCGAGAGTTATTGGTTATAACTAGCTGTGTGTATGCTTACCAAGTATAGCTAATTCTGGGTGACGGCCAGTGGCCCACTTTGGATTTAGCTAAACATGGGTCTCGGAATCATTGTATTCTTATGAGGTTAAACAAAAAAATTTTGAATACAATGCGAGTTTTCTTATAAGTTGTTAAGATTACTCTTTTATGAACATAATAACTAAATCTCTATTGTCTCATATTTTCATCTATGTCAAGCACAACAACACAAAACACTTTCTCGATCCGGTCTGCCCTTGAGAAGGACAAACTGAACGGATCAAACTTCCTGAACTGGTCCAGGAACCTGAGACTTGTGCTCAGGCAGGAGAAGAAGGCTTATGTCCTTGAAAGAGCTCTCTCTCCTAGACCTGCGAATAATGCCGCTCAAGCTGTGAAGAATGCTTGGGATACGCATTCTTCAGATGCTAATGACGTGATTTGCCTGATGTTGGCGACAATGGCTCCCAAACTGCAGATGCAGTGGGAAGGCCTGACTTGTCCCATGGAGCTGATGGCAAATCTGAAAGCGTTGTTTCAGGAGCAGGCTCGTACAGAGAGATTCCAAACTGTTAAGAATCTCTTGGACTGTAAAATGGCTAAGGATGCAGCAGTGAGTCCACATGTTCTGAAAATGATGGATTATCTCGATCATTTGACAAGGCTCGACTGTCCTATAAGCCAAGAGCTTGCTTGTGATATCGTTCTGCAGTCTCTTACTCCTGCATATGACCAGTTCATTTTGAACTATAATATGCATGGGTTGATAAAGACGTTGCCTGAGCTACATGGTATGCTCAAGACTGCAGAACCGAATCTGAAGAAGACCAAGGAGTCGTCTGTACTCATGGTTCAGAAAAAGGCAAGGGTTTCAAGAAATCCGCTGCAGACAAGGGAAAGGGCAAGGTAGTCAGCGATGATAAGGCCAAGCCCAAGCCCGTGTCTAAAGCTGGGCCTTCTGATATCTGCCACTTTTGCAAAGAGGCAGGGCATTACCGCAGGGACTGTAAGAAATACCAGGAAAGTCTGAAGAAGAAGAAGTCCTTGGAGACTAAATCTTCAGGTATTTTTGTTATTGAAGTAAATACTACTACTTCTGATAATACCACTTGGGTATTAGATACTGGATGTGGGGCTCATATTTGTACTAATATGCATGCGCTCAGCAACAGTAGAAGGTTGAAGCAAGGGCAAGTAGAGTTGCGGGTTGGCAATGGAGCGAAGGTTCCAGCACTGGCCGTTGGCACTTACTTGTTGTCTTTACCTTCTGGATTGATTTTAGAACTTGAGAATTGTTATTTTGTACCTGCTATAAGCAGAAATATCATTTCAGTTTCATTGTTGGATTTGCAAGGATTTGATTTTTCTATTAAGAATAAATTGTGTTCCTTTAATCTCAATGATATGTTCTATGGCTGTGCCCCTCTTATAAATGGGCTGTACATGCTGGATCAATCTGCTCCAGTATATAACATAAATACAAAACGGTTCAAATCTAACGAAGAAAATGAAACGTTTCTCTGGCATTGTCGTTTGGGGCACATTAGTGAGAAACGCGTCAAGAGGCTCCATTCAAATGGACTCTTGGGCTCATTTGACTTTGAGTCTTGTGAGCAGTGCGAATCTTGCCTAATGGGCAAAATGACACGGGCCCCTTTCAATAAACCCACAGAAAGGGCCAGTGAACTATTGGGCCTGATACATACTGACGTGTGTGGCCCAATGTCCACAAGTGCTAGAGGAAACTTTCAGTACTTCATTACATTCACTGATGATTTCAGTAGATATGGATATGTCTACTTGATGAAACATAAGTCGGAAACCTTTGAAAAGTTCAAAGAATTCCAGAATGAAGTACAGAACCAGCTTGGTAAAAGTATTAAGGCTCTTCGGTCGGACCGAGGAGGAGAATACTTGAGCCATGAATTTCGTGATCATCTGAGTGAGTGTGGGATTATCTCCCAACTCACACCTCCTGGAACACCTCAGTGGAATGGTGTGTCTGAGAGAAGGAATCGGACATTGTTAGATATGGTTCGATCCATGATGAGTCACACAGACCTTCCTATATCCCTTTGGGGATATGCTTTGCTAACCGCAACGTTCACACTGAACAGAGTGCCATCAAAGGCAGTAGCAAAGACACCATATGAGATATGGACTGGAAAAGCTCCAGCAATGTCTTTTCTCAGAATTTGGGGTTGTGAAGCCTATGTCAAAAGATTAATCTCAGACAAGCTTACACCAAAATCTGACAAATGCTACTTCATTGGTTATCCTAGGGATACCAAGGCTTATTACTTCTATCTGCGATCCGAGAACAAAATCTTTGTTGCTCGGGATTGTACTTTTCTTGAAAGGGAGTTTCTCTCTAGAAAAGATAGTGGGAGTAAGGTACAACTTGATGAAATTCAAGAAGGACAGGAACCTGTTCAACCTAATGAGGAAGAACAGCAGGATGAATTACATGAAGTTGTAATAGAACCTGAACCTGCAGTACCTGAAGTTCGAAGATCCGGAAGGATCCGTCAGGAACCTGATAGATATCAGGGGTTCCTTGTGACTAATTGCCATGATCTTTTGATCATTGACGGTGATGAACCCTCGAACTTTGCAGAAGCCATGATGGGCCCTGACTCCTTAAAGTGGCGTGAAGCCACAGAATCCGAGATGGACTCCATGTCTGCTAACCGAGTGTTTTCACTGGTTGATTTACCTGCTGGTGCAAAAGCCATCGAGTGTAAATGGATCTTCAAGAAGAAGATAGACGTGGATGGAAATGTCCAGATTTACAAAGCCAGGTTGGTGGCAAAAGGTTTCAAGCAAATTCATGGTATAGACTATGATGAAACCTATTCACCAGTGGCAATGATGAAATCAATTCGGATTCTCCTAGCAACTGCCGCTTATTATGATTATGAGATTTGGCAGATGGATGTGAAAACCGCCTTCCTGAATGGAATCTTGGAGGAGGATGTGTATATGACACAACCTGACGGTTACATTGATCCTAAGAATGCTGGGAAAGTATGCAAGCTTCACAAATCCATTTATGGATTGAAGCAAGCGTCGAGGAGTTGGAATCTTCGTTTTGATGAAGCAATAAAGAACTTTGACTTCATCAGAAACCAAGAGGAACAATGTGTGTATAAGAAAACTAGTGGGAGCAAAGTGGCGTTTCTTATCCTATATGTCGATGACATATTGCTTCTTGGAAATGATATTCCAATGCTGAAGTCTGTTAAAGACTGGCTGGGAAGTTGTTTTTCCATGAAGGACATGGCTGAAGCCGCGTATGTTCTTGGAATCCGAATCTTTAGAGACAGATCTAAAAAGCTGATTGGACTTTGTCAAGATGCTTATATAGATAAAGTCCTGCATCGATTCGGAATGGATAAATCCAAGAAGGGGTTCACGCCAATGATACATGGTGCTTCACTAAGCAAGGATCAGTGTCCTAAGACACCTGATGAGCTTAAGCGCATGAGTAGGATTCCTTATGCTTCGGCTATAGGATCTATCATGTATGCCATGATCTGTACTCGTCCTGATGTTGCTTATGCACTAAGCATGACGAGTAGGTACCAGTCTAATCCAGCTGAGAGTCACTGGATTGCCGTAAAGAATATCCTGAAGTATTTGAGGAATACTAAGGATAAGTTCTTGGTTTACGGAGGAAGTGAAGTGCTTGAAATCAGTGGATTCACGGATGCAAGTTTTCAGACAGATAAGGATGATTTCCGGTCACAGTCTGGCTACATCTTCTGTCTGAATGGCGGTGCAGTAAGTTGGAAGAGTTCCAAGCAGAGCACCGTAGCAGATTCCACAACTGAAGCTGAATACATCGCTGCTTCAGAAGCTGCGAAGGAAGGAGTTTGGATTAGGAACTTCTTGATTGAACTCGGTGTATTCCCTAATGCCACTGAGCCTTTGGCACTGTATTGTGACAACAATGGTGCAATTGCTCAAGCCAAGGAACCGAGACATCATCAGAAATCCAAACACATTATGAGAAGGTATCACCTGATTCGTGATATAGTGAATAGAGGCGAAGTGATGGTCAGCAGAGTTCCCACAGATGAGAACGTGGCTGACCCGTTGACAAAGCCACTCCCGAGACCTAAGCACGAGTTGCATACTGCTGCTGTAGGAATTAGAGATATTCAAATGTAATCTCTTTTTGAGTGGGAGTTGTGAGGGCTTTTGTTTTAGTTATTTTGATTGGTTCATGTAAACATTTTAAATGTTAATGAAATTTTATTTCTGGATTATTTTTAACTGTGATATAAAATAATCGTTCCAAAATGATTCATGTCATTATATATGGGTCATCGAAGTACATGAGTAGACTTGATCCTGAAACCCCATATTTAACGAAGTGACATAAATCATAGTGTCCATAGTCGAAGGTTGTTGAAATTGGAACACCAACAACCTGTAGAGACTAGATTGTGTTGAGACTTATGACCAAGTTTCGAGGGGTCATAGATGCGCGGCATCAAAGTCGACACATAGGTATATGTAGGGGAACATATGACCGGACATGGCCCGCTGATGAGAACTCTACAAGATATTAATATATGTGTCATAAGAGGTTCTCATATACGACTATAGAGTATAGTCCTTAGACCTGAGTTCGCATGCATGTGGCTGCACATGGAGTAATACGCTTTGATCATTGTCTAACGCTGTTTCGTAACTGGGAGCTATACGGACCTTGGTTGGGTGTATTATGAATTGTGTAGTTCATAGTGATGGAACAAGATGGGATTTGTCCCTGCCGTTTAACGGAGGTAATATCTCTAGGCCAATCGGAGATTTGATAGCTGGTAAGAGAATGGCCATTCCCAAACGGACTTGCCCAAGTCGTTTGAATTGTCAGTATCAAATCTGTTCCGATAAACATGGTCTGGCTAAATAAGGATGACACGCATCTTGCCTTATGCCAGATCGAGATATTAAGATAAAAGGACTAGGGAATGTAGGATTCCAGTACAATCGGAAGATTGTTGGGAATGTCCTGTGTAGGATTCCAGTACAAGTGGGAGATTGTTGGGAATGTCCTGAAATCTACCGTACTATCTCTAGAAAGTATGATAAGTGTCGAGATCATACATAAGTCATAAATACTGGGTGATCATGATGACTTGCTAGAGTCCGCTCTTGATCTATAAGTTTAGGACTTATTACCAGTATTGTATGATCCCGAAGGGTCACACACCATAGCCAACGGGAAAGTTAAATGGAATTAATACGGTAAGATGCAAAGGCATTTACGGTATTGGATCAGAGAATTGGGCCAGACAAAATACAGGCTTTTGTCTGATTTGTGTCTTGGGCCCAAAAGATTAATGAGCCATTAGTCTAATGACTTGGGCCCATTAATGAGAGATAAAAGGATGAGAAAAACCCTAAGGAAAGGCCTAAGCCTTGCGATTTTCTTCCTCTAGCCGCGAGCTCTCTCTCTCTCTTAAACCTCTCTCTCTGATCATCCATCTCTTTGGTCTAGCAGCCGTCCCGTGCTTGTAAGAGTGTGGATACTCGAGGAGGAATAGGTGTTACCATCTGTTCTAGCTGATCTCATCATTACCATCTATCATCCGCTGCAATCTGAAAGGTAGTGATCAGGTTTGCTTTATGATTCATTTGACGAGAACCTAAATCTGTTTAAGGATTTGTGTTAGGTTGTAATTGAGAATTGAACCAAGGAAAACACCCATAATCCTTCACCATACTCGTCCCTCCTTCAGCCACGTAGCACTCTGCAGATGGCTGAAATCAAGGAACTCCAAGCTTTCATTACGCTCCCTTCCCTCTAAGGGAATCCTGCAATATCTGAAAATAGGAGTAAGCAGACTCCCTACTCTCTCAGTGTCCACACCATCAAATGGCTTCTTCTGCAGCTCGCACAAATGATGAGCAAAGACAGCTACCAAGTTGAGTCCCTTAGTGGGATCTCTCAGAACTGTATCCTCAAACTGGTCCCTCAGCCCAATGAACAGCATCTCCATCTCGGTCTTACGCATCTTGTTGGCTTCATACTTGCACAACATAGTGGATCCCAAGATGCGCAAGACGTATCTAAGAACCGGATGCCTAACATTAATCACCGGTGTAGTCCTCGAGTTGTATCGATCAGTGCCAATACACTCCCAGAAATACTGAGCCTCATCCACGTCCCACTCAAGTGACATAGCAATGCGCTGCGGCTCAGTGCTGAATCCGTAAATCCTGCAGATATCGAGAAGGGGAATCCGATACCTGGCTCCTAAGCACATGAAGGTAAAGAAACCTCCTGAAGCCTTCCTGCTATCTGGTGTAGGGTACATCACTCTGCAGGTGGCTAGCAGCTGTCTTACCAACTCTGGGTACATCTCGTAAGGCTGCATTGGCATTGTCCCCAGACCAATGCCCTTACACAGTGCAAGAACCTGCTCATCTATCCCCAGACTCCTGCAAGTCGAGTAATCTGCAAACTTGGTTGGCTTAAGCGTCATGTTGCACCAAACATTGTACATCAATGTGTCAAAATCATCCCACTCATCAAGCAATGGCCGCTCTGTGAAGGTGTCGGTCTTGAGCAACTCATCTATCTCCACGCCCCTGACCCTATTTGTTGGAATCAGAAGCGCATCTGCTCTAGGCCATGGTGGCCGTATCGCTTCATGATCTCTCTGATAATCCTCAGGAGGATCTGAGTCTCGATGGAACCACTCAGGTGGCGGCTGATGGTGAGCTGTAGCTGCTGCTGCGGTGGTTCTACGCTTACGGGATTGTCGAGGAGGCATCTGCATTCAAGAAGATAAAACAATATTAGTCTCGTCAGAATATCCCTGTGAAATCGCAATGCAACGACCGTTGCACAAGTGCAACGATCGATGCAGGGCGATTTCACAGCCGACAATGAATCCTCAAATTCGTTTCTAAATCCGTTCTAAAACTACACCACCAACAACAATCCATCACCAATTACCCCTAATCATGTCTATAACAGCATGGGATCATCGTTTTCAAGCCAAAATTCTCAATTTCTAAAACCCTAAAAATGAATCCGAAAATCATGAAATTGAGGCACATTACCTTGGATTTGGTTCGAATGGGTTAGAGAAACAGATAAAGCGTGTAAAAACAAGGAGAATAACACTTGGAATCAACCAAAACGATGAAGAAATGAGAGATTTAGGTGATAAGAGTCTCGGTTGTACGGACGGAGATAGTGGAGAAGAAGAGAAGAGAGAAGGGTTTAAGGCACTTAGCTGGTCGTGGGTGCAACGATCGTTGCTGATGAGCAACGATCGATGCTGTTGAACCGAATTGATACCGGTTTAGCACGTGTACCTTAATTTGCAATTAAACCGTTTGCAACGACCATTGCACAGGACCGCAACGATCGTCACAATGCGATCCCATTTCCTCGTCATAATCTCCTTGCAACGACCGGTGCATGATAGGTGTGTAGTTTTATCCCTATTCTACTGCAAGTGCACAGTTAATGCAATCGTAGTATATAAAGTATCGAATCCCACAAGGACTCTCAGTCACACAATAGATTAATAGCAGTTCAGATTAAATTAAGCGAAGCAGATGTGAAAACAGTAAACGAAATAGCAAAGTAAATCAAGTGAGTTTGTAAGCAAGAGGGCAAAGCGTTAGGTTTCAGGAGTTCTCAGGAAATCAGGAACGCAAGCAATCAATCTATCTAGATCCAATCAATAACTATTCTAGAACTCAAACACTGATATAGAATTAACCAAATTCCTTTGCGATAATTCTCTAAGTCTAAGTGCAGCAAACCAAACTTTCGTTTGCGAGAACTAACAGATTAAACTAGCATTAATTCCAAGTTTGATATGTTCACAATTAACCTAAACCAAACTTTCGTTTGCGAACAGTTTAATTGCTTATCTAAATTCTTTTCAGTTAAATCAACCAACTTCCGCTGAATTAATCAACCTAACATCATAACTCTGATTAGCTACTTCAGATTTAGCATTAAGAACAACTTAGATAAAGAACTAGCAGATATGAATCTCTACGGATTAATTAAACTATAATTCTCTGAAATCCTTAATGAGAATCCTTCAACCTAACAGGTAAACTACTCAGACATGTTCATCGAAACAGAAAACATCTTAAGTAGAAAACCAAATATCATAAAATCAAATAAGAACTGGGGTTCAAAATCAAGTCTCTTTCGAGATCAGGATCAGCCCCTCCACTCTCTCTGAGTAAAACTAAACGTAAGAAAAGCTTATCCAGCTTATCCATCAGGAACTTCTGGGCAGAACTGCAATTTCATTATTCTTCATTAAACCGTCGTTTGGCCCATCTCGCTGGTGCATCGATCGATGCTAGGAATGCAACGATCGACACCTTCCTCTGTTTCGGACAGTGAACTCTATCTCTCGGCCAAATACTCCAATTAGCTCCAGAAAGTGTCTAAATCACCAAATATGCTCCAAATGTGCTTGTACCTAATAAATACCTGAAAAGACTCTAAAACATAGTGAAAGACTCGATAAATAACACATATACCATGGTTAAAAGCCATAAAATCCATGGTATATCAACTCCCCCACACTTAGCTCTTGCTTGTCCTCAAGCAAGACAAAGAACTAAAACATGGTGAAGAGGTTTGAAAACTCTTCAGAAACTCATTTCATCCTAGAAGCTACAATACTCAGATTCCCCTTAGTAAACCACTGAAAGAATCTATCACAAGATATCAAGACCAACATGTACTTCCCCCACACTTAACAACTGTCCTAGGTAAACTCCACAATCACATTCAAGCATTCAAATTCTCCCTACTGACTTCTGCAAGTATTTAAGTGCGGTCTCACCTAAGGAGTATCGATCTAAAGGCACATGGATTCTTACCTTATCAGCTCTAGACCACCATACTATCTTTCTCTAGTCCCTTTCTTCTCTTTCCCTTCTTTAACAACTGATTTTTCCCCACTGGGTATCATTTTATTTTTTTTATCAGTGTTCTTCCCGTTATGGGGTATACTTTGGACACATTCCATGGATCACATGAGAGATAATAGTGTTTGCTACTATTCCCATGACCACTTCGGAGTTACTAACTCATCCTCAGTTTATTATTTTTTTTTTTTTTACTTTATAGAAGGGGAGAAGGGGACTAAATAGGACAGGTTTACAGGCTGTGTCAGAACTAACAGGGAATCCGACATAAAGCATACCAAGCCCTTAGGTGAGAAATCTAAGTCAGTATTAAGGTTGAAGTCAGTAAAGGATCCTCTGATACCTGAAGTGATGTGGGTGTTCCCAGTAGGTTGATCTGTGATGGGGTTTTCTAATAGTCATAGATAGATCCTGCAACTTCATCCCAATGGTTACTTAAGTTCCTGCAAGTCTTGTAAATCTTCTCAGAAAATCATAGTTTCTTACTTAAACAATTTTGACTCAATAAAACAAAAAATTTTGGAAAACGGACTGACTCTTAAGAAAACAGAAACCAAAAGTCAGTAGCACCTCCCCCACACTTAAGACATACTGGCCCCAGTAGTGTCCAGCGAAGGATCGGTAAAAAGAAAATAAAAATTGTTAATGGATGTTTTAGTTCTGTCGGGTTTTACCTCTGTCGCACAAGCATCGATCGTTGCACTAAGTGCACCGACCGTTACTTGGCGATTTTTCGTTGAGTGTCGATCGTTGCTCAAAGCAGCAACGATCGTTGCAATGCGCATATCGGATCAGACAGCTAGTTAGCAGGTTAGTCCGTCGGTTTATGTCAATTTTTAAAAACCTGCAAGCTGAGAACACTAGAAACACAGTAAAATCGAAGCAAAAGAAGTACCGAACAAAGTACAAATCATCCAAACATAGCAAATCCTAAATAAATGAAAAACAAAAGTGCAAGAAAAGATAAAAAGTCAGAATACAGAACCGAAAGTATGGAGACTACTCTCACTCGCTCACATCGTCTATCCCACCATACAATGCATCGTCATCGGCTGCCTCGGGTGCGGGATCGGTATCAGTCGGAGATCGCTGTCGACGACGGTCAGGTACGGGCTGATGGATCTGCGGTGGCCTCCTGCAGCTGCAAGTACGCACGAAGTTCCAAAGAACTCGAAACATACCGTCGGATCTCTCTCTCCACTCTGCCTCAGAATAAGCACCGTAAGCCATCGCATGCTCAGGAAAGGGGCCCACAATGTCGACAGGGGCAGGCGCGGGCGCATGAGCAGAAGATGTCGAAGCTCGTGAGGAAGGCTCTCCCAGTGGATGAGCCATGGTCGGAATCCCACGCTGCGCAGACTCAGGAGGCTGAAACCTCAGTGCCTCTAATGTGTCAATCTGTGTCCATCTGGCAGCGGGAAGCTCGATACCAGTCCTCCCAGTGGTCGGATCAGTGTAAACCCAAATGCGCCCCTCCTTGAGCCAGGTAGCGCTCTGCAGATGACTGAGATCCAGGAACTCGCGAGCCGTATCACGCTCTGTGTCATGCAGAGGAATCCCACAATACTCAAAAATGGGAGTAAGTAAACTCCCTACCGTCTCTGTGCCAGCTCCATCAAACGGCTTCAGCTGCAAATCAACCAAATGCTGTGCGAAAACAGCTCCCAAGTTGAGACCCGCAGTCGGATCTCTCACGCCACTCTGCCTAAACTGATCTCTCAGCCCCATAAACAGCAACTCCATCTCAAGTTTGCGCATCTTGTTGGCCTCAAACTTGCAAAGCAAGCTCCAGCACAAGATACGCGAGACATATCGCAGCACCGGATGTCTCATCTGCACTACTGGCGTGGTCCTGGAGTTGTATCGACCGCTGCCAATACTCTCCCAGAATGTGCGAGCCTCCAGCGGATCCCACTCGAGTGGCATGGCTATGCGCCTCGGCGCAGTACTGAACCCGTAGATCCTGCAGAGATCAAGTAGAGGAATCCGATACCTGACCCCCCAACTCATGAAGGTGAAAGCACCCCCTGTAGCGCTCCTGTGGTCGGGATCCGAGTAAACCACTCTGCAAGTGGCCAATAGCTGCCTGACCAGCTCAGGATAGAGGTCATAGTGTCGCATCGGCATTGTCCCTAGACCAATGCTTCTGCACACAGCCATCACCTGCTCATCGATCCCCAGAATCCTGCAGGTGGAGTAGTCCGCGAACTTGGTTGGCTTGATGATCATCCCACACCAACCACTGTAGAGCAGCGAGTCATACTCGTCCCATGAAGAGAGCAATGGCCGCTCTGTGAACTCAGCGGACCTTAAGAAACGTGTGAGGTCTTCCGGCCACTGTCGGGTCGTCGGAAATGGTGTCGCGTCCTCTCTGGGCCACGGTAAAGCAATAGGTGGCCCATATCTGTTGTACGGTGCGGGTGACTCTGATTCCCTGTTAAACCATTCAGGCGGTGGGGTGTAGTGTCTTGTTGCTGTGGACGCTGTGGCTCGCTTCTTGCGGGGTTGCCTTTGAGACGCCATCTGCAAAAGAAACAAAGTTCAAACAATAATAAGTCTCGGCAATTTCTCTGTGAAATCGCGAAGCATCGACCGTTGCATCTAAGGCATCGATCGTTGCAAGGCGATTTCGCGTTATCGAACATTTCCCAAAATCGCAATGCAACGACCGCTGCTCGAGAGCAACGACCGTTGCAGGGCGATTTTGCCGCAAACAATTCATCAAAAATCAGTTTAAAAATGGTGTTATCAACCACAAAATCAGCAACAATCCATCACTAAACAACCTAAAGCATAATCATGTCAACATGCATTCATCAATTCCATCTAAAATCTCCAATTTCTAAAACCCTAAAAGTGAAATCCGAAAAATCAAAAATAGAAGTACATTACCTTGATTTCGTGAGAATTGGGTATGAGAAACAGATTGGGGATGTAAAAACAAGTGAAAATAGTGCTTAGAATCAAAGAAATCGATGAAGAAATGGTGATTTTCGGTTTGGGTTCTCGGTGTGTCGACCGAAGGAAATGGAGAAGAAAGAGAGAAAATAGGGTTTAAGGTAACTTACCTGGTCGTGGGTGCAACGATCGTTGCTTTAGGGGCAACGATCGATGCTGGTTGAACCAGATTGATTCCGGTTTAGCGCGACATACCTTAATTTTTGATTTAAACCAAATGCAACGACCGTTGCACATGTATGCAACGATCGTCACACATCTCCAGACTTGTGTTCTGTATCTAATAACTAACAAAAACAACTAAAAACGTTAAATCCTAAGAAAAACACCAAAAATGAGAAAGAAAAATAATTAAACCGAACAGTGGGTTGCCTCCCACTCAGCGCTTGTTTTAAGTCATTAGCTTGACTTTTGGAAAGGAGGTCAAACTTATGGTGGTTTCAACAGAGACTTTGAGTGTCTCTGTGAATGCCTTATCATCCATGGTGGTGTGTAAGCAGTAGCAGCATGATGTCGTCCTAGGAACGTGGGGAGGAATGTAGGGTGGAATTGACACTTGGGTGTTTTAACGCTCTCTCCTGCATTCATAACAGTGGAGTTAGGAGGTTTAGACTTAGAGGATTTATGTTTTACCTTTGGCAAAGATTTGATGTTCGGAGCCTTCTGTTTATGAGTAGTTTTAGGCCTTGAAGATGTTAGAATAGGCTCTTGTGGAACCACCATCTTCTTGTCAACCACCAATGTGCACTGAACCACATCTTTAGACTTAATGGGAGCTTTCGGGAATGGTAACGGAGGTTTGTAGGCCTTTTCCCTAGCAGGTTCTCGAGACATGGGTGAAACTGGTTCCTCTCGGGGAGCAACGATCGATGCGTGTGATGCAACGATCGATGCTGTCGTCTCAACTCGGGTTTCAACTACAGTCTCGGGTTTATCTGCTTCTCGGTCCATTCCAGCTATTTCAGATTCAAATTTCTCTCCTTGGCTTGGTACCGCTTCAATCTGGACTATCCAAGTCAAAAGATCCATGTCAATCTCTGTTGAGTCAGGTGCATCGAAGCTTTCGAGCTCAGGTAATTCAACATCAAATTCTCCTCTGTCTTCCACCAATTCCACAGCCTTAACTGCTAGACATGATCCATGATCCATCTGTGTGTTATCCTGAGTGAGAATGTTGCTGTCATGAGCTTCTTGAGAATCCTTTGTTGGGGTAGAACTTGGAACTTGATCCATCTGTGTGTCCAGCTGCTTCATGCGAGTGCTCAAGGATTCAAATTTCTCATTCAAATTAGTGTACAGGTTCTCTAGCTTCGAGCTGAAAGAAGCTGTGTTCTGCTGTTGTCTTTCAATTGATTGCTCCAACATCATCTCTAGTTTGCTCCTTTGTGTAGGAGATGCCAGATGGGAAGTATAATTATGGTCTCTCGATCCTTGAGTGTGCCTAGAACCCTGTCTCTGCTGATGTTCCAATGCATGTCCATAAGAGTCGGCTCCAGCCATGCAGTGTACCTCTGCAAATTTATCAGTTTCTGCCTCTACTCGGAACTGTCTCTCCCTAAGTAAGATGTCGTGGATGTCATCTATCTTACTCTGCATTTCAGTTACTTGCCCAACCAATACATGGTAATCTGGTAAGATGGGATTTCCTTTCCCATCTATTTTCTGACCTTTTGCGTTGCATATGTGACCCTCTTGGTCTCGTAAAATGCCGTTTTCACCGCGAATTAGAATCACAGGTTCCATGGCGCGGAACCTATTGAACGTCTCAGATCTCAGCATCGCTGTTCTCGCCTTGTGTCGATCGATGCAAGGTGAGCAACGATCGATGCAGTGCGAATCCCTGCGAATCCAAAATTAAAAACGTGAGTAAACAAGAAAATTAAAAAGAATGCTTAGTCTAGATCCTAGTACTAAATCTATAGGTGAACTCAAAGAATCCCCGGCAACGGCGCCAAAAACTTGATAGGTGTGTAGTTTTATCCCTATTCTACTGCAAGTGCACAGTTAATGCAATCGTAGTATATAAGGTATCGAATCTCACAAGGACTCTCAGTCACACAATAGATTAATAGCAGTTCAGATTAAATTAAGCGAAGCAGATGTGAAAACAGTAAACGAAATAGCAAAGTAAATCAAGTGAGTTTGTAAGCAAGAGGGCAAAGCGTTAGGTTTCAGGAGTTCTCAGGAAATCAGGAACGCAAGCAATCAATCTATCTAGATCCAATCAATAACTATTCTAGAACTCAAACACTGATATAGAATTAACCAAATTCCTTTGCGATAATTCTCTAAGTCTAAGTGCAGCAAACCAAACTTTTGTTTGCGAGAACTAACAGATTAAACTAGCATTAATTCCAAGTTTGATATGTTCACAATTAACCTAAACCAAACTTTCGTTTGCGAACAGTTTAATTGCTTATCTAAATTCTTTTCAGTTAAATCAACCAACTTCCGCTGAATTAATCAACCTAACATCATAACTCTGATTAGCTACTTCAGATTTAGCATTAAGAACAACTTAGATAAAGAACTAGCAGATATGAATCTCTACGGATTAATTAAACTATAATTCTCTGAAATCCTTAATGAGAATCCTTCAACCTAACAGGTAAACTACTCAGACATGTTCATCGAAACAGAAAACATCTTAAGTAGAAAACCAAATATCATAAAATCAAATAAGAACTGGGGTTCAAAATCAAGTCTCTTTCGAGATCAGGATCAGCCCCTCCACTCTCTCTGAGTAAAACTAAACGTAAGAAAAGCTTATCCAGCGTAGCCTAACAAGTGGCTGTAAAACCTAATTATAATCCTAAAACACGTTTTGGGGCTTCTTTGTAAATATCAGGAACTTCTGGGCAGAACTGCAATTTCATTATTCTTCATTAAACCGTCGTTTGGCCCATCTCGCTGGTGCATCGATCGATGCTAGGAATGCAACGATCGACACCTTCCTCTGTTTCGGACAGTGAACTCTATCTCTCGGCCAAATACTCCAATTAGCTCCAGAAAGTGTCTAAATCACCAAATATGCTCCAAATGTGCTTGTACCTAATAAATACCTGAAAAGACTCTAAAACATAGTGAAAGACTCGATAAATAACACATATACCATGGTTAAAAGCCATAAAATCCATGGTATATCAGTGCACAAGTGCATCGATCGTCACACATCTCCAGACTCGAGTTCTGTATCTAAAAACTTAGCAAAACAAAATCAAAACGTAAGTTCCTAAGAAAAACACCAAAAATAAGAAAGAAAAATACTAAAACCTAACAGTGGGTTGCCTCCCACTCAGCGCTTGTTTAAGGTCATTAGCTTGACCGGACGAACAAAAATCTGGCACCGTGAGATCCTGACAGAGACTTTGATTGTCCCTGTGCAAGTCTCCTCATCCATGGCGGAGAGTAAGCTCTATCAGTATGAACGCGTCCAAGAAAAGAAGGAGTGAAATGCTCCCCAGGATCCAAAATCGTAGTGTGACTTGACTGCTCTTCATCTCCATCTATAATGGTGAAGGTCTACCCATCAATCAGTGGCTTGCGCAGCTTGTCCATCTCAAAGTGCAGTGGATCATCTCCCAGATGGAGATCTATTAGACTGTGTCTCACATCTATTACTGCTCCAGCTGTAGCCAAGAATGGTCTACCCAATATCAAAGCATCATCCTGCTCACTGTGGTACTTAAGAACTAAGAAATCTGTTGGAACCAAGTAGTTTCCAACTCTCATCGGGATGTCCTCAAGAACTCCTTCCGGAATCCTTATTGACTGATCAGCTAGGACAAGAGAGGTCCTAGTGGGTCTAAAATCCATCGTACCCAGCTTCTCTGCCACAGAGTATGGCATAAGACTTCCAGCAGCTCCTAAATCACAGAGGGAGCGCTTAAAACCATCCTCGAAGATAGAAAAACTCAACACAAAAATCCCAGGATCAGGTAGCTTCTTAGGAACCTTGGTTAATAGCACATCACTTATATGCTGAGGAACAACTATAACCCAATCCTTCAGCTCTTCATCCAAAGGCAGCATCTTACCCAAATATTTCTGCACACAAGGGTGATAATGTGGATCATCAGACGGTGGAATTTCTTCCAACTCTTCACCAATCTTCTCTAGCTCTTTAAGCTCATCAATATCTTATTGAATCACTTCAGATACCTTAGGATATAAGCGAATAGATTGTGCATAAATCTCCTGTTGGGTTATCTCAGACACTCCAGGGAATAAGCGGTTAAGCTCTAAATCTGCATCAATGTCATAAGAATCCTGCGAATCTGTCTGTCCACGCCTTGCAACGATCGACGCTAAGGGTGCATCGATCGATGCAGTCAAATTTTCACAGATTCTACCCGAGAGATTTTCCTCAAAATCTGAAATTTCACCTTCTTCTACCACTTCAGCTGTACTTAGCTCAAATCTTTCACCTAGATGTGATCCATCATCAACGTACACTGACCAGGCCTTAATATGGGTGTCTACAACACTCTTTCCCTTGATGGAGCTAGAAATTTGGCTCACCTGAGTGTCCAATTGCTTCACATGAGTGTTTAGAGACTCAAACTTCCCATTGAGATCCTCATAGACAACATCTAACTTCTTGTTGCAGTCCACAACAATTTTGGTATGTACATCCAGCAGCTGTTCCATCATTGCCTCCATCTTACTCTCATGAGTAGTAGCTACAGGAGGTGCTTGGTAAGAGGAAGATCCATAAGTCCTCTAATTACCTTGTTGGAAAGGTTTCTGAAATCCACTAGTCTGTCCAAATCCAGAAGAGTTTTGGTTGCTGTTGAAAGCACTATTCTGTCCTCCATTGAAGAACCTATTCCCAGACTGATTACCAAACATGTTTCCTTGGAAACCAGATCCTCTGATGTAATTCACATCCTCCTCCTAATCATCTTCTTCATCATTGATCATCTCAACATCTTGAGCAAAGTGGACAGCTTTCTTCCCAGCTAGAAGATTGCAAACTGTGCCCAACTTAGATCTAATATCAGCTATCTCAAAATTCTCCATCTTTCCACCGGACTTCTTCCTTCTCTCATCAGTGGTCTTGCAGCTATTACTGCTTACCAGATTATCTATCAACTGCTTAGCTTGAGCAGGAGTCCTAGTGTTGAAGTTGGCATTGCTAGAATTGTCCAACACAGTCTGATATGGAAGATCTATTCCTATAAAGAAGATGCCTAAAAGTGTTACCTCAATGAATCCATGGTGCGGGCAGTCACGTTGGTACTTCTTAAACCTCATCCAGGCTGTCTTAAGAGGCTCTGTTGGACCTTGGGTGAAGGTGAGAATGTCCTGTCTGGACTGGTCTGAGCGGGCATCATCATAGAAATGACGCAGGAACTCACTCTTCAAAGCTGCCCAAGTAACAAACGTCCCAGATGGAAGTTGTTTCAGCCAGGCTGCGGCATCTCCAGCCAGAGAGTAGGGAAGAGCTTGAGAAACAGATAGTCTTGGTTAACTCCATCGTACTTTATTCTAGTGATTATGCCTTCAAACTCATCTATGTGATCCATCGGCTGCTCACTTGGAGAGCCATGGAAGGCTTTCTGCCTCAGGAGAGAGTAGTAGACGGTCTTGATTTCAAAATCATTCCTCTCAAATTCAGGAAGTACAAGAGCTGACCGGTTAGCATGAAACTCATCCGGACGGTTACAGTCAGCTAAAGTCCTCTCGTGGACAACCATCTGTCTACCTTGGCCTTGTCCTTGACCTTGGTTCTGCTCCTGTTGCGGCTGTGGTTGCTCTGGAGTATCAGGGATGACATTTCCTTTAGCATCTATCGGTTCTCCAGCAGCATTGTAAGGATTGTTGTGTCGGTCCCTGAGGGTACCTTGAGCATCAGGCTTTATGATCACACGTTCAACAACCATCCTTGTTCTTCTAACTCTTCTGTTGGTCCTCTCTAGTCTAGCAAGCTCTACAAGTTGGAGGTTTACGAGATTAGTGTTCGGATTACTTCTGGTATCACGCGTCTGCATAAACTGTCTGTAATCGCCAAGCAACGATCGATGCTAACAGTGCAACGATCGATTCAACTCTAATCGCCTAGTGTCGATCGACACAAGAAGTGCAACGGTCGATGCTATGCGATTTCGAAACCTGCGACAGAGAGAGACAATAGCGAAAAATAAAAATCAGTAAACAAAAATAAAAATAAAAATCCTAGTAAAAACCCTAAGTTCGAAGCTAACGAAGACTCTAAGAGTCCCCGGCAACGGCGCCAAAAACTTGGTAGGTCTAAAGTTTTACCCTATACTAACTGCAAGTGCACAATATATCAATGTAGTACTTAGGGATCGAATCCACGAGGACTCTAGGCAAATATAGGATCAAGAACTTAAAGAGATTAAAACTAGGAGAAAGTAAAAAGCAAATTGTATTGAATTAACTAAAAGCAAGCAAGAAAGTAAACAAGTAGCAGGTTGTTGTTGTAGGCAATAAACTAAGGGCGCTAAGTCTAGGGCGTTCTTAAGAAATCAGACAAGCAGATAAATCATTCAGTCAGGATCTAATTAAACTCAGTTCTAGAACTCAAACACATATATAAAATTAACCAACTGTCGTTGCGAGAATTCCCTAAGTCTAAGTGCAGCAATCCAACTTCCTTTGCAATTACTAACAGATTAAACCAGCTTTAATTTCAAGTTCGATATGTTCACAATCTAATTAAACCAAATTCCTTTGCGAGTATTTAAATTGCTCAACCTAAATAGTTCAGATTCTAAACCACACTGTCGTGTCATATTTAGCAACCTAATATCTAGATTCTAACTGATCAGGTTAGAACTAGCATTAAACACAATTTAGCTTGAAGAACATCTATTGATGTGAATCCTTAACTGAATTAATTATATCTAGCAAGTCATGAAATCCCTATGAGAAACCCTAAACCTAACTATGAAACTACTCAGACATAGATGATGTAAACATAATCAATGAATTAATAGAAATCATAAAAGAGATTAGAATATAGAAGGGGTTCCAAAAATTCTCCAAAACAAATGTAGTACATGATCAGATCAGCCCCAAAAGCTCTAAAAACTCTATGCTCTAAGTTATGATAGTGTATCTAAAACTGAAGCTAAAAACCTAATTAAATAGCTAAAACACGACTTGGGGCTTCTGTGTAAATATCTGGAACTTCTGGGCATCTTTGCAATTATCAGCATACTTCATTAAACCGCCGAGAATCTGGCCCAACTCGCTGTGCATCGATCGATGCAGGTGTGCAACGATCGACGCAGTACTCAAATCTGGACAGTGAACACAACCTCTCGGGTCAAATCTCCAAAGTGCTCCAATTAGCTCCACGTGTACCTAATAAGACCTGCAAAAGACTCTAAAGAAACACTAATAGACTCTAAAACAGACTTATATCATTGCATAAAACCGATAAAAACCATGATATATCAATTAAGCCTTAGTAGACCACTGAAAACAGTCCTTTAACAACTATGTTCGTGGTCTAGCAAGGCAACCATACTTGAACAAATCTCTGATAATAACCAGTCAACCTTGAAAATCTTCGCAAGGCTTTTACACTCTTTGGTGTTGGCCAATTTGTCATTGCCGAGGTCTTATATGGATCAGTGGACACTCCTTTAGCCGAAATGATGTGGCCAAAATATTCAACTTGAAGTTTTCCAAAAGTGCACTTCTTCTTGTTTGCAAAATGTGATTGATCAGCCAAGACTTGCAACACCTTTATAAGTGCAAGGCGTGATCCTCTACAAAAGAATTGTACATCAGAATATCATCAAAGAACACTAATACAAACTTCCGCAGAAACGCTCTGAAGATGGAGTTCATTAAGGCCTGAAACGTGGCAGAAATATTTGTAAGCCCAAATGGCATTGCCAAAAACTCGTAATGACCTTCAAGTGTTCTGAAAGCAGTCTTCTCAATGTCTCTTTCAGCCATTCATATTTGATGATATCCTGAACGAAGATTTATTTTAGAAAACACTGCTGCTCCATATAATTCGTCAAGCAGTTTATCAGTCATTGGAATGGGATATTTGTATGGAACAATTGCTCTGTTAAGAGCTCTATAATCCACACAAAATCTCCTATTGTTATCCTTCTTCCTTACCAGTAATACATGACTAGAAAAAGAACTTATACTTGGTCGTATAATCCCTAAATCAAGCATCTCATTCACCATCCGCTCCATTTCTTATTTACTAGCACGAGGATAACGGTATGGTCTAACCGACACTGAATTCACGGCATGAAACAATGTGATGTAATGCTCGTGATCTTGTGTTGGTGGTAAACATTTCGGTATATCAACACTTAAGAAAAATTCTCCACAACAATGTCTCTGGAATCTCCTTATTGATGTTGTGTAAGGATATACCAGCAAACTCAATTGTAGTTCCCTTTGTGTTGACCGAATAAACAAGAGCCAGTGACCTAAGGGATATCTTATTACAATGTAAGTTCATCTCTCCTTTAAGAATGACTTGTTTCCACCAATGTTAAACTTCCATTTCCACTTCGCATTTCCTTAAAGTCCGCAGCCATTGTATCCCCAAAATAACATCCGTCCCTCCTAACTCCAATGAAATAAAATCAGAAACAAACTCTGCTCCTTGTAGACATAATCCAACTTGTCTACAAACCCATGTACCATCAGCCATAATTCCAGTACCCAACTTAACCATAATATTGTCGTGGTTTTGCATTTGAATTTTTGCCTTTTGAACAACTTGTGGTGCTACAAAATTATGGGTGTCACCACTATCAATCATGAAAATCACCATTTTCTTCCCATTTGTCCTCTCAGTTTCGTTGTAGTTGGTGATTCTAACCCATGAAAGTGTTAAAAGACAATTGCATCATTTGTACAACATCCTCTGCTTCCTCTTCATGTGTTTTTTCTCACTTTCTTCTAAGACCTTTATTTCATAACCATTGACCATTTTTATCACCTGTTATGACCGATTTGGACAAACAACTCGATGTCCGGCTGCGTATTTCCCATTACACTTAAAGCATATACCATTATTTCTCTTCTCGTCTAATTATGCATCTAAAAACCGTAACCTTGGTATGAAAGTATTCTTATCTTGCACTGATTTTCGATCAACAGCTGCATTGTTCTATGACTGATCCGTTGCTTTCACTCTCTCATATGTTCTATGTCCATTCACAACTATTTTATGAGTAGTCGCTATGGTTGATTTCTTATGTTTCCAGTCTGGTTGATAAAACTCACCAACTAGCTTACAAAATGCACTCGATTCCATCTTAACCACTGTAGTAATATGATTTCTCAACCTATGTAGTTCTTTCATCCTCATAACCTCCGTCATTTATGGCTTAAGTCCATTGTAAAATACATTCATTAAGCTTTGATCATCCATTCCTCGAACTTGTGATAACAATTCCTCAAATTCAGTAACATACTCCTTGATTGATCCAATCTGTTGAATGCAACATAATTGTTTTCCCGGTTCCTCATCCAAAGACTCCCCAAATCTGTTTAGTAATCTCTGTTTAAAATCATTCCAACCTCTGAAAATCATATGCTCAATCTCCCAATTGAACCAGCTTAATCCATGTCCTTCTAAACTGACATATACCAAGTCGATTTTCTGCTCATCTGAATACACACCCAACCTGGAGAATCTTGCTGCTCTAGCTATCCAACCAAATGGTAATGAACCATTTAAAACCGGAAAATCCACCTTTATGAGGAAACTCTTTCATTCGCTAACACACATGATATTCCCTGATAACCTAACTGAGAATCCGTCCTATTCAATTCAAAAGTAAGAGATATAACATGATACGAATCATCGGATGTTGTCGCAATCACTTTCTCACTCGCTCGACGTTCGCGGTTCGCCGGATCTAAACGGATTAATGTCTGCGACATTGTCGTAAGAAGTTGTGATTGAGCATCGAGCTGAGATTTGATCATCGTCACTTGATTCGCAACTTCCTCATTCTCTTCCTTCAGACGATCTGATCCCTTCTTGATTTTCCCTATCTTCCATCGCAATTGCTCCACGGATTGTTCGATTGTGGACACTCGTTGATCCTAATCTTCTAAGGTCGCCATAGATGCAGGTTTGAAACGTCATGACACACCAATTTGGTAAGATCACACTCGCCAACTCTCATAGAATTAGGAAGAAGATGACTCTTTATTAAGATGGTGAAAGTATGCAAACTCAATATCGGGAATCATCACGTCTCAGAGTTTGTTACAAGAGTAAGAATAAAAAGAATTATGAAAATACATCTTCCTATTTATAGTGAATTGAAAAGCTAAGCCTCCAATTGAATAAGCTTTCCACAGTCAACCACTTATGTTGACCTTTTCTGATCTTCTTCACTTCTTATCTTCTTATTTCTTCTTGTGAATACTTTGCGGAACCTATCAAAATGCCGAAGCCGCAACATTTAAGATCTCGGGTTCTACTGGTATGATATTCCATGCTTCGTGTTTTGTTTTTTTTTTCTTCTTCAAGTTTCTTCTATATTACTATAAATTGTACAACATATCAACATTTCCTTAGGTGAATACATCTCTGGAGGAGAAGTAGTGATTAATGTTTCATTATTTGGAATTCGTATCCATACCGAAACCTATGACCACTGAGATGAGACAGCTTGCCCGATCGCACCAGGCAACTTTGTCCTTTCTCATTCCTAAACACTGCCTTCAATTACATCACCCATAATCTCCTAGGATGTATTGGCCAAATGGTTTGAGATTTTTTCTATTTGTCTTAAAACTCTCAGATCGAACTAAGAAAGGAGTATTTTACGATATTCGACTTCATTCACATATCGCGTACAAACAATTTGATAACAGATAAACTAGCACGGAATGTACGTCTCATGCCATCACATATTATCATGTTGGGCCGGAGCTTCCAACTTGGATTGGTGATAGATATATATTTTATGTGTATCTTTTTTACCAGTTTCCCATCATAATCAGATTGGCTTCCTTGCTCTAACAACAATACGTCTCTTTGAAACAGGGTACTTATACGCTTAAGATGGCAAGAATGGCTGGCGTAACTTGCATCAGCTTCAAATTCAAGATCACATTAGATTCCACTGTCTCCGTTAGTTTTTTTTTTTTGGGGGGTCAAAATCACTGTCTCTGTTAGTTAAGTTTAAGTTTTCGGGTGAAAAGATGTTTGCGCCTCTCGTAATAAGACAATCTACTTGTTCTGATTTGACTTAAAAAAAAAAAAAAAAAAAGAAGAAACGATTTCAGAACAAAAGAGCCCGAGTCCCAAGAAAAAGGAAGTGATGTACTTCCTCGATTCTAAAAAGAGAAAGGAATGTCATACACCAGAGAATCCCACTCCTCATCAATGAGAAATTTCAAGCAACCTGGCGACTTCGTGAACCAAACCGAAAACACTCGCAACTTGGTCTTCAAACAAAGATTTCCCGTCCTCTTTCGCTCTAAGCTCCTCTGCATCTAGCTCTTCTCTTACAATCATCGCCTCTTCTTTTCTCAGATCTGACTCAAAGACAAGCTGGTGAATCTCTATGATCATCTTTTGTATTTCAGACATCCCTTCTTCCTCCATCTCCTGAAGCGTTTGCTTCTCTTGGATAGTATGATCCAATTCCATCTCTGATTCGGATCTCCTCTTTGATCTCTTCTCTATCTCTGTTTCCACGATTTTCATCTCCTTCTCCAGCTTCAAAGACTTTCTCTTCATGTCGTCAATTTCTTTTCTTACCGAAGCCAGCTTCTCCCGACAAAGCTTCATCTCGGATTGGAGCTTTGTTTTCTCTTCCTCGGATTTCAGCAAATCAGTAGCTTTCCCTGTAAGCAGAGTGTTTAGCTGAGGAGTGTTGATTTTGTCAATGTTATCAATCGCACAGAGAACCTTCTCTTCCTCGTGTCTCCTGTTCTCTTCATCCACATTTATCTTCAGCATTACAATGTTACTCTTCAGCTCTGCCTCAGATTGTTGGATCTTACCCATAGCCGCGTCCATTTCTCTCTTGTAAGATCGGAGGACGTTGAGTTCTTCGTTTTTCTGGTTTAGATGATCGGAAGATGCCTTCACACGCGTCCTTGCTCGCTCTTCTCGCTCTTGAAAGTAAGCTGATGATGATACAAAGTTTGTTAGTGAGCATCTGAGAGCAGCCATCTTCTTCTCTGCAACTTCTTTTCTTGCATTAATTTGATCAGAGACAGCTTCGATTGATCCTAGCTCCTTCTGGTGCTCCTTAACTTTGTTTTCGACCTCTTTGCTTTGCTTTGACAGCTTGATGACCTCTCCAATTGTTTTGGCACAGACTGAAAGTTTTTCCTGAGCCAATTCGAGTTTTAGCCTCGCTGTGGAGCAACTGGCATCAACACCAGATAGCAGTCTTTTCAATTCATCCTTTTCCTTCATCGCAGTTTCATACAGACTCATTAGCTTCTCGTTCTCCTCGTGCATCTCGCTAAGCTGATTCTCCAGGTTTCCAATCATTTTCTTCAGTTCCTCAGCTGCACTGTTCTGAGCTTCAGCATTATTACTTAATGAATCTTTGGACCTGTTTTCTGCGGCTACTTGTTCATACAGCTCTATAAGTTTGTTGTTGTCCTCAATCAGGACCTTTATCTTCTGACATAGTTCGTCATTTTCTTTCGACAGCTTGATAGCTGTCTCATGAGCTTCAGCTTCTCTTTGACTAGCACATGCAATGGCTTGAACCATTGTTTTAACCTCCATCTGATCACCATCGCCAACCATGCCAGAGGATCTTATCCCCTCAAGCTGCTTGGCCAAATTTTCCACAAGCCTGAAAGCGAAAACCAAAGAGATAAGCTGAGGCTTTCTGAACTGATATATATATAAAGTGTGCAGTAAATTACTTTTCCAATCTCTCCTTTTCGTCAATGGAAAAACTCAATGATTTTTGAAGAGACTCCATTTCTGCCCGATTTTGAATAGCCTTCGGTTTGCAAAAACAAGCCATAAGTTAGAGATATATGATCTGATTTAATGAATAAAGAGGGCATAAAACTCGACTGAATAGACTGAATAACCTGCATCCGGAGGAATTCATTTTCATCTTGGATTGATGAAAGTTTCTTTGACTCGTGATTCTGGAACGAAAACAAGTGTCAAAACGTAGAAACAACTGATTTGTGCCGCCAGAAAATAGGACTACGTGAGGCACTACAAGCACAGTTGAAACACAAACCTGGTTTGAGCAGAACATATTGCTGATGTTACCATCTTCTTTCACCGTGGAGTAATCTGATTCGTGCATAAGTTTCCAATCAAGAGCTTCTAGCAGCTGTACATATAGATCCAAGTTACATGCTAAGTCAAATCGTAAAGCTAACTTCTGAGTTCTAGAAATAACAGAGTATATTACTCACCTTAGCTTGTAGCACTTGAATCTGTTGATTCAAGATATCCCGTTCGCCTTCCTCACATTGTGATTTCAATCTGTGGAGCAAGTAAAAGTTTAACAACCATAATAGAACAGATAATATATTGCTGAGGAAGATAGAGAATCTTGCCTTCGGATCTCTTCTTTCAATCGCAAATTCTCCGTGGCAAATTTAGTAACTTCCTGGTTTCTGTCAACCTGAGCACGTAGCACCTCAATCTCCTTCAAAAGGTCTTCCTTTTCTTTTTGCAGATGTGCTTCAACAGAGATCTTTCCTGAAACTACACCTTGTAAACTCTTGATTGCTGAATCTCGGAGCTTTAACATCATTTTCAGCCCTCGGATTTCATCCTCTCTTTTCTTTTCCTATTTTAAGATAATATTATTATAATTTCATCATTCTTTGCTCAATTATCCTCTGCTTTTCCACAAGTGAATCCCACGTGAGGAATATATTTCTAACGTACCAACTTCATTGAGGCCCCATTTTCAGCAGCCAAAGCTTGTAAAGCAGCGTCCTTTTCCCTCTCTCTCCTGAAAGCACCAACCAGTGCAACTTCGTAGTCTTTTGGCTACAAACTCCATACAAGTGAAACTGTTAAGAACAAGCCAAATGCTGAACAATGGAGATCATATTGTTAGGGAACACTAATTTCAAACCTTAGACATCCTTTTGTGAGTTGTCAGAGGAGTGAATGATCCGTTGAATCCATCCCACTTGAGAGACATTGGAGAAGCTGGGCAACCCATCGAGACAGTGTCAATGTCCTGATTGTCTACTCCAACGTTAACTATTTCTCTTAAGCGGGATACTTCTTTCTGAAAATATGATTTACAACACTTCAGAACAAGTCTCTCCCCCCGTGGGAGAGAAAACAGTCTTTCCTAAAAGATATACCTTAAGCTGTTGGATTTGTAGCCGCATAGCAATAACATCTCCAGATGCATCTTCGTTGACAATTGCCTGTTGAGTATAATATAATTAATGTATAACTAAACTTGTGCACTATATGAGATCCATGAATTAATAATCAATAGCAAGGAATAATTTCATTACATTGTTCTTAATAAGCTTGGCACGCTGTGCAAATTTCAATGTACTTAGGGTCTCCAACGAGCAACTGAATCAGAGAAAAGGGACCATGAGATACAGTCCAATGAATATTTCAGGGAGAAAGGGTGGAATGATAAACAGACAGAGAGTAATAGGTACCTGCTAGATGGGCTTATGTTAGCAATTATTATCGTCTTTGAATTCCCTCCAAGAGAATCCTGCAGATACATAAGAATGACGGTCAACGATCACTGTAATTAGTTTCGAGAACCATAATGCAGATATCAAAGAAATATAGGCGACATGTTTGATAAATCATGTTGAATTCTCATCAGTTAGGAAGATTTTTTACCTGGAGCAGAAATGTGAGCTTTGAATCTCGATAAGGAACATGGACTGATTTTCCATTGGAAACGCTAACAAGATTCATGATCACAAGCCTGAAAAGTCATTAAAACTATATAAGAACGATTAAACGATAATAACTGACGCTTGTGCAACGATATATTCTTACCCCAACGTTGAAAGAGACTTGTTGATGTTTGTTGCTTCTTTGAGCCGTTCACCTTCAGCTCCTGAACTCTTTTGCCTGTACCCCACATGTATGTTAGCAGAATATCTTAAGCAAGCGAGTTCTTTTCTGGAATTTTATAGCTGATACTACCTTTCAGATCCAGCTAAATCAACAAGATTAAGCCGTGCAAATCGATGATGAGTTACACCTTGAGATACCCACTAATAAAAAACAACAGGCCAGGTTAGTTTCATCTGAGAAAACTAATAAAATATATACATAATAATTTTTGTAGAAATACAGCCCAAGAACTCTCTTCAACAAGTTAAATATATTACCTTGCTTTCAATGATGCATGTAAATACACTATGAGATCGACTACTTGCACGATTCATATTAGTTGCAGCTACTTTCCTGTTTGCAGCACCCTACACATAATGACAAACCGACATGTATCGTGGAAGTTTCATAAGAAACTACTATTAGATGAAATGAGCAAGTTGTCAGCTCATTCTAGCATTATCTTTTTGAATATGGAGCGAGGGAGCATCTAATATGACATTGACACAATATGGTTCATAAAAGCAAAAAAGAAACAATATGGTTCAAGAAAGTAGCGTCATCATGGTTGCAACATTGACAAAAACTACTAAGCAAGGTCAAAGTATATACTTCGTAAACTTTGTGAAAACTTAAACATAAATACTAGACATGATAGATTGTTTGGAGAAATCAAATTTTAATAGGTCAGTATTGTACGGGAGAAGGCCATGATAAGAAAAACTAAAACTACTAAGCAAGGTCAAAGTATATATTTCGTAAACTTTGTGAAAACTTAACATAAATACTAGACATGATAGATTGTTTGGAGAAATCAAATTTTAATAGTTCAGGAGGTCAGTATTGTACAGGAGAAAGTCATGATAAGAAAAAGCTACAAAGTCTGCAATATAAAAAGAAAAAGAAAAAGATGGAGAAGCGAAATGAATTACCTGCATTAGTTGTTGAATCACATCTCTGGCACTTGAAACTTCAATCTCCTTTAGATTCTCAACATGGATACCTTTCTTGTGGTCTTCCCTTAGCTGCGAAAGAGGATGTTAAGCATGATTTTGTTAATCCCACATAAAATACAACATTCAGATCACAAGTTTAGATATCTATGTATACCTGTAAATTAAAAGAAGTTGGATCTAACAAATCAAGGATTTGCTCGTTGTAAATCTCCAGAAATGAGCATCTACAAGTAAACTGTAGCTTCTCCTCTTTGCGGACCTCTTTTTCCTGGTACAGAAGCGACAGAAACGTTAGAATACAACATTCCACATCGAAACATATGCATACATAAAGACTTAACGAACAAAACCTTTTGGATCCTTGAGAACAGATACTCAAAAACTCTAGGCGTCATTCCGCAGTTGACACTATGTCTACGTGTTCCTCCCTCAATATCTCCAAGCATAGTGTGAGTTTTCCCACTTCCCGTCTGCAAATTAACACTACCATCAGACTGGAAATACGAGCAGTAAATGCACATATAACTCACGGAGAAGAAAGAAAGAAGCTCACCTGGCCATAGGCAAACATGCAGCTGTTGTAGCCAGCCACAACATTCTCCACCATAGGCACTCCAGCCACTTTAAACATCTTCTCCTGTAAAATGAAAATGAAAAGCAAGGAGAGTATCAGGAACTGTCTTGAGAATAAAAGAATGCATCACAGAGCGCTGGAACAAAAGGTGGTACCTGGGTAACATTCTCGTCAGCAACGAGATCAAATGTGAAACGAATCTCTGGATTCCCAATCCAAGTGATTGCCTGGCCATTGTCTTGCCTAACACATTTGTTGTTCCCTTGTGTAGAAATCTCTGAACTGCTAAGTGGACGGGTTCTTATGACAACCTATTTTCAACATTGGAAGATAAACTTAGTTTCATCATAACTATGACTTTGTAGATGGAAGACCCTAAATGTTCTCAATATCAACTCGTCATGTAGTTACCTAACAAAGCAAGAAACAATGTGTAGTCTTCGATTATACGTTAAGACTGCAAAAGCTGAAAGTTATATCTACTTAACAATTCTTCTTTGAAAGCATCATCAAGTAGTGCCAGAAATTTAACAAAGAAACAGTGCCTGTTAATCCCTAACCAAAGAAACACAGAAGCTCGACGAAATCAAAATCTACTAAGGAACCCAGATAGGGAAACACGAATCATCGCTAACCCAAATCGCCCAATACAAAAACGCTAAAGATTAAAAATCGCACCTGAACGTTGTGATCTTTCCAGAACGCCGGATCTTCGTTGAACTCGAAGCTGTGAGATCCAGCGGAAATCTCTGCATCTTCGTCCAAATCGGGCATTCTACGAACCGCGGAAGAGATAACCATAGACTGATGATGAGTGTGGTTCTCCCTTGAGACGGTGCTTGCATCCGGCGTGCACGGCACAGCGCGTACGGACTCGGACACGGGGGCACGGTCGTTGAATCCGAACCGGCGCTTGATAGCACTAGCAGTCTCGGAAATAAACGGCATCTGATTGGGTGATGAGAGAGAAAAACTGTGTGAGAGAGAGAGAGAGCTAGATGAATTTTGAAATTGGGTCTGAGAGAGAGGAGTGAGAGAAAAGGAAACGTTGTGTGAAGAAGGCGAGATCGGAGGGTTGAGGGAGCGTCTTAACTAACGGATGAGATTGATTAGCATTTTTGAAATCATCAGAACGTTGGGGCATTTCTCAAACGTTGCGCCTCCTTTTTTTTTCTATTTAATTCCTTAATAACTACTAATATTCTTTCTTTCCAACAACCGTTAACATTCCACCTAGATCACTCGTATGTGCGGAATTAATGATTTTTTTTTTTTTGAACTAAGGAATTAATGATTTTTTCTGAAGATTGTTTAGTTTAATTGAGGAGAAAAACATGTAGTTGAATATCAGAAAATGTACAAACTATAATTGAAGCGTGATTTTATAAAAAGTGAAACTTAAAACAAAAATGAAAATCAAGAATCATGAATTCTTTATTATTGAAAAGAAACACAACCATTATTGGAAATAAACACTTAAATAGCTGATTAAAATAATTAAACATAAATTAGGGAATTTTAATATTTTGATGGACAAATCATGCATCTCGGAATGTGTCATAAATAATATTATTAATCGTCTTTAAATCCAAATAGCCACATGATCCTCTTATTACTGTTGATTTCGTAACTCGGTCTATCCAAAGATAGAAAGAGTTTAGGGTTTCTTGAGGGATTCTAAAAGAAGAGTTTCAGAACTCGGTGAGATAAGATGGAAATTAGGGTTTTGCTAGGTTTCCAGGAAGAAACAAAGCGGCTAAGGATGGTGTTTAAGTCGCCGGAGAGAAATTAGGTTTAACTCGGTTTTTGCTAAGAACTCTCAGGCAATTGTATTGAAAAGCGTGTATATTATTGAATGGCGAGATGCCTTTTTATAGGCTTACAAAGTCGGTCAAACAAAATAAAGGAAAACTAAAGATAAATACGAATCTTTCCTATTATCTCGGCTCAAATATATCTTCTATCTTGGCGTGTTCGCCACGCGCGTCGCTTTCCTTCTTTCATCTTTTCCCTCTTTGTAACCCTAGTTGTTCCAAGTGACTAGGCCGAGTTGGGTTGACTCGGAGCCCGCTTTCCTAATTGGGCCGACCTAAATTCCTGAATGGGCCTTTTGGGAAATGTGTTAATCTTGACTCCAACAATAAGCTCCCCCCCCAGTGCGGCGATTCGAATTCATTTAGATCGGCGGTACGAGGAAAATGTCGTTTGGTTCAGGAAGTGATTTAGGTTGGTTCAGATTTCCGATCGGATTGGATTGATTTGGATTGGTTTTGGTTTTAACCAAGAGGAACCAAATCAATTTATCCTATCTGAAAGGAATTGGATTGATTTCCGGTTGAACCGGTTTATAGGTGCGTGAAACGAAGCGTCGCCTGGGTAATTATGACTTCTCGAGCACGACGCCCTCATTTTCGCTATAAACACTTCACTCTCGGATCTCACTCTTCATTTTTGCTCGAGTGAAGAGATAAGGTACTTTTCTTTGCTCTCCACCGGTTTTATTTTCCGATTTGTCTTCCGTCGTTGCTCAGTTGTAGTCTTCTAGGTTTTTAGACCAAATCCTCTTTCCGTCGTTGTGTTCTCCATCTGTTCTTCAGTAGTTATGTCTTTGATCCGTTGTTCGGGGAACAAGGATAAGGAAATCGTCTCTATGTCGTCTAGGGAAGACTCACCATGTCGGCGTCACATCTCGTCTAGTTCGTCTTCCGCCAGCACTTCCTCGGACTTGAGGGCTCATCCCGGCTATAAGGCGTTTATGGAGCTTGAACTTCGTCACGAGCTATCTCGGCTGACTGGTGCCATGGAAAGCTCGGGACAGAAAGCATTTGTGATTCCACAGCTTCGGGATTCTAATTCTGAAGAATCGGAAGAGGCTGAGATGGGAGTCGGGAGGGACAGCCCGAAAGGCGATGACGACAGTACGTCAACTCCTTCTGCCGAAATACCAGACGTTTCGACCGGGGGGTTTACCAACGTATTCCAAACTCGATCCGATGAAGATTCAGTCAGATCAACGCTAACAGGCTGTGGCGCCGACCCGAGAATTAAATTCATCATCCCTGGCCCGAGAGACCGTCCTTGGACTCTGCCTCCTGGCTACGTGTGCCTGTATGAGTCCTATTTTCTCAATGCGGACACGACGGGAGCCGACTTTGGCTTCCCTTACCAGGCTTACTCGTATCA
Organism: Orychophragmus violaceus; assembly: GCA_030180135.1. Lineage (NCBI taxonomy): Eukaryota > Viridiplantae > Streptophyta > Magnoliopsida > Brassicales > Brassicaceae > Orychophragmus > Orychophragmus violaceus. Next base: position 63,485,820 of record CM058232.1, on the reverse strand, counting down.
TACTGTTCTCGCCGTGAGCTTGCTATTTCGCAATTGTCAGCGGCTGCTGTCCGTCACATGGTGGGTCTCCTCGTCTTGGGAGCTGAGTGCGACATAACCATCAGTGTCAGAATATTCGAGGAAATGACTTCCATAAGTCACATGAAGTCGACCAGCCCCGGATGTTACTCTATTAGGATGAGGGCGGATCAAGGAGTCATTCTGAATGCGCCGAGCAAAGTGCGTCTCTGGCAGAGATACTAATTTTATGCCGAGATAACGCCTTCGGTCGTTCCTGAGGGTCATAGGACTCTTAGATCGTCGTGGAACACTAAATTCGGTAGATATTATTCTATCTTGATTTCTCTGTTCCTCAGTAATTTACTTAATTGTTTTTCTTCTTTGCATTGCGTCATCCGTTCTACAAGCCTTACCCGGACGATTTCTTTGCAATTGTCGAGAAGATTCAGAGCCTTAGTCTTCGCAAGTGGGAAGATATAACTCGGACCCGAATCAACAAGTCTCGTCCGAAGATCGCTAAATGTACCGACTTCCCGTTATGATGCTTTGCGGAGTTGCATGTTGATTTTTTGTTGCTTTCAGTTAAGTGGGACACTTTGGAGAAGGTTAACCCGACAGATTTGAAAAAACCTAGAATGGGAAAGCTGAAGAAGGTCGCGGTTGACTACTCAAAGAGACTTCTCTCGAATCCTTCCTCGGCTGAGAAGCCTAAAGAGACTAATCATAATCCTTCTCTACCTCAAGACGGTGGTGAGCCATCATCTGTTGCAAGCGTGAGGTCTGTCGATCCTCCTCAGGAGATAGCAAAGTTGAAAATGGCGGCTTCTCCAGCGAAGACTCCTCCGACCAAGGTTCCTCCGCAGTCCCAATCTAAGAAGAGGCCGGCTACTGAGAAGCCGGACTCCGAGGGTCTTGGTAAGAAGATCAAGATTTTGGATCCATGGAGACGACTGATTTGGGAGAGAGGTGACATGATTGATGCCAGCACAGGTGAGAAGAAACAATTTCTTTCTCGCAAAGAGGTCATCTCGGCTCGCCCTCGAGGTTCGCAGAAGGATGTGGATGTGGCGACCCGGCCGTCGATCCATAACTTCGCTTACCATTATGAAAGCGAGATCCCATTTGTTCAAAATGCTCAAGCCTATTTTGACTTGCTTACCTGCCTGAGAGGGAACGATGCTGACTGGCCAGCCCAAGAAAAGCTTCCTCATTCTGAAGCAATTCTTAACTTGAAGCGAGCCGAGGCAGAGGTAAGAAATTTCTTCCTTGTTAATACCTTATGTTTTTCTTTATTCACATCTCTTTTTTCAGATGATCGCGGCGTCAAACCGATTTTCTCTCGAGAGCACATGGGATTCAAACAAGCTGGCCGACGCGGCGAAGAGAAGGGATTCTCAGCTTGAGAAGCTGGGGGAAGATAAGGACGCGTTAGAAACGCAGAATCGCGAACTCTCCAAAAGACTTCGCAAAGCAGAAGCTAAAGTCCGCAAGGCCGATGAGAAGGCCAAAGCCTACCGTGAGATGTGTGAGTCAGAGGATTTGCGTCATAAGAATCTTTGCGAAGAACTGGTCGCAAAGGAGAGCCGGGTCGAAGCTGAGATGAGAGCAAAAGCCCAGTCTCATTTTGACCTTTTTCGCCGGTTTGTTGTTGATCAGGAGGAGGCGACAAAGAAACACATTGAGAAGGGTCAGATTACCGGCTTGAGGCAATGCCTGCTTAAGTTGAAGGACGATGGAGTACTGATTCCTCAATCGGTGTTGGATCAAGTCACGGAGGACGAGGCCAGGGTTGGTCGAGAAGCCGATGCTATGGATGTCCTTGTAACATACTGGGCCCGACCCATTTGAGAAAGCTTAAATGAATTAATTTGGCTACCTATATCTCCAAATGCACTTACCTTTTCCGATCACTTGCCTGAAAGAACTCCGGAGTTAAGCGTGCTTGGGCTGGAGTAGTCCTAGGATGGGTGACCTTTCGGAAAGTGATTCGTGGTAGCATGTGTGTGAGGACAAAACACATGGGAAAAGGTCACAAGGTGATTGCCGGGTCAGTAAATTACTCGGTTGGGCCTACGAAAAATAACGCACCGACCGTCGGACAGGCGTGGGGCCCACGAGCCCGATAGAGGGATGGTTGACTCACTGGTAGGGGCGGACGGGGCGTTACAAGTGGTATCAGAGCTCAGGGAAGTCAAACCGATTCTGTCTCGGGAGACAATTCTGGGGTTTGAGGGTTATGGTTGCTCCGGTTTTGAGATGCGGAATTCGGGGACGAATTCCCATTAAGTGGGGGAGAATTGTAACATATTGGGCCCGGCCCTTTTGAGAAAGGCGTAAATGAATTAATTTGGCTACCTATATCACCAAGTGCACTTACCTTTTCCGATCACTTTCCTGAAAGAACTCCAGAGTTAAGCGTGCTTGGGCTGGAGTAGTCCTAGGATGGGTGACCTTCCGGGAAGTGATTCGTGGTAGCATGTGTGTGAGGACAAAACACATGGGAAAAGGTCACAAGGTGATTGCCGGGTCAGTAAATTACTCGGTCGGGCCTACAAAAAATAACGCACCTTCCGTCGGACAGGGGTGGGGCCCACGAGCCCGATAGAGGGATGGGTGACTCACCGGTAGGGGCGGACATGGCGTTACAGTCCTTACGAAGGAGGATCTGAAAATTCGAGCTGTCGCCAACTCAACATCCGTTGCTGGTTTCGCTGCGCCGAGATTCTCTAGATCCTGTCCCAAAGGATATTGATGAGTTTGGGACCAATCACGAGCAGATACCTCCCGAAGATCCTCCCGTTTCATCGGCTCAAGAGACTCGAGACCAGATGGGTGTATCTCTTGATGTTCAAGACGCAAACGGTTCAAGTGGGGAGGTCGAGAAGACTGCCGAGGTGGAAAAGTCGGCGGAGACCGATCTAGGGACCGTTTAGATCTCGTTTTTCTTTTTATTTGTAAAAATTTATCTGTAAACTTCTCCTTGTTTAAAAGGAGGTACTTTTTAAGTTTAATTTAGTGTGTTTTTTGGCTACCGGATCGCGTTTTATTAATTGGAATGTTTCGAATTTTTCTTAACTCGGTATGAATTAAGTTTGAACATCGATTAGAACGCGAATTTTAAATGTAATGTAGTATTGTTACCTGATCGCATACTATTAATCGGAATGTTTCGAATTACCTTAACTCGGCATGAATTAAGTTTGAACATCGATTAGAACGCGAACTGGTGTACTGTTTTGAGTGCGAGACTTATGTGTGCTCGGCTTACTCGTTCAAAGGACAGACGAATGTGCGAGGCTTAAGTGCTCGGCTTATTTATTATCGCCCACCTCAGAGAACATACGGGTAAGGACCCGGTTTTTTAGTGCGAGACGGATCTCGGCTTTTCCTTACCGCGGTATGCATCTCGCGTGCAAAGAAGACCGCACTCCTGGCCAGGGAGCGCGATGCTAATGATGCGAGTCTTATTGGATGCTCGGCTTACAGTCAAGGCGTGTATTGCTCGACTTTGCGATGAGGAGCTCGGCTTTCTGCGAGCTAAGGATCTCGGCTTTCTGCGAACTAAGAAGCTCGGCTTTCTGCGAGCTAAGGAGCTCGGCTTTCTGCGAACTAAGGAGCTCGGCTTTCTGCGAGATAAGGAGCTCGGATTTCTGCGAGCTAAGGAGCTCGGCTTTCTGCGAGCTAAGGAGCTCGGCTTTCTGCGAGCTAAGGAGCTCGGCTTTCTGCGAGCTAAGAAGCTCGGCTTTCTGCGAGCTAAGGAGCTCGGCTTTCTGGACAAGTGCTTAACTTTTCATGAAGTTAATAGGTTAAAAAGAGATAGTTTACTCGGAATAATTTATTTATAATAACTCGGTATAAGGTAAGAAGGCATAAATTGAAAAGGAATAATAACTCGGCATAAGTTGAAGAAAGAGAACTAACTTGACTCTGTTGGGAATGTCCTGAAATCTATTGTACTTACTCCAAGTGAAAGTCGTATAGTCGAGATGAGACAATCACATAACACTAGGTAGTCATAACGCTTTGCTAGAAGCCACTTATGATCAATGAGTTGAGAACTCATTGCTAGTGTTATATGATCCTACAGGGTCACACACCTAAGCAAACTGGACGTTAAAGACGAGGTTGATCATTAATGTAATGATCTAGTGAATGCATATTTGATATGCATTCGATATCAATATTCTGGGGCAGTGTCGATCGACACAAAGAGTGTGTCGATCGATGCAACTCGCGGATTACCAGATTAATTCAGTTTAATCATTGGTTAATTCCGTTATGGTTTAAGTCGACATATATAAGATATATGGTCGACCTAAACTGATTTTTAACCTAATAGACAGCCACCAGAACTTGAATAGAAACCTCTGAAGAGATTGGATCTCTATAGGCACTAGCATCCCTCCTATTCAGTTCGTGTGCGTGTGGATACCAGTAGAGGCACAGCGTTTGAGGTGCTTCGCGATCTCGATTATCTGCAAATCTTCCGCTGCAAATCACCAGGTAAATCTGAGATCCCATAGATTCAATTATATGAACCTTAGATCCTAGGCTTGGAATTCAGACCAGGATTGCCTAATTGGATTAGGACCTGCTAGAAATTCTTTCAGTGGTATCAGAGCTTTAGGGTTCCATTGAATCTGTAGCATGTTGATTAGATTGGTTGAATCTGGATCTCTGTATGATTGATACAAGCATGCTAAAACTCGTTTTGATCAAAGTAACCTAGTTTAGGGTTTTGTTCGAAAAACGTTTTAGGGTTTTTCACATGGTGTCGATCGATGCCAATCCGGCATCGATCGACACAGGGCGAAAACCCGAATAAAATTTAGGGTTTTTCGCATGGTGTCGATCGATGCCAATCCGGCGTCGATCGACACAGGGCGAAAACCCGAATAAAACCTATGTTTCGCCTAGTGTCGATAGACACAAGAGTTGTGTCGGTCGACACAAACCTCGCGAGATTGATGAATCGGTTCAATTGGATTGGACCGGTTATCGAGCTTGGTTAAAGATGGTTAAACACTAAGAATGGTTTATTGCGATTGGGTTGGTATCGACCGATGCTAATGTAGCATCGATCGACACTGACCGGTACTCAAAAATGGATCAATTGGATTGATCGGTTATCGCATATTGGTTTTGGTTAATCAGCATCGATCGACCTTAAAGTAGTGTCGGTCGACACAAGATTCGATGGTTTAGGTTATGGAACCTGAAACCACAGAACCAAACCAAGACAAATCATTTAATTAGAAGAATTAAAACATAATAAAACTAAACGTTTTAAATAGTTCTGTTCCTCAACCAAATACCAAGTGATACTTGATGTCTTTCCAATCTTGTCAACTGTCAAGACCCATCTAATTGTGCGATAGACTTGCAGTGCAAGATGTCCACAGTTTCATGAGTAAGACAGAAGGTAATCGTGTTGATGGACTTGCAGTGCAAGACATCAACAATTACATGACTGAAGAGATTGGTTTACTTGACTGGGCCATCAAAATCGTTTTGGGCTCAGAGACATCAGGTGGATTGGACATGAGATGTCAATCCACAACCAAGAGTTATATTGGATATAACTAGCAAAGAGTTGCTTACCTAGATAGCTAAAATTTGGGTGATAGCCAGTGGCTCACTCATGTTTAGTGAAGTAAGGGTCTTGGATCATTATATTCATCTGAGGAAACATTGTTTGAATATAATGCGAGTTTTCTTAATAGTTAAGACTTCTCATTTCTTGAACATCATAACTAAAAACCTCCTTTGTTTTTCAGCTATGTCTAGCTCAAACCATCGTAACAATTTCTCCATGCGATCCGTCCTTGAGAAGGACAAGTTAAATGGATCCAATTTTCTTGAATGGTATCGGAACTTGAGAATTGTTCTCAAACAGGAGAAAAAGGACTATGTCCTTGAGAAAGTTCTCCCCAAGAAGTACCGAGCCAATGCCTGGCAGTCAGATAAGGATGCTTGGGATAAACATTCTAATGATGCGGTGGATGTGAGTTGTCTCATGTTGGCTACCATGAACTCGAAATTGCAGAAGCAATATGAGTACGTGGAGTCGCCAATACAGATGATCACTGGCCTGAAAAGTATGTTTCAGGAGCAGGCACGAACTCAGAGATACCAGACGGTTAGATCTCTGATTGAGTGCAAGCTACCAAAGGGCGAACCAGTTAGTCCTCATGTCATTAAGATGATGGGTTATATTGATAACCTGGGGAAACTGGATTGTCCCATTAGCCAAGAGTTGGATACTGACATCATTCTACAGTCACTGCCGTCAAGCTATGATCAATTTGTTATGAACTATAACATGAACAACTTGACGAAGACGTTGACTGAATTGCATGGGATGCTTAAGACTGCTGAACCTAACATCAAAAGGGACACCCCAAATGTCCTTATGGTACAAAAGGGTAAAAGGTTTAAGAAACTTGGTAAGAACAAAGGTGATGGCAAGACGAGCTCGATTGTGAATCCAAGCGAGTCTGGCCATGTTTCTAAGGTTAAAACCAGTCCTTCTGAAGATGTTAAGTGCCGTTATTGTAATGGTTATGGGCATTTGAAAAGAAACTGCAATAAATTCTTGGAAGATTATGAGAAGCTGAAGAAGACGTACGAGACTTCTTCTTCAGGTATTATGTTATAGAAGTAAATGTTACTTCTTATAGTCCTACTTATTGGGTATTGGATACCAGCTGTGGTACTCATATTTTGTGAAAATGTGCAGGGCCTGAGCAAAAGTAGGACTATGGAGAAAGGACAAGTGGACCTATGAGTGGGAATGGAGCAAGAGTTGATGCATTAACCGTAGGAGTATTTCATTTGTTTTTCCTTTTATGGCATGTTTTGAACTTAAGACTGCTATTATGTACCTGCTATGAGCAGAAAGATTATTTATATTCCTTGTTTGGATATGGAAGGATATCAGTTTTCAAGTTAAGAATAAGTGTTATTCATTTGATTACAGTGATATATTTTATAGTAGCTGATATAAGATGGGAGGTGGATAGTCGTTTGGGTCGCCCAGCTGGTCGGAGACGCTCTCTGGTTGATCCGTGGTCGATGGTGATGGACGATGGTCGGTGGTCGAATGGGAAAAGCTTGCTGGCCGAAGGCGCTCTCAAGGCTTTTTAATGAATGGTTAGATAGAATAGATGATGGATCGAAGAACGCCACTCAAGGGTGTGAAAGCCCTTGTGATAAGCTCAAGAATCTAAGCCTTAGTGAATCCACACAAAAGACATAGATTCATAATGTTTTCTAAGAAGAGGAATCCGCACAACTTAGAGAAACAAAGAATAAAGCATAAAAGCTTTAGAAGAGAAAACTCTTTTATTCCAAAAATTTCTATATTATTTACAATAGAACAATGAGCTTTTTATAGGTCTTACAAGTTAATCTTTACAATAAATACAATAAAATAAATGATTTACATTTAAACAAAAGGAGGAAAATTAGCTAAATCAAATTACTAGTCTTCTTCCACCAATTTAGCCATTGCCTTTGAATGAGAATCCTTGACTTTTTTTATGAAGTTATGAGGATGAGATTCTCATAATAACCCATGTATTGAAAACCTTGATTTTATTCTAGTTTTTTTTTTTGATATTACATCATTCTCTCCTTCTTCAAAAGGTTTTGTCCTCAAAACTTTTTTTTTTCTTTTTTTTAAAAATTTTTCTATTTTGAAATAAACAAAACTAAAACTAGAACAATATTTTATTTTTTTAAATGAAAAGAAGAAAAACGAAATTATTTTTTTTTTTACGAAAAATGAAATTAGTTTTTTTTAAGAAATAAAATAAAAACGTTTTTTAAGTTTTTATGGATGAAATTTATTTAGGAAAAGTAATAATTTTTTTTAAAGTTTTTTTTTATTAAACTGAAAAAAACAAAAATAAAAGGAACTTTTTTTAATGAGAAAATAAAACTTTAGGAAAAATAAAGGAAAAAAAAACATTTTATGGTTTTTAAATTTTATAAAAAAGAACAAAAACAGAAAATGTTTTTTTGTTTTTTTGTTTTTTTTGTTTTTTGATATTAAGATAAAATGAAAAAGAAAACTATTAAACAAAAAAAAAACTAAAAAGATAGAGGATATGACATTCGGCTCTGATACCAAATGATATAAGATGGGAGGTGGATAGTCGTTTGGGTCGCCCAGCTGGTCGGAGACGCTCTCTGGTTGATCCGTGGTCGATGGTGATGGACGATAGTCGGTGGTCGAATGGGAAAAGCTTGCTGGCCGAAGGCGCTCTCAAGGCTTTTTAATGAATGGTTAGATGGAATAGATGATGGATCGAAGAACGCCACTCAAGGGTGTGAAAGCCCTTGTGATAAGCTCAAGAATCTAAGCCTTAGTGAATCCACACAAAAGACATAGATTCATAATGTTTTCTAAGAAGGGGAATCCGCACAACTTAGAGAAACAAAAGAACAAAGCATAAAAGCTTTAGAAGAGAAAACTCTTTTATTCCAAAAATTTCTATATTATTTACAATAGAACAATGAGCTTTTTATAGGTCTTACAAGTTAATCTTTACAATAAATACAATAAAATAAATGATTTACATTTAAACAAAAGGAGGAAAATTAGCTAAATCAAATTACTAGTCTTCTTCCACCAATTTTGCCATTGCCTTTGAATGAGAATCCTTGACTTTTTTTATGAAGTTATGAGGATGAGATTCTCATAATAACCCATGTATTGAAAACCTTGATTTTATTCTAGTTTTTTTTTGATATTGCATCAGTAGCAATCCATTAGAGAATGGACTTTATGTTCTAAACCAGAATGTGCCTAACTATAACATTAATACCAAGAGACTCAAGTCAAATGATACGAGTCAAACTTCTCTCTGGCATTGTCGTTTTGGGCTACATAAATGAGAAATAGATTCAGAAGCTCCATAGTGATGGGCTTTTGGGCTCATCTGATTGAGAATCATAATGAGTAAAGTGGATCTTGTTTATTAAGTAAAACGACAAAGGCTCCTTTCAACAGAGGTAGTGTCGATCGACACAAACGGTGCGTCGGTCGATACAGGTTGCGAACGATCAAAATGAAAGGGCCAGAAGCTTATTGGGCTTTATACATACGGATGTATATGGACCGATAAGCACTAGTGCTAGAAGAAAATTTCAGTGCTTCATTACCTTTACTGATATTTTCAGAAGGTACGGTTATGCCTTATTTATAAGGCATAAGTCAGAATCTTTGAAAAGTTCAAAGAGTTCCAAAATGAAGTACAAAATCAATTTGGCAAAGGTATTAAACCTCTACGATGAGATCATGGAGGTGAATACTTAGGTCAAGAATTTAGTGATCATCTGAGAGATTGTGAAAGTGTTTCACAATTCACTCCTCCTGTATCGGACGTTATTAGATATGGTTTGATCAATGATGAGTCACTTAGATCTTCCATTATCCTTCTAAGAATATGCTCTAGAAATGTCTGAGTTTACTTTAAATAGAGTTCCATCAAAATCAGTTACAGAGATACCACATGAGATGTGGAATGTAAATGTTTCTGATTTATCCATCATGGAGATTTGGAGTTGCGAGACTTATATAAAACGTTTAATCTCTGATAAGCTCACACCCAAATCTGATAAGTGCTACTTCATTGGTTGTCCTAACAAAACCAAGGCATGTTATTTTTACAACCAGTTCGAGAACAAATTGTTTGTTGCTCGGAACTATGTTTTCTTGAGAAAGACTTTCTTTCCAAGAAGAACAGTGGGAGTAAAAGTACAACTCGAAGAAATTCGAAAATCACAGGAGACTGCTCAACCTGATGAGGAAGAGCAGCAGTTGGATCTACAAAGAGTTGTAGAACCTGCACCTGTGGTGCCTAGAGTTTATAAAGGATCTGGTGAATGTATATTCGATATACATTTAAATGGCGAGTTTCTGAAGAAGTGTCGATTGACACAAAAGTTGCATCGATCGACACAGATCGCGAACCAAATATTGATTTTGGTTTATGACTTAATTAACTACGGTTTAAATCTTGGTTAATTAGGTCGTGGTAAAAGTATACATATGAGATATGTGTGCGCGACTTTTACAGAAAACTGAAGCTCGCAGATCCGAAAGGATCCGTCACGAACCCGAGAAATATGGATTTCTCGTAACCAATTGTTGTGATCTACTGATCATTGAAAGTGACGGGCCTGCGAATTTTGAAGAAGCAATGATGGGCCTTGACTCCGAAAATGGCTGAAAGCCGCTAAATCCGAAATGGGATCCATGTCACAGAACCAAGTATGACTTGGGTTGATTTACCCGGTGGTGTAGAAGCCATTGTGAGTAAATGGATTTTCAAGAAGAAAAGATGACATGGATGGTTATATTCAGATGTACAAAGCTAGGTTGGTGGCAAAAAGGTTTCAAGTAAATTCATGGTATTGACTGTGAAGAAACCTAATCCCAGACACCGTGCTAATGTCCATTCGGATTCTCCTAGCAACCGCCACTCATAATGGTTATGAGATCTGGCAGATGGATGTGAAAATAGTTTTCCTTAATGGAATTCTGGAAAAAGGATGTGTACATGACACAACCTGAAGTTTTTCATTGATCCTAATGAAGCTAGGAAGATATGCAAGCTTCATAAAACCATTTATGGATTGAAGCAAGCATCTCGGAGTTGAAATCTTCGTTTTGATAAAGCAGTCAAAAGGTTGGACTTCGTCATGAATGAAGAGGAACCGTGTGTTTACAAGAGGACTAGTGGGAGCGCAATTGCATTTCTAGTATTGTATGTTGATAACATACTACTTCTCGGAAATGAAGTTCCATTGTTTCAGTCTGTTAAGACTTGATTCTAAAGTTATTTTTCGATAAAATTATGGGAGAAACCGTATACATTCCTGGAGTGAGAATCTATAGTGATAGATTGGATAAGCTAATTGGATTGTGTTAAGATACTTATAGTGATAAGGCCTTGCACATGTCCAATATGCAGGATTCCAAGAAGGGCTTCGTGCAAATGACTCTTGGTATTACTCTTAGCAAGACGCAGTGTCTTTCGACACACGCTAAGCAAGGGCGAATGAGGGTCAAGCTTCTGCTAAAGGCATTAGATGTCTTAAGATGTGATCTTAATTTTAGTGGGAGTCATTTTTATTAATTTTAGTTATGATATGATGTTCGTATAAACATAATTTGATTATGTTATTGAAATCTGACATCTGTATTATTTAATAATGGTTATTAAATAATAGTCCCAAAGTAATTTATGACATTTTATAGGTCATCAAGTATGTGACTTGATCATGAAACCCTATAGATAATAAATGACATAAATTATGTTGGTCCCTGGTCGAGGTTGTTAAAGTGGGACATTAACAACCACGTGAGACTAGTATGTGAGGTGACTGATGACTAAGTTTCATGGAGTCATTAATAAGAGTATTAAAGTCAATCACATAGATATGTGTTGGAGAACACAGGATCGGACATGACCCACTGATGAGAACTCTACGGGATAGTTATATAAGTGTCATGAGAGTTTTTCATTACGACTATAGAGTATAGTCCTTAGACCTGAGTTCATCATGTTTTCTTACATGTGAATTGGTCCGCTATAACCTTGTCAAACGTCAGCCGTAACTGGTGACTATAAAGGCATTGATTGGGCGTATCATGAAGCGTGTGAAGAGACAAGGATGGAACAAGATGGGATTTGTCCCTCCTATATAACAGGAGATAAATATCTCAGGGCCCATCGAAGATTTGATACTGAGAAATGTGTGGCCACACTCAAACGAGGTGATTGTCAGTCGTTTGTCTTGTCAGTATAAATCGGAGTTCGATGAACATGATCTTGGCTCAATAAGGATGACACGGTTCTTGCCTTATGCTAGATCGAGATATAGTGACGAAGGGATTGAAGGAATAGATGATTCCAGTACAAGTGGGAGATTGTTGGGAATGTCCTGAAATCTATTGTACTTACTCCAAGTGAAAGTCGTATAGTCGAGATGAGACAATCACATAACACTAGGTAGTCATAACGCTTTGCTAGAAGCCACTTATGATCAATGAGTTGAGAACTCATTGCTAGTGTTATATGATCCTACAGGGTCACACACCTAAGCAAACTGGACGTTAAAGACGAGGTTGATCATTAATGTAATGATCTAGTGAATGCATATTTTATATGCATTCGATATCAATATTCTGGGGCAGTGTCGATCGACACAAAGAGTGTGTCGATCGATGCAACTCGCGGATTACCAGATTAATTCGGTTTAATCGTTGGTTAATTCCGTTATGGTTTAAGTCGACATATATAAGATATATGGTCGACCTAAACTGATTTTTAACCTAATAGACAGCCACCAGAACTTGAATAGAAAACTCTGAAGAGATTGGATCTCTATAGGCACTAGCATCCCTCCTGTTCAGTTCGTGTGCGTGTGGATACCAGTAGAGGCACAGCGTTTGAGGTGCTTCGCGATCTCGATTATCTGCAAATCTTCCGCTGCAAATCACCAGGTAAATCTGAGATCCCATAGATTCAATTATATGAACCTTAGATCCTAGGCTTGGAATTCATACCAGGATTGCCTAATTGGATTAGGACCTGCTAGAAATTCCTTCAGACTCGACTTGAGGTGCTTCTACCTCGGCATAAGCTGAAAGATAGGAATTTTATTAAATTTGTGAATGTGCCGATGAAGGCTGCCTACGTATCTTCCGAGGAAGAATCAAGTCACTCGTAGTTCATACATAGTATCTTTATTTTTTTATTTTTTTATTTTTTATTTTTTTTGGGCGCCGAGGTCATACCGCCGTTTAGAATTACTCTTTCAGACTTGATGAATTCCACGAACGCGGCAAAGCTTTTCCCTTCATTGATTCGAGCTCGTAAACGCCGGGTTTGACGACTTTGGTTATCTTGTAGGCTCCTTCCCACTTTGCACCGAGTTTGCCTGCTCTCCATTCTTTGATGTTTTCGTAGACTTTGCGAAGCACGTAGTCGCCGAGTTGAAAGTGTCGTTCTCGTACCTTTTGGTTGTAATACCGAGTTGCGAGTTGTTGGTAGTTTTGGATGCGGAGTAATGCCCGATTTCGTTCTTCCTCGATGCAATCGAGGGCGTGAAGTAGCATTTTTTCGTTGATCTCGTTATGTTGAGGCATAAGAGCTCGTCGGAGATTATAGATGTTGGCCTCTGTCGGGACCATTACTTCCACGCCGAAGGCTAAGGAAAACGGGGTGACCCCAGTTGTGCGGCGAGGAGTTGTTTTGTGCGACCAAAGAACTCCGTCCAGTTCATCGGCCCAAACTCCTTTCTTGCTTTCGAGACGCTTTTTGATGCCGTCGATGATGGTTTTGTTTGTGGCTTCAGCCTGCCCGTTTCCCTGGGGATATCTCGGTGTCGACTTACTGAGCCGTATGTCCCACTTTCTGCAAAATCCTTCAAACAGGTTTGATGTGAATTGCGATCCGTTGTCGGTGACAATCTCATAAGGCAACCCATATCGGCATATAATGTATTTCCAGATGAAGTTATGAACTTGGACGTCCTGGATCGATACATATGCCTTGGCTTTGACCCATTTTGTGAAGTAGTCGGTCATGATCAGTAGGAAGCGCCTTTGGTTAGAAAGCGGCAATGGTACAACGATGTCCATTGCCCACCTCATGAATGGGTAGGCCGCAGTGGATGTGGTGAGTAGCTCTGTAAGCCGGTGTATGAATGGTGCATGTCGTTGACACTTTTCGCATTTGTTAGAGTATGTCTCGCAATCGGCGACCATAGTCGGCCAATAGTAACCATTTAACTTGATTTTAAGAGCAAGAGACCGACCTCCAGAGTGATTCCCGCAAGCTCCTGAATGTTTTTCTTTGAGTACTCGGCGGATTTCGTCTCCGGATATGAATCTGAGGAGTACTTTGTTGGCTGAGTATTTGTAAAGGACGCCGTCGTATATCGTGTATCGTGCTCTTTTGACTTTTGGTCGGCGTGAGGCTCACTTTTCCTCGGGAAGTTTTCCCTCCGTCAAATATGCTTTTATCTCTTGTCGCCAATCCACATCGTCATCTGTTAGGAGTGCAATGAGGTCGGCACTTTTAGCCTGACTATTGTGTGGATTGACTTGACAATCTTCCTGTTCGATTGCAAGAACAGTATCATCAGAAGTGGATTCTTCGTGATTGCTTTCAGGCGGCGGAATGCTTGGTTCATGAATTATTTTCATTGGAATCCGTCGTCAGAGATCGGGATTTGATGCCACAGATGCAAGTGCATCCGCTGGGGAATTTTCTTTCCTCGGTATCTGGATTATGTCAAAGAACTCGAAAGAGCTGGTAAGTTCTAGTTCCGCCTTTCTGTAGGCTTCCATTCGCTCATTTTTAGCCTCGTATTCTCCATTGACTTGATTTGCGACGAGCATGGAGTCACAATGGGATAGGAGATGTCGCACCCCGATTTCTCTAGCTAGTCTTAGACCGGCTAGCAAAGCCTCGTACTTGTCTGTATTGTTACTGTTTGAATGACTGTTCTAGTATTTTGCCGGTTGGTGATATGAGACGTACTCCTACCCCGGCTCCTCGTTTTGATGAAGCACCGTCAACAAATAGTTTCCAGTTTTTGTCTTCTACATGTGTATCGACATTCAATTCTGGTGATAGTTCCACAAGGAAGTCGGCTATTACCTGAGACTTGGCAGTTGTCATATTTCTGTAATCGATGTCGTACTCGCTGAGTTCCACTGCCCATTTTGCCAAGCGGCCGGAATGTCCTGGACTGTGTAAAATCGTCCGAAGAGGTTGGCTACTTAGCACGGCAATTGAGTGAGATTGGAAGTAGGGGCGTAGCTTTCGTGACGAGATAATGACTGCGAGGGCCAGTTTTTCCATTGCTGGATATCTTGTTTCGACTCCGTTCATCGTTTTGCTCACATAGAAGATTGGCTTTTGTTTTCCTCGATCTTCTCGAACTAGGACTCCACTGACTGCAGTTGTTGAGACCGCGATGTATAAGAAAAGTTTTTCGCCGTTTTCCGGTTTTGACAGTACTGGCAGGTTTGACAAGTAGTCTTTAAGTTAGATGAATGCCTCTTGACACTTGTCGTCCCATATGAACCTTTTGTTTCCCCAGAGGAGTTCATAGAAAGGCAGGCACTTATCCGTCGAACGAGATATGAATCTGTTCAGGGCGGCTATGCAGCCAGTTAGACGTTGTACCTCTCGGGTATTCCTGGGTGATGGTAGGTCGACTATTGCCGAGATCTGTTTGCTTTCAGGCGGCGGGATGCTTGGTTCATGAATTGTTTCCACTGGAATCCGTCGACAGAGATCGGGATTTGATGCCAGAGATGCAAGTGCATCCGCTGGGGCATTTTCTTTCCTCGGTATCTGGATTATGTCAAAGAACTCGAAAGAGCTGGTAAGTTCTAGTTCCGCCTTTCTGTAGGCTTCCATTCGCTCATTTTTAGCTTCGTATTCTCCGTTGACTTGATTTGCGACGAGCATGGAGTCACAATGGGCTAGGAGATGTCGCACCCTGATTTCTCTAGCTAGTCTTAGACCGGCTAGCAAAGCCTCGTACTCGGCTGTATTGTTAGATGCCGTGAACCCTGGTTTGAATGACTGTTCTAGTATTTCGCCGGTTGGTGATATGAGACGTACTCCTACCCCGACTCCTCGTTTTGATGAAGCACCGTCAACAAATAGTTTCCAGTTTTTGTCTTCTACCTGAGTATCGACATTCAATTCTGGTGATAGTTCCACAAGGAAGTCGACTATTACCTTAGACTTGGCAGTTGTCTTATTTCTGTAATCGATGTCGTACTCGCTAAGTTCCACTGCCCATTTTGCCAAGCGGCCGGATTGTCCTGGACTGTGTAAAATCGTCCGAAGAGGTTGGCTACTTAGCACGGCAATTGAGTGAGATTGGAAGTAGGGGCGTAGCTTTCGTGCCGAGATAACGACTGCGAGGGCCAGTTTTTCCATTGCTGGATATCTTGTCTCGGCTCCGTTCATCGTTTTGCTCACATAGAAGATTGGCTTTTGTTCTCCTCGATCTTCTCGAATTAGGACTCCACTGACTGCAGTTGTTAAGACCGCAATGTATAAGAAAATTTTTTCGCCGTTTTCCGGTTTTGACAGTACTGGCGGGTTCGACAAGTAGTCTTTAAGTTGGATGAATGCCTCTTGACACTTGTCGTCCCATATGAACCTTTTGTTTCCCCGGAGGAGTTCATAGAAAGGCAGGCACTTGTCCGTCGAACGAGATATGAATCTGTTCAGGGCGGCTTTGCAGCCAGTTAGACGTTGTACCTCTCGGGTATTCCTGGGTGATGGTAGGTCGACTATTGCCGAGATCTGTTTCAGATTAGCTTTTATCCCTCTTTGAGTGACGACATATCCGAGGAATTCTCCTGATGTCACGCCAAACGTACATTTTGCCTGGTTAAGCTTCATTCCATATCGGTTGAGGATGTTAAAGCATTCCTTCAGATGCCCAACGTGTTGAGATGCGATTAAGGACTTAACCAGCATATCATCAATGTATACCTCCATCGTCGTGCCGAGTTGATTTGCGAACATCTGGTTGACTAGTCGTTGATATGTAGCACCTGCGTTCTGAAGGCCAAATGGCATGACCTTGTAACAGTAAGTGTCACGTTCCATTATGAATGTCGTCTTCTCTCGATCGTCTGGATTCATGAGAATCTGGTTGTATCCCAAAAACGCATCCATGAACGAAAATCAACTCGTTTCCAGCTGTAGCTTCAACAAGTCGATCGATATGTGGCAGGGGAAAGCTGTCTTTTGGACAGGCTTTGTTGAGGTCCGTGAAGTCGACACAGACTCTCCACTTTCCATTTTTCTTCTTAACAACAACGGGGTTGGCAAGCCAGTCGGGATACTTGACCTCCTGAATCGAACCGGCGTCGAGTAGCTTGTCAACCTCGTCATTGACGGGTTTGGCTCTTTCGGGACAGAGCTTACGACTTTTTTGCTTAATCGGCTTGTAAGTCGGATCAACATTGAGTTCGTGGGTTGTGATAGAAGGATTGATACCTTTCATGTCCTTGACTGACCAAGAGAAGGTCGAGACGTTTTGATGTAGGAATGCGATTAGCTGGTTCTTAATATCATCTGGTAATTCTGCCCCGATTCCTACGCACTTGCTTGCGTCAGAGTTGTCGATGACGACTTGCTGAATGAGTTCCCTTTCTGGGCCCTTCTTGCCTTGCTCCGTGTTTATCATGCATGATGGCACCCTTATCTTGTGTTCCATTATGAAGCACGACCGAATTGCTCTTTGGCATCCCTTAACTGTTTGGATTCCCTTAGGCGAAGGGAATTTCAGGCATTGATGATAAGTCGAAGATACCGCCTTCATGCTGTATAGCCAGGGCATTCCGAGAATAACATTGTAAATAGTCGGCTTGTCAATGACATTGAACTTTACCATTTTGTTGACTCCGCCAGCATAGACATGCAACTTGATCTGTCTGATTGTGTATGTCGTCTCACTCGTGAAACCGGTGAGCGGCTTAGCCATTTTTTTGATGTCTTCTTCTTTGATTTCCATCTTTTTCAATGTATCTAAGAAGATTAAATCAATAGAACTTCTTGTATCAACTAGGTTCCGAGATACCTGACAGCTTCCAAGAGGAGCTCGACCACTAACGGATCGTTATGAGGATAATGAGTTACCCAGAGGTCTTGATCAGTAATAATAACGGGGGGCTCGTCAGATAGGATCGGCTGAGGTGCATTTTTTGCGGCCAATGCCATGCGCACGTATCCTCTGATCGACCGAACCGAGTCATTCACAGAAATTAAACCGCCCATTATCATATTGATTCTTCGTACGGCTTTAAGAGATTCCTCTTCATCCTCCTCTTGATCATCACGGTCGCGTTTTAAAGCTATGCTTTTAATGGGGCGTTGCTGCTGGCCTTGCTTGGGTGCTTGATCATCAGTCTGCTCTTCCCGGCTTCGTTGCGATTCTTCTCTCAGTTCGTCGATGGATGCCTTAATCTTACCACTTGCGAGTTGGGCGTATAGCGCATCTTTGAGGGTCCGACATTCAAAGGTGTTGTGTGAGGTGGCTTTATGATAATCGCAATACTTTTCTTCCGGCTCGGAAGCAGTTTGCGGTGATGTATCCTTGTCCTCCTTGCTCCATTTGTTCCAAGGTTTGGACGAACGCTGTTTACCTGAGTTGCCGACCACCATTGTTGTCTTCGTTCCCTTGTCGTAATGTTGTCTCGGCTCTCGATCTTCTTTCTTGTCGGTGTGTTTAGTAGAGCCGAATTTCTTAGCCAAGGCCACTTTTTGTTCATCAAACTCGATAAACTTGTTTGCTCGATGAAGGGCATCATCGATGGTCAGCGGCGGGTTGAGAAACAAATCTTGGTAGAACGGGGTTTCATGCCATACGGCGTTTGTTAGGGCCGCGATAGCAAACTTGTCTGGGGCTTCTGCATGTGTGATGGTCGCCTTGAAGCGATCGATGAAGGCACGTAGTGTTTCTTTCTTTTCTTGCGACATGGACATCAGTATGTTCAGCGAGGTATCCTTGTTTACGTATGCGAAGTGATGTCTTACGAATGCCCGCGTTAGGTCGGAAAAGCTATCGATTGATTCTGGCGGGAACCGGGAGAACCAAGTCGATGCGTCTCCTTTCAGAGTTTCGGCGAACAGCTGGCAAAAGCCGATATCACGTTCGTTTGATGACGAGAATCGTGCTTTTGCTGCCATGATCTTGAAAGTGGTTAAATGAGAGGCGGGATCCTTTGTACCGTTGTACGTCGGTAGTTTGAGTTTCTCCTTTTGTCGGACGTACGTATTCGTGATACACAAAGTATAAGGCGTCCTTTGAGTTTCTTCGATGATTCTGTCGATCTCTGGGGTGGATCCTTTGACGCTGTGAACCTCAACTTTGAGTTCCTTGAGGGTATCTCTAAGTTCGGTCAATTGTTTCTCGACCCGGCTGCGGTTTGTTCCTCGAACAGGTGTTTCATGAGCTTCCACGTGGGATGTGCCTCGCTCGTGGTGATGGTTATCCCGGCGCGAGTCATTCTCACGACGCGATCTCCTTCTGCGATCTGAACCTCGGTCATGCCGAGATTCATACTTGTTCCATTCATATTCATCTTCTAGGTCTCTACGAGGCGAGTATCGCTCGTGTTGCAAGTCGTCTTGTTTTTGACGCGAGTCCCGCTTGGGTTCGTTCGAGTCCCGTTTTTGATGCGAGTCTCGCTCATGCTTATCCTCTTCATCTCTCCCTTGGCGCGAGTCTTTCTTGGGTTCGTTGTCCAGATCTTACTCTTGGTAGAGATTTCCCTCAGGCGTATCGTAGATCAGTCGTCTGGCGACCTTTTCTTTTGCCTTAAGAGGGACGACACGCTTGGATTTCCTAGACTGCTGGTCGGAGCGAATTCTATCATGCTCAGACTGCAACAAGTCGATTCTTTCCAAAAAATCTTTTAGCAAATCGTTCTGGGATTCGATTTTGGCTATTAGAGTGGCTAGCACAGAGTCTTGGTCGACTTGTTTGGCCGTCTTATCGACTTGCGGGATATGCCCGTCGTCTTTTCCGGATTTGGAGCCTCGTGGCGGTTTGCCGTTGAGTGCTCCGGTTTCTTCATCATCGTGATCGCTTAGATCGAGATCACTTCCTTCACAATCAACCCTGAGGTTGTCCTTGGGATCGATATCATTGTTGCTTCCAGACATCTCGTTCAGAAATTTCTTTCAGAAATCCCCACAGTCGGCGCCAATTGTTGATTTCGTAATTCGGCCTATCCAAGGATAGAAAGAGTTTAGGGTTTCTTGAGGGATTATAAAAGAAGAGTTTCAGAACTCGGTGAGATAAAATGGAAATTAGGGTTTTGCTTGGTTTCCGGGAAGAAACAAAGCGGCTAAGGATGGTGTTTAAGTCGCCGGAGAGAAATTCGGTTTAACTCGGTTTTCGCTAAGAACTCTCAGGCAATTGTATTGAAAAGCGTGTATATTATTGAATGGCGAGATGCCTTTTTATAGGCTTACAAAGTCGGTCAAACAAAATAAAAGAAAACAAAGATAAATACGAATCTTTCCTATTATCTCGGCTCGAATATATCTTCTATCTCGGCGTGTTCGCCACGCGCGACGCTTTCCTTCTTTCATCTTTTCCCTCTTTGTAACCCTTGTTGTTCCAAGTGACCGGGCCGAGTTGGGTTGACTCGGAGCCCGCTTTCCTAATTGGGCAGACCTAAATTCCTGAATGGGCCTTTTGGGAAAGGTGCTAATCTTGACACCAGCAATTACATCCAATAGACGGCTACTGGTGGGAACCGTGTGTTGGAATTGTGTCCAGTAATCTCGGTACTGTCTCTAGAAAGTAAGAGTATGTCAATGATCAGACATAAGTCATATAATACTGGGGGTCATGATGGCTTGCTAGAGTCCGCTCATGATCTATAAGTCTTGGACTTATTGCCTTTATTATATGATCCCATATGGGTCACACGCCTAAGCTAACAGAAAATGTGTAGGAACGGCTTAGCAGAAGTACGGTAAAAGTGCCAGGCATTTGTCGTACTTAGAGAGAGATTAATGGGTCTGATTAAATCCAAGGGATTTAATCAGATTGGTATTTGGGCCCAAAAGCCCAAAAGGGAAAGAGAAGGGTTTTATAAACTAAAAGCCAAATCTCTTTCTCCTCTAACCCTAACCCAGCCGCGAGCCTCCTCTCTCTCTGCGCCTCCTCTCCTGCTCGGTCTAGCAGCCATTTCCTGTGAAGCGTGTGTGAGCCTTTGGAGGATCCATCTCTCGGTGGTTCTGCTGATCTCTGACCTGTTCTCTCTTTCCGCTGCACAAACAGGTAAAAGGTGAGATCCATTATTGTTTCTATTCAAGAGAACCTAGATCTGGCATGTTTAGGACTGTTGAATCTGAGAATTGAATCTGGATTAACACCAAAACTCCCTTCAGTGGTATCAGAGCTATTGGTTCTGGTTTTTCTTGTTTAGAATCATGTTTAGGATTGTTTTTCTTGTTTAAGAAGTGTTTTGAATCAATCTACTGATAAGAGAAATCACTTAAGCAACAAGGAATTGAAACCTAAACAAACTAATGAAAATCGCATGACCAAGCTATATTGATTTGGTATGCGTTGGACCGATCAGCTGCATCGATCGCGGATCATGGACCGCGAGATGCTCGGCTGAGACGATCGCTGGGATGGACCGATCGTATCGCATGGATCGAACGATCGCATGGATCGATCGTGTCCCATCCCGTCCCGATCGGTTATGACGCGCGAGAGAGATCGACCACGATCGCATGGCGATCACGTCCGTGATCTCGCGGCATCGTCCCGTCCCGTCCCGTCCCGTCCCGTCCCGTCCCGTCCAGCTGCCGTCTCGGTCTCGGATGGTTTGCGTGCGGCTTGCGGCTGGGCATGGTGATCGTGGAGCTAGGTCACAACCATGATTGGTTCGTGACCAATTCGGTTCGGTTCGGTTTAAAAACTGATTAAAAATTAATCGTCACGGTTTAATAAACAGATTTAATAATTTTATTAAGTTCTGGTTAAACCGGGATAAGAAATCCAAAGTCGAAAAATTGGATTTTGTGCCTAAACCAGGATTTTCTAATTTGATTTGGTTGGACCAGATAAATTGAGAAAATCCGGTTTAGTAAATAACCGGTTGACAATTGTGGTCATCGTAGTAATTAATTTTGGTTAGACCAATTTTAATGAACCAGACCGGTTATGTCATTTAATTGGACAATTGGGTTATGTCTTGGACATAGACCAATTCTTGGGCCTCGGGCCAAGAAGTTAAAACAATTGGGCCAATTATTTGAGTCGTTTCTTCAGATTAATTTAAAATTTATTTTTATATAATTATAAAATCGATTTTAAATTAATAAGTTTCCAAATTTTGAAATTAGAAAGTTTCTTAAAATAGAAGTTTCTGAATTTGCATGTTTTGGATTTTAAGAAATTTCTAAAGTTAGAAAGTTTCCGGTTTTAGAAAGTTTCCAATTTTAGAAAGTTTCCAAAAATAGTAGGTTTCCAAAATAGAAATTTCCCGAAATAGTAATCTTCTATTTTGGGAATGAAATTTTAGAATAAACCTACAAACCTCAAATAATATCAAGCGTTGGATGTCTTGTCCAGGCTATGTCAGCTGTCGAAGCCCATTCAATTGTATTCATGGCCTTACAGTGTGAGGGTGTCTGCTTTTGCGTGGATAAGACGGTTTGTGATTCATAAATGTCATTGGGAGTCCCAGACATTAATGATTACATGACTGTATAGTCTGGTTTTCTTGACTAGGCCATCGGGAGTCCCGGGCCTTGAGACATCAGAGTGGATTGGGCCTCGGGCCCAGATTCACAACCAAGAGTTATATCACGGATATAATTAGCCGATATAGGGCTTACCGATATAAGC
The DNA here is from genome assembly GCA_030180135.1 of Orychophragmus violaceus. Lineage (NCBI taxonomy): Eukaryota > Viridiplantae > Streptophyta > Magnoliopsida > Brassicales > Brassicaceae > Orychophragmus > Orychophragmus violaceus. The sequence goes on along the minus strand of CM058232.1, from coordinate 63,463,386 downwards.
TAAGGTTGGGTGACGACCAGTGGCCCACTTTGATCTTAGTTATATGTGGATCTTGGAATCATTATATTCTATTGAGGGTAACTTATGTTATTGAATATAATGCGTGATTAATCATATTAAGTATAATACAAGATTAATCATATTGAACATATTAACTAATAACCTTTTTATCTTATATATTTCAGCTATGACTACTACAAGCACTCAAAACACATTCTCAACCCGGTCTGTTCTCGAGAAGGAGAAGCTGACTGGAACGAACTTCCTGACGTGGTCAAGGAACTTGAGGCTGGTCCTCAAGCAGGAGAAGAAGGATTATGTCCTTCGTGATCCCCTCCCCGAGAGGCCTCCTGCCAATGCCGCCAGGACTCTGCATAATGCTTGGGAAAAGCATTCGTCAGATGAAAATGATGTGTATTGCCTGATGTTGGCGACAATGACTGCTGAGCTGCAAATGCAGTTCGAGAGTGTATTGTCACCCATCGAGATAATGGCAAGCCTGAAATCGCTTTTTCAGGAGCAGGCTAGGACTGAGAGGTTTCAAACTGTTAAGAACCTCTTGGACTGCAAGTTGGCTGCGAACGCGGCAGTGAGTCCTCATGTCTTGAAGATGATGGGTTATCTCGATCATCTTCAGAAACTCGACTGCCCAATCAGCCAGGAACTTGCCTGTGACATCATTCTGCAGTCGTTACCTGCAAGCTATGATCAGTTCATTCTGAACTTTAACATGCATGGCTTGAGTAAGACATTGCCTGAGCTTCACGGAATGCTCAAGACTGCGGAGCCCAATTTGAGGAAAACCGCCAAGGACCCCAATGTGCTTATGGTGCAGAAGGGCAAGGGGTTTAAGAAATCCTCTGCTAAGGATAAGGGAAAGGCCAAGGCTGTCCAAGTCGCGGACAAGGACACGCCAAAGCCCAAGCCCAAGTCAAAGGCTGGGCCAACTGACATATGCAGGTTCTGTAAAGAACCAGGGCATTGGAGGAGAGAATGTAAGAAATTCCAGGAAGGTCTAAAGGAATTGAAGAAGAAGACTTTTGAGACTTCTTCAACAGGTATTTTTGTTATAGAAGTTAATACGACTACTTCTGATAATACCTCATGGGTTATGGATACTGGTTGTGGGGCTCATATTTGTACTAATATGCAGGCACTCAGCAACAGTAGAAGGCTGAAGCAAGGACAAGTGGAGCTACGAGTTGGGAATGGAGCGAAAGTTCCAGCGCTAGCTGTAGGCACTTACTTGTTGTCTTTACCTTCGGGATTGATTTTAGAACTCAATAATTGTTATTTTGTACCTGCTATAAGCAGGAATATTATTTCAATTTCTTTGTTGGATTTGGAAGGTTATGATTTTTCAGTTAAGAATAAATTATGTTCCTTCAATCGCAACAATTTGTTCTATGGTTGTGCCCCTCTTACGAATGGGCTTTACATACTCGATCAATCCGCGCCAATTTATAACATTAATACCAAACGGTTCAAACCTAATGAGGAGAATCGAACGTTTCTATGGCATTGTCGTTTAGGGCACATCAGCGAGAAACGCATCAAGAGGCTCCATTCGAATGGACTTCTTGGCTCATTTGACTTTGAGTCATGTGAGAAATGCGAATCCTGCATAATGGGCAAAATGACACGGGCCCCCTTTAATAAACCTAACGAGAGGGCCAGTGACTTATTGGGCCTGATACACACTGATGTGTGTGGCCCAATGTCCACAAATGCAAGAGGAAACTATCAGTACTTCATTACCTTTACTGATGATTTCAGTAGGTATGGATATGTTTATTTGATGAAACATAAGTCTGAATCTTTTGAGAAGTTCAGAGAATTCCAAAATGAAGTACAGAACCAACTTGGCAAAAGCATTAAGACTTTTCGGTCCGACCGAGGAGGAGAATACTTAAGCCAAGAATTCAGTGATCATCTAAGAGAGTGTGGGATCGTGTCCCAACTCACTCCTCCTGGAACACCTCAATGGAATGGTGTGTCTGAGAGGAGAAATCGGACCTTATTGGATATGGTTCGATCTATGATGAGTCACACAGACCTTCCAATATCCCTTTGGGGATATGCTCTGCTAACAGCAGTGTTCACTCTAAATAGAGCGCCATCGAAAGCAGTAGCAAAGACACCATATGAATTATGGACTGGAGTGGCTCCAGTGCTGTCTTATCTTAGAATTTGGGGTTGTGAAGCCTATGTCAAGAGATTAATCTCAGACAAGCTTACACCAAAGTCTGATAAATGCTACTTCATTGGTTATCCGAAAGAAACCAAGGCTTATTACTTCTATCTACGTTCCGAGAACAAGATTTTTGTTGCCCGGGATTGTAACTTTCTTGAGAGGGAGTTTCTCTCTAAGAAAGACAGTGGGAGTAAGGTACTGCTTGAAGAAATTCAAGATGAACAGGATACTGCTCAACCTAATGAGGAAAAGCAGCAGGAGGATCTACAAGAAATTGTAGAACCTGAACCTGTAGTACCTGAAGTTCGAAGATCCGGGAGGATCCGTCACGAACCCGAGAGATATCAAGGATTCCTCGTGACTAACTGTCATGATCTTCTGATCATTGATGGTGATGAACCATCGAACTTCAATCAAGCCATGATGGGCCCAGATTCCTCTAAGTGGCGTAAGGCCACTGATTCCGAAATGGACTCCATGTCGGCCAACCAAGTGTTTTCGTTGGTTGACTTACCCGCTGGTGTAAAAGCCATCGAGTGCAAATGGATCTTCAAGAAGAAGATTGACGTGGATGGAAATGTCCAGATTTATAAAGCCAGGTTGGTGGCAAAAGGTTTCAGACAAGTTCACGGTGTGGATTACGATGAAACCTATTCCCCAGTGGCTATGATGAAATCTATTCGGATTCTACTAGCAACTGCAGCTTTTCATGATTATGATATTTGGCAGATGGACGTGAAAACCGCCTTCCTGAATGGGATTCTGGAAGAGGATGTGTATATGACACAACCTGACGGTTACATAGATCCAAAGAATGCTGGGAAAGTATGCAAGCTTCATAAATCCATTTATGGATTGAAGCAAGCATCGAGGAGCTGGAATCTTCATTTTGATGAAGCAATCAAGCAATTTGACTTCATCAGAAACGAAGAAGAACAATGCGTGTATAAGAAAACTAGTGGGAGCAAGATAGTATTTCTTATTCTGTATGTCGATGACATACTGCTTCTCGGAAACGACGTTCCAATGCTAAAGTCGGTAAAAGACTGGCTTGGAAGTTGTTTTTCCATGAAAGACATGGGTGAAGCCGCATACGTTCTTGGAATCAGGATCTACCGGGATAGATCTAAAAGGCTGATAGGCTTGTGTCAAGATTCATACATTGACAAAGTCCTACAAAGATTCAGCATGAAAGATTCCAAGAAGGGCTTCACGCCAATGGTACATGGCACAACGCTAAGCAAGAAGCAGAGCCCTACGACGGCTGCTGAGCTTGAGCGCATGAAGAATATTCCTTATGCATCTGCAATAGGATCTGTCATGTATGCCATGATCTGTACTCGTCCTGATGTTGCTTATGCATTGAGCATGACGAGTAGATACCAGTCAAATCCAGGTGAAAACCATTGGATTGCCGTCAAGAATATCCTGAAGTATCTAAGACATACTAAGGATAAGTTCTTGGTGTACGGTGGAAGTGATGTGCTTAAAGTCAGTGGATTCACGGACGCTAGTTTCCAGACAGACCAAGATGATTTCCGGTCACAGTCCGGTTATATCTTTTGTCTGAATGGCGGTGCAATAAGTTGGAGAAGCTCCAAGCAAGACACCGTTGCTGATTCCACTACAGAAGATGAATATATCGCCGCTTCAGAAGCTGCGAAGGAAGCTGTTTGGATACGAAAGTTCATTATTGAACTAGGTGTGATACCAGATGCGGCTGAGCCTCTGGCACTGTTTTGTGATAACAATGGTGATATTGCTCAGGCAAAGGAACCAAGATCACACCAGAAATCCAAGCATGTTCTAAGAAGATTTCACTTGATACGTGACATCATTAATAGAAAGGAAGTCAAGATCAGCCGAGTTCAGACAGATGATAACGTCGCTGATCCGTTGACAAAGCCACTCCCAAGGCCTAAGCTCGAGTATCTGACTGAAGCTGTAGGCATTAGAAACATTGAAATGTAATCTAAATTTGAGTGGGAGTTTTGGGGCTTTATTTAGTTATTTGATATGTTCTTGTAAAACATTTTCTTATGTTTAATGAAATTATTATTTCAAGATTATTTTAACTGTGATGAAATAATCGTTCCAAAATGATATGAACCATTTTATAGGTCATCGAAGTAAGTGACTTGATCTTGAGTTATCAAAGTCATTTAGCTTGATCATGAGACCCTATATTTGATAGATGGCTTATATCATCATGTCCCTAGTCGAAGGTTGTTGAGATTGGAACACCAACAACCGTGCGAGACTAGATTGGTATGTGACTTATGACAAAGTCTCAGTGTGTCATAGATGCGCGGCATCAAAGTCAGTACATAGGTGTATGTGGGGTACATACGACCGGATAAGACCCGCTTATAAGAACTCTTCAGGATATTTATATCTGTGTCATAAGAGATTCTTACTACGACTATAGAGTATAGTCCTTAGACCTGAGTTCGCATGCATGTGACTGCACGTGAACTAATGCGCTTTGATCATTGTCTAACGTTGTCGTTATGCGATAGTTATAAGGACCTTGTTTGGGTGTATTACGAAATGAGTAGTTTACAGTGATTGAACAAGACGGGATTTGTCCCTCCAATATAAATGGAGTGAATATCTCTAGGCCAATCGGAGATTTTAATACTGGAAAATGCATGGCCATGCTCAAACGGACTGTCCCGAGTCGTTTGGATTGTCAGTATCAAATCAGAGTCCGATGAACAAGATTAGGCTTTATAAGGATGACACAAATCTTGCCTTATGACTAATCGAGATATTGTGACAAAAGGATTATGAATACAGAGATTCCAGTACAAGTGGGAGATTGTTGGAATTGTGTCCAGTAATCTCGGTACTGTCTCTAGAAAGTAAGAGTATGTCAATGATCAGACATAAGTCATATAATACTGGGGGTCATGATGGCTTGCTAGAGTCCGCTCATGATCTATAAGTCTTGGACTTATTGCCTTTATTATATGATCCCATATGGGTCACACGCCTAAGCTAACAGGAAAATGTGTAGGAACGGCTTAGCAGAAGTACGGTAAAAGTGCCAGGCATTTGTCGTACTTAGAGAGAGATTAATGGGTCTGATTAAATCCAAGGGATTTAATCAGATTGGTATTTGGGCCCAAAAGCCCAAAAGGGAAAGAGAAGGGTTTTATAAACTAAAAGCCAAATATCTTTCTCCTCTAACCCTAACCCAGCCGCGAGCCTCCTCTCTCTCTGCGCCTCCTCTCCTGCTCGGTCTAGCAGCCATTTCCTGTGAAGCGTGTGTGAGCCTTTGGAGGATCCATCTCTCGGTGGTTCTGCTGATCTCTGACCTGTTCTCTCTTTCCGCTGCACAAACAGGTAAAAGGTGAGATCCATTATTGTTTCTATTCAAGAGAACCTAGATCTGGCATGTTTAGGACTGTTGAATCTGAGAATTGAATCTGGATTAACACCAAAACTCCCTTCACCGTGGGTCCCTGAAACTCAAGCACGACCACTGGGAGGACGTGATAACACGGCTTATAGAGACCCATTACTCCTCGGACATACATGGATCAAATAAGATACAAAGGAATGAAATGAACAAGCACTCCGTAAACGTTTTCACCTTGATGATATCCCACTTATTCTAGGGATCCGACCTAGCTGGGATGTTAAGCCAGACGGCTTTGCTTGGAATCATAAAAATATGGGAAGTATACTTTAAAGTCGTGGTATGAACTCACCAGATGTTGTAACCTAGAGAATTTGAATTAGGAAATCCTAGAAATTCTGGCGCAAGTTGCTGCAAAGACTAGAAAGCTGAAGAAAATCACAGCTTCCGCCATGACAGGGCGGTGCTCTGACCAATTGAACTACAATCCCATGGAAACCAAGTGGGTAGCTTACATATTACTTCTTATGATTTCATTTTAATACTTTCAATTTTAGATTCAAATTAGTGTTTTGTAGCAAACAAAGTCACAAGTGATATTATTAATGAGTCAAGTATGGAAGACCCAAGCTCCAAGGAAAATCAAACATTTCATGTGGCAGACAATCTCAGGATGTTTGGCAACTTGCCAATGCCTAACCTTTAGACACCTAGGGACAAATTTGTCATGTCCTAAATTTGGAGCTCAGGAGGAAACGATAAATCACCTCTTGTTTGATTGCCCCCCTGCTTTACAAGTATGTGATATTTCGGACTTTCGTCCCTTCGGGGTTACTTCCCGAGTAAATCTTTATTTAGTAACATGTACTTCCTCTTTTGGATGGCAAAAGACTCGGGTCTCCCCGAACTACAGAAAAATAACTACCCTTTGTTTTTGTGGTATATTTGGAAGGCTCGAAACAATCAGTTTTTTTTTAAGGAAAGGAAGTCTCCCCTAGGTAGAAATTTCAGTTAGCAACCATATAGGCGTAGGATTGAAGGGATGCAAACAAGAAGGAGAATGGGTAAGAAGAGGATGACGTGTCAAATCGATGCTCATGGGTGGACAATGACATATCAAGTGGCCTAGGATGGTTTTTCAAGGACCGTTCCAGAAGAAAATACACAGGAGCACAATGATGTAGACGAAGCCTTTTACCGCTACGCGCCGAGCTGGACGGTTGAGCGATGTGCTGCCTCCTGGAGGGGGGGATTGTTCGGTGATAATCAAGGCGGATTTTTCGGATCTGCTAGCTATGACAGAGGATCCACATGAATGTCCGGGATTTAAGACAGAAGTGGAATTCTTCATCTCCCTTAGACTTTATTTCTTGTCGTTTGTTATAGATTTAATTTCTAGGAAAGAAAATGTCCTTCCCGACTCCCTTATAAAAGGGACGAGAGCATGTGGTACGATCGTTTTCCATGTACGTCATGACAAGTCGGATCGGTTAACTCTCCGGAGTGATATTTCAGTCCGAGCAACATTGACTTAATATATAGAGTATTATTGACAAAAAAAAAGAAACATATTTCGAATAAACTAGGGATTGTACCCGGCTGGGAGGACGTGATAACACGGCTTATAGAGACCCATTACTCCTCAGACATACATGGATCAAATAAGATACAAAGGAATGAAATGAACAAGCACTCCATAAACGTTTTCACCTTGATGATATCCCACTTATTCTAGGGATCCGACCTAGCTGGGATGTTAAGCCAGACGGCTTTGCTTGGAATCATAAAAAATATGGGAAGTATACTTTAAAGTCGTGGTATGAACTCACCAGATGTTGTAACCTAGAGAATTTGAATTAGGAAATCCTAGAAATTCTGGCGCAAGTTGCTGCAAAGACTAGAAAGCCGAAGAAAATAGCAGCTTCCGCCATGACAGGGCGGTGCTCTGACCAATTGAACTACAATCCCATGGAAACCAAGTGGGTAGCTTACATATTACTTCTTATGATTTCATTTTAATACTTTCAATTTTAGATTCAAATTAGTGTTTTGTAGCAAACAAAGTCACAAGTGATATTATTAATGAGTCAAGTATGGAAGACCCAAGCTCCAAGGAAAATCAAACATTTCATGTGGCAGATAATCTCAGGATGTTTGGCAAATTGCCAATGCCTAACCTTTAGACACCTAGGGACAGATTTGTCATGTCCTAAATTTGGAGCTCAGGAGGAAACGATAAATCACATGCTTTACAAGTATGGGATCTTTCGGACTTTTTGTCCCTTCGGGGTTACTTCCCGAGTAAATCTTTATTTAGAACATGTACTTCCTCTTTTGGATGGCAAAACACTTGGGTCTCCCCGAACCACAAAAAAATAACTACCCTTTGTTTTTGTGGTATATTTGGAAGGCTCGAAACAGTAAGTTTTTTGAAGGAAAGGAAGACTCCCCTTGGGAGAAACTTCAGTTAGCAACCATATAGGCGTAGGATTGAAGGGATGCAAACAAGAAGGAGAAGGGGGAAGAAGAGGATGACGGGTTTTTTATGCGATCGATAGGAGATTGCCGACCCACCATTATGTCTACTATCATCCTGACGTGTCAAATCGATGTCTCATGGGGTAGACAATGACATATCAAGTGGCCTCGGATGGTTTTTCAAGGACCCTTCCGGAAGGAAATACACAGGAGCACAATGATGTAGACGAAGCCTTTTACCGCTACGCGCCGAGCTCGACGGTTGGGCGATGTCCTTCCTCCTGGAGGGGGGATTTTTTCGGTGACAATCAAGACGGATTGTTCGGATCTGCTAGCTATGACACATGATCCACATGAATGTATGGGCTTTAAGACAGAATTAGAATTCTTCATCTCCCTTAGACTTTATTTCTTGTCGTTTGTTATAGTTTAATTTCTAGGAAAGAAAATGTCCACTACCCCTTCATAATTCCACATCATAATTCAACAAATAACTTCTACAATGGTTTTATTTATTCAACACCCTTCCTACCCCACTAATTTATTATCTTTATATTTTTATAAATATTTATGATACTAATATTTATTGATTAATATTAAATTTAAATAATTAAAATTAAATAATTATATGAATATTTTTTTCTTTTTTTATATTTTTGTTTTTCATTTTATTTTAAAAATACAAATGATAATAATGAAAAATAAAGATAATAAAACACAAATACATTGATAAAAAAAACTGAAAATACAATATAATAAACTTATAAACTTAACTCAGAAACTTATATATTCCATTAACCACGGAACATTCCAAATTTTGCCCATATGTGTTTGACTAAATCTGCTTGCAATTCATGATGTATATTTGAATCACACAACTCGGATCTAGTACGCACATGATTTGCAAATGCAGGTAGAACTCTGTTGAGAATGGTTGTGGTGTACTAGACCCACTTGCCTCAGACTGATCATAATCGTTCCAATGTTGAGCATACGATCTCGTTCATCCTCAACAATCATATTATGTAATATGATACATGACCTCATGATGATAGCCAAATCGGATATGTCCCACATACGAGCTGGTTCACAGATGATTTTGAATCGAGCCTGCAACACTCCAAATGCACGTTCGATGTCCTTCCGACATCCCTCTTGAACTTGTACAAATAACTTGTCTGGTTCACTCTGAGGAAGCCTAATCGATTTAACAAAAGTAGGATAAGAAGGATAGATACCGTCCGCCAGATAGTATGTCATATTATACGGACGTTGGTTTACGAAGAAGTTGACTCTTGCAGCATTTCCCTCTTCAACATCGTCGAACACTGGTGAATGGTCTAGAACGTTTATATCATTCAATGTGCCCGGACTTATAATTATTGGGATTTGGGTAGTTGAAAGGGTAATTAGAAGAATTCTGAGTGTGAAAAAAGTCTTTGTTGGGATCCATTTGAGTAAACCAATGTTTAAAGCTAAAAATAAGGTTTTGGTATAAACTTATGGAAAGAACATAGTAAAAAAAAAACGAGTTTTTTCTGTATCCAAAACAATTGAAACAAGTCTTTATTTGTAGAGTTTAAAAAGTTATGAATTTTGATATAAAATTATATATATAATTTTAGTTATTATAAAATAATTGAGGTTTAATAATTGAGATGTAAAATAAAGTAAAGAATATAGACATCCAATTATTAATTGACATGTGTTATCTATTAGATTAAAAAAAAAATGGGACCCACCATAAGACATTCAACAGGTGTTGAATTGTTTCAACTCATGTTGAATTCACCTCACTTCAACACCCCCATTGCAACAAGAAATTAAAATTCAACAGTTGGTTTTTTTCTTTTCAACATGCCACATAAGCCCATTGTAAGTAGTCTAAATAGTTTCTTGTTTTCAATATATGTTACTGCTGAGTTTATGCTTATTATTAATTACAATATGTTTGGTTTTCTATTTTGTAAGTCTTTTACAGACTGCTGCAATGTTTAAGTTTCTCGCATTCCCAATTTAAAATTAGATGCTGATTTCTTTAAGTTCTTTTGGTTTATCTGTTTATGTGTTCTCCGAATCTACAAACTATCTTATCGCTATCTTGTTTCAAGAGGTTTCGAGAATTGGTATTTTTGTTAACCTTATCCTACTCACGAAATCTGCATGTTGCTAAGAATCTTTAAATAAGTTGGAGAACTTAAATATTAAACAAAATATACACATAACAATGGCTTCAAATGCCTTCAAAACTCGCAACAGTCCACATGGTATTCTCAATTGTCTTTTTTCTATCACTGATGGGATTATATTCATAAAACTAAAATTACGAGAGTTTAATACAAAATCCTAAGCATATGAAACTAAAGCCCAAAAAACGGGCAATCAAAGCCCACAGAACAGGAAACTAAAGCTCGACCAACTTGCAACTTAGAACCTACAACTAACTAAACAAGCACAATCGATGAATTCCAAACCTAGAAGTAAAAAAATAAACTTGCGAGTCCAAATCCTTGCGAAGAATCTTGAGCGAGAGTTACCGAATCAGCCAACGGCCCACCAAACGATAACACCAACTTCCACATACACGACTGAGAGTCACACTCACAGACCTAAAAAAACTTAGACTTCATAACCCGACAAGACGGAACCTAAGAAAGTTCCACTAAACCTTCCGGATACGGCAGAGACGCACTCCTAGCGCTCGAATAACCCATGAATAGAAGCCTAAACCAAACCCAAATCTCACCAGAAAGGAAAAACGAAGCCAAACCACCCAAGAAACCCCGAACCCAAAGGAAAACAGAAAGAAACTCGACTAGAAAGCACTCACAAATATCTACGCAACGAACCATAAACCACAAGCTAACATGCCAAACTAAACTTTGAACCATCAAGCCAAGACCAAACTTTGAACCGAGCAAAAACCGATTAGAAGAGGGAGACAGTAAACCCTATGATAAACACACAGCCAGAGCATAAGAACTGGTCAAATACAACCGTTGCTAAAATGTGTATCACAAACCACACTACTTAAACAAACAACCTAAAACAACCTAAACCAAGCAAAACAACTAACCGACCCGACATATCCAATTAAAATCCTAGCGATCCATACCACCACCACCACTGATTTTTGAACCAAAACAAATCGGGAATGGAGTCTGAGACCAGCCGGACGACGGGCTCCACCTTGAGGCATCCGCTCAGACCGAGCACCACCGCACAGACGGAACAACGCCATAGAAAGAGGCGTCAAGAGGAGGAGCCGAGCCACCGTCAGAGAGAGCTTCCACGCCTGCGAAAGCCAAATCCCGAGGAGGCCAACACTAGAGCAGGAGCTCCACCACCAGAGATAACGGAAAACACCACTTTCCAGTAACTAAAACCCTATCCCGAACCCTCTAAACTCTGCACGCCACGAACACGACCGAGAATAGACCATCAACGCCGACCAAAAGAGAAGCTAGAATGAGGAGAAGCCTCCTCCGGCGGCGGTGAGAAGCACCAGTCGCCGGATCTGAAAACGCGAGCTAGGATCTATAACGGTGGCTGTTCGAAAGGGAGAGAAAAAATTTTATTAGGGCGAACCTCAATTATTCTTGTATTCTCAATTGTCTTCCCGATCCCTTTTCAATAATAATTCATATATAGAATATTATATTAGTATTTTTAAAGTTACCCTATTATGCGTTCATACAGTCGTTGTAGTTTTCCTCTTTCTTTAGCTATACTAGGTATTGAACTCCGCGTTGTCAAAAATCTCAGCAAAGTGGACATTTAAATGAAGGATAAGTGGTGAGAGTTAATAACTTAATACATACATTTGTGATGGGGTAGTTTAATTTCAAAGGTACATAAGAGGGATCGGCGGGAAGATAAAAAAGAAAAAGTTGTAAAAAAATATAACGTCAAATTTTAGGGTTTTTGTACTATGTTTTCAAGCTAATATTAACTTATATGTTAGTAATTTGGGCCTCTGAAAAAGATGACGTCGACGTGTAGTCCGATAAAAGTTATGAGGATAATGAATAGATATTGCAATAGTTTTTTTGTAGATTTTTAGTGAATTTTATTATATTATTTGTATTTGTATTTGAGTATATGTATATATATTGTATGTATAGTACAATCCTATGATAAAATATAAATTATGGTACGACTTAAAAATGATTAAAATTCAAAATTTGTTGTTTTTAAATATCTAAAAATAAATTTGATCATTGTCTGATTAAAATTTGATTTACTTTTGCAATTTACTATCAACACTTTTAGAAAGGGAATTTGAGTAGACCAATGGAATATATTCCAATCTTAATTATAATATATAAAAGGAAGTGTTTGGGACTTCAGAAGGTGCCCACGTGTTGACAAAAAAAAGGTGCTCACGTAGGACAGATGAAACTCATTACCGTACTGCCACGTGGCATGCTCAGATGAGAACACTGTTTGTGTTATGCGTAGGAGAGTCTCTCCACTCTTAAAGATGTCCACCTGTCTCTAAATGTGAAATAATTGGGCTTTCAATTTTTAATCGTCTGCTAATGCTAAGCCCATTGAAAAAAAAAACTCATCCCTACGAAAAGTCCACATTCTGATTTCTTCAATAACTCTCTAGAAACTAATCAAAACCCAATAACAAGATTCTTCGCCTCTTCTCCTTCCTTTCTCATGCTTTACAGACAACCTCCTTCTAATTAATACACCAATCACCGTTACAACATCTGATTCAATTCTCAAAAAATTTAAAACTTCCTTCAATTCTACTATTTATGCTCATTTTCAGATTAATCCTCAGTACATTAGAGATCCTTTCACCTTCCATCTGTTTGCCCTCGATCGCCCACTGTTCATATAAATACTCGGCTTATAAGAGCAAAACCTACACACCTCTCATAAATCTTGGGCACTTTTTCGCTTTCCTCGATCCATAGAACACCAAAAGTCTGTCGGATATTTCGCCGCTGGTTATTTGTCTCCAACCCCCCACCCCCCAAACACAAGATCGGATTCCGCTGACGGATTATTCCCTTAATCCAACCCCAGCCACCGGATCGGACCTCCGATTTGAGGTAAACTGGATAGTTTTTAGCCAGATTGTACTGCTTAAATCGGATTAAGATAATCACTCTTTCTTGCAGTCTCTGACTACGTACGACGGTATGAGTTACATCCTGCAGATTGAGACTTTGTTGCTGGGGACAGTAAGTGATGGAAGGAGCCATAAGAGAAATATTGAGAAGAAAATGACGAGGATAAAGGATCTTTGTCATTTTTTGTAGTAATATTGTGTGGAATTCATCACTTTGGAAGTGGATAACCTGACCAGGCTATTCCCTGGTACATCAGTGATCGGTACCCAAATTGACTCTAAACATTTATTTGGAATCTTGATTGCTCTCATTGTTCTTCCAACTGTTTGGTGGAAGCCTGAAGGATCTTCAATTATTTCATACCTCTCGGGTACAAGCAACTGCTTTTCTGCTTATCTTATTTACTTTTTAATTATTGAATCATTTAGTCAAGAATCTTTAATCAGTTTCTTTGATTCCACAGCCGGTGGAGTTACTACAACTGTTTTGATAGCAGTGACAGTGAACATGCTTTTCCTCGGGACAACGGGCGCGATCGAGTTTTATCACACCGGTCATGTTGTGAAATGGAATGGGATACTGTTTGCTATTGGCATCTACAGATTTTGTACTCAGACCATTCTGTGTTCCCAGATATATACCAATTCATGGCTGACAAAACCAAATTCAACAAAGCAGTAATCACATGGTAAAGCAAATAAATTCACTGTAATATAAGCTTTAGATGTCTTCATTCAGTTCTTAAATCTATGAATTTTGTGTGTGTGTGTGTGTGTGCCTAGATTGCAGTTTCATATTATGTGTTTTGATATATGGAGTAAAGTCATGGGTTATCTCATGTTTGGTGAAGCCACCTTATCTCAGATTACATTAAACATGCTAAGAACTTATTTTTCCCCGAAAGTGGCTCAATTGACAACAGTTAGAAAAGAAACCGTTTGAACTCCATCATCTTTTGAAGTTCCATTTACACTTAACTCCATCTTGGTTCTGTTTTATTTTTTCTTTTTGTCAGTTTGTGATTTGTGAACCCGTTTACAAAAGACGCTCTCCTGTAAACAGCTGAAGAAACTCCTTCAAGCACCTTCGTGGAGATGTTGAATTAGGACTTGATAGCCAGATTCCTAAGTGGACATGTTGTATCTGGGGAAAATTGCTTCACTCATTTGTATTTTATTTTCTGGTCTCTTGGCGAAACACAATGATGAACAGGGCAGTGTGGGTGGAGTCACCCTTAAACCGGGTGATTGGTTCAGCGAACAAACCGACTGATTAATACGGTATCAGTAATGGTATCGATTTGGTTGAGTTGTAACAAAACTGAAGTTTTATCATCTCAGTTGAATGGGATAGTCGCACGCGGAAATGTTTTATTTTACATTCTATGTTTTATATTTTGTTTTTCATTTCATATTACTTATTTTTTCCAAGTAGTACAATATCTTTTTTTTAATTTAACTCTTAATTATATATTTTATTTGTTTTTATTTTTTATTTAACTTTTATGAAAGAAAGCGTTTTACTCCTTTTTAGTTTATTTGTACTTAAAATGTAAGATACATTTTAAGAGCGTAAATGAATATATAAAAAAAATATAGAAAAGACAGTTTAAATTTGGAACAAAAAATAATTAAAACATTTTACATGATATATTGGAAAAAAATATATCAAATCAAAAATAAAATATAATAAATATATCGGTTGAATCAACAAAAAATATTATAATACGGCCAAAAAAGAAAGTTATTTCTGAAAAGTTTATTCAAACTCATATAACAAAATTCAATACACATTTACATTGTATTAAGAAAACATATCAAATACACATAAATTACAAAGCATATATGTGTAACGTTTATATAACAAACAATAAAATATTTAAAACTTGATTGATAGAGTAAAAAAAATCTAGATCTGAAACCAAAAAAAAAAAAATTAAAAACATTTCACACCATATATTAAAAAAAAAAATTCAAGCCATAAATAAAAGATAATGAACTTATCAGTTGGAGAAAAAATATTGTAGATATGGTCAATATATATATATATATATATATATATTTATTTTTTAATCAAACTCATATATCTAAAATCGATACATAATTAAAATTTATTAAGAAAACATATCAATACAAATGAAACACAAAAACATATGTGTGTAATATTTATATAAAAACCGATTAAATAATACAAATAAAATAGTTAAAGTTGATTGACAAAAAAAAATAAAGTTTAGATAAGAAACCAAAAAAAAAATTTAAAACATTTCATACTACATGTTAAAATAAAATAAAAAATCAAAGTCATTAAATAAAATATAATGAACTTATCAATTGAAATACCAAAAATATTTTTGATACAATCAAAGCAAAAAAAATTCCCGAAAAATTAAACCAAAATCATATAACTAAATCAATACACAATTAAATTGTATTAAGAAAATATCCCAAATACAAATGAATCACAAAAACATTATATGTAAAAGAAGATCATTGCGGCTCAAGAGAGTGTCCACCTAAGCCAGAGAAAAGACTCTAAAATGATGTCACATCATCATCTAATCAGAAAACCAAAAAAACTCCAAACCATCGTTTGGGTATTCACAAAGGATCTAATTTATCTATTTTTCACCCATATAAAATGTCTCATCCAATTTTCAATACTGATTGCTTCAGGATGTCGATTGGGTTTTCTAATGAGTCTGTTTATAGATTCGATTCGTCACTGAAAGCCTCACCCGAGCAAAGTGAAAACGCTGGTTGATTCATGGCACTATGTTCTTATTCTGTTATTCATCGTCTTCGTCATCTCATAAGACATGGATTTTTCACGGGATATTGGCCGGAACGGCGATTGCAGAGGCGAGTGGCGCAAGAGCCTACCTGAGTTAATCTGGGAAGTCAAGTTCTTAACTTTACTCTTTTTTACCGATTAAGTTAACCTCTGAAATCAACCTTTTGATTATGTCTAAAATTCCCATATTAAGTTTTGCAAAAAAATTGTCTTCTCATTGAAATTTGTGTGTCCGACATCAATTTTCTCACAACGTCTCGGGAAAGGATCATTCCCGTTCAACAGAGAAGGTAAATTTAAAGCGAGCATTTCACTGATCTCTATAATTAAAATGAGCGAAAAAAGCTGAAGACAAAATTGCAGAGGGTAATATACAGAGAGAGAAGCTTTGATCTTAGGTTTCTCTTATTATGTCCTGTTTATGATCTTCTGTTTTGGTGTTTGGCAATTCAGGTAAAGAGATATAGATCAGAGCTTCTTCGTCAAAGAAGGAGACTGAGGGATTCAATTAGTCTCTATTGCGATATGATGCAGGAAGATGCTGACCTCATATCTAGAAAGCTGTCAAGGTAGTTGTAAAGCAGAAGTCAATTCTCCTTTTGTTTAATGGCATCTCGGTGGGCTAGGCGAGTTCAAGCCACCGATCCTCATAGCATTGTTGAGCGAGTAAAATGTTTATTATCTGCTGGTTTATTTTTGCTATTTCAATGTGATTGATGTTCATGTCCAATGTCTGATCAAAGCTTTAAGGATATTTTTTAGTTGAGATGATTCGATTTTGTCTTTCTTTATAGAGACCTAACTTTCATACATTTGCTTTGCAACAGCTCCATAGGGAAAGAATAACAGACTAGATCGCGGCGTTGTAGGAAATTGTACCTACTATGAACAAGGTTTGTATCTTTTTCCCGGAGTTTCAGCTGTTAATATTCATTTCTAAGTTCAGTTCTCATGTTACGGAGAGAGCTTGAAAGAGAGCTCAATGAGGGAAACTTTGGCATATAGAAACTGCGGTATTTACAAGCTATAGAATTGTAGATGATAAAGATTTCTGTTTATTTTACTTCCCTTCGCAGACTGATTGGACTTTTATGATCGATGAGATTGTCGACTATGTAAAGTTTCTCAGGCTCCAAGTTAAGGTATATAACCAGTCATCCTTCAGTTTAAGTACTTTGGTTCGTCCTACTGGTACGTTTTCTCTCTGATTTATTCATAAGGTAAGAAAATGCTTATCTATAAAAGCTTCTAAGAGATTATTTAATATCCTCAGAATGATTCGGTTGTACAAATCTTTGGTCCCCACCACCACTTACTTTCTTCAACCAAATATTAAGTTTGAATAAATGATTATAGTTGTTTAATCTGCTAATAGAAATTATTCAAAGCTCACATGATGTTGTGTTTGTGGAATTAGTCTCTTTCACTTTTCGGCTTGCTTCTAGTTCCTCTTATGGATAATCATGACATATTAGGACTATGGTGGCAAAGCTAATGAGAACATTGAATATTATCATGCAATGATGTACTTCGAAATACTTTTCCTAAGCTTTATTTTTTGGCCATCTATGGCAGGTCTGGAGCATGAGTCGTCTTAGTGGAACCGTGATGTTGCTCCATAGGTCATTGAAATGACATTGTCTTCATCAGTTGAGGTTAGACTAAAGACAGAGAGATACATTGTCAATGGGTTTATTCAAAGAGACGTGAATAAAAAGAGAGAATCTTGGTTATGGGTTCTTCTCATTGACTTTGGTTTTAAATATTTCTTAAGGATGGCACGCGAGCCGTGTGGGAGAAATGGTCAAACGATGGGACCGAGCTGCAAGTGGCTAAGCTGATGGAAGAAAACGTTGGGGCAACGATGCAGCTTTTGCACTCAAAGGCTCTTTGCATAATGCCAATCTCATTGGCAATGGCGATTTACCATCTCAGACACATCTTCAATCGTCAAACCGGAGATGAATCCTCCACTATAGAGTACAATGAATTTTACAGAAAAACTTTCAGCGAGTATTTGGACCCATTGTCATCATCCCACTTCACTACAGAGGTACGTCCGAGGGAAAATATCTGCTGATGTATTATATCTCCATTAAACCACCGAATCAGATTATGCTTTTAATCTGTTGAAAAGTGGTGACACCACATTGATCCACTAATGATATAATGTTCGTAGATTCTCTTCCTGATATTGTTCTTCATGTAGGGTGAGGTCGAGTTTAGGTCCATCTTTTTCGTTCCACATGTCTCACCAATGGGGAAGGATGCCATGGTTAATCAAAAGACAGAGAACATAAGGGTCTATGTAAACCGAGTTTTCATTTATTTTGACGGGGAGCTGGTGAGAGAAGTTTCTCTTGGTGTGGCCTTTCAAGATACATGTCTTCTGATTTTGTATTGATATCTACTTTCGTGGTGTTTCGTGCTTTATGAACAGTTTCCTCGGTATTTGAGTTTTATTAAGGGTGTTGTGGACTCGCACGATCTCCCACTTAACGTGTCCCATGAGATTCTTCAAGAAAGTCGCAATGTAAGAGCTTATGTCCACTATTATGCAATGCCTTCGAGATCTGTTTGATTTGTCTTGGTGCAACTGTCATGTACTGTCTAGCTTACATTTTGAATTGTATCTCAAACGTGCAGTCTTGGCTATCATAATAAATATAAGAGCCGCTTATATAGTATTCACATAGTTTTTCTCTTTCTCTCCATAGGCTGCTTACAAGAGCAACCCGAATGATGAAGAGGCGATGAGAGCCAAGAACCCCTTTTGCTGTTTTTTTTATATATATGTACGACATTTCAAAGACAAAGATATATGTCTACTACATTATTGAATTCTCCAAGACAAATAAAATTTTATGATTCTGTCAAAAAATATAAATGTCATATCATTGACAAATATTTATATTTCTAAATATTCCAGCTGGTTATTAATATAGCTACCATTCAATTGCACATCTGCCGCCTACTGATCAGTGTGGATACTTTCCTTTCTGTAATGAATAATAACAATGTTTCAACTCTAAAAGTTAGAAGAGAAGACTACAAACTTTTTTGAAGCTTCAATATCTTTTCATTTGGTTATAGACGTAGTTGAAGTTACCATTTCCTAAACAAGAGATGGTTTCCACATGTTGAAATAACTATCTAAATGTAACACGTTCTTGCTGATTTTTGAACTACGTAGATGTATCAATTATTTATAAACATTACAGATTTTTAACCTCTAGAAGAGATTATAATACAAGAAACCAAGAGATAAATTGCTTAGGCTTTATAATGTAGCTAATTGATAAATGTGACAAAGCTGATGAGTTTAGTTGCTAGAACCAAGAAAGTTTAATTCATGGCAAACCTATATGAAATTTGTAGGAGATAACTATGCATGTGAAGAAGGTAGACAAATCTCTTGATTTGTGAAATTTGATATGATGTAAATCAAATCTCATTAATACACAATCAAAAAGTATAATTATCACAATTTTGAATACAAAATCCGCGCGTAACGCGGAATAACACGTAGTTCTAATAATATATAAAAGGAGATCTTTGAGGCTCCTGAATCCTGAAGTCAGCCACCTCAGCACAAACACCTGCTCTAAAATCATACCATAAAAAATCAACGCCAATTTCTTTTTTTTAATCAACACCAAAAAAATTTCTTTTAATCAACCCCTAAGTTCAGTTACAATTCTTCTCATCTTCCCATTTTCTCGGTCTAAATCCTTCTCATTTCTAGATCTTGCTTCATTTCTTTTCATCTCTTCCTACTCTTTTCAGTTACCAATTCCAAACAACACGATGATGCTGGGAAATATGCTGGAGAATTGGTAAGATCCAGCCTTTATTCATCTCATCAATTTTTTGGGTTTTCAGATCTGTGTGTAACCCATGGATTGAATTCATGTCTTCTTCCTCCATCACTTCAATCTGAGATCATCGAGTCGTAGGATGATATTACTAAAGCACAGCTGTCTAGACGCACATTTCTATCGAGCTTACTACAATTTGTTCTTTCCCTGCTCAGATTTCTTCTCCGTTAGGAAAAATCCCACGTTCCACTATGTAAACTCTAATTCCGAACTCGGTAGGTGTTCCCTCGCGCTTTCTAAGTTTGTTTTTGTTTTGGGTAATTTTTGATTCATTAATGGATTGATTGATTGATGGACAATGTGGTCATGCAGATCTTCGAGTACAATGGGAGTGCCGTTGTGACAATGGTGGGGAAGAACTGCTTCGCTACAACAAGTGATCAAAGGCTTGGTGTGCAGCTAGACCATCACTGTAAAGCATCTCATATTCTAATTCTCTGCAAAAATAATCTGATTTCTTTCCTCCAATCTTTCTATTAGGGCGAGGAGGGACTGATTCATTTCAAGTGGCTTGATAGAACCCATAATGCGGTAGAAGATGTATCCTATTTATAAAAAAAAATTAGGAATGGCATAAAGGTTCTCCAAGTTTCAAGTCTTTGCTAGGCCAGTGGATTTGTGTCATGAGGGTATCAACTTCCTTTGGTTATTCCATCTAGGAAGTCCTTCTTTGCCATGCCTGAATATAACGCATTCAGGGACTTATTAATTGTTGATACCAGTTGTTCCAATTACAGCGTTTTCTCCTTGACGGTACCATTTATAGGATCATATTGTTTTCCATGATGAAGCTCTATTTGAAAAGGTATGCGATAAACTTAAGTTGCTAGCGTGTGATGTGTTAATCTCGGATTCCATTCTTTATTTTCTGTTTAGGTTAATCAGTCATCAGATAGGGTGTACATTCTGAAGTTCAACGGTGATGACCGCAAGTTATTCTTTTGGATGCAAGTCACTTTTTATCTTTTTTCCATGATATGTGTGTGTATTCTTTTTCACCTAATCACTTTCATCTTGATAAGTAGTTGATCTTTGATCTTATTTGTTTATGGGAACTCTTTCGTAAATAATTTTGTAGGAGCCGAAATCTGAACACTCATCTCTTCACTAGGCTTTCAAGTCTCGCCACTGATGTCCAGACACTGTAAACACTCATGACTATATTAAGGTGAAATTGACAAAATTTAGAGCTTCGTTTTTGTATTTGCTCCTCATGTCTATATATTAAACTCTTTCTTAACATAAATACAGAACGACAACGTGAAATTGTCAAAATTTAGAGAATTCCGAAGCTACTGGTTAGGAATTCCACCGGAGACTTCTGAAGCTACTGGTTAGGACTTCCTCAGATTACTTCAGCACTTTTCTCAGCTTTAAACCAAATAGGCCTCCAAAGAATTGGTCACTCCAGAAAAAGCTTACGAAGGGGCACATATCTCTGTATTAATTTTGTTGCTTTCTTGCACAGGAGAACCACAAGAGAAGAAGTTGACATCTATCGAAGATATCAATTCCCTTGACCTGAAAACGTAAGATAATTAAATTTTCTTGACTAACCACAAATATTTTCTTCGTATTTTTTTTAGAATTTTGATGGTAATAAGGTTAAATACTTATATGTGTTTCTAGATAGGTGTATCACCGTGCTATGCGCATTATTCTTATAAGAAATAAATCTTAACTATCTCGATAAAGAATAAGGCATCCTATGATTTTTCATATAGGTTTGTACTGATCGTTTTTCCCCTCTCCAAATTTTAATTTGGAAAGATTTTAGAACTGGAAATCCGTTAGTGTGCAGACGATCGAGTACGTGAAGTTTTGTAGGAAGAGGCGAGACAGAATCGTGGAGAAGATCAAGAATATGATTTCAGAATTGACAATCATTCCTTTAGTAAGGTATGTGGGCTTATGTTTTCAAATGTCCAAAACATAAAAATACAAGCTAGGATTTCAGACAGAACAAGCAATTGTTGTTCGTTTAAGAACAAAGATTGTCCACCTATATAACCACACATTTCTGAGTAAGCTTGCTATTAAAAAAAATTCTCATTGTTATATCCATAAGTAAATGGATAGAATTCCAAAGATTAAATGATTGTGCATATGCATGATGTATATATATTATACAGTATGTGTATTCCTTTGAAACTGTTTTGTCTCACTCTATTTTGTTTGAGTGGAAAGACTGAATGTTGATTTACCCTCCATCTCTCCAGATCTACGCTTACAGTTTGCTGATGTGGTTCTCTTGGCAAAAATACCTATATTTCCCAACTCATTCTATTTTTAAAAGCTATCTATCTACATATTAGTAGTCTTCAAAAATTCTTGAATTGTTGCGATAAAACTAGAAAAATAGAAAATTAATTATTTGTAAAACTATTACATAAATGGGTAATGAATCTTAGAATCTGATAGTTGGCAAACATATTTGGCATTGTGCATTGTGTTTATTATTTTAAAAAATCATTTCTCAGATTAAGGTCTTTGTATAATAGATATGTGAAAAAGTTCGTACCTCTAAATACGACACTTGATCATAACAGCGTACAAAACATTTGAAAAACAAAAATCATAGATATCATATAAATTAAATTCACCATCTATTAAAAAAAGTTTTTTTTTGAATTAGAGATATGATACACCTCACGATAATAAAGAAACATACTTCTTTGGAACTCATTATCTATCTCTCAAAAAAATAAAAACAAAATCGCAGCAAACAAAAGATGTGATTCTTTTTCTTGAAAACAAAACAAATCGTAAAAGTTAATAACAAAATTGGCACCTCATTACATAACCAATAAATCAAACAACAACACAATATATATAATAAAATACATAATCAAGATAAATATAATTTCAAAAAAATTGAATATTAAGTCCGCGCGTAGCGCGGAATAACACCTAGTCAGTTTACCTATAATTCACTAGCAATTTTTCAAAAAACTGCCAGCCTGAGCATTCGACACGTGTACTTATCCTACATGTCGTCCTCTCCTTCTTAGTCGCTTTGGGAGTTTCGAATCCATCTCTATAATTCCTCATTCTTAATTCATTACGACATTTTCATTTTTTTAATTTCTAAAATTATTATCCGATAAAAACTTTCCACCACACCACACGATCCCACTTTTCCCACAACCTTCTCCCACTCCTTCCTGCAAACGATGATAACAGTTGGAAACGAGTCTCTATATTCCATCTTTTTCATTTCTCTTTCTTAAATTCTCTCTTTTTTTATCAAAGAAATTATCTCTATTCTCCATTGGATCTGTAAGCTCGCCGGAGGAGGAAATCAATATAGATGGCACAGAGAACGGAGAAGGAAGAGACAAAATCCAAGGTACGCCGACGATGACCACTACCCCGATGCTATGCTCCAACAAATGCGGCTTTACAGCGAGCTCTGATCTAGAAAGATCGGAAAGTCGTTGAGAGAGATGCTCGGAGACATCAATTTGACGATGATTGTATGAAAAGTAAGAGTTTTTCAAACCGTCACTTCTTTTTAATTTTCGGAAACCACATTTCTAGGGATTCAAAGATGTATTCTGACTCACTTTTAACAGTTGATAGTGACTCAAAATTCATTGCTGTGATTTATCTGGAGTAGGGACACCTTCAAGCTGTCAAGGGCACTCCACACTTAGTCTTGTGCGGAATTATACTAAAAACGATACAGACTCAAAATTAAGAGGATGCTCATTCCTGATGCTCTCAAGTTTGCTCTTTTACCCTTTTTTCAAGATTTTCGGTTTCTTTAATATCTATTTACGTTTTGTAGTAATCATCTGTTAAGACTTTAAATATTCTTCCTTGATCAGGGTTTTAAGGTTGCAGGCTGGCCACAAAGGCACAAATACTCTGTTCTGTTGGGTCGTCTTTCTTCTGAAGTTGGGTGGAACCACTACGTCACCATCAAGGTATGTTTCACTTCATATCTTACATTTTCTTGTGTGCTACTCTCTTTCATTTGATGTGGAATTTCCTGTGCCGGATCTGATTTGTTTTATAGTCTTGAAAACCTGATTAAAAACCCAATCTTTGCGTATACTATAGATATCATATGCATACACCACATAAATTTAGTTCAAAAATAAAGGATCGGTCATAAGCATCTTAGATACGCATCCAATTGCACTTACTAAATTTTAAAGGGTAGATCATCTAACCTAATGAATGTATGCTTGATAAAATATGAGCAGGAGCTGGAGAATAAGAAAGGAGAGATCTCAAGTGGTTTATGGAAGAAAGAAGCAACTTATAAACTAAGACATAAAGATTATCTAAGAAGAGATAAGGACCAGGGACTTGTGGAGTCTGTGTTTTTTGTGGAGTAAGTAGCTTTGGTCACTGGTGGTGTAAGAGGAACCCTCCCTTGGATGGCTCCCGAGCTACTTAGTGGCAGCAGCAGCAGCAAAGTTTCTGAAAATGTATGAAACTCAATACTGTCAAATTAGTTGTTGGTAGATTTCAACGCATTTTGAATGATTTTGCAAGTAATGTTTCGCCGTGGAAACTTCATTTTTCACACAGGTTGATGTGTTCTCTTTCGGAATCGTCTTGTAGGAAATTCTTACCGGTGAGGAACCCTATGCCAATATGCATTACGGGGCAATAATTGGTAAATTACTCTCTCCTCTTATTCACTCTCCAATTCTTTTCTTACCAACAAAGGTTTTGTACATTCAGTTTTGGCTTTGCCGTCTGTGGAAATCGCAATCAAGCTTATCTATTTTGGTAGTCTGAATCTCTTACCAATTTGTTGCTTATGTGAATAAAAATCGTAGGAGGCATAGTGAACAATACATTGAGACCAACCGTACCAAGCTATTGTGACATAGAATGGAGGATGCTGATGGAGCAGTGTTGGGCTCCTGACACATTTGTTCGACCTTCCTTCCCAAAGATAGCCAGACGTCTCCGTACCATGTCCTCCGCTGCTGTCCAGACAAAAGCTCACACGGGCAGCCACCAAATCCACAAGTAATCTCTCAGTTTATTATTACGGGTAAGTAAAAAAAAGGTATGGTTTTGTGTATATAACATATCCTTTCTGCTTCCTTCGGATTTCAGAGTTCACAAGTGTGAAACTATTGTGTTGATTTGTACAAGAAACCCTAAAACACATTCATATTTTGTATAGCCATTATTATTATTGAGTGTAAGTAAACTGGTTTTGATACAAGGATAATGTTATTCTTTCAAACATTGGCAGAGTATTTGTGTTTCATTATTATGACATGTACAGAGTAACAATGGGGTAAAAAAGACTGGCTGTTGGGTCCGTATAAAGTGTGACACTATCAAGTAAACTAATGGAATCTACAGAAGGATCTCAAATATATCTTCGTTATGAATCTGTTGCCATGTGTGTGCTTTATATGTTTCCTTACCTTACAATCTTACATACTCCTGACATTACATTAATCAGTTCACCCCGATTCACTTTCACCAGCATTCAATCTCCATATTCCACCTCTTCCATTTTTCCCATTGATATGTGGAAACGTTATGAAGCAATAGTTTTTTTCTTCTGTTTATTCTAAGACATAAATTTAACTCATAAAATACTAATCTAAAAATTAGTCCGTGCAAACGCACGGGCCGAACACTAGTTCTAATATATAATAGGAGCAGTTTGGGGCCAAAGAAAGTGTCCACGTAGGATAGGAAAACTCTCTCCTACGGAAGCCACGTGTCATGTCTCCACTTACAGAAATTCTCGAAGATTGCTTTGTTTTATTCAATTTTATTATTGATTAAATTTTACAAAATAGTAAAAAAAACAGCCATGAAGAACTCGAGAAGATACGAAGCGAACCGTTTCTTCCCCTCCCATATGGCCCACGAAAATCCCTTCAGCTTTAAGCTCCTCTCATCGCTTCCATGTCGCTAATTTTTGACCGCCAGGTAACGTAGACACTAATTTCGTATTATCTCCAAATCAGTTCTAAATATTTCCTCTTCATGTCTCTGAACTCATCCATGGCTCTGATTGCTGTCGGCGATGTTGTACCTGAAGGAACTATCTCCTCAATCGATGAGAATGATCAGTTCCATGCCATCTTCGTTCACTACGTCGCTGCCGGTTAGAAGTACATACTCTTCAGTGTCCTTGAAGATTTTAAAATCATCCAAACTCACCTTTGTTGCAATAGATCGGCGAAGATTACCCGAGTATGATGATTTCTCCAAAATTTGATATGAATTGATGTTTTCATGTGTGTTTCAAATCAGATTTGGTCTCCAGGATACGAAGAAGCTGCTTAGACTGCCGCATATCGAAATCGTGAAAACCAAGCTTCGAGAGACGGTGAAAGACTGGATGCCGTATTCGGACTTTGTCAGCATCTGCATTTAAGCTTCTTCATATGCAGATCATCACAACAAGAAAACATGCTTTTTGCGACTCTAAGTTGCGACTGAATTCATAGTCGCTAAATTTAGCGACTATTTAGCGACTATTTTGCGACTAATAGGAAAGAGTCGCTCTTTAGTCGCTAAATTGCGACCACAAGTTCTACGTCGTTAAATAGTCGCTATTTAGCGACTATATAGTGACTAAATTTGGCGGGTCGATAAACCGTATATTTTTTAGTCGCAAAAAGTCGGTATAAAAACACGTTTTTAATGTTCTGAAACGGGTGTACTTAATTTGTAACTAATTTTGCGAATCAGTCGCAAAATAGTCGCTAATTAGTCGCAAAAAAATTTTACATATACAAATTTCCTTAAACTATAATAAAAAATCTAATAACTAAAACTCCAAATACAATAATATATCTAAAATTATAATTCAAAACTTATAAAACGAATTTTTATTCACAAATCTACTATTTTCAAACTTTAATTACCTTAAAACCTTAAATATGACCCTTTAAACCCTATACCCTAAACCATAATCAAAATTTAACCTTAAACTCTTAATCATAAACTATAAAATCAAAATACAAATATAATATATATCCAAAATTAAGACTAATACATAAAACTAATATATGAAACCCTAAACCCTAAACAAACCCTAAAACTCTAAAGTATAACCAACACTCTATCTAATAAGATTTTAAAAACCAATACTTATACAAAACTAATATTCAACAATTATAAAAAAAATTTTTTTTCAAAAATATTATTTTTCAAACATTAACTTCAAACCCTAAACAAACCCTAAAACTCTAAAGTATAACCAACAATCTAACTAATAAGATTTTAAAAACCAATACTTATACAAAACTAATATTCAACAATTATAAAAAAAATATTTTTCAAAAATATTATTTTTAAAACATTAACTTCAAACCCTAAACAAACCCTAAAACTCTAAAGTATAACCAACACTCTAACTAATAAGATTTTAAATACCAATACTTATACAAAACTAATATTCAACACTTATAAAAGAAAAATATTTTTCAAAAATATTATTTTTAAAACATTAACTTCAAACCCTAAACAAACCCTAAAATTCTAAAGTATAACCAACACTCTAACTAATAAGATTTTAAATACCAATACTTATACAAAACTAATATTCAACACTTACAAAAGAAAAACATTTTCTAAAAGTATTATTTTCAAACATTAACTTCAAACCCTAAACAAACCCTAAAACTCTAAAGTATAACTAATAAGATTTTAAATACCAATACTTATAAAAATATTTTTCAAAAGTATTATTTTCAAACATTAACTGCATACCCTAAATACATCCCTTTAAACCATATATCATAAACCATAGTCATAAAACCCTAAACCCTAAACAACCAAAACTCTAATTAGTAAAATTTTAAATACTAGAACATATCTAATTTAATATTCAACACATATCTAAAATTAATTTACTCAAATTTACTAATATTTGAAATACTATAACAGATAAAAAATTATTTTACACAAATTTAATTACTACATATATTCATATTTACTAATATTTTATATATAATTTTATACCTTTTTTAGGTTAACAATTTTAAAGTTTTATATGTTATATTTTCAAACATAATATTTTTGAAAATTTTGTTTTTGTTAATTTTACTATTTTTAAAAACATTTTTAGTTATGATATATTAATTAAATCAACTGATGTTTTTTTATTGGTTGAAATTAAGATCACATGGATCACTAATATTAGCCATTAGATCAATATCTGATCTTAAATCCCAGCCATTGAATCTTTTTTCTTTTCTTTTTTTCTTTAATCTCCTAAACTCACATTAAATTCCAGCCATTAGATTGATTAAAATATATTAACGGTTCAGATTGATTTTAAGCTGACACACGTATTACATTTATAACCGTTAGATCTGTCACAATTCAATCTTGACCATTGATCTTATTTGACCTAATTAATTAACAAGTATACCATCTCAATTCACGAGCCGCCTCCATCACACTTCATTTTTTTTCCTGTATCAGATACACTTTCTACTTCCTTTTTTTGGTATCAAAATCACGAACAGCCTCCCATCTAAAACACTTTCTTCTTCATTCTTTTGTATCAAAATCATTCTCTTCACTCTAACTCACTCATATTAATCGATTCTCTTACTGTTTTTTTGGTTCTAGAACTTGAATCTTGGGTTCTCGATGCCCCTGATTTGATTCACTAGATCAGTAGATCTTGCCTCAAATCCACCTCAAACAACCACATCTCGCCGGTACGGACGCCGTAGAAGACGAAGACGAGCAATCTCCACGAGAGCTCTTCTCCAAGATCCAGGCGAAGATCCGGCGAGGTTATCGAAGATCCGGGAAAAGGCTCTTCTATTTGATCCGGCTAAGGTGAGAGATAAGAGGAGATGGTGTTGGCAGCTCGTCGTGAGTTCAGATGGTGAGAGAGGGAGAGAAGACGAAGACGAATGCGGTTGTGGTGAAGATGAAGGCGGTGGTGGTGAAAGCAAAGGCGGTGGTGGTGACAGTGGCCTCGTCACCGGAGCCAATTAGAGACGGCAATGGTTTGTCATGAGTAGAATGTTCAGTAAATTAGATTAGGGTTTTTGTTTGTCTTGGTTTGTATTGAACCGATTTGGTTTAAGATAGATTTAGATTTTGGTTTTGTTTTAGTTTGATTTAACAAATTGTATTGGTAACACTATTCTTTCTAATTAATTAATACATATATTTCAATATTTTAATCTAATTTTTATTGTTTAGCTAATTTAATATTTTATCAAGAATTGATTTTTTATTTTATTTTAAATTTGTTTAATTAACATAAAATAATAACATTAGTATATATCAAAATTAATATTATTTTTTATTATTATTATTAGTCGCTAATTAGTCGCTAAAATAACTATATATTAGTCGCAAATTAGTCGTTCATTAGTCGCTAAATTTAGCTACTCAGTAGCGACTAATTATAATAAAATATATATAGTCGCTAAATAGTCGCAAATTAGCGACTAATATAGCGACTAATAAATTTAGCGACCACAGATTAGCGACTAACTACTTTAGTCGCTATTTAGTCACAAAATCTAATTTTGCGACTAAATAGCGACTATTTTAGCAGTCGCTAAATCCCTGTTTTCTTGTAGTGCATGGATCTATAATCGCGAAGATGCGTGACGATTCAGAAAACGTCTTTGTTTTGGGAGATTCCGTCTGTCTCAGACAAGATCAGGTAATTGTTGGGATTATGTCCTGAAATCATGCTGTACTCACTCTAACGATAGTTGTATGTCGAGATCAGACATGTTGTATGATACTGGGCGGTTGCAATGTTTTGCTAGAAGCCTCTTGCAGTCTGTAAGTTGTAGATTTACTACCAGTATCATATGATCCTATAGGGTCACACACCTAAGCAATCTGGAAGATTATATATATGGGAATGATCATCATGGTGATGATCAAGATGATGTGTATTGGATACACATCAATATTGATAAAAGAGAGGTGTGTCGATCGACACGGTATGTGTGTCGATCGACACGGGATCGATTCTGAAACTGATGTTTCGGTTTATGACATAGATTTTTCGGTTAAACCCAAAAAATGGTTTAGTCATAACAGGTCATATATATAGGCTTATATGGTCGACCTGAACATTAGGCCGTCAGTTTTCTTGATTAGAGAAAACAGAAAAACTCTCTCTTCGATTCCCAGATCTGGCACTAGCATCCCGACTTTCCAGGTTGTGTGCGTGTGGACTACGATAGAGGCGAGGAATCTGAATCGCTCCTGATCTTGTCTTACCTGATTCATCTTCCGCTGCCAGAACAAGGTAAACGCGAGATCCATGATTCAATTACTTAAACCCTGAGATCCTAGGCTCGGAATTCAGACTTAGGGTTGCCTAATCGGATTAGGAACTGCTAGGAATTCCAACAGTGGTATCAGAGCCTTAGGGTTTTATCATTGAATCAACATGTTTAGTAGAATTTGATGATTTAAATTCGTTCATAAGATAGTATGAATAAGAACAGGTTAGATCGATTCAGATCGAAAATGATTCTGTGTTTTCGCAGAGTGTCGATCTACACACTAGGTGTGTCGGTCGACACAGAATGGTGAAATCGACAGACTCGGCGGCTAGGGTTTTTCGCGAAGAAAAACAGAAAGCCTGTTGTGTCGATCAACACAGATTGAGTGTCGGTCGACACAGACCTTGCGATTGGTTAATCGGTTCAATTGGATTGGACCGGTTATCATGCTTGGTTAAGTCCGAACAGATCGGTTTAAATTGGATGAATTGGTTCAATTGGATTGAACTGATTATCTCAATTAGCATAAACCGATTGATTAAAATCAGTTTGATTGGATAAAACGGTTCAATTGAATTGGACTGATTATCACAATTAGTTGAAACTGGTTGAAACGGTTTGAATTGGATGAATTGATTGAATTGGATTGAACCAGTTATCTCAATTAGTATAAACCGATTTAAATAGTAAAGATCAGTTTGATCTGATAAGTCGGTTCAATTGGATTGGACCGATTATCAAAACTGTATCCGGTTTAGGTCTATGTCGACCGTCACACATGGGTTGTGTCGATCGACATGACCGGTTCAATGAACCGAGTTAATTTGATTAACCGGATATTGAAATCCGGTTTTTGGTTGGTAGTGTCGATCGACGCAGTGCTCACAATTCTGGTTATTGAACCTTGAATTTGCAGAAACCAAACTCGACTTAAACATTGATCAAAGATTAGCTTCAATATGGTCAACTGTCAAGACTCATTTCGTTGTGTGATGGTCTAGCCATGAGCTTGGTGTCCACAATTACGTGAGTAAGGCAGGTAATTATGTTGATGGAATTGCAGTGCTTGACATCAACAATTACATGACCTAAGAAATTGATTTGCTAACCTTTCAGAGTTTAGTTTCCTCAACTAAATATCAAGTAACCTTGATGTTTTGCCCAAATCTTGTCTACTGTCAAGACTTGTGTTTTTTGTTGGATAGCCTTTGAGTCCTTGGTATCCACTACTACATGAGTAAGGCAGGTGATCATTGATAGACTTGCAGTGCGACTGTCAATGATCACAAGACTAAAGAGATTGGTTTACTTGACTGGGCCATCAGAAGTTCTGGGCCCAGAGACGTCAGAGTAGATGAGACATGAATTGTTTTATCTACGACCAAGAGTTGTACTGGGTGCAATTAGCAATGATTTGCTTACCTAGATAACTAAATTTTGGGTGATGGCGAGTCGTCCACTCAGATTTTGGTGAAGTATGGATCTTGGATCATTATATTCATAGAGGAAACATTGTTTGAATATAATGCGAGTTTTCTTATTAGATAAGACTTCTCATGGAATACATAACTAAATCTTTGTTTTTTCTTGGATTTCAGCTTATGTCTGAGACTACTTTCTCATTGCGATCCGTCCTTGAGAAGGACAAGTTAAATGGACCAAATTTCCTGGATTGGTATCGGAATTTGAGATTAATCCTCAAGCAGGAGAGCAAGGACTATGTCCTTGAGAAAGCTCTTCCAGAAAGGCTTGGGACCAATCGCTCGAATGCAGTATATGATGCTTGGAATAAGCATTATATTGATGTGGTAGATGTGCGTGGTCTGATGTTGGCTACCATGAACTCGGATTTGAAGAATCAATACGAGACCATGGAGTCGCCAATAGAGATGATCACCAGCCTGAAACTGAAGTTTCAGGATCAGGCACGAGTTGAGAGATTCCAGATGGTGAAGTCTCTCACTGAAGCTACCGAGGATGGTCCAGTAAGTCCTCATGTCATTAAAATGATGGGCTACATTGATAACCTGGGGAAACTGGATTGTCCTGTCAACTTAGAGTTGGCAACTGACATCATTTTGCAGTCACTGTCGTCAAGTTATGATAAGTTCATTGAGAACTATATCAAGAAAGGCTTGACGAATACGTTGACTGAGCTGCATGGCATGCTCAAGACAGCAAAGCAAAAGATCAAAAAAGGTAAAAGATTTGAGAAATCTTGTATAGATAAGGGTGAAGGCAAGTCCGTTCGGATTTGGAATCAGAATAAGCCTGTGTCATCTTTTAAGCCCAAGTCAGGCCCATCTGATGTTGATAAATGCTGCTACTGTAAAGAGTTTGGGCATTGGAAGAGAAATTGCATTAAATTCTTGGAAGATTCACAAGAGATGGAGAAGATGTATGGTACTTCTTCTTCAGGTATTGTGTTATTATTTCAAGTTCTACGTAAGTATTGGATACTAGTTGTGGTACTGATATTTTGAAATATGCAGGACCTAAGCGACAGTAGAACGTTGAAGAAAGGACAAGTGGAACTGCGTGTCTGGTATGAAGCAATGGTTGTTGCATGAGCCGTAGAGATTCTCCACTTGTAGGAGCCTTTCATACTTGGTTTTAGAAATTAAGTAATTGCTATCATGTATCTGCCTTGTGCAGAGATGTCTTTCATTTTCTTGTAAGAATTTGAATGTTTTTCATTTTGATAAAAGCCAAGCTTTGTTCTTTAGACCTTAATGAAATATAATATGGTAGCACCCCGTTTAGAATGGGTTTTATATCTTAAACCAACGTGAGTTTGAATATAACATAAACACTAAAAGGTTTGAGTCTGATGACTCGAACCAGTCTTTCCTTGGCATAGTCGTTTCAACCACACAGAGTGGAGCGGATTCAAAAGTTCCATAGTTATATGATTTTAAATCATATGAGATATGAATTCTGCTCACTGGGCCAAATGACTAAGGCCTTTTAGCAGAGCTAAAAGAAAACGGGCCAGTAGATTATTGGGCCTTACACATACTGATGTATGCGGCCCGATAAGCGTTACTGCCAGAGGAAATCTTCTGTACTTCATTACCTTTATTGATGACTTCAGTAAGTATGGATGTGAATGAAGTATAGATTTGATTTGACAGAAGATCGAGGATCTCAATACTTAAGTCAAGAATTACGTGATCATCTAAGTGAGTGTGAAGTTGTTTCACGACTCAATTCTCATGAAAACCTCAATGGTGTTTCTAAGAGAAGTAATCGGACCATGTTGGATATGCTCCGATTAATGATGAGTCACACGAATCTTCCATTATATTTTTGGAAACACGCTCTAGAAATGTCTGTGTTTGCGCAGAAAAGGGTTTCAATCAGAATCAATTGAAAGACACCACATTGGATGTGGAATGGAAGTTTTTCAAGTAAGTTGTTTCTGATCATTTGGGGATGAAAGCTAACAAGCTTGAACCCAAAATCTGATAAGTTCTACCTCGCTGGTTGTCCTAGGGAAACCGAGGCTTACTACTTTTATAACCAATCCGAGAAAAAAGTTTTATTGTCCGGAACTGTGTCTTTTGAGAAAGATTATACTTTCCAAAAGGAACAGTGGGAGTAAAAGTACACATCGAAGAAATTCGATAAACACAGGAGGCTGCTCAACCTGTTGAGGGAGAGCAGCGGTGAGATCTACAAAGTGCTGTAGGACCTACACCTGTGGAGCCTGAAATTCGCAGATCCGAAAGGATCCGTCACTAACTCGAGAGTGATTTCTCGTAGCCGATTGTCGTGATCTGTTGATCATTGAAAAGGTGACGAGCATACGAAATTCAAAGAAGCGATGGTGAGCCCCAACTCCGAAAATTTTCTAGGTATGCATGTTGGCTTCACCGATCTATTTATAGATTGAAGAAAACATCTTGGAGTTGGAATCAACATTCTGATAAAGTGGTCAAAAGTTTTGACTTGATCAGAAACGGAATGAAACCATGCGTTTACAAGAAGACTAGTGGGAGCGTAGTTGCAATTCTCACACCGAGTGTACATAACGTACTTAATCTCATAAACGACGATCCGACGCTAAAGCCTTGTCAAGATTTGGGTCGGAAGTCAAATATAAACAAAAGGACATGGGAGTAGCCTCATGAATTGTCGGAATAAGAATCTATTGATATAGATTAGGTAGGCTAATTGGATCGTGTCAGAATCCTTATGTAGATAAGGTGTTGGACAGTCCCAATATGCAGTATTCCAAGAATGGCTTCAAACCAGAGGTCTTATGGCAATAATCTTAGCAATATGAAGTGTCTTAGACACTGGCTGAGCTGGTAACAATCTTAGCAAGATGAAGTGTTTTGAACACTGGCTGAGCTAGTATGTATGAGTGTGATTCCATATGCTTTTGCAATAGAATCCATCATGAATGCCGTGTTTTGCGCTCGTCTAGATGCAGCTTACGCATAAAGCATGACGAGAAGATACCAATGTGTTCCGGTAAAAGTCGCGGAACAGTTGCCAGAAATATCCCAAATGTTTGATAAACACTAAGGATAGGTTTGTGGTGAACTGAGGAAGTGACGAACCAGTTGAAAGTAGTTAGCCGGACAAAGACGATTCCCGGTTCCTACCTGGCATGTCTCTTTGTCTGAATAGCGGTGCTATCTGTTGGAAGGGCTCCTAGCAGTGGACCGTAGAATAGTGCTTTTATCTGAATGGCGGTGTGGTTTGTTGGAATTGTTTCAAGCAAAAACACCGCAGTCTCTCCCATAACCTAAGCACGAGATTTATTATGTTGCTGTAGGTATAAGATATCTGAACAGATGATCTTGATTCCAGTGGGAGTTATTTTAGTTATGTTATAATCTTTATATAAACATGCTATGGCAATTTTTGTGTAAGTTAAAACTGACATCGGTATTATTTAATTATTGGATAATTAAGTAATGGTCCCAAAGTATTTTATGTTCATTTTATAGGTCATCAAGTTGAGGACTTGATCATGAAACCCTATAAGTAAAAGATGACATAAATTATGATTGTCCCTAGTCGAGATTGTCAAAGTGGAACACTGACAACCGCGAGAGACTAGCTTGTGAGGTGACTGTTGACTAAGTTTCATGGAGTCAATGATATGAGTATCACAGTCAGTCACATAGATATATGTTGGTGAACATATGATCGGACATGACCCGCTAATGAGAACTCTACAGGATAGTTATATCTGTGTCATGAGAGGTTCTCATTACGACTATAGAGTATAGTCCTTAGACCTGAGTTCATCATGCTTTCTAGCATATGAATTGGGGCGCTTTGACCTTGTCAAACGTCGTTCCGTAACTGGCGGCTATAACGGCATTGCTTAAGCGTATCATGAAGTATGTGTAGAAACAGGGATGGAACAAGATGGGATTTGTCCCTCCTATATAACAGGAGATAAATATCTCAGGGCCCATCGAAGATTTGATACTGAGAAAATGCATGGCCGTGCTCAAACGAGGTGATTGTCAGTCGTTTGTTTTTTTTATCAGTATATATCAGGATTTCGATGAACATGACATTGGCTATAATAAGGATGACACAGTCTCTTGCCTTATGCAATATCGAGATATAGAGACGAAAGGATTATAGGAATAGATGATTCCAGTACAAGTGGGAGATTGTTGGGATTATGTCCTGAAATGACGCTGTACTCACTCTAACGATAGTTGTATGTCGAGATCAGACATGTTGTATGATACTGGGCGGTTGCAATGTTTTGCTAGAAGCCTCTTGCAGTCTGTAAGTTGTAGACTTACTACCAGTATCATATGATCCTATAGGGTCACACACCTAAGCAATCTGGAAGATTATATATATGGGAATGATCATCATGGTGATGATCAAGATGATGTGTACTGGATACACATCAATATTGATAAAAGAGAGGTGTGTCGATCGACACGGTATGTGTGTCGATCGACACGGGATCGATTCCGAAACTGATGTTTCGGTTTATGACATAGATTTTTCGGTTAAACCCGAAAAATGGTTTAGTCATAACAGGTCATATATATATGCTTATATGGTCGACCTGAACATTAGGCCGTCAGTTTCTTGATCAGAGAAAACATAAAAACTCTCTCTTCGATTCCCAGATCCGGCACTAGCATCCCGACTTTCCAGGTTGTGTGCGTGTGGACTACGATAGAGGCGAGGCATCTGAATCGCTCCTGATCTTGTCTTACCTGATTCATCTTCCGCTGCCAGAACAAGGTAAACGCGAGATCCATGATTCAATTACTTAAACCCTGAGATCCTAGGCTCGGAATTCAGACTTAGGGTTGCCTAATCGGATTAGGAACTGCTAGGAATTCCAACAGTAATTACCTCTTTGATTTTACATCTGAAATCATCTTCTAGGTTGAAGCAATTTTGCCTGGGAAATGAATCTCTGGGTCGGCAGCTGTTTGAACAGATTAATACAATTAGTTTGTCCCAAACGGGTAAGATAAAGAAATCACTTAAAAGCTTAGAATTGGATCTCAATACTCATACATAACTCTTACATGCATTTGTTTATCTCATTTGGAACCCATGAATCGGATGAAGAAGAGGAAGATGATCGTGTTGGAAGTTGGATACAAGGACACTGTTTTGTAACGGAAGGAGACAGTGATTTGGGTCATGCCGTTTACCAACAGTACGAAACGGGTCTTCGATGCTGCGGTGGAGTACTCCACGACTTTGGAGTGTCAGTATATTTCTCGGAGCATATCGTAGTCGGTCTCTTCACTGTTGATGACGGTCGCACCGGCAGAGCCAGTAGAGGTAAATTATTTACTTTGTAGATTTTTCGATGCTTCTCCAGTTTTCGGATTGATTTCATTTGAAGTAGTTGAATTGTTTTTCATTGTCGTTTGATATGTTGATGACATGTGATGTTAGATTGGGAGCATATATGAATCAACTCACAGCTGCAGAACTGAACAGACTTGATCTTCGCTCATGATTTTGGAGCATCAGTTTCACCCACTTGATCTTGGCTCCAAAATTCAGCCTTTGCTTTAAAAAAAAAAACAAATCTGGTGGGAAGGTGTCCTCAGCTACTTCTTTACCAGAAGTGCAGTTCTCCCAATTTGTTCCTCCTTTGGCGAAGCTTGCAACTCTGAGGCTACTACATCAGGTAAATCATTGCTGCATGTTCCCTACTGTGTGGGCAATATGTGTCTAACATATAATATATCAGACTATAAGATTTGAGAGTTCGTCACAGTTAGTCCCCTTCTATGAGGCTAATATAAGTGGTAGAGAAGGAGAGCTTGCTATCTTGAGCTTTGTTTATAAGCAAAATACTCGATGTAAAAGTAGAAGAGAAGGTAGCCATTTGTCAAATTCGCGCGCTTTGTTTACTGTGCTTCGCACTGAGCAGAAATGTCTTTGGTTGTAGGTCAGTAGCTTGAAGGTGACACAACACCAGAAACGAAAGATTTATGAGACACATGTAGAGGTAAGTGTTGTCTAACTTGAGTAAAAGTGTCCTTCACTTCACCGATTCACTTCAGAAACGGGTTAATACGTACTATTCGTATAATGGATGACATAATGGTAAGCATATATGTAAGTATACAAATTAATAAGTGAGGTAAACACACACAGGGATTGGAGTGGGTGGATGAGAATAGGAGACTGTGGGAGAAAGTATGACTCTATACCCTTCATAGACATCATTCCATATTCATAGTACGTAATAAATACTAATATTCAGAATCATGAATTTTTTAAACAAATATTAGCTGGAGTCATTTGATATGGCTAAAACGATGGCGTTAACGGAGGCTTTGGAGACAGAGTCTGCGACCACAAACGTGTCAAGCTATAAAAATGGAGCTTCCCTTGAGGATGACTTCTCCGACACTTCCCTTAAGCTTGGGTATAGTTATCTTCAGTGAAAACACATTGATTTCAATGTGTGGAATACGCGGAAGTTACTCATTTTGTGTTTTTTTTTTGTTAGGCTTCCATCTTGGGCTACTAGCAAAATTCTCAATGTAAAAGTAGAAGAGAAGGTAGCCATTTGTCAAGTTCTCGAGCTTTGTTTACTGTACTTCGCACTGAGCAGAAATGTCTTTGGTTGTAGCCTTGTAGGTCAGTAGCTTGAAGATGACACGACACCAGAAACGAAAAGATTATGAGACACAAGTAGAGGTAAGTGTTGTCTAACTTAAGTCACAACTTCGTAAGGTTTAGTGAACATCGTCCGAGGTTCTTTCTCAAAGTTATCTGTAATTTGCAGCCAGATATAGACTTTAGTCTCCTTGAGCTGAATATATGCAAAGGTGAACAGTGTAAAATTTCTGTGTTTATGTGTCATTGCAGCTGACACATTTGGTGTTGCCGCGTGGACGTTTCCGATTGCTTGAGACATATTCAATCTGGCCGTCGGATAAAGAAGTTGAGAAATGCTCTTTAGTGGAACACGCATATTACATCTCGACCCTTTAGAAGTACGGACATCCCCTTCTCCTTTGTTCTTACTTCTTATGCTTTCAATTTAAATTGTCCACTTTTGTGAAAATTCCTAGAATGAAGTTATAATCTAGGCATTATATGTGCAGGAGATGGAGGAATGTGTGGAGGAGGCGGAGATTGCACCGGCTGATGCAAGTAAGGTGTTGATTAAGAACCGATGCGGAGAAGGCAGCGAGGAAGCTTGTGTGTGTATGTCGAAGCAGAGAGCTGTGAAGAGGAAGAGTGGTGAATTACAGAAGAAAAAAGAGGAAGGCAAAGACGGAGAAGCAGAGGAAGAATAAAAGAAGAGAGCTCTGGATAGTCCTAATAGAAACAGAGAAGTTTTTGGGTTTCAAGAGGAAGAGGACAAAGATGAAGAGAAGGAGAGCTTTGGTTGTCAATGTAGGATGATCGTAATGGTTCATGTGTTTTTTTAATAAAGGTTGATTTTTATCAGTCTTTTGTTTTGTCATAGAAAATATAATTTATGATTGATATATATCACATAAGATGTTTATCTATTTTAGTGGTACTCACTCTCAGAACCAAATATAGTGGAATATCCAAATTGAGCTTGAGCTATTTGTGGGCAATAAAGTTAATAACCATTCTTGACAAAAAAAAAGTTAATTACCATTCGTTGTACATGGTTTCTTCTCGGAAGACAAATCTAAAGAATTGAGATACAATATCAATAATTATATAGTAATAATTATTGAGGCAAAATCACCGATGCCGTTTGTTAAAACTGTAAGCACTTCACCTTCACCCTTTTTGATTAATCTTTTTTTCTTCTCTATAATAATGTATGTGCTTTCAAGGCTTCGGCTTTTCGGAAAAGCTTTCAGCATCCGCTTTCGTTTTTGTTTTAAGTCAAAAAGTGGCAGATCGGTAAAATGCTTAAGCCAAATAAGTGGCAGGCATCTTTTGATAGTGACAGAAGAGTTTCTGATTCCCAAAAGGCACTCAAGTTAATTATTTTGGGGGTATGTTTTCCTTTTCCTAGAAGAATTTGTAACATTCTTGAATGTTCTTTTCATACAGTGCTCTAATATATGATGTCGTTCCTTATTAGGGAATCAAACCGTTTATTAGAGCTGAAGTTGGGGAATTTCTACTTGGCTGTTATGCGTTGAGCAGCACCGGAAGCAATTCAGGGTTGCTCGAAGGTAAGCTCTTTGATTGAGTTAATGTTGTATCACCGCCAGAGCCGGCCTGACTTTTGAGAGACTACAAGCAAAGTAAAAAAAAAATGTGGCTGGTTTAGAGAAGAATTGAGCCATATTGCTAAATAATTTTGTTCATGCATAAAACTTTACCACTAAACTAAAGGAAATTTTAAAAAATTTGTGGCTGCTGAAAATTATGTAAAAAATAATAGGCCACAAGCCCATGTTTCATTGGCTTGATGTTAGGGCTATTAGCCTGGCTGGGGACTGACCAGGCCAGGCTATTAAAATAAAAAAGATCGAACCTGAGGTTTTTGATGCATACAAGTATTTTGGGTGGCTGCTTCTAGGCAAACCTCCTGGCTGTCTCTGCACCCCTACCTCCTTTATTCCTTCAATTCGTACTGATGAGAATTTTACTGATTGGTCGTAGGTTCGAATCCTACTTGGGGTTCAATTCCTACTGGATGCACGCCAATGAGACCGTCTTCATCGACGTTGCTTTTCGACTGGAAGACCGAGAGCCATTTTGAGGCGGAAAGGAAAAAGAATTTAACCTTTTTTTTCTCTCCACTCGGATCAAAGAAATACTTGGTACCACTATCATTGGAGGAACAATATCTAAACCAGAAGATGCTCCAGAATCTTTTCTATCATAACTCGTTCCTGCCAAGAAAAAAAGTGCGAGCCGTTTTCAAGTAGTGTTCGATCGATTATGTATTAATCAATGGCTCTGATCACCGCTTAGAATGAGGAAGAGAGATTGCTAAAGGCAAGTAACTTTTATTCGGAAAGCTTAAAAGTGTTCTCCGAATTTTCACGAATGCCACAGTCCAATGAATTGCTTAAGCAATGGGAGACGCTGCATTCAAGTGTGGGAACTGGTTCACACTTGCCTATGTTGTAGGGTATAAAATCATGGATATGCGGAATCATATAGAGATGAAATGGCAAAGACTGCTACTACGGATGAATTATTTTGTCAATTTATTGTATTGGAATCAATTATAACTTTCTTTCCGGAAGTCAATATTTTGTAGTATAATGTTATATAGTAAGAAGTAATAACATTGTGTGTGTTTTTTTAATTAATATGCTTGGGATGGAGCAATATATGTTTTAACCGTCATCAGAAACTTTTGCGTCTGATAAAAAAGTGATAATTGCCATCCTATTTAAAATTGTTAGCTTTAAACCCCGGAATCTCTATTTACCAATGTTTCTTTTAGTTAATATTTTTGATGTTGTTGGAACTAAAGCAACAATGAAAGATGGCTACCACACCAAGTGACAAGAAATGTTTTTATCGGAGGCACATAAAGAACGAAATATTTAACTTAATAATTTACTAAAAAAACTATTGTATCTGATTTTGCAATAACATTATATATAAAGTTTTTGGAAATGATACTTCTAACATACCAAATGCAGTTTTTAATATATATATATATATACATATATATAACTTAAACAGCTTATTTGATGTTTTAATATTTCTTGTGAAAATAGTTTCAGTTTGATGAATTTTATCAATCTTTTAAAGACCATAAAAACAAATCCACTACAAAAAAATAATTAGTAATACCATAAAACAGAATAAAAGTTAGTTTTCCTATGCCTTTGTACATTAACTAAAGCATTAACATACACTATAAAAAGTTTGAACTTGAACCAGAAAAAAAAATATTTGGAAGAATAATTTAATACAATAAAACAATTAATTAAGTAAATAAACAAAAACGCTTATAAAAATAATGAAATAAAAATGAAAAGGTTTACCGAAAGGAAAAGGCGGACGAAGTTATGTGATAGACTTACAATTAAACATCTAGACATAATAAAATAAAGTATTACACAAATGCGTAGGAGTAATATATGAACGTAGCAACCTTTTTTTTTTTTTGAACCAAAATTTTCAAATTAAAGTAGGTGATGAGATTACAGCATGGAAAAATACAGGGAAACAACAAGAACAACACTAAACTGAGACTAACTAGCTAGAAGAAGTTAAGGCAAACCAAAGGATACAAAAAAGGATACAGACAAAAGAACCAGGAGGCTTAGGACCAACCACATGAAAGTAGAGAGAAACTGGATCAAGAATCCAAGCAACGACAGCAGGAAGAGGCAAGCAAGAGGCGCACAGACCCATAACACAAAGACGACCGGTTTGCGACGCCGAACCAAACCAGACGGACGAGATGAGGCCCAAGCATAAGCACAAGCCTATCCTTTGCACAGAGACTAAAACCACAACTTCATACACAGACCCAAGGCCAAACCAGTGCATCAAGCTAGCAAGGCAAACTGGAGCAAAAGCCCAAATCCCCAAAGTAGAGCCTCCAGACAAAACCGCAAGCACCACCAGCAGATAGAACCAGCAACGACGACCCGACAAGGCAAGCTCACCGGATCCAGAAACATAACGCAGACACAAAGAAGGAAGCACTCCATACCTTGAAAGAAGCCAAAACCGCAAACCGGGAAACCTCAGTGAAGCACGGCGAGTAAACCGGAGGAGAAACCGCCTAAGCCCAAACTGAAGCCGCACAAGGAAGCAGGCCAGAAGAAGACCACATAATGCCGCCGCAACAAAAGAGGCAGAGAAGGACACGAGCTCGAACACTTACGGATCTTGCCGTCCTCGAGAAAGAACACCAAAGCGAGAACACGAACCATCCGCCGGAAGATGAAGAACCGGCTGCTACAGAGCACCGTAAACTTGACGACAGAGGAGCGATTGAGCGGAACCCGACGCATGGTGACAAAACCCTAACCCGCCAAAGCCACTGTCCTCGAGAGCTGGGAACGAGATATAGAGGAAGAGCCACCACAAGAGAAGCAGCGAGGAGACTCAGGCGACCCGGAAACCGCAAGCGGCGGAGAACCACGGAGGACTTCGGAGGCGAACCCAGATCCGTTTTAACCCAAGGGGGAAAATGAACAAGGAGGAGATCGATTGAAAGAGGAGAAGGAGAGGGTCCCTCTCACGGCGGCGGTGAGAAACACCGACCACCGGAGAGGGAGATCGAGGACAGAGAAGGAACGACGAAGAGAGAGGGAAATGAGAGAAAAAGGACCGATTGTCACCCGTAGCAACCTTTTATAGATAGATAATTGACCAACGATTGTAATTTATAAACGTTACATAGTATTATTTGTTAGCTTAAATATTTATAAACGATTGTAATTTACAAATTTAAACAAGAATATATCTGAAAAATCTAAAATATCGAGAAAATTACCAAATTTTAGTTGTAACTTTAACTGTTTTTAACAAAAACAATTAGTTCGACCAGTGGTACTTTTAAACCCAAACCTTATATCCTATATATACTCTTATATTTATCAATTAACAAGATTATCACATTCTAAATTTTTTAATGTTTCCTACACCAAACAATGTCGATTTTCATCAAAGGAAAAACAAAACAGGTTACCATTAGAGAAATCATCCCTGCTTCATTGGATAAATACAATGATTATATTCAAATGAGGCTATGTTTATTGGAAGATATGTATGTGTTACATTCAAATGAGTATAAGACTAATCCTTTGTCTTTAAAATGTCTTTTACAAATCAAACAAAAATCACATTATGTGATGACTTTCCTCAGGAGATGGAAGAGAAGTATTTCCTTTATTTTGATGATATTC
The DNA here is from genome assembly GCA_030180135.1 of Orychophragmus violaceus. Taxonomy (NCBI): domain Eukaryota; kingdom Viridiplantae; phylum Streptophyta; class Magnoliopsida; order Brassicales; family Brassicaceae; genus Orychophragmus; species Orychophragmus violaceus. Next base: position 63,420,074 of record CM058232.1, on the reverse strand, counting down.
TTGCTGGAAAGTTTGAGAAAAACGTCTTGATCGGTAAGTTAGCTATAACCTTATGATTCAAAATAAAATTTATATATCGTAGATTCATGTTTTTTTATAAATAATTTCAGATGTGATTGGTTAAATCGTTCCTTTGTCATCATTAGATAATGTTAAGAAACAAAATAGAAGGAATACTAAACGATTGAAACTTGAGATGAGAAACGAATTGTAAGTATACATATATTGTGTTTTATATTATTTGTATTTGAATTTTGATTCATATTATATTAACCTTGATTTACAGAAATTTGCGTTTAAAGTGTACACTGTGGGGTGAATATGTACAACAAGTATTCGATTTTAATGCAAATAATGAAGGATATGAAATAATTTTTGCCAATAGGTTTGCAAGCTACAAATCTTATCAAGGGCAATTATTTGTAGTTTAACATTCATCTTGGGTGTTTATTATTTTTATTTGAAATTTAATAATTTGATCAACTTACCATATTTTATTTTATAAACGAAGATGAATGGTCCATATACATCGGATTTAATTCGACCAAAGTTCATCTTAATCCAAGTACACCATACATTAAAAAGTTCTGTTCTAGGTAAAGTTTTAATTTTAAACTTTTAAAATATAAAAAATCTTTATATATCTCACTAACAATGGTTTTATACTTTTTGTTTTGTTATAAGGTTACCATAGGATAACCTAATGATTACGAATAGTGAATCCAGTCAAATTTGACTTGCATCGAAAGTCTGTCTATATGATGAGTTTTTTCGGCAAGAAGAACAAAAGACTTACGATATTTGAGATTGTAACTGATGATGAGGTAGTCATAAAAATTTGGAGTGCATTATATATTTTGAAAATTACATAATAATCTTATTACAATGTGAGTATGTTTTAAATATGAAAGCATGGAAAATGTGTTACATGTGCCACCACTAACTCAATTGGTTTGAGTCAAAAATGGTACTAGTCTTCATGTAACGCATGCAACAAGAAGGTGGTTGATGCAAGTGATGATGATGATTGAAAACCCATTGAGTTTGACTGTAAAACATGTGGAGAATATTGATATATCATGGTTTTTACTGGTTTTATGCCATGATATAAGTCTGTTTTAGAGTCTATTAGTGTTTCTTTAGAGTCTTTTGCAGGTTTTATTAGGTACACGTACGTTTGGAGCAAAAGTGGAGATTATGGAGCTAATTGGAGCACTTTGGAGGTTTGACCCGAGAGGTTGTGTTCACTGTCCGAAACAGAGTACTGTGTCGATCGTTGCACACCTGCATCGATCGATGCACAGCGAGTTGGGCCAGATTCTCGGCGGCTTAATGAAGAATGCCAATATTGCAAAGATGCCCAGAAGTTCCAGATATTTACACAGAAGCCCGAAGTCGTGTTTTAGCTATTTAATTAGGTTTTTAGCTTCAATTTTACATACGCTATCATAACTTAGAGCAGAGAGTTTTTAGAGCTTTTGGGGCTGATCTGATCCTGTACTACATTCGTTTTGGAGAAGTTTTCGAACCCCTTTTATATTCTAATCTCTTTTATGATTGCTATTAATTCATTGATTATGTTTACATCATCTATGTCTGAGTAGTTTCATAGTTAGGTTTAGGGTTTCTCATAGGGATTTCATTACTTGCTAGATATAATTAATTCAGTTAAGGAATCACATCAATAGATGTTATTCAAACTAAATTGTGTTTAATGCTAGTTCTAACCTGATCAATTAGAATCTAGATCTTAGGTTGCTAAATACGACACGACAGTGTGGTTTAGAATCTGAACTATTTAGGTTGAGCAATTTAATTACTCGCAAAGGAATTTGGTTTAATTAGATTGTGAACATATCGAACTTGGAATTAAAGCTGGTTTAAACTGTTAGTAATTGCAAAGGAATTTGGATTGCTGCACTTAGACTTAGAGAATTCTCGCAGCGACAATTGGTTAATTATATATCCGTGTTTGAGTTCTAGAACTGTGTTTAATTAGATCCTGACTGAATGATTTATCTGCTTGTCTGATTTCCTGAGAACGCCCTAGACTTAGCGCCCTTAGTTTGTTGCTTACAACAACAACCTGCTACTTGTTTACTTTCTTGCTTGCTTTTAGTTAATTCAATACAATTTGCTTTTTGCTTTCTCCTAGTTTTGATCTCTTTAAGTTCTTGATCCTATCGTTGCCTAGAGTCCTCGTGGATTCGATCCCTAAGTACTACATTGATATACTGTGCACTTGCAGTTAGCATAGGGTAAAACTTTAGACCTATCAAGTTTTTGGCGCCGTTGCCGGGGACTCTTAGAGTCTTCGATAGCTTCGAACTTAGGGTTTTTACTAGGATTTTTATTTTTATTTTATTTTGTTTTGTTTACTGATTTTTCTTCTCTGTTTTCTCTCTGTCGCAGGGTTTCGAAATCGCATAGCATCGACCGTTGCACTTCTTGTGTCGATCGACACTAGGCGATTGGAGTTGAATCGATCGTTGCACTGTTAGCATCGATCGTTGCTTGGCGATTACAGACGGTTTATGCAGATGCGTGATACCAGAAGTAATCCGAACACTAATCTCGTAAACCTCCAACTTGAAGAGCTTGCTAGACTAGAGAGGACTAACAGAAGAGTTAGAAGAACAAGGATGGTTGTTGAACGTGTGATCATAAAGCCTGATGCTCAAGGTACCCTCAGGGACCGACACAACAATCCTTACAATGCTGCTGGAGAACCGATAGATACTGAAGGGAATGTCATCCCTGATCCTCCAGAGCAACCACAGCCGCAGCAGGAGCAGAACCAAGGTCAAGGACAAGGCCAAGGTAGACAGATGGTTGTCCATGAAAGGACTTTAGCTGACTATAACCGTCCGGATGAGTTTCATGCTAACCGGTCAGCTCTTGTACTTCCTGAATTTGAGAGGAATGATTTTGAAATCAAAACCGTCTACTACTCTCTCCTGAAGCAGAAAGCCTTCCATGGCTCTCCAAGTGAGCAGCCGATGGATCACATAGATGAGTTTAAGGGCATAGTTACTGGGATAAAGTACGATGGAGTTAACCAAGACTATCTGTTCCTCAAGCTTTTCCCCTACTCTCTGGCTGGAGATGCTGCAGCCTGGGTAAAACTGAAGGAATGTTTTGGAGTTAATCCTGATTCAGTTCTTCAGATTAAACAGTCCTAAACATACAGATCTAGGTTCTCTTGAATAGAAACAATAAGATCTCACCTTATACCTGTTTATGCAGCGGAAAGAGAAGGTATGGTCAGAGATCAGAGAGCCACCAAGTGATAACTCCTCCAGAGGTTCACACACGCACACCAAGCAGGAAGAAGGCTGCTAGACCAAGGGAGAGGAGGCGCAGAGAGAGAGGAGGCTCGCGGCTGGGGCTTAGGTTTGGAAGAGAAAAAGATTTGGCTTTTAGTTTATAAAACCCTTCTCTTTCCCTTTTGGGCTTTTGGGCCCAAATACCAATCTGATTAAATCCCTTGGATTTAATCAGACCCATTAATCTCTCTCTAAGTACGACAAATGCCTGGCACTTTTACCGTACTTCTGCTAAGCCGTTCCTACACATTTTCCTGTTAGCTTAGGCGTGTGACCCATATGGGATCATATAATAAAGGCAATAAGTCCAAGACTTATAGATCATGAGCGGACTCTAGCAAGCCATCATGACCCCCAATATTATATGACTTATGTCTGATCATTGACATACTCTTACTTTCTAGAGACAGTACCGAGATTACTGGACACAATTCCAACAATCTCCCACTTGTACTGGAATCTCTGTATTCATAATCCTTTTGTCTCAATATCTCGATTAGTCATAAGGCAAGATGAGTGTCATCCTTATAAAGCCTAATCTTGTTCATCGGACTCTGATTCGATACTGACAATCCAAACGACTCAGGAAAGTCCGTTTGAGCATGGCCATGCATTTTCCAGTATTCAAATCTCCGATTGGCCTAGAGATATTCACTCCATTTATATTGGAGGGACAAATCCCGTCTTGTTCCATCACTGTAAACTACTCATTTCATAATGTACCCAAACAAGGTCCTTATAACTATCGCAGAACGACAGCGTTAGACAATGATCAAAGTGCATCAGTCCATGTGCAGTCACATGCATGCGAACTCAGGTCTAAGGACTATACTCTATAGTCGTAGTGAGAATCTCTTATGACACAGATATAAATATCCTGAAGAGTTCTCTTAAGCGGGTCATGTCCGGTCGTATGTTCCCAACACACACCTATGTACTGACTTTGATGCCGCGCATCTATGACACACTGAGACTTTGTCATAAGTCACATACCAATCTAGTCTCACACGGTTGTTGGTGTTCCAATTTCAACAACCTTCGACTAGGGACATGATGATATAAACCATCTATCAAATATAGGGTCTCATGATCAAGCTAAATGACTTTGATAACTCAAGATCAAGTCACTTACTTCGATGACCTACAAAATGGTTCATATCACTTTGGAACGATTATTTCATCACAGTTAAAATAATCTCGAAATAATAATTTCATTAAACATAAAATGTTTTACAAGAACATATCAAAAAAAAAACTAAATAAAGCCCTCAAACTCCCACTCAAATTTAGATTACATTTCAATGTCTCTAATGCCTACAGCTTCAGTCAGAAACTCGAGCTTAGGCCTTGGGAGTGGCTTTGTCAACGGATCAGCGACGTTATCATCTGTCTGAACTCGGCTGATCTTGACTTCCTTTCTATTAATGATGTCACGTATCAAGTGAAATCTTCTTAGAACATGCTTGGATTTCTGGTGTGATCTTGGTTCCTTTGCCTGAGCAATAGCACCATTGTTATCACAAAACAGTGCCAGAGGCTCAGCCGCATCTGGTATCACACCTAGTTCAATAATGAACTTTCGTATCCAAACAGCTTCCTTCGCAGCTTCTGAAGCGGCGATATATTCAGCTTCTGTAGTGGAATCAGCAACGGTGTCTTGCTTGGAGCTTCTCCAACTTATTGCACCGCCATTCAGACAAAAGATATAACCGGACTGTGACCGGAAATCATCTTGGTCTGTCTGGAAACTTGCGTCCGTGAATCCACTGACTTTAAGCACATCACTTCCACCGTACACCAAGAACTTATCCTTAGTATGTCTTAGATACTTCAAGATATTCTTTACGGCAATCCAGTGGCTTTCACCTGGATTTGACTGGTATCTACTCGTCATGCTCAATGCATAAGCAACATCAGGACGAGTACAGATCATGACATACATGACAGATCCTATTGCAGATGCATAAGGAATATTCTTCATGCGCTCAAGCTCAGCAGCCGTCGTAGGGCTCTGCTTCTTGTTTAGCGTTGTGCCATGTACCATTGGCGTGAAGCCCTTCTTGGAATCTTTCATGCTGAATCTTTGTAGGACTTTGTCAATGTATAAATCTTGACACAAGCCTATCAGCCTTCTAGATCTATCCCGATAGATCCTGATTCCAAGAACGTATGCGGCTTCACCCATGTCTTTCATGGAAAAACAACTTCCAAGCCAGTCCTTTACCGACTTCAGCATTGGAACGTCGTTTCCGAGAAGCAGTATGTCATCGACATACAAAATAAGAAATACTATCTTGCTCCCACTAGTTTTCTTATACACGCATTGTTCTTCTTCGTTTATGATGAAGTCAAATTGCTTGATCGCTTCATCAAAACGAAGATTCCAGCTCCTCGATGCTTGCTTCAATCCATAAATGGATTTATGAAGCTTGCATACTTTCCCAGCATTCTTTGGATCTATGTAACCGTCAGGTTGTGTCATATACACATCCTCTTCCAGAATACCATTCAGGAAGGCGGTTTTCACGTCCATCTGCCAAATTTCATAATCATGAAAAGCTGCAGTTGCTAGTAGAATCCGAATAGATTTCATCATTGCCACTGGGGAATAAGTTTCATCGTAATCCACACCGTGAACTTGTCTGAAACCTTTTGCCACCAACCTGGCTTTATAAATCTGGACATTTCCATCCACGTCAATCTTCTTCTTGAAGATCCATTTGCACTCGATGGCTTTTACACCAACGGGTAAGTCAACCAACGAAAACACTTGGTTGACCGACATGGAGTCCATTTCGGAATCAGTGGCCTTACGCCACTTAGAGGAATCTGGGCCCATCATTGCTTGATTGAAGTTCGATGGTTCATCACCATCAATGATCAGAAGATCATGACAGTTAGTCACGAGGAATCCTTGATATCTCTCGGTTCGTGACGGATCCTCCCGGATCTTCGAACTTCAGGTACTACAGGTTCAGGCTCTACAATTTCTTGTAGGTCCTCCTGCTGCTCTTCCTCATTAGGTTGAGCAGTATCCTGTTCATCTTGAATTTCTTCAAGCAGTACCTTACTCCCACTGTCTTTCTTAGAGAGAAACTCCCTCTCAAGAAAGTTACAATCCCGGGCAACAAAGATCTTGTTCTCGGAACGTAGATAGAAGTAATAAGCCTTGGTTTCCTTCGGATAACCAATGAAGTAGCATTTATCAGACTTTGGTGTAAGCTTGTCTGAGATTAATCTCTTGACATAGGCTTCACAACCCCAAATTCTAAGATAAGACAACACTGGAGCCACTCCAGTCCATAATTCATATGGTGTCTTTGCTACTGCTTTCGATGGCGCTCTATTTAGAGTGAACACTGCTGTTAGCAGAGCATATCCCCAAAGGGATATTGGAAGGTCTGTGTGACTCATCATAGATCGAACCATATCCAATAAGGTCCGATTTCTCCTCTCAGACACACCATTCCATTGAGGTGTTCGGGGAGGAGTGAGTTGGGATACGATCCCACACTCTCTTAGATGATCACTGAATTCTTGGCTTAAGTATTCTCCTCCTCGGTCGGACCGAAGAGCCTTAATGCTTTTGCCAAGTTGGTTCTGTACTTCATTTTGGAATTCTCTGAACTTCTCAAAAGATTCAGACTTATGTTTCATTAAATAAACATATCCATACCTACTGAAATCATCAGTGAAGGTAATGAAGTACTGATAGTTTCCTCTTGCATTTGTGGACATTGGGCCACACACATCAGTGTGTATCAGGCCCAATAAGTCACTGGCCCTCTCGTTAGGTTTATTAAAGGGGGCCCGTGTCATTTTGCCCATCATGCAGGATTCGCATTTCTCACATGACTCAAAGTCAAATGAGCGAAGAAGTCCATTCGAATGGAGCCTCTTGATGCGTTTCTCGCTGATGTGCCCTAAACGACAATGCCATAGAAACGTTCGGTTCTCCTCATTAGGTTTGAACCGTTTGGTATTAATGTTATAAATTGGCGCGGATTGATCGAGTATGTAAAGCCCATTCGTAAGAGGGGCACAACCATAGAACAAATTGTTGCGATTGAAGGAACATAATTTATTCTTAACTGAAAAATCATAACCTTCCAAATCCAACAAAGAAATTGAAATAATATTTCTGCTTATAGCAGGTACAAAATAACAATTATTGAGTTCTAAAATCAATCCCGAAGGTAAAGACAACAAGTATGTGCCTACAGCTAGTGCAGGAACTTTCGCTCCATTCCCAACTCGTAGCTCCACTTGTCCTTGCTTCAGCCTTCTACTGTTGCTGAGTGCCTGCATATTAGTACAAATATGAGCCCCACAACCAGTATCCATAACCCATGAGGTATTATCAGAAGTAGTTGTATTAACTTCTATAACAAAAATACCTGATGAAGAAGTCTCGAGAGTCTTCTTCTTCAATTCCTTTAGACCTTCTTGGAATTTCTTACATTCTCTCCTCCAATGCCCTGGTTCTTTACAGAACCTGCATATGTCAGTTGGCCCAGCCTTGGACTTGGGCTTGGGCTTTGGCGTGTCCTTGTCCGAGACTTGGACAGCCTTAGCCTTTCCCTTATCCTTAGCAGAGGATTTCTTAAACCCCTTGCCCTTTTGCACCATAAGCACATTGGGGTCCTTGGCGGTTTTCCTCAAGTTGGGCTCTGCAGTCTTGAGCATTCCGTGAAGCTCAGGCAATGTCTTACTCAAGCCATGCATGTTAAAGTTCAGAATGAACTGATCATAGCTTGCAGGTAATGACTGCATAATGATGTCGCAAGCAAGTTCCTGGCTGATAGGGCAGTCGAGTTTCTGAAGATGATCGAGATAACCCATCATCTTCAAGACATGAGGACTCACTGCCGCATTCGCAGCCAACTTACAGTCTAAGAGGTTCTTAACTGTCTGAAACCTCTCAGTCCTTGCTTGCTCCTGAAAAAGCGATTTCAGGCTTGCCATTATCTCGATGGGTGACAATACACTCTCGAACTGCATTTGCAGCTCAGCAGTCATTGTCGCCAACATCAGGCAATACACATCATTTTCATCTGACGAATGCTTTTCCCAAGCATTATGCAGAGTCCTGGCGGCATTGGCAGGAGGCCTCTCGGGGAGGGGATCACGAAGGACATAATCCTTCTTCTCCTGCTTGAGGACCAGCCTCAAGTTCCTTGACCACGTCAGGAAGTTCGTTCCAGTCAGCTTCTCCTTCTCGAGAACATACCGGATTGAGAATGTGTTTTGAGTGCTTGTAGTAGTCATAGCTGAAATATATAAGATAAAAAGGTTATTAGTTAATATGTTCAATATGATCAATCTTGTATTATACTTAATATGATTAATCACGCATTATATTCAATAACATAAGTTACCCTCAATAGAATATAATGATTCCAAGATCCACATATAACTAAGATCAAAGTGGGCCACTGGCCGTCACCCAACCTTAGCTTATATCGGTAAGCCCTATATCGGCTAATTATATCCGTGATATAACTCTTGGTTGTGAATCTGGGCCCGAGGCCCAATCCACTCTGATGTCTCAAGGCCCGGGACTCCCGATGGCCTAGTCAAGAAAACCAGACTATACAGTCATGTAATCATTAATGTCTGGGACTCCCAATGACATTTATGAATCACAAACCGTCTTATCCACGCAAAAGCAGACACCCTCACACTGTAAGGCCATGAATACAATTGAATGGGCTTCGACAGCTGACATAGCCTGGACAAGACATCCAACGCTTGATATTATTTGAGGTTTGTAGGTTTATTTTAAAATTTCATTCCCAAAATAGAAGATTACTATTTCGGGAAACTTTCTATTTTTGGAAACCTACTATTTTTGGAAACTTTCTAAAATTGGAAACTTTCTAAAACCGGAAACTTTCTGACTTTAGAAATTTCTTAAAATCCAAAACATGCAAATTCAGAAACTTCTATTTTAAGAAACTTTCTAATTTCAAAATTTGGAAACTTATTAATTTAAAATCGTTTTTATAATTATATAAAAATAAATTTTAAATTAATCTGAAGAAACGACTCAAATAATTGGCCCAATTGTTTTAACTTCTTGGCCCGAGGCCCAAGAATTGGTCTATGTCCAAGACATAACCCAATTGTCCAATTAAATGACATAACCGGTCTGGTTCATTAAAATTGGTCTAACCAAAATTAATTACTACGATGACCACAATTGTCAACCGGTTATTTACTAAACCGGATTTTCTCAATTTATCTGGTCCAACCAAATCAAATTAGAAAATCCTGGTTTAGGCACAAAATCCAATTTTTCGACTTTGGATTTCTTATCCCGGTTTAACCAGAACTTAATAAAATTATTAAATCTGTTTATTAAACCGTGACGATTAATTTTAATCAGTTTTAAACCGAACCGAACCGAATTGGTCACGAACCAATCATGGTTGTGACCTAGCTCCACGATCACCATGCCCAGCCGCAAGCCGCACGCAAACGATCCGAGACGGCAGCTGGACGGGACGGGACGGGACGGGACGATGCCAAGAGATCACGGACGTGATCGCCATGCGATCGTGGTCGATCTCTCTCGCGCGTCATAACCGATCGGGACGGGATGGGACACGATCGATCCATGCGATCGTTCGATCCATGCGATACGATCGGTCCATCCCAGCGATCGTCTCAGCCGAGCATCTCGCGGTCCATGATCCGCGATCGATGCAGCTGATCGGTCCGACGCATACCAAATCAATATAGCTTGGTCATGCGATTTTCATTAGTTTGTTTAGGTTTCAATTCTTGTTTCTTAAGTGTTTTCTCTTATCAGTAGATTGATTCAAAAACACACTTTAAACAATCCTAAACATGAATCTAAACAAGAAAAACCACAGAACCAATAGCTTTGATACCACTGAAGGAATGTTTTGGAGTTAATCCTGATTCAGTTCTTCAGATTAAACAGTCCTAAACATACAGATCTAGGTTCTCTTGAATAGAAACAATAAGATCTCACCTTATACCTGTTTATGCAGCGGAAAGAGAAGGTATGGTCAGAGATCAGAGAGCCACCAAGTGATAACTCCTCCAGAGGTTCACACACGCACACCAAGCAGGAAGAAGGCTGCTAGACCAAGGGAGAGGAGGCGCAGAGAGAGAGGAGGCTCGCGGCTGGGGCTTAGGTTTGGAAGAGAAAAAGATTTGGCTTTTAGTTTATAAAACCCTTCTCTTTCCCTTTTGGGCTTTTGGGCCCAAATACCAATCTGATTAAATCCCTTGGATTTAATCAGACCCATTAATCTCTCTCTAAGTACGACAAATGCCTGGCACTTTTACCGTACTTCTGCTAAGCCGTTCCTACACATTTTCCTGTTAGCTTAGGCGTGTGACCCATATGGGATCATATAATAAAGGCAATAAGTCCAAGACTTATAGATCATGAGCGGACTCTAGCAAGCCATCATGACCCCCAGTATTATATGACTTATGTCTGATCATTGACATACTCTTACTTTCTAGAGACAGTACCGAGATTACTGGACACAATTCCAACAAAAACAACTTCCATCTGGGACGTTTGTTACTTGGGCAGCCCTGAAGAGTGAGTTCCTGCGTCATTTCTATGATGATGCGCGCTCAGACCAGTCCAGACAGGACATTCTCACCTTCACCCAAGGTCCTACAAAGCCTCTTAAGACAGCCTGGATGAGATTCAAGAAATACCAATGTGACTGCCCGCACCATGGATTCACTGAGGTAACACTTTTAGGCATCTTCTTTAGAGGAATAGATCTTCCGTATCAGACTGTGCTGGACAATTCTAGCAATGCCAACTTTAACACTAGGACTCCTGCTCAAGCTAAGCAGTTGATAGACAATCTGGTAAGCAGTAATAGCTGCAAGACCACTGATGAGAGAAGGAAGAAGTCCGGTGGAAAGATTGAGAATTCTGAAATACCTGATATTAGATCTAAGTTGGACACAGTTTGCAATCTTCTAGCTGGGAAGAAAGCTTTCCACTTTGCTCAAGATGTTGAGATGATCAATGATGAAGGAGATGATCAAGAGGAGGATGTGAATTACATCGGAGGATCTGGTTTCCAAGGAAACAGGTTTGGTAATCAGTCTGGTAATATGTTCTTCAATGGAGGACAGAAGAGTGCTTTCAACAGCAACCAAAACTCTTCTGGATTTGGACATACTAGTGGATTTCAGAAACCTTTCCAACAAGGTAATCAGAGACTTATGGATCTTCCTCTTACCAAGCACCTCCTGTAGCTACTACTCATGAGAGTAAGATGGAGACAATGATGGAGCAGCTGCTAAAGGGACAAACCAAGATTTCTGTGGATGTCAACAAGAAACTGGATTGGGTGTATGATGATTTGAATGGGCAATTCGAATCCTTGAACTCACATGTGAAAAGGCTTGATGCTCAAGATGCACAGACTGCTGGATATGTTAAGAGGGAAGATGGATATCTCCCAGGGCGAACTGATGCTAATCCCAAGTATCAATGCAATGCGGTAACTTTGAGAAGTGGTAAGGAGCTGTCTCCTGGCCAGAAAAAGCAGTTGAGTGTCGAAGAACTCGTGGAAATTGAAGAATTGGAAGATGGGATCCGTGATATTCGCAATGCATCGATCGACGCTACTCAACAACGGTCGATGCAAAGCGAAAACGAAGAGCCTGTCGTAACAAGGTCGCCCAGCAACGATCGGCACAACTCCAGCGACGATCGACGCAAGGCGACTGCAGAGAGTTCAAAACCAGAGAAACCGAAGCAGTCAAGTGAAAGGGTTTACAAACCTAAGGTACCTTTTCCCAAAAATTCCAGGAAAGCTAGGAATGATAGACAGTATACCAAATGCAAGGAGATCATTAAAAAAGTGAAAGTCGAAGTGCCTTTGATTGATTCTATGGAGACTTCTCCTGTGATGAGGAGATGTCTTAAGGACTTTCTTGTTGGTAAGTGGTCTGATGAGGAGAGTGTAATGATGATCACGGAGGTATGTAGTGCGGTAGTTCATGGCAGAATTCCTGAGAAGCTGAAAGATCCAGGGAGCTTTGTGTTGGATTGTGCCATCTACAGGGAAAGGTTTGAAAGATCCCTATGTGATCTTGGTTCTAGTGTGAATCTTATGCCCTTCTCTGTAGCTAAGAGACTTGGAATGACTGATTTCTTGCCAACAAGGATCTCACTAGTCTTAGCAGACAGAACAATTAGAATCCCTGAAGGAGTATTAGAAGATGTGCCTATAATGATTGGTAAATGTGTGATACCTACTGATTTTGTGGTTCTGCAGTATGGAGAGGAACCGAAGGATCCACTAATTTTGGGTAGGCCTTTCTTAGCTACTGCTGGTGCGATGATTGACTGCCAAGGAGGTAGAATAATTCTTAATGTGGGTGATCTGAAGATGATTTTTGATATGGACAAACTGGTAAAGAGACCAACCATCGACGGACAGACCTTCTATGTGGACACACTGGGTGATTTGGCTGCAGAGTACTTTCACAAGTCACATGCTGAAGATCCACTAGAAAGAGCTTTACTGAGCTCTATAATGGAGCTGGAACACCTGCAAGACGAGCCTGCAATCTGCTATGCAAGACTGATGGATTCTGCTGAGCAAGTGATGAAGTTAGAAGTGTCTGCCGCGACTTTGCATCGATCGACACAGACTAAGCATCGATCGTTCCAAGTGGCAGAGGAAAAGGCTCCGAAAATTGAACTGAAACAACTTCCATCGGGGCTAAGGTACGCGTTTCTTGGACCTAATTCAACTTATCCAGTGATTGTTAACGCTAGTTTGAACAACGCATAGCTCACTTTACAGCTAAGCAAGCTGCGCAAGCATCGCAAAGCTCTTGGATATTCTCTTGATGACATTTCAGGAATCTCTCCGGAGCTGTGCATGCATCGGATACATCTTGAGGATGAGTCTAAGACATCTGTTGAGCATCAGAGAAGGCTTAATCCTAATCTACAGGAAGTGGTTAAGAAGGAGATTATGAAACTCCTAGATGCTGGGATCATCTATCCTATTTCAGACAGTGATTGGGTGAGTCCAGTCCATGTGGTGCCTAAGAAAGACGGAGTTACAGTTGTGAAGAATGAGAAAAATGAGCTGATCCCTACTAGAACTGTGACTAGACACAAGATGTGCATAGATTACATGAAACTCAATGCTACAACAAGGAAGGATCATTTCCCTTTACCCTTCATTGATCAGATGCTGGAGAGGTTAGCAAATCACCCTTACTATTGCTTCCTCGATGGATATTCAGGTTTCTTTCAGATTCCTATCCATCCAGAGGATCAGGGAAAGACCACCTTCACTTGTCCATATGGCACATTTGCTTACTGTAGGATGCCTTTTGGACTCTGCAATGCACCAACTACTTTCCAGAGATGCATGATGTCCATATTCACTGATATGATTGAGGACTTTATGGAGGTATTTATGGATGACTTCTCAGTCTATGGATCATCTTATAATGAGTGGTTAGATAATCTGTGCAAGGTACTGACTAGATGCGAAGAGTGAAGGAATTTCTAGCAGTTCTAATCAGGATTAGCAACCCTAGTCTGAATTCCGAGCCTAGGATCTAAGGTTCATATAATTGAATCTATGGGATCTCAGATTTACCTGTTGATTTGCAGCGGAAGTATTTGCAGATAATCGAGATCACGAAACGCCTCAAGTGCTGCGCCTCTACTGGTATCCACACGCACACAAACTGGACCGCAGGGATGCTAGTGCCTTACAGAGATCTAATCTCCAGAGAGGTTTCTTTCTATGTTCTGGTGGCTGTGTATTAGGTTAGGGACGGGTTTAGGTCGACCATATATCTTATATATGTCGGCTTAAACCACAACGGAATTAACCAACGATTAAACCGAATTAATCTGATTAATCCGCGAGTGCATCGATCGATGCACTATCTGCAACGATCGATGCTATCCCAGAACATTGATATCGAATGCATATCACATATGCATTCACTGGATCATTACATTAATGATCAACCTCGTCTTTAACGCCCAGTTTGCTTAGGTGTGTGAACCTGTAGGATCATATAACACTAGCAATGAGTTCTCAACTCATTGATCATAAGTGGCTTCTAGCAAAGCGTTATGACTACCTAGTGTTATGTGATTGTCTCATCTCGACTATACGACTTTCACAAAAGGCAAGTACAGTAGATTTCAGGACATTCCCAACAATCTCCCACTTGTACTGGAATCATCTATTCCTTTAATCCCTTTGTAGCTATATCTCAATCTAGCATAAGGCAAGCACTGTGTCATCCTTATTCAACCAGATTACGTTTATCGAATCCCGATTTGTACTGATGAAAACAAACGACTGACAATCACCTCGTTTGAGCGCGGCCACGCATTTCCAGTACCAAATCTTCGATAGGCCCAGAGATATTTAACTCCTGTTATATAGGAGGTACAAATCCCATCTTGTTCCATCCATGTCTCTTTTATATTTCATGATATGCCTAATCAGTGTCTTTATGATCACCAGTTACGGCTGACGTTTGAAAAAGTCAAGACGAACCAATCCATATAAGAGAGGACATGATGAACTCAGGTCTAAGGACTACACTCTTTAGTCGTAATGAGAAACTCTTATGACACTCATATAACATCTTGTAGAGTTCTCATTAACGGGTCAAGTCCGATCATGTGTTGATTGACTTTAATACACTTATTAATGACTCCATGAAACATGGTCATCAGTCACCTCACATACTAGTCTCACGTGGTTGTTAATGTCCCACATTAACAACCTCGACTAGGGACCATTATAATTTATGTCATTTATTGTTTATAGGGTTTCATGATCAAGTCACATACTTGATGGCCTATAAAATGTCATAAATTACTTTGGGACATTATATATATTTAATTAACACAATTAAATAATGCTGAAATAATTTCATTAAAATAACATAACTATTATGTCTTTGTGAACATCATGTCATAACTAAAACAAATACAACTCCCACTGAAATCAAGATCATATCTTAAGAAATCTAATGCCTACAGCAGTAGTATGAAACTCGTGCTTAGGCCTTGGGAGAGGCTTGGTCAGTGGATCAGCAACATTCTCATCCGTCGGGACTCTGCTGATCTTCACATCTCCTCTATTCACAATATCACGGATAAGGTGATATCTCCTTTCTATGTGTTTGGATTTCTGGTGTGATCTATGTTCCTTTGCTTGCGCAATGGCTCCATTGTTGTCACAATACAAAGCCACTGGCTCAGAAATGCTAGGAATCACACCAAGTTCAGTGATGAACTTCTTGATCCAAACAGCCTCTTTTGCCGCTTCAGAAGCAGCGAGGTACTCAGCTTCAGTTGTGGAATCTGCTACAGTGTCCTGCTTGGAACTCTTCCAGCTTACTGCACCGCCATTCAGGCAGAAGATGTAACCAGATTGCGATCGGAAATCATCTTGGTCTGTCTGAAAACCTTCGTCTGTGTAACCACTTACTACCAGCTCATCACTTCCTCCATACACCAAGAATTTATCTTTAGTATTTCTCAAATACTTCAGAATATTCTTGACTGCTGTCCAGTGACTTTCACCTGGATCCGATTGGTATCTACTCGTCATGCTTAAAGCACAAGCAACATCTGGACGAGTACAGAGCATGGCATACATGATGGATCCCAACGCCGAGGCATAGAGAATCCGACTCATGCGATCTCGCTCAGAAGGTGTCTCAGGACACTGCTTCTTGCTGAGACTTATGCCATAAGACATTGGTATGAAGCCCTTCTTGGAATCTTGCATTCTGAACCTGTGTAAGACTTTATCGATATAAGTGTCTTGACACAGTCCAATCAACTTGTTTAATCTATCTCTATAGATTCTTATTCCAAGAATATACGCGGCTTCTCCCATGTCTTTCATTGAAAAACAACTTCCGAGCCAAGTCTTAACAGACTGTAACAACAGAACGTCATTTCCGAGAAGAAGTATGTCATCAACATACAACACGAGAAATGCAACTGCGCTCCCACTAGTCTTCTTGTAAACACATGGTTCTTCTTCGCTTCTGATGAAATCAAACCTTTTGACTGCTTCATCAAAACGAAGATTTCAACTCCGAGATGCTTGCTTCAATCCATAAATGGATCGATCAAGTTTGCATACTTTCCTAGCTGCATTTGGATCGATGAAACCTTCGGGTTGTGTCATGTACACATCCTCTTCCAGAATTCCATTAAGGAAAGCTGTTTTCACGTCCATCTGCCAGATCTCATAATCATAATGAGCAGCTGTTGCTAGGAGAATCCGAATGGATTTAAGCATGGCGACATGTGAATAGGTTTCTTCATAGTCAATACCATGAATTTGTTTGAAACCTTTTGCCACTAGCCTTGCTTTATATATCTGAATATTTCCATCCACATCAATTTTCTTCTTGAAAATCCATTTACACTCAATGGGTCTTGCACCATCAGGTAAATCAACCAAAGTCCATACTTGGTTCTGTGACATGGATCCCATTTCGGATTCAGCGGCTTTCAGCCACTTTACGGAGTCAGGGCTCATCATTGCTTCTTCGAAATTCGCTGGCTCGTCACTGTCAATTATTAACAAATCATGACAATTGGTTACGAGAAATCCATATCTCTCGGGTTCGTGACGGATCCTTTCGGATCGGCGAATTTCAGGCTCCACAGGCGCGGGTTCTACAACTCTTTGTAGATCCAACTGTTGCTCTTCCTCTACAGGTTGAGCATTTTCCTGCGGATCTCGAACTTCTTCGAGTTGTACTTTACTCCCACTGTTTCTCTTGGAAAGAAATTCTCTCTCAAGAAAAACGCAGTTCCGAGCAACAAACACTTTGTTCTCGGATTGGTTGTAAAAGTAGTATGACTTGGTTTCCTTAGGATAACCAACGAAGTAGCATTTGTCTGATTTGGGTTCGAGCTTATCTGTAATTAATCGCTTAACATAAGCTTCACAACCCCAAATCTTCAGGAAAGACACACTCGGAACATTTCAAGTCCACATCTCATGTGGTGTCTTTGCAACTGATTTTGACGGAACCCTATTAAGTGTAAACGCAGACGTTTCTAGAGCGTATCCCCAAAAGGATAATGGAAGAGTTGAGAGACTCATCATTGACCGAACCATATCTAATAAATTCCGATTTCTCCTCTCAGACACGCCATTCCATTGTGGTGTTCCAGGAGGAGTGAGTTGTGAAACAATTCCACAATCTCTCAAATGATCACTGAATTCTTGGCTCAAGTATTCTCCTCCACGATCTGATCGAAGAGCCTTAATACTTTTGCCAAGTTGATTCTGTACTTCATTTTGGAACTCTTTGAACTTTTCAAAAGATTCCGACTTATGTCTCATTAAATAGACATAGCCATACCTGCTGAAATCATCAGTGAATAATGAAGTATCGAAAATTTCCTCTGGCACTTGTGCTCATTGGGCCGCATACATCTGTATGTATAAGGCCCAATAAGTCACTGGCCCTTTCAGTTGATTTGTTGAAAGGGGCCTTAGTCATTTTGCCCAGTAAACAAGATTCACATTTCTCACATGATTCATAATCAAATGAGCCCAAAAGCCCATCACTATGGAGCTTTTGGATTCGTTTCTCGTTTATGTGGCCCAAACGACAATGCCAAAGAAAAGTCTGATTCGTGTCATTTGATTTGAATCTCTTGGTGTTAATGTTATAGATTGGTGCGGTTTGGTTTAAAACATAAAGCCCATTCTCTAATGGGCTGCTACCATAAAATATATCATTGTAATCAAAAGAACAACATTTATTCTTAATTGAAAACTGATATCCTTCCACATCCAAAATAGGAATGAAAATAATATTTCTGCTTTTAGCAGGTACATAGTAGCAATTATTAAGCTTTAAAACCAAACCAGAAGGTAAAGACAAGTTATATGTTCCTACGGCTAATGCAGCAACTCTTGCTCCATTCCCCACGCGCAGGTCCACTTGTCCCTTTTCCAACTTCCTACTGTTGCTTAGGCCCTGCATATTTGTACAAATATGAGCACCACAGCCGGTATCCAATACCCAAGAAGTAGAAACAAAAGTAGTAACATTTACTTCTATAACATAAATACCTGAAGATGAAGTCTCGAAAGTCTTCTTCTTCTTCTTCTTCTTCTCTTCCAAGAATTTGTTGCAATTTCTCTTCCAATGCCCAAGCTCTTTACAGTAATGGCACTTATCAGTCTTAGATGGGCCTGGCTTGGGCTTTGGGGCTGGCGCCGGCGTGTCCTGGTTCTCAACCGGGACTGCCTTGCCCTTTCCCTTACCTTTGCCAAGTTTCTTAAACTTCTTACCCCCTTGTACCATAAGTACATTAGGAGTGCCCTTCTTGATATTTGGCTCAGCTGTCTTGAGCATACCATGCAGCTCAGTCAATGTCTTTGTCAAGTTATTCATGTTATAGTTCATAACAAACTGATCATAACTTGACGGCAGTGACTGCAGAATGATGTCAGTAGCCAACTCTTGGCTAATGGGACAATCCAGCTTCCCCAGGTTATCAATATAACCCATCATCTTAATGACATGAGGACTGACTGGACTATCCTTTGGTAGCTTGCATTCAATGAGAGATTTAACCGTCTGGTATCTCTTAGTTCGTGCTTGCTCCTGAAACATACTTTTCAGGCTAGTGATCATCTCCACGGGCGACTCCACGTTCTCGTATTGCTTCTGCAAATCCGAGTTCATGGTAGCCAACATGAGACAATTCACATCGACCACATCATTAGAATGCTTATCCCAAGCATTCCTTTCTGCATGTGGAGCATTGGCTCTCGGTTTTTCAGGGAGAACATTTTCAAGGACATAGTCCCGCTTCTCCTGCTTGAGAACAATTCTCAAGTTCCGATACCATTCGAGAAAATTTGATCCATTTAACTTGTCCTTCTCAAGGACGGATCGCAGGGAGAAAGAATTGTTATGAGTAGCAGTCATAGCTGAGAATCATAGAAAAGAAAAAGGTTTAGTTATGATGTTCAAGAAATGAGAAGTCTTAACTTTTAAGAAAACTCGAATTATATTCAAACAATGTTTCCTCAGATGAATATAATGATCCAAGACCCATACTTCACTAAATTCAAGTGAGCCACTGGCTATCACTCAACTTTAGCTATCTAGGTAAGCAACAACCTTGCTAGTTATATCTAATATAACTCTTGGTTGTGGATCGACATCTTATGTCCAATCCACCTGATGTCTCTGGGCCCAAAACGATTTTGACGGCCCAGTCAAGTAAACCAATCTCTTCAGTCACGTAATTGTCGATGTCTTGCACTGCAAGTCCATCAACACGATTACCTCTGCCTTACTCATGAAATTGTGGACATCTTGCACTACAAGTCTATCACACAACTAAATGGGTCTTGACAGTTGACAAGATTGGAAAGACATCAAGTACACTTGATATTTGGTTGAGGAACGAAACCATTTAAAACGTTCAGTTTTACTATGTTTTAATTCTTATAATTAATTAATCCGCGATAACCGATCAATCCAATTGATCCGGTTTTGAATACCGGCCAGCGTCGATCGATGCTACATTAGCATCGGTCGATGCCAACCTAATCCAACCAATCGCATTTAAACCATTCACAGTGTTCGACCATTATTAACCAAGCTCGATAACCGGTCCAATCCAATTGAACCGATCCAACAATCTCGCGAGGCTGTGTCGATCGATGCAACAATTGCATCGATCGACACTAGGCGAAAATTAGGTTTATTCGGGTTTTCGCCCTGCATCGATCGTTGCCGGATTGGCAACGATCGACACCATGCGAAAAACCCTAAATTTATTCGGGTTTTCGCTCTGTGTCGATCGATGCCCGATTGGCAACGATCGACACTATGCGAAAAACCTTAAAACGTTTTCGAACAAAACCCTAAACTAGGTTACTTTGATCAAAACGAGTTTTAGCATGCTTGTATCAATTATACAAAGATCTAGATTCAACTAATCTAATCATCATGCTACATATTCAATGGAACCCTAAAGCTCTGATACCACTGAAGGAATTTCTAGCAGTTCTAATCAGGATTAGCAACCCTAGTCTGAATTCCGAGCCTAGGATCTAAGGTTCATATAATTGAATATATGGGATCTCAGATTTACCTGTTGATTTGCAGCAGAAGTATTTGCAGATAATCGAGATCACGAAACGCCTCAAGTGCTGCGCCTCTACTGGTATCCACACGCACACAAACTGGACCGCAGGGATGCTAGTGCCTTATAGAGATCTAATATCCAGAGAGGTTTCTTTCTATGTTCTGGTGGCTGTGTATTAGGTTAGGGACGAGTTTAGGTCAACCATATATCTTATATATGTCGGCTTAAACCACAACGGAATTAACCAACGATTAAACCGAATTAATCTGATTAATCCGCGAGTGCATCGATCGATGCACTATCTGCAACGATCGATGCTATCCCAGAACATTGATATCGAATGCATATCACATATGCATTCACTGGATCATTACATTAATGATCAACCTCGTCTTTAACGCCCAGTTTGCTTAGGTGTGTGACCCTGTAGGATCATATAACACTAGCAATGAGTTCTCAACTCATTGATCATAAGTGGCTTCTAGCAAAGCGTTATGACTACCTAGTGTTATGTGATTGTCTCATCTCGACTATACGACTTTCACAAAAGGCAAGTACAGTAGATTTCAGGACATTCCCAACAAAGAGAAGCACTTGGTTCTTAATTGGGAGAAATGCCATTTCATGGTCAGAGATGGCATTGTACTTGGACATAAAGTGTCTGAATCAGGGATTGAAGTAGACCGCGCTAAGATTGAGGTAATGACCAGCCTTCAGGCGCCTGATTCTGTAAAGTCTATAAGAAGCTTTCTTGGACATGCTGGTTTCTATAGACGGTTCATCAAGGACTTCAGTAAGATTGCTAGGCCACTAACTGCTTTGCTGTGTAAGGACCCCAAATTTGAGTTCAATGCAGATTGCCACACTGCATTTGAGCAGATTAAGCAGACATTAGTGAGTGCTCCAATAGTTCAGCCACCAGATTGGGATCTACCTTTTGAGGTTATGTGTGATGCAAGTGACTATGCTGTAGGAGCTGTTCTGGGGCAGAAGAAGGATAGAAAGCTTCATGCTATCTATTATGCTAGTAGGACACTAGATGATGCGCAGAGAAACTATGCCACTACAGAGAAGGAGCTGTTGGCTGTTGTCTTTGCATTTGAGAAATTCCGCCCCTATCTTGTTGGCTCCAAGGTGATTGTGCACACTGATCATTCGGCCCTGAAGTATCTGATGCAGAAGAAGGATGCTAAGCCAAGATTGTTGAGATGGATACTGTTGCTTCAGGAGTTTGACATTGAAGTGAGGGACAAGAAGGGGGTTGAGAATGGAGTTGCTGATCATCTTTCAAGGATGCTGGTTGAGGAAGACGTGCCTATTAATGATTACTTGCCTGAGGAAAACGTCAATATGGTCGGGACAGTGTTTCAGACGGATTTGGGCAAAAATCTGCAAAACTGTCGGATAAATCGCACTACATCGATCGATGCCACATCTGTGACGATCGATGCAGGTGTCGAGGATGCGACGATCGATGCAACCTTATGCGACGATCGTTGCAATGCGGAAACAGAAACCGAACCTTTCACAGTTCAAATTGGAGACTATGTCTTCGAGGTAGGTGCTGTCGCAACCACTGATCGACCCTGGTACGCGGATATAGCTAATTACCTGGCTGCAGAGACTGAACTGGATGATTTGAAGGGGTATGCAAAGAAGAAGTTCTTCAGGGAGCTCAGACGATACTACTGGGATGAGCCTTATCTCTACAAACACTGTTCAGATGGTCTTTACAGGAGATGCGTTGCTGAATCAGAGGTTCCAGACATCCTATTCCACTGTCATGGATCAGATTATGCTGGACATTTTGCTACTTTCAAAACTGTGTCTAAGGTTCTGCAAGCAGGTTTCTGGTGGCCTACGATGTTTAAAGACACTCATTCTTTTGTCTCTCAATGCGATGTCTGTCAAAGGAGAGGGAAAATCAGTAAGAGGCATGAGATGCCTCATAATTTCATTCTTGAGGTTGAGGTTTTTGATTGCTGGGGCATAGACTTTATGGGTCCTTTTCCCTCATCCTATGGGAATAAGTTTATCTTGGTTGCTGTGGACTATGTATCTAAGTGGGTAGAAGCAATAGCTAGTCCAACCAATGATTCTTCGGTGGTCATCAAGCTGTTTAAGACCATCATATTCCCTAGATTTAGAGTACCTCGGATTGTGATTAGTGATGGAGGATCCCACTTTATTAATAAGGTCTTCGAGAAGCTCCTAAGAAAGCATGGAGTTCATCACCGAGTTGCTACTCCTTACCACCCTCAGACTAGTGGACAAGTCGAGGTCTCTAATAGACAGATCAAGGAGATCTTAGAAAAGACAGTTGGGAAGACAAGGAAGGATTGGGCAGCAAAGCTAGATGATGCATTATGGGCTTACCGGACAGCATTCAAAACACCACTTGGGACCACTCCATTCCATCTTCTGTATGGAAAAGCATGTCATCTGCCAGTGGAGCTTCAGCACAAAGCAGCATGGGCTGTAAAACAAATGAACTTTGATCTTAAGTCTGCTGCAGAGAGGAGATTGGTGCAGCTTAATGAGTTGGATGAGATTAGACATCTTGCCTATGAGAACTCAAAGCTGTACAAAGAGACAACTAAAGCCTATCATGACAAAAGGAATGTCTCTAGAAAGTTTGCACCCAACGATCAGGTATTTTTGTATAACTCACGTTTGCATTTGTTTCCAGGTAAGCTGAAATCAAGGTGGTCTGGTCCTTTTAAGATCAAAGAGGTGCGTCCCTACGGAGCTATTGTTCTAATCAGTAAGGAAGGTACTGAATTCACTGTGAATGGACAGAGGGTGAAACATTATTGGGCTAAGGCCGAGATTCCAGTAGGTCAGATTCTGCCTCTGGATGATGCACCCTCTGCCTAGATCAGCTGAAACGTCAAGCTATTGACGTTAAAAGAGCGCTGAGTGGGAGGCAACCCACTGTTTCATTTTTTCATTTTGATTTTTGGTGTTTTTGTAGATTTTACGTTTTGTTTCTGTTTTTGGTGAGTTTTGTCTGCAGTTCTCGGCCAAAATCGCAGTGCGTCGATCGACACACCTTGTGTCGATCGTCACAACACGAAAGAAATCGCATTGCAGCGATCGTTGCGGTCCTGAGCAACGATCGACACACGACGAAAAATCGCCTAGCAACTGGTCTTGCTTCCATAGTCAAATTCTCCTTGAGGTCGCTTGGAATTTCCGGTACAATGACATCTCGATCCGTGATACACTTCCGGAGTTGGGATACATGGAACACATATGGAATGCTTCCATCTCGGTTGGCAAGTCAAGTTTGTACGCGAGAAGCCCAACTCTTTCCACAATCCGGAATGGTCCTAGGTATCTCGGGTCTAGCTTCCCACGCTTTGAGACTCTGGCTCTACCCTTAAATGTGATCATCTTTAGGTAAACCAAGTCGCCAACTGCAAACTCAATGTCCTTTCGACGCTTGTCTGCATAACTCTTATGTCTATCCTGGGCTTCCTTCATCTTGGTCTTAAGCAATCAGATTCGTTCTGTGGTCTCCTCCACTATGTCCGGTCCGATCAAACGGGATTCCCCTACTTGTGTCCAACACAACGGGGTTCGACACGGTCGTCCATACAACGCTTCATACGGTGACATTCCAATGCTGGCATGGAAACTGTTGTTGTATGCGAACTCAGCCAAAGGCAAGTACTTCTCCCAAGAATCGCCCCAATCCAAGACACTTGCCCTCAACATGTCTTCCAATGTCCGTATAGTCCTCTCTGACTGCCCGTCCGTCTGTGGATGATCGGCCGTACTCATATGCACCTTAGTCCCCAAAGCCTTCTGGAACGCCCTCCAAAAGTATGAGGTAAAGCGCACATCCCGGTCCGAGACAATACTTGCTGGAACTCCGTGCAACCGAACGATCTCATCAATGTACTTCCCAACAATCTGAGCAACCCCACCGGTCTTCTTAATGGCCAGGAAGTGCGCGAACTTTGTAAGCCGATCTACCACAACCCAAACAGTATCCTTCCTCCTCCTGGTCGTTGGTAAACCCGTGACGAAGTCCATCGTAATATGATCCCATTTCCACTCCGGAATTGGTAGGCTCTGCAGGAGGCCGCCCGGGGCCTGATGTTCCGCCTTGACCAACTGGCAAGTAGGACACTTGGCGACCCAAGCTGCTATGTCCCGTTTCATCCCGACCCAATGGTAGTACCTCTTGAGGTCATGGTACATCTTCGTTTGGCCAGGATGAATCGCAAACCGAGATTGATGAGCCTCTCTCAAAATATCTTCCTTCAACTCCTTAACGTCTGGTACACAAACCCGCCCGTTAACCACTATCGTCCCATTGTTGGAAATCTTGTGCTTGGTGTTGATGTGGTTGGCGGCCTTAATCAGCTCCTCATCCTGTACATGAGCCAACCGAACCCTTGTCAACAAGTCTGCTTGGTCCGCAGCTCCTAAACCCAAAGGTTCCTCATCCACGGTCAAGGCATTAAGGTGTAATGCCCCGATCATGCCAACCAACGCCTCTGCGTCCTTCTCTACTGCGACTCCAGCCCTCTTCCGGCTCAGTGCGTCGGCCACTAGATTGGCTTTCCCCGGATGGTAGGAAATGCCCAAATCATAGTCGGCCACGAACTCCATCCACCTTCTCTGCCTCAAATTCAGATCTGGTTGAGTGAAGATGTACTTCAGGCTCTTATGGTCCGTAAGTATTTGCACCTTAGCTCCATAAAGGTAAGATCGCCAGATCTTTAGGGCAAATACTACTGCGGCCATCTCCAGATCATGAGTCGGGCAATTGCCCTCATGCTTCTTGAGTTGCCTCGAAGCATAGGCAATAACCTTTCCCTGCTGCATCAACACACAACCAAGACCAGTAATTGATGCATCGGTGTAAACTACATAAGGTACCTCATTCTCTGGCAAGGCTAGGACCGGCGCCTGTGTGAGCATGTCCTTCAGCTCCGAGAAGCTCTTCTCAGCCTTGTTCGACCATTCAAACTTAACATCCTTCCCGGTTAGTTTGGTCAGGGCTTGTGCTTTACTGGCAAAGCCCTTGACAAACCGCCGGTAATAGCCTGCTAAGCCAAGGAAACTCCGCACCTCGGTCGCATTCCTTGGCCTCGACCATTCCTTAATCGCTTTAATCTTCTCCGGATCAACTGATACTCCTTGGTCCGACACAATGTGTCCTAGGAAACCGATGCTTCTTTGCCAGAAACTTCACTTGCTTAGTTTGGCAAAGAGCTTCTGCTCCCTGAACCGTCCCAACACCTTCCTTAGATGCTCCTAATGTGTCTCCTGGTCTTTTGAATAAACGAGTATGTCATCAATGAAGATGATCACGAACTCGTCTAACCAATCACGGAAGATGTTATTCATCATCTTCATGAATGCAGCTGGAGCATTCGTCAAGCCAAATGACATCACTACAAACTCGTAGTGGCCATAGCGTGTGCGGAACGCCGTCTTCCGAACATCCTCCGGTGCAATCGAAATCTGGTGGTATCCCGATGCTAAGTTAATCGGAGAACAACGTAGCTCCCTTAAGCTGATCCAACAGCTCATCTATCCGCGGTAAAGGGTACTTATTCTTCACCGTGACCCTGTTGATTCCCCGACAGTCAATACACAACCGGAAACTCCCGTCCTTCTTTTTGACAAAGAAGACTGGCGCTCCCCAAGGTGAGCTACTCGGCCGGATGAAACCTTTCTCTAACAGTTCCTCCAACTATTTCTTGAGTTCGGCCATCTCAGCCGGAGCCATCCTATAGGGTGCCTTAGAGAGTGGAGCAGTCCCTGGTTCGAGTTCGATTGTGAACAGGTCAGACCTATCAGGCGGTAAGCCAGTCAAGGCCGCGAACACGTCCCCAAACTCCCTCGCAACCGGGATCTCTCTGATCTCCGCACTACACCGTGGTGGAGTTCGTTTCCAGGTAAGCCTCACAACCCTTTTCCAGCATTCTTCCTGCTTGGATGGCTGAGACTACCAAACTTCCCGTCGTCGGTCAGACTCCTTGGAAATGGATCCGTCCTTCCAGTCTTTCAAACCGTACTCGTCCCCTATGGCATTCAAGCGTAGCCCGATACCGACCGAGCCAGTCCATACCCAAGATCACTTCGTGATGCTTGAGCTGAACTACGAATAGGTTGACCGGCATACACACGCCTCCAATGGAGACCGGTACGTCACGGAACAGTCCCAACGTAGGCATCGGCTTCCCACCGGCCGCGTCCACTCCGAAGCCGTCCACTCGTTCCATCTGGAACGAGTCTCGTCCAATCCATTCCGGACACACAAAGCTATGTGTGGCCCCGAAATCAAATAGCGTATGTGTTTCCACTCCGCCAATGGTTACAGTCCCTACATTCACCCCAGAATGATAAGTACCTAACCTCCAATTCCCCCGAGAAATGCATTGCAGGAAAGGCCACCCCTTTCCCCAATACGACGCTAAGCAGGAATCGTCATCCTTTAACCCAATACGATGCTATGGAGGAAAATGCCACCCCAATTTCCCCATGCGATGCATTGCAGAAAAAGAAAATAAATAAATAGAGTAGGGTTAGTGAACGTACCAGTGATCGCGTTGAAGTCGTTGGCCACCCCAGACGTCTCCACTAGCTGATAAACCCGAGGTACACCGGCTTGGCCCTTGGCCTGAACTGTATTACCACCCTCGCGGTTCACCCCCGAACGACCTTGCGTTCCACTTTGCAACTTTGGGCAATCTCTCTTGAAATGCCCAGCCTTGCCACAGTAGAAGCAAGTTCTAGGGTTATCACTTGCCACCTTGCCCTTGTCCTGCGGACAGCCTTGGACCTCGTGGTCTGTACTCCCGTACCTCGCACACTTGGTGCGACCATTGGAGGATTGGCGACCATCGACCTCATCCCATTTCCTCTTTAGGTCCCTCCCGGATCGACCCATCCCCTTCCCTTGTGACTGAGTCTTCAACCGGTTCTCCTCGGCTAAATTGGTCTCAACGGTGGCAGCTCGTTCGACCAGCTCTGAGGCTGAGTCGTAGGTACAAACCGAGCAGTGTGTGCGAAGCTCCACCCGCAGGCCGCGGAGGAAACGTCTCACACGTTCTGGTTCGTCCTCGTACTCACGTCCCACAAAGCGTCTGAGTCGGTAAAACTCTGCCTCATACTCTCGTACCGTTCGGCGACCCTGAGTTAAGCTCAAGTACTGACCCTCAAGTCTGTCCCAAGCCTCGGCCGGAGAGTATTTCCGGTTGAACTCAGCCTCAAAGTCCTTAAACGATACAAGGCTTCCCCTGGTGCGCATGTCGACCCCAAGCCACCAGTTGTGGGCGTCACCTTCCAGAGAGTGAACCGCGATGTCCTTCGGTAATCCTCCGGGCAACGAGTGGATCGAAAGTTTCTGACCAAACGACTTCTCCACTCATCTGGCTCGACCGGATCCGCGCTTCCACTGAAGTGCTTAGTGCCGAGCTTGGTGATATGGCCTAGAACGCTTAAGTAGTCCACCTTCCGAGCTGTTCTGCCAGGAGGTGGGTCTAGCTCAAACACCTCGTCCTGAGTGTCCATAAGATCATTGTTTCCGGGTAAGGGAGCGCGGATCCTAGTATGATCACTAGCCGGCCTTTGCACTTGTGGAGCGTTCTGAGCCAGTCCACTCAGCTGGTCCATCACCGCCTTCATCATGTTCCACATCTCACCGATGTTTGGAACAACGGTCGGTTGAACCTCCACATCCATTCCATCAACACCCACGTTTACGTCCCCATCTTGGGCCGCGTGTGAGGACTCGCCCACATCCTCTACTTCCACCCGGTCAAGATCATTTGGGTCTTCCACCCTTGTCCCGACTGGTGTAGGTGGAATAGTAAGGTGTGTGACGACCTGAGTAACCACAGGTCCGGTTACTCCTGGTGGAATTGGACGTGTCTGGTCTTTAGTACCTGGACCAGTACCAGCCGGCTCCTTCTCCTTATCTCTCTTACTTCGTCCAGATTTGCTTTTCCCACCCTGAAGATTCAAACAAATTAGTTTACCCTAACCGTTAACCTTCAAGACTAAGCAAATCTACCCAACTAGTACGGAACTTGCGACCTTGCACGTGTGGTGTTGCCCTATCACAGAACTGTCCTAGAATCAACTCCGCTCTGATACCAACTTGTAACGCCCAAACCCGGCTACTAAGCCGGATGAGGTTCACCATCAACTTAGCAATGTTCTAAGTATAAAATTTCTTAAACATGTATTCGTTCATTTAACTAAGCAATCATAAGACATAAACGATAAGGCAAAAT